>CM046334.1:32391004-33845911 GCA_025403435.1 Artocarpus heterophyllus | reverse complement strand
CTGAGTCCTTTGTACTTTTAGAGAAATTAGACAAATGACCTATTTTACACTTTTTTAATAAATAACTCTGTTTTTAAAAATAAGAGAAACAACTAAACTTTTTAAAAATTAAGGAAATGACATTTTCTCACATAAGTATATCATTGATCAATAGTAGTATGTTGATGTGCATCATTGATAAACATTAGTAAACCACTTAGTAAGTATAGTTTATCTCTAATAAATTTGTTTATCATTGATCTATTAATAATTTATCATTGATAAACCGATAAATTATTAAGTAAATAAACTACCGTTAATCAATGATAAACTTCAAATCAGTCTATCATTGACATTTGATGTACTGCAATTTATCAATAATATACTAATTAGCATCAGTACATTATTAATGTGCTTTAGTATATCAGTATTTCATTGATATACAAAAACGACAGTTTTTTAATTTTAAAAATTTATGCTATTTACTTAAAAAGAGCTTAAAAGGGCCATTTACCCCAAATCCCTATTTTTTGTTTTAATTATATGGAATAATATGTTTTTAAATTAAAACAGAAAAAACCTTGGTTACTACTTGTAAACCGGTTATTACTGGTAAAACTGTCCGTATAGTGCATGTAAACTGCTTGGTCGTTGTCCCCATACGTACACAGAAACCAACAACAGAAATTGATAAAAACTCCCCAGCAACAACCGAGTTTTTATCCTTGTCTCAATGCTCTGTTCCATCTTTCAAAAGTTTGCATCGCCCCAAAATGTCGGTTATAACTGATTTATTGTTCTACTAGTTTCTCTTTAGCTAATCCATCAAACCTTGTACTCATTTTCTGCATTTCAAAAATCACCAACCAAATTGATGTAGGTTGGTCTTTGTGTGGTAAATATTCTTTGGTGGTTTGCTGCTCGTTTTCTCTTATCAGTCTTGATAACTAGATGGTTATACACCAGTAATCAAATAGATCATTAGTAATTGCCATTACCTATGTCTACTTCTCTATGTTCCTCCAATCGTGACTGGCTTCTTTGCTACTTTCTGACGGTCTTGGTCTTCCTTGTGTTCCAAAGCCAAAGATACTCCAACACATCACCAATGGATACTCAAAATGTAACATATGCTAAACTTGATTTTTAAAGACTAGAACTAGTCTGACTGAAAATCAAATAGTTTCCATTAAATGAGCCTATGCATTATTTATTATTTATTTTTTTTAATAATTATCAAGCCTATTGGTCGTATGTACAGCCGAGAAATTTGTTAGACTAATGCCATTTTTCCACTCTTTACATATGTGACTTAATAATACCGATAGTATTTTAGTTACCCCATCATCAGCCCTCAAAGTTTGTCCATTTTATTAGGGTTATAAAATGGGCGAAAATTAAAATTCTAAACAGCTCAAAATTATTTAAATACATGACTTTCACTTTTTATAGGTTGTTAACATGTATTGATCGTGCTAATAAGCAATAATTATATAAATTATTTATCTACTGTATTACTCTTAATGGGTTGTGTGGTTGATAAGATTATCAGATAAGTATATGGATTGTGTTTCGCTTATTCGGGTTGATGTTCTATGAGACGATTAATAAATAGACTACCACGAATATGATTCCTTAACGTGAATTGCTACGACATAGTTGTATCGATAATATTATTATTAAATATAAATAAGTATTATTTAAAATATTATATTATACCATCAATATCAATATATATTATTGATATAATATGTAATTTATTATATTCAATATATATTGATATACCCTCAAATATATATATAGAAGGGTAATTATTATCTATAATTTATTATGCACAAACAATATATTAATATATGTATATATTTATATATTATTCTGTAAAACATAAAACCAATTCAAGCATGCTATAAACTGTATGCATATCAAGAATTGAGACCGAAAACGGAAGCGTGAAAAACATATTTACCTCCCGCCATTGCTGTCCAAAACGATGTGCTGTGACTGCCTGCACTTGGGATGCTTCCAAGTTCTCACAAAAACTCAATTGATGGTGTAAGATTCTTAATGGAATTTTCGGAACTTGGGGACCCAATTTTGTTTTACAAAAAACTGTACGTGAAATTTTTGTTTTTTCTGGATTTCTCTCTTGTTTTTTTCTGCTGCAGAAAAATCCTTCCATCAAGGATTATTATACAGCCATAAAAACAACAGTTACCAAGGCATTTTAATGGGCATAAATATGAGCCAATAATTGGCAACAAAATAAATTGGTTTCAATTCCTATTGAAACCGTTAAAAATTTGCAACGGTTATATTCTCTCACTTGGTCTCCATATTTATCTTATATTCATTAAACCCAAACTTTCAGGGAAACAAATACATGAATCATGCCGATAGTTTCTCTAAATTGTGAGTATTATCTTCCATGTATTACAATATATTATTTCTCAGACTTTATTCCTTATATGGTAACTTAACTTTATGAATAAACCCAATGTTATTCTTGGTCCTACTATATGTGAATATTCTCCAATAACTTAATGCACAAACAAATATGAGAAAACATCACAACTGAATAAAAGTTCATTAAGACTGTAAATTGTATGTACAAACAATTTACATTATGGAACTAAGTCCCATCTGTACAACATGATCCTTAAATGACTTCGATGGCATTCCTTTTGTCAAAGGATCTGCGATCATCAATTCAGTGCTTATATGCTCAATGACCACTCTATTTTCCTTAATGCGTTCCCTTATGGCTAAGTACTTAATGTCGATATGTTTACTTCGACTGCCACTCTTATTATTCTTAGCCATAAAGACAGTAGCTGAATTGTCACAATATATCCTTAATGGCCTAGACACAGAATCTACAATTCTGAGGCCTGACATGAAACTCTTCAACCATACACCATGCGAAGTAGCCTCAAAACAAGAAACGAACTCTGCCTCCATCGTGGAAGTAGCAACCAACGTTTGCTTTCCACTCCTGCAAGATACAGCTCCTCCGGCTAGCATGAAATATAACCTGAAGTTGATTTTCTCGAATCAACACAGCCAGCAAAGTCTGAATCGGAGTAGCCAATCACCTCTAGAATGTCAGTTCGTCTATACATAAGCATGTATTCCTTTGTATCTTGAAGGTACCTCATCACTTTCTTTGCAGCACTCCAGTGGTCAATGCCTGGGTTACTCTGATATCTTCCCAACATTCCCACAGCAAATACAATGTCAGGTCTTGTGCAGACCTGAGCATACATAAGGCTTTCCGACAGCTGAAGCATAAGGAATGTTGCTCATTTGAACTTTCTCGAAATCATTCTTTGGACATTGGTTCAAACTGAACTTATCACCCTTCACAATGGGTTGCTACACTTGGTGAACAATCTTTCATCCGAAATCTGTCTAAGACTTTATTGATATAGGTTTCCTGCGATAGTCCCAAAATACATCGAGATCTATCCCTATGGATCTTTATGCCAATGACATAAGATGTCTCATCCATATCCTTCATATCAAAGTTCTTGGAAGAAAATTGTTTCACCTCATATAGAAACCCCTTATCATTGGTTGCAAAAAGGATATCATCCACATATAAAACAAGGAAACAAATCTTGCTCCCACTAACCTTCTGGTATATACATTGATCCATGATGTTCTCTTCAAAACCAAATAAGTGATGACAATCATGGAATTTCAAATACCATTGACGGGAAGCTTGTTTCAAACCATATATGGATTTCTTGAGTTTGCACACCAATTGCTTACCATCACTAGAGAAGAATCCTTCAGGTTGTTTCATATAAACCTCTTCCTCTAGATCACCATTAAGGAATGCCATTTTCACCATCCATCTGATGTAACTCAAAATCAAAATGAGCTACTAATGCCATGATCACACGAAGGGAGTCCTTTTTAGATACAGGAGAAAAAGTCTCAGTGTAATCTATACCTTCCCTTTGAGTGAATCCTTTAGCAATGAGTCTTGCCTTATGTCTCTCAATGTTGTCTAATGAGTCTTTCTTTGTCTTGAAGACCCATTTGCATCCAATGGCTTTTACACTATCAGGCAACTTGACAAGATCCTAGACTCCATTAGATGACATAGAGTTCATATCATCTTTCATGACATCATACCACAAGTTAGATTCCTTACAACTCATGGCTTGTGAAAACGTTTCTGGATCATTTTTGGCTCCTATGTTGTGGTCAGACTCTTGTAGATACACAATATAGTCACTAGGAATGGCTGATCGCCTTACTCTAGTAGATCTCCTTAATGCTGGTTCAACATTCTCTTGAGGAGCATGTTGATCAGCTGGCTGTTCAACTGGATCTACTACTTCTTGATCAGCAATCTATGGAACTTGAATGATTGGCTGTGTTCAACACGCGTTTGAACTATAGGCGTGTCGCTTATAACAATCACTCTATCATATGAAGTGGAAGCTTGAGCATCTGTATGATCTTTCTATGGAACGGTGTTCCAAGATCGATCGCTCCCACTGATCAAGTCATTCTCAAGAAATTTCGCATTCCTTGATTCCACAAACCTAGTGGTATGTGATGGACAATAAAATCTATATCCCTTAGACCGTTCAACATATCCAACGAATACCAACTAATGGTCCTTGGGTCTAGCTTCTTTTCTTGTGGATTATACACTCTCACTTCAGACGGGCATCCCCAAACGCGTATATGTCGCAAACTCGGTTTCCAACCTTTCCATAACTCGAATGGTGTCTTTGAGACAGCCTTGGTTGGAACTCGGTTTAATATATACACAGCCGTATTGAAAGCTTCAGTCCACAAAGACCTAGCAAGCTTGGAGCTGCTAAGCATGCTCCGCACCATATCCAACAATGTTTGGTTTCTTCTTTCTGCCACACCATTTTGATCTGAAGAACCGGGCATAGTATATTGGGCAACTATCCCATGTTCTTGAAGAAACTTCGCAAATGGACCAGGCGCTTGTCCATCTTCGGTGTATCTACCATAGTATTCACCACCTCTATCAGATCTCACTATCTTTATTTGCTTACCACATTGTTTCTCTTCTTCTGCCTTAAACACCTTAAAGGCATCTATAACTTCATTTTTGTTATGAAGCAAGTAGAGATACATATATCGTGAGTAATCATCAATAAAAGTAATAAAATACTTTTGACCATACGCGTCTATGTCTAAACTACAAATATCTGTATGTATGATCTCTAATATGTCTAAACTCCTCTTGGCACTTTTCTTTGACATATTGGTCAGCTTTCCTTTTATGCAGTCCACACAAGTGTCAAAGTCAGTAAAATCTAGAGTACGAAGTACCCCATCATTTACTAGTCTCTTTATTCTCTCAATAGAGATATGACATAATCTACGGTGCCACAACATAGAGGAATCTTCATTCATAGCACATCTCTTAATGCCAGCACTATCTTGAACATGCATAGAAGTATAAGAAGTCTTATCTTGTAAATTAATTTTGAAAAGACTATTTGACAATATACCATTTCCAATAAGTTCAGATCTATAAAACAAACTAAATATAGTGTCTAAAAAATTAAAGAAAAATCCCAATGGTACAAGCCTTGAAACTGAAATTAAATTCCTAGAAAAACTAGGAATACAAAATGTCTTTTCTAATTTTAAAATAAAACCACTAGATAAAACTAAATTGCATGTTCCGACAGCCTTTACATGTGAGCGCATCTTGTTGCCTGTATAGATGCACTGCTCACTTCCCACTGGCTTCCTTAGGCCTTGCAATCCCTACAAGGAATTAGTGACATGGATTGAAGAACCAGAATCAATCCACCATGTGTTATGTTCAACGTCAACCATATTAGATTCATAACAGACAAGTGAGAATTGAGTACCTTTTTTGTCAAGTCATCTCTGATATTTAGGACAATCCTTCTTTATGTGCCCCTTCTTTTTACAAAAGAAGCACCTAGATTCCTTCTTGATATCAGCCTGAGCAGACAGTTTGCCTTTTCCCTTATTATTGGCTTGGCCCTTGTTCTTCCTTTGAGTTGCCAGATGCACACTCTCTCCCGCTTCCATAGCAAGCCTTCCTTCTTCCTGGACACACATGGTCATCAATTCATTGATGGACCACTTATCCTTATGTGTGTTGTAGGATATCTTGAAAGGTCCATATTGATGTAGAAGAGTGTTGAGGATATAGTGCACAAGGAAGGTTTCAGACATCTCAACCTTAAGTGTCTTTAGTTGAGCCGCTATATCCCTCATTTGCATGATGTGCTCACGCACACCATGAATTCCAGTGAGCTTTATGGATGAAAATTTCATTATTAGAGTGCTAGCCAAGGCTTTGTTTGATGTAGCAAACTGCTCATCAATTGCCTTCATCAGAGCTCGCACTTTGTCATATTGCTCCAATGAACCACGTATGCTAGCCGAGAATTTCGTCTTTATGAACATTACGTAGAGGCGATTAGATCGCTCCCACTTTTCATAACGGTCCACGTCATCTGGCTGGCTGGTCTCCGTAATGGCAGGTGGTTCATCCTTACGGATAGCCAAGTCAATGTCCATGACACCTAAATGAAGAAGAATTCTCTCCTTCCACACTTTATAGTTGTCTCTCTTAACTTTGGGAATGTCACACTGGAAATTAGAGTAACTCACAGTTTGCATGGCTGCATAATAAAACATACATGTTTATGTTACTAAATTGAGGCTACAATACTTTATGACATGTTTACCAATGTAAATCATACATTAAAATATGAATCAAATGACATAAAAATTGCCTGTGGGCTAAATTTTTAACTCAAACAGATTCATATATCCTTATGATGACGCTATTAAATTATATGCCCTTTTCTTAATTCCTGTGGGTAAATTAAGAAAGATAATTTGATACATCACCCTAACTAATCATATTAAATACAATAAAAATTCCTGTGGGATAAAATTTATCATGTTACATATGATTAATCACAATTTAATGTCTTTTTACCATATGTGATTTAAACATCTTTCATAATTTTTTGCATAATTAAAGATGCTGTAGCTACTCTTTAATTATTCAAAAAATTAAATACATATATCACAAGACATTTATTCTTAAATTTTTGCTCATAAAATAAATTGCATTTACCTTAAGCAATAAATAAATATGAACAAAGAACCATAATTTATGTACTAATTTTCATTATGTATATATTAAAATTATACATTCAAAAATATAATTTAGCACATTATTGCACAAAATTAAATGTACTAAATTATTTAACTTAATATTGCATGCATAATTTTAAATCACAAATTATACATAATGAACACTATATGCACATAAATTTACAAAATTATATCCACACAATTACTGTATAATATTCATAACAAATACCAAAAATTATAAATATTTAAAATTATGAATTTTTCATAATTTATTCCATAATATGAAAAATTCCATAAATATATTAAAATTGTGGATATATTATGAAAATTTCATAAAAATTATAAAAACTAAAAATTTTATGAAATTTTCCCCAAAAATATCATTCTATTAAATCTGGAAAAAATCAAAATTTGTTTTTTTTTTTAATTTTTGGGTTTTATTTTTTTAATATTTTTTGCATACTAAAAAACGGCGTCGTTTGGAGAGCCTCCCCCCCGGCGTAAACGACATGTAGTTTATAGAGAGGGCAGCCTGTCAACATACCAAACGACATGTCGTTTGGTCATAAATGTCCAAAACGACTTGTCGTTTTTTATCGATGAAACGAGCCCCTCAACGCCTGAAACGACATGTCGTTTTTGGCTGACCCAAGCCAAACGACATGTCATTTTTATTGTCTTCAACCTTGAATCCGGGTCTTCTTCACCCGAACGACCCGGTTTTAACCCACTTTTGACTCGTTTCAGACCCGGCTGTAATTCTACCATCCGGACACCAATTTTGACGTTTCAAATTGTAGAATTCATAGAAATCTAGTGTCTAAATGATTTCTAATCTTAGTTTCAATTAAGAAACGTTAAAAATCAAAACCCAAAAATCAAAAAATTTTAACCCGTGCGTAACATTATACAATGCATATTTTCCAGTTTTTCATGCAAGGCAGAGGTCAAATTTACGGCTCTGATGCCAAATGTAAAACATAAACCAATTCAAACATGCTATAAACTGTATGCATATCAAAAATTAAGACCAAAAACGGAAGCGTGAAAAACATATTTACCTCACGCCATTGCTGTCCAAAACGATGTGCTGTGACTGCCTGCACTTGGGATCCTTCCAAGTTCTCACAAAACTCAGTTGATGGTGTAAGATTCTTAATGGAATTTTCGAAACTTGGGGACCCAATTTTGTTTCAAAAAACTATACGTGAAATTTTTGTTTTTCTGGATTTCTCTCTTGTTTTTCTGATGCAGAAAAATCCTTCCATCAAGGATTATTATACAGCCATAAAACAACAGTTACCAATGCATTTTAATGGGCATAAATATGAGCCAATAATTGCAACAAAATAAATTGGTTTCAATTCCTTATTGAAACCGTTAAAAATTTGCAACGATTACATATTCTACTCAGAGGTATCGTATCTGGGGTCAACCTAGATGGTAGGAGGGGTGGAATGACAAGGTAGGATAACTTTTAGTTTTAAACCTTGGGGAGGTGCAATTCTAAAAATAACAACAACAACAATAAATAGATAAGCATCCTATAAAAATTTAGTGTGTTTGGTTTTAATGGTAGAATAGTAATAGAAAAGGTCGTTGAAATGGAATGGAAAATAAAGTTATGCACGTGTTTGATTATGGTTTTACAAATCCAATGAAATGGAGTACTACTATTTCTATTTGACAAAATTAGCCATATGTTAATTTATTGTCATATTTTAGAAATATGACTAAAATGATTATATCATTTTAATGATCAAATAATTAAGAAATACTTATATCAAAAAAGCCATTGACGATCTATTACGAAAAGGGAACACAAAAAGGGAGGCTTTTGTAAAAATGACATTAAGAGATTCTTTTATTGTTAAAATGACTTTTCAAAAATTTTAATTAGCAAAATGACTTTTTTCAAAAAAAAAAGTTAAAATAAAAGCTTAAATAAGTTAATAAATTAATTAAGAGGTGAACTTTAATCAAAATTATTAATAAAAGCAGAGGAAAATAATAGTTCGTAGTTGAGAATGAAGCGTGCAACCCAAAAACAGAGGAGAAACCCAAAGCCTCCTATGTGGGCTTCTTTCTTCTGCAAACAAGCATGGTTCCTCACCCATTTTTCTGGCTGCCACATGCCCACCCAAAGATCGAGATCTAAACTTGAAGAAATTTGTCTCAACCTTTGAATGGAAGATTGCTTTGAAAAGGAAGAAAATCCAATTTCTTGTTAAAGTTTTAAAGGTTAGTAATCGAGTAAATCTCCTTTATAAGTTAAGTTTTAGAGATTTATTTAGAATTGTATGTTTATATTTAGGCTAAAAATAAAATTTTGTGTAAAAAAAGTTATTTTAGAGATTTATAGTACAATATCAAAGTTATTTTAGTGAATGGGGAGTTTAACCTCTCAAATAAAACGACAAAAAGTATTTTGTGTCAATATGTTTGTGCAAAATTTTCTTTTCTACCTTTTAAAGTTGTTAGGAAAAAAAAAGGGTGAGAGCATTCAAAAACAAAAAAATTTAGAGACAGTTGAAATAGACCCTTTTTTTGAAAAATGAAAAACCTATTTTTCTTCTACTCTAAAAATTTCCTTTTTCACTTCATCAAAAATAGGAGAAATAAAAACATGTGTAACTAAAAATAGGAGACAAAAAATTTAAAAAAATTAATGCTTAAATGAAACATCAAGAGAAGATGGCATTACTACGGAATAGTCTTTAAGTATAAAAAGAAATTCTATCCTTAGAAATAAATCTAATTATAATAATATTTAATAGAATTAATAATAATTCTTGAAATATCATTTAAAATATTGATATTTGAATAATTTTTAAAAAATCATTAGCTGAAACACTTTCTGAATTACATACGCACCACTCCAGTCGCACCATTCCAGTTGCACCTATACCTTTGAAAGATAAATCATTTCATACGTTGGCACAACATTAAAATAAGATAATGATGTTTTAATTTATGAGTTGACGGTTTCTACGTATTTTAGGGGGGAAAAAAATCATTATCAGATAATGAGATAAGATTTTGAAGTCCGTAATGTTACTTTGTAATAAATTGAAGCCTTCCTATGTTAATCCTCTTAAATATGACAATTCTGGGGTTAAAGTATATAAAAAAAAAAAAATTGAATGCGACGTACAACATAATATGAATCAAAACATTGCGTATTTAATGAAATTGATGAAGATTGGACAAATTGAAAACCCTATCGCAAGTTAGTGGAGTATTTTTTAAATATGCCTTTACATAATTATCCATGCTAATATAATTTATTGACAACTCATTTAATGAATAATCAAATAGCCAATAAAAATTTGTGACAGCATATGCTAGTCTGGACGATTAGTAACAGGTGATTGGTAGCAAATTTAGGATTAGTGTTTTTTTTTTTTTTTTGGTGGTGGTGATCTACACCCCCAGTTTTCAAAGCCTACCATGAAAGGCACGAGCCCTTTATTAACTCTCATGGAGTTTATCCGACTAATCTGTAGCCGACCCATTGAGAGATCCAAATGTGGTAAGAGTCTCCTAACACTGGTAGCTACGTTCACAAGGACTCGAATTCTAGTCGTTTGCTTAAGCGGAACAGTCAACCGTCAACTGAACCAGTCAGGTGTTGGTAAGGATTAGTGATTAAAACTAGTTGGGGAGGGATTCCACAGTTCCAATCCCCCAAACAAGCACTTAAATCTCCTCCCATTAAGTCAAATTTCCTTCTGATGAGTTGGTCCAAAGTCTAGACTTTTCCTGCATAAAAAATTAACAAAACATCATAATATCATTTTTCAGCAAACAACGAGTATCTTGTACGTTAATTAGGTAAAGGCCTCTCTACATACGCCATGATTCTGAATAAAATATTAACAATGAGGCTAATGCTGATTAGACTTTTTGGAATTTATAAACTTGCGTGATACTGCATCAATCTTTTGGTGGAATTATTGTCCTCTTAAATTTTGAAGACTATTTATTTCTCTTTCGTGAAGTGGTTACCAAATTATATCAAAGAGATAATGTTGTTGTCATTTTGTTTTGGCAAAGCTCTCGAAGGGGGAAAAGTAAGAAAGAAAATCCTTAAGGGTTATCATCTCATTTAAAATCAAACAAGATACATACTTAAATTTAGTCGTAAATGACTACCAATTATAAGTGAACTCAACCTCAAACATTAACTGGATCCATCAATGAAGATGGATAAAGCACACGGATAAATACAAGTATTGAGACTCAAAGATAAAAGACCTGTTTAGTATAAAAAAATCGAGCACAGTGAAATCTCATTGGAAAGAACTACCACTATAGTTGATAGATGAACCAGTTGGTTGAGACCAAACTCCAAATACTAAAAACACAAATTGTACAAAATAAAAATAAATCTAGCTACACACCAACACACACATACCACTAATAACCAACTCAAATAGGTGGGACATAGAAACAAAATTGGTAAGTGGAGAGGCCACTTTCATTGTTACAAAGCAACTCCTACCCGATAGAAAAATGCATCGTCATTAATATTAAATTAAATAACTTCAAGACCCTAACAACACTGGCAAGACAACAGACCAACATGACCATAGAGGACAAATCAATAAGAACCCATGCAACTCCACTTCCGAGGAGCACCAGCTTGCTCACATTGATAGATACCAACAAGGCTTCACCACCAAGAAGCACCACCACTGCACCAACAGAGTTCCATGTGATTCCACCAATAGAAAGCACTATCATGATGTCTACAAAGACCTAGACAGCTCCACCACCAAGAAGCACCATCACAGCTTTAACAATGAGAACCAAATATTTAGTGCACACCAAAAACCTGATCTCTTCGATTCATTCCCTTCGACCACGAAGTTAACACCATCACTGTATTAGCCATGGGGCCAAGACAGACTCTGGCTGCAAAAAATGATAAAAGTGCGGATTGACAGATTCCAATTGATGAACATCCCTAAATACAAATTACAATCACGAAATCGGGAAAAGTTGTCTAAACTATTAAATTTCCTAAAATCACATTAAGTCAAAACAACTAAGAAAAGTAATTATATATAATATGTTAACTTACCTATTACCGGATGTGGTGGAAGCGTATGATAAGTTTGTAAGCCGACGTTGATTCTTGAAAATGAAAAGTACCAAAAAATATGGGTGCGAGGAATTCGTTATTTAAAAGAATACCAAAAATAAGTGAAAAAGGAGAGAACAAACTCTAAAATTTTATTAAAAATCTGAATTGATGAAAACAATGCTATTAACCATAAGAAAATTAACCAACTTAATATTGGATTTAAAAAAATAGGGAACTAATACTTATAAATTTGGGAATTATATTTATCTCTAGAAAGGGAAACAAATAGATTATAAATTTAATCAAATTTTGAAACTCAAATAAAATTCGTATGTTTTCAGCTCTCCTCGTCTATCCGACTGGATTTTGCACTAACCCGGCCAACACATCAGTAGTAGTAATTGTTATATATGTATGTATATATATATACATACATAATATAATTATATATACTATATATATAGGATATATACATATACATAATTATAGGTATTATAATGTATACATTATATATGAGCGACATTTAAAGAAAGCATAACTTAATACATCAAAATCATTTTTCTTAGAATAAATCATTTGTATGCTATATTAAACTCCTAACAATAAATCACTTATTCATGACACACACAGATACAAATACATATGGCTTTTGGGGAAACCATTACTTATTAGAAACCAAAGAAAATGATTATTAAAACAACACTAATTTTAATCATTTACCCAAGTGTGAATGTGTCTAGATAGTCACCTCTTTTCTACTTCAACCCAATGGAAGCGGTGGGATGTTTTTTTTGTTCCTGAAGAAATTAATTAGATCAACCTTAGTCTTCACATTAACTAACTTGCCGAAGTTATTCTTGAAATAACATCTTCGCCAAGTGCTTGCTCGCTTGTGGGGCCCACATCGTTGTTCCGTCCTAGGTCAAGGTCGATAGCATTAAGATATGCACATCTTGAATTTTTCGACACATAAGGAGTCATAAAAGCACTTCACTTCTAACCCAATTCAAATGCCTTTCTGAGGTTGCTTCAACATTCTCATGTCCTTCATTGATCCAAGTCACAAGATATGTAAATTCATAGAAGTTTCAGGCTCGGTGTGGGAATGGAATTTCAGATTCCAAAATCTCGCTCATTCTCCCCCCAAGAGGATACAGAAAGAAAGTCGCAACCCCTAGTTCTTCATACAACCTTTCCCAAAACTTTTTCAACACTTCTTCCGGAATAAGCTCTTCAACGAAGTCGAGTTTCTCGATAATAGAAACCGGTCGTCCTTGAGGCTTATTCCTGTCAAGTAGAACGTTAGGAGGAGCGCCACCTTGGAATCCATTCAAAAAGATAATGGATCTAATCCAGCTCATTTCGATGCAATCCTCTCTTGTCAAACCCAACTCAGGGAAGCTTTTTTGCATTAAATGGATGAGATCATCCACTTCACGAAGGAACACGGCAATGAATCTAGCTTATATCACTACTGGTTTAGTACAGGTTTTTTCCGTCGTAGTAGAATTTACAGCTTGAATCGAGATGTACATCATTATATCTTCAGGTAATTTTTCGGTAACGTTTTGCCGCTTGTGTGCAAGTTTCTTGGTTTCAGGTTTCTCCATGTCTTTAATGACATTGAATACAGTGACTTTTGATGGAACAGGAATTAGTCGAATTTTCCAAGCAAGAACAACTCCAAAGCTTGCAGCTTCACCGCCCCGTATTGCCCAAAACAAATCTTCCCCCATAGATTTTCTGTTTAGAATTCTTCCTTTAAAATTGATTATGTGCGCATCAAAAATATTTTCAGCTGCAAGGCCATATTTTCGCGCCAAATTCATTTGAGTTTAAAATTAACAACAAAATATATAAAGATCCTAAAATGTTTCCTAATATTAGAAACTAATGTAATATTAACAAAACTCAACATTCTTAAATCCATATAGACAGTACTTTATAAATTTCACATAAAAAAAAAAAAAAAACCACAACTCACGGTGAATAACGAAGGGGTTGGCGCAAAATGAATAGGCAGAATCGAAGCCTCGTTGTAGTGGAGCTAGGCGAACAACAAAGAAAAGAGAAAAAAAGAAAATGGAAAAGGGTCTAATTAGGATGATGGTGGGGCTCCAGGATTTGCGAAGTAATTTGGGTTTTTAAACCCTAATGCATTGATAAATTAGGTTTCACAAGGTTTGGAATGGCTATATTGAGAGATTGGATGACATTTTCTTGGAGACCGTCTTTTAATGCATACATTCACTAATCAACGATAAATGTTTTTAAGCCATGAGAATCTTTACACCACGTTGGTTTAGGGAGATTAGATGATTGTTTTATGCAAAACCGTTGTTAAAGACGTATCACGCATCGTCTAATATATGCACTTCTAGCAGTGCCGTCAAACCCGAATCTGAGTATTTCTTATAAAAAAATCTCAGAAATTTTACATTTTTCTAAATGTGTTTGAATTAAAATGTAGAACGGTAATCCTATGTACCGACAAACGGAGTTTCAAGTATCCAGAAGTTTTATATATACTAGTTCAATCCCACGTGCCATGGACGTGGGAGCCATTTTGAAAATTTTATCAACATGTTAAGTTTTTATTACCTTGTTATTATTATTTTTAATTCATATAATAATAAAGATCTTAATTGTTAGTTAATACATAACTAACACAAATCTCTTTATAGCTATCACTTTTAAACCAAATAGGAACATATATATATATATATATATATATATATATATATATATATATCTAAATCAAAATAGGTGGGGAATAAACTATTTTAAAGAAGCGCGTCAAAGGATTACAATATAGAGTATCTTTTGACTAAAAAAAGAGAGAACTAAGAATGAGCACATTTGGAATAAATTGTCTTAATAAGAGTAAAGTAAGAAAAAATACGTTTCAAAGTACTCCCAACAAGATTAAATTAAAAAGAATGCATTTATTAAAAAATAATAGTAAGAGGATGGGTGAAAGAGCTTTTAAAGAGAAACACATTTTTTTTAGGGAAAAACTTATTGTAATGGGATAGTTAGAAAAACTCAACAACATTATTTTAATAGTAATAAGCGAGAATAACAAAGTATTCTAAAGAAATATATAGAAAATAAAATTATAAATTAAAAAGTAAGATATTTTGAAGAAGTTATTTCAATTTGGAAGTATTTATTTTGATATGGTAAAATGACAAAACAAATGAAGGAGCAAAAAAATACAGTTAAAAAGTGAAAAAAAAGGAGGTATAGAGTGTTGGAGGAATGTGGTTAGAACTGAAATTTTTTAACTGAAAACTGTAGCATGTGAGAGCTTTACAATATAGTTTATTTTTTCTCATCATTGTATCATACAAATGCTTTACGCTATTGCAATTAAATGTTTTAGTTGAAACTGATTTTGTTAACACTGTAGTATAATTTTTTTGAAAGGGTAAGAATTTCTTCTTTTTTTTTTTTTTGAGGGTGTAGGGTTCAAAAAAGCAAATAGAGCAAACCTTTAAAAAAAAAAAGTTAAAGAAGAAAAATTAAAGGGAAACGAATCGTCTATGACAAATCGTTCTCACGTTTCTTCCTTATTTGCCGCACAGCACTTTTAAAGATTATATATATATATATATATGCATGTATATATGTATATATGTATATATGTATTTTAATAACATAGTGTCCGTACCTATGTTTGAACTAGTAATATCTTAAAGTCGAGTGCTATAATAATGATGTTTTTCTATTATAATTTAATGACGCTATCATGGGAGCAATAAACACTTAAAACTAGAATAAAAAAATGATAAGCAAATATGGCAAGTAATGGCCTTGCACATGTGTAGCACTTTCTTAATTAATTAGTCAAGGAATTACTAAAGCGTAACAAAGGAGATTTATTCCATTTAGAAACGTCATACATATATGGTCGCAATGCGACCTTTATTTAGAAGGAACAACGCACAAAAGCAAATGACAACGGTTTTGGATACAATACAACAGCCATCAACAATCGCCTATTTTTTAACGTGAAAAAGAGATGGGATGCTTTGTTCATATACAAAGAAATTAGTTGGATCAACTATAGTCTTTATATCAACCAATTTATAGAAATTGTTTTTAAAATATTTGGTACCCCAAATAGTTGCTTGTGCAATATAGTTATGGTCACCCTTGTTGGAATTAACGCCAATATCCAAGTCTCTAAAGTTAAGATATGTAGCCCTTGGATTTTTTGACACATAGGGAGTCATGTCATTATAAGCGCTTCTTACCCAGCTAAGATGCTTGTTGGTTGTTGTATTATTTTCATCTTCTACCCATGCCACTAAGTACCGAAGCATGTAAAGATTTCCAGTTCGGTGTGGAAACGGGGTTGTTGATTCCGAAATCTCATTCATTTTCCCACCATAAGGATAAAATTCAATAACACCTGCTCCAACGTCTTCTTCGTATAACTTGCCTAACAATTTCTCCAACACATCATCTGGAATTGGCTTTTTCAGATAATCAGACTTAAGTTTGTAAGGCCTTTGATCGAAATTGAAAGTTCTATTGAGTAGAACGTCCAAAGATTCTCCATTTCTGTATGAGTTGAAATAGAGAATGGATTCAACCCAAGTCGTTTCAGTGCACTCTTCTTCAAGCAAACCTAACTCAGGAAACACCTTTTGCATCAGTGGAAGGAGCCTATCCTGGTTGCCATGGAATGTAGCCGAGAAGGAAGCTAATATTTCATTTTTTTTATTCCCTTGTTTATCAGAAGTACTTGCTGTTTGGAACCCGACGAAGATAGTTAGATCCTCATCGACTTGGTTAATACGGCGTTGATATTGATGAACGAACTTCTTTGTTGCATTGTTTTCCCAGTTCCTCGTGACTGCAAACACAGTCACTTTCGAAGGTATGCCAACTAGTCGAATTTTCCAAGCAAGAACAATTCCAAAGCTTGCTGCTCCACCACCGCGAATAGCCCAAAATAAATCTTCCCCCATAGATCTTCGATCGAGAATTCTTCCTCGAGAGTCAATTAATTGAGCGTCTAAGACATTATCAGATGCCAGTCCATATTTTCGCGTTGAATAGCCATAGCCTCCTTGACCTAACTGTCCACCAACTCCAACAGTTTGGCAAACGCCTGCAGGGAAGCCAAGAGTTTTGCTTTTCTCAGCAATCCTGTAGTAAAGTTCGCCAAGTGTCGCTCCTGATTGAACCCATGCAGACTTGCTTTCCACATCAACGTTAACAGAGCTTAGGTTTCTCAAGTCAAGTATAAAAAATTGGACATTAGACATATAAGAAATGCCCTCATAATCATGTCCGCCGCTTCGGATTCTAATTTGCACGCCATGTTTCTTGGAGCAGTAAACAGTGGCTTGTACGTGGGAGACATGGGATGGTGTGACGATAACGATTGGATTTCTGTTTGGAGATGAAAGAAAACGAGGATTTGGAGTGGGTGAATTCAATATAGTTGAATACGAAGGATTATTTGGAGTGTAGATAATGGATTCAGAAGCGGAGGTAGAGTTGGACTTGGATATACGAGTGGTCAGGCACTTAAGAAAGCCTTCATAAGTGTTACCGGCTGAAGCAACGGATACAAAGGAAAAAAGAAAGATGGTAACTTTGGCAAATAACAAAGAGGACGAAAAGGACTTCATTTTTCTTGAAATGAGAGTAGATTCTTCAAATGACAGTGGAGGAGTTGTAATTGCTATCTTAATTTATAGCAAAGGAATGATTTCATTGACTATTAAAAAAGGAAATAATTCCATTATAATATTTTTACGTTTCTTGAGCGACAAACTATTTTGTCACTTCTATAAGGAACTTAATAGACACGAGGATTGATTGTTAATTTAATGTTTTTTTTTCCAGAAAATTATTTATTCAATTAAACATATAAAGTCAACAAATTTATACACTTATGAGTGGATTATTACCCAGCTGAATCATGCTAATACAGATAGGGCCCGTTTGGTAGAGGTATTCGAATTATGGTGATTTAAATTCTTTTAAATAGTATTGTGATTTGGATTATGATTTGAGTAATGTGATTTAAGTTATAATTCGAGTTATTGTTTGGTTGGTAGAGTATTTAAAATTAAATTTGGATAGAATATTGAAATATGTGTTTGGTAAGTTTTTAAATCCTGATTTGAGTTATGAATATGTGTTTGGTACATGTGAGATTTAGATTAAGAATTTTGGTGGCCTTTTTGTCAAAATCAAAAATTTTCTTCTACAAAAATAGCACATTTTTTAAAAAGAGCATAAAATGGTATATGAATAAATTAGTTTCATTTGATTGAATGCAATAAGAAATCAATATTTGGTACACATGAACACAATACGAAAAAAAATTAGAGTTATAATCGTATTAAAAAGTCCTCTTTTTGTTGCCTCTTGAATCTTGTTGCCATGTACATGCTATTATCTATTTGCCAAAATATCCAATTCTCTCTCCAATCAATTATGTATTTGCGAGAAAAAATTTATTTCAATCCATACAAAGAATTTGCTCCTTTTTCAATGTCATTGTATACAGGAGGGGGAAAAAGTGTTTATTTTAGACGACAATCCAAAACGTAGCAACGTTCCAACATTAATGTAGTAAGCTGTATTGAAATACTAATGCCGAGTTGTGTACCAAGGGCGTTGGGCATAAGCTTCCTACATTTGATTTGCCATCGCATCCCTACGAGCATTCATGCTGGCATTATCACCTCTATTTTGAATAAATGGGCTGACATCAACCCCATCGTCGTCTTGCAACCCATCTTCTTCGTAGACATTTTCTCCTTCTATCTCAGCCACTGGTACTGCATCATTATAGTATTGCTGAAGTATCTCATCATTGCTTTGCCACATGCGTATGAAGTTGTGAATCACAGCACACGCAATTGGGATCAACTTTTGTTTGTCGTATGGATAGGGCTTGATGCTCTTCAATATTGGGAATCTCGCCTTCCATACACCGAAAGTTCTTTCAATGCAATTGCGAAGAGATGAGTGCGTATAGTTGAACAACTCCCTTGGCGAACGAGGACCATGCCTACGCTCTCGATACTCCTGCAAGTGATAGGTAACTCCTCGATATGGAGCAAGGAAACAATTGCTGTTGGGATAGCCAGAATCTACTAAATAGAATTTTCCTAAGTATATCACAAGTGGTGTTAGAAAAATTCAAAAGTCGACTTAAAAGATCTAAACAATAAGTTGCTTTCTCGTCTACCTGGCGGTGGCCTTGGAAAGTTCTTCTCTGGATCGGATATGGCGTCTAGTAACACTCGCGCATCATGGGCGGATCCCTCCCATCCAGTTAATATGAAAGTAAATTTCATTTCGAAGTCGCAGATGCCCATGACATTTTGTGAGTGATATCCTTTTCTATTAATATACCTTCTTGCTTCTGCGCTTGGTGGAATACATGGTATGTGTGTACCGTCAATAGCGCCTACGCAATCCTGTTCATTAAATAAAAATGTGAAGTGATTTAAAACAACTATTTTACACATGACAATATAGTTTTTCCTGAGTTTTAGAGATAGTTACCTTGAATCAGGGGAGGTACTTGTTCCTATGTGTTTGAATAAGCGTGGACATTTTGGCGGTTGAATAAAATCATGTCTCAATGCACATATTGCATGGAGGCCTTGTGTGAATAAGCGTGAAATTGTCTCTCCTGAATGCTGCCAATAATCTTGCATCTCTCTGTTCGTTTAGCTTTGTGATATGACATTTAAAAAAATTATCAATTGTTCATCAACATTGGTATGGTGATTAGGTCTTAACAAACCCTTGTTTTGGACTATTGCGCTAAGTGTTGTAAACGTATCAGCACCCATTCGTATCTTATTATATATTCTACTATGATGCCCATGCAACAAATTAGAAACTCGTTCGTATCCAGGCATTCCCAACGTGTTGCGTTGTTGACGAGGCTGCAAAATTACGGTGGCATATATCACCGCAGATGCGCCTCCAATGTCATAGATATCCTCATCGTCGTCTGAATTCTCATCTGAGGTATTTCTATAACTTCCATCCCCAAATTCCGCCATACAATCCCTGCTAGTAATATATGTTGTGAGATTTTAGAAAAACATGGATTGATATATCATTGTTGTTAGCTAAACCCTATTGAACACAGACATTCATACAATATAGTATAGTAAACAACTAATATAACAAGATTAAACCATGGTATGGCAAAATAAAATAAATAACAAAATACACCAATGAAAACTGGAAATAACTAACAAATTAAACATCATCCGAATTAACCCATGGTATGGGAAGTATATGTCCTCACCAACAAATTAAAACATCATCATCCTAAGCAACAATACAATGCTATAGCGCCGAAGAATACAATCCAACAAATTACAATGAAGATTACAGTCCGAAAAAATGCAATACGGACGTAATGCAATAAAAAATAACGCAATGAAGAATACACTCTAAGAAAATGCTATGTCTAATGCAATCCAGAAAAAAATTGTCCATGACAAATGTAAACAAATGGTAGGGAAAATAAATAGGAAGCATGCAATAATTAGATGAACTAATATCCGTCATGTCCACCATATGGTGGACGTGGAAAATATGGAAGGTCCTGCTGAAATTGGCCGGGAGGATGAAAGAAAGGAGGCGGTGGCGCTTGCGTCGTTACTGGTGGTGGAGGCGTGCGCTCAGGTGGATGTCGTTGTTGAGCTTGAACTTTTGCGACCCCTTTCTGTACAAAGGCCATGCGATAATCCTCTTTGGATAGGAGAAACGCGGTTTGGACTTTGGGATTAGTTGATAGGTATTCTGTAAAATCCACGTATTGATCTGGGCCTAGGTTCATCGCATTCATGATTGTTATGCACTGCCTCCATTCCACATCATCCGACGTGTGTTGATTTGCTGAGCTTCCACCACCATGGCCCTTACTACGTCCGCGGCTGGATAGGGACTCTGCGATGCTTTGTAAGGCAGTTGTAGCTACATCCGAATCCACCACACCTTTGCTACGCATTGGTCTCTTCCCAATTCTCCGAGAGGTAGGAGCAATGTTGCAGGCACGTACTTCTGGTCTGCGGCCATCAAGTCCTGCCAAATGAGCAATGTATGCCCTATCGTCAGGGTTATTGATCTCATCTTGTAAGTCCATCTGATCAGTACAAACATCATGCTCGGAGTTGCTTCTCTGCGGACTACGAGCTTCAGTCAAACGAGTCGAACCCGAAGCAACCGCATGACAGCCGGTTGCAGATTCCCTGTGAAACAATTGCGATATCAACACCCAATTTGGCACAGCCTTGCCAATCAAGTCCTTCGCTTGGGGGTTTCGCTGGACATCGAATAATAAAAATTATCAGCGACCAACAATCCAAAAGTGATATATATTTTGAAGAATTTAGATGGATACCAGTGAAAGGAAAATAAACTCACGGCTAAGAAATCATCTATATATGCTGCCTCGCAATGAACGGCCCCAGTTTCAGAATCCCAACTAAGGCCACTTGCATTTATCAGAACGGAATATAGCTGAAAAATTTTCCTAAGTCGATTTCTCTTTTGCTTGCAACGTTCGCCAGGAACACCTTTACCAAAAATTTCCTCCGCCCACCGGTCCCAATCGGCTGCGGTAGGATGTCGTCCCAGGGCGGTTGTTTGATGGTCCACTAGCCTTAATAACAAAGCTCTCTCATTTTGTCGGGTCCAATTAACGGTTGCCTCATCATCATTCCTCTTCTTTCCCATCTTGCCCATTTTGAGTCAACAGTCCATAGAGCGCGCAATAGCCAATGCATATGACATTTTGCAATGAAAAGAATGTGAAAATCTATTTAGAATACATGTTAAGATAGAAATGGCTCAAACTGGAATTGCTTCATCCTTTTCACATTAGGAGCATAACTATTGTCGATTGCCACTTAAGACGTCCACAACGATGCTACGATCGATTGGTACACACAAGGACATGTGGAAAACGAAAGTTGCACAATGCCACAATCATGTGCATAGCCAACCGAGAGCACACTAGCATATGAAGCCCATGACAATCCACAATAATAAAGCTTCAACCAATGTGAGGAAGCAGAATTAGTTTCATCATAGCCAGCCCTTTCTCTAGGGTCATAATGTAGTACCAGTGATCTTATCAAGTTTAAATTCTTTTGATTAAAAAAAACAGACAAGACAAAACGATCAGCAATGTAGGTGTCAATTGTTATAAGAACAAGTGTAAAACAAATTACAAGTACACAGTAATAGGTTCACATGTAACATATCATAGTTCACAGTTGATTGAATACAAATAACAAAAACCAAGGCGTGTTATACACTGCAAATGACGTCTTGCACCACATGGTTTGGTTTGTGGAGAATACAACAACAGATTACAGGAAAAACCGAGAAGAGTTAAAACATTGGTATGAGAAGAGGAAAAACCGAGAGTACAGGAAATGCATGATGCCTTCATATCATCTAATCTGTGAATCAAATTGAAGTACAAATTGCTAAAACTCAATGAATTAGTCATAATGCATATATTATTGGGTTGATTAGTTATTAGCTTACAACAACAACACTAAAACAAAACCACCACCACCACTGCCAACAACAACAACAACAACAACAACAACAACAACAACAACAACAACAGATTAAAAAAGCAAAGGAAAGCAAATATGTATCACTTTTTTCCAAAGAAGGAGTTCAACAGTTCATTCCATTTGGCTATGATATGCAATTGGTAGCAATTTCGTTCTAAACAACTTCACAAATTATCAATCACAGAAGGTAATAACACATCAGGATATATGTCAACAGAGATAATCTCTCGTCTAAAGGACCTGTTTCAAGCCATTGAAAATGTTGAACCAAAACAACAAGAAAGAACATCAATG
Organism: Artocarpus heterophyllus; assembly: GCA_025403435.1. Taxonomy (NCBI): domain Eukaryota; kingdom Viridiplantae; phylum Streptophyta; class Magnoliopsida; order Rosales; family Moraceae; genus Artocarpus; species Artocarpus heterophyllus. The sequence continues at coordinate 33,822,811 of CM046334.1, read as the reverse complement.
GATTAGTTCAACATGGTTTGAACTGATAGATGTATTAGAGAACCGTGAACTACTGCATCAGCCAAAGAACAAAAGCAATTGGAGAAATGAAAGAAATCAGTGGATCATTCTCAGCCGTTCCAACATTCTGAGTAACCGTATTAACTAGGGATGCCGATTATGAAGACGAACCCAAACTCCGGAGAGCTCAAAGACATAAAAACGAAAAAAAAATAAATCTACATCCAACAAAAACAGAGGAACATACCAACCATAAGTTAACAGAGCATTGCAATATCCCCAAACTCATATAAAGACAAGTTCCAGAAAAAACAAGAACAAGAAAAAGAGGATTTGAGGTCGAATACTTACCGTGTTTGAGGCAACGGATGATTGGGTAGACTCCGGCTGAATATCGGCAACTCGCGAGGACACTGGTCGCCTACTCCGATTCAAACAACGATAACACCTCAATAATGGTCGGTGGGCCCGATATGGTCTACGGTGGGCAGATCTATATCGATGGAGAAGACGACCGAGTTGAGGGCCGAAGCTCTCACGGTGGGGAACGATGGTCGCCGTTTCGACAGAGAGAGAGTGATAGGGAAGAGAGAGAGACGCAGAGAGAGCTTTTGCAGAAAATGGTGGGTTTCCAACCATACAAGCTCAGTTGGGGGATTTATTGCAAATCCCTCAACGGTAAAAAATATTGAAATTGCAGAGAATCTCTGCGAAGAGAAGGGAATCACGCGAGATCTGATCAGAGGCATACAACTGTTCTTCAGTAATTGGAGTCCCAAGAAAACAAGGGGGAGCTAAACTCGAGAACTGGAGTGGAGAACCCAAAAAATGATTCAAATACCTCACACACCAAACGAGGACTTTGAGGACTTGTAATACCCGAGTAGGGTTTTGAGTTAAGTGAGTTATAAAAATCATGCTACCAAACAGGCCCATAATATACTATCTACTCCAGCTAACATCAACAAAATGCTTTTCTTTTATTTAGCTTTATTGTGGGTAAAGCAACGAACGCTGTCAACAACAGAGGATACAGCATCAACTCCGACTAAGAACCACCGACACAAGATACCAGAAACCAAAGAACCAACGAAGAAAAAAAAAAACCCAAATAAAAAAATAATAATAAAAGAAAAAGTGTTCATGCCCATCATTAGCCAAGAACATTCAGACTCGAAACAAAAAGAAAAAGTATCTTCGAAGTTGATAACTAAGTTGGTCGGCTTTTATTTTTGTTTTAGTTTTAAAGGTTTGTATAATATTCATTGTCTTCTTTGGTACATAAAAGTTTATTCATACGAGATTTACACGTGGGAAATTACTTGGGCTTGGCGTATCTCATGGAAGCATCATATAACAGAATCCGCCATCAAATTATCCTGAACTTTTCTTTCGGATACAGGACCTGTAGGCGCCACCACCACAACCAATTCCCTTTACTTGATTTTTTGCTCCTCCAACATAACATATTTTGATTAGCTACTCTTTTATTGGATCATGGTTAAATACTGTTTTGAAAATGATATTATTAACATATTTAAATGTTACATTTATTTTCTTTAACGGGTCAATTTTTATGTTTTTGTGGGTATATATTTTTAAAATCCAATAATTTTTCCTGACCAAAAAAATTATATTTTGGTTGCAAAAACTTATTGCAACCAAACGCCCTCTTGGTTGCAAATTCTTCGGCAACTAAAATTCCAATTTTGCAGCCAAAATTTAGTACCAAAAAGAAATGTTTTTCGTGACCAAAAAGAATCTAAAACAAAAAGTTTGATAACAGATTCCGGCCATTGATGACCTCTCCAACTACCTTTTGGCCACCAGATTTAGTCACTAGAGGCTTTGCGACCAAATCAGTTTTTGGTCGCAAAAGTGACCAAATTCTTTTTTCCACGGAAAGCTTTGGCCACCAAATTTATCATATTTTTTCGATCAATTTTTTGGTTTACCATTGTTCTTGTGGTGAAAGCAAATTGAGAGAATAGGGTTAACTTTGGAGGTTTTAAAAGTCAGTAAGCAAAGTGAGAACGAGGACAAATTTTGGGATGACTAATGAGTTCGATTGTTGGCTTTAAGTAATCATCATGAGTTTTTATTTATCTGTGTGAAACGTTGTTAATAAATTGTAATTGTCTGTTTATTAAAAATGGCATCTCTTTAACTAGTTTTTTATTGTGCTTATTGTAACATCCAAAAAGTCCCACATCGGCTAGGTAAAGGACCGAAAAGCAGTACTTAAGTCCTGGGCTGCCCACCTCTCAACAAGAGCTCTTTTGGGATGTGACAAGTGGTATCAGAGCGGGGTACTGCCTGCCTGTTGTGTGGATTCTCCATGGTCCAGTGGGACCCTCAGGGGAGCCGATCCGTGACGGGGGCGTCACGTGATTGGGTGGAGGAGGGTGTAACATCCAAAAAGTCCCACATCGGCTAGGTAAAGGACCGAAAAGCAGTACTTAAATCCTGGGCTGCCCACCTCTCAACAAGAGCTCTTTTGGGACGTGACATTATGGACCCTTAATTTTAATGGATTTTCTCCAAATATTTCTTCCAAAAACAGTATGCTTTCCTTAGAGAGGGAATACCAAACAGGCCGAGCAAAAGGGCAAGATTGAGGTCCCAAAAGGAGAGGAAAAAAAGAAGAAGATAAAAGTGAACAGGGCTCCTTTTAGTGTATTATAGGCCGTTTGATATGCAGGTTCAAAATAGTTTAAGGTAGTTCAACCATAAAAGCGGTTTAAACTGGTATTTGGTAAATTAATAATTGAAGCTAGTTCAAATCATGCAGACGTTTTAAACTAGCTAAAACTTCAAAATTCAAACTTTTTCTCCCATAAGTTTATATGGTTTGAACTATTTTCTACTGTAAAAACTATTCTCATTCTCGTATTCCTTTCATAAACTATAGTTTTCCAAATATGAATTCTCATTTTAAACTTAATGTGATGTTTTATTCTCGTTTTAAACCTTTATCTTCTAAGCGTCAATTAAAAACTACTATTTAAACTACAAAATTTAGAACCTATGGTTTAAATTATAAAGTTCTAAACTATACTATTTTAAACTCACGCATTAAACAAACACTTATCCGTTGTTGACGATGTTAAATACAAGAAAGACAACCGGATAACCAATTTGCTCTCTATTAGCTGGGTAACTTAGGGTATGTTTGTTTCGAGTATTATTTGGACTCAATTGACTTAAATTTGGATTCAAGTATTGAGAATCCTTTGGATACGTGTTTGTTTTCCTCAAAATCTGAATCCTTTAAGTAACAAGAATCCAAGTTTTTAAAGTTCTCATCCTCCTAAACTTTTGATACTTGAAAATCTTTGTTACAGTAAAAACTAAAATTCTCTTTCCTATATTTGAGAAAAAAATCATAACTTCTTCATTTGATATCCAATTGAGATGATTCTTTTTTCATTGTGTTCTTAGTGAAGAGAGGAATAAATTAAGCTCCATATTGCATATTTTTTAGGATCATTAATATTAAGATTTTATTAGATTTGTTAATAAATCAAAAACTATTTTCACTACTTCTACAAACATAAATTTCAATTTTATTCTATACTTAGATTAAAAGCTAAATGCACATCCAAATACCAATTCGGATAATAATTCAAATTACTAACTCAAATCCTAACTCACATCATATTAACTCAAATTAAAACACTAATTCGAAAACGGACCCTTAATAATCCATTCATACACGTTTAAATTCATTGACTCTATACGTTTAAAGGAATATATTTCTTTTTTGAAGAGAAAAAAACACACCATTCAATTTTTGTGTTTAATATGTTCCTTAAAGAAGTGGAAAAATAGTTGTCGCTCTTTGTCTCCTTATTATCTAATTTATCGAGATGCGTAATCCACCTTATGCTCTGTATTACTCTCCACACTACATTATGCTACTCTTCTTTAATTTTTTATTCTTCCTAACATGTCCTTTCATTGCACAAAATACCATCAAATCACCATTACTTATAATATACTAGATTTTTTTTTTGCATTTTAATTAATGAAATAGAAGAAACGTTCCACTTTTATCATACTTAAAATTTATCTCTATTCTTTCAAAAAAAAAAAAAAGGTTATCTTTATGGCAGCATTTAATAAAATATTGTTGATATTTATGTTATCTTTCAAACTTCTTTTATGACATTCTCTTGTTTTCTTTATAATATTTTTCAATGAACGCTTCTATATAATCTTAAGAGATTAAAATCTTACTATTTATAAAACAGTTTGTCCTAATTTAATAAATATATTATTTACTAGACTAAAACCTATATTATTTCACGAGTAGCCAGGTTTTTAATATTATGGGGATAAAAATGTTTTTTCTTTATTTATGGCAACATCTAAGAAACATTTCTCTTTGCATAGAAAAAATCAAAATTAAGTTGAAATGCATATATAGATATGAGTATAACAAAAGTATTCGTCGCTATAAAAGTATTCAACAAAAAAGAAAAATAATAAAGAAATCGTTTGCATTCTTAAATTTGACATAATGACTAGTCTGATTTTGTAATATTTTTGTTAGCCAATGTAACATCGTTAGTTAGTTCGTCCCTCAATTTTTTCCTTTTTTTTTTTTGAAAAAGAAATTCCATTTTAATATAAGAGAAATATAAATGCGATTGACCCTAGGCAATGTCCTCAATGAAGACTAGTTCCATCTGTACAAACAAATAGCGATCATGCCAAAGGGTGAAAGCGCATGTCAGATATCCGATAAAATAGCAAGCACCTTGGCACACTTATAACAAGCACATGTTACACTTCAGATAGGCCTTCAATGAAAAAGGAAAACATTCGAATAATTTTGAGCCTTGACAAGGTAGCACAAAAGCCACAACCACAATAAAATACCAAATGCCACAAAGAGAAGACTCTTACGGGTTAAGACACATATCAAATAACTAGAAGGTAGGAAGATCATCTTTATTATTACACCAACCACACCTTTTATTAAATATAAGCAAATCATATCACCACAGATCGAAAATGCAACACGTTGGTGGTCTAAGTCAATCCACAAAGTGGCGAGGCCAAAGTAAATTGTGCAATCCTGGTGCAGATCACCTCCACACACCCCGACGGAGAAAGCAGCTGTCCACCAGCTCGAGGCCCCATATCCACTAATCACCAACTGCAAACACTGCACACTTCAATTTATTTAAGCGTAATATTTAATGTTGCAAGTGTTGGACTATATTTATTAAATGTTACGCAATATAAAATAAGTGTCACAAAAATATATGCATGTTGTTACATTGACAAACAAAAAAATATTATAAGTGTTTTGCTGTCAAAGAACTTGACTGGAGACAATTCCAAAAATTTTAATCTCTTTCTCGTTCAAATGTAGCCTTTTATTTTTAAATTGGTTCCTTGACACCCCAAAATCTTTGGATCTCTTCTGAAACGAAGGAACCTACAAAAAACATTAAAAAAAAAAATTAGTGTATACTAAAATATGAAATTTAAAAATACCTAAGTCACATTTTTGCATGCGAAAATTATAATAAACATTCTTGGTCGTTTGGTTACTTTGATTTTCATGTGAAACACTTAGAAAGTCACAATTTTATGAAGTATAAAAAAATATTTTAATATTACATAACATGATATTACTACAATCATGTCGATTTTTTAATATTTTGTTGAAGTGCAGCGATTGTCATTTACAAATTTTGTACCGTAGAAAGTTGCTCCGTAAATGGTGTACTTAAAGTTGGACTACATGCATGGCACCTAGTACGGAAGTAGGTATAAGGTGAAGATGTAATATTGTTTCATATAAAATAATATGAATATGAAAAAAAAAGAAAAAGAACTCATTAGTAAGTTGTGGTAGTGTATATAATAATGTATGTTGACTCGAAGCTTCCAAACTGGCAGCCCGACAAGGATTCACACAACAATGTGTTAAGTTCATCTGTAAATTAAAAAAAAAAAAAGTGCACGATAAGCTATAATTGGAATATAAAATTTTCAACTAGGAATCAGAATATACCTCTTAAGGAGACAAATTCTACCGAACAATTTTTTTTTCCCCTTATTTTCTATCTTTTTAAGAGAACTTTTATATCTAGTTGATTGACCACAATATACAAGTTTATTATAATTTAATACACAATTTTTTTATAAAAATGTTTTTATTAAATTTAATAAACAAATTTATATTTTTCCCCGCCACCAAACCTAAAACACCATCGAATAGAATAATATGAAAAATAAAATTAAACTAAGGGTTTTGAGCTCAAAAATGTTTAAAACACCCTTAAGAATTGGCTTTTTGTGTTCTTTTTTTCTTGCTTCTTATTTTTTTTAAAAAAATTATTTTTTCTTTTGAACTTAAAAATAATTTGGTCATTTTAAAGGTCAAAAACAATCATTGATCGAGATAAAATATAGATTTATACATCAAATATAATTTAAAGTATATATTTGATGAGATCAAAAAATAAAGATATAGTTTTTTTAATAAAAGGTACAAAAACATAAATATTCATTATGTACATTTATTTTGTCCCATCATGCATGTCAGTGGTTAGATGTTAGTCTGGAATTAGTGGAACCATAAATTCATAGAACTATAGATAAACCCTAAGGCGTTGCGACCAAAGGACTCCTTTTAGGCCCCCTTTTTTCTCCCCTCAAGCGATTTTGAAAATCCTTGTATGTGTAGACTTTGTCGCAACCCACCACCCCAGAAAAAAAAAAATAATAAGATGTATACAATTATACAATTATTATATAATTTTATGCACCATAACTATCAGGCCTTTTAGCGATTACAACATATATTAGGATAAATCCCATTGTTTTCACCAAAAAATTATAGCGACCGCATGACATCGCTAAAAGTTCAAGCTGTCGAGCTTCTGTGATGACATGTCATCACTATAACCCATAGCCAATACAAGAACGAGGAATTTCGGTAACCAAAAAATTGATCGAAATGTATGATAAAGTTGGTAACCAAAGCTTTCCACGGCCAAGAACATTTGGTCACAGAAGCTCGATTATAGAAAGTTTTTGCGAGCAAAACCTGAATTGTTACAAAGCCTTTAGTGAGCAAATCTGGTCATAAAGTTTTGGTAAAAACTGTTGTGACAAAAGTTTAGTTTTTTAAGGAAAATATTAGTTTAATAAACTTTAATTGTGAACATAGAAATTGGTGTAAGAAAACAACTCTTGATTTTCTCAAATTTTACCACTAGGAAAAAGTTTTTAAAAGCTATTAGGTAGAACTAGAGTTTATCAAACTCCTAATAACAATTTAGACAATTACAGGTGGTTATAAAGACCAAAAAAATCCTTAAAAAGCAATGCCAAACCGGGTCAAAATCATTTGTTGCCTTGAAAATACAAGTAATATGCAAGTGCTTCTTGGTCATATGGACAGCCTATATGGTTATTTTTTTAATTTTCTTAATAATTATCAAGCTTATTGGTCGTATGGACAGTCAAGAAATTTGTTAGATTAATTTCCATTTTTCCAATCTTTACATATGTGACTTAATAATACCGATAGCATTTTAGTTACCACATCATCAGCCCTCAAAGTTTGTCCATTTTATTAGCGTTTATAAAATGTCGAAAATTAAAATTCTGAACAGCTCAAATTTATTTAAAATACATGGCTTTCACTTTTATAAGTTGTGAAACATGTATTGATGCTAAATAAGCTATAATTATATAAATTATTTATTTAATGTATTAATCTAAATGGGTTGTGCGGTTGATTAAACTAGATTAGTAAATGGATTGTGTTCACCTGTTCGGGTTGATGTTTTATGAAATGATTAATAAATAAGCTATCACAAATACGATTTTGTTTACATGAATTGTTACGACGTACTTATATCAGTACTATATATTATTGATATAAATATATAATTTATTTATATTCAACAATATATTGACATACCCTGAAATATATATACATATATATATAAAAGATTAACTGTATCTATAATTTATTATGCACAAACAATATATTAATATATGTTTATATGTATATACGTATATGTTAATCTACTTAGATGTATCGTATCTGGGGCTAACCAACACGACGGGAGGGGTGGGGTGAAAAGGTAAGATAGCTTTTAGTTTTAAACCCTGGGGAGGGGCACATGGGGTTCAATTTTAAAAATAACAACAACAACAAATTAATTAATTAATTAATTAATTAATTAAATATACTCATACGCACCTACAGACATTTACAACACATGATATTTATCCTACTATATAAATAGATAAGCATCCTATAAAAATTTGGAGTGCGCTTGTTGCAATGGTAGAATAGTAATAGAAATGGTAGTTGAAAAGGAATGGAAAATAAAGTTATGCACGTATTTGATTATAATTTTACAAATCCAATGAAATGGAGTACCATTATTTTTCATTTGGCAAAATTACCTATAAAGTGAATAGGGAATATTAACCTCTCAAATAAAATGACAAAAAGTATTTTGTGTCAATATGCTTGTGCAAAATTTTCTTTTCTACCTTTTAAAGTTGTAAGGATTAAAAAATGGTGAGAGCATTTAATAACAAAAAAATTTCAAGACAGTTGAAATATACCCTTTTTTAAAAAAATGAAAACCTATTTTTCTTCTACTCTAAAAATTTCCTTTTATACTTCATCAAAAATAGGAGAAATAAAAACATGTGTAACTAAAAATAGGAGACAAAAAATTAAAAACTTAATGCTTAAATGAAACATCAAAAGAAAATGGCATTACTAAAGAATAGTCTTTACGTATAAAAACGAAATTCTATCCTTGGAAATAAATCTAATTGTAATAAATATTTAATTAAATTAATAATAATTCTTGAAATATCATTTAAAATTTACACTGATATTTGAATAATTTTTTAAAAAATTATTAACTGAAACACTTTCTGAATTACATACGCACCACTCCAGTGGCACGTATACCTTTGAAATATAAGTCATTGCACACGTTGGCACAACATTAAAATAAGATAATGATGTTGTAATTTATGAGTTGACAGTTTCTACGTATTTTAGGAAAAGAAAAAATTCATTATCAGTTAATGACAAAAGATTTTGAAGTCCGTAATGTTACCTTTTAAGAAATTGAACCTTTCCTATGTTAATCCTCTTAAACATGACAATTTTGGGATAAAGTAAAAAACAAAAAAATCTCTCTGAACGCGACGTACAATATAATAATGAATTAAAACATTACGTATTTAATGAAATTGAAGAAGATTGGACAAATTGAAAACCCTATGTAAGTTAGTCGAGTATTTTTAAAATACGCCATTACATATTATCTATGCTAATATAATGAGCGAGATATTGACAACTCATTTAATCAATTAGAAAAATCAAATATCCAATCAAGATTTGTGGCAGCCTATGCTAGTCTGGACGATTAGTAACAGGTGATTGGTAGCAAATTCAGTATTAGTGTTTTAATCAGCAGGATTAATTGGGGAGGGATTCCACAGTTCCAATCCTCCAAACAAGCACTTAACTCTCCTCCCATTAAGTCAAATTTCCTTCTGATGAGTTGGTCCAAAGTCCAAACTTTTCCTGCACGAAAAATTAACAAAACATCATAATATCATTTTTCAGCAAAGAACGAGTACCTTGTACGTTAATTAGGCAAAGGCCTCTCTACGTACCCCATGATTCTGAATAAAATATTCACAATGAGACTAACGCTGATTAGACTTTTTGGAACTTATAAACTTGCGTGATACTGCATCACTCTTTTGGTGGAAGTATTGTCTTCTTAAATTTTGAAGACTATTTATTTCTCTTTCTTGAATTGGTTACCAAATTATATCAAAGAGACACTGTTGTTGCCACTTTTTTTTGGCAAAGCTCTCGAGGGGAAAAAGTATGAAAGAAAATCCTTAAGGGTTATCATCTCGTTTAAAATCAAACAAGATACGTACTTAAATATAGTCACAGATGACTACCAATTATAAGTGAACTCAACCTTGAACATTGACAGGATCTATCAATGAAGACATATTAAGCACATGGATAAACACAAGTGTCGAGACTCAAAGATAAAGGACCTGTTTAGTACATAAAAATTGAGCACGGTGCAATCTCATTAGAAAGTGTTGGAATTAAAATATAAAACGCAGTGGAAGGAAAGGATCGTTGACAAACAAAAATTTTCTGAAAACTTTGTTTATCGAGAATAGATATATAATTTTAATTATAGAAAGCTTTAGGTAATTTTACAAACCTTTTTGAAGACTATCAGGGTATCCTAGCTTTCCTCTTTGACACCACGATCTTCTAATCTAGGCCTCCACACCAATGGAAAGACGAGTGGACGTCAAACTGCAAGAATGAATTTTCCTCACACTTTTCTGAATCTGCTATGTACTCAACACATGAGATAGCAGACCTTTTTTTTTCAGAGAAGAACTCTCAGTTTTTCTCTCTAAGTATTTTGTAAAAATTATGTGAATAATTCTCTTGAGATAACTGTTATCTCTCCTTTTTATATATGAGTCATTAGTAATTTTACTTTCCCTTTTCTTTTTCTTTTTCTTCTTTCCCGAATCACTAAGTGATCCGCATCACACACACACACACACACACACACACACACACACACACACACACACACACACATATATATATATATATATATATAAGTAAAGTTTACGTAAAGTAAACTTTCCTTCCTTTTTTTTTTGACCGAATCACAACAAGTGATTCTTTATATATATATATATATATATATATATAATAAGGAAAACGTGAAACGTAAGTTTCACGTTTCCTTCTTTTTTATATATATATATTATATTAATATATATATTAATATATTATAGAATCTTATATATATAAAAAGATTTGGTTCAAAACCATATATATCTAAATTCAAAAATAAATCACATTTATTTAAAAATAGATTTTAAAAAATAATCAATTAATTAATTAACTAATGCTAAGTTAAATGTGATAACATTTATCACATTACATTATGTGTCACAGAGAACATTTTTCTGTGTCACATTAATAATTCAAGTGTGAAATAATTAATTCAGAATTCAATAATTCCAAATTAAATATGTATAATTCATTCTATACAAAAATCCAATATAGTCTTACAGAGGTGGTATTGGGGACCTATGGACCTATAACCCAAGCTCTAATAAATTTGACATTTAATCAAACTCTTTAATTAATGTGCCAAATTTATTAGTTTCAGTGTTACTCCACTAAAAACTTGAAACTGAACTCTTGAGATTATAGTGAAATTACTCAAAGAAAATTAGCGAGTAGTCCATTGATATAATCATTATATATAAGTCAGTCCTTCATAAATAGTTCATAATAAGAGCTAGGTTCAATTTCCGTTCACCTCTCTTAATACATCTTTATCCTTGAGTTCTAATAATTCTCTAATGAACAATTAATTCATAATCTTATTATGAACGAGCGCTCTACTGTTCAAACCTTGAATTATTACTTAAGAGAACTATTTTTCTAACTTCCATAGGGAAGGAATGGATTCCATATCTGTATAATATTATTCACAGCCATTTATTACTTTATGTTTCCAAGATGCTAAGTTATAATCTGTGCTTAGACAAATCTTATCATGTAAGTCAAAAAATATAATGTCATAAATAGGAGTCTAATAAATACTCAGAATTAAGACTGCCAAATATATGATCATCATAGTGATAAATTTGAATAGCCTATTTGTAACAGATGATTATTAGAGATTCATAATTTATCTGATCCATTCCTATATAATCTCATTATATAAAGTACCTCCAATCCAATGTCTCTACATTAATAGTCCGGATAATGACTATTTCTTTTTAGATGAGATTGGACCGTACTTGTAATTTTTTAATTAAAGATCTCAAACTTTAATTAATTATTACGGACTATTTAGATTGTTATCTATAAATTTTATCCCTAAGCAAATAACACTTATATGCTAAATTTATAGTCACATAAATAATCATAGAATTTTCTTGATGTTTATAAATGTATTCATAATACATATAATCAACCAAAATAATAATAAATGTCATTTTATTTATTTATTAACAATATGTATAATGTCACAGCTTTTAGAGCACCAAACCCAACAATCTCTCATTTGCCCTAAAGTAGGTGAGACATGTCTCTAAGACCTAAGCCTTCTAAGTGTCCCTCAAAGCTCTTTGCAGGTAACGTCTTGGTGGAAGGGTTGGCAAAGTTGTTTTCTGACGCTATCTTCACAACTTCCACATCGCCTCGATGCACTATCTCTCTAATCAAATGATATTTTCTTTCTATATGCTTTCCTCTTTTGTGGCTTCTAGGTTCTCTTGAATTTGTCACTGCACCACTGTTGTCACAATACAGTGTGAGTGGTTTATCCATGCCTGGAACTACTTTCAAATCATTTAAGAACTTACGGAGCCAAACAGCTTCTTTAGCTGCTTCACAAGCAGCCACATATTCTGCTTCCATAGTTGAATCAGAAATATAAGATTGTTTGATGCTTCTCTAAACTATGGCTCCACCACCAAAAGTAAACACTGATCCAGACGTAGATTTACGTGTGTCTTTGTCTGATTGAAAATTAAAATCAGTGTATCCAATAGGAATCAAATTCTCACCAGAATAAACTAGCATATAGTTTCTCATTCTCCTAAGATACTTGAGAATATGTTTAACCGCTACCCAATGATCTAATCCTGGGTTGGATTGATACGAACTGACTATACCCACTACATAGCAAATGTCAGGTCTTGTACACAACATGGCATACATTAGACTTCCTACTGCATATGTATAGGGTACCCGTCTCATATTTTCTTCCTCTTGAGGTGTCTTAGGACACTGCTCTTTTGAAAAATAAACTCCATGACGTGTAGGCAAATTACCTTTCTTGGAGTTTTGCATCAAAAATCTGATAAGCACCTTATCGATATACGATGCCTGAGACAGCGTCAACAGTTTGTTCTTGCGATCTCTTATGAGTTGGATTCCAAGAACATAACTTGCTTCTCCTAAATCTTTCATTTGGAAATTGTTGGCGAGCTATTTCTTTACATCAGATAATACGCCTACATCATTCCCAATGAGTAGGATATCATCTACATAAAGAACCAAGAAGACCACTTTCTTATCTTTGATGTACTTGTAAACACAAGGTTCATCAATATTTTGATCGAAACCATAAGATTTGATTGCTTCATCAAATCTCAAGTTCCAAGATCTTGAAGCTTGCTTGAGTCCATAGATGGACCTCTATAACTTGCAAACTTTTTGCTTTTGACCTTTGACTACAAACCCTTTTGGTTGCACCATATAGATGCTTTCCTCAAGATAGCCATTCAAAAAGGCAGTCTTGACATCCATTTGCTATGGCGTACCTGGCCCCACTCAAGCCCCCATGAGGCCCGTAGGTCGGCCCCCGGCATAATTGGCTCTTATTGCAGCGTAACTAGGCCCACTCATCCGTATGGTCCCCTCTGGGGCCCACTGGTCCCTCAGGGTTTTCTTTTGCGTCTCTCATGGTTTGAACCTCAAACCTCCCTTAAGAGGTTCTTATTTCCTTCATGAGTACCAATTGAGTTAGTAGCTCAATTGGTACTCATGAAGGAAATAAGAACCTCTTAAGGGAGGTTTGAGGTTCGAACCATGAGGGACGAGAAAGAAAACCCTGAGGGACCAGTGGGCCGCAGAGGGGACAGTACGGATGAGTGGGCCCGGTTACGCCGCAATAAGAGCCAATTATGCCGGGGGCCGACCTACGGGCCTCATGGGGGCTTGAGTGGGGCCGGGTACGCCACAATAAAACGCAAGAGGTTCTTATTTCCTTTCATGAGTACCAATTGAGCTACTAGCTCAATTGGTACTCATGAAAGGAAATAAGAATACTAGCTCAATTGGTACTCATGAAAGGAAATAAGAACCTCTTAAGGGAGGTTTAAGGTTCGAACCATGAGGGACGTGAAACAAAAACCCTGAGGGACCAGTGGGACCCAGAGGGGACAGTACGGATGAGTGGGCCCGGTTACGCCGCAATAAGAGCCAATTATGCCGGGGGCCGACCAACGGGCCTCATGGGGGCTTGAGTGGGGCCGCGTACGCCACAATAAAATTGTCCCCTTTGGGGCCCACTGGTCCCTCAGGGTTTTTCTTTCGCGTCCCTTATGGTTCGAACCTTAAACCTCCCTTAAGAGGTTCTTATTTCCTTCCTGAGTACCAATTGAGCTATTGTGGCATACCCGGCCCCACTCAAGCCCCCATGAGGCCTGTAGGTTGGCCCCCGACATAATTGGCTCTTATTGCAGCGTAACCGGGCCCACTCATCCGTATTGTCCCCTCTAGGTCCCATTGGTCCCTCAGGGTTTTTGTTTCACGTCCCTCATGGTTCGAACCTTAAACCTCCCTTAAGAGGTTCTTATTTCCTTCTTGAGTACCAATTAAGGAAGGAAATAAGAACCTCTTAAGGGAGGTTTAAGGTTCGAACCATAAGGGACGCGAAAGAAAAACCCTGAGGGACCAGTGGGCCCCAGAGGGAACAGTACGGATGAGTGGGCCCGGTTACGCCGCAATAAGAGCCAATTATGCCGGGGGCCGACCTACGGGCCTCATGGGGGCTTGAGTGGGGCCGGGTACGCCACAATAAAACGCAAGAGGTTCTTATTTCCTTTCATGAGTACCAATTGAGCTACTAGCTCAATTGGTACTCATGAAAGGAAATAAGAATACTAGCTCAATTGGTACTCATGAAAGGAAATAAGAACCTCTTAAGGGAGGTTTAAGGTTTGAACCATGAGGGACGTGAAACAAAAACCCTGAGGGACCAGTGGGACCCAGAGGGGACAGTACGGATGAGTGGGCCCGGTTACGCCGCAATAAGAGCCAATTATGCCGGGGGCCGACCAACGGGCCTCATGGGGGCTTGAGTGGGGCCGCGTACGCCACAATAAAATTGTCCCCTTTGGGGCCCACTGGTCCCTTAGGGTTTTTCTTTCGCGTCCCTTATGGTTCGAACCTTAAACCTCCCTTAAGAGGTTCTTATTTCCTTCCTGAGTACCAATTGAGCTATTGTGGCATACCCGGCCCCACTCAAGCCCCCATGAGGCCTGTAGGTCGGCCCCCGACATAATTGGCTCTTATTGCGGCGTAACCGGGCCCACTCATCCGTACTGTTCCCTCTGGGGCCCACTGGTCCCTCAGGGTTTTTCTTTCGCGTCCCTTATGGTTCGAACCTCAAACCTCCCTTAAGAGGTTCTTATTTCCTTCCTTAATTGGTACTCAAGAAGGAAATAAGAACCTCTTAAGGGAGGTTTAAGGTTCAAACCATGAGGGACGCGAAAGAAAAACCCTGAGGGACTAGTGGGCCCCAGAGGGGACAGTACGGATGAGTGGGCCCGGTTACCAATTGAGTTAGTAGCTCAATTGCTACTCATGAAGGAAATAAGAACCTCTTAAGGGAGGTTTGAGGTTCGAACCATGAGGGACGCGAAAGAAAACCCTAAGGGACCAGTGGGCCCCAGAGGGGACAGTACGGATGAGTGGGCCCGGTTACGCCGCAATAAGAGTCAATTATGCCGGGGGCCGACCTACGGGCCTCATGGGGGCTTGAGTGGGGCCGGGTACGCCACACATAACTGGTTCAATCAACACAACCTTTGTTTAAAGATACCTTCTTATTTGTAAAGGTATTTATTCATGTGTAAATGCAACTATTACAATGGATATATCGTTGCTAATTGTTGTTTACGTTTTTATGAAAGAATACAACCAATGATTACACCGGTTTAGAACATCTTTGAAAAACACATTTTTTTACTATGTAACAGCTCGGGAGAGCACTGTGGTGCCAGCTTTTCAATGCCGCTATGCTAGTTTTAAATCAACCGAGTGCCGCAACACCAGTCCAGCACCTTGGCGCTCTACATTCTATCCAAAAATGTGGATTGTTCATTTCAAAGCTGTGGCCTCAAGTTTGAGTGCTACAGTGCTCCATGCTGACTTAAAGAACATTAAAAATGTGTTCTATTCTCATTGTGTTCTTTTGATTTTAAACATGTTAAATAGATATATTACAATCTCTCCAATATTTTATTAGTTAAAATAAATATAAAGCAATTTTAATTCATAAATAATATTTTGGTTTTTCAAGTAATGGACCGTGATTAGAGGACATATATCATGTTGTAACATGTGGCACTCTCTATGGCAGAGTGTTGCACAACATATCTATCCCCTACACAGGATGTGTGATTTTCTTACATAGTAGGGAAAGGGAAGGAATTTTCACTCTAAGTTAAAGGGCTAGAAGTGTAATGTGTCAATTTTTATCCCTGCTACGATTTAGATTTTTCCGGTCTCCATATTGGATTCCTGTTCTCCCATCCTGAGATAAAAGAAAGTCATAGTTGCCGGATTGCTTAGAAAATTTTTAAAAACCAATACCATTGCGTAAAACAGATTTTTTGAAATGGTTGTTCAAAAGAACTGCTATTAGAGCGGTTTCGTGAATGTGTTATCTAAAACTGTCATGAGATGAATATGTACTTTGATTTGCGTGGTTATTGTTTTCAGAGAGTTAGTAGTAAAGGTTTTTTTTGTGATTGAAAAATATGCACGAGATGCATTTTTTTGTTATTAATTTTGTATGATCATAAAATTATTATTTATCATTAAATGATTTTATTTTTTATGAGTCGTGGTTTTTGTAGAATATTGGTTGTATCAATTTTTTCTATTGAGTATATTCCTTAGAGGGGCACGGTTTATCTCGGCCATATAATAGTCATTCTATAGATAGTGATCAATATTTATACACAATACAAAAGGACCTAAATGGGTAAGTTTTCTAGCCACTTAAAGTCGGGAATGTAAATCATGTTAGAATCAATTTACAACTAATGACTATGAACACTCTCTTTGTTCACTGCCACGATAAATTTCGTATTTTCTTTTTCCATTTTCCATTTTCCATCTTCTATCTTTTCTTCTTTTTTTTTCCTTTTTTTTTAATTTTCTACACAACTTAACTTTTCGAGTGTTTTTCGGCATTTTTAGAATTTTCTATTTAACTGATTCTTAAAGATAGAGCAATTTGGAGAAAAAGCTAATAGAAGAAATTCAATAACTCGATTCTGTATATTTTATAGAATTGTTCAGTGTTTTTTAATTTGGCTTCCTGTTTAGGTTTCTATGGAAAAGCCAAAAGCGTTGCGTACGTACAGGGGCTTGCATTACCCTTCATTATGGGTCAACGAAGGCCGAAGTTCCATGCATTTAATGTATGTGCACGTTAACGGACATTGCACGTGGGCAGCGCACTGTGCACAATGCGAAGCCAGAATAGTTAAGTATGGATTTTGCCATCTCATTTATTTATTTTTAACTTATTCTAATTCTATACTATGTGTGTTCGGGTTTGTATTTATCATTAACTTATGCTTGCGATTACAAGTCATTTAATTTTAATACGAAATCTTTTTATTTTATTTTGAAAATAAAACAATCTAAATTTGAATGAGTTATAAAATATGTCATATATTTATAATGTTATTAGTTTTAGATTTTGTGTGATTATTAAATCAATAATTTTCGTGAAAAAATATAAATGAATAAATGTCATCTATTTAAACTGTCGTTATGATACATCTTGCCATTTCGGAATAAGTGCGTATGCCACGAACTCTTTCCATGGTTCTTTAGATATGCTTGCTAGCTCGTTTTTTTTTTTTTTTTTTCTTTTTTTTTTCCACCTTTGGGGACATTTGTAAATTACCTAACCATCTTCTTTTCAAAAAAAAAAAAAAAAAAAACCTAACCATCTTGTACCTAGCCATTTTGTCAACACTTTAAATTTTAATTTTTTTTCCTTCTATCTAGCATTGTGAAACTTACAACTAACTAAAAACAAGATAGAAAATGTAGCTTTTTTCTCTTTTTTTTTTTATATTGTATTCTTTATATCAAATCAAAGAGTGGTTCCTTTTACTAGAGCATGTGATTGTAGTTATTTATATATCAAATAATCTACAATCATATATATAAGTATGGGATTAGTGTATATAAAACAACAATAAAAAATAAAAATTTTGAAAAAGAAATAAACCACATATATTTTTATGAGAGACTCTTTCATATTAGAATTCGTTTTTATTCCTTCGAACAAAAATAATGCACTAATTTTTAGAAGAGAATATATATATATATATATATATTTATATTGTTAAGATATGGTGTGTACTAAGTATTTATTTAATACACTTTTGTTAATTTTATTAATAGGTAATATAGTAATAAATACGTCTTATTAAATATAGATGTGTAAAAAGTAGAATGAGAGGCGTCAATAGACATATCTTTTGAACAATACGTTGAGTTTCAGTTATACACATTAACATTATATAATTCCTACTTTGCCCATTTTATTTTTTAATTAAAAAGTTCTTTGAGGTAAATATACATTACAATGTGTAATGTATCCTACACGAATAATAGATTTAAAAGGTCTAAAATAAAATGTATTTACGTGGACGTTATTGTAGTAGTCAAAAACAACAAGGATTCATCCGTAGTTAGCCCTCTATATCTTTTATATACTTTCAACCACTAACACATAGAAAAAAAACTTTTTTTTTTTTTTATTGAGGCATTGTTGATTATACCTTATAATCCATGCGAAAGAATAAACAGATGAAAAACTATTTTTATTATTTGGAAAAACGTGCCTCAGGCGCGTTCGTCATTAACTAGTATAATTTGATTGTGTGTTTTAAATGCCAATATTAGCCGTCAGCTGAGTGCTAATCAGAATTTCAACACGTGCCTCTTTTTTTTTTTTTTCTTTTTTATAATAACGGCATGTGATACAATTTGCATAATCTGATTATTATATTTTTCTAGCCATAGATAATTTTTGTTGTCGTTGACATGTATTCCCAAACATGATTTTGATGTGGTGTGCATGAATAAGATGAGGCATATAAATACGAAAATAGATACATAACAATCATAACTAGACTATTGAAATTTCAACCGTACCTCACATGCAAGCTATTTCATCGAGTTGATCGCCTTTTTTTTTTTTTTTTTTTCTGTATCATTGATTAATGGGATATTTACCTTTTTAAACTTTTATTTTAGATTTATTATAAAACTATACCTTTGATTTTTAATCTCATATATGTATACCTTGAGACTAGATTTAATACATCAATTTATCTCTTATCTTAGTTAAAAGTTTATTTTAACCTTTAAAATAACCAATTATCCTCAAGTTAAGATGAAAAATTATTAAATCTTCCAAAAAAATAAGAAGAAAACAAAAAAAATACAAAACATCAATTTTGAAGGTATTTTATATATTTTTGAAGTCAAAACCCTTAGTATAAAGTTTTTTTAAGTTAGTAAATTTTTTTTTTGTTTCAAGTTGAAGGCATTTTGGGTAATTTCTTAAGTTAAAATTGAATATTGAGCTAGAAAATGTATAAATTTATATATTAAAATATAATATGAAAGTATACATTAAGAGATCAAAAACCAACGCTATAATGTTTAAATAAATCTAAAATATAAGATATGACAAGGTAAATAACCCTTGATTAAATATTATAATCAATAAAATTTCCAAGGTCAACGAGTAGGAAAAAACAATGCAACAAATTCTCTTGAAAGCATATCTATCCCAAAAAAAAAAAAAAAAAAAAAACTCCGGCTATAAATGAGGCAGCTCTCCCATCAACTCGTATCAAATTAGGGAAGTACTCGTCAAGAAAAAATATTCTAAGTTGATCTCTTCATTTTTTTTTTCCCTTTCTTATTGCTTCTCTATTCTCCACATTCTCATTGGTCGGTTCCAAATACAACAACAATGAGCACTTCCTTCAGTGCCTCTTTCCCAACCTATCAAACACTATTACCTCCGGAGTTATCTACACTCCAAACAAACCATATTATATCTCTCTCTTGAATTCCACCAAAATGAATTCTCGTTTCACTGTTTCTCCGTCAACACCAAAACCGCTCGCTATAATCACACTCTTCAATGCCTCAGAAGTCCGAGCCACCATTTTCTACTCCAAGAAACATGGCATTCAAATCAGAACCTGCAGTGGAGGCCATGATGGTGAGGGTCTCTCTTCCTTGTCACATGTCCCATATGTCATAATCGACCCGAGAAACCTTCATTCGATCGAAGTAGATGTTGAGAAAGAGACGGCATGTGTTCAAGCTGGAGCTACACTCGGTAAAGTTTATTACAGAATTTCCGAGAAAGTGCAAATCTCGGGTTCCCTGCAGGTATTTGCTACACCATAGGTGTTGGCGGGCATTTCAATGGCGGGGGCTATGGAACTTTGGTGCGAAAATATGGCCTTTCAGCTGATAATATTCTTGACGCGCACATAGGCGATGCTAAAGAAAGATTTCTAAACAGAAAATCTATGGGGAAAGATTTGTTTTGGGCAATACGTGGCGGTGGAGCTGCAAGCTCTGGAACTGTTCTGGCTTGGAAAATTCAACTAGTTCTTGTTTCATTAAAAGTCACTGTATTCAATGTCGTTAGAGACTTAGAGAAACCTAAAAACAAGAAACTTGTTCACAAGTGGCAATACGTTACCCAAAAATTACCTGGAGATATAATGAGGTTCGTCTGGATCCAAGCTGTAAAGTCTACTACGACAGAATACAATAGTACCAAAGCAGTAGTACTACAAGCTTAGATTCATTTCCGTGTACCTTGGTGAAGTGGATAATCTGCTCCATTTAATGCAAAAACGCTTCCCTGAGCTGGGTTTGGCGAAAGAGGATTGCATCAAAACGAGCTAGATTGAATCCATTCTCATAATGAGTGGATTTCATGGTGGAACACCTCCTAACTTTCTACTTGATAGGACTGAGCCTCAAGGACGACCGGCTTCCGTAATCGAGAAACTCGACTACATTGTTAAAATAAACAACACCAACCCAAACATAATCCAAGCCCAATTTAAAGAAATTTCTATTGTTAGGTATGGTAGGTGTGATTAATTTATGTATTTGGTCATAATTTAAGTACAATTGTTTAATTGTGTAGTTCTTGTTCATTGTCTACAACTATAAATAGGCAACATCTTTGCATTTGTAATCACCAAGAAGTAGAAGAACAATAAGAAGTGTTATTCAAGGAGTTCTCTACTTCTCTAGTGAGTTGTCTTGTAAGTGTTCTAAAGGTTGTCTCTAGCACGTAAGAAAAAGTGCTAGTTTCTAAGTGTTATAATTCTTTCCTTGAGTGGTCTTAATGTATTTACTACTATAATAAAAATAGTAGTTTTATTGTATGCCCAATTAGTGTTCTGTTCAACAATTGGTATTCGAGTTAGGTTGTGAACTTTCTTGAAATTCTAAGTATGCTCTGTGGAGGCAGCGTTGATTGATCTTTCACATCAGAAAAATTTTCTTGAGAGTTAAGATTCTTTGTGTCGTGAGTAGTCTAAAACTCTACAAGCTTGTTATCTAGGACAAAGCTTGTTTGGTACTACTGAGGTACTACCAACATGATGGTGATCTTCAAGTAATTAGAGGAATAAAGAACAACGACCAAAACTACAACACATGGGCGACATGCATGATGTCATACATGCAAGGGCAAGATCTATGGGAAGTTGTCGATGGTAGTGAGGTTATGCAACTGACGGCAGAAGACACTAATGATACCTTGCGTAAATGGAAGATTAAAGCAGGTAAAGCGATGTTTGCTTTAAATACCATAATTGAAGAAGAAGTGCTAGAATACATTCGAGATGCCAAAACACCAAAAGAAGCATGGGATACTTTCATTGCACTCTTTTTCACAGGGAAATGATATAAACTATAACTCTTGGACAACGAGTTGTTATCCATAAAACAAGGAGATCTGACGATCAATCAACACTTTACAAAAGTGAAGTCATTATGCCATGAAATTTCAAAACTTGATCCTATGGCCCGTATTGAAGAACTAATTAGAAAGAAAAGAATAATCATTCATGGTTGAGACCAGAGTATAGAGGCTTTGTTGCTGCTGTACAAGGTTGGCCTACTCAACCATCACTTGTTGAGTTTGAAAACTTGCTTGCTAGTCAAAAAGCAATGGCGAAGCAGATGAGTGGAGTCTCACCAAAAAGTGACAAAGAAGCACTCGTCAATAGTAAGGGTAAAGAAAAACCCAAACAAAATACTGGTAAATGATCAAAAAGAAATAATGACAGATTGGGAGGTCATCAAGGGAGTTCATAGTCAGGGGGAATTTAGAAGCATGGCAACAAAGGTAGTCAATCTAAACAAAGGAAGAAGTTTGTTGGCAACTATTACAATTGTGGCAAGAAAGGTCACATAGCTAAAAATTGCTAGTCAAAGAAAAAGTCTACAGAAAGTAATGCAGTGACTTCCAAGATAAAGAGTCAAAGTGATGATGAATGGGATGCCGAAGCGTCATTTTCTATTGAAGAAGAGGCGGCGCTCACAGTGACTACCGCTCAAAGGATTGACTACTAGAAGATTGGATCGTTGATTCTAGGTGTTCGAATCACATGAATGGTGATAGAGACAAGCTGTAGAATTTGAAAGAGTACAAAGGAAGACACGTGGTAGTAACAACCAATAATTCAAGGTTGCCGATTGCTCATATCGGTAAGGCAATTGTTGTACCCAAATATAGTCCTAACAAATTGCCATTTTGACGATGTCTACCATGAACCAGGCATGAAGAAAAATTTGCTATCAGTGGCACAATTAACGTCATCTGGCCACTATGTCATGTTAAGCCTACATAATGTAAAAGTGTATCAAGACATCAAGATCTCTGGCACACTGACAATGGAAAGACGAAGATTAGAGTCTGTCTATGTAATGTTAGTAGAGTCTGTTTATGTAGAGAAGACTCGAAAGACTAAGACGGTGGATCTATGGCATGCGATGTTAGGACACGTTGGCTACTACAAGTTAAAAGTAATGATGCAAAAGTCAATGCTCAAAGGTCTTCCTCAACTTGAAGTTAGAATTGACACTATCTATGCAGGATGTCAATATGGTAAAGCGCATCACTTATTGTATGAAGAATCAAAGTTCAGAGCAAAGGCACCATTGGAGTTAGTTCACTTGGATCTCTTTGGTCGTGTCAAGCAACCATCAATTAGCGGAATAAGATATATGGCACATTCATTGATGACTTCTCAAGATATGCATGAATTTTCTTTATGAAAGAAAAATCCAAAATATTTACAAAATTTAAAGAATTTAAGAAACAGTTGAATGAGAAGTCGATAAAAAGATCTAGTGCTTGCGCACAGATAACAATGGGAGAATACACTTTAGATGAGTTTGAAGAATATCTATGAGAATGCTAAATACGACATCGGTTCATGTGTGTAAACACACCACAACAAAATGAAGTAGCTAAGAAAAAGAATCGGCATCTTGTGAAGATATGTCGGAGCATGCTTCATGCTAAGAACTTACCTGGAAAATTTTGGGCTAAGTGTATGAAGACAATAGCTCATGTCATCAACAGGCTTCCTCAACCAAGACTTGAATTTACTTCACTATTTGAAAAACTGTGGGGTACTAAACCTGTAGTTGGTCACTTTCGAGTTTTTGGTTGTGTATGCTACGTGTTCGTGCCTAGTCACTTACATAGCAAATTTAATAAAAAGACAATACGATGTATCTTTGTGGGATGTGATAGCTAGAGGAAAGGGTAGAAGTGTTGTGACCCTATAAGTGGAAAGTGTTACGCGTCACGAAATGTGGTGTTTGATGAAGCATCTTTATGGTGTTCTCATAGAAAGAGGAGTTACTGAATTCCAAAGAAATAGAATATCAACTTCAAGAAAAGATAGAGGAGTAGATTGTTGAAATGGGACCAAGTCCAAAAGCACTTGAGGAGGTTAAAGATGAGAATGATGACGATCGTATAGCAACGACAAGCCCTTCACAGACCGGTGTATACCAAAGACCAATAGAAGAGGTTGAACCAAGTCACAAAGGCATAACAAGTCTACAAACACTACTTAGAAGGTCAACCAAAGTGAGAAGGCCAAATCCCAGATACGCCAATGCAGCCGTAGCAGAGGAAGATAGTCTTAAAGAGCTAGAGACTTATGAAGAAGCATCTCATCGCTCTACATGGGTAAAAGCTATGAAAGAAAAAATTACCACTTTAGAGCAAAATCAAACTTGGGATCTAGTGTCAAAGCTTAAAGATGTTAAGCCCATCTCCTATAAATAGGTGTTTAAGATCAAGAACTGCCCCGATGGATCAATTGAGAGATACAAAGCTCGACTTGTAGCTTGAGAGTTCTCTCAGCAATATGACTAGACTATAATGAAACGTTTAGTGTAGTGGCAAAAATCACTACCGTGCATGTCCTTCTTACACTTGCAGCCAGCAAAGATTGGAAACTTTGGCAGATGGATGTAAAGAATGCCTTTTTACATCGGGATTTGGATCGAGATATCTACATTATTCAACCCAGAGGATTTAAGGATAGATCTTATCCGGAGTATGTGTGTAAATTGAGAAAGGCGCTTTACTGTTTAAAGCAAGCACCTAGGGTATAGTATGGTAAGATTGCTGAGTTATGGTAAGATTGCTGAGTTACCTACACAAAGTAGATATGCTATGGCACAAGTAGATTCTAGCTTATTTGTTAAAGCTAAAGAAGGAAAGTTGGCAACGGTGCTAGTGTATATGGATGATTTGATCATCACCGAAGAATGATGAAGGAGAAATTCACCAAACAAAGGAGAATTTATCTGTGTACTTCCAAATGAAAGAGCTTGGTCAACTTAAGCATTTTCTTGGCCTACAGGTCGATTACACACATGAAGGAATATTTCTCTGCTAGTAGAAATATGCTAAAGATTTATTGAAAAAGTTTGGGATGCTTAAATATAAGCTGATCTCAACACCGTTGGAACCGAATGCTAAGATGTGTGCACATGAAAGAAAAGATTTGGAAGATACAACAATGTATCAACAATTGGTAGGTAGTTTGAACTACTTAACCCTGACTCGAACTTATGCTTCTTATGCAATTGGCGTGATGAGTCCTTACATGCAAAGTTCAAATTAAAGAAGCCTCATTTAGAAGCAGTTTGACGAATTCTAACATATGTCAAAGGTACAATAGACTATGGTCTTTTATACAAGAAAGGAGAAGAGTGCAAGAAAGTTGGTTATTGTGATGCTGACTATGCAAGAGATCACAACACTCATCGTCAACCACTGGATATGTCTTTAAGCTTGGCTCAAGAACAATATCTTGGTGAAAGAAAAGACAACTGACTGTATCTTTATCAACTACAAAAGCAGAGTACCAAGTAACAACAATGGCAGCTCAAGAGAGTACATGGTTGATTCAATTGTCGAAAGATCTTCATCAAACAGTTGACTATGCAGTTCAGTTGTTTTATGATAATCAGTCAGCAGTTCACTTAGCAGAAAATCTAGTTTTTCATGCAAGAACTAAACATGTTGAAGTGCACCATCATTTTATCAAAGAAAAAGTTCTGCAAAAAGAAATTGAGATGAAGCAAATCAATAGGATGACCAAGTTGCAAATTGTTCACAAAAGGTTTAAGTACGAACAAGTTTCAAAGCTTTCGCCAACAACTCGGCACGGTACAATGAGTAAGAGTCGATGTTGAGGAGGAGTGTTAAAATAAACAACACCAACCCAAACATAATCCAAGCGCAATTACAAACCCAATTTCAAGAAATTTCTATTGCTAGGTGTGGTAGGTGTGATTAATTTATGTGTGTAGTCATAATTTAATTACAATTGTTTAACTGTGTGGTTCTTGTTCATTGTCTACAACTATAAATAGGCAACATCCTTGCATTTGTAATTACTAAGAAGAAGCAGAAGAATAATAATAAGAGTTCTTCAAAGAGTTCTTTACTTCTCTAGTGAGTTGTCTTGTAAGTGTTCTAGAGGTTGTCGTTAGAGTATGAGAAAGAGTGTTAGTTTTTAAGTGTTGTAATTCTTTCTATAAGTGGTCTTAATGTATTTGTTACTATAATAAAAATAGTAGTCTTATTGTGTTTTCAATTAGTGTTCTATTCAAAATACGTTCAAGAGCCTATTTTGGAAGAATTGTTGGAAACGGTTTGGGAAAGGTTGTACAAAGAAGATGGGCTTGCGTCTATCCTTCTATATCCTTTTGGGGGAAGAATGAGCAAGATCTCAGAATCTGAATTCCATTTCCACACTAGGCTAGAAACCTCTATAAATTTACATATCTTGCGAGCTAGATTAATGAAGAACATGAGGATGTTGAAGCAACCTCAGAAAGGCATTTGAATTGGGTTAGAAGTACAATTGCTTTCATGACTCCTTATGTGTCCAAAAATCCAAGATGTGCATATCTTAATGCTAGGGACTTGACCTAGGATGGAACAATGATGTGGCCCCCACAAGCTATGCACAAGCAAGCACTTGAGGAGGACGTTACTTCAAGAATAACTTCGACAAGTTAGATCATGTGAAGATTAAGGTTGATCCAACTAATTTCTTCAGGAACGAACAAAGCATCCCATCCTTCTCGTTGGGGCGAAGTAGAAAAGAGGTGACTATCTAGACAGCATTCACACGTGCGTAGATGATTAAAATTAGTGTTATTTTAATAATGAATTCTTTGGTTTCTAATAAGTGATGGTTTTACCAAAAGCCATTTGTATTTGTATCTGTGTGTGTCATGAATAAGGTGATTTATTGTTAGGAGTTTAATGTTTCGTACAAATGATTTATTTTATGTCGATCTTAAGAAAAATGATTTTGATGTATTACGTTATGCTTTCTTTAATTATATATTATAATATCTATAATTATGTATATGTATATATGTAGGCTGGTACAAGTAAATTGCAATTCACAATATGACATTGCTGATTGGTAGCCACTATATACCGTAGTATTTGTATATGATTTTCTTTAAAAAAAAATTAAAAGGATTGTGGTTTGGTATTTGTGTAGTTATTAAGCTCTAAAGAGACATCGAGTCACGACCCTAATGAGTCCAAGCTGGCTCTCACTATGCATATATATATATATATATATTTTTTTTTTGCTCTGAACATATATAATTCGTTGATCAGTGAACCACAAGTTTTACTTCAAATCAGATTGGTTAAGAGAATTTTCATTTGACGGTCGTCGATAAATGCTGTTAAGTCTTTGACAATCTACAGATGCACATTGTGATGTAGCACGTACAAGCTGTGTAACAACTACTACTGCTAGTGGGTCGACCGGGTTAGTGCAAAATCCGGTCAAATAGACGAGGAGAGCTCTGGAAATATACAAATTTTATTTTTCAAAATTTGATTAAATTTATTATTTATTTGTTTCCCTTTCTAGAGATAAATATAATTCCCAAATTTATAAGTATTAGTTCCTTATTTTTTTTTATTTCCAATACTAAATAGGTTTAGATTCATATGGTTGACGGGATTATTTTCATCAATTCAGATTTTTAATAAAATTTTACAGTTTGTTCTCTCCCTTTTCACTTATTCTTTGGTATTCTTTTAAATCACGAATTCCTCCACCCATATTTTTTGGTACTTTTCAAGAATCAACGTGTGTTTACGAATTTGTCATATGTTTTCACTACACCAAGTAATAGATAAGTTAACATAGCGTATATAATTACTTCTGACTTAAGGATGTTCACGGATTGGAAACAACGGATTCTACGGATTAAAATCCACGGATTCACAAATTGAGGTTTAAATTAATTTAAAAAACTAAGAATAAATATTTGAACTAAATATGTTAACTAATTATTAAATAATTAAAATTAAATATTCAAATATTTGAAATATAAACAAGAAAGCTTAAACAAATAAGCTCTTTCTATTGAAAAAAGCAAAGCCTTTTAAAAAATGCATTTTATGCTTTAATTGCATTAATCTTAAAAGTTTAGTGAATGACAACCTTTAGGCGTCTTTATATAGAATGTAGAGAGGGTGAAATCCTAATGTATTTTCCATGTAGGACTCCTTAAATTCGCATTTAAGATTTCCAGTGAAACAAGTTGTTCTTGTCTCAACGGTTTGGCGTCTCTTTGTTACCCTTAGGTAAGAGGTTCTATTTTTGTCAACCACAAATCACATTTTTTTAAAAATGTTATGTGTGTATGGATATTTATATATTGGATTCACGGATTACACAGATTAGGGATACTCAATCTATAATCTAATCTGTATATATAAGATTGAGAAAATCTCAAGCTAAAACCAAGCTATATTTTTTATAATCCAACCCAATCCAACGGATTGGATTGAATTGAAAGGATTACACAAATTGACAGATTTTGTGAACACCTTTACTTGCATTTATATGGAGCCCCATTTTAATACTCCTTACTAGCAAATTCTCTATCTTGGTTCTTAGTTTGTGGATGCAGGCACATTGCCAAACTATTTTAAATTTTTTGATCATAGGGTTTCATTATTTTTCTTAGTGTGCCACACCTTTCTCATTTTTTTGCAGCCAGATTCTGTCTTGACCCCATGGCTAATACGGTTATGGTATTGAATTTGTGGTTAAAGGGAATGAATCAAAGGAGTCAGGTTTTTGGTGTGAATCGAATATTCTCTTTGTCAATGCTGTGATGGTGCTTCTCGGTGGTGGAGCCATCTGGGTCTTCACAGACGTCATAATAGTGCTTCGCATTGGTGGAATCACATTGAACTCTGTTGGTATAATGGTAGTGCATCCTGATGGTGAAGCCTTGAGGGTATCTGTCGAAGTGATTAAGTCGGTGCTTCTCAGTAGTGGAGTTGCATGGGTCCTTATTGATTTGTCCTCTACCATCATGTTCGCTGGTTGTCTTGCCCACGTTGATAGGGTCTTGAAGTTATTTAATTTAATATTAATGACAATGCATTTTCCTATCGAGTAGGAGTTGTTTCATAATGAAAGTGACCTCTCCACCTACTAATTTTGTTTCTATGTCTCCCACCTATTTGAGTTGGTAATTAGTGGTATGTGTTGGTATGCAACTAGATTTATTTTTATTTTGTGTAACATGTCTTTTGAGTATTTGGAGTTTGGTCTCGATCAACTGATTTATCCATCAACTTTAATGGTAGTTCTTTCTAATGATATTTGGCCATGCTCGATTTTTATGTACCAAATGGGTCTTTTATCTTTGAGTCCCAATACTTGTGTTCATCCTTGTGCTTCATCCGTCTTTATTGATAGATCCAGTCAATGTCCTAGTTTGAATTCACTGTAAAATCAAAATGTAACTTTCTCAACAATTTGAACACATAAAAACGGAAGCATATTGGACCAAAAAATTACCTCCTGCCATTAATATATATTGCTCTATTTCTTCACTGAATTTCGTGCTGTGAATTTTGGTTTTTCTATACACTTTCAATTCTCTGTAGATGGTGTATTTTAGTCTGAATTGTATGTCCAGGAACTAAAACACATGCTCTTTTATTAACCGTGGCCATCACACTGTTACCGACAGTTAATAGGCAGTTTTCTCTGTTTTTTTTTTTTTTGTTCTGAGAAACTAAATTGCCATCCATGTGGGCCAATTAAGATTCAACATTCTCCCACTTGGCCCAATACATCATATTAACTATTACAATGAGAAACAAAATACATGAATCATAGTGATAGGTCCTCTAAATGACGAGTATTATCTTCCATGTATTACAATATAATTTGTCTCTCAAGATTTGCCCATGTAACTTAATGAATAAACCTTATGTTTATTCTAGGTCCAAACTTTAGTGATATTTCTCAGAAATAAAGTTGTGCACTCAACTGAAGATGAAATGAGAAATTATCATAAATACAGAGTTTCACTACAAAGTACAACAAATTACATGAGGGAACCAAGTCCCATTCTGTCCACAGGATCCCTAAATTTTACTGGTGGCATGCCTTTAGTCAAGAGATCGGCAATCATCAATTCAGTGCTTATGTGTTCAATGACCACTGCTTTATCCTTAACACGCTCCCTTATGGCTAGATATTTAATGTCGATGTGTTTGCTTCGACTACCGCTCTTGTTGTTTCTAGCCATAAAAACAACAGCTGAATTGTCACAAAATATTCTCAATGGGCTAAAGACAGAATCCACAATCCTAAGCCCAGAAATGAAACTCCTGATCCATACACCATGTGAGGTAGCCTCAAAACAAGATACGAACTCAGCCTCCATAGTGGAAGTAGCAATCAAAGTTTGCTTGGCACTCCTCTATGAAATGGCTCCACCAGCTAGCATGAAAATGTATTCGAAAGTTGATTTTCGTGAATCAATATAGCCAGCAAAGTCAGAGTCAGTAGCCAATGACTTTCAAGTTGTCAATTCGCCTGTACATAAGCATGTAGTCTTTGATCCCTTGCAGGTACCTTATCACCTTCTTTACGGCCTTCTAGTGGTCTAATCTTGGATTACTCTGATATCTACCCAACATTCCTACAACGAATGCAATGTCAGGTCTTGTGCAAACCTGAGCATACATAAGGCTTCCAACAGCTAAAGCATATGGAATGTTGCACATCTATTCTCTTTCAAGGTCATTTTTCGGGCACTGATTCAAATTGAATCTGTCACCCTTCATAATGGGAGCTATACTCGGTGAATAATTTTTCATCCGAAATCTCTCCAAAACTTTGTTGATATAGGCCTCTTGAGATAAACCCAAAGTGCCTTTATATCTGTCTCTGTGTATCTTAATGCCTATAACGAAGGATGCATCACCCATATCCTTTATATCAAAGTTTTTGGAGAGGAATTGTTTTACCTCATGTAGCATACCCTTGTCATTGGTTGCAAGTAGAATGCCATCCACATATAGAACCAGGAAACAAATTTTTCTCCCACTGACCTTCTGGTATATGCATTGATCTATGATGTTCTCTACCAATCCAAATGAAGAGATTACATCATGGAATTTTAAATACCATTGACGGGAGGCCTGCTTCAACCCATATATGGATTTCTTAAGCTTACACACCAACTGCTCACCATTACTAGAGGAGAATCCTTCTGGTTGTTTCAAATAAACCTCTTCCTCTAATTCACCATTGAGAAATGTCGTTTTCACATCCATTTGTTGCAACTCTAAGTCAAAATGAGCAACAAGTGCCAAGATAATGCAGAGAAAATCTTTCTTAGACACAGGAGAAAAGGTCTCATTGTAGTCGATTCCTTCTTTTTGAGTGAATCCTTTGGCGACGAGTCTTGCCTTATATCTTTCGATGTTGCCCAATGAGTCTTTCTTCGTTTTATAGACCCATTTACATCCTATGGATTTTGCACTATCAGGCAACTCGACAAGATCCCAGACTCCATTGGATGCTATAGAATCCATCTCATCCTTCATTGCATCGTACCAAAGTTTCGATTCTTGACAACTCATGGCTTGTGAAAACGTTTTGGGATCATTTTTGGCTCCAATGTTATAGTCTGATTCTTGCAGATACACAACATAATCACTAAAAATTACCGATTTCCTTTCTCTAGTAGATCTCCTTAATGTTGGTTCAACATTTTCCTGTAGAATCTGTTGTCCAACTTGTTGCTTGATTGTATCCGATGGTTCTTGAGCAACTTGACCTTCTAGATTATTATCAGCAATTTGTGGAACCTCAATGATCGGTTGCACAACACTCGGTTGAACTATAGGAGTGCTATGAACTATGATCAACCTATCACTTGATGTAGATGGTTGAGCTTCAGTATGATCTCCTTCAGAAACTATGTTCCGAAATTGATCGCTCTCACTAATCAAGTCATTCTCAAGAAACTTGGTGTTCCTTGATTCCACAATTCTAGTGCTGTGAGTTGGACAGTAGAATCTATATCCTTTGGACCTTTCGGCATATCCAACGAAATACCCGCTAATGGTCCTCGGATCTAGCTTCTTCTCTTGTGGGTTATATACTCTTATTTCAGACGGACATCTCCAAATGTGTATATGTCGCAAACTCGGTTTCCAACCCTTCCATAACTTAAATGGCGTCTTTGGGACAGCCTTAGTCGAAACCCAATTTAATATATACACAGCCGTCTTAAGAGCTTCAGTCCACAAGGACTTAGGCAGGTTGGAGTTACTCTGCATGCTCTTCACCATGTCCATTAATGTTCGGTTTCTTCTTTCTGCTACACCATTCTGATCCGGAGAACCAGGCATGGTGTATTGGGCAACTATCCCATGCTCTGGGAGAAACCTCGCAAATGGACCTTGAGCTTGTCCATCCTTAGTGTATCTACCATAATATCCTCCACCTCTATCTGTCCTCACGATCTTTATTTGTTTTCTGCATTGTTTCTCTACTTCAGCCTTGAAAACCTTAAAGGTATCTAATGCTTCGTCCTTTGTATGAAGCAAGTAGAGATACATATACCGTGAGTAATCATCTATGAAAGAGATAAAGTATTTCGGACCATATGAGTCCATTACTAGACTACAAATATCTGAATGTATGATTTCTAATATTTATGAACTCCTCTTGGCACCTTTCTTAGACTTGTTGGTGAGCTTTCTCTTAATGCAACCCACACAAGTCTCGAAGTCAGTAAAATCCAAAGTACTGAGTACTCCATCATTCACTAACCTCTTGATTCTCTCAATAGAGATATGTCTTAATCTCCGATGCCACAACATAGAGGAATCCTCATTTGTAACACAACATTTAATGCCAGATTAAACATGCATAGCAATATGATGTGGTTCATTTTGTAAATTAATTGAGAAAAGACCATCAGACAAAATACCATTCCCAACAAGATCAGATTTGTAAAATAAACTGAAACATTTGTCTGAAAAAGTAAAGGACTATCCCAAAGGTACAAGTCTGGAAACAGAAATTAAGTTCCTAGAAAAGTTTGGAACATAAAATGTCTTATCCAAATCCAAAATAAAACCACTACTTAAAACTAAAGTGCATGTTCCGATGACTTCCACATGTGAACGCATCTTGTTTCCTGAAGAGATACTCAGTTCACTTCCCATTGGCTTCCTTAGTTTTCGCATACCCTGCAAGGTATTCGAAACATGGATTGAAGATCCAGAATCAATCCACCATGTGTTATAAACAACATCAACCATATTAGATTCATAACAAACTAATGAGATTGGATTACCTTTCTTCTCAAGCCAACTCTGAGATTTCATGCAATCCTTCTTTATGTGTCCCTTCTTTTTACAGAAGAAACACTTGGATTCCTTCTTAATGACAGCTTTGGGAGGTATTTTACCCTTCCCTTTGTCTTTGGCTTGATATTGGTCGTGATTCTGATTCTTTCCTCTCGTGGTTGTCAATGCAGTTTCACCCATTTCCATTACAAGCCATCCCTCTTCCTGAGTATACATGGTCAGAAGCTCATTAATTGACCATTTGTCTTTATGTGTATTGTAGGAAATCTAAAAGGGCCCATATTGTTTTGGAAGGGTGTTTAGAATGTAGTGCACCAGGAAAGACTCAGACATATCCACCTCAAGGTTCTTAAGTTGAGCCGCTATGTCCCTCATCTCCATGATGTGCTTACGTACACCTCTCACACTGGTGAGCCTTAAGGATGAGAACCTCATAATTAGGGTGTTGGCAAGTGCCTTATCTAAAATTTCAAATTGCTCATCAATAGCCTTCAATAATGCCCGAACTTTGTCATACTGTTCGACGGAACCACGTATGCCAACAAAGATTTTAGTCTTTATGAACATGACGCTAAGGCGATTAGATCGTTCCCAACGTTCATAAAGAACAATCTTATCCTGAGTGCTGGTTTCAATAATTACGGGCTCGTCTTTCCTTATAACATAATCAATGTCCATCCACCCCAAGTGAAGGAGAATTCTCTCCTTCCAAACCTTATAATTATCCCCTTTCAGTTCAGGTATATCACATCAAATATCAGAGAAATTCACAAGTTGTATGACTGCATAATTAAAACAAACATGCTTATGATCCAAAATATTGAGGCTAATAAACATAAATCATGCATAAAATCATGAATCTATGACATAAAACTTGCCTGCGGGCTAAAGTTCTAATTCAATTAGATCCATTTCATTGTATGATAAAACTATCAAATTATATTCCTTTTTCTAATCCCTGTGGGTAAATTAAAAAATTTAATTTGATATTTTATCCCAATTAGTCATACCAATATAATAAAAATTCTTATGGGATAAAATTTATTATATTGAGTACAACTAATTGCAATAAATGTCCTTTAACTAAATGTGATTCTAAACTAATTAATATATAATTTTGCATAGTTAGAGGTGCTGTGGCCAAGCTCTAATTATTCAAAATCGTATGGATCACTTAGACATTTAATTTTGTTCATAAAATTATTCACGAAAAAATTGCATGTTCTATAGGCAATATAATAATTATGAACAAAATCTCAATTTATGCTAAATAGGTTAATTTAACTTAATAACATGCATAATAAAACTCAAAACTATGCATATAACAATGATTAGCACATCAATTAACCACAATATGTTTTCCAATAAAACATTCATTGAAATAGAACAATTTCTAAATGATATGCACAATTAATTTCATAATTTATGCATTAAAATGTAGTTCCTAAATTATGTGCATAATTAACAACAATAAAATTATGCACATAAAACAAATACTTGGCACATAATGTATAGAATAAATTTCCAATGAATTTATTGCAAAAATTATGTGCATATCCAAAAACCAAAAATTAAATTAAAAACCCTCGTTTTTTATTTTTGGATTTTTTTTTTATTTTCTGCCTTCATTAAACGACCTGTCGTTTTTGGGATTGGGACACCCAAAATGACTTGTCGTTTTGCCACTGAAAATACGTGCCTCCTTAAGTAAATGACATGTCGTTTCACCCAGTGAAGGGCAAAATGACATGTCGTTTTTTTCCAGCTGCTGAACTCAAAATTGAAAATGACACGTCGTTTTCAGTCGTCTTCAACCTTGATTCGGGTCTTCTTGACCCGGTTCAGACCCGGTACAAAACCCAACAGTTTCTAAGCATTTCGGACACCGTTTTTGACGTTTCAAATCGCATAAATCTTAAAAATCGAACGTCTTAATGATTTCTAATCTCACTTTTCATTAAAAAGCTCCAAAATAAAGAACCCGAAATCACAAAAAATTTTTTACGTGAAACATTCAAAACAGAATATACTCATAGTAAGGCAGAGGCGTATAGTGGCTCGGATACCAAATGTAAAATCAAATTGTAACTTTCTTAACAATTTGAACACATAAAAGCGGAAGCATATTGGACCGAAAAATTACCTCCTGCCATTAATATATATTGCTCTGTTTCTTCACTGAATTTCGTGCTATGAATTTTGGTTTTTTTGGACACTTTTAATTCTCTGTAGATGGTGTATTATAGTCTAAATTGTATGTCCAAGAACCAAAACACGGGCTCTTTTATTAACTATGGTTATCACACGGTTACCGACAGTTAATAGACAGTTTTCTCTGTTTTTTTTTTTTTGTTGTTCTAAAAAACTAAATTGCCCTCCACATGGGCCAATTAAGATTCAACATTCACTTGTAATTAGTAGTCATTTGCGACTATATTTAAGTATGTATCTTGTTTGATTTTAAATAAGACGATAACCCTTAAGGATTTTCTTTCATACTTTTTCCCCTCGACAGCTTTGCCAAAAAAAAAGTGGCAACAAAATTATGCATATTGACTAGATCTTTTTTATATAATTTGGTAACCAATTCACGAAAGAGAAATAAATAGTCTTCAAAATTTAATAGGACAATAATTCCACCAAAAGAGTGATGCATATCACGCAAGACTATAAATTCCAAAAAGTCCAACCAGCATTAGTCTCACTGTGAATATTTTATAGAATCATGGGGTACGTAGAGATGCATTTACCTAATTAACGTACAAGGTACTTGTTGTTTGTTAAAAAATGATATTATGATGTTTTGGTTATCAATTTTTTATGCAGGAAAAGTTTGGAATTTGGACCAACTCATCAGAAGGAAATTTGACTTAATGGGAGGAGAGTTAAGTGCTTGTTTGGGGATCGGAACTGTGGAATCCCTCCCCAACTAATCCTGTTGATTAAAACCCTAATCCTGAAATTGCTACCAATCACCTGCTACTAATCGTCCAGACTAGTATACACTGTCACAAATTTTGATTGGCTATTTGATTTTTCTAATTGACTAATTGAGTTGTCAATATCTTGCTCATTATATTAGCATAGATAATTATGTAACGGCGTATTATAAAAATACTCCACTACCTTGCAATAGGATTTTCAATTTGTCCAATCTTCATCAATTTCGTTAAATACGTAATGTTTTAATTCATTATTATATTGTGCGTCGCATTCAAAGATTTTCTTTTTTTACTTTATCCAAAATTGTCAAAGAATATTTTTCTTACTTTATCCAAAATTGTCATATTTAAGAGGATAGACATAGGAAGGCTTCAATTTCTTAAAAAGTAACAGTACGGATTCAAAATCTTATGTCATTATCTGATAATGAATTCTTTTTTTTCCCTAAAATATGCAGTTTTGATTACCCAAAAAAAGGGTCAACTCATAAGTTACAACATCATTATCTTATTTTAATGTTGTGCCAACGTATGAAATGATTTATATTATACCCTGGTACATTTAAAAGGTATAGCGGCAACTGGAGCGGTGCGTATGTAATTCAGAAAGTGTTTCAGTTAATAAGTTTTTAAAAATTATTCAATATCAGTAAAAACTTTAAATGATATTTCAAGAATTATTATTAATTTTATTAAATATTTATTATAATTAGATATATTTCTAAGGATAGAATTTGCTTTTTATACGTAAAGACTATTTTTTAGTGATGCCATTTTCTTTTGATGTTTCATTTAAGCACTAAATTTTTACTTTTTTGTCTCCTATTTTTAGTCATACATGTTTTTATTTCTCCTATTTTTGATGAAGTGAAAAAGGAAATTTTTAGAGTAGAAGAAAAATAGGCTTTCATTTTTTTTAAAAAGGATATATTTCAACTGTCTCGAATTTTTTTTTAATTTTTGAATGCCCTCTCCATTTTTTAATCCTTACAACTTTAAGAGGTAGAAAAGAAAATTTTGCACAAGCATATTGACACAAAATACTTTTTTGTGATGAGTGACAGCAGCCTAGTTAGTTGTAAATCCCTCCATCCCAACCATAGGTTGAGAGTTCGAGTCACGCTAGTAAAGAAAGCCTTAGACATAAAAGGAAAAAAAAAGAAAACAAATTATGTATATCGGAATAAACTTCTTCCAAAGAGATAAATTAAAATAAATTTACTGGAGCTATGTATATATTTTGCAAAACTTTTTTGTATTCTTTATTTCTATATTCTTCAAAGAACTTAAACGTTGTTCAAATAATTTATTGCTAATTATTTGCACATTATTTCTAGAACATGCTAAAAGTTTAACAGGATAAATGTAAAAACATACCTTGTAGTTTAAGGTTTTATTGAGAAAATCTACCACGTATTCTTACAAAACACACATACATATATTATGCATTGAAATTCTCAATCCTCCATACATATATAATATATACATATATATATGCGCACGCTAATATAGATATATGCATATGTGATTTTATAATGTTATATATATGTGCACATATATTATCGAAGGAAGTAAAGTACAGAAAAAAGTGAAGCGTGAGAATTACGTTGTGAACGTGTCATATATAATGATATTAAATCTAGAGAGAGAGAGGAAAAAGAAATAACATAGAGTTTTTTTGTCAAAGAAATACTCCCAATAAAAGAAAGAGGAAAAAGAAGAAAGCCTTAATAGATGGACAAAAGAGAAATCAAAACCAAGCAAATCTTCGCTCCGCGTCTCACTTTACTACTTGATCAAGAAACTGAAGAGGAGAAGTGGGCCAAAAAGAAGAAGAAGAAGGAAAAAAAAAAAAAAAGGTGAAACTAGTTGGTCAACCACCTCCACCTTGCTTACAATAACGAAGCCAGAAAATTTTGCTTTAGAAAGCTAATAGCTACGACAAAATTTGAAACTTGACAGTTATTAATATTTTAGAATTGTCCGCAATAGGTTTTCATGCCTTGAAATTAGAAGCTATTGAAAAATATCTTTTTCAAAACTCACAAGTAAGATATCATTTATCAATTGATATGTCATTCAATTGTGTAACCTATTCTTTATAATATTCATAGTAAAATCACCCACTTTATAATAATGGTAACAACCCGCAAAATTAATGATACAAATTTTAAGACATATTTTTAAAATCAGCAATTCATTTTTATTTTTAGATGTAGTTTAAATTTTTTTTTTTTTGGTTATAAAATCCTCCTTGCCTATCGCACTTAAGTGAATGAAAAAAAAAACAAAAAAAAAAACAGACAAAAAAACAAAAACAGATAGACAATCTAAACAGAGAAGACACCAAGGCAGAGAGTGTTAGGAAAGTTTCCGCGTATAGAGAAAGATGCATTCAGGGGTGGAGGGACATTAAGCCCAATAGGACAGCAAATGGCTCCTTGTGTTTTTGGCCCTCCTAAGTAAATTTTTTACACTTTTTGTATATACTTTGCTATCCTCTAAAATATTCAAAATTGTACTATTAATGAAGAAAGTCATGAAACTTCAATTATATCCCAAGTTTTGACTTCTAAATATACTTTGTTTTAAAATATTGAAATATTAGGAGAGAAATTTTTAACAAAATTCAATTTATATCCATTTTGACCTTTTAAATATACTCTTCAAAATTAAAATCCTAAATAAACCAAAAATCAATTATTATAATCTTATAACTTTTGAACTCTAAACTTTAAAAAGTGAATCATATATTGTAAGATTCATTCATTCAAATGATGAATAAAAAGGATAAATAAAATAGATACAACAAAGATTAAAAAATGACAAATTTTATATAATTAAATGTTATTGTAGTTTTCACCAAATTTTAGTTTCATCATGCCCCTAAAAAATTTTCTAGCTCTGCCCCTGGATGCATTCATTTTCTGTGTTTCTTTTTTAATCCTTATTTTGTCAATACATTATTATTAACTAAGGTATTAGGCATTAATGAGTTGGGCCTCAAAATTGCTTATGGGCAATTCACATAAATGCTATTTTTTTAAAAAAAAATTATTTATGTTATAGATTGTAAAAAGCTCTTGTCTCATAAACTTAGTGCATATCTCACTAGGACATGTTTTGGGTCCCATCAAGATATTTTGTATACTTTTGAGACACATTGGGTATTCCCTTCGGATATTTTATGTGACATGTTGCTTGTTTCTTTGGGATATATTGGATCCCTCTAGGACAGTTTTATTCCCTTCTTTTTCTCTTTCTTCTTGTCACCGCTACCTTATCCCCAGTTTCTAGATAATGTCATCAGCATTGGCAATGTCGCCTACAGCCTACAAAAAATAGAAAAAGAGAGAGAGAGAGAGAAAGAAAGGAAAAAAATAAACAAAATACACCACAATAACATATTTGGCCACGCAATTCTCAAGCGATGAGTAGATCTCTACAACATCTTCCCATGGCGGCCAACAAATCTGGTCAAAGCAATGCCGACCGTAGCTATCACAACGATGACGATCTGTCCTTTTTTTTGAACAACGATGACGTTCTTCCTACCTCCAACAATCTCCTTTATCACCCTGATAATGGTCTTCTATGTCTGCATTCCACGATGTCGGCGTCCACTTCTCTACTCAAATCTGTGGTGAAAATGCAAAAATCCATGAACATCACTGATGATCCACAACAATCTCTAACGAGTTTTGTGACAAGGTGAGGAGATCGGTGAAGATTCACAACATTCTTCGAAGGTTCACATAGATCTGCCGTTCCTCTTATCCGGCAACAGTGAATAAAAATAGAAACAAAAACAAGGAGAGAGAAAGAGGAAAATAGAGTGAATCGCGAGAAAGGAGAGAAAGGGGGAGGAGAGAGAAGATGAGGTAAACGAAATATGAGAAAGACGGCAAGAAATAAATGAGGATTTTTTATTCGTTTTAAAATTTGGAGCATAAAAATTTAGGCTTGATGGGCACATAACTTTAGGGAGGCTTCTTTTTGAAGTTACTACAATAGATGCCACAAGAAGTGAGTGGGGATTGATTTCTATCCTATGGTAATAAAATATCAGGAAATATGCCATTGACTTTAAGGAAAAAAAAAATTTGTGGACCCAAATGCCCTCAAATTAATTAGGGTTTCTCCCCCTCCTTCTCCCCCTATCTCTCTCTTCCTCTCTCTTGTTTTCCTCCTATGGCACGTGACCTAAGGGACACATGAATTGTTAGTTTGCCCAAAAAATTCAATAAAAAATAGTGAAAACATAGTAGAATAGGGTTTTAAAATTTTTCTTAAACTTTTATGATCATTCTCATGATGCTACACAAAATAATTGAAAAAAACACAAATCCATATGTTTAGCAATAATTCTAAATGATCAAGTGTTCCAAAACCTTCAAAACCTCCTTGCTATTCTCCTCCTTCTAGATCAATTGGTGTGGACACTAATGAGATTTATTTGACAAAGTTTGCTTAATATCTCCTTCCATATAATGTCTTGAATTTTTAAGAAAGATTAATTATGTTAATTTAATTTAATTAGTGTGTCAAATTTTAAATAATTGTCATTAATGTCAATTTTAATTTTCAATGCATCATTTTGCTTTAAACCATTTAAAATTCTAGTTCTATGTGTTTAAAGATTTAGTCTTATAAGCTTTATCAAATTTACCATCATGCCGCTACTTATTTAGCAATTTACAAAATCGCTACTTATTGAGGTAGGTTTTTGTAACCAAATTTGATTTCTCTTTTCTTTGCTCTTGAATATGAAATTTATGCTTAATTTTGTTTTCCACCATGGCATATCTGAGTTTTGAGAATATATGCTCATGCATGATTGTTTGAATAAGGGTTTTGCAATTTTGAACATTTATGTTGAAATTTTCTATTAAATGTAGTGTTAAATTTGGGAAAAAAAATTTATGTACATTTAAGCATGTTTATCGTAGTGTTTTGAGACATTTTATTACATTAAAACTTGATTTGGTGTGAAAAATTCAAGTTAGAATCAAATCTGGCCACGATGGGAAGAACTAGTTTTTGTTAGACTCAGAGGAAGGACAATTGACCGCCCCCTTTGGAGGCCGATTGACTAGCTAGTGGTGGCAGACATGTTGCCACTGTCCTTTGAGCCTCTCGAGGTTCCTGAATTATGTCGATTCGGTTTTCACTGTTTTGAGTCTCTAAAACATTTTCAAAAACTGTATTTTGTGTCTTTCAAAAAACCTTAAAAATATTGCCTTGTATTCTATGGTTGGATTTAGACAAAATGACCTATTGATAATTAAATTAACATAATGGTAATCATTTTAGCGTTATTTCTTACTTTAAGCACATGTTGTGTTCCATTATAGAGCTAACGTTGCCTATACACTAAGGCAAGATTCTATGTCCCTTCTTTGATTAGCCATGTTTTGAATTATTTGACCTTAACAATAAAATTGAGATGAGCTTACTTCAGGTAAACTATTTGTAAAATGTATTTTCTCGTATCAAAATATTTTGAGAAAGGTATAAGTATATAAATATCATGATTTTGATTTTTAGAAAAAGAATTTAAATTTGTGATTTAGACTTTGAATAAAAATAATTCAGAGCATAACGATCTCAAAACTTCACCCAGGAGGCATAGAACTCCTAGTGATAGGTTTTAAGTAGCCATAAAGATTGGGTTATGAGATAAAGCCTTGGGGGCAACCCCCTAAACCTCAATCAAGGCACTTTGTGGCATGGGCAATCAGCTAGAATATTATAAGTATATTTGATATATAATATATATATATATATATATTGATATTGGTGACCTCATAATTTTGTTATGTTGCTTCATTTCTTCTTTAATTGATTATTTAAATGTCCATTTTTTTATTTATGTAAATGACATGTTTTATAAACTGATAATCCTATTAGGCCTTTCCAGTCTTATTTTATTGTTTTAAAATTTCTCCGCTCTAAATTTTGTGGAACCAATAGTGTTTGAGACTGTGTTTAATGTTTTATGGAGTTTGGAGCAAGAAATGGTATTTTACATTCTAACTATTGTATGCCATGTATACTGTACAACCTGTCCTACAACCTGTCCTGATGTTAGTTTTATTGTCTCATTTGTATTTGCACTATCTAAAATTCTTTATAGACTTCTTAAAGCCCTCATAAGGTGGCACTTTTATTTGTTATTATCATTAGTTATGTGCCGAGATAAATTTCGGCTAATCTTGTTTTCTTTCGAATTATGGTTTAAAACTATTGTCCATGCGTCGATGTAGTTCGATGGATTTGATTCATTTAGTCACGTTTTAATTTTCCTTATTTTTCCCCTTAATCACGGCCCTTGTTTTTAGGTCATGATATTCCAACCTTTCTTAGCAAAGATACTTTAAAGTTCTAAAGAGGAAAACAATAAGAATACTAGATGGAGATTAGAGAAAAGTTTACAGAAAGTAAAACCTTTAATGTTTATTTATAAAAGCATCAGTGGGAATTAGTTGGAGCAAAATCTTATCAAGATTCTATAGAATCACGCCTAACATAGGGTTGTTGAGCGTGACATCCAACCTTCCAATAGAAGAGAGACACGT
Organism: Artocarpus heterophyllus; assembly: GCA_025403435.1. Taxonomy (NCBI): domain Eukaryota; kingdom Viridiplantae; phylum Streptophyta; class Magnoliopsida; order Rosales; family Moraceae; genus Artocarpus; species Artocarpus heterophyllus. The sequence goes on along the minus strand of CM046334.1, from coordinate 33,780,121 downwards.
GTCACAACTGCCTCTAACTATACGATTTTGTATCCATCCAATTCTGTCTGAGATCTTATTTGAGTTAAATTAAGATGTTATTTATTTTCTTTTAAAATGAATATCATTCATGATTTTCTTAATTATTTACAATATCTCATAAAATAAATAATTATCCTATAGTCGTTGTTTCAACTTTTGAAAAAGATACCTTTTCTACGATTAGATTACAACTATGAACACTTCAAATTCATGATTATGGACTTTATAAGTATTGAAATCTTTATGATATTTATATACATTTTTATATATCAACATATATATATATATATATATCATGAAGAACATCAGCGAATATTATTTATTAATAATATAATACTTTATTTTTGATAATGTCCAATTAAGATAAAACGATATGCTTTAAAAGAACCAATCCCAACATGAACAAATCAGTATCTCTGATGGCGTTCCATGTCCTTGGAATTTTCTTTCCCCTATTTCGTTCTTCTTTAGCCCTCTATCTTTCTCTCTTCTCTTCTTTCCCTTTTCTCTTTCTCTCTCATAGCTACCAAGCTCAATTTCCCCTTTTTCTGTCTCTATAGCGCTAAGTGCAAAGGATTGAAGACCAAGCCCTTATTGACGACTAACGCATGAAAATATCGTCATTAACCATTGGCACACTAGATCTCTTCTTCGAGTGGCTATGGCAAAAATAGCTCTGGAAGTATCATGATCTGTCGAGGCACACAAGGAGATCTACAGATCTCCGTTCCTACCATGGTGGTCTTGTGAAGGCATCTTTTTTCATTTTTTATTTTTAAAGGTTTGGTTAGTTATTTTCTAGTGACGGAGATGGCTACGGTATTGCTAATGTTGGCAGTTACTGGCCAACAACAGCGATGGATACTAAAGGTATCTGCATAAGATATTGGCAACCAATTGGAATCTATAGTGGATACCAGATGCTGGCTGGTTCTGCAGTAGATATCTTGATGATATATTTGGTATTTTCAAATATAACATGATGGAGTGGCTTCACATTCTCTGGAAATATTTTTTTGATGGCATAAATCAATCCACTTAGTTTTGTGGCAAACATGTTTAAGACCCGTTTGTGTTTTCTGGATGCTTTAGGATGTCATACACGGTTAAGTATGGCACAAGTTAAATATGTAATATGTGTGGTAATATGCTACAACTTATTTTAAGTGTGGCGTTAATAAACATATTTTTTTTAAAGTGTGGCATAACTAGTAATTTGTTATTTGTTTTTCACATACTAATATATATGTATCGGTACTACTAAAAATATATAAAAAATTATTTGTGGGGGGGTGGGGGGCGCGGCGTATGCCCTCCCCGAGCCTATTACACTCATTCATGCTTGCTTATACATGCTTTTTATATAGTTATAGATATATACACTATAAAATACTTGACTTTTAGTCATAATAGATTTTAGCAAAACTTTTTGTTATAATATTTTTATGTGACTAATATATATTTAGTCACAACTTTAATTAAATTTTTGTTGTGACTAAAACTTTTAGCCACAAAGTCTTTAGTCATGAAAACATATGTGACTAAATTTTTTATGCAAGAAAGTTTTAGTCATAATAAAAATTCAATTAAGGTTATGACTAAATGCACATTAGATATTTTGTTGTAACCAAAAATTTTACTAAAAACTATTGCGACTAAAAGTTCAGTTTTTTATAATAATACTCAAATCAAAGTCGTAAATGTGGTAAACTATCATGGCATTTTATTTGGCAGATTTTTTTCTGTATTTTTGTACCCTTTGCTTTGCAAAAAAAAAAAAATTGAAAGTGGGATAGAGTTTTCTTTTTAAAAAAAAAATTTATCAATTTTCCCCTAAAAGTTTTTAATTTTAAATTTTATAAATAGCATTTTAAATAGTTTTATTTAGGCTCTTGATTTTTTGCTTCTAATTATACCATTACTATATATATATATATAAAATAAATATATACATCTTGACCAATATGTCTATAAGGGGTGTCGTAGAATCTTCAACGATACTAAACTATTATCGTTAAAAGGAGACCTTTAATATGGCGTCTTTATAGATGTCGTTCATTATTGTTTCAAATGTCATTAACCACATGTTTGTTGGAGATGTCGTTGTATGTACTTTTCAATAACATTCAAAAACTACATGTCATAAATAATATGTCCTTAAATGTAGTTTTTCTTATAGTGCAGCCCAATCGATATCACCAAGTCACCAGATCAAAATCCAAAGGGTAACCCACTTCAGAAAAAAATAAACTAACTCGTTCACCCAAATTAGCCCGAACCATTTGATACATAACTTCGGTCTTGGAATGACTTGATAGTTGATATTCAACCAATGCGCAAATCATCAGATTTAAAGTATGGTTACACAGAGACAAGATGAATACAACAAGCAAGCTAATCACAAAAATAATAATAATAATAATAATAATAATAATGATAATTATTATTATTATGGTCAAATTACAAACAGGTGTTTTCAGAGTACCTAACTTATAGACTGTCCACCACCTTGCCAATGTTTGAAACTGCGATTGTCACCAAAACCAAATTAGTTGTTCTTTAAAGGAAAAAAAAGAAAAAAAAAATTAGTTGGAGATCAGAAGTTCTTTTCCTATCTTTTTTCTTTCTTTTTTTAAGGTGTATTAAGGTTAGGATCATCAAATTTGACCAAGAAGACAACATCATGATCCTGTTTGCCCAAAAAAGGACTACCTAACAAGAAAACTAATTGAGTTTTAAAAACTTTTTCATACTTTTTTTTTTAATAAATACGATTAGAAAGAAAACACTAGTCACATAATTCAGACAAAGATTCAATAGGGTGCTTAACTTGTCACATGCTCAAATTCAAAACATGAATATAAGTTCTAAACTAGTTCCTAAACCACAATTGCCACATATCAAGCTAATTAATTTAGCTCTGTTATGCAATAAGGATTAGTATACATGATCGGTGGGGACATATGACCCCGTTAAAAGTTTTTGAATTTTTAATTCAACCTATACACTTTTTAAATTTTGTTGTTTTTCACCCCGCTAAAACATTTTTTCCTGAATGTGCCTCCACTTAATTAGATACACTTCCTCAATAAATAAGTCACCGTTTGATTCTTTTTCTCGTATATAGTTTCTTTTTATACACTTATTTTTACTATGTTTATGAAAGAAATTTTGATAATTGACTTTAAAATTGTTATAAAAAAAGTTATAAGTAGTTGTAGGCATACCTTAGTGGTAAATCTACACCTGACTACACTATAAGGTAGAGTTCAAATCCATCTGTCATAAATTAAAAAAAAAAAAACTTCTTATGTATAAATGTTGATTAATAATAAATAAAAATTTGTTATTTTTTCTATTCATATCAAATTGTGTTTGTTGTAATATTTTATCCTTAAATATTCCCACTAAACGTAATTCTGGATTTGTCACTGCTCTTACGAGTTCCTTTTGATTAATCAACGACAAAATATGACTTGATTAATCAACAACAAAATATGAAATGCAAATAACAAAAGAGTCATAACAAAGATCACAGTCCATTGTTGCCAAATAAATTGTTACTTGACATTTTCCACAATATCAAACGTCTTTTTGTCACGATCTTCTATCATCACAAATAAATTAATAGAGTTGGCTCAATAGGGATTTTGAAATTAATTCTTAATCAATGATGAAATAAAACAGTTTAGCTTTGACAGAGTATGAGGAGTTTCGGATACATGTTGGGAGGTAGCAATGAATATTGGCCATTTGAGACTAAAAAACCTTCTTAAATACAGAAAAATAGATCAATAGAGTTGTTTAAGCTCACTTCCCAACCGTCAAATTTGTGATCATTTGAACATTCCTTGTCGAGTGGAATAACTCAATATCGATTGAAAATGCTTAAAACCATTGTTTGGGTTAGCCGTCAAAAACAAGTCTGCTGCCATAGGTCGACCTAAAATGCATAATTTGCGCCATTTGCATTTCCGATCAACTCATTTTGACACTTTTGAAAAATTGAACTTAAGAGGATATAAGTTCTTGATGCAATTTAAGAACAAGTGAGGTGGCAAAATACTTCTCATCTTTCAAAACATGAAATTCGATTAATTTTATACAATCTTGTAAAATATATATAAGATTCTAAACTGTTTGTGCAGTGAGCCAATATATTAAAACAAGTATTAAGAAAATTCTCATACAGTAGATACAATACTAAGTCATAATTATAAACCAATATGAGACTACCTTGTAAAGCTTTCTTGTCCTCAAGCTCTATTCAATTTTCAAAATATTTTGAAAGCTTGATGATCTATCTCCAATCTTAAGTTGATTATATAATTTTCCTTCAACAAAATTCAAGATTGATCTTTCTAAATCGCTATGGCTGATCAGGGATCATTCTGGGCTTAATTTTTGGAACCATAATTGGCTTGGAACTAAGCTTGTGTATGGACTTAATATTCCATATCAGGTGCAGCATTCCATGCACACTACGGTTGTGAATTTCCAACGTGGTGGCGCCTGGGCTCTTCCGCTTTCTTTGTCTAGGAATTACCCTCATATTGCAGAAGGAATCCATCAAGTCCATATCCCTCTAAATGCTAAGGATCAACTTATTTGGCGAACAACTTCTGACGGTATCCTGGCGGTTAAGACTGCTTATAATTATTTTGTTCCACCACATGACTTTTCTTCTTCGGCTAAGTTTATTTGGTTGAATATTATCCCGCCTCATAGCAGCCACTTCTGCTTCGGAGAATTCTTCACCACAAGATGCCCACAGAAGGTGCTCTTTAGACTTGTGGCTTCAACTTGGCTTTCATTTGCAGGTTTTGTTTCGCTTCCTCTGAAACTTTTATTCAATTGTTTATGGATTTCCCTTTTTTGCGTTCTTTTTGTGTGACACCCCGGGAGGGGGTCAATAAGTTTTAGGTAAAGAAGATGAAAATAGGATAAATTAGAAGAAATAAATGAGCCAAATAAAAAAAAAGTAAATAAATAAATATTATCGACGGTCACCATCACGTGAAAGCCACGAAGGTGGGGCCGATATCTTATTATTATTCACCATCACGTGGATGTTTACTATGAAAGTAGGTAAGTAAATAAAATACAAATAATATTAATAATAATAATAATACAAGAATACTGAAAATCATCGTCTCTAAGATAAATTAAAAATATACAATTGACAGAGACGAAAAGTACATCAAGACTGACATCAGGACAAATCGTACAATGTAGTATCATACAACAGTTCAGAGGAAAACACGATTACAACCCAAGAGCCAGGTTTCGATCCTGTGACCTTTCTCCCTCTTTAAACCTAGAAGGGGGAATTTTTTTAAAACAAAAAAACATGAGCAAAAAGCACAGTAGGATAATGAGTTAAAAATAAGTTATTTAAAAACAACAGTCATAGATAAAAATATCATTCGTAAACAAATCTTAAGATCTTAATAAAAATCAATAAATACTTACTTGAATGAAACTTGATAAAATATCACCATACGGGTTTTGGAAATTAGAAAGGTTATCGAAATACAATTCTTCAAAAAAAATCAAAGACTAAAATCATTCTTAAAAGGAAACATTTAAGAAATAATCTTTGGCCAAAACAATTTAAAAGGGGCTGCCAAAGAAAGGGATAGGAATATCCTACCTTAATTAAAATTTCAATAACGTAAACTCTAAATAAAATTCAACGTATGCTCTATATACGTTCAAAACCTTTAAAACTGCATTTAAAATCAGAATTCACATTTAACAAATATCATTTTATCAATTTAATTATCAATGTGCCTTTTTGACCCAAAATAATCATAACCCAAAATCTTAATCCCTTTTGAAATATTTCAGAATCATTAAACAATGAAAATCGAAAGAAAATACAAATTTTGAAATTCCTAGTTGGCCTGCCGAACTGCTACAGTTTGGCCTACCGAAGATATGAATCCAGCCTGCCAAACGTCTTGAATCCGACATGCCGAAGATCAAGTTAGGCCTGTCAAACTGGCAAAATCTAGGGACCTGGGACTTCCAGTCTCGACCTCCCCAAGCTCAAAAATTCAAATTAAAACCTGTTTTTCAATTCCCAAAGGATAAAAATCACATAAAAAGCATAGAAAATCATAGTAGAATGAATTTAAATCATTTTCTGTAAATTTAAACTCAATTTTAAAATTGATTTGAAAATCAAAGAAAAATGCAAAAACTTGATTAAGTTGAATTTTGTTCAAATAAAGCTTAAATACATGATAAAACAAGTCCTATAAACTTAGATTAAACATTATCTAAGCTCAATGAAGTTTGGATTCAACAATCAAAGAAAGTTTAAAAAATTAAAATTTAAAACTTTGAGATTTTAAGAAAAACGAAAAACTAACCTTTAATGGCGTTTTTGGATAAAAACTTGATGATTTGAACTTCAATCCTTACTCAAATTCATGAGAATGAAGCTTGAAATCAAAATTTTTGAGAGAAAGAAAGAGAAAGGGAGCTGAGCATGAGAGAAAGAAAGAAAAAGAGAGAAAGCATGAAAATGAAAAGAAAGAGAGGAAAGAAAAAGAGAAATAAAGGCCCAAGAGCATTCTCATAAATATAAAAAAATGTAGTATAAAAATATCATTTGGTATTTTAAAATTAAAAATCAAATTTTTAAATTTGACAAATGCAATAAAATTTTAAATAACTAAAAATTAATATAAAAAATTATACTAACTTAATAATTAAACTTAACATAATTAATTCTATTAAAAAAATTGAGGACGTTACATTTTGGAATCTTGTTACAAATCTATTTCACCGCTCGTTTGATTTCTCGGCGGATGTGAATAATCTGCTTTTTATACTGCTTTTAAGGAACGTTTTAGTCCACAAGTTTATTCTCTCTGATGCGTTGATTGTAGAACCATCTGGCATTCTTGTAATCTTTGGCTGTTTGAGGATAAACCCACTTCTTTTGTGTCTTCCAGTGCAGCTATCCTTTCTTTCTATTTGTGACACAATCAAATTAAATATTGGATCTATGTTAAATCGTCAAGAAGATTTAATTATTTTCCATAACCTTGGATATATATATATATATATATATATAATCACATTCTTATTCCATAATAAAAATTTTACATAAATAGTTATAGTGAATGTTTAATTGATTATATAGTAAGAAAATATTCTTTATATTATTAAATTATTTTTGTAAAATTTTAAGTTATTATGTGAAGGACAAATGATTATTTTTTTTAGATTATAAAAATTCCTCAATTTTTATTATCAAGGACCAAAAATATCGAAGAGCAAATGTTCAAGATTAATTTATCAAAATTAAAAGTTTAGAGACTAAGATGTTGTCACCATGCTAAGAGTTTATGGATTAATAGTACTCATAACAAAAAAAAAAAAAAAAAGAGGAAAAAAGAGGAAAAAAGCAGGTGAAGATAGGAACTATGGAAACCATGCCCTTTGCAATGGATCTATCAATGTAAGCAAATTAATTCCTAACGGCCATGTCTAATTTATGTTAAAGTTTCATGTGGAACTTGAATACTTGAATGGTTCGTATTCAGACAAGTATACAGCTAATGGCCGCAAGAAAAAATTAGAGGATTTTGGGTTATAAAAAATTTCAATTACCTTGCGTACTCTACTAGCTCAAAACCTTTTTTCTTAATTAATTGGCTTCTTCTTCTTCTTCTTCTTCTTTTGCTTTTTTTTTTTTTTTTTTTTTTTTTTTTTTTGCTTTTAGGGAGACTTACGCAATTGACTCAAATAATGTGTTATTTTTTCTAGCCGAATAGGATGGCCACATTATTATGCCTAGCATCATCCGAGCACATTGAAAAACATGGAACATTGGAAGTCACCCACTAGTATACGTTTAAATTCTCAACTCCTTAATCTGCATGCTTATGTTTAATTAGATTAAATATATGGCGAGTTCAGCCAATCTATGCCTTCTTAATTGTGTTTACAATTCTTCTCTCTCCCTCTCTCCAAAATAAAAATAATAAAATAAAAGGGTTCATGCATGGGTTTTCATATATCTGGGCGTGAGGCGTATACCAAAAAAAAAAAAAAACTATAAAAATTTATCTGTCTTAGCATTATACTTTATCTTTTGAGGCTTGACCAAACGTATATTAATTGCCCTTCTTTTTCATTACCTTTTGAAATCCATTAAATATCCTAAGCTCCTTTTGTTGCATGCATCAACTTGACAAAATTTTGTTGTGTATAATGATAAGTGCCGTGCCAAAATTGAGAGGGCCCTACTCTTGTAATTAATTAGGACAAGCTTTTAGCAACACATGAACGCAAGTGTTTGTCTATTTACAATTTGAGTGTGTATATATATATATATATATATATATATAAACATATACATATTTTTTCCCTAATATATATAATTACTGGAGTACACTTGTCAAGCTAATAAATTGATGTCTTGTTAACGACGAACAATTGCTTGGCAAGACCAATGACTGCTTTTTCTGTCCTTTTTTTTTTCTCTCTCTTTCTTTCTTTTTGTTTTCCTTTCTTGTTCTCTGTTTTTAAAGTATGGTCGTGCAATCAAGGCTACGAATTACTTTGCTAGCTAGTCAGCCCAAAGCAACTTTTATTTATTTATTTATTTTTGCAGTAAAGCAACCTTTTTCTATTAATTAATAAAGGATAATACACGATGCATGTTTAAACGTTTTATTTCCCATCAAAATGTATTGACGCCCTTCATGAGTAGCTATACTTTTTGTATTTTGCTGATCATTCTAGCTTTAATTGACTAGAGTCAATGAAAGTTCTTTCCCTTAAAAAAAAAAAAAAAGAAACAAAAAGGCAAGAAAAAAAAATTTTTAGACTCTAATCATAAAGTTGTCATGGTGGTATATGTATCACACGCGACCTAATTACGCTGTATTTTAAGAGTTGTTACGATAAAACATGCATTTATTCCTACTGATTAGTATTATTCTTTTAACTGTTAGACTAATTTTATAGTTACATAAAAAATATGTCTTGACATAAAACTATTTCTAGTCATAAATGATATGTTTAGAAAGTTAATAATCAAAACAGTAGCAACCCATGCGTTAAAAATATTTGTCCTACCCAGGTTTTGCCTTATATTTTTCCTAACTCAATATTTTTAATAGAAAAATTCACAGTATTATGTTTTTTTTTTTTTTTTTGTTATCAAATCATGAAAACAACATAACAAGGGTAAAGGGCACGAACCTAATTGGTTAATTTTCTGCCTTTGATTCGTAATTTTTGAATTTCTCAATTTTTTTCATTCCTATAGTATTAATAAATTTGGATGGAAGCTTGGTGTGAAATGGAGTTTCTCTAATCTATAGTTGGGATGTACTAAACTCCTTTGATACTAGTTGCTTTCTCTTTTTATTAAAATAATTTAAAAAATTATATGAATCATATAATGTGTTTGGGAGAAGAGTTAAACTCTAGAATTTAAGCAATGTACTATAGCATGCGAGAACTTTATATTATAATATACCCTTATTGTACGCTGTAGCATGTGAGAGCTTTATATTATTTGTGGTTGGAACTCTAATTTTGGTTTATCAAAGAAGTTGCTCTCTCTCTTTCTAATTAAAATTAAAAAAAAAAATCTTTGTTTGAATTATCGTTTTGGTTTATCAGAGCTAGCTCTAATAATACTGTTACCAATGTTGAACAAAATTTGGATAAACTAGCAAGCATGCTGTGTATATATACACACAAACTTAAAGGTCGTGTGCGTGTACATCCCAATCAAAATACTCATAACTGAAAATAGAAAACCAGAGAGACTCCATTTCTTTAATTTGACATCAGAAAATCATGCATACATGCGAGAGAGGTGATCTCTTCAACACATGATTCAATATTCTCAAATCATCATATCCTTTAAAACCACTAATTACAAAACAACAAAATGAGTATTGCACGATCCAATTGGACTAATCGGACCTATATATATTTGAAGTAGACTCATTATGGTCATGACACAAGTGCTAGAGTATAGTATTACTAGCACTTGATCATCGAGTTCCTATTAATTTATTTTTATACAAACTCCAACTCCCCAACATGGTCACTTCCATTGACCGTTTTACCCTTGCTCTCTCTACCACCACTCCCACTGAACACAAAGTCCAAGTTGTAGAGCACCGGGACCATGGTGAGGGAGCAGAGGAAGACTAGGACCGGGCCGAAGATCCACAGCAAGAGCGGCAGGGCGGCATAGAAGAGGCGGTTTCCGATGGTGTTGAGGAGGTAGCCCTTCTCCAAGAGCTCCGCGATGTAGGCGGTGGTGACAAACGACGTGTCGTCTTGGGGGCTGTTGATGAGGATGTTTACTTGGTTGATGAAGCGGATGGAGAGAGAGTGGCATAGGAAGGAGAATAGGAATATGGTGAGGAGAGTGACGTACTTGAGGGCCACCATGAACTCCCCGTGGGCCCCATAGACGGTGTCGTTTAGGGGCTTCTTCACGCTGTACGTGCTGCTTATAACGGCTGCTAGTCCCGAGCATAGAAGGATGGATGTCGTGGCCATCAGCGTTGATCCCATGATCGTGTTCCTCAGGGTTTGTACCGCTAGAATGTTTTTCTTATCATTATCCTGACAAATTCAATAAAAAAATAAAATGCATTAATAGAAAATAAAAATGCAATATGTAGTACAATATATATATATATATATATATATATATCTTAGAAAATCACATGATGTTAAATTGTTGACGATGATTTGTTTAATAGTTGTATGTTCTATTATACACATCATATTCATAATAATTATAATATTGATATGATGTGATCATTTGATAGTTATAGATCGAAATGCGCACGTACATTAAACCCCTTTTCTTATTAAATATATGTGTTTAATATTAATATATTAATTTGTTGGGATACTAGCTGGAAATATTGTGGATTGGGGCTAGTTATGGGATTCCAACGTCATTAGATTTAAAATGTTGGAAAATCTGGCCCTACATGTATTGAAAGAGTCACACACACACACACACACATATATATATATATATATATGTGGACTGAGGAATATAATTTGCAGTTGATGACTAGTGGCGGTATTATATGGTATTATATATATATATATATATATATATATATATATATATTTGAGATTTACACCCGGCGGTGGATGATTGAGGCCAGGTGACGTGTGATGCAACAGACCAAAGTTGGTGGATCAGCGGGAAGAAAGAATTTAGTGAAGGAGCAGATGCATGCTTTGAACAGTTATATTGCATGTTAATTGTAGTTGGGACCTTTGGGAGCAGTGTTAAACAGCTAATTAAAGCAGAAACGAATTTAATGGCATGGGAAAAGGATTTGAGTGGAATATGAGTTCGATCCCATGTATAATTTTTATTTTTTGTTTATAGTATAATATATGATATACATGTCTCTTCCTAAAATTTAAAAATAATAATAAAGGAAAAAAAAAACAGAAACAGAAATAGAAACCAACTCAATCATATAGCAGCAGGAGCATTATTCCTAGCAAGTTACAAAGGTGCTGAATCTACTCATCGGTCATCATGTCATGAATACAACTCTTTGAGAATAATGCTAGAGAATATTATACCACTTTAGTTTTGATATCAATGTCATTATATATTTGATTTGTATTTGTCTAGTTACAATATAGTATATGTTTATTAAGGTGTTTGAGAATCCTAGTTTAAACCAATTGATTAAAAATACTATAGCAATAAAGAATTTTATTTTGTAGCACATTTTTGTTTTGTATGCAATAATAAAGAGCTTTACACTGTTTGAATTTAAACAAATTGGTTTGAGCTAATTCTCCAAACATATACCATTCAAGAAGAATAATTTGGTAGTCTACTTTGTATTCCGAGTTTGTTTATGTCTTATGTACAATAATTTGACATATATACATATATATGTATTAATTTGTCACGTTTGTTCAACGTCCTCCTTTTTCCTAGCTTTATGTATAGTTCTGGATCTATAGTAAAAAAATAAAAAATAAATAAAAGAAAAAGGTATAGTTCTGGAGACACACGCAGCTATTGCTTTTGTTTACGTATACTGGTGGACCACCTGGGTTGACGTGACTGCTATGTTTTAACATTTTGGGGATTTGTCGTGGTGTGGCGAAAGATGATAAACGACCTTAAGGTACAATGATCTCCACCCAAAAGATCTGAGTAGAACTGGGGTGCCACTTTTTTTTCCTTTTTCTTTTTCTTTTCTTCTTCCGTTTTTTTTTTTTTTTTTGCTAAGGGGGGTGCCACTAATTGGTAGCCTCTTGATTGTACCTGGAATAGTCTGGGTCCTTTTTTTTTTTTTTTGATATTCTCATATTATTTTGTTCCATCATTCATAAGATGCTGTTTTTTTTTTTTTTTTGGCTAAAGCATCATTGATTACCTTCAACTCAAACTAAAGTGAAATTTATAATAAGCCAACAATATAAAGGAAGCTGCCATACATCTACCATTTTATATATTATGGTGACATATGTAATTTAACCGTTATTAACTTAAGAAGAATTCATTGCTTAGAGAAAACTAATTGTGTTTTTCTTGTAGAAATACTCCATTGACCGTATACAAGAATTCTGTTTGGATATCTTTGACGTTACTACATCAATTAACGTATATATCGCAAATGGTGTGAGTACTGTAATAAAATGCAGCTATGTCAATTAAGGCTCGCTCAATTGGTGTCTAGTATGTGTATGAGTTTTCTTCTTTTTTTTTTTTAATGTGTAGAGATGTGGGTTCAAGTTCAAGGTTATGGTAAATTTTATTAAAAGAAAAAAAATGTAAGATGCATATATGCGTGTATATATATGTGTATATATGTATACATGTTTGTACCTTGACAATGGCGGCGACCCAAAAACGACGTCCGTTCGAATTGATTCCGATGATGGTGGTCTCGGGCTGAGTCCGAACCTTGTGCCACAGCCACACATGATAACCAGCCACTATCAAGAACCCTAGCGGAACTAGTATCACATCCAAATAACATTTCCTCCACTCCATATGTATATTTCTCTTATAATAATTAATCTAGTTCTCTCTCTCTCTCTCTCTCTTTCTGCTTAGTTTGTTTCTCAACTACTGGTCTTGATATATAGTTATAGCTCGCTCTATGTATGATGAGAGCTATTCTCTCTATATAATATTTCTTGTCTCTCTCTCTCTCCACTTTGTGGACTCGGCAGCTATTTGTGATATATATACTAATAGGAAAAAATGCACGTGGACTGTAAGACCCATGACTTTAAATTGAAAAAGAAATTAAAATTTTTGGGTCATCTTGAAATTTTTAATAACTTTGGGGTAGAAAATTTTATTTTGAACGTTCATTAAATTTGTTCGTTGTACAATTTGATCCAAGACTCATTTAGATTTAATTAGAGCTTTAAAATCAACATATCCATATATGTATTGAAAGATATAGTACGTTGAGGCCAAATAATCATGAAGTCAGTAGGGTTTCTATCACTCATCTCTTGTAATATTTTTATTTAACTAGTCACCAAAAATTTGAAACTGAAAATTTAATTATTTGGATTGCAATATATTGCTATTGTTGTCGTCGTTGTTGTTGTTGTGTTGTTGTTAGTATTACTATTATTGTTATTGTCATTATTATTGTTATTGTTATTGTTAATATTGTTTGAATTGTTGTTGGAGTTATTATTATAATTGCTGTTGTTTTATTATTTTCATTACTGATGTTGTGAATGGTGTCGTTGATGCATATGAATTGTTTTGGGTAGTGCGTCTTGAAGCTATGGCACACCACAATATACATTTGGTTCATTTTTTGCAGGTTTAAAAATTTTGGTTTAGTCGAAAAATAACCATTATGCTACCAAAATTTTATTAGAAACTAACTAACATGGGTAGAATGATTTAGGATGGGATTTAGTAGTCAGACTGATTATAACTTGATCCTATGATTGTTGAGATCTTACACGGTGCCGTCGGACATATTCTAAGGCCATCCCAAGTTTTAGTCAAAATTATATTCCACAGGGTGCTCATTTGTTGGGCACAACAGACATTTCATTTAGATGGTACTATCAATGTTACATGGCCTATATCTTACGGGGTGCTCATTTGGGGCACAACAAAATTTATTATAAATCCTTCCTTCTTTCCTCTCCATCACTAGCAACCCCCGGACATGTGAGAAAGAGTTTGGTGAGGATCACAGATTTCTAAATTGTTGATTTGTTAGACAAAGTGTGAACTCGAATAATTTTTATAATGATATAATAATTTGTTTGTTAAATTCATAGGGATTTTATAGATAATATACTAGTAAGAAAAACCAAGAGGTAAGTAATAGATTTCCTACTGGACACTATGTGCTCACTCCTCCTACTTTTCCCTTTCAGGTTAGTCAATTAATCATGATGATGTGGATTATTGTCGATGCTCCCTGCTGTCCTGTTGGTCTTTTCTCCAAAGGATCTTTGTTGGTGCGTGGATGCTACATGGAATTGAACACTCTCCCAGTAGACGATTAAACCTTTATAAATTCAATTTATTTGTTATTTGAAATTATTTTTATTTATTTTTCAAGATGATTGCACAGCTGTAATTTTATTTATCTAATAAACAAGCATCAAAGTTTTATATATTTTCAATTTAAAATTTTCTATTTGTATTTAATCTTTTGCTTTTAAATTTTAAAGACTCCAGAGCACTTCAAATTATTTTTGTGAAATTTATGGGCCCAATTACAGTTTCTAAGTATTTGTATCTTTCTAGACCTTTAAAAATACTCCTTTCAATTAAGTCACTGTTCCTGATTTTAGGTCATGACATGGACTGGATTAAATGTGTAGTTGAATGAATAAGTGTTGAATTTGATGATCCGGCCAAACTTAAAATGAAGAAGCAACGTCACAACCCCAACCCCCCCCCCCTCCCAAAAAAAAAAAAACCCCACTTTATTGCAAAATTGCAGGCTTGCATGAGAGCCTTATTTTGTGGTGTCTTTCCTTCCACTACCCACTTACGCTTTTTTCCCCCTTTCTTTTTCTTTATAATATTTTTTGGGTATTTTTTTTCTATATTTCCCTTTTTTTTTTTGGAAGTTTTCTTTTAGGAAGTCCAAATGCCTCTTTAGACCACTATCTTGTCCTTGTTCTTTTTTTTTTCTCATGAATTATTGTTTAAGTGTATGTGTTTGTGTGTGCACTGTTATGATATATGCATTTTATATTAGAATAATTCCCTTCAACTTATATGAGTGACTTGAACCGTTTGGGAGTACAAAATATATGTCCTTATCCCCCCACAGTTGAGCTCACAAACAAAGTGCTAGCTATACCCTTATATGCGCTTAACGTTAAATGACTACCCAACTAATATAATAGGGAAAATATAAAATACAAAACAAGTAAAAGAAAAAAAGTGTTTGTTCTTTTTTTTTTCTTTTTTTTTTTTTGCGTATATCGATATGCCTCTCTAGCCCGAGGCATTTTGGTAAGCTCCAAATATAGCTGTTTAGCTAGTCGGAAAAAGATTACCCGATGGCTAAAAAGCATTTTAATAAGTTATGTAGGAAAACAGAGTGCAAGTTTTTGACATATTTGGATACTATAAACACCAGGAAATTATTAATTTTCAAATTTAGAAGAGACTAGATTTTGCTGAACTTGTGGTACTTGATGACTTATTTTGAACGTCTCTCTTTAGGGACTCATGAGAGAGATAAAAAGAAAACAAAAGCTCAATTATGTACTTGTAACAACCACATATTAATGGTATTCCAAAAAATAATGCTGAGCCTACAATGATCATACGGATAACATGCTTATGGATATCATACTTGTTTTCTTGAAATGGAAGTATACACTTTTTTTTTTTAATAGGATGCTTTGATATTGTTGTCTTCGTTTGTATGCTAAAGAATTATTATTGAATTCATCAAAAGTAGTGGTTAATATATAATAATGTGTCTCACATTACATCCACCTTTAATATGCACAATTTTTATGTAACTAACCTTACGTTTAGAAAAACATTTGGAGCCAACAGTTTTGATTTGAAAACTATAAGATGTGAGAGCTTTACACTATTTATAGTTTTAGTGATGGTTAGAATCGCTCTTCCAAATGGCCTATAAGTATTATTCTTGTAGAGATTTCTATTGCTTAGAGAGGTACTAATTGAATTAATGTTCTTTTCTTGTATAATGCGCTTCTAGAGAGCTTCATTAGTTAAGTTTGACTAAACGGACGATATATCGACAACAGAAAAAAAGGTCGTAACAGACTATACATGACGATAAACTTTTTTCTTTTCTTTTTTTCAGTTTCAACTTATAATTTTCCGTTAAAATAAAACTGAAACATATTATATATAAGTTAGTCAAGTGTGTTGTAATACATGGGTGACTTTGTCGTTATATGACCAAAATTCATGGGCAAATGCGAAGAGTGGAGGATGGCACATCAGAGTGAGAATCTGACAAGGCGCAAGCGAAAAAGAAGAAAATGATGCTTTTGCATCAAATTGGAGAGGATGTAGCAGTCGAGGATAAAAATGACACGCCTCTTTCATGCATGACTCATGATCAAGTACCATACTACTCTAAAACAAATATTAAGGCTCATCATTTACAGCTAGCCGTTTCCAATTTCCAACTTTTAGTTGCTATACTTACGTGTCGACCATTATACATATATATGTGCTTGTGTGTATGTATATTTATGTATGTATATGTACATGTATATGTGAAATGGTGACAAATAATATATTCTTGTGTACATTTGTGAATTGTGAGAGTGTCATTGTGTGTGAATGGTAAGGTTCTTTTGTTCACTAAGAACATAGTTTCAGGTTTGCTAGATGATATCATTGTTAATGAATCAATGCTAGTACGTTACATATTCTCTCAATGTAAAATATGCTGAGAACTTATCATAGTACGTATGTATGTATAAGAGGAAAAAATAATAATCAAATTGTAAAAGTGGGAAAGGATTACTTCTATAACAATTAATCAATATAATAAATGTACAAACACTTTTATGAATAATGTCTATTACACAACCGGCGGATCTCACTTTCATGAAATTAAATTGGTAGTGATTAATGTTGTTTTGTCATTTTTCAGTTAAAGGAGCAATGCAAAAATAAGGTTAAAAAAAATGATATGGTGGGGTTGGGCACTAGATATGATTGTTTAAGATAACGAAGAAGAAATTCAAAAGGGGTGAGTAGATTTGAGCAATCATATAGCATAGCTTCTGATTAATAATGAGAAGCTTTTTAAAGTTTTTTTAAACTAATTTAAACTATTTCTTTCTCTTAATATCCCAAATATGTTATTTTATTACCTCAGAAATAAATAAAAATTTGTCTAATCAACAAGGTAAATAATGGGGTACCTGAAGAAGTGGGTGACCAACCAAACTATGGACTAATTGGATGTGTTATTCCACGTAGGACCATTTGGGATTTCTCGTTGCTAATTAGTAGTTAGTGCTCAAGTAGACCAAACAACGTAGAAAACAAAAAGCATTTTGTTTGTGGTCACTTCGCTACGAAGCATATTTTAAAGACATATATAATCACAATCTATATTAGTAGTGGCCAATATTAATATACACCTAACATGGGAAACACTGTTTCTTTTTGGCATACAAGTTTAATAAGATTGACAAAGAGAATCCCCTCAAAAAAAAAAAAAAAAAAAAGGATTGACAAAGAGAATTCTACTAGTAGCCATAGCATAAATTTGATATAGATATACTAATATGCCTCATGAATATTCTTATCCATCTAGGGAATATTTATAGTGGGATTCATATCAGAAATGTACTAGTAAAGCTTGCTAGAGATATATGCCAGAAGCTTCTCCTGGCCTCCAGCTACCACACTACACTGGATAACAAACTCAGATTTGCATAAATTTGAGCTAACTCAACGTGGAAAGAAAAGACAAAAAAAATTGTTAAAAAAATTACAAGTTGTAATGAAAATGTAAATATAAAAACAGTAAAAAAATAATAAAAAATAAGAAAAGTTTTTTTTGGAGCTTTATGAATCCCGGGGGGAGCCCTCTTAAGTGCAACAACATTGTTGAATAGTTTAGTTTTAGTTTTTAATTTTAAGTTGTTATTCTAAGTTTTCATAAAATATTTCCCAATTTATGCTGCAATAATTATGCTCAATAATCTTTCTAGTGTTTTATTAAATATGTCTGTTTATTTTTTTCTTTTACCTGAGCTGAGAGGGGAAAACTCTGGTAAAATTACTCTAAATATTTTAAGTGTTTCTTAGTTTTTTAAACAGTTATAATGTGAAATATTTTCTAGAAAACTTAGGATTTTAACATTTTCTTAGCTAGAACTCTGCTAAAATTCTGGTTTTAATTTTCTGATGACATAGACTAGCATAAGTAATGCTTAGGAGGACCTTAATTAGCCGTAGACAGAGAATAGCTTGGTAAATGCTTAACTTATATTTTAGTTGTTATTTTAGTTAAATTATGTTGAAATTTTGCTCGTTTATTTAGTTAAGTTTTTGTTGTATTATAGATATGAAATGACACAGTAAATGCTTAGTAATGTTTGATTTATTGTCGACATAAGGCGGCATAATATATTCTTAAACCAATTAATAAATAATTAGAAAAGCTAAAATTTGTTTAAGTTGATTGCAGAACGAAACCTTTGAACGTTAGCTCTATTATAATTATTGTTTTACCCCTTTTAATTTGTTGTTATTTTGTTGAAATTATTTTAAATTTATTGTACTTGTTGTTAAAGTTTCATTTTAATTTAAGCTACATTTCTTGTTATTGAAGTTTTAAAATAACGAAATTCTGAAATTAAAAAAATGCTGTAAAAATGTGTAAATATTGTGAATATTTTACAAATAATTATTAATCCTCATAGCAAAATCCTACCCTATGGGTTTGACCTCGGATTTATCGAATATTTATTACTTAAGACAGCCTTATAGTTAGGGTTATATCAGATTGTATATTTTAAGACTGAGTCAAATTTTTGGCGCTGTTTCCATGGAACGGGATTGTTTCCAGGCTAGTATATTTTGTATATTTATATTTTTCTTTTTCTTTTATTTTCTATTTTACTTTCTTTTTCTATTTTATATTGTTTTTTTTATTAATATTTGTTGTTTTGGAGGAGTTAAGTACTATTCACATAAATTTGCATGTGTTTTTTGTAAGTTACTATTTACATAGTTACTATTCATGTCAGGTACTTTTCACTTTAATTACTATTCATAATTAAAAAATAAAAATTTCTAAAAATCATAAAATTTAATTTTCTTATATTTTCTTTGTAAAATATTTATTTTGCTAGTTTTAGGTTTTTGACTTAGAAATAAAACTTCATAAAATTCTAAGATTAGGTTTTTCATAATACTTAATAATAAATTATATTTTTCTTAAAAGTATTCTTTGAGGAAGTTCTGTTTGGGGAATGGTACTGATTTAGAACTCTTTCCCATAAACAGTTACTTTTGGGGATTCTTCCAACATTAGTCATTCCAAGAACGTTGTTTGGACTAGGAGATTGGTTTTTAAGGAGCCTTTGCCCCACCAAACTTTTCTCGGACCATTCTTAAAGGATATAACTCTTAAAATCTGCAAAATAAATAATGCGAATGCTTTTCACTCACTACTTTATTCTCCCCGAATAAAGAAAAGCTTAGTATCTCGTCTATAAAATTCTATAAATATTTTAAATAATTTATATGCTAGTTTGGTCTCGTATTTCTTCATAGATTGATTAGGAAAAGTTTACAACTACCTTGAGTCTGTTGTATCTTTAGATTCACCTGAAATGGCTAATGATGAAAGTATTCATAATGAAACATTATTAATCAACAATTATTTGCAACTACCCTAAGAATCTCACTCCTTCATGTCTGGTTTTTCCTCTTAATACCTATAACTTTAAGTTTAAACTAGGAATGATCAATTTTCTTCTAAATTTTCATGGTTTAGTATCTGAAAATCATTAAGTTTCATCATTCAACATGGTTCATCATTGAAGTACAAAGATCTAGGTTATCTTACAATTTCTTATACTATAGGAAACACTCAAATTGACTATGCATTATTAGATCTTGGTGCTAGTGTCAAACTTTTACTTTAGCTATCTATCAACAATTAGGTTTAGGTGAACTTAAGCCAACTTTTGTTACACTTCAGTTAGTTGATCATTCTATGAAATTCTAAGAGGAGTAGTTGATGATGTATTAGTTTAAATTGATAAGTTTTACTTCTGAGTAGAATTTATTGTTTTGGATATACGACTTATTTCCACTTCAAACTTTCAAGTCCCTATTATTTTAGATTGTCCATTTCTTGCAACTTCAAATGCCTTGATTAATTGTAAAAATGGTATCCTAAAATTGTCTTTTAAAAACATGACTTCTAAATTCAATGTGTTCAATATGTTGAAACAATTTGATGATTTGAAAAACTGTGAAACTGAACCAATTGAGAAAGATTAGTCTTTGGTTAATGAAGCTTATAAACTTGCAAATTTAATGTTGCAAAATGGTGACATTTGTAAATCTGATTCAGGGAAAGAAAATTCTATGAATAAAGATTTTGTTTTGAAAGGAAAATTGTTGTGATATAGAAAAATATGAATAAAGTGCTTAGCAAATTTTTTAAAAGAGTCCATTTTTATCTAAACATTATTCATATCATTTGGAATATCTTTCTGGTTTAGATAGTATGGATGTTGACCTATTTCAACTATAAAAATTATTGCATATCAAACTTCCCTTTTATCTTTTTGTGAATCATTATTCCTTGTGCTCATTTTTGCTTTGGAAAACAGCTTGAAACACAAATAGAGAGTAACGTAAAAGAGAGCGATGTAATTCATTAAGGGACAAAAGGGACAAAGAGAAAAGCATAGCCATCTCAAAAAGTAAAAAATAAAAGAGTAATTTGCTCACTTGGTCCCCAACCTTTCACAAAAGTGAGATTTTAGTCCTCTAATCCTTTTTTTATTAACCAGTGCCCAACTTTTTATTTTAGTAGCTAAGGGGCCATTTTAACCAAATGGATGTTAAAAGTGCATCATGTGAGGGGCACATGACCATTTTATTGAGGGTGTTTTAGAAAAAAATCAAATATGTTTTAAAGAAAATAAAATAAAAACATATTTCTTTAAAAAAATTAAAAT
The DNA here is from genome assembly GCA_025403435.1 of Artocarpus heterophyllus. Taxonomy (NCBI): domain Eukaryota; kingdom Viridiplantae; phylum Streptophyta; class Magnoliopsida; order Rosales; family Moraceae; genus Artocarpus; species Artocarpus heterophyllus. The sequence goes on along the minus strand of CM046334.1, from coordinate 33,758,899 downwards.
CAAAATGCAAAAAAAAAAAAAGAGAAAAACATATTTTCAAAAAAAGAAAAGAACAGAAAAATTGTCCTCTTTGAGGATGGGAGAAAGAATGAAAGAGTGATTAGGGTGGGGCTTCGGTGGTTGCATCTGGGATTGGGTGCGACAAGGAGGGGGCTTGATGGTGTCGGGAGACTGGTGGGGGCTGGCCTTGAGAGAAACAAGAGAAAAGGCGAAGAAGAAGACACCTTTAAGGTCCTTGACAAGATTTGGGTTTGGAATTTTGTGATTTTTGGTTTTGGGTTTCTTTTTTCTTTTTCTTTTTTTTTTGTTTGGCTAATTTTGATTTTTTGTTATTAGGGTTTTGATATATTGAGTGGTAGTGATTTGGTGGTCAGTGTGGGAGGGGCCGGTGGTGGGATCACCAACGTAGGGGCAATGGGCAGGGGTGGGCAATAAGGGAAGCTAGTCTTGGGTTTTTTTTGTGACGACCCGTCTTTTCGGGCAGTCACTTTACTTTCATAATCATCGTTTCGTAAAACAGTAATCTTACTTACTTAGTAAGAAAATACTGTAGTAAATTTTTTTTTTCTTTCCTTAAACGTTCTTTAATACTGATGCGACCTCTGTCGCATTTCAAGTTGAGATATCGCTCAACACTTGTCTTTAAAATCATTTCAAATCGTTTCTCAAAACTTAATAAGAAACACTTATTAAATCATAGCTTAAAACTTTACTTTATAACTACATAAAACAGTTTGTAAACTGTATCTTAAAACTTTTAATACTATTCATAAAACTTATTTTCTTTAAACTTTGAAAACACAACATTAAACAATGGAAAACATTTTCTTTGCATAGCGGAAGCAAACAGTGATGGTATCCATACCCAAATCTTCGCATCTGTCCTCCGCAGCACCCAGCTCTTCTAACGGGTCCCATTGGTCACCCATAAATTACCTACAGCATGAAAAACTTTTAATGAGCTTTCGCTCAGCAAGTTCAAACATATTCTCACAAAGCATTTAAACATGCTTTAAAACTTTTCTCATGAAAACCTTTCTCTTGAAACGTTCTTCATGAACGTTTTCCATAAACATTTATGAAAATATTTTTCATAAACGTTTTCCTTAAACATTTCTAAAAACGTTCTTCATAAACGTCTTTCATAGAACATTTCTGAAAACATTTTTCATAAAACATTTCTTCAACGTTTTTCTTAAAACGTCATTCGTAAACCTTTTCTTGCAAACATGAAATGTTTTTCATAAACATTTAATGTAAAACCTTTCTCTTAAAACATTTCTTGAACGTTTTTCTTAAAACGTCGTTCATAAACCGTCTCTTGAAAACATGAAAATGTTTTTCATAAACACTTGTCATAAAACATTTCTCTGAATGTTTTCCATAACATAGCATATAAACATTTCATGAAAGGCATTCAAGCAATATTAGAATGCATGACTCCATTTATGCTCAATTATTAACTTTAATTATGAGCATTTTATGAACATTCTATAAACTTAAATATTCATTTCTTTCTCAACCTTTATTCTTATTCCTTACTTTCTTTATCTTATAACATTTCTTTTCCTTACTTTACTTTAGTGTTCGTACCAACTCATTAATCATGAGATCATATACATGATGCTTCCCTTGCGGAAGGCTTGAGACCATCAAACATTGAGGTCTTGTACCTCACCTTTAGGAGGTCAAACTTTAATTTTACTTTATTACCTCATAACAAAGAGGCTGGTACGACACTTTCCTTTTTATCTTTACGTTACCTTCTTATTAACTTTAGTGAGCATTTCAAATGCAATCACATCATATGCAATACACTTGCAATTCATAGCTTGTACTATAAAACCAATTGCATAATAAATACAACTCATTGCATAACAAATGCAACATAAAATGTAAACACATTTTACTAATCATAATTTGCATTCTAACACTCATTGCATAACAAATGCAACATATTGCTTAATAAATACATCATAAAATGCAAACACATTTTGCAAACTATAACTTTTATTCTTAAATTTATTGCACAATAAATGCAACTTATTGCATAGTAAATGCATCATTAAACCTTTAACTTAAACTATAAAACATTATGCATTGTCATAATGCAAAACATACTTTCAATACTTTGAAAATCATAACTTAAACTTTTAAATAACATTATGCATATCAATATGCAAATAAACCTTTAACATAACGATTGCAAATTCATTGCAAATCTTTTTCTTGAACTTTAAAACTTCTTGCATAATAAATGCAAACATACTTTAAAAACAACTTACTTAACAATTGCAAACACATTTGCAAACATATAAATAAGCATTTAAAAATCATTTACTTCATGCTGTAGGTGAGGTTTGAAACTTACCCAAACTATGCTCTAGCGTTCTCTATTCCGTTCCTTTCTCGTTCCTTTTCCTTCCATTGGTCGGCCTCTGTGTCCTGATCAAACGACAGCCGACTCATTAATTAACTTTCTTTATTATCAATCCACTCGATTGATAATAAAACGTAAACATTAACCATTCATTCCTTTTTTCATAACTTGACTAGTATACTTTCGGTCTACCGTTCTTTTAACTCAACCTTATAAACCATCAGTTTACATTTCCTTCAATTAGCCTTGTAACCCACCGGGGTTACATTTTCTTTTAACTTTGTAACCCATCGGTTACCACTCGTTTACTTAAAACATATCTTATGAAATCTCTGATCTCATATGACCGTAACGTTACTTAACGTATCACGGAACATTTTCCATCTAATAACATTATGCTAAATCGGAGTGTTCGACTCCGTTCTAGCCGTTTCCTTAAAAATGACGATTTTACCCTTAACGGGTTTTTTCGTCACCTTGTAACGTTATAAAACCTATTCTCATATAAAACAGTGTAACAATCACTGATCATGCATTTCATAAATTTCTATGAAAGCATCTAAAACAGTTTATTCTAAAACAGTTTATACTGTATGCGAGATTCTTACTTACTTGAACTCCAAGCTAAGCAGATCCAGTTGTATCTCGCTGCATCTACAGTATGTGAAGCATCCTCTGCAGTGCTCCTCGAGCTACCATGAATGGCTAGGAATGCTTCCTGGAGATCATTCATTCTTGAAACTGTCATTCTGGACTCCGATATTGCTGCTTGAATCGCCTCGATCCGCGTGCAGTCGGTACCGGATGATTTTTATCAGAGTGGAATTAGCTCGAACGGAGGTCACCATTGCGTTCAGAGCGTCAAAACGAGTCAGGAGGCGGTCTCGGATCTTCGATCGGAGGTCCGGATCACAAAATCTCATTTTGCCCTTTGACCGGCCGTTGACCGGCATTGACCGCCGTCGACCGCCGTTGACCGGCCGTTGACCGGTGGCGGTTGGCTCCGTTGAGGGCTGAGCTCGAGCCTACCCCCCCTAATTCGACCCTCCTGAGTCGATTGGTGGGGTCAATTTCACCCAATTCGGCCTCCATATGCTCCAATCGAGGATGGATTTCTCGGCTAACACCGGCGGCTCCGATCTCGGTCCTCCGGCGACGGTAGCCCAAAATTGACTTGGGCGTTTTCTTCCCCGTGTCCCTCTGAGTGTTTCCCCTATGATGGGGCAGCTCAACACCGCGTGGAACGGCGGCCCGAAGCTCCCCACGGCGGCGCACCAATGCGGAGGTCGTTCTCCGGTGACCGGCCGTCATTTCGTGAAATTGAGGTGCTGAATTTCTTCCTCTCGGTCCTCTGAAGGTGTTTGTGCCTTCAATTTGGCACAAAACGGCCTAAAATGGCCAACCCAAACTCACCCACGGCGGCTCACGGCGGGTGCCTTCGTTCTCCGGCGAGGGACGGCGGAATGGAGCAATTGACCGAGGGGTCTTGCTCGCCGTCGCCCTCTGATCGTTTTGGCACCGGCGGTGTGCCACACCGCCACCAGGCACGACGGCTGCGACGGCGGCTCCACGGCGGCGACGGGGCAGCTCCGGCGAAGCCTTTCCAGCCAAAATTGAGCTGGAAAATTGGTACCATCTTGTTCCTCTCCTCACACTGAGTCCATAGACACCAAAATCACGTTGATTGGTGGTCGGACGGCGGAGAAATGACGTAGGGAAAAAATGGGTTTCGCCGCCACTTTAGGCGGCGCGTGGGCCCTCCTCCGGCGGCTATTTGGGTGGCATGACACCTCGTTGGACTCAGCTCGTCGAGAGCTTCCCACTGGTATGGGAGGTGTCGAAAAATAACGCCGGAATCTCAAACGAGATTTGAGGAGAGAGAGAGAAAATCTAGAGAGAGAAAGAGGAGAGAGAAAGTCTCGAATTTTGCTTTGAATTTCTGATTTTTCTTTTCTTTTTTTTTGTCTCGAATTTTGCTTTGAATTTCTGATTTTTTTTTTCTTTTCTTTTATAAAAAGTATAAGATAAAATTGTGGTCCACACAATTCAATTCTTATACTGCATTACTCTAACACTGTATAATTTTCCATCTTATTATACAGTATTTTCCTTTAATTGTACTTTGTCTTAACATAATCTTTAATTTAATGCATTTTTAATGTACTAAAAATCTCGGGTGTTACATTTTTTTTCTTTGTTTTTTTCTTTGCTAAAATTGAAACAATTTTAGGATTTGTTTAGGGTTGGTCGTCAGCATAGGAGGGGGCGGTGGTGGGGTCACTGGTGGGAGGCGCAGTGGGCAAAGGTAGGCAGTAATTTTGGGTTTTTGTTTTTTTACTCAAAAAAATTGTTGATTTTAATTTTTTTGTTTTTAGGGAAAAAATCAAATCAATGGTGAAGGTAATTTAGTAATTTTAATGGTTCAATAATTTTTAATGGTCAAACTTAATGGTTTGATCATTAAAATGATCCTCAATTACTAAAATAAAAGGATGGGAACTAATTAATTAAAAAAACATTGAAGACCAAAATCTCACTTTCATGAAAGATTAAGAATCAATAGAGCAATTTACTCAAAATAAAAATAAAAGAAGAGAAAAGTAGAGTAGTACAGTCCATACATACCTCTATAAAATACCATAAAAAAGTCCATGGGCCATGAAAAAATTAAGCAAAAAAAAAAAAAGACCTTGATTATTCCAAAACGCACGAGTGTTTCATTCCTCTCCCCCCCCCACCCCCCCACCCAAAAAAAAAACAAAAAAACAAAAAAAAATCCCATAGACGTGCCGAATAAATTTTTGGAAAGAACATCTATAGAAAAAGTGATTAAAGCAAAACTTGAATTTTCCAACAGAAATTAATGGGAGTGAAGAATAAATCTCAAACTTTAATTCTGGCAAGAGATAAGTCATTAAATACTCTAATAAGTGAATCATATTCCATTCCCCACCACCCACACCGCCCCCCCCCCCCCCCCCCCCCCCCCCCCCCCCCCCCCCCCCCTCTCTCTCCAAAAAACAAAACAAAAATTAGACATGCCGAATAAATTTTTGAAACGAATATCTATAGAAAAAGTGATTAAAGCAAAACTTGAATTTTCTAACAGAAATTAATGGGAGTGAAGAATAAATCTCAAACTTCAATTCTGGTAAGTCGTTGAATACTCTAATAAGATAATCATATTTCATTAATCCTTTAATTAGGTAGAAATGAGCAAATAATTACGAAATAAAATATACAAATGATCTAACAAAACAAAGCATTAACTTCTCCTTGTTACTCTTCCCAAATTATTTTTTTTTTAAAAAAGTTCTTCTAGATGCTTCGTAGAAGGTATGCTGTTTTCAATGTGAAATATGGGTTTGGGGATTAATCAGGTGAGTTATTTTCTTTTTTTTTTTCGGTTTAATTTTTTTGCCGAAAATAAAAGGTGGGTTATTGATTTTTTTTTTTTTTTTTTTGGCCAGGTGCATTATCTAATTTAATATCCAGTTCAAGTACTGTAGTATCTATTCACCCGATTTGCCTAGTCTTTTATTCGTGGTAAATCCATGGCCACCTTTGATTTAGAGGTTTAATGTTGAATACCCCACTCCTAATTAAAAGTAAATAAATAAATACAGTATTATTGGAGAAAAAAATTGATAAATCCATCTGAAGTTAAGAACTTTTTGCGCGTTCTTCCTAAATTTGAAAACCTGTAATTCTCTCCTAAAAATTCCAAGATGTCAGAAACTCCCTCCTTCACTTAAAGGGGTACGAAAGCTTATGTAGCACTAAATTTTGAAAGATTAAAACGTGAGTTAAGCTAAAGCTATATTTATAGGGAAAAAAAAAACTAATGATAAAACCTAATATAAAACAAATTAAATTGGTCTGGAGGAGTTCTTACACTAGTCATGAGGAGATTTACGGAGTCTCTACACGAAAGGGAAAAGAAGAAAATGGAGGGAGGGAGAGAGAAAGCATTAGAAAATTCTGATTTTTTTTTTTTAATTTGGTATTAAGAATATCTATCAGTAATTTTTTTCTGATAATTATATTTTTTTAAGCTAAAATCAAGCTTTAATTCTTCAAATTAGAAACATGCCAACTTTAAATGGACAGATTTGAATGGAATGAGAAATATTGCTCATGTTTTGAAGTCCAACTGAGGATAGGTTTTTTAAATTGAGGGAAACCTCAGTTTGAGGGATTTGTAGAATTTGTATTTTGTTCCCAAAAAAAGTGCATATCTATTATACATGAAAGGTTGAATGTATATATAGGTATGTGCCAATTGGAACTAGCCTAGTTGATAAGAGTATGGTGGGTTAAATAGGAGATCCAAGGTTTAAATTGTAAGAACAACTGTCCTAAAAGAGTGAATAGAGTGGTTATGAACTTGATCCTAACACTCTCACTTAGGGAGAGGTCTAAGGTTCGAGCCCTCTGCTCTATCCTAGAGGGCACGTTCAATGATTAAAAAAAAAAGTCACAGGAACAACAAACATTGTATCAAATATATATTTGAAAATGAAAAAGATACAAAGTAGGATTCCATACTTGAGGATAAAAGTCAAGAATAATGAACGTTTCATAAATTTATTTTAGTGGGAGAGGACAATGTTTTTTCGAAATAAATACTACACATGAATAATGATAAAAAAAAAACTCTAATATTATTATTAATACAAAAACTTTTATTTTCGTGGGACAAGACAAAATTTTTCTTTTTTTCTTTAAATAAATACAAACACACAAATAATGAAAAACTCTAATATTACTACTAATACAGACTTTTTTTTTTTGGGAGCTAGCTAGATACTAAAACAATAAAAGTAAAAACTTTATATTAACCTTATTTTTGTTGCGCCAGAGGACTCACAACATTAACCGATAGAGCGGAAAGTTCAGGTGCTTCATCCAATGCAATAAAGGAGGCTCATATGTGACTCATTTGTTGTTTGCTGATGACAGCATAATCTTTTGTACCTCCATCATGAGGAGTTGGTATGTGACAAAAGAAATTTTTTGCAAATATGAACTTTCTTCAGGTCAGCTCTCTACTCTTGAGAAATCTGCTATTAATTTCAGCCCAAAAGTGCCAGCTTATATGCGTCAAAGAATCCAAGCTTCCCTCAAGATTAATGTCAGCCGCACTCATGACAAGTATTTGGGCCACTCGTCGTTGGTTGGCAGAAACAAGGCACAAGTTTTGAATAATATTAGAGCTCATATCTAGAAGAGACAGCAACCTTAAAAGGGTGATTTGTTGAAAATGGGGAGAAAGGAATTCTCATTAAAGCTATTGCTCAAGCCATTACGACCTATGCCATGTTAGTCTTCAGGCTTTCCGTTTCCATATGATGGACTGAAGTCCATGGTAGCGACCTTTCGGTGGGTCTTGAAAAGAGGATGATTTGTTGGGCAAGTTGACAAAATGACATGCCCAAAGGCTGTTTTGTGATTTCACTATAAACTTTCAACCAGGCTATGCTTGCTAAAAACATCTTTGACCCATATCATCGAAATAGTATAGCTTTCACACTAAAATAGTATAACTGTCACATCAAATAATAACTTCATCTCCCTTAAAAAAATAGTAACTTGTCTCCAACCTATTACACAATTTCTAACACCAAAAATGAATATTCCTAGTATATTATATTTTATCTTATTTTTATATTACTTTATACTAATTCCCTACTATTTATCAATTAACCTATGCAAACTTTTTTTTTTCATGTTTTGATCCAATAACATGTTGTATTATTTAACAAAGTCATAGAAAGTAGATTAATAAATAACATTTAATAGCTAAAACAACCCATCTACTGCTAATATAATTAAAAGTAAATTTACATTAAAAATACGAACCAAACATTACATGTCATAATTAAACATAAACACAAAAGTGAAAAATATATCTTCGTATTCATTTAGTCCTACAAACATAAACCTGATAAGATTCTTATCTGATAAGGTTGAAAGATTTTCTTATCTCATTGGATAAAGAATAAATGTGATAAAATTCTTATTTGATAAGGTCAAAATCCAATCTGACGATTAAGATGAGGATGAAATTCATCTGACGGTTTAGTGAAGGGTTGATAAGATATAAAGAATATATTCTAAACCATTGGATGGATTCCATTATCATCTTTACCATCAGATAATATTCTTGTTTTTCTATAAATAGCAATTCTGATCTCAATTTCAGTCATTCACTTGTGGAAAAAAATATCATCAAAGTGCGTGTTCTTAATTTCTTTAAATCATATGTTCTCTAAACCATCCACTTGTTGAAAAAAAGTGAATTTCTCGATCTTTCGAATACATTGTTGCTGAAGATGTGCTCCTTTGTCAAGTGTACTCAGATATTGCTCAAGACCCTATTATTGGTAATTACCCGTTTTCAAATTAGTTCTGGTCTTGTGTAGCGAAGTAAGAAGCCCAAATGGGGAGTATCGTAGTAAGAGTTCAATACAGTCTCGATTTCATACAATAACCACTGAAGATAATAAATTGAATGGCAGCGTAAGACAAGTAGAAAATATGAATCCAATTGGTGCTTCGGATGAAGGTATTTTGAGTATTTATTAAACTTTATTTTCACTTTTTTACTATTATTTCAAACTTATCTTTATATTAATTTACAGTTACGTCAAGCAAAGACGTTATTTATGTAAGATCTTAAGTTCAAAAAAAGCCTTCAAATTTGAGCAAGTTTGGAATATGGTTAAAAATTTTGAGAACTTCAAAGAGAAAGTCACCACCATGAGACAAGCTGCTAGAAGCCAAAAATGTAATTTATGACTCATCACAATCAAATAATCCCACTCTTGAATCTCTCATGTTAACATCTCTTGGGCTATTGTCATTTTCTCTTAATTTAAATAATGACGGTGTTAGTTGTACTTCATCTCAATGATCCGTTGGGGTTAAGAAAACCAAATTAAAAAGAAACTAGTGACCAAATGTCATCTGCCTTCAACAGCATTAAAGAAGAAAGTCGACAACTTTTGGAGATGTTTAAATAGACCAGTTCGGATAGAAAAGAATAAATAGAGATCCAAAAGAAGAATTTGGCCCTCAAAGATGTAAAAGAAAAAAAAAATTATTTCACGAATTGAATATCATCGTCGATCAATACGTACATGAGCACTTTCTAGCTAAACAAGTAAGAATTCTATAAAAAAGATTTCAACAACGACGACGACAACAACAACAAGGGGCCTTCTTCTATGTCAAATGCTTTTGACCAATATTTCAATGATATTGGAGGTTCCGAAATAGACCTTCTAGAGTATTAGATTGTTGGTTAAGTTTATGTAATTTTATTAGATTATATGTATCTTGCATTATATTAGTGTATTAGTTTATTTTCAATATCATGTAATTTTAATTAATGTTGGATTAATTATTTGAAGTTTTTACATTTATGTAATTGACATTTCAACGGTTTACATATTAATTTTATACCATATAAATTAACCATGAGATAATACAAAAAATACGGGCATAAAAATATTGAATAGAAAAAAAATGGGACATAAAAAGATTTTTTGGTAGCAAAAAAGAAATTAATTTTGTTGAAAACTATGAGGAGTTTGGTCAAAAATAAAAAACTATAATTTAATTTGTTGAGTTTTTTATAAATTAAGAAACTTAAAAAAGACGTTTTATAAGCAGTAGCATGCTAGATTTAGCATGCTACTATTCCTTTACCACCTCCACGTTCTTTTCGGGGGGAAAAATTACCAAACTAGCGTTTCTCCATAGCATGGGTTGGAAAGGCCCTAACAATGTTGGAGGCTCCTTCAAAACCCTCACTCCGTTTCATGAAAAAATTGGAATCCGAATATGTTTTGTTTGGGGACCTGTTAGAAGCTCAGGTAAAATCTAACTCCTCCTTTCTCGGCACAGTTTGATGTGGGGCTGACAACTTTTAAAAATAAGAGTAAGATCATCTTGAATATAAATGTCAATCCCAATGTAGTATTTGCTCCCAGAATATGTAAAAATAACATATTTGATGTAACATTTGATTTTATACCCTAATGTATAGTGCTATTTAAAATTTCATATTTGTTTTATTCATAATTATTAAACCATGATGCTTCTAAAAGTAAACTTTTAATCTAAAAATAAATAAAAGATAAGAATGTTGTAATCATTAAAGCAAATTAAAGAGTCAATCCATCAACCAATGAGAATCAAATGACAAATTTTCTATAAGATAAATTTTGTGGCAAATTTGCCACAAAGTCACAAAGTTTAATACATAACAAATTTAGTATTATAAATAGCATTGCACTAGAGAGTGTTTTTTTGACAATTAAATGCTAAATTTGAGGTTGGCATATCAATTTAGCATTGTATTGGAGATATTCTAAGATAGAGAGTTGGAATATTAGAGGGATAAGAGTTTTCAAGGATCCGTGGATATCGAGACCAATCTCCTTCGTGCCAATCACAGCCTCAACAAATGACAATATTGGAAACATGAAGGTGAGTGAGCTTTTGAATACTGATATTGATGGTTACTGAAAACATGAAGAACTTAGAAGACTGGTATGCCATGTGGAATTTCAACGACAAAGGGGAGTACATAGTTGGATGAGGTTATAGAGCCAAGAGCCATGATACAACACATATCTCTTGCAATGAAAGTGAAAGCCACTGGTGGAAAGTCATATGGAGTCTTGCCAACCCTCAAAAGGTAAAAAATCTTTATTTGGAAAGTTTCAAATGATTTTATACCAGTTTAGCAAACTTGGAGTATGGAGGCGTTTCTTGCAGTGTAATATGTCAGCGTTGTGCAAAGTTGAAAGAGAGACCACCCTTCATTCCTTGTTCAAGTGTGATAACGTGGTGAGAACAACGTTTTGGGATACTAGCCATTTCCAATTTTTTGGGTCCCAACTTGATCTATCGACTTGTTGATACCCTGTTGAGAATAGATGGGTACTGATTATGGGTCGAGAGCAACCTATCTGACTGTTGCAGATGTGGAGCCAAATCAAGTCGACAACCCAACAAAAGGAAGAAAAAATGGAGAAAAACGCGTCCTCGAAGGCAGAGAGCAAGCGCCGCGGCTCTGGCAGAAGAGCGCCGCGGCGCTGGGATGAGGGCGCCTAGGCGCCATGAGGAGAGCGCCTAGGCGCCAGGTGGATTGCGCCTAGGCGCTATGTGGCAAGCGCCTAGGCGCCAAGGGCTTTACGCCTAGGCTCAAAGAGGATGGCGCCTAGGCGCCAGGTGAATTACGCCTAGGCGCTGCAGGGGAGCGCCGCAGTGCTCGAAACGAGCGCCGCGGCGCTGACGCGCTGTGTTGCGCGATGTTTTTGAGTCAGAGTCGAACTCAAAGGTCCCAAAAACGGGAAACCACTAGGGTTTCCCATTAGTTGCTATTTTTCTCCTCCTTTGGTTATAAATAGACACAAGGTGGCTAGGGTTGTGTGTGTGAAAGGTGTTTGAAAATTATGAGTGGCATAATTTTGTGAGAGGCAAAATTCTTGAGAGCTCCATCCTTGAGAGAAGAAAAATTCCCATTGGGTGTTAGATAGAAGAGAGTTTTGGTAAGCACAGTTTGTGAGTGTGTGAGAAACTGCTCTTGTAATCTGTAATCTCCTTCATCATAGTGGAATCTGCAAGCGGCAGAAACAGGACGTAGTCTCAAATTTGGACGAACCTGTATAAAAATTTGGTGTCTCCTTTTCTTCTTTTCTCCTATTTATTTTCTGCAATTGTTCGTTCTTGCGATCCTTGGAATTATGAGTCACCTAATTCCCCAACAACTGGTATCAGAGCGGAGGTTTTGATCAAGAACGATGACTGGAGAAGAAGGTATGACAGCCGGCATCACCAAATTTGATGGTTCAGATTTTTCCTATTGGAGGATGCAAGTAGAGGACTACCTATACAGCAGGAAACTGCACTTGCCCTTGGGTAATAAGCCCGAAGGCATGAAGGATGAGGAGTGGAGTCTCCTTGATAGACAGGTACTCGGTGTGATCCATTTGACTTTGTCAAAGAACGTTGCCCACAACGTTGCGAAGGAGACTACTACAGCAGGGATGATGAAGGCTCTGTCAGAGATGTATGAGAAGCCCTCAGCCAATAACAAGGTACATCTCATGAAGAAGCTTTTCAATTTAAAGATGCCTGAAGGTGCCTCGGTGGTAGAGCACCTGAACAGTTTCAACACCGTCCTAAACCAATTGGTCTCGGTAGAGATTAAATTCGATGATGAGATCAATGCTCTAATCCTCTTGGCCTCGTTACCGAATAGCTGGGAACCCATGAGGGTGGCCATTACAAATTCTCTAGGGAGTGCAAAATTGAAGTTTGTCGATGTCAGAAACTCTATTCTGGCGGAAGAAGTTCGCAGGAAGGACTCAGGTGAAGCCTCTTCGTCGAACTCGGCCCTTAATGTTGATAATAGGGGCAGGAAACTTGACAGGCAATCCAACAGGGATAATGGCAGGAGAGGCAAGTCGAAGAATGGGAGAAGCAAGTCAAGGAACGGTAGGACCATGGAGTGTTGGAACTGTGGGAAGACGGGCCACTTGAAAAAGAACTGCAGGGCTCCAAGGAAGAATGAAGACAAGACTAATGATGAAGCTAACGCCGCCACTGAAGAGCAACAGGATGCCTTAATATTGTCTGTCGACAGTTCTTTTGATTCGTGGGTGATAGACTCAGGAGCATCATTCCACACCACAGCACACCGTCATGTCCTGGAGAACTACGTTGCTGGAAATCATGGTAAGGTTTATCTCGCTGATGGAGAACCTTTGGATATAGTTAGCATTAGAGATGTCAGTTTAAAAATGCCTAATGGGTCGGTATGGAAGATTCATAAGGTGAGACATGTTCCTAAATTAATGCGCAACTTGATTTCGGTGGGGCAACTGGATGATGATGGACATAAAGTAACCTTCAATTGTGGAGGTTGGAAAGTCACGAAAGGAGCGATGGTTATTGCTCGGGGACGCAAGGCTGGAACTCTCTACATGAACTCTAGTTGTAGAGATACCCTAGCAGTTGCTGATTCTGCTGCCAATACTGAGCTTTGGCATTATAGGCTCGGTCACATGAGTGAGAAGGGTATGAAGGTGCTTCACTGCAAAGGAAAACTATCAGGTTTGAAAACTGTTGATCACAGTTTGTGTGAAGCCTGCATCTTTGGTAAACAGAAGAGAGTCAGTTTCTCAAAGATGGGTAGAGAGCCTAAGTCCAGGAGATTGGAGCTAGTTTACACAGATGTGTGGGGGCCTGCGCCGATGACTTCTCTTGGTGGCGCAAACTACTATGTGACGTCCATTGATGACTCAAGCAGGAAGGTATGGGTTTACTTTCTGAAAAACAAATCTGATGTGTTCGATGCTTTCAAGAGATGGAAAGCCATGGTGGAGAACAAGACAGATTTGAAGGTGAAGTGCTTGCAGTCTGACAATGGGGGAGAGTACCTAGGTGAAGATTTCAGGCGGTACTGTGCTGAGAATGGGATAAAGATGAGGAAGACCATTCCAGGGAAACCACAACAGAATGGGGTAGCTGAGAGGATGAACAAGACTTTAAACGAGCGTGCCAGAAGCATGAGGTTGCATGCAGGGCTGCCAAAGATGTTTTGGGCTGAGGCAATTAACACAGCCGCTCATCTGATCAACAGAAGTCCATCCACACCGCTGAAGTTCAAGCTACCGGAAGAAGTCTGGAGCCATAAACAGGTGGATCTCTCTTACTTGAGACTGTTTGGTTGTGTTTCCTATGCACACATTGATTCTGCTGCTAGAAGTAAACTGGATGCCAAGTCAAAGAAGTGTTTTCTGGTTGGCTATGGCGGACTTAAGTTTGGTTATCGTCTCTGGGATGACCAAAGCCGGAAGATTATTAGGAGCAGGGATGTAATCTTCAACGAAGGTGTTCTGTACAAGGACAGAGACAGCACGGACTCTAGGGGTTCAGGTTCTGAAGACAAGAAGCCTGAGGTAATTCCATTGAAGGATCTGCCTGAAGTGGAGGTGCAAAATCCAGAGGTTGAAGACCAGGAAAACATAGCTCCAGAAGGAATCCAGAGGACTCCTGCCACACCAGTCAGGAGGTCTAGCAGGACCATTAGACCGCCGCAGAGATACTCCCCTACTCTGCATTACATCTTGTTGACCGACAAAGGTAAGCCAGAGAGCTTGATGAAGCCGTGGAGGCTGGAGATTCGGTCAAGTGGGAGTTAGCCATGAGGGACGAGTTGGATCGGACATGGCAACTGGCAAAGTTACCACAGGGTAAAAAGTCCTTGCACAACAAGAGGGTATACCGGGCAAAAGATAAAAGTGCTGGCAGCAAGTGGTATAAGGCAAGGTGAGTGGTAAAAGGATTCAGAGATATGCTCACCAAGATGGATTCGATCGAGAAACTGAAGTTGTGCGCAACTTCAGTTGGACATCTCCAAGAAGCATGAGAAGTCGTTGCCGCTGCAGAGGGAGACATGGTGATTGATTAGTCTCCAAGTGGGAAATTGTTGCAGATGTGGAGCCAAATCAAGTCGACAACCCAGCAAAAGGAAGAAAAAAGGGAGAAAAACGCGTCCTCAAAGGCAGAGAGCAAGCGCCGCGGCTCTGGCATAAGAGCGCCGCGGTGCTGGGATGAGGAGAGCGCCTAGGCGCCAGGTGGATTGCGCCTAGGCGTTATGTGGCAAGCGCCTAGGCGCCAAGGGCTTTACGCCTAGGCTCAAAGAGGATGGCGCCTAGGCGCCAGGTGAATTGCGCCTAGGCGCTGCAGGGGAGCGTCGCAGGGCTCGAAACGAGCGCCACGGCGCTGACGCGCTGTGTTGCGCGATGTTTTTGAGTCAGAGTCTAACTCAAAGGTCCCAAAAATGGGAAACCATTAGGGTTTCCCATTAGTTGCTATTTTTCTCCTCCTTCGGTTATAAATAGACACAAGGTGGCTAGGGTTGTGTGTGTGAAAGGTGTGTGAAAATTGTGAGTGGCATAATTTTGTGAGAGGCAAAATTCTTGAGAGCTCCATCCTTGAGAGAAGAAAAATTCCCATTGGGTGTTAGATAGAAGAGAGTTTTGGTAAGCACAGTTTGTGAGTGTGTGAGAAACTGCTCTTGTAATCTGTAATCTCCTTCATCATAGTGGAATCTGTAAGCGACAGAAACAGGACGTAGTCTCAAATTTGGACGAACCTGTATAAAAATTTGGTGTCTCCTTTTCTTCTTTTCTCCTATTTATTTTCTACAATTGTTCGTTCTTGCGATCCTTGGAATTAGGAGTCGCCTAATTCCCCAACAACTGACCATGTCGGAACCAATGCCTAACGAAGATAAAAATTGTTGTAACCGTTGTTGGGGGCTTCGCTTGGGCTGGTGTGGGAGCCCTAGTTAGAGATTCTTAAGAAAACGCTAGAAACTTCTCTCCTTTTGTGGTGGAATGCATAGCAGCTATAAGAGAAGAACTCAAGTTTGCAACAGAATCAAATTTTTAATATTTCAGTTATGGAAGCTGACGCCAAGAATGTGGTTGTTGCCATGAATCAAATTCAACCTAATGCCATTGAAGGTCCAATATTCAATGGTATTCTGTCTTTTGCCTCTAAATTTCATAAATTTGTCTTTAACTTCTTTCCCCAGAATGGGAAGAGTGTAGCTGACCGTGCTTAGTTTGGTTTTCACTCCTCTCAAGATAGATATTGGCTCAAAGATGTGCCTAGTTGCATCACAGACTTTGTAACTACAGACCGTTATTTTGCCTCTATTTGATGATATTTTGTTTCGCCCTTTAGGACAACTCCCTTTAAAAAAAAGCCGAAAAAAAAAAGAAGAATGAGAGAAATAGTTAGATTTTTAAAATTTTTGAAATAGCAAGTTTCGAAAATATTTGTAGTAAATAGTAAATTTATGATATAAATAATTTATTTACTATGTAAATAAGAATTATTTACATGCTACACAAGAGGGTAAATAAATTAATTACACCTTTAATCTATTTACTATGTAAATAAAAATTAATTATATTATAAACAAAGAGGTAAATTACTTATTTACACCATAAAATTGCTATTTGCTATAAATATTTTTCAAATCTGCTATTTATTACAATTAATTTTATAAAAGTAATATTTACTACAATTTCCCAAAAAAAAAACTATATCACTTTTCAATTATTAAATAACCTTCAAGACTCCAATTTTATATAAAATTTCCTATAAAAAATTATTCCGTGCACTAATTATATTCGTTTCTTATATACTTAAATAAATTATTTTTATTTTTATTTATAAGGGGAAAGTACATGCTTCGTGAAATTTTAACAAAACAGTAGATCAAACTCTTTATATTCTGAAAACTTGTACAATTTATTTTTGAAGGGCTTATTTGGTTGAGGCAGTTGGAGAATAAGTCAAAATATATTCCATTTACTATGCCAATATTTTTTTGAACAAAATCTATTTATTATCTGATGGAATGATTGAAATTAAGTGGTTGCCAACTTTATGATTGGGATTGGAGATGCCCACATATTCTTAAATACACCTCCAAAAGTTTAGATACAAATTAGTATGAGACAGCTAATCCGGATTTTGTTTAGTCTGCGTAGCTCATAATTGCTAACTTAATTATTCAACAGATAATTAGCTTGCAAATTTTTAATTAGGAATAGGCTACAAAAAGCTTCTCTAAAAAAAAAATTACTCGGGAGGAAAATGATCAGAACTATATACACATACAAATATATGTAGATTGTAAGGTTATGTATCATAATTTTTACACACTTTCTAGAAGATGTGACATATAGGGTCTTTTGAGAAGGCTTTTTAAAATGTGCTTTTGGCTTTATGAGTCTAAAAGTTATTTCTGAAAGTGTTTAGATGAACTGTCAGAAGTGTTTTTGCTATCCAAAAGTGCTTCCTATTAAAGGCACAAAATTTAACTTCTTAGAAAAACAATTCTGAAATGAACTTTGAAACTTATACTAGAGAATTAAAAATACAATATAAGCTTAAATATAACATTTTTGTAACTAAAAAAAATTAAAACCATTTTGACTCATTAAATCTCTTTTTAAAATACAGTTCTAAACGTTTACTAAAAAGTTATTGTTTTTTCTTCTCTTCTTCTACTTATTAAATGCACAAATAGAAGCTTTACCAAATGGCCCATGAAATATTTAATAAAGCACCTGCCATATGGCCACTATGAGAGATTTTTCATATACATAATTATGATTTTCAAAATACGCATGAACCAAATTGCATAAAAATCATCTCAACATGGAAACGTAAAAGAAAAAAATCTAACCTACAGCCATTGATAAATAGCAGAATGAATGGAGAATATCTCTACAATAATTCTTGAAGAAAATTTTGTGGAAAACAAAAAGGAGAATCTTCTAAACCTTAACCAATTTAGAAAGATGGTGTTTTTCTCTATATTACTGCTGGGCTTAGGGACCCTTTGATTTATATGTCATAATTTTTTTAAACACACCCACACCAAGGTGTACATTAATCTAAAAAGAGGCCTTTTTTCTAAAACATTATAAGAGTTCTGAATACCCTTTGGTTGAGATCCCTTAAAAATAGGGATATTATATACCACTTTAATTTATTTTATTTATTTATTATCATTTAAAAAACTAAATATATAAGAATAAATAAAATTAAAATAACATTCTCCCACTTAGTCCACATATATTTTCTAGATAACCAAAATCAACTAAGCTCAAACTTAAAGAATAAACACATGAATCATGGCGATATATCTTCTTAGAATGAGTATTATCTTCTATGTATAACAATGCATTATATCCCTTAAAACTAACTCATAAATGGCAACGTAACTTAATGAATAAACCCTATGTTTATTCTAGGTCCAACTTAATTGATCTTTCTCAAAATAATTGAATACGTGCACAACTAAATATTAAAAAACATCACAACTGAATAAAAGTTTTATTAAAATAACAAATATACATACAATGAAATTCACATCATGAAACCAAGTCTCATTCGTACTACATGATCCTTAAAATTCTTTAGTGGCATGCCTTTAGTTAAAAGATTGGCAATCATTAACTCAATGCTAACGTGCTAAATGACCACTTTCTTTTCTTTATCACGTTCTCTTACAGCTAAGTACTCAATGTTGATGTGTTTACTCTGACTATCACTCTTGTTGTTTCTAGCCATAAACACCGCAGCTGAATTGTCACAGTACAATCTCAATGGCCTAGTAATAGAATCCATAATTCTAAGCCCAAATATAAAACTCTTCAACCATACATCATGCGAAGTAACTTCAAAACAAGAAACAAACTCGGCCTCCATAGTAAAGGTAGCAATCAAAGTCTACTCCGCACTCTTCCAAGATACAGCTCCACCAGCAAACATGAAAACATAACCAAATGTTGATTTTCACAAATCAACATAGCCAACAAAGTCTAAATCAGAGTATCCAATCACCTCTAGAATGTCAGACCGTCTATACATGAGCATGTAATCCTTAGTCCCTTGAAGGTACTTCATCACCTTTTTTGCAACTCTCTAATGTTCAACACTGGGATTACTCTGATATCTGCCCAACATTTCTATAGCAAATGCAATGTCAGGTCTTGTGTAGACCTGAGTACACATTAGGCTTCCCACGGCTAAAGTATATAGAATGTTTTTCATTTGTTCTTATTCGAGCTTATTTTTTAGGCACTGGTTCAAATTGAACCTGTCACCCTTCACAATGGGTGCCATACTTGGTGAATAATCCTTCATTCGAAACATCTCTAAAACCTTGTTGATATAGGTCTCTTAAGACAAACCCAAAATGCCTTGAGATCTATCCCTATAGAAGGAAACAAATCCTACTCCCACTGACCTTTGTGTATATACATTGATTCATGATATTCTCTTTAAAACCAAATGAAGAGATAACGCCATGAAACTTTAAACACCACTAACGAGAGGCTTGTTTCAATCCATATATGAATTTCTTAAGCTTGTAGACTAAATGTTCACCATCACTAGAGAAAAATCCTTTTGGTTGTTTTATATAAACCTCTTCCTCTAGATCACTATTAAGAAAGGCCATTTTTACATCCATTTGATGCAAATCCAAAACAAAATGGGTGACCAATACTATAATAACTCGAAGAGAATCCTTTTTAGATATAGGAGAAAAGGTCTCCGTGTAGTCGATTCTTTCTCTTTAAGTGAATTCTTTGGCAATAAGTCTTGCCTTATGTCTCTCAATATTACCCAATGAGTCTTTCTTTGTTTTAAAGATCCACTTACATCTAATAGCTATTATATCATCAGACAACTCAACAAGATTCCAGACTCTATTAGATGTCTTAGAATCCATTTCGCCTTTCACAGCACTATACCATAAGTCAGATTTCTTATAACTCATAGCCTGTGAAAACATTTTAGGATCATTTTTTGCTTTAATATTGTAGTGAGACTCTTGTAGATACACAATATAGTCACTAGGTATTGTCGATAGCTTTTCTCTAGTAGATCTCCTTAATGTTAGTTCAACATTCTCCTAAAGAGCATGTTATTCAACAGGCTGTTCAGTAGTTTCTTGTATCTGTTGTTCAACTAGATCTACTATTTCTTGATCAGTAATCTGTGGAACTCAAATGGCTTGTTGTTGTTCAACACATTTGAACTCTAGGTGTGTTGTGTACAACAATCACTCTATCAGATGAAGTGGACAATTGAGTATATGTATGATCTTTCCCAAAACAGTGTTCCAGAATCGATTACTCCCACTAATCAAGTCATTCTCATGAACTTTTGCATTCCTTGATTCCACAAATCTAGTATTGTGAGATGGACAATAAAATATGTATCCCTTAGACCGTTCAACATAACCAACAAAATATCCACTTATGATCCTTGGGTCTAACTTCTTCTCTTATGGATTATAAACTCTTACCTCCAATGGGTATCTCCAAACATGTACATGTCGCAAACTTAACTTCCAACCTTTGAATAACTCAAAAGGCGTCTTTGGGACGTCCTTGGTTGGAACTCAATTCAATATGTACATTGCCATCTTAAGATCTTTAGGACACAAGGATTTAGGAATTTTGAAGCTAGCACGCATACTCCGCACCGTGTCCAATAATGTTCTGTTTCTTCTTTTAGCTACACCATTCTGGTCTAGAGAACTAGGCATAGTATATTGGGCAACAATTCTATGCTCGTTAAGAAACTTTGCAAATGGACCAAGTGCTTGTCCATCCTTAGTGTATCTACCATAGTATTCTCCACCTCTATCCGATCTCATGATCTTAATTTGCTTTCCGTATTATTTCTCTACTTCCACTTTAAAGACCTTAAAAGCATTAGGCTTTGTTTTTATTGTTAAGCAACTAGAGATACATATATCATGAGTAGTCACCTATGATAGAGATGAAGTACCTTTAAGAGTACGCATCCTTGTCTAGACTACAAATATTTATATGTATGATTTCCAATAAATCAGAACTCCTTTTAGCACCCTTCTTTGACTTGTTAGTCTACTTACCTTTAATGCAGTCCACACAAGTATCAAAATCAATAAAATCTAAAGTACTAAGTACTAAGTACTCCATCATTTACTAATCTCTTAATTCTCTCGATAAAGATATATCCCAATCTCCGATGCCATAACATAGATGATTCATCATTCACAACATATTGCTTTATACCAACATTTTCATGAATGTGCATAGTGGTATAATTGGCATCATTTTGCAAATTAAGACCAAAAAGACCATCTGACGAAGTACCACATCCAACAAAATCATATTTATAAAATAAACTAAAGGAAGATTCTAAAAAATTAAAGGAATATCCTAATGATACAAGTCTAAAAATTGAAATTAAATTTCTAAATATAGAATGTCTTTTCCAAATACAAAATAAAACAACTACTTAAAACTAGTTTATGCGTTCCTATAGGCTCTACGTTTGAGTACATCTTATTTCTAGAGTAAATACTTTGCTCACTTCCTACTGGCTTCCGCTGGTCTTCCAATCCTTGCAAAGAATTGATAACATCGATTATAAAACCGAAGCCAATCCATCATGTGTTATAATTAACATCAATCATATTGGATTCATAACAGACAAGTGAGAGTTGAGTACCTTTCTTATCAAGTCACTCCTAGAATTTAGAGCAGTCCTTCGCCATGTGCCCCTTATTCTTGCAAAAGAAGCACTTGAACTCTTTCTTAATATCTGGCTGGGCAGGAACTTTGCCTGTCCTCTTTTTTTTGGTCCAAAATTTCTTCTTATTTCTTTGGGCTGCCAGAGTTACTTTCTCCCCCTCTTCCATAATGAGTCATCCCTCCTCCTAAACACACATAGTCAATAGCTTTTTAATTGACCATTTGCCCTTATGTGTGTTATAGGAGGTCTTAAAGGGACCATACTCCAAGGGTAGAGTGTTCAGAATATAATGAACCATGAACGAATCAGACATCTCAACCTCAAGCGTCTGTAATTGAGCTGCAATGTCCCTCATGCGTATGATATGCTCACGCATGCCTCTAACACCAGTAAGCTTCAAGGATAAAAACTGCATGATCAGGGTGCTTGCCAATACCTTATCTAAAGACTCAAACTATTCATCAATAACCTTTAGTAGTGCACAGACATTATCATATTGATCAACCAAACCCTAATCCTAGCAGAGATCTGGGTTTTTATGAACATAACTAAAAGGCGATTCGATCGCTCCCACTTTTCATATCAATCAACATCATCTAGAATGCTGGTCTTAGCGACACAGGACGGTTCATCTTTCCTGATGGCATAGTCAATGTTCATCCACCCTAAATGAAGAAGAATCCTCTCCTTCCAAACTTTGTAGTTATCACCCTTAAGCTCGGGAATATCGCATTTCATGTTAGATAAAGTAATAGGTTGAATTACTACAATACATCAAACATACATGCTCATGTCACAAAATTTGAAGCTAACAACTATATGTCATGTTTTACCCATGTAAATCATGTAAAAAAATTATGAATCAAATGACATATAGATACTGCCTGTAGACTAAGTTTCTAATTCACATAGATTCATATATAATCTTATGATAAAACTATTAAACAATATTCCATTTTTTAATCTCTATGGGCACATTAAGAAAATAATTTAATATTTCATCCTAACCAATCATGTTTAATATAATAAAATTTCTTGTGGGATAAATTTCATTGTACCAAACATAATTAATTACAATTAATGTCTATTTAACTACATATGATTCAAAAAACTTAATGTATAATTTCAATATAATTAAAGATATTGTGGCTACTACTAAATTAATTAAAATTATACAAATCACTCAAAACATTTAATTTTCATCCATAAAATATTCATAAAATTGCATGTATCAAAATATAACAACTAAAGAATACATACAAAATAAATTATGTATAAAATTATTACCATATCTAAAATAAATTTTCAATATTTTATTTAAACATAAATAATAAAATCTTGGATTTCATTAAATTCATTTTAGATTCATCAAAAATTAATTTTCCAAAATATCCAAATCAAAAGTTCTGTAAAAAAAAAAAAAAAAAACCAAAGTAGAATTAATTAAAAAAAATTGTCAAAAATGCTCCTAAAAACAACATGTCGTTTTCCGTTACAGAATGAAAATGACAACGACGCGTTTCTTTAAGTAAAACAACGTATTGTTTTTCACTATGAAAAACAACAAGTAGTTTTTTAGGCCAAAAACAGGCCCCTTGAGTAAAACGATGTGTCATTTTTCACTATGAAAAATGACATGTCATTTTTTAGACGAGAACAGCATCCCCTGGTGCCAAAATGACACATTGTTTTGGACCCCAAATTTCATCCCCTTCATGAAACTGGGTTTTTTTTACCCCAAAAAGACCCAAATGGGTCCAATTGTAGGCCCCATCATTTCTAGACCTTTAAGGCACCAAAACGTTTTAAGAACCTAAAAATGTTAAAAAATCTATTTCCTAATATTTTTAATGTTGGTTTTCATCAAAAAATGATTTCATGTACAATAAAGTTTTGCGTATTTTAAAAAACTTCAATAAACTTTAAGAACCTATTCATATAGATCAAGGCAGAGATAAAACAAGACTTCGATACTAAGTATGAGATTTTTCATATACATAATTATAATTTTCAAAATATGCATGAACCAAATTACATAAAAATCATCTAAATGTAGAAATGTAAAGAAAAGAAAATTTAACCTCTAGTCATTGATAAATACAAGGATGAATAGAGAATATCTCTACAATAATTCTTGAAGAAAATTTTGTGAAAAAATGAGAATCTTCTAAACGTTAAGCAATTTAGAAAGATTGTGTATTTCTTTGTATTACTGCTAGACTTAGGGAACCTTTGATTTATACGTAATAATTTTTTAAACACATCACACCAAGGTGTACGTTACCATCAATTTGAAAAGAGGCCTTTTGAAATGTTATAAGAGTTTTGAATACCCTTTGGTTAAGATCCCTTAAAAATAGAGATATGTTGGACCACTTTGATTTATTTTATTTATTTATTATAATTTTAAAGAAACTAAATAAATAATAAAAAATAAAATTAAAATAACACACTATTCAATTAATGCTTAAAATTGAGTTTCATTTTAATCATGCACGAATGTGTGAATGGTTAGAGATATAATACATGTCATTCTGCGTTGAATTATTCTCAAAAGTAACAATAGAAAAGAAGAGACTCAAGTAGAGATGCAAAGAACCAAAATTAATAGATCATATATATAAGAGGAACAGGAACAAGTATGAAAACTGAATTTCATTAAACCAAATTAAGCACTAGAAAAATATTCAAAAATTCCAGAGTTAAAGCTTTTCACAAATAAAATATATATTTATGTGCATGTTCTCTCCAGTAATGAAATATTAATCATCCCTTATTAATTGGGTGGATTAATCTGGTCACTATTATTTAAAAGGAGACGGTAGTACGTACTAATTCATCTAGGAGCACCCTTTTTTTTTCTTTTGACATTCGGCCTTGTTATTAGCATAATTATATGTTATTTTGTCCAAAGCATGTGTTAGATGTAATTAATATCTATCTCATTACGAAAAACTAAGAAAGAGGAAAAACAAATCCCTAGGGTGGACACAATTTGGAGCATCAGCATTAAGATTCTAAATTGGGTTGTTGTCTTTCTGTTGCCAGCTATTTCTGTTCCATATGACTATAAGTTAACAAAATTAGAAGCTAACATATACATGTGCATATATACATACATACATACATACATATATATATACGTACGTGTATATGGATATACATATATATATATATATAATGCTTTGATTGGCGTGGAATCACACTTAAGAAGCACGGTAATATTGAAAATACTCAAGAGATCATCATCTGCCGCGAATTGTGTTAGATCGACATTGGGGTTAACGACGGAGTATGAATAAAACTAAATATTATTAGAATATAAAAATTAAGAACATGACGATCAATACTAATGATCATTGCATGCATATGGGTGTCAGCTTACTCTTTGAGTATATTAATTAGTTTTTAATTAATTCTATAATCATAGAGTAATTAATTACAGGATATATAGACAATTTATTCCCATATGATAGTGCTATTGATCAGGATCTCGTCAAAAGTGATCATCTACCTTTTCTTAATTTTGTCCGTAATATATTAGTCCTCTCTACCTCGCAACTAAATTATTGTAATAGTAATTGGATACAGTTCGAAAATAATAATTATTATCCTTTAAATAGTAATTTTAGTAAGTGAGATGCCCCCTCTCAACGAACTCACCAAGCTAATTTTTAAAAATTTAGCTATATAATTTATAAATGATGAATAATTTTATATGCTCAATCATTTAACAGCAAGTTTTTAATACTTAACTTTGAGTGCACATAACGTTGGACCTAACTTTCAAAATCTTCCCAATCATCATTTTAAAAACATTTAGCCAAAGTCAAATTTGTTCTGTTATTGTAATGATTGTAACAATTATAATAACAATAATAATGATAGTATTAATGCTTCAAGGTCAATTTTATGTTTTTTTTTTTTTTTTCACACATCTTTCTGGTACATACGGCCATTTTGTTTAAGCTACAATCTTAATGATTTCTGTAATTTCGCTATCAAATATCAACATCCTATTTTTTCACTTCACCCTAAACTTTTTGTAAATATTATTTTGCCCTTTGATCAGCATATTTATGATATGTGTCGTAATAATATAATTTTGTCAGATGAATTTTTTTATAGGCAACATAGTTTTGTGGTGAAAATTTATATATGTGTCTTATATATATATATATATGTATGTATGTATGTATGTATGTATGTATGTATTTGTGTGTGCGTTTGTGTGTATATGTATCACTTAGCCTTGATTGTTCTAATGATTTTCATGTACCTACAAAAAGAGCATCTAGAAACTTTTTCAGGAAGAATTACTCAAGATCTAAACACGAAATAATTAATGTGTTTGTGTGTGTATATAAGGTATAGTGTTCAATTTAATGAATTATGACATAGGTGCTTTCAACATGTCAGGCTACCTACATTTTTTCATTATAGAGATAAAGGGAAACATATATTTCTTAGCTGTTGTTCCAAGGATCTTATGTGATTAATAAGAATTAGTTGAGCAGACTGAGCACGATCAGTTTAACCAAACTTCGTAATTATCAAAAGGGAGAGCGAGGAAAATGTCACATTATTGAAATTTTTGAAGTAAATATCAGGTTTTAAAAATATTTGTAGTACATGTTAAATTTACAAAATAAACAATTTATTTACTATGTAAATAAGAAGTATTTATATTATAAACAAGGACGTAAATAGATTATTTGTATCATAAATCTATTTATTGTGTAAATAAGATTTATTTACACTATAAACAAATGGGTGGATAAATTAATTACATCATAAATTTTACATTTATTATAAATATTTTCAAAACTTAACATTTATTAAAATTAGTTTTGGAAAGATGACATCTTTTACAATTGTTTTTTTTTTTTTAATTTTCTGGGAAATCCAATGATGTACTTGTAATTTTCTGCCTTAATTAATTGGTTTTGTAAAGTTTTCTAACCATTATGGTTGAATATTACTTTTGCTGGGATTGAAATGGAATTTTAAAACCTAATAAAAAGTAATATTTAGAAATTAAATACTTTGGTAATGAAGTTAAAAAAAAATACTTTGGTAATCATTATATTTGGATTTTTGGTTTTTTGACCAAAAAAAGAAAGAAAGAAAGAAGAAAATTTGATGGTAATGAAATTAAATACTTTTTACATTCTAATAAAAAGTAATATTTAGAAATTAAATACTTTGGTAATGAAGTTAAAAAAAATACTTTGGTAATCATTATATTTGGATTTTTGGTTGTTTGACAAGGAAAAAGAAAGAAGAAAAATTGATGATACCACAAATTTTTAACTCTTGAATGGTAACACTATTAAACAGATTCTATAAAAAAATGTGAATCTAGAATAATTGGAGTTTAAAATTGTATCATTTAAAGATTATTTTTACTTTTTTGAAAATTATCATAAGATTGAATTTGAAATTCATAGTTTTAACACGTTATTTTGAATTACCCGTGGAACAAGTTGTTTTTTTAGCCATTTGATTAAATGTAACATTGTTTTATAAATATCCAAGTTAAAGATAAGAAAAATTACACTCTATGGACAAATTATTATAATACAATTGAAATTTAACATAATTTTTAAAACATTTTAAAAATAATCGTAATTACATGATAATTATTATAATGATGTCACATTCTATACTATACAATTAAATAATAATTATTTAAATATTATCATTTTAAGACATATATAAACTACTCACAAAATTAGAGACATATTATAATTCTACAATCATAATTATTCCATGTCTTATTAACCTTAAAAATAATGCATCACAGGAAAATAGGTACTCGCAGTCATTATATAAACTAGTCCTTTGAGACTACCATTAGAGTGGTTTTTTATTTCATATCATATGATAGACAAATTAAAAGATAAAAGCTATTTATTTTTTAATTCTTTTTTATGATATGAGAAAAAAATATTGTACCTACGGTTTTTTGAGGGCCATATTTTTAATCATTAAAAGCTTGTTTGACACACTATATTGTATTATATTGTATTTTTTATATACAATACAATATCATACAATTCAATGTAATACAATATAATACAGTGTGTCAAACATGCTCTAAATTGTTATATCTTATTTAATTTAATATGAATTCTATCTTAATATCATCTGACGGTTTAAAAATATATCTAATTAATTTTACGATTAAAATAATGTTTTATCCATAAGCCATGCAACCCTACCAAGAATTCTCCGTCAAACTAAAATGAGAAACCATAAAAGACACTCGATTGGCAATCCTTGGAGGCTAAATGTTAGGATCTCTCGGGACCTAGCTTGGTTGAGGCTTTGCTCTATCATCAATGTTTCTTGTTAATTTAATACGTGCAAGAGATGATCAAGTAGAAAACTAACAAATGGCCAGACTAATATTTTTGTTACCCTTCGTATTCTGATTTGATTTGATTTCAAAAATTAAATATTTCCTTGCTTTGATGTTAACATCTCCTTTTTCTTCGTTCATTGGGAAAAAGAAAATCACATGAGGTGGCCTTGGGGTCTGAAATACCTTATTTCGAGGGCATCATAATTTAAGTCATATAAATAATCTTCAGGAAAAGAAAAAGTAAATAAATAAATAAATCCCAAGCACTTAAATGATATTAAAATGCAATAAAGTTTGAACAGCACAATTGAGCGGTATGAGGTCCCTTGACTGTTGGGACGGTTTGCATTGGGAACCAAAGCAGTCAAGCCCTCTCGCCATTCACGGAGAAGAAAAACCTGAAGACATGAATTTCTTATTCTATTAATAAACTCATAAATATCAGTGTACCTGAATTTAATACAAGCCCTTCCATATGGGTCTTAACATATATTAATTTTAATTAATAAATAAGGAAAACGAGAGACTCTTACCGTACTGCAGGATTACTTTTTGTCTATCCATTAAAATAGATAATAAAAGTACAAAGTACTTAGCTTACTTGCAGGTGATGAGCTTTTGCTACTATATGGTCAAAATTTTTTGAAAGAATTGAAATAAAGTACGTGATAAGTCACGTTAGTTTCCTCGTATATCTAAAAAAGAGCAGGGCGAAGTCTGATATATACGTTTACTGGTCAGTTATACGAAAAGCAAATAGCAGAAATCAATATAAAAATATATTATATATTATATTAAAATTTATAATTTTATAAGTAGTAGAGTTATAGGCTTATAGGAAGGAAAATAATTTTTTATGAAAAAAAAAAACAAAGAACTCTCCTCACTCTTTCTCTTTGCTCCACAAGGTAGTTCCTACATTTTTCTTTATTATTTTTGTTATTTTTTTTCCTCTTTTACACTTTTTTGTTAATTTTTTCTTCTTCTTTTTTTCTTATTTGGTTTTTCCCTTAAAACTCTTTTGCATTTTAACTTTTCTAATAGTGTGTTTTTTAAATATCTTTTCTTTTTTCATTTTGCTTCTATTAAAATATTTTCTTTTATATGTATTTTTACTTAATCTTTTTTCTTAATCTCTTTTCTGTGTAATCTTTATTATATCAAATTTATTCTTATATATTTTTCTAACTAGTAAATTAAAAAAATGAAAATGATGTTGAAAACTAACTTCATTAAGTGTTACTAATATTGTATTAGACAATGGAGTAATAAAAGGTGTAACTTTTGGCCTTCTGGTTAAAAGCTGGAATAGGAAGTGCGGAAAAAAAATGTAGGAGTAATAAATAGTTTCAAATTGAGAAACAAAAGGGTTGTTTTAGTTATTTGTATATAACAATAATTCTATGAAAGATATATAATAAACACTCTAATTCTGTTTATTTAAGCCACGTACACTTATACAAAATAAAATATTATATTATATTAGACACTCTAATTCTACATGTTATAGTGTAGGATTGGTTATTGCAAAGCACATGTAAACACTCTAATATACATTTTAAAAAAATGCATGGTACACAACGTTTTTGCATGCGACCAACATCACTAATGAAAAAATGTGAGTAATTATTAATTTAAAAAAACTAAATTACCATATATAAGCGCATGTGAGTTTGTGCTATATCTATCTGGCATATATAGGTTTTAAATCTGACATGCAAAACAATGTAACTGGTAATTAATGTTCGCGTTCCTTTAGTAAATGGATTCGAATTGTATTCATTTGGATTATTTTCATTTGAATTGTACGATTTGAATTGTTATTCGAATTGATGTTTGAATGTACATTTAAAGTATTAATCTGAATAGGAAATAAAATTTGAATTTATATTTGAATAGATAGTAAAAAAAAGTTTTTGATTTGTTAACAAATCTAACAAAATCTTAATATTCATGATATTAAAAAATATGTAATATAAATCTTGATTTATTTTTAGCTTCATTAGGAATGCAATGAAAGAATTATCGCCTCAATTGGATATCAAATAAAAACAATATGATTTTTCTTCACAAATATAGGAGAAAAATATGATATTTTACTATAACAAACTAATCCGAGTCCAAAGAATTTAAGTAGGAGTAAAACCTTAAAAACTTGAATTCAAATAATTCATTTGATTTAAATTTTTTAAAAAATAAATATTTATTTAAAAGATTCTTTAGACTCAAAGTTCAAAAAATTAACATAATATGCCAAACAAACATGCCTATATATCCTATTGTAATTCGCCAAATCACATTTCTTCTTCATGGGCCTAAATTATTCCCTTCATACCCTTTTTTCTTCAGAGAGAGAGAGAGCTTTTTTTTTCCCCAAAAACAAAAATAATTATAATAATAGGCCTCACCAGCTCCACCACTATACATAAGGCCAACGCATCTCTACATTTGACATTAGGAAGTGCTACTTGAAGTGAGATCAAGAGAAAATAGATCATCACACATCATCATAATCATCATAGAATATCAAAACCAACTTCAACAGTATTTTTATTAATATTATTTGCTCTTCAGCTTCCTCATCAAATATCAATAATGGAATATCATTCAAAGAAGCCAAACAAGATCAGAGAAATAGTGAGGCTCCAACAGATCCTCAAGAAATGGAGAAAGCTCGCCAACTCATCATCATCATCAAAATCAACCACACATTTTCTCAAGAGAACCATTTCTTTCTCCGACAACAACAACAAAACAAGTACTCCAAACTCTCACGAAGCAGCAACAACCTTAAACAACAACAGTACTTCTAGTACTGTTCCAAAAGGATATCTGGCGGTTTGTGTTGGAGAAGAGCAGAAGAGATTCGTTATACCGACGGAGTATTTGGGTCGTCGGGCATTTCACGTTTTGCTGAGAGAAGCCGAGGAGGAGTTCGGGTTCGAACAGACGGGAGTTCTGAGGATTCCATGCGAGGTGTCTGTGTTCGAGAGAGTTCTGAAGATGGTTCGGGATCAGAAAAGATCATCATCAGATCATGATGATCGAGCGCCATTGTTCTTCCTGCATGAATATTATTGTGGAGTGCGTGGAGGCCGTACTAGTAGTAATATTGGGGTTGACAAAGACGGCGACGTTTCGGGATGTTGCTCCTCCGACAGCCCATTGCTGCGGTTTTCTCACCATTCGGATCATCATAGCCCTTTGTGCAGTTAGTTTTTAATTTCCTTTTAATTTTTAGGCCTTTTTTTTTTTTTTTTTTTTTTGAAAACCTCTTCATGGGTTTGTTTTTCTAATTGGATAAGGCCGTTTATGTGAGAGAGGCAGAGAGATTTGAATAAGTCTGATTTTTCTTTTTCTTCTTCCTTTTTTTTTTGGGAATGTAAGAGTGCCCCATTTGAAATGAATGAGAGAGTTTTTAAAAGAGTATGGATTTTGGAGCTGCATTGTTTGACCATTAATTTCTTATTATTTGGGATGACAATTTGAAGGGCTCTAGATTTATAATTCGTTTTTCGTAGATGAGGGCATTTAAATGAGTGTGAGAAAAAGAGAGAGATTGACAATTTTTTTTTTCTTTTTTGGTAATTGAAAGAGTACACCGTTTGAAAATGAATAGGAATTAAAATAATATGGATTTTGGAGCTGCATTGTTAAACTCTACACCTTCTAATAAAGCTTTTAAACTTGATTACAGGAATTCCAACTCTAAAGTTTAAACTACTATATCAAGCACAATGTAAATTACATGATACCATAAACAATATAAATAAAATTAATCGAAGTTGTAACTACTAATAAGACCATCAAAGGTATACACTTTGAAGATTTTAGATGAATCTCCCATGGCAAAGGGAGTAATTGCACCAGTCAAATATAAAATGTGAGCATGAAATCACTAAAATCTTTTATCCAATTTTAGTGCCTAACAAAATGTCTAATTAATTAAATCATAATCACAATACTATAAAAAAAAATTGAAAATTTAACTTTTCTTAATTTCATTAATGTTTGACTCTGTTAAATAACATAATATACCATGATTGATTAAACATTATCTAATATATTAAATAAATGATCTGAGTCCTTTGATAAAGTATTGGAAAAGATAGAGAGATGAGATATAAGAGAAAGTAAACAAATAATTCTATAAATATTGATGCATTATTAAGGCTTAAAGGTCTGACGCGCACATATAAATGATCATATAATTTCGATTGACAATGCTACAAATGGGGTACATCCCATGTGTAGTTGGTACATACTTGGTACGATCCTTTCCATATGGTGCATTCCAACCTACCACTACATTAAGAAAGAAAACTAGTTTGAATGGAAGACACAGATGTTTCATACCACGATCATGACGAATTATTTGTATAGATCTAAAAGGGTCCGAGCCTTAATTAGAAAATTCTCTTTTATAATAATCATTAATTTGATATTACTTACGCCAATAATCGTTAATCATTATAGCTAGATAAAGATACGGATAAATCTCCAGGACGAGCCTGCTCATGGCAGGTGCTATGGCATTTCGCCGGATAAATTATGATCCTGCTGAAAATATATGGCCAAAATTTCAATATACTCTTGATTGCCAACTGGTCATATGGAAGTTTGCGCCTCAAATATTAGTTGGTAAATAAGGCTTAGAGAGCATAATTTTATAGTCCTTAGTAGTAATAGTAAGTAGTAAGATACAGCATTATTAATCATAATCTAAGCTATATAATGAGTTACTCCGATATATAACTTCTTTGTACAACATTATTTATTCATTATATAAGCTTTTCTATTGAATTGATTGAATATATATAGAGATTATAAGAGATACTAATATGCCTTAAATTATAAATTTAAGTATTGAAAATAGGAAACTAACTAACTAGGAAACTATCGAAATGATAACAAGCAATTAAAAAACCGAATCTAAGATATTTATATCTTTAAATAAATATAGAATTGATAGTCTATAGTGATAAAATAAGTTTGGGTAAAATTATGGCATTAGTTAAATGCGATATATACTTTCTGATCATAGGCCAAGGCCCGTAATCACGAATTCCAACTACTAATTAATTTAGTGGTAAATGAAGGGATTTAATAAAAGAGAATTCAAGGATTACAAAAAGAATTCTAGACCAGCTAAAGTAAACAATACTGTTAGAAGAGGTTGAAATAATATTAATATCAACAAGAAATTTTTGCGATATTAGAAACCATCAAATCATAAAAAATTATGTTCTCTTTTTGCCCCATCCCGAACTTTAAAAAGTGTCATTTCACTATCCCAAGCTAAACTTTCATACTTAACCATATCAATTTGTTACTTCTATTGTTAGAATTTAATTAGACAAAAGATAATAAACAAGAGATTACTGGAGAGTAGAAATAATATTTTTTTATACAGGTAAAGTAGGAATCAGTGTTAAATTCTAGAGTAAAAAAAAAAGGAAATAATTTCTACAAAATGTAGTATAAACAACGCCCATTAGATAGATGACTGTTTTTTAGAAACCGTCATTAAATGTCCTATAAAAAAAGTGTAGCATAAAGACTTCCATGTTTTAAAAGTCCCTACTACACTTTAGGTGATTGTTTTTTAAAAAAAAAAAAAAAATCATCTACTGTGTATATATAGGCAATAGTTTACAGGAAACCCATCATCTAAAGTCTAGTTATAAGTGTGGGTTTTCATAATTTTTGCAAAAATTTCTCATCCCTCTTCTTCTTCTTCTTCTTCTTCTTCTTCTCCTCCTCTCTCTCTCTCTATCTCTCTATGTTTCTCTCTCTCTCTCTCTCTATGCATGTGTGTGTGTCAATCAACTCTCTCTCTCTAACTCCTCCCCTGGCATCACTTCGACTTGCTTCGTCGTCGTTGTCGCCTTCTCTCCATGCCACCATCACCTTTTCTTCGTTCTATACCTTCCCATGCCCAAAACTCACACACACAATTCCCTTCCGCCTTGCCCAAGCTTTCCATCGTCTCCTACAACCTCCTTCGTCGCCTCCCTTCCACCTACGCCGCCTCTTCTTCTTCCTTCTTACTAGGTTAGTTAATTACTTTAGTCTTTTATTTTTAGTTTTAGTTATTTTAATTTATTTAATTTATAGGTTATTTGGGAGTATTGGTTAGAAGTAATAGTTAGAACCAATTTTAGTTAAAAACACTACAGCATATGAGAGCTTTACATTGTAGTACATTTTTTTTGACAATGTACCATGTAAGAGCTTTACACTGAAACAACTAAAAGTTTAGGTTATAACCTATATTGTCAAACACCACAATAATTACGTAGGTTTTGAAAAAATTTTGTATTTGTTGTTATAAATTGCTGAAAATTAGTTGTTAGATTTGTTGTGAAATTGAAAAAAAAAAGTGATTTGAACTATTTTAGTTTTTTTATTATTATGTGGATTTATTTTATGATTTTTTGGTTAACTTTTAATGACTTTAGTGTTATAGGTTTTATATTTACATTTTGATAAATTATTAGACTTGTTGTTAGAAAAATGGAATAAATTATTTATTAGATTTATTGTGAAATTTAACAAGATTTGATTTGTGTTATGTGAATTTTTAGATAGGTTCTTTGATTATGTGGAGAGATTGTTGATAATATTTATTGATTTTACGAAGGCTAATATCAAAGGAAATATGATCTATTATCCTTATGTAGAATGTGGGAATATTAAAAAACAATCATATTTTGATATTAGGTTTCATTTGTTCCAATATGAGATCGATCGAAATGATCAAATATGAATATGGCATGGTGAGGATATTCCAAGTTTATCATAGGCAGTAAGAGGAAATCCTCATGTTAGCCATGTTGGTGAGGAAGAGATCGGTATGTTAACATGAAAAATGATATGAAAGAAGACTTTGTGCATTGGCCAGACTTATTTGAAATGATAATGGATGAGGCTATTTGATTAGATTATGGAATTTGAAGGTATTAGATGGGTGCCCGAATTCAACTTTCATGGGACTTTTGGAATTTTTACATAATACATTTCTAGAAAATAATAAAATGTCGGCCATTATGCATTTCTCTGATATTTTTGAAATTTCAATAATTTTAGGGTTTCAAAATATTTTTTGAATGTAAAAGAATTTCACCGATATTTATCAAAATAAAAAAAAAAAAAGTTGAGAGAATTTTTTTATTTTTTTACACCCAAAAGATGTTTTTGGACTTTAAAAATTCTCAAATTTTAGTGGAAATTTCACAAATATTGGAGAATTTTTGGTCCAAACACTAAAACTTTGGAGAAATTTTTCTTAATTTCATAATAAATTAGTAAAACTATCGATATTTTAGAGGTTGTAGTGTATTATTTTTTGCACAACCTTAGTTTATATGAAAATTTTAATATAAAATAAATATTCATAGTTTTTATAGTTTTTTCATAATTTCCTTTGATATGGATATTTTCGTCGTTGTTTAGCATAAGAAAATTTAAGAGGAGGTTTCTTCTATAGGTAATAAAAAATAACATTACAGTAGGTTTTGTTATTCAACCATTAAATCTCAAAAAAAAATGTGATTTGGACAAATTTTGAAAAGTGTACTATTCATATTGGAAAAAGGACCCAATTTCAGGATTAAAAAAATAATCTAGGGCCGATAAAATAAACTAAGGCTGTTAAAAAAAAAATCAAAACCGACAGTCAAGTCGGCCAGAAACTGACCACCCATAAAAAGTCAACAACCAGTTTATGGAAGAGCTTTTTTGTTTTCAAACCTTTTAAAAATTATTAATATTTTTATATATTCATATATTAAGAGATAGATAAATAAAAAATAAAACTTTCATATTTAAATGAGTTTTTGTTAGATTATTTAACTCACATATTATTGTTCTCATAATGACGTTTTAGACTTCTTTAATACATTAAGTTTGGACTAAATAAATACCATGTTATTGCTCTTCAAATGCCAGATTACTTTCAGTATCTTGGCTGGTTACTCTTATTAAAAACTGACCAAAATCAACCATTACAAAACCAACCGACTCCCTCTCTATTTAGTTGGCTCTCGGTTATGCTTTCTCAAAATCGACTGCCATTGGTTAAAAACCGACAGAAATTGTCTAATGAACACCTCCACAATAAACAAGATCCACCAAGCGTCCCAATCTCCAAGTCGTTGATACCAAAATATTCACATTGGTTGAAACAATATTAATACTGAGGACAGATGTTTGCAATATTAGAAACTATCAAAATTTATAAAAGAAGAATTTTTTTATTTTTTTCGTACTCAAACATTAAAGAGGGTAACTTTATTATTATAAACTAAAATGTTCCATTTACCCTATTGATTTGTTGCTTCTGTTGTTAGAAATATACAAAAAGTAATATGCGAGGGATGACAAAAGGATAGAAATGATAATTTTATATATAGGTAAAGTGGGAATGTGTAAACAGTGGAAAATTATAGTCAATCTTTTACTAAATATGGATACATCATATATTTTAGTTATTCGTACAATCATAATTTTTGAAAATTTTAGGGTTAAAAACTTGATTTTTTAAAACTTGAGTTGGGCAAATATTGATACTTTATAAAATTATTAGGTTTAAAACTTAAAGTTTTAAACTCGAAGAGGGCACATGCCTCACTTAAGTAATATCTAATTGAATAATTAATTAATTTTTTTAAAAACAATAAAGTTATAAAATTTCGCAGTTATTTATTATTACATATGCATCAAACTTTTTCAACGCTAGTTTATGTACAACATGCTTAAGTACTTCGAATATTTCAAAAACCATTTGAATTTCTCTTCAAATCTGAAGGAGGATTTTTGGTACTTAAAAGAATTATGGTGAATTGTAAATAATTAAAACCTTTGGGGTTAGTTTTGCATTTTTACTAATGAAAGGTTATTTTTGTAATTACACTCTTAAATTTTGGTATGTTTTTCTTAAAAAATTTTAGTTGTACTTCGAATTTTTTAAAAATCTCTGAATTTCTCCTCCATTATAAAGGGTGCTTGGTAACATCCAAAAATAATGTATGGTGATTTTCTAACGATTCAAATATTGGGGGTCAGTTTTTGTAATTATGCCCTCAATTGTTTGTCCATTTCTTTAAATTCTTTTAGGAGAATTTGTCCTCTTCTTAAAAAAAAAATTTATTAACAACAATGATCTTTAAATTTTAGGGTCTTTTTCACTTTAATTTAAAACTTTAAAAATCATTATTTTACCATGTGAACTTTTAAAGTTCTTCACTTTACTTCTTAAACCTACATGAATTACAATCGCATAGGCTTAATTCCTATATAAATGAAAAATCAAAAATTCACGAGGCAAAATGAAAAAACTTTAAAAGGTCATAAACAAAATAATAATTTTAAAATTTATGGGTAAAATGAGAGTTTTAAAAGTTAAAAGCACGTAGTAGTGATTTATAATATTCAGAGATAAAATTGTCATATTTCAAAGTTTTGGTGGGTTCCTTCCTACCCGCTTGGCTTCTTCAACTTCATAACAGTGAGAAAAATAGGGCAGGGACGGGGGAAGAAGTAGTCCCCATCCCCGTCCCTGTTCTCGGCTTTCGCCATGGCAGATCAACCCAACTTCTAAAATGGTGTCGTTTATATAACTACTTTAGGTTTTATGTATCCTTTTCTTTTCTCTCCGCTATCTCATTGTCACATGTTTTTCCTCCTCATGAAACCTTTAAAATCCTTTCCAGACCCAACCTCTTTTTCTTTTCTGTTCTTTTCATCATATATATATATTTGCCTCTACCTTTTTTCTTAACTTTTTTTTTTTTTTCGTTCCTACAGAAAGAGCTCGGAAGGAGTCATTGATGGAGCTTGATTCCCCGTAACTTCTGTCTTTCTCCTTCATTTCAAATACCCATATTGATCTCATCTGGGTAGAATTATGTGTCTACACAAATAGGCTAATATATTAATCTTTCTGTTTGGTGTTTATTGATTTTTCATCAGACACAGTTTAGAAACAAGAAATTGAATTTCTTTAACCAACTTTTTTTTTCTTGTCAACCCAATTGAAATTTTGGGGTCATTTGAGCTCTCTTTAAAAGAAAGAAGCGTTTTTGCAAATGATTTTGTTTTGAATATGAAAATAGAAACGAGAATTTTGAAGGAATGGTGCTAAATTTATTTTTGAAATTGTGTTTGATTGTATTTTTAAAGAGTATGTTTAAAAAAAAATGAAATTGTATTTGAGTTTGTTCCAAAAATATATATTAAGTTCACAAATCCTAGAAAACTAAAAAGGGAAAAGGGAAAATAACTCCAAAGCGTTTTTTCTTAAAAAAATAAGAAGAAAAGGGATTTAGGGGTGAATAGCCGATTTAAAGGTAGTTTCAAAGTAAATGATAGTAATTTCGGTTAAGCTGTGTGAAGGAGTGATAGGCATGGGAACAAAAGATGAAGTAAAATTTGGAGTCCACCATATACCTAAAAAAAAAAAAGGATTTTGGGCTAGGTGAACTAACGGCTACCCAACTCAATTTCTCTATTTTTTTTTTTTTATTTCTTCAAGTGAAAAAGGATGCCAAACACTATTTCAAAAGTATTTTCAAAAAGCACATCTTGGGAAATGGATGAATACATTTCCAAAATAAAACCAAACGGGGCAGGTTTAGAAACTCATTAGAAGTCCACAAAGCATAGATTTGGTTATACCATGTGCTGGTTCAATATAACCTTACATATTGATCATGATGTTGATATGCTAGTTCACTCTAACCTTTGTGCATCTCGTATAATTTTTTTTCCACAAATAACAATCTGAAAACTTCCTTTTCGTTAAGGTTCTCAGCTCCAAATAATTATGCAATGTGCAAGTACTGTGGAGAGGAATTTGGAGAAGGTGATGATGGGATGGCAGATTTGCAGGAGCATCTAACATTCTGCGTTTTTGAGAAGAAGAACCGACACCGATGTATCATACTTTCGATCCAGATAAGGCCAGAAAAGAGCTTGCAACCATGATCATCATGCACAAATACCCTCTATCTATCGTTGAACAAGCAGGGTTTAGAGATCTCAACCTCTCTCTCAAACCATTGTTGAAGCCATTCTTGTCAAGAGATGTGGCTAGAAATGATTTCCTTAAAATTTATGAAGTGGAGAACACACAGACAATGGAATTATTGGAGGACAACCAGAGTAGAATAGCCATTACTGCTGAAATCTGAACTTCTCCTACTGAACAAACTAGACAATGCATGACTGTGGAGGCGCAATTCATTGACGACTCTTGGACTTTGCAAAGGAGAATTTTTAGGTGCTATTGTAGAAAAGAATTTTATTTACATGTTTGCATTTCGTATGGTTGTATAGTTTTTGTGTTTGTCTCTGCACCGTAACATGTAAAATTTGAGGTTATGACATTTATTTTATGAAACAAAGACCCTAAAAATATGTAACACTAATACGAAATAAAGACACTTTTTATTATTATACTTCTACAATGTCATTATTACTTCAAATAAATATCATATCGTACCTCTTCTTCTACGAACTACGTTGTGAAATAGGCCTTCATGCCTTATATTTTGTAAACATTAACTTTAACTCTTTTATTTATTTATTTCTTTATGTTGTAGGTTTATAGATCTGCCGCATCCAAATAATGCTAAAACACTTTCTGGTGCATTAATGAAGTGCTTGTTGGATTGGAAACTTAACTGTAAAAGTGCCTACTTTAACTATAGACAATATTATGGCTGATAGTACTGCTATGACCCAAATCATGTTGGAGAAGCTTTCTTCAAGCTCATTGACAATGGATGGGAATTTATTGCACATGAGTAGTTTTGCAAACATGTGGCTTTCGATTGTAAAGGACGGGTTGGAAGTGATTGACGATACCGTCGATAGAATTCCGGGTAGTATCAGTTATTAGACAGAAACACCAGAAAAACTGGCAATTTTTAAGAGAACTGCTCGTATGTTGAAGATTCCAGGCAAAATGAAGCTATCCTTTGATTTTGATACAAGGTGGGACACTACGTATTCTATGCTTCACCCTGCTTTGACATGTAAGAATGCTTTTCAACAGTTAAAAAACAGGGATCCAAAATACAAACGGATTTGCTGTTTTCCTGAAGAAGAAGAGTGGGTGTTGATGGCAGAGATATTTGATAAACTTAAAAAACTTTTTTATCATGCAGGAACAACGTTTTCTAGGACAAAATACCCAACGGTAAACCTTCTTTTACGGCAATCTTATCAGATTAGATTGTCAATTCATGACTGGCTCACATCCACCATGTCTGAGGAGATAAGGAAGGCGGCATCGAATATGATTGAAAAGTTTGAGAAGTATTGGAATGTGACTCGGGGAATAATGGCTGTAGCAGCCATTTTGGATCCGAGATTCAAATTGAAATTAATTGAATGCTTCTTTCCTAAGATATACAACGATGACACTTTATCGCAAATTCAGTTTGTGGGATTTGCTATGATCTAGTGAAAGAATACAAAGCACAGTCCAGATTGGGCGAAGATCAAAATCATCACTTTGATCATGCTGCTGCAAATTCTTCCTCTTGGATAGAGGTGATGATTCCTCAAGAAAATGTGTATCTCTTAACAAAATTTGATCTGTTTGTCCGTGACTGGACAAGTAATGACAAGTCAGAGCTGGACTATTACCTGAAGGAGAACGTGTTACCCTGGAATCCTGACTCTGATATATCAAACTTTGATGTAATGGAGTGGTGGAATGTAAATGACTACAGATACCTTATACTTCAAGACATTGCAAGGGACATTTTGGCTGTTCCTGCATCTACAGTTACTTCAGAGTCTGCTTTTAGGACTGATAGAGTTTTGAGCTCACGTTGCAAAAAACTCAATCCAAAGGCATTGGAGGGTTTAATTTGGTCTAGAGATTTGTTATTGGCTGAAATGCAAGGTATTCCTGCTTAATTATCATGTCACAAATCATGTATTTCTCATTTGATTGTTGTAAGTGTTGTCGCTGGCTAATATTTCTTTTTCATCTTTCGTTAAATTCGTGCCCTAAAAAACTCCCTGAACTTCTCCTCATCAATGAAGAAGAATCCGATGCAGAGAAAACACAGATAAGGTGCATATTTTTGTTGAAACTTTTATTTCAAATGCAATTGAAAGTGGTTTTGGTAACATATTATAAATTGACACATGCTTTTCATTCTTTTCAATGTCAATCGGGTTCACGCAACTGTTGAATTGGATTGATTCTTGTGAAATTGATCTCTTTAAGAGGATAAGAAATATCTGTATCTTGGTATATAAGAATACTTTTCAAGACTACAATAATATTTTAGATACATTAATAAGCAAAACAACAGCTTAACAATCAAATAATCACACAGAAGGGAAGAACTTGATCAAAACAAATTAACCACCAAATATCAGAAAAATTGAATGACTAATCCCCTTTAACATTTGAAATCAAGCTTGAAGACCTGTACAAGATGCTCAAAAGGATAATTCTTCACCATCAGCATAATTTGGAAATGTAACACATTTGAAAACTTTGCAACTGGAACAAAGTAAATATCTAATCTGCAGCACAGAAATACGTTGAATATATGAACAAAAGCTTGCAATTTGTTTAGTCCCTTCCATTGAATTGATCTAAAATACTTGTTCTAACTCATTTCATTACACAAACTCAAGATAGCTCAAATAATAATAAAGCAAAAGCAGCATAAACTAACTTACAGCTCTACAAGACTGGCATCAACGGTAGATGCTTTTGTTTTCAGCCTTGACGTTGGTTTTCTGTCCTTTACAAAAATCGCATAGCAACCACCTCTACCATTGCAAGGTTGACACAAAATCCCTGTATCACTCTTGAGAATGACTGAACCAGAGTCATGATAAGTAGCAATATTAGTCATCTTCAATTAATGTCCAAGTCTAGCACATCTTGAACACATTTTGCAACGGTGGAAAAAGGCTTTTGGAATCAATACGCCTAATTGTCACATTGTCTTTGCAATGAGAGAGAAACTAACCACCTGTTGTTCTTTTTCCTGTTGTTGTCGTTGAACTTGCTGGGCTGGTGCGGCTGCGCAACGCACTGGCTTCAAGAAGCGCCTCGGCCTCGTCGCCGTCGATGTTGGTGAAGACAATGGTGAAACTCGTGAACTGAACAATGGCGGGGCAATAGACATCCTCAGAATCGCCATTCGCAACCACAAGTCCTTCAATGCCACACATCCCAGAGGGATAATTAGATAATGTTAATTGACAATGTTCTCCTTAACGTTTCGCCAAAATTACAAATCTGCCACTCAAAGAATAATTGGCCGCTACTACTTCTTGACTCCATCGTCCCCCTGAAAAAGCACCAAGACAAGGCCACCCCTCCCCCAGATATGCCTTGCGACAACCGCAAAGCCTTCCCCTCTGCATGATCTCGCCTCCCTTCCGCCGTATCGGATCTCGTTTCTCCCCCTTCCTCCCCACGATCTTGTCTCCCTTCCGTCGGATTGTTTCTCGTTTCTCATATAATTTGTTTTCTGCTTCAGACTTTTATCAGGTACGTCGCTGCTTCTTTAATTTAATTGCTTTAATGTTGAGTAGTTCTAAGATTTAATTTAATTATTTTCTATTTTCTTTTCAGTAGTTCATAAGTCTTGAGTATATCGTGGAAGGGTTTAATTCAGATGATCAATAGTTTACGAGTCTCGAGTAAATCGGCATGGTACTTCTTTGATTTGCATAATCAACAGTTTACAAGTAAATTGGCCCGATTTGGATTGTTAAGTTTAAAAAGAAAATTTAGGAAAAAATCAGTAACTAAAAAGTTTGAATTGTAATTTGAGTTATTTTTTTTCTTGGGTAAATTGGTATAAATACTTCTTGAAATTTTATTGACAGGGTGAATTAAAAAAAATTATTGAAAGGGTACAAACGTGCTGTCGTTTTTTTTTTTTTTTGGTTAAATAAAACAATTAATTAGTTTCTCAATTACCTGTCAGAGTGCCCACTTCTTCTTTCCTTTTTCCAAGTTTAGTGGTTAGTACACCACGGATCTATTTAGTAAAATTAATAAGGAAAAAGTTTGTCGTGGAGAAAATTCTCCCCCATGGAGAATGATTTTTGAATTGTTATCTTTTGATTTGACTGATAAAATTAAATAACTTTATAAGTTAAAAGTAGTCTTGGTTGCATGCTATTATACTTGGTCTTTATCCCCTCCTGTTATTCGGATATCTCTCCCTTTGAAAAAACGGTGAAGAAGCAAAATAACATATTTAGGTTAAAATTTAATAAATTATATTATATAGTTTTAAAATATATAATAAATATCATATAATAAAAAATTAAGTAATATTTTATGAAAAATTAAGAATAAAAATCTTAAAATATTATCATTTTTTTCTTTTTTATCTCTCATTTTCCTCTCTTGTCGACAGCATCAACAGTTGAAAAATACAATATTAAATACAAAAATTCACTCTCTTCCCTCAACGAGACCATGCAGAAATACAGTATTAACTTAGTAATATTATATTACCATTTAAATACAAAAGTTTACTGGCGGCTTCGTTAGACTGCTAGTGGTTAGAAGATATAGTATTATCCTAGTAATACTATATTACTGTGTAAACATAAAAGTTTACCGACGACTTTGTCGAACTGTAGGTGACCAAGAAATACAATATTAATCTGGCAATAATGTATTACTGTATAAATATAAAAGTTTACCTACGACTTCGTGAAACCGCTAGCGGCCGAGAAATACAATATTAACATGGTAATATTGTGTATTAATCTAGTAATATTATATTATTATGTACATACAAAAAATTCACCAGTAACTTTACCGAATCGTCACCGGCCAGGAAATACAGTATTAACCTGGTAATACTGTATTATTGTATAAATACAAAAGTTTCCCATGGCTTCACTAGAACATCAGCGGCCGAGAAATACAGTAATAACCTAACAATATTGTTAGCCATATAATTACAAAAATTCATCAACGACTTCGTTAGATCGCCGGCGGCTAAAAAATATATGACTGACCTAGTAATGCCTTATTAACATGTATATACAAAAAATTATCGACTTCGTTGGACGGCCGACAACTAAGAAATACAGTATTAACTTAATAATATTGTATTAACTGAAAAATGTAGTATTTACCAAAAACATAAACGGATTTATCAGAATGATTCTGATATCGTTACTGACCGGTAAATACACATGTATACTAAAAAACATTAAATTTGATTTTGTATACTTCATGTTCAGATGCAATAACACTTAATTTGCAAATCAGTTATTTTGCAAATCAGTGCTTAT
This sequence comes from Artocarpus heterophyllus, assembly GCA_025403435.1. NCBI lineage: Eukaryota > Viridiplantae > Streptophyta > Magnoliopsida > Rosales > Moraceae > Artocarpus > Artocarpus heterophyllus. The sequence goes on along the minus strand of CM046334.1, from coordinate 33,714,704 downwards.
TCATACACATTCTATTTGGCATTTAAAACAATGTAATTAATCCAAAACCCAATAAAAAAATTCAAAATCTACAATTTACAATAAAATAATTAATCCAAAACAAAAAAAAAATTCAAAATCTATAATTATAATAATACGGCGACCGAGAAGATCCTTGCGTGACCTAGTCCAACGAGATGATTTAGAAAAGAGCCTGATCTTCTCCTTCGAAACTTATATCCAAGCCCTAAACCAATTTGAGGGAAACAAAAAAAAAAAAAAAGAACAAAAAACAAAATCTGCAAAACACATGGAGTCTCAAATCCGACCTCCTGATCTGCGGTGTCGTCTTCTCCGGGTTAGACATGTCGTCTTCTCTGGCTTCGGCAGCGTCAGACTAATCGAAATCTAATTGGTGGTCAGGAACTCTAGATCAAGGGACGCAGGTAATGAAGCAGACAATTGTCCTAATCTAGCAATGCTGGAGCTCGAGGATGACGAAATGACAGAGACACAATGCCGACAAATCTTCCATTGACTTGGACAAGATCGAAAGAAGAGAGAAATGAAAGAGAGGAACGAGAGCAAGAGAGAGAGCAAGAGAGAGAGTAAGGAGAAAAAAAAAAGAGAGAGAAAAAAAATCAGAAAAAGAAGTCAATTTTAGCGAACATCTTGATCCAACAGATGATTTAACTCATCTTGATGCTTCCGACTTTACTGATGATTTTGTTGAAAGAGACAACGGTAATAACTAGATATTACTGTTATGTTTAGCGTACTAAGTAATGTTTCTATAACATATGTTTTGTTCTTTATCTTTGTCATATTATGTAATGCCTCACATTATTATTATGCTTGAAATTTTTATTCTCATTAAATTATTCATCTTTACTTAAAGCGTGACATAGATTGTATTAATTAAGGAGCAACTGTCAAAATAATGTTGGGAATATTTGTATATCAAATAATAATACAACACACACTATCCTTAAAAGTAAAAGGTACTTCTTAGATTTAAAACAAACAAAGGCAATTATAAATACAATATTAGCTCCTACAGACTTGATTGAAGGAATTGGTAAAGCTAGCTTCATATTGCCAAATGGTGCAATTTTTTTTTTTTAAATGATGTTTTGTTTTCACTACAATCTAGATGAAATTTGTTGAGTCTTAATGACATATACCTTCAAGGACATGAGACTTAGTCTAGGACTAAAAAAAAAAAAAAGAAGTATATGTACATTACCACTAAAGTTTCTAGAAAAAGTACATATTAGAAAAATTATCAAAGCTTTTCTCGGAATTGTATTACACATATTTTGATGTAATTGAATTACATATGATAATTAAAGAAGATCTTTAAATATTAACCTTGTGGCATGACCGTTTGGGTCGTCCTAATTCAATGATGATACGAAGAATTATTGAAAGTTCACATGGACATTCATTAAAGGGCAAAAAGTTCATTTAAATAAATAAAACTCCATGCGCAGCTTGTTTTCTTAGAAGGTTAATTTTGAGACTATCATCACTTAAAATTAATAAACAATCAACTATATTTCTTGAACATATTTAAAGTGATATATGCGTGCTTATTTTCCCACCATTGAACCATTCAAATATTTTATGGTATTGATAGATGCCTCTAACAGATGATTACATGTTGGTTTATTATCAGCTCGTAATGTGGCATTTGTGAGATTTTTTGCCCAAATAATCAAGCTACAAGTACAATGCCCTGATTATATAATCAAAAAAGTTAAACTTGATAATGCTAGTGAATTTACATCTCAAGCTTTCAATGGTTATTGTATATCAGTCGGGATTATTGTTGAGTGTCCTTGTTGCTCATTTACATACACAAATAGTTTGGCTGAATAATTGATTAAGGGTCTCCAACTTATTGCTAGGCCATTAATAATGAGAAGAAAGCTTTTTATATCTATATAAGGTCGTGCAATTTTATATGTTGTTGCATTGATTCGCATAAAACTAAGTGCTTATCGTAAATACTTCCCATTATAACTAGTATTTGGCCAAGAACCAAAATATTTCTCATTTAAGGATTTTTGACGTTTCACTACACTCGCTCAACTAACAATGCTGCAAATATTTTCATAAAAGCACTTCCCACATAAACTTTAGGACCACATGTACAAAGTACTAGGCTGCGCCGTTTAAGGGATTTGTTAAGAATAATTAATGTTAGTTTGAGCGGGAGTTTGTACTAGTTATACTCTTTTTTCTTTACTATGATTTTGTCCCACAAGATTTTCTTAATAAGGTTTTCAACGAGGTAGGATGAAGCACATACACAGAAATGATGTTTTTTTTCTCTTCACTATGATTTTTATCCTACAAGGTGGGGAGTGTTGTAAAGGAATCCAAAAAGGATATGGCTATCCACCGTTAAACATTGTGCAAACAAGAATCCTATGTGAATAGTAATTGATAATAATATAAGTGTGAATAATATCTGTGAATAATGACCGTGAAAAATGCTGTAAGTTTTCTTATAAATACCCTCTCTTTCACTCATTCTAAACATATCTCTCACTTCGTAATATAAACAAAAGCTTCTCTCCCTACTTTTTCTCCTAAGAATTCTCCCTAAAAATTCTCTTTGTTTCATAATTTTAGTTTTTCTTTACTTACTTTCCATATCAAAACTAATTCTATCTCTTTTTTTTTTTTTCTAGGCCTATTTGCCAAATACCGCTTTCATTTCAGGTGTTCATCGCTTACCAGTTGTTATGAAAGTCAACAAGCTTCAGCTGAAATTCCAAAACAAAACAAAAAGGGGATGTCAAACTTAAATTCCACAAAGATTCAATCACCTCTTAACAAAGTCATTGTCTTCTCAATGACAACCAACATGAACCTCCTTTCCACGGCGCAGTCACTACTCTTCTTCTTCTTCTTGCTCCTCTTCAAGCCTTCGCTCTCTCTACGAACACTCACCGCCGACCCATGTGATTCGACGACATCAATCCACCCACAGGCCCTCCGGTCGGACCAAATCACAGTCCTAATCAATGGCTACTCCGAGTCACGCATCCCTCTCCTCCAATCCCTCGTCGCCACGTACTCCGCCTCGTCTCTCGTCTCCGCCGTCGTCGTCCTCTGGGGTAACCCGTCCACCCCTTCCCAAACCCTAGCCCAGCTCTCCCACAATCTCACAGCTTTCTCCTTCGGATCCGCCCCGATCTCCCTCGTCCGCCAACCCTCGCCTAGCCTCAATGCCCGTTTCCTTCCTCGACCGTTGATCGCCACCGTCGCCGTCCTGATCTGCGACGATGACGTCGAGATCGACTCGATATCGTTCGCCTTCGCCTTCAAAGTTTGGGAGTCGAATCCGGACCGTCTTATTGGATTCTTCGCGAGATCGCACGACATTGACCTGACGAGGAAGGAGTGGATCTACACCGTCCATCCGGACAAGTACTCAATCGTGCTGACCAAGTTCATGATCTTGAAGAGCCGATACCTGTTCGACTACAGCTGCGGAGGCGGATCGGCGATGGCTCGTGCGAGGAGCGTGGTCGACCGGGCGCGCAACTGCGAGGATATACTAATGAATTTCGTGGTGGCGGAGGAGACGAGGGCTGGCCCAGTTTTGGTGGGGGCTAAGTGGGCCCGGGATTGGGGAGATGCAAGGAATGAGGATGATGGTGGTAGTGGAGGGCAGGGATTGAACGGAGTGGTGGCTCAGGTGGGCCTGAGCAGTAGGAGAGCGGAGCACAGGAAGAGGAGAGGGGAGTGTATAGGTGAGTTTCACAGAGTACTTGGAAAAATGCCTTTGAGGTACAGTTATGGCAAGGTTGTAAATTCCGTTGGTGAACAAGGGCTGTGTCAGAAAGGAGGGAAACTGGTCCTTTGTGATCAGAATTAATTTGTAAGTGCTGTTGATTATTCCTTTTTGTTGGTGAATTTTGGGTTTTAGTTAAGAGGAACAAGTTGGGGGACACACAGAAAGAGGCTTTGTTAAAATCTAGTCAATATACATTGAAATGATTGAGCCTATTTAACTAGCAAAACAATTTCGAGTCCATTTGGGAATTTATCTGCACAAGAAGTTTTGAACCTAAAATACGATAATAATTTAAATTTGTGAAAAAAAATATTATAGTAAAGTTTATTTGAGCCAAAAATTTTTAGCTCGAACCACGTTATCAATTCTCAAACGGGCTAGAACTGAAACTGACTATTTTTTTTTTAAGAGCTAATTGAAAGATGTAAATTTGTTTAAATTCTTGTGAGGGAAAATATTATCAAAAAATTAAACCAATTTTTTTTTGGTTCAAACTTGTGAAACAATCAAAGGGTAAAACATTTGCTCTATTAGGTCAAATGTGAGAAGTGACAAAAAAAGAAAAATGATTTTGAATAAGATGCAAGAAGGAATCACTAGCATAAAAAATTATTAGCATATTTAAACTAGGTTAACGCCAGCTAACAATCTTATCCTATACTAAACTCTCCACTCATAGTATTAAAATAAAGAAAAAAATAATACAAAAAGTCTCTAAAACAACTCTGGAAAGCAAAATACCTGAAATTATAAAATTAAACACAAATTTAGAATTACAAGCCATTAAAACGTCTTAAATAGGCAAGATCTATTCCTAAAGGCGAAAACCATAAATGCTTAATTAAAAACATTATTCAATAAAATCCAATGGGGGAAAAACTCGAACAAGGAGAAGAGAGTGCATGATCATTGTCATTACTTGAATTTAGAGGCCGGAAGACTCCTACCATCATGTGCAATGGAGTGATGGACCGAATTCTTCAGCTGAAGGCCCCCACTGAGACCTTGATTATTAGCCGCAAAGGATGTTAGTTTGTCCGCAACATGATTTTCCACAAATAGTCAAATGAAAATAAGAAAGAAAGAAAAGAAAAGAAAATAACAACCACAGCCCAATCTGAACAAATAAGCAGTGCTAAATATTCCGACGGGATCAAAACCCAGTAATAGGGCCTACTTTTTGTTTCCGATGAAATTCTAACCCTATCGGATGAGTGAAATAACATTTTCCCGAACAAATATGCCGGGGAATGTCAAAGGACAAAGATTTCATCGCGGAGACGGTAAACGTTGAATCACTCCCAAACCAAATGTAGTTCCACTCATACAACGAATGATAAAGCAAATCTAACACCAATGTTAATACCAAAACACCCTTTATAGAACCCTCTGTACTTACAAAAAAAACACCACAACCAGCATTACCAGGAGCACCATAGGTCGCATCATCAGTATTCACTTTAATCTAAACAAATAAAGGCAAAAACCAATGAACTTCAGGATAAAAGGCGTTCTTGCAAGTCTGCCCTTTTCTTTAAGACGCCGTGAAATGAAAAAGCCATCTTGAGAATTATGTACGATTCCGTTGGTAAGCTGATTTGTTTCTAACAGACTTCCAATTATAAGCCATAACTGCTCGACAACTGAAGCCTTTTATCTTCAAAAATGCATTTATCATGTACCAACCATATGGCCCATATACTAGAAATCATAGCCGAGAACCACAATCCTTCACTTGAGGACCAAAACTTTTGTCTTTTAGATCTAGCCTTTTCAATGAAATTACCAAAGTCAACATCTAGGGAAATCAAACTATAAGATCCCTGGCCATCGAAGAATATATAATGGTGAGGATGTCTTTGTTAGGACTGCTTCTTTAATCCTTACAGAGTTTGAATCCCCACAGCCACGTTTTAAGGCCTTTATGCCAATGTGCACCGTTTATGTGTGGGATCAGTGACAGGTGGGCAAATCTGGTTGGATGGATAAAAAAAGTCTATTTTAGGTCATTTTCACTTTTAGATGGTCTCCGAAATTGTCAATGTGCCGAAGAGGATAGAAGCGTTTAGATGCACCATCTAACTCTTCTTTTTTTCAGTGAAAAAAAAAAAAAAGAAGCTATGAGCCCATTACACACACCTCCATATAGAATGAGCAAAATCGCATGAAAGAAAAAGATGTTTCTGAGTTCCGATATCCTTGCTACAAAATCTACAACAAGAAGCTAATTGATGTATGCCCTGATGCTTATTTTCTACTATAAGTCTGTTACCTGTTCTCGAAGAAGCTTCCATATGAAAATAAATTTGCTAACAAGGGTACTAGATCGCCAAATGTGCTTGCGCCAGTGCACCTTGGATCTTTTAATTCTAAGATGCTCAAAAGCCTCTTTACTAGAAATCTTACCAAAAATAGAACGCATCCACACGCATTGATAATCAAAAGTCAGTGTGACAACAGTTTTACAGTGTGTTTGGTAAGATTAATTTGAACCAAAACTTTTGATTACTACATCGTAAAGTTCTCACATGCTACAATATATAATATAACGCTTTTACATGCTATAATGTTTTTAATCAAAATTGATCATAACCATTGGTTTTAATCATACTTTTTAAACACGCTATCAGTGATTCTCTAAGCGAGTACGGAAACCAGTATCACTTTGAGCGTGACTAATAGTAGTACTAAATCACCAACAGTATTTGCCTCCGGAACTTGAATCAAATTAAGTTGAATGACACGAGTAGGGATTAATACCCTAAGAATAATATAAAATTGTTGTATTTATGACATTTTAAATCAATAAATTCAGTCATTTTGTAAAATTTGACCTACAGTAGTCTTAAATTTAGAGGCCAAATTCTAAGACCAATCTACAAATCATAAAAGTTTAAAATCCTATCAGCAAATTTATGATTTTTTGGTATTTTAAGCACGAAAACTAGTTTTCCTTCTCCAGAATTCTCTCATTTCTATTATACATAAAAGCTTGTTGGGGTCTTTCTTCCTAAACTAGGGCGGTGATTTTTTTTTTTTTTTTTTACTTTTTCTTAAACTGTATTTTGTGTTTAGATTCAAATGGCATGTTGCAAAAATATACATATATTCATACAAGATATTGTGTGTATATGTATTGGAGTGATGCGGGGAGGTCTTTCAAAATTGGAAGAAAAATTATATTAATTTATAGGTGTTTGGTAAAATAAGTCAGAACCATAATTAAAATTAATTTTAGTTAAAAATTATAATATGTAAGAGTTTTATATTGTAACAATTTTTATATTGTAGTAATTTTTTATTTTTTATTGTAGCATGTAAGAGCTTTTTATTATTTGAGTTAAAACTCAATTCACTTTACCAAATACTCTATTATCAAGCCAAATAGAATTAAATAAAGAGGGCAATCAAAGTTTAAGGTTAAGAATGGCGGCCCTCCTGTTTGGTTCGCGTAGTTCGCGTATTCGAATCAAAATATTTAAAAGTTAATTGAAATAGGCCTTTAGAGAACAAATATTTGAAACATGGATTTGCGGTAAAAAAATGAATAAATAAATAAATAATGAACCTTCGAATTTCCATTCAACTCGCCATTAAATTCAAACCATTCCAACCATTTCAACTCAAAATTTTTTTTTTTTACCTCTTATATGTTACAAAAACCAAAGTTTCAAAATGTCATTTCTTTGTCTCATCTCTTAAGACAATTTTTCTTTTGTTACATTCAAGAGTGAAGAGGAGAATAAATTGTTATCCATACGTCTTATTAAAATATGTCATGAATGTTAAGGTTTTGCTAAATTTGTTAGAATGCCGTTACATTTTTTATCCAAGCACAAATTCAGATTTAATCTTTATTTAGAATTACATTTTAATTACACATCCAAACACTAGTTCGGATTGCAATTTAAATCATAGAGTTGATATTTAACATTTAAATAAATAGTTCAAATTATTAAAGGACGAACCAAATGTGGAGGGCAAAGTGAAATAAATTATTAGAGTGTTAAGAAAATGTGGTTAGAATCAATAGTTTGAACTAATTTTCGTTAAAAATACTATAGGATGTGAGAGGCTTTATACTGTAGCTCACTTTTTTATTTAACAATATAGCATATGAGAGCTTTATGCTATACAACCAAAAGTTTTGATTGAAATTGAGATTGCCAAACACTATATCATTTGAGGGAAAAAATATAAAAGTAACCCAAAAATAAAAAGATTAATTACAAAAATTCTCCCTAAATTATAACCTTTGTAACACTTTACCCTTCGAATTTCAAAATGTAACATTTGTTGCCCCTGAAGTATAAACTATTAACAAAAATGGTCCTTCTATTAGAATTTTAACAGTAAATTGACAAATAATTTTAAAATTAAGGGTATTTTAGTAATCTTATTTATAAAAACAACAAAAAATTAAAACTAAAATAAAAATAGTTTTTATTGATGATTAAAAAAATAAATAAAAAACATAGTACTATCCGGATCTTTTTTTCGATATACATAAATTTTCTTTAAAACTTTATTAGCTTTTTTCACATTCAAAATGTATTTTGAAATTTAAAAAGTATAAATATCGATAAAAACTTTAAAAATATGAAAAAAAAAATATTAACACTGTCATAGTTTTTTTTCTTTGAAAATTTTGTGTCATATTTTTGGTTATATTCTTTTTTATTTTTCTAATATATATAACTTTCAAAATTTTAAAATACTTTTTAAGTGTGAAAAAAATAAATTTTTTAAAAAAATTTGGTGTTTAAAAAAAATGATTCCAATAGTATGATATTTTTAATTAGTTTTTTTTGTTTTTAATCATCAATAAAGTCTATTTTTTATTATAGTTTTAATTTTGATGGTTATTTTTATTATTAAGATTATCAAAATATCTTTTAATTTTTTAATCAATTATCAATTTTCTGTTAAAATATTACAACAAGAACCTTTTTTTAATAATTTATATTTTAAGGGAGTGAATGTCACGTTTTAAAATTTAAAAGATAAAAATCTTATAAAGTCTGTGATTTAGAGACAATTTTTGCAATTAATCCAAAATAAGGCGTGGGGTTAAGGCGGACCCAGGGAAGCTGTCCACGGGCCAGAAATTTCTAGAGACCGAAAGAATAAAGATAGAGAGTGCGATGGAGCTTTTGAAGACTTGAAAGAAACGGGTAACAGCCGATTGAAGCTTCGATAATCTGTGATAGGAAAAGTCATCTCAAACAGCAATGAAGCGCAAAGACTACGACGACAAATATGGCGGTTTCTCTTCTATTTATCTCTCTTCCCCTTCTGCCAAGTCCAGGAGACTGGTACGCACCCATTCCTTCCTTTTCCTTTCCTTTTCTTTTCTTCTCTTGATTTTTTTTTTATTTCGTTCTTAATTTATTAAGAAAATTTGATGTCGTTTCTCACAAATTTCGCTACAGAAATCTCAGTCCTCAAAGTTTGTTGAAATTGTCGATCATGTGATTTATTTTTATTTTTATTATTATTTTTTTTTTTTGTGAAATTTAAGGATCCGTCTTTACTTCCATTTACAAATGAAGACTCAATTAGCAGTGGTGTGGCTGATTCTGGGGTTGTAGAAACTTTGACAAGCTCAAGTTCAACGACGGATGTTTTGGGTTGCAATGAGAAAGCTCTTGTGCTTTACAATCCGACAAACACTCCCCTTTTCAAGTCCCCAACTTCTTCCGATTTCTCTGTCATTGTCAACTCTGATTTGATCCCTGGTTTAAAGGGTAAGTAGATATTTATTTATTCATTTATGCTTATTAGTCCTTGTGTTCATGTTTTTATGGCAAAGTGTTAGTATGAGATCAATTCTCACGCTTTTGAAGCTTTTTGGAGTCCTCTTACTATACTTGGTAGCAAAATTTGTACCATATATTACTGATTTGACTAGGAAATTATGCAGTAAAGCAGTGAATGGGCATATTGTCCCCTTTTTTGTGAAAAGAGAATTGAGGTAATTTTCAACATAGCATGTACCTTGCGGGCAGAAAATAGTTTGTTTGTACTTGATTTCATATAGTTATCGTTCTATAGTGTTGGGTCCAATTCACGGCACCGATGCCGGTCGACAAGTATATTATTCTATTTTGCAATTCCAACATTCAAATTTGACTAGTATCTTATTTCTTTTCATGTAATGCAGACACCAAGTCTAGATACTTTCAGGTTCAGGAGTATATTGATCTGTTTTGATTCAAAAAGTATAATGTTCTATATTGTAATCTAATGCCTAAGTATATTAAGAAAAATCCCTAGTAAAATACAGCATTTGGTATTGGTAATAAACATTGGACATTCACTTGTGACCTGTTATGTATGATTGATTACTGGTAAGGGGCATTGGAGCTTCACTTAGGCCTAAATTTCGTGGCTTTAACTAATTAATTTCTTTCTTATTCTCTGTATAGATCAATTCATTCTGCTGGGGAATTCAAAGATGGTCAGACCAATGAAGGATGCATTATTAATGGCCAAAGACAAGATCACAAACATCTCAGATGATCGTTTGGCGCTTGTTCCTTGGGTTGCAGCACGAGCAGAGCCTCAGGCAATGAGCGTGGAAGCTGAAGAGGTTGAGATGATGGACACCGATGATGATTCTGGTGGCAGCGGGAGAGCTGGAGCGGTAGAAGGAGTGGGAGGGTTACAACAATGGCAGCAGCAACAGCATTGTATGAGGCCTGAGCTTGTCCAAAACACATATAGTCCTGTTACTTGGTAACAGATTGGTTAGTTCTTAGTCAAGTGGTCAACCTGAAATGTTTTTGTGCCTTTTTGATCAAAATGTACATAATGAATCATGGGCCATGACAACCTCAGATTGTTTGTCTCCTCCGAGGTTTGTAGGCACAAGAGTATGGGCACCGAGTCAAACTGGCAAGAGGCTCTTTTGGTTTTCTATTACGATATGGAGAGATCAGAATAACATTTCAAAGAAGTATCAGTCAGAGTCCAGTGATTACTGAGCAAGTGTTTTAACCATTCAAATTTTGAAAGGACCTTCAAATTGTATTGATTGATGATATATTTTGTTGTACTATTTGGGGTTTCTTAAATCAAATTAATACTTTTTACAGTCTTAACGGAGACTTTCTTAGAGACTTTCTTACCTTATGTTGAGTAACAATAAAAAAAAAAAAAAAGTATCTACAATATAAAGCTCTTAACTGTTACAGTAAAAAGATTACGCCAAACTTAATAAAAGTACCCTGATTAGCCAAATTCACCTACAGGTCGGATTCCTTGAAATTCTATTTCCTATCAGATTTTACCGAACAAAGGGGAAGATAAAAATTGAAAAATGTACTTAGGCTTACTAGACCAGCTTCAGTGTCAACTCAGCAAGTCTGAAGAGCAAAAGATTTTACTTTACGAGCAGTTCAACACCTCCTTTGTCACGAAATCCAACAAAGAGGCTGCCTGAATAACTACTCGAACACAAAACTGTTATTCCAACCAATTAAACGGAGGAAAAAAAGGGACTTTTTCTGAGCAAATCAAATGGTATAAAAACAGTAACTCATTTTCTTTTTAGAAAAAAAAAATGTATCAGCCCAGCCAAAAATTTGCTAAAAAATTCATAGCAAAAGGAGGAGGCAAGGTTGGGAGATTTCTTTTGGGAGCTGCATTCATCTCTAAGGCAGTGTGTTTAATGGCCAAAGAGCCAAACTCCAGCCCCTTATATCTATTTAATAATCGATCTCTCATAAACATTAAAATCTAAATCTAAATCTAAATCTAAAATTCAATGTCGAAGAGAAACAAGAAACAAAGAAAAGAGTAATTCATGGAACAAAAATTGCGATCTACATCGATTCTGCGCTAATCGGCGGAAGCCCTAAATCTGTGCTTCGGCCACTGGAGTTTCAAAGTGCACAATATATAGACACTGTTGTTAGGCAGATTTACAAATTTACCCCTCTAATTGATTACCTCTAATCACCGACCTCTTATGATTGACCTTTAGTGGGTCGGGAGCCCAAAGAACAGATGAGATTCTGTACAGGGGCCCTTAGTAGGCCTTCAGAGACGTTTTGCGGGTCAATTTCAGAAATGTAACTTAACTTGTGTGGTATTGATTTTCAATTATAGAAATGAGAATATTTAAAACATAAGAAACTATACATATAATTAATCATAATTATTTTTTATTAGAGTAAAATAAATAAATATTATCTAAGAGTATAAGTATATCAAAGAAAGATAAAATAAATAATAAAACACATTAGTAAAAACATAAAAATAGTATACCACATAATTTACTCTTGTTTCAACTCTGGTTCCTAAAACCTCCCTATCCCAACTCTAAAGTGAATGGTCCAAAATATTGCAAGAATTATTTGTGACAATTAAGATTATGAGTGAAAAAAGCGAAATAACAAATTTAAGATGTGGAATAAAAATTAATGGTACACTTTTAGGAAAAATATATTGTTTAAAATTTCAAATTTTTTCCTTTTATACCAAAATCCCCAAAATGTTAGACTCTAATGATTGGCCCACGTGGAGCATTGAAAACTGTCGTCAACCGTCGAACGGTTATTTCGAACAGTTAATTGCCAGAATAACCGTTCGACAGCCCCCTTCTTTTTAAACCGTGTGATGGTCACGGTAAAAACACACGGAAATTGTATTTTTGGTCCTGAGCATACAATTCTTAAACAAAAAACCAAGAATACACCATCTGAGCGAATTGTGAGTGCTCAGAAAATTTCCAAAAACAACGTTAAAAAACTTTCCTCATTTTGGCCCGAAGTTGCGCGACAATGGCAAGAGGTATTTGTGATTCATTTACTTCCGCATTTATGAATACATTTGGTTGTTAAATGTATTAGATACATACCAACATTTGGTATTCAAGCCGTGTATGCCCCTGCCTTGTCTTTTCATGCTTTGTTATATGCAGCACGTATATTTCACGTTAAAATTTTTTGGTGATTTCGGGTTCTTCATTTTGGAGTTTTTTAATGAAAACTGAGATTAGAAATCATTAAGACATTCGATATCTAAGATTTCTGCGATTTGAAACATAAAAAACGGTGCCCGAAATGCTTAGAAACCATTGGATTTTGTACCGGGTCAAGAAGACCTAGATCAAGGTTGAAGACGACTGAAAACGACGTGTCATTTTCTTTTTTGAGTTCAGCAGCCACAAAAAACGACATGTCATTTTGCCCTTCACTAGGCGAAACGACATGTCGTTTACTTAAGGGGGCATGCGTGTTTCAGTGGCAAAAATGACAAGTCGTTTTGGGTGTCCCAACCCCAAAACGACAGGTCATTTAATGAAGGCAGAAAATAAAAAAAAAATCTAAAAATAAAAAAATATTTTAATTTAATTTTGGTTTTTGGATATGCACATAATTTTTGCAATAATTTCATAGGAAATTTATTTTATACATTATGTGCCAAGTGTTTATTTTATGTGCATAATTTTTATTGTTGTTATTATGTTCACAATTTAGATATATATTTTTAATGCATAAATTATGAAATTAATTATACATGTCATATAGAAATTGTTCTATTTTAATGAATGTTTTATTGAAAAACATATTGTGATAATTGATGTGCTAATTATGGTTATATGCATAATCTTGAGTTTTATTATGCATGTTATTAAATTAAATTAACTTATTTAGCACAAATTGAGATATATTGCCTATAGAATATGCAATTTTCATGAATAATTTTACGAACAAAATTAAATGTCTAGTGATCCATATGATTTTGAGTAATTAGAGCTTAGCCACAACACCTCTAATTATGTAAAATTATATATTAATTGGTTTAGGATCACATTTAGTTAAAGGACATTTATTACAATTAGTTGTACTCAATGTAATAAATGTTATCCCACAGGAATTTTTATTATATCGGTATGACTAATTGGGATAAAATATCAAATTATATTTTCTAATTTACCCACAGGTATTAGAACATGGGTAAATTAAAAAATGGAATATAATTTGATAGTTTTGTCTACAGTAAAATGAATCTAATTGAATTAGAACTTTAGCCCACATGCATGTTTTATGTCATAGATTCATGATTTTATGCATGAATTATGTCTATTAGTCTCAATATTTTGGATCATAAGCATGTTTGTTTTAATTATGTAGTCATACAACCTGTGAATTTCTCTGATGTTAGATGTGATATCCCTGAGCTGAAAGGGGATAACTATAAGGTCTGGAATGAGAGGATTCTCCTTCACTTAGGGTGGATGGACATTGATTATGTTATAAGGAAAGACAAGCCCGTAATTACTGAAACCAGCACTCAGGATGAGATTGCTCTTTATAAGTGTTGGGAGCTATCTAATTGCCTTAGCTTCATGTTCATAAAGACTAAAATCTCTGCTAGCATACATGGTTCTGTCGAACAGTATGACAAGGTCAGGGCATTACTGAAGGCTATTGATGAGCAATTTGAAACTTCAGATAAGGCACTTGTCAGCACCCTTTTATGAGGTTCTCATCTCTGAGGCTCACCTGTGTGAGAGGTGTGTGTGAGCACATCATGAAGATGAGGGACATAGCGGCTCAACTCAAGAACCTTGAGGTGGATATGTTTGAGTCATTCCTAGTGCACTATATTTTGAACACCCTTTCAAAGCAATATGGGCCCTTTAAAATTTCCTACAATACACATAAAGACAAATGGTCAATTAATGAGCTTTTGACCATGTGTACTCAAGAAGAAGGGCAGCTTGTAATAGAAATGGGTGAAACTGCACTGACGACAACCAAGGGAAAGAATCAGATTCAAGACCAATATCAAGCCAAGGACAAAGGGAAGGGTAAAATACCTCCCAAAGCTATCATTAAGAAGGAATCCAAGTGTTTTTTCTGTAAAAAGAAGGGACACATGAAGAAGGATTGCACAAAATTTCAGAATTGGCTTGAGAAGAAAGGTAATCCAGTCTTGTTGGTTTACTATGAATCTAATATGGTTGATATTGTTTATAACACATGGTGGATTGATTCTGGATCTACAATCCATGTTTCGAATACCTTGCAGGGTATGCAAAACTTAAGGAAGCCAATGGGAAGTGAGTTGAGCATCTCTTCAGGAAACAAGATCCGTTACACATGTGGAAGCCATCGGAACATGCACCTTAGTTTTAAGTAGTGGTTTTATTTTGGAATTGGATAAGACATTTTATGTTCCAAACTTTTCTAGGAACTTAATTTCTGTTTCCAGACTTGTACCTTTTGGGATATTCCTTTACTTTTTCAGACAAATGTTTTAGTTTATTTAATAAATCTGATCTTGTTGGGAATGGTATTTTGTCTGATGGTGTTTTCTCAATTAATTTGCAAAATGAACCACATCGTACTACTATGCATGTTCAATCTGGCATTAAGCGTTGTGTTATAAATGAGGATTCCTCTATGTTGTGGCATTGGAGATTGGGACATATCTCTATTGAGAGAATCAAGAGGTTAGTAAATAACCAAGTGCTTGGTGCTTTGGATTTTACTGACTTCGAGACTTGTATGGGTTGCATTAAGGGAAAGCTAACCAACAAGTCTAAGAAAGGTGCCAAGAGAAGTTTAGAAATATTAAAAATCATACATTTAGATATTTGTAGTCCAGACATGGATTCATATGGTCTGAAATACTTCATCTTTTTCATAGATGACTACTCACGATACATGTATCTCTACTTGCTTCATACAAAGGACGAAGCATTAGATACCTTTAAGGTTTTCAAGGCTAAAGTAGAGAAACAATATGACAAGCAAATAAAGATCGTGAGGACAAATAGAGGTGGAGAATATTATGATAGATACACTGAGGATGGACTAGCTCAAGGTCCATTTACGAGGTTTCTTTAAGAGCATGGGATAGTTGCCCAATACACCATGCCTAGTTCCCTGGATCAAATGGTGTAGCAGAAAGAAGAAACCGAACATTAATAGACATGGTGAGGAGCATGCAGAGTAACTCCAACCTGCTTAAGTCCTTGTGGACTGAAGCTCTTAAAATGGTTGTGTATATATTAAACTGGGTTCCGACTAAGGCTATCTCAAAGATGCCATTTGAGTCATGGAAAGATTGGAAACTGAGTTTGCGACATATATGCATTTAAGGATGTCCGTCTAAAGTAAGAGTGTACAATCCACAAGAGAAGAAGTTAGATCCAAGGACCATTAGCGGGTATTTTGTTGGATATGCCGAAAGGTCCAAAGGATATAGATTCTACTGTCCAATTCATGGCACTAGATTTATCGAATCAAGGAACGTAAAGTTTCTTGAGAATGACTTGATTAGTAGGAGTGATCCATTTCAGAACATAGTTTCTGAAAGAGATCATACTAAAGCTCAATCATCTACATCAAGTGATAGTTGATTATTGTTCATAACACTCCTATAGTTCAACCAAGTGTTGTGCAACGAATCATTGAGATTCCACAGATTGCTGATAATAATCTAAAAGGTCAAGTTGCTTAAGAACCATCGGAAGCAATTGAGCAACAAGTTGGACAACAAATTCCTCAGGAAAATATTGAACCAACATTAAGGAGATCTACTAGAGAAAGGAAATCAACAATTTCTAGTGACCATGTTTTATATCTGTAAGAATCGGACTATAATATTGGAGCCAAAAATGATCCCGAAATGTTTTCACAAGCCATGAGTTGCCAAGAATCAAAATTTTGGTACGATGCAATGAAGGATGAAATGGATTCTATGGCATCCAATGGAGTCTGGGATCTTATCGAGTTGCCTGATGGTGCAAAAGCCATAGGGTGTAAATGGGTCTATAAGACAAAAAAAGACTCATTGGGCAACATCGAAAGATATAAGGCATGACTCGTCGCCAAAGGATTCACTCAGAAGGATGGAATTGACTACAATGAGACCTTTTCTCCTGTATCTAAGAAAGATTCCCTCCGCATTATCTTGGCACTTGTTGCTCATTTTGATTTAGAATTGCAACAAATGGATGTAAAAACAACATTTCTCAATGGTGAACTAGAGGAAGAAGTTTATATGAAACAACCATAAGGATTCTCCTCTAGCAGTAATGAGCAATTGGTGTGTAAGCTTAATAAATTCATATATGGATTGAAGCAAGCCTCCCATCAGTAGTATTTGAAATTCCATGACGTCATCTCTTCATTTGGATTCTTAGAGAACATCATGGATCAATGTATATACCAGAAGGTCAGTGAGAGTAGGATTTGTTTCCTTGTCCCATATGTGGATGATATTCTACTTGCAACCAATGACAAGGGTATGCTACATGAGGTGAAACAATTCCTCTCTAAAAACTTTGATATGGAGGATATGAGTGATGCATCATTCGTTATAGGCATTAAAATACACAAAGACAAATATAAAGGCATTTTGGGTCTGTCTCAGGAGACCTATATAAACAAAGTTTTGGAGAGATTTCGGATGAAAAATTGTTCACCAAGTATAGCTCCCATTGTGAAGGGTGATAGATTCAATTTGAATCAATGCCCAAGAAATGACCTCGAAAGAGAAGAGATGCACAACATTCCATATGCTTCAGTTGTTGGAAGCCTTATGTATGCTCAGGTTTGCACAAGACCTGACATTGCATTCGTTGTAGGAATGCTGGGCAGATATCAGAGTAATCCAGGATCAAACCACTAGAAGGCTGCAAAGAAAGTGATGAGGTATTTACAAGGAACCAAAGACTACATCTTTTGTATAGACGGACTGATAATTTGGAAGTCATTGGCTACTCTGACTCTGACTTTGCTGGCTGCATTGATTCACAGAAATCAACTTCCAGATACATTTTCATGCTAGCTGGTAAAGCTATTTCATGGAGGAGTGCCAAGAAAACTTTGACTGCTACTTCCACTATAGAGGCCGAGTTCGTATCTTGTTTTGAGGCTATCTCACATGGTGTATGGATCAGGAGTTTCATTTCTGGGCTTAGGATTGTGGATTCTGTCTCTAGGCTATTGAGAATATTTTGTGACAATTCAGCTGCTGTTTTTATGGCTAAAAACAATAAAAGCGGTATTCGAAGCAAACACTTTGACATTAAGTATTTAGCCATAAGAGAGCGTGTTAAGGATAAAGCAATGCTCATTGAACACAAAAGCACTAAATTGAAGATTGTCGATCCCTTGACTAAAAGCATGCCACCAATAAAATTTAGGGATCATGTGGATAGAATGAGACTTGGTTCCCTCATGTAATTTGTTGTACTTTGTTGTGAAACTCTATATTTATGATATTTTCTCATTTCAACTTCAGTTAAGTGCACAACTTTATTTTTAAGAAATATCACTAAAGTTTGGACCAAGAATAAGCATAGGGTTTATTCATTAAGTCACATGGGCAAATCTTGAGAGACAAATTATATTGTAATACATGGAAGATAATACTCGTCATTTAGAGGACCTATCACTATGATTCGTGTATTTTATTTCTTATTGAAATGGTTGATAAATGTATGGGCCAAATGAAAGAATGTTAAACTCTAATAATTGGCCCACATAGAGCATTGAAAACTGTCGTCAATCGCCGAATGGTTAATTACCGAAATAACCGTTTGGCAGCCCCCTTCTTTTTAAATCGTGTGATGGTCATGGTAAAAACACATAGAAATTGTATTTTTGGTCCTGAGCATACAATTCTTAAACAAAAAACCAAGAATATACCATCTGAGCGAATTGTGAGTGCTCAGAAAATTTCCAAAAACAACATTAAAAAATTTTCCTCGTTTCGGCCCGAAGTTGTGCGACAATGACAATGGCAGGAGGTATTTGCGATTTTTCTTTACTTCGACATTTTATGAATACATTTGGTTGTTAAATGTATTAGATACATCCCAACACAAAATTCTCCCTTGCTACCAGATCCCTAGCTTTGGAGATTAGCTTCATTAGCGTCTCATTGGAATCTTGTAAATCAATCATGGATAGATGGCGATGGAGGAGGTTGAGCCAAGAGGGATTAAACATGTCATGGATGGACGTTGATGGCATGGAGCTTGTGATCGAACTGTCGGAGTCGAAGGATTTGAACCTGTTGTGGACAGACGACAATGGCGCAGAGCTCATGACCTCTCAATCTTTTGAACTACTTTGTCTTCAATGGCTACAAACAAAGTCATGACGGAGTTCACCATCATGGCTGAGAGAAGCGCTTCGATGGTGATGGCAATAGGTGGCATTCTTGACAATAATGCCGAAGGAGAAGACGGGGAGGAAAAGGAAGACGAAGGCGATTGATCTCACTATAAAGAGAAAGAGCATGCCATGTGCCTCAACTGAGGTATCACTGTGGCCATCACCGTCTCATTGTCGCCATGTCGTCATCAAAGAAAGAGGGGGAGGGAGGAAAGAGATACGGTAGGGTTAGTGTTATCTAATTTAGGGTTGATTGAATTTAGGACTGATAAAATTTTGGGTAAAATTGAAAAATCACATACATAAAACTTTTAAAAAGTTTAAAGAATGTTATTTATTAACAAGTTAGGCTACTTCTATTAGTTTTAAAAACATCTTTTCTCATGCAATTTCTCTTAACGTTATGATGTCACATTTTACACTTTATAATTACAATTTATTTTTTGTTATTTTTTTTCTATATTTTGATAATTTTTATTGTGATTTGTAAAGGGTGAATTCTACAATTAGATTTGTTTAAAGGTCAATGACCTTTCTCAAGAATTGATTAGGTGAAAGCCAGTCTGTTAGCTTCAAGTCGACTTGTAAAGATAACAAAGCATAAAGTGCGATAAAAATAAATAAGCACACATATTTATAGTAGTTCACCTCCAAAATAGAGGTTATGTCCACTATAGAGTCTCGGGGTTCCATTATGTGTGGAAAAAATAGTACAAGATTTGAGGTGATAGACAATGGGAGAAAGAGAGGAGGGGATTTAAGGAGAGAAAGTAGAGAGAGTGTATGTAAATGGCCGGAATGTTGGAAACGCGGTGCGCAGAGGAATTTTAAAAATTTTTCATCAGAGTATTTTTCAAAACACAAGTTTGACATGCTATATGTATAAATTAAACAGATCTTATAACCTTTGTATGCTGAAGAACCTCCGCAACCTGTGTAGAGAAGTAACGTTCCAGAAAAGCCTCAACCAACTGGTCTTCTTTGTTATTCTCTATCCACAACTAGAGTGAGTGTGGGCTCACATGTATAGCTCTTCCACTGATGACTCTCCTTCCAACCAATAGAGAGAACCCAAAGCTAATGTTCGTGATTTGTGAACAAAAAGCTCTCAGGGAGTTTTCAGATGCTCACAAGAAGAGTATCACTCTTAATCTCTCAATTGATCTGACTAAATCATAAGACTCACTTCTTTTTTATAGCTATTGGTCCTAGGGTTAGTCCTTATCAAATTAGGTCTCAAAAACTCGAAACAGAATCAAGTTCGGATCAATATCTGATAAGATCCTTGTGAAAACGCGTAATCTTATCTCTCACTGATCGGTAAGCCGAGCAGGCCCCATCGGTAGGCCGAACACGTCATTTGGTAAGCCGAACTCCCGAGAAAAAATCTCCGTGAATCTTTCATTTTTCACCCAAGATTCTAAAGGATAAAGTCTCAATTTTGATTCAAATAACCCAATAGAGAAGTTATCTGATCAAAACAAACTTTATCAAGATAATCTCTAAGAAAACAAATCAATTCACAATAATTCTACAAGTTTATCTTGATCTAATTTGTCCAAAATTAAAACAACCGATAAATAGACAAGAATTATCTGATCGCAATAATTCAACAAGTTTATCTTGAACTAATTTCTTACAAAATTAATTCAATCAACAAACAAACATGAATTATTTAATTCTTCCAAATTTTAAACCAATTTGATAAATCTGACATAAGTCACCAATTATTGGAAAAGCACGCCGTGTCGTTACAGGATTTTATGACCTAGCAAAGGGGACCAAAATGGACCTATGAAGTTCAAGCTCATGATAATTATGAAACCCAATATCCCAGATATACATATCATAATTATCAACTCCAACGCTACTCCACTAAAAGCTTGGAGCTACACTCTCAAACTATATAGAATTACGAAGCCCGTATAGCTAAGTCTCCATGATATATCATAGTGTATCGTATCCGCATATGATTATCCATAATTGGCATAAGGACAAGTTTTGTCTTACCTTCTCGATTATTTTTATCTTGCGTTCCATTATCTCACCATCAGAAAACTTACCACCAAAGATAGTATACCATTCGGTTACACCTATGTATCCAAATGGTTGTGCGCTCTAGTTTTCCAATTACAGGACAACACATATAAGAGGATATCATTACTCCTAAAGAAGAGCTATGGATTCCATATCTATGAATAACAAGTCTACGCTATCAAAAGTCATGTCTCCAACGTACCGGCATGCATACCACTATTGAGATGTAGGTGTCACCCTTTGGTACACCAAAAGACACTAGTCGAGATAACGGGCCCACTATTCATCTCAGGATTAAGATACAATACAAATGACTGTCTAAAGTGAATCGATTTGCCAAGACAGAATTATTAATCCAAATCAATTCACTTTATGTCCCGATCCAACACATCGTCACCTATGACAACGTGCCAATGTTTCTATTCACGGAGTCCAACTCCGATAGTCAAGACAAACCATCTCCCATAAGGGATATAGACAACATAACAATCTTTACATGAATAAAGCGCCCAACTTTTATCCCTCGATTGCGGATCACATGTTTTAGACCGTCACCTTAAGAATCGTGTCTTTCGCATAATCAGTCCATCTATGCCTAATTCTTAAGGTTTAGACTGACAGTCTCAGACTACTGTTTGCTTATCATACATTCAATAAATATGAACGTAAAGAGGACAAGATTTGGTATATATAAATGAATAAATTCTTTATTGATAAAAATGTCTCCAAAAACGTATTACATTTTTACTCCTTAGGGCATACATGTCTAACAATCTCCCACTTGCACTAAGTGAGTAAATACAGTAAATTTCGCATCCCCATAGCTTCCACATGCCTCTCGAAGACTCTCCTAATAAGTGTCTTCGTAAATGAATTAGCTAAATTGTCCTCTGACGCGATCTTGCACACCGTGACATGCCCGCCCTCAACGAAGTCCTTTATCACATGATACTTTCGATCAATATGCTTACTCTTCTTGTGAAATCTTGGTTCCTTAGCATTAGCTACCGCCGCACTGTTATCACAGTACAGTGATACTGCTTTATCCATACCAGGAACTACCTCAAGATCCCCAAAGAACTTACGGAGCCACACTGCTTCTTTCGAAGCATCACTAGCCGCCACATACTCGGCCTCCATCGTTGAATCCGAAGTGCAATCTTGCTTCACACTTCTCCAACTGATGGCACCGCCTCCCAGAGTAAACACAAGCCCTGAAGTCGATTTCCTAGAATCCAGACAGGATTGAAAATCTGAATCAGTGTATCCTAGAGGAGTTAAATCCTCACCCGAAT
This sequence comes from Artocarpus heterophyllus, assembly GCA_025403435.1. NCBI lineage: Eukaryota > Viridiplantae > Streptophyta > Magnoliopsida > Rosales > Moraceae > Artocarpus > Artocarpus heterophyllus. The sequence goes on along the minus strand of CM046334.1, from coordinate 33,692,436 downwards.
ACACAAGCATATACCCTCGAGTCCTTCTCAGGTACTTGAAAATATGCTTTACCGCAACCCAATGGTTCGGTCCTGGATCCGCCTGAAATCGACTTACAATCCCGACCGCATAGCTAATATCCGGTCGTGTGCAAAGCATGGCATACATGAGACTACCCACTGCCGAAGCATAAAGCACCTTCTTCATGTATTCTCTTTCTTCATAAGACTTTGGGAAGTCTTTCTTAGAAAGAGTAATTCTAGACCTAGATGGTTGCCCACCTTTCTTGGAATCCTGCATTACAAACCTCCTGAGAATTTTATCTATGTAGCCGGCCTGAGACAAAGCTATCATTTTGTTCTTCCTATCCCAAAAGATCTGGATACCGAGAACAAAATTAGCCTCACCTAAGTCTTTCATGTCAAACTACTTGGTCAACCATAATTTGACCGATGACAATGCTCCAACGTCATTGCCAATTAGCAGAATGTCATCTACATAGAGCAGTAGAAAAACCACATTTCCATCCTTAATGTGTTTGTAAACACATGGTTCATCCACGTTTTGTGAGAACCCATAAGTCTTGATCACTTGATCAAATCTTATGTTCCAAGAACAAGAAGCCTGCTTAAGTCTATAAATTGACTTTAGCAGCTTACAAACCTTACCCTCTTGACCCAGGACCTTGAACCCGTTTGGTTGTTCCATATAAATGGACTCATTAAGATAGCCATTCAGAAAAGCCGTCTTGACATCCATCTGCCAAATCTTATAGTCGAGAGCGGCAGCTATGGACGAGAGAATCCGGATAGACTTAAGCATGGCTACAGGCGAAAAGGTTTCCTCATAGTTGATTCCTTCCTTTTGCGTATAACCCTTAGCTACCAGTCTAGCCTTAAAGGTTTCGACCTTTCCATCCACTCGTCTTTTCCTCTTGTAGATCCACTTACACCCTATGGGTTTTACCCCTTCGGGAAGATCCACAAGCTCCTAGACCCGATTAGTCTCCATAGACTTCATCTCTATGTTCATGGCCTCTGTCTAGAGTCTTGAATCAACATCCTCCATAGCTTCTGCGTAAGTATTAGGATCCCTGTCATGTTCATCTGGTTCAGCCAAGAAGACCTCCCCATTGAACATATACCTCTCAGGTTGACGCTCAATCCTCCCACTACGCCGAAGCTCCTGAGATTGTTGTTCAGGTTTGTTTGGTTTTTCTACACCGATCGGAATGGTTTCGTTCGAAACCTCCGGAGTGAATGAATCACCCCTTAACTCCTCAAGCACAACTTTGCTTCGAGGTTTAAAGTCGTGTAACTCTCCTCAAGGAAAGTTACATTAGTTGAAACCACGACTTTATTTTCCTTTGGGTTATAAAAATAACCTCATTTAGTTCCTTTTGGATATCCTCTAAACACGCAAACTTCCAAACGTGCTTCCAACTTATTCGGATCCTTAAACAGGACATGAGCTGGACATCCCCATATGCGAATATGGTTTAAGGATGTCTTCCGTCTTGTCCATAACTCGTGAGGAGTTTTAGGGACCGATTTTGAAGGCACATTGTTCAAAAGATAACATGTGGTTTGTAGTGCATATCCCCAAAAGGATAAAGGCAATGATGAATAACTCATCATGGACCGAATCATGTCTAACAAAGTCCTATTCCTTCTCTCCGCTACGCCATTCTGCTGCAGAGTGCCCGGCGCAGTCAAATGGGATAAAATCTCATTCTCTAACAAGTGTCCTAAGAACTCATCAAAAAGGTATTCCCCACCTCGATCAGATCGAAGTGCTTTTATGGGTCTACCCAATTGCTTTTCCACTTCAGCTCGAAACTCCCTGAACTTATCATAAGCTTCGCTTTTGTGGTGCATCAGGTACACATACCCATATCTTGAGTAATCGTCAATAAAAGTGACGAAGTACTCATACCCTCCTCGTGCCCGGATGTTCATCGGTCCGCAAACATCACTATGCACAAGTTCTTGAACCCCTTCGGCCCTATTGCCCTTAGACCCGTATGGTCTTTTGGTCATTTTATCCTCCAAGCAAGATTCACATTGAGGTATAGATTCCACCTTTAAGTGACTTAAAGGTCCATCCCTTACCAACATTTGAATCCTATTCAGGTTAATATGACCAAGGCGTAAATGCCAAAGATAAGTCTTATTAGAGTGAGAAGTTTTAAGTCTTTTTGAGTCATCATCATTCATCTCAGCATTAAGTAATAAGTTCATCTTAGGTTTGATAAAATATAGATTATTTTGCATCCATCCAGAATAGATAAAAGATTTATTTTTACGAATCACTACTTTTTCATTAAAAGATACCACGTAGGAGTCTTTAAATAAAGAAGATACAGAAATTAAATTCCTTTTAAATTTAGGAACATAAACACAATCTTGTAAAATTAAATTCCTATAATTATCAAAGTAAAGATGGACATCTCCCACTACTTCCGCTGAGACCAAGGATCCATCGCCCATTCGAAGCGTTAAGTCTTCATGTAGTAGACTTCTCGTTTCTTTGAATCCCTGCAGAGAAACACAAACATGATTAGTTGCACCAGAATCTACGACCCAGATGTCATTGGATTCCTCAACCAAATAAGTTTCTAAATATAGAAGATCACACCTACCTCCCTTGGAAAGGAAGTCCTTGCAATGCTTCTTTATATGCCCGACCTTACCATAGAAGAAGCACTTAAGCTTCTTTGGATTCTTCTTCTTCTTCTTCTTGCTCTTGGTAGCAGCAGGAATAGAAGACTTCCCGTTCTTGGCCAGTTGCTTCTTTCCATTCCCTGAGTTAGGATTAGAACTAGAAGCAGCTACCATGTTGGCCTCACCACCAGCAGAAGACTCCCTGATCAGCAGTTCAAACTCCTGTAACTGTTTCATCAGTTCTGTCAAGGTCATATCCCGTCTATTACTTAAATTAAAAGTAGCTCTAAACAGAATAAATTCCTTAGATAGAGTCTCAAAGACCATATTCATCTGAGTTTCAACATCGATATCAGGTCCATTGGTTTGAGCCTCAGCGAGGTAACCCATGACCAACATCATATGCTCCTTTACAGATGTCCCCAGTCTCTGTCTACAGTTTAAGAGTTTCCGAAGCACCCCTTGCCGCTTTGTTATGGCCTGGCCTCCAAACATGTCCTCAAGATTATCCAAGATCTGCTTTGCAGTCTCATAATCCTGATGTTGAGCCTGCAGCACCTTGTTCATGCTAGCCATAACATAGCAGCGGGCCTGATCATTAGCATCTTTCCAGCTGTCGTACGCTTGAAATTGCTCATTACTTGAGTCTCCCGTAGGCTCGGGAGGACAAGGGGTTGTCTGTACATATTTCAGTTTCTCAAAGGATAGGACGATGTCCAGGTTCCGTTTTCAATCGTTATAATTCTCACTGGTTAATTGGTTTTTGTCAAGTATCGATGATAAAGCTTTTTTAGACATTTTCAATCTACAATAAAGAATCATATACCAAATATAAGCAAACATATATAATAATTTAGTAAGATAACATAATCATGTAAATCATACAAATGCGTTTATGTGTCAAAACCTTGAAAATATCACAACCTTACAACGATAATTCCCAACTCATAATTCAACAAGCTCCTAGGGGAGTCATGCCAAATTCAATCAGGAACACAGATCTTCTCCTGATTAATATATGCCATCCAGGACCCGTATGATCCAGCATATACTAATAATCGATTCTTTGGCCATTAATTTTATTAACAGAGCTCCTAGGGGAGGTTAATAATAAAATTAACGTGAGTGTATAACCACCGTTTCAATATTTTATCCATGATTTATAATCACCACTTAGGGGTGTGCGACCAGAAATCATACTAAAATACCTTATCTTTTCAGAGATCCAATCTGGTACATGATAGAAATCCCTTCCTAGGGATCGGGACCACCATGTTCTTCCTATAGACCAACAATAGAGGCCTTAGGCCCTCTCTTCGAAAACCTTCTCCCACTCAATCTTTTGAAATCAAGGTTTTATTTTTTAAAATTATGCATGAACAATTTTAATATGAGCGGCACTCCCTATTCTATATGACATGTTATCAATATACATGGTAAATCATGTTATAACACAGACAAGCAAAGCAATCAAGCAAAGCTCTAAGCAAAATAATAATAATAACCGTAATATTATGGTTCCACCCTAGAAATTAGAAAACCAAGATTACAAGAGAATAATTGAGACATTTATCGATTCTTCATCCTTGAATCCTCAAGCTGTATCCTTCTTTATGTAATACCCATCTTCAAGTCTTCAATCCCGTATGAATCAAATACTTCATATTTCCGGTCATATCCAAATTTAATGTTTCTCATAATCGTCCCAAAAATAAAATTAAAACTGCACCGAAAAATTGCACCTTTTCTGGACACTTGGCAACTCTCAGTCGGCAGGCCGATCTGGGTGATCGGCCTGCCGATCATGTTTCATCGGCCTGTCGACCCATGAAGGTTCGGCCTGCCAAACTAAAAGTTTGCCCTGCCGGTAAAGCCAGCCAAATTTCTGCCCCACTGTCAGCCTGCCAGACCACACGTCCGGCTTGTTGATTTGTGACCATCGGCCTACCGAACTGTGACGTTTAGCATGTCGACCGAGCAGTAATCCCTCATTCCAGAAAATACAATTTTAATACAATTCATCAATTTTATTTTCAACAATTTAAAAAAATAAAATTAGAGACTCAAGAAATACCTGGGTGCGCCATCATCAATCTTTAAGATCCGACTTGTCGTTCCGTCTTCTCCGAATAATCATTTAATTACAAAATTCTTACAAAATTAAATAACAATTCCTAGACGGAGATGATAGTCCGCCATCTATTTACATGAAAAACTTAGATACATATTCTAACCTCTAAGGAACCATAACCGGTATGAATTAATTAATTAATTAATAATTAACCAATGATTTAACCAACCATAATTAATTAATAAACATTCACCACATAATCCATGACAACATATATATTATATAGAAACCTAGAGTGCCATCTCTCTATAAAATTCAATTCAAGCATATGAGAGATAAAGATCACAAAATTTATGCATATATCGTGATCACAAACTTGTAAATTTATGTAAAAACCATGTCTCTAATATCAATTATTGGAAACGCGGTGCGCAGCGGAATTTTAAAAATTTTTCATCAGAGTATTTTTCAAAACATAAGTTTGACATGCTATATGTATAAATTAAACAGATCTTACTAACTTCTATGTGCCGAAGAACCTCCGCAACCTGTGTAGAGAAGTAACGTTCCAGAAGAGCCTCAACCAACTGGTCTTCTTTGCTATTCTCTATCCACAACTGGAGTGAGTATGGGCTTACACGTACAGCTCTTCCACCAGTGACTCTCCTTCTAACCAATAGGGAGAACCCAAAGCTAATGTTCGTGATTTGTGAACAAAAAGCTCTCAAGGAGTTTTCAGATGCTCACCAGAAGAGTATCACTCTTAATCTCTCAATTGATCTGACTAAATCATAAGACTCACTCCCTTTTTATAGCTATTGGTCCTAGGGTCAGTCCTTATCAGATTAGGTTTCAACAACTCGAAACAGAATCAAGTTCGGATCAATATCTGATAAGATCCGCATGAAAACGCGTAATTTTATCTCTCGCTGATCGGCAGGCCGAACAGGCCCCATCAATAGGCCAAACACGTCATTCGGCAGGCCGAACTCTGGAGAAAAAATCTCCGCGAATCTTTTATTTTTCACCCGAGATTCTAAAGGATAAAGTCTCATTTTTTATTCAAATAACCCAATAGAGAAGTTATCTGATCAAAACAAACTTTATCAAGATAATCTCTAAGAAAACAAATCAATTCACAATAATTCTACAAGTTTATCTTGATCTAATTTGTCCAAAATTAAAACAACCGATAAACAGACAAGAATTATCTGATCGCAATAATTCAACAAGTTTATCTTGAACTAATTTCTTACAAAATTAATTCAACCGATAAACAGACAAGAATTATTTAATTCTTCCAAATTTTAAACCAATCTGATAAATCTAACATAAGTCACTAATTATTGGAAAAACACGTCGTGTCGTTATAGGATTTTGTGAGCTAGCAAAGGGGACCAAAATGGACCTATAAAGTTCAAGCTCGTGATAATTATGAAACCCAATATCTCAGATATACATTTCACAATTATCAACTCCAACGCTACTCCACTAAAAGCTTGGAGCTGCACTCTCAAACTTTATAGAATTACAAAGCTCGTGTAGCTAAGTCTCCATGACATATCATAGTGTATCGTATCCCCATATGATCATCCATAATCGGCTTAAGTACAAGTTCTGTCTTACCTTCCCGATTATTTTTATCTTACGTTCCATTGTCTCACCATTAGAAAACTTACCATCCAAAGATAGTATACCATTCGGTTACACCTATGTATCCAAATGGTTGAGCGCTCCAGTTTTCCAATTATAGGACAACACATATAAGAGGATATCATTACTCCTAAAGAGGAGCTATGGATTTCATATCTATGAATAACAAGTCTACGCTATCAAGAGTCATGCCTCTAACGTACCAGCATGCATACCACTATTGAGATGTGGGTGTCACCCTTTGGTACATCAAAAGACACAAGTCGAGATAACGGGCCCACTATTCATCTCAGGATTAAGATACAATACAAATGAATGTCTAAAGTGAATTGATTTACCAAGACAAAATTATTAATCCAAATCAATTCACTTTATGTCCCGATCCAACACATCGTCACCTATAACAACGTGCCAATGTTTCTATTCACGGAGTCCAACTTCGATGGTCAAGACAAACCATCTCCCATAAGGGATATAGACAACATAACAATCTTTACATGAATAAAGCGCCCAACTTTATTCCCTCGATTGCGGATCATATGTTTTAGACCGTCACCTTAAGAATCGTGTCTTCCGCATAATCAGTCCATCATATGCCCAATTCTTAAGGTTTAGACTGACAGTCTCAGACTACTATTTGCTTATCATATATTCAACAAATATGAATGTAAAGAGGACAAGATTTGGTATATATAAATGAATAAATTCTTTATTGATAAAAATGTCTCCAAAAACGTATTACATTTTTACTCCTTAGAGCATACATGTCTAACACGAAGTACAATGTGTGAAAGTTGTGGGATCAATCCCTTATTTATAGAGGACAAATGCAACTTCTAATTGCCTTATTTTAGATCTGATTCTGAGTTGACTAAGGAAAGGGTAACTTTCTTATTTTGTTTCCAATTGATTTTCTCATTTGCTTGTTTCCTTATTTGGCTTGAGGTTGTTTTTCTCCAAGATTGACCTAATTCTTACCTTTATTTGTAGATTTGGCTGATTTAGTCTTCGTGGGATCCAAGAATGATTTTTTCCTGATTTATTCCATTTAAGCCTCACTAGTCTGTAGTTGATTATCAATTGTAGTCGACTTGTCATCTCCAAATGATTTGGCTAGTTAACTTCCTCCAACGATTCTTGCAGGCAATCAGTTGATACGTATACGATGATGATTGAGGTTTTTTTTTTACCCCAACATATTTCATCTTTATCACTCAAAATTTGTGCATGTGCAAAAAGCTCATTTACATCCGAGAAAGAAAATAGACTATATAGTCATTTCCAAAGTAAAATTACAAAAATACCCTAGCCAACTCTTCCCCAATCTATTTTTTTATTAGGTAAGTTTAGGTTGAGTTTTTTAAATATGAGATCATTCGAATTCACTAAACGTAAAATATATATAAATATTTATTATATACATTGTAAATTTAATACAATCTTATACTTTAAAAAAACTTTGATGCATAATAACATAGTTTATAAAGACTTCTTCTATTTGGTTTCAAATTTCTAGTTTACCTTTTACTTTTTAATACACATTATATTACACACTACACTATAAATCCCTTAAAAATAAAAAATAAAAAAGAAACTCTACCATTTGACTCCAATATACACATTTTGTTTGCGTTTCGTATACAACCCTACTACCTATCTAATTCTTCACTTCAAAGTCCAAAAAAATTCTCTCTCTCTTGTTTTGCTTGATCGTTGCCAACCTCTACATCCACACCTCTCTTTCACTACCACTTGATGTTTTTGTACTGGTATGCTTGAAAGATTTTCTAAAGATGGTTGAGGCTTTGAAAAATTCTCATTTTGCTTGATGCTCTTTGTCACCAAAAATGGTTGAGGCTTTGATTTGTTTAAAGAATTGGTTGATGTCTAAGGAAGAGGAGCCTATATAGGGCTTAGATATATGAAGAAGTTGCACTAGGTAATGCATTGATCATATATTATTTTATAAGGTATATATTTTACATTAATTATTTGAAAAATTGTTATGTTTTATGCTAGGCAACAGATCTTGGATTATATATATAAAAAATATTTGAGTGGAGATACTTAAAGTTGGATATTGGTAATTATGCAACATGTTGGTTGTGGTTGATGTTTGTTGAATAAAAAGATATTTTTTTTCTTAGTTTTTATTATGGTTTGTTTGTTAGTTATAACTTATTAATTTGAGCTTTGTTAGACATTCAATATATGCTCAATTTTAGTTTTTTCTTTATGTATTTTTTATTTTGAGAAATTATTAGTTTGAACTTTTTCTTCTTTATAATGCACAATCTGATCAACCCACCCAATCCACTCAAACTTTAATTTGGTGGGTTGCTTTTAAAGTTTGGCTTCATTGGGTGGATTAGATTTAAAATTAACTCACCTGAACTTTGATTGGATGGGTTGAAAACTCTCTAAAATCCACCCAACTTACCCAATGTTCACCTCTAGTGGCAACTTTATTAAGGTTTCTAAGTTGATGTTCTTTTTTCAACTTTGGGAATTTAGACCTAGGATTTTCAATTTGGAGTTTTTTAAAGTTAAAAAGACCTAATATTCATTTTCTAAAAAATAAATATTAGGCAAAGAATTGTTAAATATTAGCTAAATACAGTTGTTACTAAGTATAAAATTGGTAATGTTTGTTGAGTAAATAAATGAGTAAATATTAGCTAGATAAAATATTCATTAATTTAAAAAATTGGTTTTTCTTTTAAATAATGAACTAGTAAATATTGAGTAAAATGGCGATGACAACAAATCGTTGTCATCTTATGCATTTGCAAATAAGGAAATCATAACAAATCCCCGTCATCCGGCACCATTGTATTTTGTAAACTTGGAAATTGTGACGAAGAATCCTCGTCGTCGCATTGCTTCATGACCAAGTTTATTTACTAAGTGATAAATTGGTATAGATAAAGTTATTAATGTATTAAGTAGGTAAATATTAAGTGAACTGATTTACCAAGTAAATAATCGGTAAGGTAAATAAAGTATTTACCAAATAATAAATTTAAAAAGATTTAGGTAAAATTTGATGAATAATGTATCTTATTAATGAGTACAAATTAAACACCCAAGAGAAAAAGCCTTGCATCTAAATTTAAAAATCTTAAAAAATCATCTCCAATTTTGCTTACCTTATGGTAACTAATGATTTGCAATTCCCCAAAATTGACTGACCCTAACCTTACCTCCCAATGCTCTCGTTGCCGCCTCTTTCCTAGACCTACTCCCTCTATAATCTCTAATGCCTTAACAACTATAACTAATGTGGAAGAATTTAGATATAGTAGTTTATATATACATTAGCGATGTTTTGTTATTAGTTTATCGATTTTATCTAATAAATCATTTGTTTTATTGAGCATTTGTTACCGTTTTGTTAATTGGCTATAGAAAGTCATACTAACTACTGTAATGATTAGACTTTGAATATTGACTTATTGATTACTAGAGTTTTGTTTTGTCTTCATTTTGGTTCCCTCTTGTGGATTAATTTTAAGTGAATTCGAGAATTGTTAGTGTCATTCTCTGTTCATACTAGGTTGGTAAAATATATCTTTTGTTCGAAGGCCAAAATTTAAAAAAAGAGTAAAAAAAAATTCAATTGGAGAAATGGCCTCTCTTTTTTTCACTAAAATACAGACTTTTTTAGGCTGAAAAATTACTCTAGTTTTTTTTTTAAGAAAAAAGAGGAAAAGAATTGTAGTGGGGAAAGGAACTCAACAAGATGAGACCAAAAAAAAAAAATGAAGCAGTTTTCTTATCTAAAAAGCTTATTTTTTGGTAAAAAAAAAAAGAGACCGTTTGTCCAAAAAGACTTTTTCTTAAAAGTCTTTTGTCAAAATCCCCGTTCGAAGCCGCCTCCTTCCCTAGGTCACGAACACCCCTTTTCCACGCTTCCTACAACACACGCTTCATTCTCATGTGATGTAGAGTTGATTGAACTATCCCAAGAGAAGTTGGGTTCTACTCAAACACTACAAGGGAATTGGCCAAGAGTTGAAAACTAACCCAAGTTTGATTCTTAAGCCTAGCCTGCCAAATAGTCAAAATCAAATCCCAACCAGCAAATTAGTTCAGATTTTCAAGCAGAACTCTACACTTACTTTACCCAAAGGTAGGCCCATAATTCTTATCGATAATATGAAATTTGTTTTCCAAATGCTTTAATTATGAAGAAAATAAAAATACTATTTGTAATACGTTGGATAATGAATTTACTATATGTGAGAATAGTAATCAAGCGGAGTCGTGGAGAATTTTGATATGGTCAAGCTAAAAAATTGGATGACCAAATTGAGCTTGAAATAGCTGTTGAAGCTCATGGTGGACCAACAAATTAAGTTGATGCAGAAATTGAAACAATTAAAGTACAAATTAGAAATCTAGAAATTGAGAGAATTATTTGTGAAGATTTTGGAAGCTAAGCAACCGAATTTTGTTGGCCAATTTGTAGGTACATTAGTCATTGAATTTGAGGATTTCAAGACCTGTGTCAATAGCAAGTAGCTTGGAATTTTTGGCATTGAGTTGGCCCATTGATTTGGTGCCCTTGTTGGTGGGATGTGATTCAAAAGAGCTATTCTTTTGAGGCCAATTTCTCCCAAGAGTCCAAATGAAGGTCTTTTCTTTAGAGCTTCTTTCATTCCACAATTTTCATCGGTTGTGTTTTTTTACTAAAAGTTCATTTCTACGTGCTTTTGTCAAATTTGAGGACAAGTTCTTTTCATAGACACGTAACCTGATGTTGAAAAGTTTAGCAATGTTAATTGATTTTATAAATATATATATATTTTTGTTTTGTCTTAGCATCATTATTTGTCAAGTATGTCTATTGTTTTATTGAGTATTTGTTATTATTTTGTTAAAGGTCTATAAATAGCCACAATAGCTAATGATGATGGTTAAACTTAAATATTTGGGAATTCTGGCCAATTCAAGGCCTTTCCCTCTCGTGGGTTATCTTTAGGTAGATTTGGAAACTTAAAGTCCCATCTTTCATCCATGTTAAGTTGAAAAAACTTTATCATTCTCAACTTCGATGCATCAACAAGAGGCCTTGAAGCTCATTCTTAGAGCTATAACCCTAGTAGATCATCGCCCGAGCTCGAAGGAAAGATAGAGGAGAGAATGTGTAGAGCGAATTCAACGAAGAGAAGTTGCAGAGGAAGAAGAGAAAATATAGAGCTAAGACAATTATGGACTTTTTTTTTTTTTTTGGTTTTCTTTCCCACTCTTTTGGGACTAGAACCAATTGAACGTTGTAGTTAAACCAACATGGGAAGATTTTGATGAAGGGCAAAAAAAAATTCCTAATTGGATAAATAACCTTTTTTTTTTTTAACCAAAAAATATATTTTTTTATGCAGGTAAATTGTTTCAGTTTTTTTCAAAATAAATAAAAAAAATGACTGTAGCAGGATAAGGAACCTCAACATGATAAAAAAAAATTGAAACTATTTTGATGTTCAAAAAGCTTTTTTTTTTGCCAAAAATTGTCTAAAAAAATTTGAACCATTTGTCCAAAAAAATTTTCCCATAAGGTTATTTTTAAAAATCTCTCAGTTACATGCGATGTGACCAATAAGAGTTCTCCACTTTGCAAATTAAAGCCAATTTGGAGCCCAAACTAGATAAAGAAATTTGCAATTTTTTCCCTCAAAAAAAAAATTGCAATTTTCAGTCCGCCAGAAAATAGTTGTTGCAAGGGAGGGGCAAGTAATGAACAAATCGTGCCGTTGGAGAAATCTTCTCCTTTCTCTTTCCTGATCTTTTGGTAAAAGGCCAACCAAAAAGATAAGGGATTCTCTAATATTAGCTGACTTTAAGGTTTTTCTGACGTGGCATTGACGCCGCCTCAACGGCGTCGTGTAGTGTTCGGTAACTCTTGGTTTATTTGATAAGATTAATTTTAGATTAATTTATAAATTGTGCTTAATTTAAAAAAAAAATAGTAGATTAACAGAAACAGAAATAACCGTCCATGCGCGCGTGATATTTTCCGTTTCAGTTCCAGAAAAAGGACAAAATTATATCGTACCCGTCTTTATCTTCTCCTAGATACGATACGACAATCTATATATAGTCGTCGTTTTCTTCTTCAGAGGATATTCATTCCTGATTCTTTTTCTCGTCTCCATTTTTCTCCTTTTTTTATTCTACTTCTTCTTCTTGTTGATCTCTGGGGCACTGATTTTCCTGATCACGTTGGGGAAGATTTCATAGCCTGAGAAAAGCTGCGAAGCGAAAAAGGAGGAGAAATGAGGATTGAAGCGGAGAGCGACGGAGTTTCGGCGTCGAGGAACCACCTGGTCTTCGCTTACTACGTCACCGGCCATGGCTTTGGCCACGCCACTCGCGTCGTTGAGGTGAACTTCGATTGTTCTTGCTGTTGGTCTTCTACTTTTTTCGATTTGTTTCGGTGAAGATTTCGGAATCAGAACCAGAGAATTTGTGGTTTTTTTTTTTTTTTTTCCGTTTTTTGATTTTGAAATTGTAATGGTGGTGATCCAGGTGGTTCGGCACCTGATCCTGGCCGGCCATGACGTTCACGTCGTCACCGGCGCTCCTGATTTCGTCTTCACTTCCGAGATACAATCGCCTAGACTCTTCATTCGCAAGGTCAAACTCTTGATGCTCGAAGTTCGTCTGCAAAAACTGAGGGTGGTGAATTATTTCCGATATAGTTATTGATGGAATTGTGTGATTTTTAGGTGCTGTTAGACTGCGGAGCTGTTCAGGTAGACGCATTAACTGTGGATCGCCTTGCTTCCTTGGAGAAGGTTTGTGAAAAAAAAAAAAAAAAGGGACAAAGAAAAAAGCTTCATTTTTTTTTTTAGATTTTGGTTTGAATTTGTGGAAAAAGAATGTTGCTTTATGCGTAGATATATGATATGTTCGTGAATGGTGTGAATTTGTTTACGGAGCTAAGTATATTTTTGATTCACAGTTGTTTTATATTTGGGTGTATCTAGTATTCAGAGACGGCTGTAGAACCTCGGGCTTCCATTTTAGCAACAGAAGTGGAGTGGCTGAATTCTATAAAAGCAGACCTAGTGGTATTTACTTACATTTTTTTTTTACTCTCATTTGAATAGCCAAATTTGCATACAATGGAATATAAGATCGAACAAAAAGCGTGTTGTTAATGTTTTAGTATGCCCAAGGCCACACAGGAAGACTTTGAATATGAGTTTCCATTCTAAAATAGCTTTCATATTAAATGAAAGCCGTCGGTTAAAAGTTTGATTGTACTGATATTAATATATATATATATATGTATATATAGGTCTCCGATGTTGTTCCAGTTGCGTGCCGTGCAGCCGCTGATGCTGGAATTCGTTCTGTTTGTGTCACCAACTTCAGGTGCCTTATCATTTTTTTTCGTTTCTTTCTTTTTTTCCTCCTAAACAACTAGTTTGTTGTTAAGTTGGCAAATGGAAGCTTCCACTTTTGTCTGATTCTAGGATGTGTTGACATGATAGATTTAGTTGGAGTTTTCTTTTTCTTTTTTTTTTTAATTTTTTCCCCTTCCCCCCGCGTTATGGGGTGTGACTGATTAAAGAAGTCGCATTTAATTCAGGAATTTCTCAAGCCAGTGCGTTGTTTTACTTCAGTATTGATTAACTGCAAAATTTAGCCTTCAGCATTTCTTTATCTTGAATGAAAATGAACCATAAGAAAATGAATGTTTCAAGTTATGGTTTAGGCAAATAAAGTAGAAATCAATTTTTTTTTTTTTTAATTTTCTGAAGACATTGTTTGTTTGTATTCTTTTTCTGTTTGCAGTTGGGACTTCATCTATGCAGAGTACGTCATGGCTGCTGGAAATCATCATCGGTCCATTGTTTGGCAGGTAATATTTTTTTCTGTATCTTGGATCATTGTCTTCCAGTAGTGTTGCTCCTCTCACTTGGTGTCGGTGATTATCCTCTCTATGTTAGCTGCACTCTTTTGTGTTCTTGAGTGTTTCCTTTTTATGCTTTATGTTGTTCAACAATGCTAAACCTGTTCTATTTCTTGACACTTGATGAAGATAGCAGAAGATTATTCTCACTGCGAGTTCTTGATTCGCCTGCCAGGATACTGCCCAAGTATGTTTAATATTGCATCTGTGAAACAGCAACTTCTCTTCTTGTTTGTTACACTTCTGTTGCATACAGTTTTAACTAGTTTCTCTTTAAATAAATACTTCCTTGCAGTGCCTGCTTTTCGCGATGCTATTGATGTACCACTTGTTGTAAGAAGACTGCACAAATCCCGTAAAGAGGTTTGAGGCTCACAAATTTAAGCAAAGCCCTTTAATTGCTTAATTTAATTCATGATACAATTTTAAGAATTCTTCTTCTAACAGGTGAGGAAGGAACTTGGCATTGGGGAGGATGTGAAACTAGTTATTCTGAACTTCGGCGGGCAGGTTAGCATAATCTTTTCATATCCTTGTGCCTTTAGTTTTCATCATCATCTGGCGCATGACCTTTGAACTTTATGAGCCCTTCATTAATAAAGAGATCAAGTTAGGTTTAAAAAGGTTGAAGGACATATATAGAAATGTTCTTAGATGGATGGTTGGATAGCAAATTTTACTTCCTTCAAAAAAATTTTTGATAATGAATCATTAGCTTATTTTAGGAAATAAGTTTTCATTGTTTTCCTGAAAATCTCATATCAAATCAGCTCTCATGCTATTTACTTTTCTTGCTTCAATTTATCCTTATGGTATTTATATATTTCTTCATCTATTGATGCAGCCAGGGGGCTGGAAACTGAAGGAGGAGTTTTTACCTTCTGGTTGGCTGTGCCTGGTATCTTTCGTAGCATTTACTTTACATTTTTCTAGACAAAGCGTGCACCCATATGTTTAGCACTATTGTACTTATTGCTTTCTTGAATCAGGTTTGCGGTGCTTCTGACACCCAAGAACTTCCACCAAATTTCAGAAAGCTTGCAAAAGATGCATATACACCTGACCTTATAGCAGCATCTGACTGTATGCTTGGTAGGCATGAAACTTGTACGAGTGAGCTGGATCGAGATCAATTTAGTAAATCCACATTATAATTAAACGTATCCCTTGTAGGAAAAATTGGATATGGCACTGTGAGTGAGTCGCTAGCATGCAAGCTACCTTTTGTGTTTGTGCGCAGAGACTATTTCAATGAAGAACCTTTCCTGAGAAATATGCTTGAGGTATGTTATGTTTTGCTATCCCCATCATCTTCGTCTCAATCTCTTTCTATGATAAAGATGTTTCTTCTGTTTGGGTCTCACTTTCTTTGATTTTTACTTAAAAATGCGAGTCTGATGTATAGTAATCATTTGGACAGTTTTATCAAGCTGGCGTTGAGATGATTAGGAGAGATTTACTTACTGGCCATTGGAAACCTTATCTTGAACGTGCACTTACTTTAAGACCATGCTACGAAGGTGGCATCAATGGCGGTGAGGTACCCTCTTCTTTTCTGGAGTTTTATGTCTAATTCAGTTTTTCGAGTTAGTATTTTCATGGTAAGGATCATAAATGTTTTGGAAAAGATATGCCGGATTAAATTGTTTTAGGTCATTAACTAGTCATAAAAAGTCACCCGTCTTCATAAGTTGACATTGAATTATGTTTGAGAGGAAGGAATTTGAGGAAATTATTGGGATTTAACATAAATTCTAGTAAAAGATTATAGCCTAATAGGAAATTCAAACACACAATTAACAATGCTATAGCCTACATGCAGAAAATTCGTAAACTTTGTGAGACTGAGAGTCTGCTTTTGGGTAATGAATCATTCGGATGTGTGTTCGCATATATGTTAGACTCTGAGTGCTTAAATGGTTTCATTCCAAATGGATAAGAATGTTAAGAGGTTTGGTTTCCTGTAATTCGTAAAAAGGTGTGCAGCAGATACTTGGTTTTGGGCAGGGCGGGACATGCAAGGTTGTGTTAAGCTTGATATACATTTTTATTCCCCTAACAGATTAGGATTTTGTGACAGTCAGTGGCCTAAATTTATGCCTGAACTTTCTTCAGGATCAAACAAAAAAAAATTATCTATAATGTCATCAACAATGTGTAAAGTTTATTCATGCAGCTACTGTGTTTATTTCCAATTTTTAAGGACTAATAATTTGAAATTTTGTTAATCTTTCCAGAAATATATGTATTTTTTTCTCCCTTGGTAGCTTTGTAATTTGATTCATGCATAATTGCTATACTGGTGTAATAAAATCTTAAATTACAGGTGGCAGCTCAAATACTGCAGGAGACAGCTTTTGGGAAACATTATGCATCAGATAAGGTAAACCATGGTTTTTGTTAATATCTTCGTGGTGCATATCGAGTGGAGAAAATCCTTTGGAACATTCATCTGCTTCATATGTATCAATATGCGCAGATTACATGCAATTCCTTTAATAAAACTATTGGCAGAAATTGAAAGTACCTACAACCCCAAGAGAAAAATATCTGAAGGCTTGATGCGTATATGCTGCACCAAATAAGCCAGATCGTTGTGTGAAAAGAAAGCACGGAAAATGAAAAATGAGGGAAAAAATATATATAGAAGGGTGAACAAAGCTCACAGTTTCCATGAAAAGCAGCTTATAAAAAACAGACTTCATACATGCCAATGCTGCAAGAGGATTCACAACCGAATTGAACTTTCACTTTATTGCAATGCAGCTTAGCGGTGCTAGAAGGTTGCGCGATGCCATTATTCTTGGGTATCAACTACAAAGGGTCCCTGGACGAGATATTTTCATTCCAGACTGGTATTTAAATGCTGAAAGTCAACTTGGTCTTAGTAGCGGATCACCCACTTTCCAGATGAGTGAGAGAAGTTTCATAATAGACTCGTGAGATTTTTTTCCCCTTTCTTACGGCAGTTTGATTCTGATAAGAGTGCTAATTGCATGCTTTTCTTACCATGATTCTTCTTCTCTTTCCAGTTGCACAGAAGACTTTGAGATTCTTCATGGGGATACTCATGGTCTTCCAGATACCTTAAATTTTTTGAAGAGCTTAGCAGGACTAGATGCTGACTATGACTCAGGGAAAAGCACTGAGAAGCGCCAATTGCGGGAGCGCAAGGCTGCTGCCGGATTATTTAATTGGGAGGTCTAACAACTCTAACTGAAACTCAAGGACCTTTTCTTTTTACCCTTTGCACTTGAGAGATAATGCTTTCTGAAATGTACATTGTCCATGCATTCTTTACAGAATTTTACAATAAAAATAGAGCGAAGGGTTTTCATTTCTATATTAAGGCATATCTGATGAGTTGATAACTCATTGATGCTAAATTTTTGGAAAATTAGATAATTTAAACACATGACTGACATAATTTCATGTATTATACTGTTTGAACATGTTTTTGTGCGCTTGTGTGTGTGGACATTCCTGGACATATGTATGCATGTGCAAAGATATTTGGATTCTTTCGTGTCTATAAGATATCTTAAGTTGTTTCGCTCTGATTTTCTTTCGTGAACACATCTTGGAGTACAGGAAGAAATTTTTGTGACAAGAGCACCTGGACGTTTAGATGTAATGGGAGGGATTGCTGACTATTCAGGAAGCCTTGTGTTGCAGGTGCCACAAATTTAATTCCCTGAAATTGATATGTTTAATTAGAATGATCTTGGATTGTCTAGGGCTCTGTATTGATATGTTTAATTAGAATGATCTTGGATTGTCTTCAGCTCTGTTTTCAGTGGTATTATAGTCCCTGCCTCTGCTGATTCTATACTTGTTCTCTTTCTGACAGATGCCAATTAGAGAAGCCTGTCATGTTGCTATCCAGAGGAACCATCCAAGTAAACATAGACTTTGGAAGCATGCACAGGCCCGGCAGCAAGCCAAGGGACAAGGGTCAACACCCGTCCTGCAAATTGTAAGTATGAGTATCAGAGTTTACTTCTTTTTTTTTTTTTTGGTCCAAGTTTCTCCAATAAAAGGAAGGACATAAATTTTTTTTTCTTTGGAATGATGAAGAAACCAAAACGTTCTCATTTGAAGTAGAATTTAGACTAGTTGATACAATCTTGTTTTTTTATATTTCTTTTTGTTTCATATCTTTGTGTTATTTTGTTACTTCAGGTATCATATGGTTCAGAGTTGAGCAATCGTGGACCAACCTTTGACATGGATCTATCTGATTTTATGGATGGAGAGAAACCAATATCATATGGCAAGGCAAAGAAATACTTTGCTCAAGATCCGTCCCAAAAGTGTGTCAGTCTTCTTTCTTTATTGTGCATAGCTGGATCTTTACGCCTTAATATCCTACAAGGTTTTGTTTGTTGTTAGGTGGGCAGCATACGTTGCTGGTGCAATTCTGGTTTTGATGACAGAATTACGTGTTCGATTTGAGGACAGTATCAGCATTCTGGTAAGCTTCCCGTACCTTTTACAAATTATGTAGATCTGTGCATTATTTCCTGAATAACTTTTGTTGTTGTTAATTGCAGATGCCTTTTTTACTTTATGTGTCCTGCTAGTAGTTTTATATGTAATGAGAAATAATAATGTTGTCTACAACTACTTTGTGTCTTAAACGACAAAATTGATATTCCTCCTTAAGGTGGACAAATCATGGTATAGGTGGATCAGTCACGCTTCTGTTTAGAAGCGCATGAAATGTCTGTCATGAATATGAACACGAGATCCACACTTAGGGGAACCCTTAAGATTTTCTATCAGATTTTTCATGAGAGGATTAGTGGCAAGAGACTAAGGTGCGCCACTGGGCCTACACAGTTGTGCTCGTATTTATGCATATGGTGACAAAATATAGTTAAACGAGATATCAATTTTTTCTCACTGGTTTGCTAATAAAAGTTCTGTTTCTTAGAAGGTCACTGTTTTTTAGTAACAACATTTTTATGCCGCTGATCATTTCAACAGTTGAGGGGTTCATTTCTATGCCATTTAATGTCTAAATATTATATGCAGGTTTCTTCTACAGTCCCAGAAGGTAAAGGTGTATCATCCTCTGCTTCTGTGGAGGTTGCTACCATGTCTGCAATAGCTGCTGCTCATGGTAAGCTTATTGCTCTATTTCCAATTCAAGAGTTTGTCTATATTCAAAATACTTGTTAGTTTTTAGCCACTTTCAAGATATTCTTAGAGGTCATAACTGTTTCATGGAAAAATAAGTACCAGTCTTTGATGGTTTCTACGTCAATTTAAAATCAGTCTTTTAAGTAGAATTATTGAAAATTAACTGTATTCATGGACATATTTTAAACAGTGAGACATACTTTTTTACTCTAAACTATGGGAAAACCTATATTTTGATCCCTAACTATAAAAAAAGTCTCGTTTTTGTTGCTATACTTTAAAATCAGGAGAAGTAGTTCCTTAACTTGCTAACTAAACAATTTGTTCCATGAACATGATGTATCTGTTGTCGGTGTTACGCTGCAGCTAGTTTTATGGCATTTTGCTATTGCCTACTCATTGGCTTGCATCACCTCTGTTGCATAAACAAATGACTTAAACCTTCTCCTGTACCTTGCAGGATTAAGCATTAATCCAAGAGATCTTGCTTTGCTTTGCCAAAAGGTTTGACGTTTAAAACATTCTGACCAATAATCTTTCTCAAAGTCTTGACATTTTATTTGATGTCACTGGTAAGATTTGTAAAATATTATCCCAAATTGGTCCTTAGGTGGAGAATCATATTGTTGGAGCTCCCTGTGGGGTTATGGACCAGATGACTTCAGCATGTGGTGAAGCCAACAAACTTCTTGCGATGGTTTGCCAGGTAGACTTGCATCAAAAGAAGCTTCATGGTCTGTTGTCGAGGTCAAGAAATAATGTTCCTATTTTGTGTGTTATTTTACCTATTTTGCAGCCTGCTGAGGTGATTGGGCTTGTAGAAATTCCTGGCCACATAAGATTTTGGGGAATTGATTCAGGGATAAGACACAGGTAGAAGGGAAAAGTAGTATTATTTTGATGTCTTCAACTTATGTTAGCCAATCGTTTTTCCCCCCTATGTTGGAGCAACATCTGTGGTTTGCTTTTTTGCAAGGGATGGGTTTACTAGGTTGAGATCCTATGTAGGTCTCAAGAAAACAACGGGATAAATGGATGTTAACAAGTTCTTTTTTTTTTTTTTTTTCCCTGGCCAGTGTTGGAGGTGCTGACTATGGATCCGTCAGAATAGGTGCCTTCATGGGTCGAAAGATGATCAAGTCAATGGCATCTTCTATCTTGTCTCGATCATTGCCAGATGCAAATGGGTTTAACATTGATGAGTTAGAGGATGATGGTATCGAACTACTGAAAGCTGAAGCATCATTAGAATACTTATGCAACTTGTCACCTCACAGGTCAGCTCATTTGCAAGAGATTTTTTCCCTCAATTTTTTTCACGTTAGGGTGCCATTTTTTGTAACTTGTGAGCATGCTATTTGTCGTATGATGCACTTTTGGTGTGATTAATTTGATTCTCAGATTTCAAAATGAATATATCTCTTTGTTCCTTTTTTCCTTTTGGCGTACAGATATGAGGCTGTTTATGCTAAGATGCTTCCAGAATCCATTCTTGGTGAGACATTCAAGGAGAAATATGATGACCACAATGATCCAGTCACAGTAATTGATCCCAACCGTAATTATGTATTGAGAGCACCTGCTAGACATCCTATATATGAAAATTTCCGGGTCAAGGTTAGAATTCATTCAAAAATTTAATTAGTATGCAGAAATCAATGATTGACCATTCATGCGTATAATTTTGTTTACTTCAATGTGTGCACATATATATGGGTGTGGGTGTGTGTGCGTGTGTGATTGGTCAAAAATTGTGCTAATACGATTCAAATTGATATGTCCCCAATTTAAGCTACTTTTAGTGTTTTTTACTTCAGAATCCAGGCGCATGATAGGGGTTCATTGATATGTTAATGCCCTTTGATCGTGATATCCTTCCAAGTCGTATGACTCATTTTTTTTTGTTTCCTTACTTTTCTACTTTGCATCTTGGAATAAACTAGTTTAGGAAATAAGAATATGGCCATATAGGTTATGAGAGTATTGTATCTTAAAATGATACAGGATAGTTTTAACTGAAGAACCACTTAATCTGGACCGAGTTGTTTATGCTATAAGGTTTCCAAACACTTGAGCAGCATTCACCTTAGCTCAAGATAATTTATGTGGCATGACTAGTCTTATATGTTGATGTTAACGAAGCTATTTACGTTTTATATAGGCCATATCTATTTCAAGAAAAAAAGACGTCATGTATGTACTCTATTCGAGCAATCTTGCTTACACTACATGCCCAAGCATTGTTTTTTTTTTTCTTTTTTGGTTCATTTGTCGACTCTTTTCATTATCATGAACTTCTATAGATGTTAGCTAATTTTGCATGTCTCCCTCCCAATTGCTTTATTGTAGGCCTTTAAAGCATTGCTAACGTCAGCAACGTCATATGAGCAACATTCAGCTCTTGGAGAATTATTGTATCAGGTACGTGGAAATTGTTTTGATTGTTGAAGTTAGGCACCTCTAGTTCTATTTACATATTGCGTAGGCATCTTGAAAGTGATACCACGGAAGTTTATAAGAAGTTAATTTGCGGGAAGCATCCTGCACGTAAAAGCCGTTCTGTATTCTTATGTAGTTGAGTATATGTGTTAATTAAACCACAATTAATATATGATTTTGGATTATAACTAATTAGGTTGCAGGTATCTTACCTGTCTGTATCTCATGGACAGAAACAGTCAGCATATCGCATCCAACTTTCTGCTAGATATCAGATATGGTATATTCAGAATATGTTCAAACTTTGGACAAAGTGTTTGATCCTTACTTTTGATTTCACGTGGTAAAACTGTTTCTTATTCTGCTGCTACAATTGACACGCAGTCAACTGATAAGCAGCAATTGACTTCTGCACATAAGCAACAATTAATTGCAGGCTAGGGAAAGTTCTGCGCTAGCTTTAGTTCCCCTAAGAAAGTTGATTGTCCTCTTATGTTTTGATTAGTTGGTTATTTAATTGGGTCCCAAGCAATAGAAAGGTCTTCACTTAAGAAGTCAATAAGAGTACAGGTTAAACGAACTTGAATCGACTTTAACTCATTTGACGAACACTACCTCGGTTGACTGGGTTCTTATTGGAACTCCTACCTGATTGCTAGGTCCTTTTGGGATTAAGGGTTTTTTTTTTCCCCTTCTTTTTGGGAGCAGTTAAAATTTGCAATTTTTTTCCTCTTGTATTTAATATGAAACTTGCTATTTGCTCCTTGTTTTTAGCTTGTGCATGACCTCATTTTAGCTGTAGACATTAAGTGAGAAACATAAACATCCAGCTGGTTTCCCTTTTTCTTCCTCTCAAAAGTAAAACAATACACTTCTTGCTGGTTTATAATCTTTTATTTTTTCTTCTCTTTTCTGGTTTAAGGAAAGCTGAAAGTTTTTTTTTTTTGGCAGTGCCACTATAGCTACAGTGCTTGTGGACTTGGCTCCGACGGAACGGATAGGCTTGTACAATTGGTACAGGAAATTCAACACAGTAAACTGTCCAAATCTGATGATGGGACACTATTTGGAGCCAAGATTACAGGTGGAGGTTCAGGTGGAACAGTTTGTGTAATTGGCAGGAATTCCTTACAGACCAGCCAACAAATTCTTGAGGTAATTTTATCTAAGTTTATTTATTCTTTATTTCTTTATCTCATCATACTCGCTACATATTACAGTCTTTCTTCTGTTCTTTTCGATATTTTTTGGTGGGTGGGGTAGGCCGACCTTTCTAAATCACTAGTATGCGAATTATGACATGGATTCCACCATCCCAGGAAAGTGGAAAAGGGTTTTTATAGTTTTTTCTTTTTTTTTTTTTTAAAAAAAAATTTTCTAAGAATAGACTATGTTTTGTGATCGTTCAGGTTCAGCAGAGATACAAAGCCGCTACGGGCTATTTGCCATTTATTTTTGAGGGTTCATCACCAGGTGCTGGGAAGTTCGGGTATCTAAAACTACTCCGTCGCAGCTCTCCCAAGCAAAATTAACTGAGATTTGATAATTAATTAATTAAATGAACTGTATTTATGCAATATGGTTAGGGAACCTCTCAGTACTCTTTCCCAGAAAATAGTGATGGGACAAGAGCGTATGGTATGTTAAAAGAATAACAATAAGTTGCATCGATTAATAAAACGACTTGTCGTCTACATGCTTGTACAATGGAGTATGATCCTCGCAATTTTTCTTCAAGTTTTGAAACCAGTAGTTGTCTGTATTAATATTATGAGCAAAATCAACCAATCCCTTCCAAGTTTAAAACTGACTAGCACTTTCGTAATTTAAGATGAAGTTTAAAGATAGAATGTAAGGTGAAATTCGAGTAAAAAAAATAATTAGAGCAATAATTATTATTTTTTTTCGTTTCATTTTTTCCCTCTTTAAAAACTGTGTAGAGTTTTTTTTTTTTTTTTAATCGTGTCTTTTCCATAGAAACAAGAATAATGAATATTCTTTTCATTGATGAAAGACAGAGAACAAGTAGGCTTGGTTGGCTGCCTCAACAATAGTAATAGAGAATCCGTGCTGCTATTAGTAATGCAACTCTTTGCCTTGCTAGAATTTATTCTTATTATAATTAAAATTATTGAAGGGCATGAAGGTCTCACAATTGGAATAATGGGTCACAATCACAAATACTAAAATAATGAGTGTCTAGACCGTAGAGGGACCATAATAATGCATACTCAATCAAATAGACCTATGACGGAGTATGGTTGTCAGCATCCTGCTGAAAGAAGGATTCATAGGTGGCTACTCTTGTCCTCGACTCCGGCAGCTCCAGCTCTTCCATAAATTCCGTTGTCATCTTCACAAAATCATTCTTGTGTAGCCGTTTCCATTCCTAGTTTGTCAGGGACAGAAGCAAAAATCAGTCAACGAAAGAAAATAATAATTACGCGAAAGCAAATAATAATTACCTGATATATTAAGCAGAAATTATTGGACAAGCAGTTGCAAGTAGTACAAAAGATTATCTACTCTACAGCCTTGTTTAGGGGGAAATTTATCAGGCATGGAAAAATTCCAGGTTCGGAGATGGAAATTACCAGAAACCAAACAAGGAAAGTGAGGAAAAATCTACCTCAAAATTCCAATCTCCGTATAAATTGGGATCATCTTTGTTGCTCCAAACGTAAGCGTGAGCTAGTAAATTCTTGGATCCATCCTGCAAAATAGTTGTCATTCTCCTTTATCTATCTTTTTTTTTTTATCTTTTTTATTGAAAAGTAGTAAATTTGACCAAAAAAAAAAAAAACATTTGTTTACAAAATTTGTGAAAGACCAAACAGGAAGATATTACCCCATTCTATTTTTAAGACAATTTATCTCCGGCTCATTACATGGCACATGCATTATCCTTTCTTGTTTGGATTAATCTCACAAAAATTCATTTTCATTTCCATCCGATAAACCCAATTAATAGTCAAGCATCTTAATGTCAACGATGACAAAAACAAAGTTCTCCATCAATCAAGAGAAATGAAGGATGAATTCAGATCAATCAGTCTCCATATTGTTTTCTCCTTATTCTTCTGATGACATTATTGGCTTGTAAAAACTGCTACAATAATGAAAGGGCTATTTCGACAACACTTACCCTCAGCAAAACTTCAACGGTGCGCCTTTCATACTCGACATCTTCGAATGTATCAAGGATATATAATTCAGGGTTTGTGATACCCATCAAAACCTGCAGGGAACTCATTTCTTGAGAAGATCAAATTTACAGTTCTTTTAGCAAAAACAATATGGTGACTGATCACTGTTGTCTCTCTCTCATTGAAAAGATGTCTACTCTATACATTCTTAAGGGAAAAGAAAATTCAGTACGGTTTGCATACCCCTAGCTCATTTCTTAGATAACTACTCTACCACCATACATACATACATTCATACATACATACATACATACATATATATATATATATATATATATAAACATAAGTTTCATCCATCTGCCAAGTGCTCAAACATAGGCATCACCACTAAATTTTACATTTGCAAGAATGTGAAAAAGGATTCCCAAGATTAAAATAAAGATCTTTTTACTTCAGAACCCCTAAGCTCTTGCAAGAGACTATGCTAACAGTAAAAGTATATTGCAACTTCTGCCCTAGTAAGTGATGGTTCTTTACACAAAAACAATTCTTGTTATAACTACAGAAACCGATAATTATACAAATTTCATGAATCATAAAGCCAATTTGATCCATACAAAATTAAGCCCAACTTATTTTTGTGGGCAGGCAATTAGAATAAAACAGGATGAGATCAAAATCACAGACCCTTCCATGGACTTTCTTATTCTCCACCGGTAATATGGCCGGATAAACACGTCCTTTGATGCTGTATCTATGACTGCAAATGAAATTTCCCATTTCACCAATCAAAGTAATTAATTAAGCATGCAATTTGACAAAACTTAATAACAAACACAAGAATTTTAGTAAGAAGAAAAAACATATCAATTAGTTCCCAATCACAAAGAAACGTAACAAAACAATAAAACAAAAGAAAAAAGGGGGGAAAATAAGGTAGATGTATTATTATTATCATTGGATTGCATGCAAATCAATTCAGAACCCCCCACCCAAAAAAAAGAAAATATATGAAAGAAACTTTGAAAAGTGGAATCAGTATCGGATAAGAACAGAAAATGACAGAGATATAACTAGTTTGTAATCAAATTAATGATATGAGAAGTACAAACACGCATTAAAAAGTCACAGAGACAGAGAGAGAGAGACGGACAAGGCGTTGAGGGTGGCGAAGGATGAAAGAGGAATACGGTTCAAGAGAACACGAACGACGTCGTCGGCCATGAGGCTGCCATAGACGAAGACATTGTGAAGGCTCTGAGACTCAGAACCACCAACAGCAATTCCACTCATTTTTTCTTTTTTTTTCTCTATTTGCTTGTGCTCTTCACTCTAAGCGGGGGGCTTAACTACACAATCTTATACCCAAAAATATGGAAAATCATCCACTAATATTTGCATTTGTCACGCAACTTGCTTGTTTCTTTTTTTTTTTTTTTTTTATTTGAGAAAAGTTGCTTGCTTGATACGGTGTTTGATATAAGATAGCCCACACTATCGTGGTATAAAATTTTTATATATTATAAAAAAATTATTATAATAAAAACAGTTTTAATCAATAATTCTTACTATTGTATCAAACTTTTATGAATTTGTTTCCCTTTTCTTTCAAAAAAAAAAATGTTTCCCTTCGGATTTACTTTTTATTATATACTATCAAAATGTTTCGTATTCATCATTGTCTTTTTCTCTTCTTTGTTTCTTTTCAATAAAGATAATATAGTCTCATCATTTGTCGTTTAGTCTTTTTCTTTTTGTTAAAAGATAATCCCAAAAGCAACCATGAACCATCCATGGCCGGCGTTATAAGCAACTAATCTGTGTGGGCAATTCCTGGTGGTGTTTATCATCAAGTAGTTAAGAATTTGACCCTGCGTAAGGTGTTACCAATACAACACAATTTATCATTAATTAATTAAAATAATAAAATTCTGCATTAAATAATCAATACAACGTAATTCTAAACCATCAAAATCACATATGAATGTCTGAGGCTTTAAAATCACGTTCTATAATAACATAATTTTCCCTGATTTTCATGGCAAAAATGATTGGAAGGAACGTAGCTAAATGCTGTTCAAATTTGGAATTTTCTCTTTTCCCTTAAGTCGTCATTGCAATGCGCCAAAAATCTCTGTATTTTTTGTTGTTTTTTTGTTTTTGTTTTTTTTTTTTTTTTTGGTTTGTTTTGATCCTTTTTAACAAAGTTTAGAAGAGCAGCCAGTCCTTGGTTTTGGTTTTACCATCCATCTAGCAACACAAAAAACAACCACATTTCCAATTTCTTGCTTCACCTCACGCGGGTGAGCCAGCGCAAGTACCCAAGTCTAGATCAGCACAGTATGGTTTTAAAGTTAAAACTCCTATTAAATTCAAGAAAGAGGCATAATCTATATCACAAATACAAGAATTCTCATATGGGAAACAAGTTTGCAGAGAATGGAAACAATAGCGGCTGTAGCTAGACGACAGCAACATCATCATTGTATGTTCATTGGCTCAGGGCTGGAAGAGTTAAGTATGTCCAGCAACGAGTTCTGTGGCTCCAGCTCCTCATGCCAGAGTAGAAGTTTGTCTCCTGGATAGAAGTTTCTGGTCACTCCCTCAGAATTTATCTGCAGAAGCACAACAAAGAATGGGGATTTCAGCCAATTTGACAGTACGTGTGAGAAAATCTGCAATATATTACACGACAGCCATCAATGAATTTGATGGCATCTTACAATGACAGTGCGAACAACACCTCCACTAGCGCCGTCGCGCGCGATGGCAAGGGAAACTGCCTTGACCACTAGTTGCTGCAGCAGAACATCAGAGCTGTTAGCCGAAAAGGAAAAACGGTGAAATAATAAGTTCCCTTCTCTACTGACTTTTCCCCCTTTTTTTTTTCCTTCTCACGTGAATGGCTTATAAGTTCTAACACAAACAATTCCCATAATAATTTAAAAAAAAAAAAAAAAAGAGACCTAATACCCAATCCATTCAAGGCAGTTACTCATTTTTGCATTCACGTACAACAAGGAGTACTTACCTCAGCTTCATCCTTGGTCATTCCTTCTTTCCATGCTTGGTCAAAGAATCCATACAAATAACTGGATCCAGATCCTGACGAAACACAATTGTTCAACACGAGCCATTTTCAGTCACATTCACCGATTGAACTATGAAGCATCTATATTTGTTACAAAGCATGTTTATATCAACCTAACAGTGTAGTCAAACATCCTTCCAAAGAAGAGGGTGGCAAGGCCCTACTATCAGAACACGATACTAAACCCAGCTATTTACGAACTCGCGAATGAATGCTCCACAAGCATATGAAACTCATTTATACAAAAACAATTAAAAGATGGACCAAATCCAAATGCAAGATCACAAATAGAGTTGAGTCAGGTCCCAAATGATATGTTATTGACCTAGAAAGGCCAAAGAGAAAACATCCTGTATAGTGTTAGCAAGGCTAGTTCAGTCTTTTTATTATTATTATTTTAAGTTTCTAATAAGTTGGTTAGCCGGGTAGTTTCCTGATATCTAGGATAGTTAGTTAAGCTCTATTCCTAGCTGCCAAGGAAACAAATAAAAGGCAGATGCTGTACCTTAAATGTTAAGTTTTTCCGATTCTAATAAAATAAGTTGCACCATAGTTTTTGGCTCTCTCCTCTAGTCGGATTCTTCATGGTATCAGAGAGGATTTAGAGTTGAGAGAGACAATGGTTAAAATGGCTATGGCAGGAACAAGAGGAGTTGAGGGTTCTGAAGTAACTTCTGGCACTTCAAAACCAGCCTCCACAATTGTTTCTACTGCAATTCCGGAAAACTCAAATCATACCTCCCTTCAAATCACTACTCATAAGTTAAATGGGACAAACTTCTTAAAATGGTCCCGCTCCATTTTAATGGTGATCCGAGGGAAAGGTAAATTAGGATATTTGGATGGATCACTCCAACAACCCAGCCACGATGACCCTTCTTATCCGAATTGGGAGGCTCAAAATTCAATGGTGATGGCATGGTTAATTCACTCTATGGAGGACCATATCGCAGACACGTATATACTCTTTCCTTCTGCAAAACGAATTTGGGAAGCTGTGACACTTGCCTATTCAGACCTGGAAAATTCTTCTCAAATGTTTGAACTACGAAATAAGGCAAGGGATTTAAGACAAGGAGACAACAATGTCACCCAATACTACAATGATCTGACTAAACTATGGCAGGAATTGGATCTCTTCACTGCTCCATCTTGGAAGGCTCCTGAGGATGCAATTATTTACAAGAAAATGGTGGAATGTGACAGGATCTATGACTTCCTTGCTGGGCTAAACAAAGAACTGGATGATGTTCGTGGACGCCTACTGGGAATTAAACCATTACCACTCATAGAGGAGATCTTTGCTGAGGTACGAAGAGAGGAGTCGACGCCGTGTCATGCTTGGTGGGTCCAGTATTCCTCCAATAGAGAACTCGGGTCTGGTGGTTAGAAGTGTGGAACCATACAATGATGGCAATAAAAACAATGACTCAAAAGGATACAAGAAGTGGTGTGAGCACTGTCACAAGCCTTACCATACTAAGGAGACGTGCTGGAAAATACATGGGAAGCCGGCTAATTGGACTCCTAACCGACCTCGTAATCGTGAAGGGAAGGTACTTCAAGTTGCTGCTGAGACTAATTCAGAGAAACTATCAGACACCGGTGGTTTTTTCTCAAAGGAGCAGATAGAACAACTCAAACAAATGTTATCTATTTCTCAGTCCTCATCTACTTCCCTTATGGCACAAAAAGGTACCAATCTGACCTCATTTGGTGGCCTAACCGAAAAAGATGAGCCTTGGATCATAGACTCTGGAGCTACAGATCATATGACAGGATGTGAAAAGATATTTACTTCCTATACTCCTAATCCTGGTAATCATAAGGTCAAGGTTGCTGATGGGTCGTTTTCTGTGGTTGCGGGAATGGGAACCGTGATTTTGAACTCTAAATTTACTCTAAAAAGCGTTCTCCATGTTCCTGGCATTTCTTGTAATCTGTTGTCCATTAGCAAGATAACCAAAGATTGGCATTGTGTAGTTAATTTCTTTCCCTCTTTTTGTGTTTTCCAGGATCAGGTCTCGGGGAGGAGGATTGGCAGTGCTAGAGAGATTGATGGATTGTACTATTTTGAAGACAATGTGTCTGTGAGTAGGCATGTTAAACATACTGTAGGAAATGTCTCTCCGTCTAGAAGGCAACAAATCATGTTTTTACATTATAGGCTAGGGCATCCGAATTTTGTTTATTTAAGACATTTATTCCCTATGTTATTCCATAAAGGTGATTTATTTCAGTGTGAGACTTGCCAATTAGCAAAACACAAACGTGTTTCTTTTCCTCCTCAACCTTATCGTGCTTCCAAGCCTTTTATGTTAATTCATAGCGATATTTGGTGTCCTTCACGTGTCTCTAGTGTTACCAATAAAAGATGGTTTATTACTTTTACAGATGACCACACTCGTGTTTGTTGGGTGTATCTTTTAAAAGAAAAATCTGAAGCAGAAAGTGTGTTCCAAGTTTTTCATAAAATGATCCAAACCCAATATAATGAAAACATTAAAATACTCCGTACAGATAATGGTACAGAATATTTTAATTCCATTCTTGGGAATTTTCTTAAAAACAATGGAATTATACATCACAGTTCTTGTGTGCATACACCACAGCAAAATGGTATTTCTGAAAGGAAAAATCGTCATCTTTTAGAGGTAGCACGTTCTCTATTGTTCACAACAAATGTCCCTAAACGTTTTTGGGGGGATGCAATTTTAACGGCCTGCTATTTGATCAATCGGATGCCATCCCGCATTTTAAAATTTCAAACTCCTTTAGAGTGTCTTTCCAGTTCTTATCCGGACTCACGTTTCCTTTCAAATTTAGATCTAAAAATCTTTGGATGCACGGCTTTTGTTCACAATCTAGACCCGATTCGCACTAAACTTGATCCTCGTTCCCTTAAGTGTATATTTCTCGGTTATTCTTTAACTCAAAAGGGTTATCGGTGTTACTCTCCGGATAAGCAAAAATATCTAGTCTCTAGGGATGTCACGTTTTTTGAATCTCAGCCATTTTTTGGTCCACATTCAGTTCAGGAAACTTTCCATAATCTCTCCCCTGAGTCCGGAACTATCTCTCCACCAAATCTTTGGGAATATTTTTGGAACTCTTCCCCTGATTCTCTCTCACCCGTTTTGCTACAACATTCCCCGAATGTCCGTGATTCTCTCCCATCTGTTACTCTCCAAGATTCGGGTGATCTTTCCCTAAAATCCAGTGATTCTCTCCCACCTGTTTCCATTCCAGATTCCGCAAATCTGTCTCCTGATTCTGTTAGTTTCCCCGTGATCACTCCCGAGTTTATCTCCCCTAAATCCCTCTCACATTCTCAGCCTGATTTTCCGGAACATCAAACGACAGGGGGAGACACACTACGGCCGTTTGATATTACCTACTCACGGAGGCTACGTCCAGCAAATAAACAAGGACCGGATATCTCTCACAATCACAGCCAAAAATCCAATCTGAAATCTGATTTGGAACCGAATATCTCTCATC
This sequence comes from Artocarpus heterophyllus, assembly GCA_025403435.1. Lineage (NCBI taxonomy): Eukaryota > Viridiplantae > Streptophyta > Magnoliopsida > Rosales > Moraceae > Artocarpus > Artocarpus heterophyllus. Next base: position 33,660,826 of record CM046334.1, on the reverse strand, counting down.
CAAGCAATAATCCAGGGCAATCATCAGATTATATACATAATTCTGAATTTACAGATTCAATTGCAATCAGAAAGGGCGTTCGGTCTTGCACGAAACATTCTTTATCAAACTTTGTCACTTACTCTCATCTATCAAAACCTGTTCAAACACTTGTGTCTAGCCTTGAGAGTGAAGAGATTCCAAAGAATATACAGGAGGCATGGGAGAATCCTAAATGGAAAAAAGCTATCAACGAAGAGATGGAGGCTCTTGAAAAAAATGGAACATGGGAGATCGTAAAGAAGCCAGAACAGAAAATTCCTGTGGGCTGCAAATGGGTCTTCTCCATCAAGTACAGGGCAGATGGACTAATTGAGAGGTATAAGGCACGGTTAGTTGCAAAAGGCTACACTCAGACATATGGGGTCGACTATCAGGAAACTTTCGCACCGGTGGCAAAGCTAAATACGGTAAGAGTATTACTATCACTTGCTGCAAACCTAGACTGGCCCCTACAACAGTTGGACGTAAAGAATGCCTTTTTAAATGGAGATTTGGAAGAAGAGGTCTATATGGAGTTACCCCCAGGATTCAATAAAAAAGGAGAAGATGGTTTGGTCTGCCGGCTGAAGAAATCTCTGTATGGCTTAAAACAGTCCCCTAGAGCATGGTTTGAGCGATTTACCAAGGCAATTCGAGGTCTCAAGTATAAACAGGCTCAAGCTGATCATACCTTGTTCTACAAGCATCAAGAAGGTAAAATCACCATACTCATTGTATATGTAGATGACATAATATTAACAGGGGATGACACAGTGGAGATGGAACACTTAAAAAGAAGGCTTGCAGCTGAATTTGAAATGAAGAATCTTGGAAGCTTGAGGTATTTTCTAGGCATGGAGGTAGCTAGAAACAAGTCTGGAATTTCTGTGTCACAACGGAAATATGTTTTAGACCTCTTAAATGAAACTGGAATGTTGGGTTGCAAACCAGTTGAAACCCCGGTGGAAGCAAATGTAAAACTCGAAGATAAAGGAACAAACAGTCCGGTGGATCGAGGAAGATATCAAAGGTTAGTAGGAAGACTGATCTATCTCTCACATACAAGACCCGACATTGCTTTTGCTGTAAGCCGAGTAAGTCAATTCATGCAATGTCCAACAGAGGCACACATGGATGCAGTCTATAGAATCTTGAGATATCTAAAGGGTACACCAGGTCGTGGTTTATTCTTTGCTAAGTTCGAGGAAAGAGGCGTGGATGTATATACAGATGCTGACTGGGCAGGAGCTGTGGAGGATAGAAGGTCAACCTCAGGATATAGTACATTTGTCTGGGGAAATTTGGTAACCTGGAGGAGTAAGAAACAAACAGTGGTTGCAAGAAGTAGTGCTGAAGCTGAACTGAGATCAGTTGCTCATGGGATCTATGAAGTTCTTTGGCTGAAAATCTTGTTGGAAGAATTAAAAGTAGAAGTAAAGACCCCTCTGAAGGTATACTTGTTAGACATGTATGCTCTAAGGAGTAAAAATGTAATACGTTTTTGGAGACATTTTTATCAATAAAGAATTTATTCATTTATATATACCAAATATTGTCCTCTTTACGTTCATATTCGTTGAATGTATGATAAGCAAACAGTAGTCTGAGACTGTCAGTCTAAACCTTAAGAGTTGGGCATATGATGGGATGATTATGCGGTAGACACGACTCTTAAGGTGATGGTCTAAAATATATGATCCGCAATCGAGGGAATAAAGTTGGGCGCTTTATTCATGTAAAGATTGTTATGTTGTCTATATCCCTTTTGGGAGATGGTTTGTCTTGGCCATCGGAGTTGGACTCCGTGAATAGAAACATTGGCGCGTTGTCATAGGTGACGATGTGTTGGATCGGGACATAAAGTGAATTGATTTGGATTAATAATTCTGTCTTGGCAAATCGATTCACTTTAGACAGTCTTTTGTATTGTATCTTAATCCTGAGATGAATAATGGGCCCGTTGTCTCGACTTGTGTCTTTTGATGTACCAATGGGTGACTCCCACATCTCTATAGTGGCATGCATGCCGGTACGTTGGAGGCATGACTCTTGATAGCGTAGACTTGTTATTCATAGATATGGAATCCATAGCTCCTCTTTAGGAGTAATGATATCCTCTTATATGCGTTGTCCTGTAATTGGAAAACTGGAGCGCTCAACCATTTGGATACATAGGTGTAACCGAATGGTATACTATCTTTGGATGGTAAGTTTTCTAATGGTGAGACAATGGAACGTAAGAGAAAAATAATCGGGAAGGTAAGACAGAACTTGTCCTTAAGCCGATTATGGATGATCATATGGGGATGCGATACACTATGATATGTCATGGAGACTTAGCTACATGAGCTTCGTAATTCTGTAAAGTTCGAGAGTGCAGCTCCAAGCTTTTAGTGGAGTAGCGTTGGAGTTGATAATTGTGAAATGTATATCTGGGATATTGGGTTTCATAATTATCATGAGCTTGAACTTTATAGGTCCATTTTGGTCCCCTTTGCTAGCTCACAAAGTCCTGTAACGACACGGCGTGCTTTTCCAATAATTGGTGACTTATGTCGGATTTATCAGATTGGTTTAAAATTTATAAGAATCAAATAATTCATGTCTGTTTATCGGTTGAATTAATTTTGTAAGAAATTAGTTCAAGATGAACTTGTTGAATTATGGCGTTCGGATAATTCTTGTCTGTTTATCGGTTGTTTTAATTTTGGACAATTAGAACAAGATAAACTTGTAGAATTATTTGAATTGATTTATTTTCTTAGAGATTATCTTGATAGAGTTTGTTTTGATCAGATATCTTTTCTATTGGGCTATTTGAATCAAAACTGAGACTTTATCCTTTAGAATCTCGGGTGGAAAATAAAAGATTCGCGGAGATTTTTTCTCGGCAGTTCGGCCTGCCGATCAGAAAGTTCGGCCTGCCGAACTGGCAAGTTCGGCCTGCCTATCTCACAGTTCGGCATGCCGACCGCGACAGCTAAGATTACGCGTTTTTCACGCGTATCTTATCAGATATTGATCCGAACTTGATTCTATTTCGATTTTTGAGACCTAATCTGATATGGACTGACCCCAAGGACCAATAGGTATAAAAAGGGAGTGAGTCTAATGATTTACTCAGATCAATTTGAGAGATTAAGAGTGATACTCTTCTAGTGAGCATCTGAAAACTCCCTGAGAGCTTTTGTTCACAAATCACGAACACTAGCTTTGGGTTCTCTCTATTGGTTGGAAGGAGAGTCACCGGTGGAAGAGCTGTACGTGTGAGCCCACACTCACTCCGGTTGTGGATAGAGAATAGCAAAGAAGACCAGTTGGTTGAGGCTCTTCTGGAACGTTACTTCTCTACACAGGTCGCGGAGGTTCTTCGGCACACTGAGGTTAGTAAGATCTGTTTAATTTATACATATAACATGTCATACTTGTATTTTGGAAAATACTCTGATGAAAATTTTTAAAAAATTTCGCTGCACACTTTGTTTCCAACAATTGGTATCAGAGCCGAGGTTTTTACATAAATTTGCAAGTTTGTGATCATGTTATATGCATAAATTTTGTGATCTTAATCTCTCCAATGCTTGAATTGAATTTTATAGAGAGATGGCACTCTAGGTTTCTATATAATATATATGTTGTCATGGATTATGTGGTGAATGTTTATTAATTAATTATGGTTGATTAAATTGTTGTTTAATTATTTATTAATTAATTAATACCGGTTATGGTTCCTTAGAGGTTAGAATGTGTATCTAAGTTTTTCATGTAATTAGATGGCGGACTATCATCTCCGTCTAGGAATTATTATTTAATTTGTAAGAATTTTGTAATTAAATAATTATTCGGAGAAGACGGAACGAGAAGTCGGATCTTGAAGATAGATGATGGCGCCTCCAGGTATTTCCTGAGTCTCTAATTTTATGTTTTTGAATTGTTGAAAATAAAATTGATGAATTGCATTAAAATTGTATTTTCTGGATTGAGGGTTTTCTGCTCGGTCGGCATGCCGGACCTCACAGTTCGGCAGGCCGAAGGTCACAGATCGGCAGGCCGGACGTACGGTCCGGCAGGCCGACAGTGGGGCAGAAATTTTGGTGCTCTGCCGGCAGGCCGAACCTTCATGTTCGGCAGGCCGAACCACCATGATCGGCAGACCGATCACCCAGATCGGCCTGCCGACCGAGAGCTGCCAGGCGTCCAGAAAAGGTGCGATTTTTAGTGCAGTTTTAATTTTATTTTGGGACGATTCTGAGAAACATTAAATTTGGATATGACCGGAAATATGAAGTGTTCGATTCATACGGGATTGAGGACTTGAAGATGGATATTACATGAAGAAGGATATAGCTTGAGGATTCAAGGATGAAGAATCGATAAATGTCTCGATTATTCTCTTGTAATCTTAGTTTTTCTATTCTCTAGGGTGGAACCATAATATTACGGTTATTATTATTATGCTTGTAGCTTTGCTTGATTGCTTTGCTTGTCTGCATTATAATATGATTTACCATGTATATTGATAACATGTCATATAGAATAGGGAGTGCCGCTCATATTAAAATTATTCATGCATAATTTTAAAATAAAACCTTGACTTCAAAAGATTGAGTGGGAGAAGGTTTTCGAAGAGAGAACCTAAGGCCTCCATCGTTGGTCCATAGGTAGAACATGATGGTCCCAACCCCTAGGAAGGGATTTCTATTATGTACCAGATTGGATCTCTAAAAGGATAAGGTATTTTAGTATGATTTATGGTTGCACACCCCTAGGTGGTGATTATAAATCATGGATAAAATATTGAAACGGTGGTTATACACTCACGTTAATTTTATTATTAACCTCCCCTAGGAGCTCTGTTAATAAAATTAATGGCCAAAGAAACGATTATTAGTATATGCTGGATCATACGGGTCCTGGATGGCATATATTAATCAGGAGGGGATCCGTGTTCCTGATTGAATTTGGCATGACTCCCCTAGGAGCTTGTTGAATTCTGAGTTGGGAATTATCGTTGTAAGGTTGTGATATTTTCAAGGTTTTGACACATAAACACATTTGTATGATTTTACATGATTGTGTTATCTTACTAAATTATTAAATATGTTTGCTTATGTTTGGTATATGATTCTTTATTGTAGATTGAAAATGTCTAAAAACGCTTTATCATCGATACTTGACAAAAACCAATTAACCGGTGAGAATTATAACGATTGGAAACGGAACCTAGACATCGTCCTATCCTTTGAGAAACTGAAGTATGTACTGACAACTCCTTGTCCTCCCGAGCCTACGGGAGACTCAAGTAATGAGCAATTCCAAGCGTACGAACGCTGGAAAGATGCTAATGATCAGGCCCGCTGCTATGTTATGGCTAGCATGAATAACGTGCTGCAGGCTCAACATCAGGATTATGAGACTGCGAAGCAGATCTTGGATAATCTTGAGGATATGTTTGGAGGCCAGGCCATAACAAAGCGGCAAGGGGCGCTTCGGAAACTCTTAAACTGTAGACAGAGACCGGGGACATCTGTAAAGGAGCACATGATGTTGGTCATGGGTTACCTCGCTGAGGCTCAAACCAATGGAGCCGACATCGATGCTGAAACTCAGATGACTATGGTCTTTGAGACTCTGTCTAAGGATTTTATTCCGTTTAGAGCTACTTTTAATCTGAGCAATAGACGGGATATGACCTTGACAGAACTGATGAAACAGTTACAGGAGTTTGAACTGCTGATCAGGGAGTCTCCTGCTGGTGGAGAGGCCAATATGGTAGCTGCTTCTGGTTCCAATCCTAACTCTGGGAATGGAAAGAAGCAACGGGCCAAGAGTGGTAAGTCTTCTATTCCTATTGCTACCAAGAGCAAGAAGAAGAAGAAGAAGAACCCAAAGAAGCTTAAGTGCTTCTTCTGTGGTAAGGTCGGGCATATAAAGAAGCATTGCAAGGACTTCCTTTCCAAGGGAGGTAGGTGTGATCTTCTATATTTAGAAACTTGTTTGGTTGAGGAATCCAGTGACATTTGGGTCATAGATTCCGGTGCAACTAATCATGTTTGTGTTTCTCTGCAGGGATTCAAAGAAACGAGAAGTCTACTTCGTGAAGACTTAACGCTTCGGATGGGCGATGGATCCTTGGTCTCAGCGGAAGCAGTGGGAGATGTCCATCTTTATTTTGATAATTATAGGAATTTAATTTTGCGAGATTGTTTTTATGTTCCTAAATTTAAAAGGAATTTAATTTCTGTATCTTCTTTATTTAAAGACTCCTACGTGGTATCTTTTAATGAAAAAGTGGTGATTCGTAAAAACAAATCTTTTATCTGTTCTGGATGGATGCAAAATAATCTATATTTTATCAAACCTAAGATGGACTTGTTGCTTAATGCTGAGATAAATGATAATGACTCAAAAAGACTTAAAACTTCTCACTCTAATAAGACTTATCTTTGGCATTTGCGCCTTGGCCATATTAACCTGAATAGGATTCAAAGGTTGGTAAGGGATGGACCTTTAAGTCACTTAAAGGTGGAATCTATACCTCAATGTGAGTCTTGTTTGGAGGGTAAAATGACCAAAAGACCATACGGGTCTAAGGGCAATAGGGCCGAAGGGGTTCTAGAACTTGTGCATAGTGATGTTTGCGGACCGATGAACATCCGGGCACGAGGAGGGTATGAGTACTTCGTCACTTTTATTGACGATTACTCTAGATATGGGTATGTGTACCTAATGCACCACAAAAGCGAAACTTATGATAAGTTCAGGGAGTTTCGGGCTGAAGTGGAAAAGCAATTGGGTAGACCCATAAAGGCACTTCGATCTGATCGAGGTGGGGAATACCTTTCTGATGAGTTCTTGGGACACTTGTTAGAGAATGGGATTTTATCCCATTTGACTGCGCCGGGCACTCCGCAGCAGAATGGCGTAGCAGAGAGAAGGAATAGGACTTTGTTGGACATGATTCGGTCCATGATGAGTTATTCATCATTGCCTTTATCCTTTTGGGGATATGCACTACAAACCGCATGTTATCTTTTGAACAATGTGCCTTCAAAATCGGTCCCTAAAACTCCTCACGAGTTGTGGACAAGACGGAAGACATCCTTAAACCATATTCGCATATGGGGATGTCCAGCTCATGTCCTGTTTAAGGATCCGAATAAGTTGGAAGCACGTTCAGAAGTTTGCGTGTTTGTAGGATATCCAAAAGGGACTAAAGGGGGTTATTTTTATAACCCAAAGGAAAATAAAGTCGTGGTTTCAACTAATGCAACTTTCCTTGAGGAGAGTTACATGAACGACTTTAAACCTCAAAGCAAAGTGGTGCTTGAGGAGTTGAGGGGTAATCCGTTTACTCCGGAGGTTCCGAACGAAACCATTCCGATCGGTGTAGAAAAACCAAACAAACCTGAACAACAACCACAGGGGCTTCGGCGTAGTGGGAGGATCGGGCGTCAACCTGAAAGGTATATGTTCAATGGGGAGGTCTTTTTGGCTGAACCGGATGAACATGACAGGGATCCTTATACTTACGCAGAAGCTATGGAGGATGTTGATTCAAGACTCTGGACAGAGGCCATGAACATTGAGATGAAGTCTATGGAGACTAATCGGGTCTGGGAGCTTGTGGATCTTCCCGAAGGGGTAAAACCCATAGGGTGTAAGTGGATCTACAAGAGGAAAAGAGGAGTGGATGGAAAGGTCGAAACCTTTAAGGCTAGACTGGTAGCTAAGGGTTATACGCAAAAGGAAGGAATCGATTATGAGGAAACCTTTTCGCCTGTAGCCATGCTTAAGTCCATCCGGATTCTCTTGTCCATAGCTGCCGCTCTCGACTATGAGATTTGGCAGATGGATGTCAAGACGGCTTTTCTAAATGGCTATCTTGATGAGTCCATTTATATGGAACAACCAGACGGGTTCAAGGTCGCGGGTCAAGAGGGTAAGGTTTGTAAGTTGCTAAAGTCTATTTATGGACTTAAGCAGGCTTCTCGTTCTTGGAACATAAGATTTGATCAAGTGATCAAGACTTATGGGTTCTCACAAAATGTGGATGAACCATGTGTTTACAAACACATTAAGAATGGGAAGGTGGTTTTTCTACTACTCTATGTAGATGACATTCTGCTAATTGGCAATGACGTTGGGGCGTTGTCATCGGTCAAATTATGGTTGACCAAGCAGTTTGACATGAAGGACTTGGGTGAGGCTAATTTTGTTCTCGGTATCCAGATCTTGCGGGATAGGAAGAACAAAATGATAGCTTTGTCACAGGCCGGCTACATAGATAAAATTCTCAGGAGGTTTGCAATGCAGGATTCCAAGAAAGGTGGGCAACCATCTAGGTCTGGAATTACTCTTTCTAAGAAAGACTCTCCAAAGTCTTATGAAGAAAGAGAATACATGAAGAAGGTGCCTTATGCTTCGGCAGTGGGTAGTCTCATGTATGCCATGCTTTGCACTCGACCGGATATTAGCTATGCGGTCGGGATTGTGAGTCGATTTCAGGCGGATCCAGGACCGAACCATTGGGTTGCGGTAAAGCATATTTTCAAGTACCTGAGAAGGACTCGAGGGTATATGCTTGTGTATTCGGGTGAGGATTTAACTCCTCTAGGATACACTGATTCGGATTTTCAATCCTGCCTGGATTCTAGGAAATCGACTTCAGGGTTTGTGTTTACTCTGGGTGGCGGTGCCATCAGTTGGAGAAGTGCGAAGCAAGATTGCACTTCGGATTCAACGATGGAGGCCGAGTATGTGGCGGCTAGTGATGCTTCGAAAGAAGCAGTGTGGCTCCGCAAGTTCCTTGGGGATCTTGAGGTAGTTCCTGGTATGGATAAAGCGGTATCACTGTACTGTGATAACAGTGCGGCGGTAGCTAATGCTAAGGAACCAAGATTTCACAAGAAGAGTAAGCATATTGATCGGAAGTATCATGTGATAAAGGACTTCGTTGAGAGCGGGCATGTCACGGTGTGCAAGATCGCGTCAGAGGACAATTTAGCTGATCCATTTACGAAGACACTTTCTGGGAGAGTCTTCGAAAGGCATGTGGAAGCTATGGGGATGCGAAATTTGCAGTATTTACTCACTTAGTGCAAGTGGGAGATTGTTAGACATGTATGCTCTAAGGAGTAAAAATGTAATACGTTTTTGGAGACATTTTTATCAATAAAGAATTTATTCATTTATATATACCAAATATTGTCCTCTTTACGTTCATATTCGTTGAATGTATGATAAGCAAACAGTAGTCTGAGACTGTCAGTCTAAACCTTAAGAGTTGGGCATATGATGGGATGATTATGCGGTAGACACGACTCTTAAGGTGATGGTCTAAAATATATGATCCGCAATCGAGGGAATAAAGTTGGGCGCTTTATTCATGTAAAGATTGTTATGTTGTCTATATCCCTTTTGGGAGATGGTTTGTCTTGGCCATCGGAGTTGGACTCCGTGAATAGAAACATTGGCGCGTTGTCATAGGTGACGATGTGTTGGATCGGGACATAAAGTGAATTGATTTGGATTAATAATTCTGTCTTGGCAAATCGATTCACTTTAGACAGTCTTTTGTATTGTATCTTAATCCTGAGATGAATAATGGGCCCGTTGTCTCGACTTGTGTCTTTTGATGTACCAATGGGTGACTCCCACATCTCTATAGTGGCATGCATGCCGGTACGTTGGAGGCATGACTCTTGATAGCGTAGACTTGTTATTCATAGATATGGAATCCATAGCTCCTCTTTAGGAGTAATGATATCCTCTTATATGCGTTGTCCTGTAATTGGAAAACTGGAGCGCTCAACCATTTGGATACATAGGTGTAACCGAATGGTATACTATCTTTGGATGGTAAGTTTTCTAATGGTGAGACAATGGAACGTAAGAGAAAAATAATCGGGAAGGTAAGACAGAACTTGTCCTTAAGCCGATTATGGATGATCATATGGGGATGCGATACACTATGATATGTCATGGAGACTTAGCTACATGAGCTTCGTAATTCTGTAAAGTTCGAGAGTGCAGCTCCAAGCTTTTAGTGGAGTAGCGTTGGAGTTGATAATTGTGAAATGTATATCTGGGATATTGGGTTTCATAATTATCATGAGCTTGAACTTTATAGGTCCATTTTGGTCCCCTTTGCTAGCTCACAAAGTCCTGTAACGACACGGCGTGCTTTTCCAATAATTGGTGACTTATGTCGGATTTATCAGATTGGTTTAAAATTTATAAGAATCAAATAATTCATGTCTGTTTATCGGTTGAATTAATTTTGTAAGAAATTAGTTCAAGATGAACTTGTTGAATTATGGCGTTCGGATAATTCTTGTCTGTTTATCGGTTGTTTTAATTTTGGACAATTAGAACAAGATAAACTTGTAGAATTATTTGAATTGATTTATTTTCTTAGAGATTATCTTGATAGAGTTTGTTTTGATCAGATATCTTTTCTATTGGGCTATTTGAATCAAAACTGAGACTTTATCCTTTAGAATCTCGGGTGGAAAATAAAAGATTCGCGGAGATTTTTTCTCGGCAGTTCGGCCTGCCGATCAGAAAGTTCGGCCTGCCGAACTGGCCAGTTCGGCCTGCCTATCTCACAGTTCGGCATGCCGACCGCGACAGCTAAGATTACGCGTTTTTCACGCGTATCTTATCAGATATTGATCCGAACTTGATTCTATTTCGATTTTTGAGACCTAATCTGATATGGACTGACCCCAAGGACCAATAGGTATAAAAAGGGAGTGAGTCTAATGATTTACTCAGATCAATTTGAGAGATTAAGAGTGATACTCTTCTAGTGAGCATCTGAAAACTCCCTGAGAGCTTTTGTTCACAAATCACGAACACTAGCTTTGGGTTCTCTCTATTGGTTGGAAGGAGAGTCACCGGTGGAAGAGCTGTACGTGTGAGCCCACACTCACTCCGGTTGTGGATAGAGAATAGCAAAGAAGACCAGTTGGTTGAGGCTCTTCTGGAACGTTACTTCTCTACACAGGTCGCGGAGGTTCTTCGGCACACTGAGGTTAGTAAGATCTGTTTAATTTATACATATAACATGTCATACTTGTATTTTGGAAAATACTCTGATGAAAATTTTTAAAAAATTCCGCTGCGCACTTTGTTTCCAACAATACTGTGATAACAAGGCAACAATCAACATTTCACATAACCCAGTTCAACACGATCGAACCAAACACGTGGAGGTTGATAGACATTTTATTAAGGAAAAAATTGAAGATGGGACAATCTGTGTAATATATGTACCTACCTCTGAACAAGTGGCTGATGTGTTTACCAAAGGAGTTTCAAGACCCTTATTTGAAAAATTTGTAGACAAGTTGGGGATGTTCAATTTGTACAGCCCAACTTGAGGGGGAGTGTTAGCAAGGCTAGTTCAGTCTTTTTATTATTATTATTTTAAGTTTCTAATAAGTTGGTTAGCCGGGTAGTTTCCTGATATCTAGGATAGTTAGTTAAGCTCTATTCCTAGCTGCCAAGGAAACAAATAAAAGGCAGATGCTGTACCTTAAATGTTAAGTTTTTCCGATTCTAATAAAATAAGTTGCACCATAGTTTTTGGCTCTCTCCTCTAGTCGGATTCTTCATATAGCATATCAGATTTTAATTGCAACCTGATACCTAAGATTTGAAGGGAACTAAAATTAGTCCATACAAGAATAACATACCCCCGATAGAAAATGGCTGCTCTATTATTGTTCCACCAAGCGGAATTCCATATATTTTACCACCTTCATATTTGTCCCACCCACCAACGATCATGCCAGTTTGTAACATATCCTGCCAAGTGAAATTTATAGCGAATTATAAACATGGATGAACAAAAAATTCTATATCACAGAGAACACATAAGAAATTGAGCGCATGACTTAAACAACCCACCCCCTCCACCAAAACAGCAAGCCCGGGGGGGGCCGGGGGGGGTGGGTGTAGGGGAGGATGGGAGGGGAGGGGGGGAGTGGGGGGTGTGGGATTAAATTGTGTTTGTGGGAAGTGGAGGGTGGAGCACAAATGAATGTTTTAAACAATTGAGCACACCTGAACTAACTACACCAACTAAAAATTATCATCTTCATATCTGATTTAACCAAAAACACTAAATGTTGATCTCAAGAACCACGTGATACAGCACAGAGCAGCATAAGATAACTGAGACTTGAAGCAATTCAGAAACTGAGATTAATCATAAAGAGAGTACATGATACAGTAATCCTAACTCCTAAATACTATCTTCCATTGTGGAGAAGACCACCACTATCTCCATCTATACTAAGTGCACAAGAACACTAAGGGTCCGTTTGGTAAATAGATTCGAATTAGTGATTTGATTTGAGTTAGTGTGATTTGAATTAGGATTTGAGTTAGTGATTTGAATTGTTATCCGAATTGGCGTTTGGATGTACATTTAAGTTTTAATTTGAATATGAAATAAAATTGAAATTTGTGTTTGAAAAGGTAGTGAGAATAGTTTTGGATTCATTAACAAATCTAATAAAAATTTAATGTTACTGGTCCTAAAAAAATGTAACATGGATCTTCATTTATTCATCTCTTCACTAGAAACATAATGAAAAAAGAATCATCCCAATTGGATATCAAATGAAGAAGTTATGATTTTTTTTCCTCAAATATAAGAAAAAGAATTTCCGTTTTTACTCTAGCAGAGATATTAAAAGTTTAAGAGGAGAGCAGAACTCTGAAAACTTAGATTCTTGGTACTCAAAGAATTTGGATTTTGGGAGAAACAAACCATATCGAAAAAATTCTTGATACTCAAATCCAAATTTGAGTCTATTGAGCACCAAAAGTACTAAAAACAAACAACCCCTAAATGAAACCTTTGTAAGCACAAGTCTTGCCTACCAATTTCTCTATCAAGTCTGTAGATTTGAAAACTGTTTGACGATCCAAAAGCACAAATCAATAAAGAACTATCTAGTTAAATACTGAAATAACAGCAATAAACTTTTAAGTGCTAAAACTGATATCCCCTATATTTGTTTCAACCTTTTAAAAAAAGGTACGTTAACACAAGCATAGATCTTAAGTGTGAAGAATCCTAACCTTGTTATTATAAGACAAAAGCCTGACGAGGTTTGCGGCAACTTTGACAGTTGCGGGCTGACCTTGCTGTATCCTGTTCGCAGGGGTTTAACAACAAAGAGGGCATCAATGCATAAAACTAGTAAACCGTGAGAAACACATACTTTGCACCTAACAAACAACCGAGACAAAAAATACCAATAATTATCACTTCCAGAGTTTTAACGATGGATCTAAAAAACCAAACAGCAGCATAATTAACTCACGTGTGCTGGTGAAGGAAATAGCGCACATAGTCCGAGACAATCTGAGAATCGGCGGCCTGCATAATGTACACATCCTCGAATCATAAGCATACAAATGCATAAAAAGTAAAGCATTAAGCTATAAGTCCACCAAAATATTATCTATAGCTTATATTTGTAACTAGATAAAAAAAATCATAAATCACAAAAATTTCGCATCCCCTTAAGATAAAACATCCATATCATTGACGATTACAACATGTTTTTCCTCGCTAACCTAGAAATGCAAAAAAAAAAAAAAAAAAAAAAAAAAAAAAGCCTTCTTCTATCTGCTATCTAGACCTAAAAAAGCCTAAAATTCTGGGTTGGGAATGGTCAACATAGAAGCTATAAGATTAAAAATGGAGAATAATTCTATTAAAAACAAAACATAATTGAATAGAACAGAAGAGATTAAGAGTAATACCGATCCAGAGCGACAAACGTAGACATTATCGGTGAGCTGAGTAATCTTATCCGAAGCACGATTAGCAACATAAACACCTAATCAAATAAACAAAATCACAAAATCAGAGTTCGAAATTAGGTATAAAAATTTCAATTTTTTTCGGTACGGCACAAAAACAAGTGTAACAATAATTAGAGAAAAGAGGCAAAAAGCGAAATGATTGTGATTGATAAGAGTTTGTCAGAGTTTTGGATGAAAAAGCAAGAGAGAGAACCGGTGCTAGTGCGAGAGTCGGCTCCGAGAACGACGCCACCGTTGTAAGTGACCCCGATAATGGTGGTTCCCATGGAGTGAGGAGCGTCTAGATCCTTCTTCAGATCCATATTCGCGACTGCTTTCCGATCCTAAGAGAAAGTAGATGAATACGAGAGACAGAGAAAATGCAGAATGCGAGAGAGAGGAGTGAGAAGACGAACGAATTTTTCTTCTTTTTCTTCTCTTTTCTTTTCGTTTAGGCCTGCCGTGTGCGACAAGTTCTTTTTCAGATCCTGTGGGCTGTGTTTCTTGGGCCCAAGGAGCTGGTGCAGGCTTTTGAAGTAAAGGAACAACGGCCTAAAAGCCCAAACAATAAGAAAACTAGGCTTCTACTTACCTCCTGGGCCTTGGCACATTTTCTCACAAAACTAAGAGCCCGTTTGATCGGAGAGTTTTGTGGTTCGAACCTAAAATTTACCTTGAATCAGTGTTTAGTAACTCAAAACTCAAACTTATTTTAAACCATAATTTGACAGCTTAAACCTAAAATTTTCTCTAAATTCAAAATTACAACCTTTTGTTTTTAAGATTTTGAACCCATTTTTCAAACTACAACTTTCAAACTTTCTATTTCAAACAAAAAAAAAGTTTAAATCTTATGTTTTAAACCAACGAAACAAACAAAAGTGGGATGGCCCTCCTCAAAAGCAGTCCAGCCTTGTTTCTTTTTGCTTTGAAGTTATTACAATGCCCAATGCCAATAGATCTGGCATGTGGATTAATACGTACACACAATAGCAAAACTTGTTGCAAAATCTTGCAGACTAATATGTTGTTTGGCAAGAGTGGTTTTAACCACTATCTCAGTTATGAACAATGTAAAGCTCTTACATATTACAGTGCAAAGAAAAAAGTTACTACAGTGTAAAGCTCTCACATGCTACAGTAAAAAACAGTTTTAACCAATGGTTCCCACCACCATGCCAAACATCCTATAAAACAACTGCAAAGACCATATTACCCTTCTATATTTGTTGGTTCCCCTTTTTCTATCTCTTTTCCATGCCCAAACCTCTATGAATGCCGCCAAGCACCCATCGATGCCTCCCTAGGACACCTATCCCGACGATGCTAATGTTGCCTCGCCAATGAAGCCTCCCAACCGGCGGTATTCAAGGACCTGGGAGGAGCCTCCATGTTGTACCAAATATACCCCTGACGATGCCGACGTTTCCCTTGCCACTCGTATCCTTGAATCTGGGAGGAGCATTAGCCCTGAACCGCTCATGCTTCATGTGTCGGTGTGGATCTCACCGCTCCTTGGCTACGCCATTTCAACCATCTCCGCTCCATTCAGATATGAGCAATGTTAAAGGAGTAGATTTGTCAAAGTTGAGGAAGGGGATTGGATTTTTGGCATTGGATTTGTTTGTGATTGTATTTTTTCTTTTTTAACTT
This sequence comes from Artocarpus heterophyllus, assembly GCA_025403435.1. NCBI lineage: Eukaryota > Viridiplantae > Streptophyta > Magnoliopsida > Rosales > Moraceae > Artocarpus > Artocarpus heterophyllus. The sequence goes on along the minus strand of CM046334.1, from coordinate 33,645,322 downwards.
TTGTTATTTTTTATTCCGTTTTATTTTTTGTCTTTTTCTTAAATATTATTTTGGCCACCCCACTGTCATTGAAATTTGGCAGTTTTCGACAGACACCGGCCGGTAACTATGATAGGAATGGCAGATATAGGATACCAACAAGCTGGTATTTTTTTACAGATAATAGGTCTATTTGGTAAATGAATTTGAATTAGTGATTTGATTAGAGTTAATGTGATTTGAATTAAAATTTGAGTTAATGATTTGAATTGTTATTCGAATTAACATTTGGATGTGCATTTAAGTTTCAATCTAAGTATAAAATAAAATTGAAATTTATGTTTGGAGATGTAGTGAAAATAGTTTTTGATCTATTAACAAATTTAATAAAATATTAATGTTAATGATCTTAAAAAAAATGCAAGATGGATCTTAATTCATTCCTCTCATTATTTTTTTTTCTCAAATATAGGATAAAGAATTTTAGTTTTTACTGTAGCAGAGATATCCGAGTATCAAAAATTTAGGGTGAGTTAGAACTCTAAAAACTTGGATTTTTGATACTCAAAAGATTTAGATTTTGGAGAAAACAAACACGTATCTAAAAGATTTTTGATACTCGAATCTAAATTTGAGTTCATTGAGTACAAAGAGTACTCGAAATAAACAACCTCGCTATATACTGAGTAGTATGTTGAGGTATATTTGATACTTTTTAAATATTATATAATGATATGATGCGACATTTTCTGTAATTATTTTTTAGTAAAGTAACTCAATTAAAGTCTTACATTTTGTGACATGCACATGAAGAGTCCCTTTGCTTTCCTTGCCATAATTTTTACCTGTTTTAGATTTATGCCACAACTTCGTTGTGGTTTAATAAATCATAAACATGTTGTTATAATTAAGTTTTTAGAATCTTAATTAAATTTTTTGTACAAGTTTTAAAGTCTTATCATAAGAGCATTTTTAAGAAGCCACAAAATATGGTTTTGTCTGAAAGTTTTAAGGATCAAAACTCTTTTTAAAAGAGTGATCCAATACTTCTAAAAGCAGTTTTTTTTTTCTGTCTTTTTATTATTATTATTATTATTATTTTCATTTCAAACCCAAAACAGCTTCCATTTGCATGCATCTACATATAGATGAATATGTACAATCATCCTATATTATTGTTCCAAGCGAGCCTGATATGATATGATAGGTGGAAGCTGAAAGCAGCCCTCAACAAACAAATTGATGGACATGGTCCCAATACTTTAATCCTCAAGTCCCACCTTGTCCATTTCTGCAATTTTGTGCCCTGCCCTGTGATGCAGGCAATTGATTCTTTCTTTCCATGTTATCTACTCCTTAATTCCTATATTCTTATGCTTGGCCTCCATTCTCTTGTTGGCCATGTGGCCTTTTTTTTGGCCAACGAGGGCTTAGTTGCTTCTTCTTCAGGAAACTTCCAGCACCTTCACAATTACTACTCGCTGGCACTTTTGGAGTCACTTCCCTTATGACTTGTGTGGATTATAGTTTGCCAATTCAGCCTGGAGCTCCAACACAACGCCCCCACACACCCCACCCTCCCCCCCCCCCCCCAAAACGAAGGAGAAGAAAAAAAGTTTATGATAATAATAAAATATGAGCTCTTTTAAGGTAAGTTGTACTTATCTTTTTAAAAACTAGATCTAGTCAAAATTACGTCTTAAGTTCCTAAGTTCCTGGCCTTTAAACTCTTCTACTTGAATCTCTAATTTTAAAATATTAATTTTTATGTCCCAAATAATAATAATAATATACATTGTAGGTCCATCTCTTAACTCTTTGCTAATCCTCTCTTTTCGAAGTGATGAAAATTTAATGTTAATTTATTAAAGGGAAATTTTTGAGGTAAAAATGAGAAGGAGATAATATTTATTTTTTATATATAATATAAAAGAAAGAATACATGGTAGTACTCTACTAATAACCAATTTTTTTATACCTGCCAATGAAAATTTTAAAATAAATAAATAAATAAAACTGCATTTTCTGCGAAATTGCCATACCCACTGCATGTGTTATTTAATCTTGTGGGCCTAAAAGATATATGGGGAGTCTTCGTATCCAAGGAGGGAGGTGGGCCTTCAAAGGTGTCTACATCTCTCTGAACTCTTGAAGACGTCTCTCTTCAGTCTTTCTGATAGACGATAGAAAACCGCCAGCGTACACACACAGATTAAAACAGTGAATGAAAATGTGAGATGCCATGGTCTTGAAGTCCTTATCTACTGCAGTATGCTTGGGCCTGACATGTTTGTATGCACTCAAAAGGCAATAATTTGAAGCTTCAGGACCCTTTTTTTTGGGTAATTAAAAGGGTGTTTGGGGTAGCATTTTGAACTGAAAATATTAGTTTGAAAACATAACATGTGAGAGCCTTATATTGTACTAAATTTTTATTTTTTATCGTAGATGCTGAGAGCTTTAAATTGTTTATTTGGTTCCAACTAAGATGCCAAACAAAGGCTAAGTAAAACAGTAACTACCAAAATTCCACCAACTAGCTTGGAAATTAGGTTATGTAAGAGGGCGTTGGATTCACTGGTTATGGTTCAGTTGAAACAAGTTTTGCTACAATATTTTCTCTTATGGAATTTGAATTACAAAGTGTTTTTAATTCGAACTGATAGTTCGAACCAACGATCTAAACGCCATAATAACTTTCATAATTTAATTGGCTACCATTAGGTCTGTATAAATTTTATTTCTACATTAAGTTTAAATCTTCTTATATGTATGGTTGCAGACATCGTTCAGCAGTAACACCACACTTAACTCCGCCACAAGATACAGAATTTGAACACCCCACCTCTAAGTTCAAAAAAAAAAAAAAAATCTTTTGGAAAAAGTGATATGTTTGAATATCATTTGTCAAAAAGTGCCTTTCAATGCACCCAGAAATATTCCACACTCTAATATCTTGTAACTCAATTACCATGATTTGTTGTTACATCCATATCATGATCACCCTGCAACAATCAATGCTTATCACTAGAAACCATGTGGAACGCCACAAAGTCCATAAATGTCATCTGTTAATTTCAACTTAATGTATATTGTAGACAGAATCATCTTGTTACCGTGCGAAAATTCTCAGTTTCATTGGGCTATTTTTTGGTAACATAAATAGATTAATGAAGTAAAAGCAGATGACCGACCAGGATCAAACCTTCAATTCGGCATCTTAATTTGAATGTTTTTACTGAAGTCCTATCCATAATCATTTATGTTTTCTACCAAACTCATCAAACGTATGAACAAAGAATAGGTAGATATTGGGATCATTGATCTTCGTACTTAGACAAATATAGTAACTTCTCATTAATTATTACTGTTATGGCATGGGTGTGTGATATTTTTTTTTTTACCCTATCAGTACAAAGATCATAAATTAGATTTAAGGAGAATTCCATGATATTTAAAAAAAAAAAATTATCCATCAATATGACATAATTTTAAACTATTAGATTTTTATAAAATTTTTATTAAACTTTCATTTTTTTTAATCTAATAAGATCGTGATGTGAATTGCCACTTTAAATTATTTTATGGGCAGGTTTTTTTTTTTTCAATAGCATAAGGTAAAAGCACACTTATTTTTTTCACTTTTTTTTCCTTAATAAAAACACACTTGAGAGGTATATGACATGATTTATGGGTGCCCACCATAAAAACACACAAATAATAATCTAGTAGATGTCTAGACATCTTTTGTCGTTAGTATAATAAGGTCGGCCCTAATAAGTTGATGATAGATGTGAAAAAGAAATAAAAAATAATAATAATAAAGAAGCTAGGGGTGAAGGAATATATATGTTAAATTTATATAAACATGTTCTTAAAATCAACCCACAAACATGACAAAAAAATTTTGTAAACCTCTAGTGCACGTATGCATTACATGCTGCCTTGAGACTATAAATCATCCTATTCTCCAATCCCAAGCAATCTGTTTCATCCCCTTCTCTCTCTTATCTACTCCATCTCTTTCTGAGCAACCGACGAAAAAGAAAACAAGAAACAATTAGGCACAACATCATTCCTTTTGTTCACATTTTTTTTTTTTTCTAGGGAGAACAAATGAGAGAGGAGCCTTCGCCTCTGCCGCCGCCGCCGCCAGCTCACTCGATTCACGGCCACAACCATACACCGACACCGCCATCATCGACATCTTGCGACGGATATAGTTGCCGGTGGCGGCCCTACTCGGGCACCGGGGACTTCGAGGCCAACGCGGCCATGATCCTCATCATCCTTCTCTGCGCGCTCATATGCGCGCTGGCCCTCAACACGGCCATACGTTGCTTTCTCCGTGGCCAACGGCCGCAGCAGCAGGAGCAGCAGCAACAGCAGCAACGACAGCATGAGCAGCAGAAGAGCAATAATGCGGCAGTGCTGCCCGCGCTGGTGGTGTACTCGGCGGGGCTGAAGGGGAAGCTGGCGGGGGCGGAGACGGCGGCGGAGTGCGCCATTTGTCTTTCGGAGTTGGAGGAAGGGCAGGGGATTCGGGTCATGGGGAGGTGTAACCATGGCTTTCATGATCTCTGCATCCACCAATGGCTGTCTTCTCACTCCTCTTGTCCCACCTGCCGCACCACCTGTCTCCCTCCTTGACAAATTTGCTCACACAACCAGTGTGGTAATACCTTTTTTTTTAACGTTTTTCATTTCCCAAAATATAGTTTTTTCCCCTTGATTTGTAAGAACCAAAGATTTCTCTTTAATTTGGTGAGAACTTCTCTTGTGTCATCTTGTGAGAATTTATATGTATCAAGTTAATTTTTTTTTCCTGTTATTGAAAAAATCAGTATGTCCTTGAATCCCGTTGAATTTTCTATACTTATTAGAATGTTTTGGATTTGCATCTCACATGGTATTGGCATATGTATTGTTTGCAAAAAGCTAAAACAAAGTTTGGCACTCTGACTTTAGTACTCATTGGTTCTGCAGAAGTCCGTATAAATCGAATGTTTGAATTTAAAATATGTAATTATTCAAATTTTGTCTTAGAAAATACTAGAAAAATTGATTGAGAAAATTAATTTTAAGCCATATTTTAAAAAAAATGTATTTATTAATGTCATATTTATAAGGTGTTTGAGAGGTGTGATTTGAACTAAACATTTATATGGTGTTTGAGAAGTGCGGTTTAATCCAATATTTGAACCAATTTTAGTTAAAAACATTATAGAATGTGAGAGACTTTACAGTGTAGCATTGAAACTCAAATTGTCAAACACACTTTTGAAAAATTCGTACCACACTATCACCGATCATATTACTAGTTAGTTTTTAACTTTATGTTTTGAACCGATAGTTTGAATCTATGTGATTTAAACGGTGGTTTTGAATTGATGTTTAAAATATAAATGTCTGAAACAAGAATAAAGCATACATCAAAGAATTGATGTTTAGAAAACTATAATTTATAAAAGAAAACGAGAATAAGAAGGATTTTTACTGTAGAAAATAGTTTAAACGGTTAGAATTTAGAGAGAAAAAGAGGGGTTCAAGCTCTTAAAATTTACTATTTGATCATTTTAAACCAACCTCATCGTTTTAAACATTCTGCATACCAAATGCACGTTTTTATAGGCCAATAAGTTTCAAAACCACTCTCCAATGCTTTAAACCCTTATACCAAATGAGTTGTTCGTTTAAATTGTACTACACCAAAACATCAATAATATTTATAAAAAATAAATTTTAAAAAATAACATTTATAAAAATTCTTCAAATTGATTGAACCAAAATTTTTAGTTTGGACTTCTATGCAAACGGGCTCTAGTCAATTTTGACACCGTGCCTAAAAATAAAATAGGCTATTATGAAGGCTTACCTTATGTTTATTTGTGATTGCTTACCGCTCCCCCATCATTGAGTCACCACCTTATGTGACACGTTTATTTATTGACAGTTTTTAAAGGCTTGTAGGGATGGATAATCCCAAAAATCATGTTGAAACGGCTTGACCAATTGGAGTGAACCATCTCATGATTTCTATCCACAACCAAGGGACCATCTGAGTGAGTGGAATCAATATCGGTTGCCTTATTTTTCTGTTTTCTTAGTTGTTCTCCAATTAAATTTTAACACCTAAATGAATTTCATAGTTACTTTTCAATTAGAAACAATGTAAAGCTCTTACATACTACAGTAAAAAGAAAAAAAAATTATTATACTATAAAGCTCTCACATGTTACAGTGTTTACAATTCTAACCAATTGTTCTAACTATCATACCAAACACCTAATTAAATTATATACTTGAATTGTTAATGATGTATCAAATAAACAATGAAAAAACCAATGGGACATAAAAATGGGGACAACATTGTCGTGCCTTCAAAGGTGTGCTCTTTTGCTTTTATTCAAAAGTCCATTAGCTCCTTTAGTTAAAGCCATATGCGAGAAACTGGCTTTATTTATTTATTTATTTATTTTTATTATTATTATTATTATTTTGAAGCATTGTTTTAGAGCATCCTAGAAAAATTTAATTAGGATTAACTTGATAGTTAATCATCAACTGAGTGGCATCAATAAGTGTTTAACTAATATCTATTAATAACTTTTTAGTCAATCAACGATTGGTCAACTTCAATAATTTCAACAGCCGTCAATTATTTTTAATGAATAAAGTTATGAATTCATTGAAGGTGAGTTGGTGACAAGTGATCTTACCTAATTTCTCTTTGTTTGCACTAATCTAATAATCTTCCCGCAAAAAGTCACTTAATAATCATTCACTTAGAATGAGTTTTTAAAAATTTTTGTGCTTCAACCTACTAGTTTACTTGCTTACAAACTTTTTTTCCCTTTCTTTTTTGGTCTTCTCCAAAATCTTATATATTTTCTGTTGAAAGCAATATTGTGTTTTTCATAACGAGTCTCAGATTATTAAGCCTTTGAATCACTTTGGGTTCAGACTCTTCTAGATCGAAATCCTACAGCAACGATTGAATTACCCAAAGACGCATTTTGAATCCAAACTTTTTTTGCCCAATTATCATAGTGTTAAGTTGGTTAATTTATTCATGTTTGCATCTCTATTCTTGGAGACGTAAATGTTATTGTAGACGGTGAAATCTACGGTCTATTTGTTAGTAGGGTTAATGGCCAATTTAACGTCGCGTCGATAACTCTCATATGCAAACAAGAAAGCAAAGTGCAAAAAGTAAATAAGAACGTCAAAATTTAGAGTGGTTCACTCTTAATGTTACGTCCACTATGGAGGTAGAGTTATCACTACTTATAAATTAAAGATCAAAGTACATAGAATGAAGTGAAGGCTAGTAGCCGTGTAGCTGTGTATCTTCCTGTCGAATGACACCACATCCTATTTGTAGAGTCAGCTCGCTCTAGGCAAGTTGCATGATTTGATTTGGTCTTGACACTTGAATTTTGAATGTACTCCACATATCTTGAATGTGGATGCGTCCCCGAGGTTGATTTATATCCTTCCGATATCATTGATTTGAATTTAAATGAAACCATCCGATACGTGTCCTCTCAATAAGGACAATTTGAGTTTGAATAAGATCTTCTATGATATGATCCAATTAAAAAAGATCTTCGGTGATCTTTGATAGATTTGAAGTAACCATCATAGAGTATATATGCAGCATACATGAAATTTGTAGTCTTCTAGAAGATGACGTATCCCACGTGGCATCTACTTATAGATGACGTGTACCGTGCAGCCTCATGGTAGATGACGTATACTATGCAAGCTCCAAGAGGGTGAGGCCACATGAACTTTGCAGGCTCTTACTATACTATATGACATAAAGTATATGGCAAGAGGCCCCATATAATGCCCACTTAATCTCTTATTGTAGGCATCTTAAAACATGTCGCCTTCTCTCCTCGTAAGTGCCATGCATTTTGCAGGCTCCAAGTAGGCAATGCGACATGGACCATAAAATCACCTCCTATTTTGGATGACGGAGAGTGTTTAGGCCTTTCCTAAAGCACATCGACTCCTCCTGTTGAAGGCGACTTGAACCATATCGTCTCCTCCCTTGCAAATCGTGTCAGGTCTGTATGTAGTAACCATTATGTGCCCAATCCAACCGACATGTGTACAGAAAAGATCGGCTAACGAGATTTGACTCCAACAGTTTGCTCCCACTCTTTAGCCGAGTGCATTTATCACTACTCTACCGAGGAGTAGTCTTTAATCAGGTTGTCAAATGAGAACAAATTATTTCCAAATTTGAGCCTTCAATAACACGTAAGTGGTTTTAGCCTCTAAATCATATGCGGTAATGAAGCCCGCCTGAAGCTTCGAAACGCCATGTAGTTATTTTGTAACAACTCCTACGCATTAATTTGACAATGAACTTGATGGCTCGAATGCTAGGATTTGGAAATTACCTTGACGCCTCAAACTCTTGGAGCCAATATCGATTCCAATGAGCCTTAATGTGTACAATTGCTTCAAGGGAAATGAGTTTTTTTTTTTTTTTTGAATTCAACCCTGAAGTTGAACAATGTTGTCAAACGGAGATCAAAGAGCCTTCCCAAATATTTTGTTGAAGAGAGCCTTCCCCATCATTCGATTAAAACATATATGAAGCGTTGAAAAGAGGGTTTCTCATTCCCAAATGAGCGTTCAAGCGTTAAACATTTACTTTTGCTCTAAGTTTAGAATCTTATTGAACCTTATGAAAGATGCATTTGAAGCTTAGGCAATCTCCAAAAACCTTAAATTGCAATTTGTTAGTCTAGCAGGATGTGTCTTATCCTACCTCTGTACTCGACATGTTTAGTGACATGTCAACTAGAATGGCGTGTCAAGTGCTCATTGGGCTCGTTAGAGCTTATTAGCATAGGTCACCCCTTTGCGGGATGTTAGCCAGTCTAGGTCGTCTCTGATAAGAGTAACAGAAAAGAATGGAGTCGACTCTAAGAGGTGGAGGTGACTCCATAAAATGGAATCATCTCCGAGAAAAAGAGGCGACTGTGTGATTAGTTAGATTTCGATAGTGTGGTTGCCTAATATGGTCGTCGTAATTCCTTATTGGGTCTTACCATCTTGATCACGCTTGATGTGAGCCCGATGGGTGTCCTGGTTTACTGCGATAGCCACCTCATGACTACTGTGTAGGGACACATCAACATGAGGACATGACTGCCCTTCATATTGGCTCCCAAGGCAGAGCCTTGTCCTGACGTCGTGCCTTCGGGGGTGATTAGTCCCCGGCGGGTTTGCGTCGAGATATTGACGGCTTTGGCTGTCCCAAGTGGTGACAAAGACTACATAGAGTAGTTGTTGGCCTTGCATGTTTTGTGACTTGTATCTCATGGGATTAGCTTCTGCCATGCGATTGGCATCTTATGGGTCTTGAGCCCATGAGTTGGGTGTTGGGTTTGGTGCCTTAAATGCTGTGACATTGTACATATTGTTAATAAATAAATAAAGTGACATTTATTATTGTTTTGGTTGATTATATGTATTATGAATACATTTATAAACACCAAGAAAATTTCATGATTATTTATGTGACTATAAATTCAGCATATAAGTGTTATTTGCTTAGGAATAAAATTTATAGATAATAATCTAAATAGTCCGTAATAACTAATTAAAGTTTGGGATCTTTAATTACAAATTACAAGTACGGTCCAATCTCATATTAAATGAAATAGTCATTATCCGGACTATTAATGTAGAGACATTGGATTAGAGGTACTTATATAATGAGATTATATAAGACTGGACCAGATAAATTATGAATCTCTAATAATCATCTGTTACAAATAGAGTATTCAAATTTATCACTATGATGATCATATATTTGACAGTCTTAATCCAAAGTATTTGTTAGACTCCTATTTATGACATTATGTTTTTTGACTTGCATGGTAAGATTTGTCTAAGCACAGATTATAACTTAGCATCTTGGAAACATAAAGTAATAGATGGCTGGAAATAATATTATACAGATATAGAATCTATTCATTCCTTATAGAAGTTAGAAAAATAGTTCTCTTGAGTGATAATTCAAGGTTTGAACAGTAGAGCACTCGTTCATAATAAGATTATAAATTAATTGTTCATTAGAGAATTATTGAAACTCAAGGATAAAGATGTAATAAGAGAGGTGAACGAAAATTGAACCTAGCTCTTATTATGAACTATTTATGGAGGACTGACTTATATGTAATGATTATATCAATGGACTACTCGCTAATTTTCTTTGAGTAATTTCACTATAATCTCAAAAGTTCAGTTTCAGGTTTTTAGTGGAGTAATATTGAAACTAATAAATTTGGCACATTAATCAAAGAGTTTAATTAATTGTCAAATTTATTGGAGCTTAGGTTATAGGTCCATAGGTCCCCAATACCACCTCTGTAACACTATATTGAAATTTTGCATAGAATGAATTATACATGTTTAATTTGAAACTATTGAATTATGAATTAATTATTTCACACTTGAATTATTAATGTGACACAGAAAAATGTTCTCCGTGACACATAATGTAATATGATAAATGTTGTCACATTTAACTAAGCATTAGTTAATTCATTAATTGATTATTTTTAAAATATATTCTTAAATAAATGTGATTTATTTTTGAATTTAGATTTAGATATATATATATATATATATATATATATAGTTTTGAACCAAATCTTTTTATATGTATAAGATTTTATAATATATTAATATATATATATATATATGTTAATATAATATCAAAAAAAAGAGTAAACTTTCTTTTACTTTCACGTTTTAGTTTTTAATATATATATATATATATATATAAGGAATCACGTAGTGATTCGGGAAAAGAAGAAAAAGGGAAAGAAAAAAAAATCAATTGAAAAATTACTAATGGCTCAGATATAAAAAGGAGAGATAATAGTTATCTCAAAATAATTATTCACGTAATTTTTACAAAATACTTAGAGAGAAAAACTGAGAGTTCTTCTCTGAAAAAAAGGTCTGTTGTCTCATGTGTTGAGTACATAGCAGATTCAGAAAAAGTGTGAGGAAAATTCATTCTTGCAGTTTGACGCCCACTCGTCTTTCCATTAGTGTGGAGGCCTAGATTGAAAGATCGTGGTGTCAAAGAGGAAAGCTATGATACCCTGATAGTCTTCAACAAGGTTTGTAAAATTACCTAAAGCTTTTTATAATTAAAATTATATATCTATTCCCGATGAACAAAGTTTTCAGAAAATTTTTGTTTGTCAACGATCCGTTCTTTCCACTGCGTTTCTTATTTTAATTTCAACTTTGGGATCAAACCACATATAGTTCGACTGACTAGTGAAATTGAGTCAGTTAGCAATGAAGCGAAATAAAGCTGGCTAACAGTGGCTTGGAACAAGCGAGATCAAAATTGAGTTGGCTAATGACGAGTGAGATCAAGCTGACTAGTAGTGAGGCGATATCGAACCGACTAACTATAAGAGAGTTTGAGCCGACTAATGGTGAGTCAGCTAGCCTTGTGGAGAGTTGGGATCGGCTAACAATAAGAGAGATTGAGCCGACTAGCGGATGAGTCGGCTACCATCAAGGCGAGATGGAATCAATGAATGGCAAGAGGGATTGTGCCGGCTAGCAGCGAGTCAGCTAGCATTGAGGCGAGATTGAATAGACTTGGGCAAACGAGATCGAGCCGGCTAGCAGAGAGTGAGATCGAAACAACTAGCAGCGAATGTGATCGAGCCGACTAGTAGCGGGTAAAATCGAGTCGACTAGTGGCGAGCTGAGATTGAGTCGACTAGCAGTAAGAGAGAACAAGTTGAGTAATGGAAAGGCGAGATGGAACCGACTAGCGGCGAGTGAGATTAAGTCACTTGGTCGTCGGTTAGAAATAAGAAAGATAAAAATCAGTTACCAACAATTTATAAAATCAATCATTTACTTTTTTGTCGAGAAAGCTTCGTAAAGTCCCTATATTCTTCAATTGATAGAAGAGCTATAACAACCATAATCGTCTAACGTAAGATATAAACATTCAATATGATGATGTGAATTTTTTTATCAACTAGAGAACTTATCTGGTTCAGGGCAAGCAAATCAGTATGTGCTTTTCGTATGCTTCTTACATTTAGACCTTCTTCACGATATGTCGGTCGTTTGACGGCTCATAACGTATGGTACCCTTTGCTGCCTTGGTGATAAGTGGGTTGTTGTCTTGTCTTCGATCGTCATGGTGATTAAGGTCGGATCACAAACGCCTCGAGTATTAGCCATATGCCCCACAGTGGGAGGCAAACTGTAAACAGTGAAATGTACAGTCTATTTGTTAGTAGGATTAATGGCTAATTTAACGTCGCGTCAATAAGTTTCATGTATAAACAAGAAAGCAAAGTACAAAAAGTAAATAAGAACACCAAAATTTAAAGTAGTTCACTCTCAATGTGATTCTCTCCTCGTAAGCACCGTGAATTTCGTAGGCTCTAAGTAGGCGACGCGACATGGACCATGAAATCTCCTCCCATTTTGAATGACGAAAATTGTTTAGGCTTTTCCTAAAGCACATTGACTCCTCCCGCTCTAGGCAACTCGAACCGTGTCAGCTCCTCCCTTAGTAGATGTCGTGTATCATGTCAAGTCCGTATGTAGTAACCATTACATGGCTAATTCAACCGACATATGTATGGAAAAGATCAACTGACAAGATTGGACTCCAACAGTTATACATGTTCAAGTTTTACTCTCAAATTAAAAGTTGATCAATAACTATTCATTTATTTATGTTCATCATAAGAAACAATTAGGAAATATAAGTTTTTGTTCAAAACACTACTAATCATATTTAGCCATTTCTTATTAGATTTTTGCAAAAAGAGTAGGTGAAGAACACAAATAAAACAAAAAAAAAATATTAGGACTAGGTCTATTTGCAGAGAGTTGTCAATTTAGACCGTATTAATCAGGCTGGCCCAAAGCCTGCGACTATGGCCCAATGCTTGACATGGCCCACAACACAAAAAGACCCATGCCCGCCTACATAAAGACCCAACCCAGCTTGGCCCAAGCCCTTGGCCAAACTGGGCTAAGATGTTTGGCCAGTATAACAATCCAGGCTGAGAAACCCAAAATATAAGTAAATAACACAATCAATTAAGTTGTTGAGGAATGATACTTTTAAAAGTTTTGAGTTTTTTTAATTTTATCCCGCATTCAATCAGCTTAAAATTTTGTAACCCTAGGCGCCTAATTGAATCCTCAACTACCCTATCCCTGTCCCTATCCCTAACCCAAACCATATAACCCCCCGCCTCTGATGATGGCGGCATTGCAACAAGAAGTCCATGGTGAAACGGCAAAGGCGGTGAATTCTTTATGCCCACGGCGGCTCAAGTATCTCTGGTGAAGGGCTCCTCGTCACAAACCTAGACAATTGTCATGGTTAGTTTCATGGAAAATCAGTTGCTTCACCTTTTTTTAGTCCCTTCAAATCGTGATCTAGCTTCTTCACTGAAGATCAATTCGAGGCATGTGAGGAGAAATTTGGAGCTCAAGCTTCGACGTTGAGGGAGTTGCGAACTCACTTCATGGTGGGAAGAGTTGTGATCTCGCTTAGCTTCACCAATGGTTGCAGTTGGCTTCACGGACGCCATTGTGAGGCTAGTCACCCTTTTTATTTGCATCGCAACCCTTCTTCTGCGATGACGCTTCGGATGGAACAAGTGAGCAACAACACGTCGAGTGCGTGTGGAGAAAACAACACGTCGAGTGTGCGTGGAGAAGGGGGTAACCAAGGGACATTTTGGGAATTTTGAAATTTTAGAACCAAAAAATTCTATTAAATTTCTTTTCTCAAAAATGCTATTAATTTTTATGCCCTCCCTTAAAAGTGTGATTTCCCTCTTTATCCCTCATGTTTTTTACTTCATTTTTTTTACGAACGAGGGAATTAACAGATTTTTAAAATTTGTTGAAATAAAAAGTAAATTTTAAAAATATTTATAATAAAAAAATAATAATAATTTATTAACCAGTAAATTTTTTTATTGTTATTTACTACAAATATTTTTTTAAAAAAATTACATATAATCTATTTTTAAAAGTTATATTTATTTATGTTGCATTAAAAAAAGATAGTGTTATACTAATTTATATTACATATTAAGTTATACCACAAATAAATTTATATGGTATTTATAAAAAGTAAATCTTAAAGTATGACATTTATAAAAATTATCCTTTTTGAAATTTACTATTTACTTCAATCGTGTTATTTTCTGCTCTTTTCTTTTTTCTTTTTCTTTTTTTTTGTAATTCCTTGTATAAAGTGCAATCCGGCCAAATTCTTTATCCATATGGGCCTTCAGGTCGAACTGGACCTTCCTTAACCTTCGCTGAGCTGGTCCAGCCCATCTTTTTTAGATAGACTGGCTCAACCTGTTGGCCTGCAATGACGGGTCTAGGCGTGCCTCAGGCACAACCTACGCTATTTTATTTATTTGTTTTTTTGCTAAGAACCTTCATGCCAGTTTGTACAGAATGTTAAATTAACTAGTGCATAGCAAAATGGTGATAGGACAACGGAAAATCATGGCTGGAAATTCAGGCAAATGAAATTCAAAGAAATTAAAAACTTGTAGTTCCCTACAACAAACATGTATTGTTGCTAAAATAACCAAGGGGAAAAGAACAACGAGTGTTGTTAGTCATTCTTTCAGTTCTATGAAAAGTGCATGCAGCACTAAAACCTAATCCATATAAGGTTAGGGTTGCGCTGTTAAAAAGGGTAAACAAGAATAATAAACTAATGGAAAATTAGGGAAAAGAAATCGCTTTCTTAAAAAATAAATCAGCAGGAGTTGAACAAGAAAGGCGCTATAATGGAATGGGCTTCTGCGCTAATCCCCTTCTCTATATGGTTGGTTTTCTTTCTTATCATGAGTCCATGGCAATGGCTTCCGGACGTGGATGCAATTGAAGGCTAGGAATGTTGTCTTTGTGCGCGATATGGGGTGCCCCCACCAACTTCTTCTCGATCCGGACTCCCTTTCCTATTCCGAGTACCTTCCTCACCTCGTTTGCAAGCTCTATCACCATGTCATCTTCATGGCCTGCGCTCAATACGAGGAACACAGTAAACAACTCATTCGCTTGCCTTTATTGAAAATGTTAGTCTCTTTGACTTGTATGTATACATGTTGACAAAGATGGAGTTAAAAAGCAGGTCATGGTAAGTGAGCACAACTTTTCTTTTTCTTTCTTCATTTTCTCTTTCTATGGTGTATATAAAGAGATGGCATTTGTCAACGATGTGAAAAAAGAAAGCTTACCAATATCAAACATTGCCTTTTCTAGAAGGAAAAGGTAGTCTCTGTTATTTCCACAGGGTCCGTGGGCAGTAGCAATTTGACTGGAAACATATTTAAGAGATGACAGTATGTCAAAAACAAATATTTGACTAAAACATGGAAAGGCCGGCCGGCACCAAAGCAAAGGAAACAAGGGGGAGAAAACTGATTTATTTTACCTGGCCATTTCCTTTAATGGAGCAGGCCCTAAATAGTACTTGTTTGATTCTTTGTCGGGAGTGGACGTGAAACTGAAAATTCAGAGAACAATATATGTGAGTGGAATAACAAAACGATAATACTAATGTGTATGTGTATCAGTTGCAGTCTATGCTTGTCTCTAAATTTCAGTTTGCATTAGACGCATTTAAGGAAAAAAAATTAAGAACATAGGATTAAAACTTACACAATAACTCCTGTCAAAGTAGGCTCCAATGAGTGTTCATCCTGATTACAGAAAACATGCTCAGAAAAGTAAGCATACAAACGTTCTTGATGTTTACTCAAGAGCCCAGGCAAAGTTAAAGTAAAATCGAAATCTTGTCTCACCTTGTAGAAGTTCACAAGAGTCTTTGAATCATACTCACATTCTCTTCGCTCCAAATACTACAAAAAATAAATAAATAAATATTTTAAACGACCTTGCATACATGCAGAAACAAGGGTGAAAGGCAGATCTAGTTTTGGGTTAAGTGTGGGTTATCGTCGCACATCTTGTTTTGATAACTTAACGGGGAGGCAAACAAAAGAAAACTAGTTCTTTCAACTAAACTATATCTATTTGCGATTTAACCAACAACAATTTAAGCAAAAACTAAGTCATTCAAAGGACATACCTCCATGGCCTTCTTTTCCTTTTCAGGGCCTCCGCGAACGCAATAAACAGCACCCCACTGTAAAGAGCTAAAAATTCAGAAACAAAGAACAACTGATCCATGCAGGAAACAAGAAAAATGTAAAAAAGCGACATAGTTACTCGATCAAAATCGAAGTTCCTTATGTACATCACTAGGAGTACAGTATTTCCAACAAACTATATATTCCATATCAATACTTAAACACGGGACACAAGAATAGTATTTGTTTGGCACTCACGCAAATGGCCCCTTCTTTGTACTCCAGCGTGCAAGTTCGAGCAGGGTGTTCAGGTGTACCTCGGTGATCAATGCATGCTGTCATGGAAAACAAAGAGACAAAAAAAATTGGTAGTTAAGAAAAATGTCCAGGCAGGGAAAGGATTAATAGTAGCTTCTTGGATTAATGAACATCAATAAGAGCCTTACCAAGATCAAATACACGCCTGTAGTCCTTGATAAAGCCTATCACTTTCTCGTCATATTCAAATCCAGGGTTCCATACAAGTGAACCATATCCAAAAACCCAGAAAACCATGATTGAAAATCTCCTGAAAAATTACATTTATGATTAATTTATCGCCACAATAAAATTTACTATGTCTCAAATAAGCACATAAGTGGAAATCAAAGGTTCGCTCAAAGCCCCAAAAGGAATATTCACAAGAAGAGATAAAGGTCCAAAGGGAATAACAAATTAAATGCGGTCCCACCATTCACTTTAGTATCTATGGATAAATCAACGAATAATTTTTTGTTTCACCAATTCAATACAAACAAAATTGAGCCTCAGATCTTACAACCAAGCCAACTATTAGAGTTTTCTGAGCCACAAAATTCACTTAAACATCTCACTCAAAAGATAAAGGCAAAACAAAACTAGATTGAGTTAATTAATAGTTTACTCCATTCTTAATCAAAATAAAAACAAATATTTTTGTGCATCAAGATGAAAAAGGAAAAAAATAATAAAACCCTCAAAATGTTCCATTAAACCTGTCCCCAAAAACCGAACCGGGCACAGGGAACGCAGAGAAACGTTTCGGGTCAAAAACTAGCATGCATCAAGGAAAAATAACTCCACGACCACCATTGTTCATTCGAGTTCTACTTAATTGCGAAAATTTGAAAAAAAGAAAAACAAAATAAAAAACAAAACAAAAGATCCTTCCAGAGAAAGTTGATAATCTAGGGAGCAAGGAGCTGAATTTTCCCAATAACAGAAAACGAAGGACAACGAAGTAAAGCAATAAAACTTTTTTTTTCCCCGATTTTCCTTTAACTCCTTTTTTCCCAGCTGAAAAACAGACAGACATGATAAAATCACCGGCATTGTCGATTTTCTTTCGATAAACGCAAAACGCGTAGCAACAAACAAAGAAAAGAAACCTTCTCGGAGATTTCACCGAATACTCACAGGAAATCTGAAAATTTTCCAGAGAAAAAAAGATTAGACGAAGCCCTGCCGAGGAGAAGAACTCCCTTGCGATCTGATCGAGAGAGAAAGAGAGAGAAATCCAAGTTTCGAACAGCGAATGAGGACGACGACGGCGGCGACAAGGTGAGAAACGAAGAGAGGGAAGCTAAACGGCGATTAGGGTTTAGCTGTTGAGAATTTCACGGATAACTTCGTTGATTTTTTTTTTTTTTTCTCTCTCTCCTTCCTTCCTCTCCCTTGCCGTCTTTTGTCTCTCTCTCTAGATTCTCTGGATTTGAGGAGTTGTTGGGTAAAAAACGAAGAGGGATTACTTATAGGTGGAGGAGGAACTGTAGCCCAACGAGTGGTGCCCCACACGCATGACACGTGTACGCTGTGTCTTTTCTTTTTTTTAAATTATGCATTCGAAAGTCGTGCTTGTGTATGCATGTTATGTATCTATCCATGTATGAGGCATGATTCATGCATGACTCATGCACTTCTTTTTGTTTTTTTTTTTTTTTTTTTCCTTTTCCTGTTTCAAGTGTAATTTCGTGAAAGAAAATTCAGCATAAAGCATTCAAATCGTGTCCCCATTAGGTGTTTTGAATAGTGTTTAATTAATCACCTTATTTAAAAAGTTAGAAATATTTTTTAAATGATATTTTTTTTGTGTTTTAATGTTTGAGTCTATTAAATAACATGAAAATATATAATTGGTAAAAAAACACAAAAAAGAATTAAAAATGTGATATGTGATTTGGATATGTATGAATAGATACGTTGATATCAAAATCATAAAAAAAATTCTTTGAAGATAAATCACATATTCCTAACAAAAATAGAAAAAAATATAAAACTACTTAAATCTGTTGATTTTTTAACATTCCAGAGTATCCATTAACCTATTGTGACAAATACCAAGAAAATAAGAACAAGCACAAATTCGTTGCTTAACAAGTTCTGAAAATTGATGTTGGGTGGAGAGAATTCTGAAGAGATTTTATTAACAAATAGGAGAACTGAACAACAAAATTTGGTAGAGAAAGCTTTCAATATATAGAAGTTCCTAAAGTTCTAAATTTAGTAATATTCTTATAATAAAAAGATAATTCAATAAAATAAAAACAAAACTAAGTAAATCCTAATGTTATACGCTCATATGGCACTAAACATACGAATTGAATTGAAATATAATAAACATTAGTGTACATGTCCACTATTTGTAGTAATCGATTGGAGTGGGATAACAAAGATAGTTTTGTTGTCAATTCGCGGTATAAAATATGGTCATGATACGTTGAAAATATTCTATACTGATTTTATATTTTCCATCACCAGAGGTCTTAATTTCATGATCAAAAAGATAAAACTACCAATATGATAATATCTCTGCAAAGAAAATCTTTATCTGCATATGTGTATATTTTTTCATCAGTTATAATTGTGAACAATATAAAGCTTTTAACAATTAAACTAAAAAACAAATAATTGCTACAGTGTAAAACTCTAACATGCTACGATTCTTAAATTTAAACTGTATGTTCAAATTGATTCTGCAAATGAAAGCTTACTTACACTTAAGAGTGTTGTTTGGAAAGCACCTGTTGTAATAAAAAAGATTTGGTTTAAACAAGATTTGTTATAGTATTTTTTTTTTTTACAAAATATGAATTATTACGGTGCTTAAAGATTAAAACTTTGATTAAAACTGGTGTTTTGAAGTGTCCTCTTAATTTATGATCCTTATACTCAGCTTAAGATTGACTAACATAACAAATTAAGAACAGTCCTGTATGGTATAGGATATTAAGAAAGACGATTATATTTACATTTACACAGCTAATGAATAATGATAGTCAATTCCAAAGGCTAAGATAAGAAAAGCATGAACGGCTAAGATTAATAATAATATAAGAAAAGCATGAACAGAATACTCTAAGAATTCTTCACTGGAAAAAATCAGTCAATCCTTGTGGCTTTGCACTTTTCTTCCGGGTCAATTCTTGTGGTTTTGACTTAGAATAATTTAAATCAAAATTTGAAACTGAAAACTACCCGTTGGCATAAATTAATTCATTATGATCAATTGGTCACGTGTTGGTCCTTGGTGACAACTAATTCTACTCAAAGGTCAAATTCATAATAGTTTGAATGACCCTTGAGGAATTAATTGTATTCTATTCTGAAATTCTAAGCACGGATTCAAAATTAAGACGTTGAATATAATAATAATCTTCTCATACACGGTACTCGGTAAATCTATCTAAATTTTTATATAGGACTTGTTTGTTTTGATACTTGAATCACGGTTTGAATTATTTTGCTATAGTATTTTCTCTCACAAAAATTTAAATATTTATTCAAATACTCTATTCAAATACTTGAACCAAACGGGCCCGTAATAACTCGTTATTCAAAAACAAAAATTTTAAGATTTTTACCGTAATTACTAATCATGAGCTTTTAAAAAAAATTACTGTCCTATTTGACATGAGGCAGTTCAAATCATTATTTCAATTATAAACAGTACAAAGCTCTCACATGCTATAGTAAAAAGAAAAAAGTTGCTACAGTATAAAACTCTCACATGTTATTGTAAAAACAGTTCTAACTAATAGTTTTCATCATCATGCCAAACACCTATACGTATTTAAAGTGAAGAGTTCCAAATTCCCTTCAAAAATACTTCATCCTAGCTAACACTTTAATACTTATGAGCTTGTAATTTTAACTTTCTCTTCTTGATTTTTCTTTTTTATAAGGTAATGTTGTAGAGCAGTCGCGCTTATGCTGGCCACATTATCGTAAATATGTGTCATGGCTTTTTTGTGTATATATATATACACACACATATAGATGTATGTGTGTGCGTGTGTGTCATGTATGCATGATGTGAAGGGTAAACCTGGCAAAACTGAAAATCTAGAAAATTGGTTTCAGCAACTGAAAAAGAAAGAAGAAAGAAGAAAATCTGTATATTAGCAAGATTCATTGAACCTAGACAGGTTGTAGAACTGATCTTGCCCTTGCTTTCCGCAACGCGTTGGATTGCATTTTTCAGGTCATCCGTATAAGGATGCGGTACCACTAAACAGCACCACACAAACGTGTTGTGAAAGTCAAAAAAGGAGATAAAATGAAGCATGACTGATTCATTGAACCTGGACGCTAATTTCGCACCAAATCCTAAAACCCCTTTTAGCGGTAGGTTGATTTAGGCGGTCCTCTTAAGAGACAGCTTGAGGTTTGGTGGCTTCCCTTTCCCTTGAATTGCGTCTGGATTCAGTGGTCGACCTTTAATACTCTGTGCATCAATTGGTACAAGAGCCGAAATATAAAAAGATTGTCCCCTAAAGAAAGGCAAATACAAGAAAAGATACGCCAAGCAATATTTCTTCGCTTGTTTATTGGTGGGGAAATTTTTAACTCCAATTAAGTGCAATTTCATGCCCAAATAAGGGTGTGTTTACTTATAGGAATCCTAATTTAGAAAAAGGAATCGAGTTTCCTATCTTAAAATTTAGTGTTTATTTTTATATTTAAGAATTAAATAAGGTCTTTAATATGGAAAACTTATCTCCTACTTTCTATTTACGGAATTTAATTCCTTCATTTAAAAAGTAAGAACTGACAAACTTATTTTCTAAATGTATTCTTACTTTAAGTTAGCTATTTATTTCACATAAGGATAATTTTGTAATCACACTTATTTTATTCCAATTCCTTCATATTCTTTACCAAAGTAAACACAATAATAGGAATTCAATTCCCCATGTAATTTAATTCCCTAATAGATTAATAAACACTATTGAAATGAATAGTCTTAAGTTTGAAATCCTTCACTCCAAAATCTAAAAAAAAATGTGAAACTAATTAAAAAAGTTAGTTAACAATTGAAAAATTAATATCTCCATATAACTGCTTTTTTTAAAAGGGCTCTCCACATAATTACTCTTCTTATTCTTATCTGACAAATGGAACTATTAAATTATATATAATTGGACATTTTGCATTAAAAAAAGTAGAGAATGTTGAGCTTATGGGATAACTAAAAATATAATTAAATATTGATTCATGAAATCAAAAAAATGCTTACACAATGAACAGCAGAATTGTAGAACTGGAGTGACGAAAATGCACGAGTTTGAACATAGAATCTTCTCGCAGAATCATAATGAGCTTTTCACATGAATTACTAACTGAAAATTCACATCCATCAGATTTTCAACAACTTTCACCGGTGAAACCTTCCATTTAGTATATACAAGCTACCATTTGAAATCCCATAAATATGCCAAAGCCATAGTGAGAAGAAAGAAGGGCAAGCAAGTAGTTAGAAAAAGAGTTCAATATGCATAGCTTTAAAACACAACTTGAGGCCTGAAACTTCCAAAAGAATGCCAGCCCTTGTCTCTTTTTGCGCTTCGTTATCCGACAAGACAACTAGATGGCATACGACAATTGATTTCTGTTTTATTTTTTGTTTTTTTAAAGAAAAGAAAAGAAAAGAAAAAAGAGAATGTAACAAAAACTAATAATAGGGTGTTTTGAAAGGTAGTTAAAACCGTTGGTTAGAACCACTTTTATTGTAACATGTAAGAGCTTTACGTTGTAGTAATTTTTTTTAATTGTACTGTAGCATGTGAAAGCTTTACACTGTTCATAACTGAGTTTGTGGTAGGAACCGTGGTTCCCACCACTTATCCAAACAGTCGGTAAACAAACAACGAAAGAAGTAAAACAGTAAAATATGTTTGATTTCTCGTGAATTAAATAGTTTTAAACTGCACTTTATAATAAAGGTTGATCTATATTTTAGGACTAGGAAATGATAACTCGTTCGAGATTTATAATGAAGAATTTAAACAAATTTTATTCTAAAAAATCAATATGGAAATGGAATATTGGGTTAATCAATTTAAGATTGTGTTTAGTACAATAGGAAAAAGAAAATGTACATATTAATTTAGGTGAGGGAAAATGTGGATCGGAAGGGATAATAGCTTTTATCTTATTACATTTAGTATGTACTCTAGTTCTAGTTCATTCATGTAGAGAGAGATAAAGATTGTGATTTTGTAAAGGATTTAAAATATCTTTATCAAATTTATGTCTCTATTCAATCGTTTTAGTACCGCTACCAAATAGTGATATTTTCTAAATCCTCCCACTAGTTCTCTCTTTTCCTAATTTTTCTTCCTAGCTCTAGATCTTATAACAAATCTTTTATGTTGTGATTTATTATTTTATTTTTTTTGGTAACATACAAGCCTTTGATATGTGTACACCCGATTGGTTGACTTGACGTGCTTTCAGTCATGTAAGACAATGTTGATAATGACACTTAACAGCTGGCATCACTTAATAAAATTAAAACGGGGGGAAAGGGCCTTGTTGTTATGCCCCTTTATTATAAAATAAATAAATAAATATTATGTCCATTTCTTTCACAAAAAAAGATGAGAAGTCTATGTATTTGCTACGCACGTGCAAGAAAGTACTTAAGCAGGCCATATTTACAAATTCCAAACAAAAACATCAAAGAATGAAAAATAGAGCTTCTTTCTCCGCATTAGAATTTGAAGCTATTTTTACAAATTTTTGGGGAGATATTTTTCCTATAGAATGCATTAATAATATGAAATTAACTACTCCCAAAATCCAAATTGGGCCACATAATGAAGACACTGTAGATTTTGTCATAACAAGTTAAATGAATATACACAAGGAGTTCAGACCTATTGTTTTTATTTTTTTGTCACTTTAGTTGTTTCTGCATTATTTATTTGACACATCATTTAAATAAAACCATATGAACACATAAATAGGACCTAAATATTAAAAGTAATAATATAATTCACTTAGGTGGTAAAATTTAATCAACTTAATAATTAAAGAGATAAAAAAAATGAGACAACAGACTTTGATTTATGTATAAAAATATTAGTGAGGTGAAGAAACAGAGAACCGAACAAAGAGAGGAGTGGAGAAAAATGTTGAACAAATAAAGAGAAGGATAATCGTAAGATACGGTGATGATTTGGAACTTTTTAGAGATGGATGACTTTTAGAGATGAATGAAGGCGACAAGCGATTTTTGGGTTACGCTTGGTGTATTCGATCAGCCATGAAATTGGACCAACGATATCTTCTAATTTTATATTGGTAATCGTACCTTAAATCGTACAAATAACTAATCTGCCCCATATATATATATATATATGTATATAAGTATGTATCAAAGGAATGGGATAAATATCATATTCCTATCATGTTGGAGATTGGAGAGTACGGGATTGCTTGCCTTTAAACACTCACTCACTCTCTCTCTCTCTTCAGATGAACATGTATTTAGCAACTTTTCATTGCATCATTGAACAAAATAGAAAGAATGCAATCATGATTATTGCCCACCAAACAAATAGTAATAATAATAATAATAATAATAATAAGAGAAATTCTATGGTGTAGTACACCATTTTTCTCCTGTGGTAGAGAATAGTTCAATACCATTAGATCAAAATTTGATGGTAAAAACAAATGAAGGACCATCAAAACAAAAACACACCCTCCCACACACAATCATTTTACATTCATCAGAAAAAAAATTTGACACTCCTATCTCAGATTTCTTCTCCAAGTCCAATCATGTTTTCGACCAAGCCAACCCCATCTCCGGTGCGCCCAAGCCCAGCTTTGCCACTCCCGGATTGACGCTCCCATCTCCACCGTCACACTCCCAGATCTTGAGCTCCTCGCCGGTGGAGAATGGCTCCCAAACTGTCGCGACTGAAGGTAGTCGATGAAGATTTGGAACCTACGGTCCAACAGCCGTTGATGACGTCAGAAGTTTCAAGGAGGAGGAAGGAGGACGTTCTCTGCGAGGCCAGAGGAGATATAGACGAATCGGACTTGGAGGGCTTCTGATGCCCTCCTTTCAAAAATTTTCTAAACATTTCCTCCTCTCCCATATAACTAAACCTAGAATTGTAGTTAAGGAGCTTGAGATCAGATCAAGATCAAGTCCTGATTCTTCCAAATGATGGATCAACATGCGTAGAAAACACTATAATATCCCCAATCAAATCAAAATCGGGGACTTACAAAGTCAATGATAAATCATCACTTCGCTAATTGTTCGCATCAGAGAATCAAATTGAAATTGGAACCAAAAGCAAGCATAGATCTAAAAATCGAGGTTTTCAAGAAGAAGTGTATTGATTTTGTTCAGCCGAGATGCGACACGTTGCCGGAGACGGAGAAGGTTACCGGAGATAGAGACGTAGGTTTTCTAAATTTACCCAAATTTTTATTATTTTTATTTTTTGAAATTTTGCTCAAATCTAGTGTGGGACGTCTAGACAATTTTTTAACCGTTCGATTCTCTTTATAATTTCAATCGTGTGGTTAAGGCCAAAATTCTCTAGTGATAGAGAATCTAGTAGAGAATTTTAGCCTTATCCACCGTAGATAAACCACAACCATAACTAACCAAAAGTAAAACTGATGATATCACATGCAATAAGGGAGCCTGTTGGAACCAATTTAGAACAAAACAAATAAATTAGAACCATAATTTAGGGTTGAAACTTATGTTTAATAATTTTATCAAAATATTAGTTTTAATTGGTTTAAACTAAAAAAATAAGCTCAAAAAACAGTTGAAATTGAAAAAATAATTGAAACTGACTATAGGCCAAATAATAGTTTTTGGTTGGAATTGTGTTTGCCAACCTGAATATGCTATGTTATGATTAAAACAAACCAAGCAACCTGCTTAGATTAGCAGTCAAGATATATCTCTCGAAATTCCTAATCTCGATATATTTGTCTAATATTACGCCAAATATATGATAAATTAAATTTAATATGGTTCGATAATGTGTTTATATTTATAAACTGAAAAAAAAAATCGCTAATAATAAATATTATGAATGAGCTTCGTATAAATATATATTACAAATACAGAATCAAATTAGAACCAAATAAGTTACCCAGGACTATTAAATATATAAATATATGTTTTCCCCTAATAATCTGACGTTGTACTTAGCACAAGCTTTTCAGTGAAAGGATTTAGAATTTTTGTTATATTGAGGACATTACAAACAAGAAATTTTCTAAACATTTATTTTTCAAAAAATTGACACGTTCCACTTATAGCTGAGAAAGAAAAATTATAAAATGAAAACATTTATAGATGAAGAATGCAAATATGAGGTAAAGGACCTACAAGATTCTGAAACATTTGTGATAGGTAAAATGAAAACTTGTTTACTTTCTCTTTTTATTATTATTTCTAAAACTTGTTTAAAATTATGTTTCTTTTTCTTTTTTTCTTTTTAATTTATAGAATTGGGTGGAGTGCCTCTTATTTCAAGAGCACCATTAACATCATCATCAGGATCGGATTCGGATATAATCATAGCTCACTTTTTCGTGGATTGATCATTGGTTTTCACTTGTTTCTTAGTTATATTTACTATCTAGACTTCATGGTTATTTAGCGTTTGGAATTTGGATGAGTGTTTTATTATATTTACAGTTTGGAGTTTAGATAATTGCTTTATTATATTTAGATTTTGAAATTTAGATGGCTGTATTATTATATTTAGACTTAGGAGTTTAGAAGACTGTATTATTTGGATTGTTTTATGATATGTTTTATTTTTGTTGCTTGTTATCTTTTTTTTTTTTCCTTTTCAGAATGTTGTTTTTAGTTTCTTAGATATTTAAAGTTTTGAAAAAATAAAATCTAATATCAAAAACACAAAAAATCTATTAAAAATATCACAAACCGTGGTTCAAACCAGACCAAACAGTTTGGTCCAGTCCTAATTTTTCTCAAACCACCAAAATGGTCCTATACTATAAACCTGGGGGTTTGGGATCGGACTAGACCGTACACACCCCTAACTTGACTCTACTATAATGTGTAGAGTTTAAATCGCCACGCAAGTTAAAAAAAAAAAAAAAAGAAAAGAAAAAAACCTACAAAGTGTGAGAAAGACGACAACATTTTTTTTTCTTGGTAAGAGAAACGACAACGATTTTAAGCATGCATCGTCCGTATCAAATGAAACGACTGCGTTTCGGTTTCTCTATTTTGGCGAACCAAAGGACTTGGGGAACAACGTTCATTTCCAACCCAAAAAAAACCACCTGAATTGAAAGAAGACGACGACAAAACACAATAAACAGTTGCTTTAGCTGACTTTCCCAGAAATCTCCGTAGATTTTTTCTCTTGAGCTCCAAAATCCTCCATAGATATGGCCGAGGAAGACATTGGCCAATCGCGGAGCGGTTCTGACTCGAGACGGACGCGTTCTCAGGCGGCGCCGGACTGGTCCGCCATGGACGAGCTTATCCTCGTCAACGAGATCGCCGCCGTGGAAGCCGATTGCCTGAAAGCGCTCTCGTCGTATCAGAAGTGGAAGATCATCGCCGAGAACTGCGCCGCCCAGGACGTGTCTCGGAGTTTGAGCCAGTACCGGAGGAAGTGGGACTCGTTGCTTCAGGACTACAATAGCATCAAGCGATGGGAGTCGCGGCCCAGGAGAGACTCGTATTGGTCGCTGAAAGCCGAAAGGAGAGAGGAATTAGGGCTTCCGAGGAGCTATGACCACGAGCTGTTTGCGGCGGTTGGCAATCTCGTTAGGGCTCGGGAGAATCAGTCGGATACGGAGCCGGATAGTGACGGGGAAGCGAAGGATGAGATGGTCGATGTTGCTAAAGAATCAGGTATGCTTGATTCGATTTTTTTTTTTTTTTTTTAATTTGCATTTTAATTTATCGTCGTTAATCTGATGAGTTTTGCATCTTTAATTGCTTCTTCTTTTTGGTAGTTATTCTTTGAATGCTTCTTATGTCAAATAATGTTGCTCTTTTAATTATGACCTCTCAATTGGATAATTATATTAATTCTAAATGATCTGCTAGCTGTGCCTGTCTGTAAATCTGTAAATTTGTCAAACGACGCCTATCGTTCTGTTTTCATTGCACTGCTGGCCGAAGGGAAAGTTCACCTCACAGGAACGATATTTACATGAACTCATCTTCATGGAGTTCATCACAATTGAAGGAGTTAGCAAGTTAGCCTTTGTGATATCGAGTGATGCTGGGTTTACACATTTTGAAGTAGAGCTGAACAAAACTGCCTTGTTGCTGAGTAATTACAAGGCATCTGAAGGAGAAAACCACAGTTAAAGAGCATATACTTTATAAGGCGGCTTCCTTGTGATTATTCTTGGAGAGCAGTTTATTTTCAGGTTGATATAGTTCAAAATTAGATAATTAGGTATGAAACACAATTGAAATATGCACCAAATTAGATGATTACAAGGCATATGGATATAATCTTTCTGATTTTGGAGCAGTAGGGGGCCTTAAGGTAGATTTCTGATTGGTCAATTTGAAATTTGGTCATGATTTGACTGTTGAACTGCGAAAGTTGCACTCGATTTCAAGTGGCGGCATGGAGTCGCACAACTTTATGCAAGTTCTCTCATTTATGGTACTAATTAGAAGCGTTATTATGCAAGTTTTTTCTTATTATTCCAGTTGTAATTAGTCATAATGTGGTGCAAATTTATGATTTTGTCATTAGGGTCCAAGAGAAAAATGCAGCAGTTAACATCTCAGGAAAAATGCACATGGAAAAACCCTGCAGAAGAAGATCTGTCAGCATCTTTTGCAAAAGAAAAGCCTTTAAAGAGCCGCACAAAAGGAAAACCTCCCAGAAGCCATGCAGAAAAGAATCCAATGCAAAGATTGATGGAAGGAAAACCTATGAGAAACCCCGAATTTGATGAAGAAAAGCCTCAGCAGAGAAGTACAAAGAAGATGCCTCGAAAAGGCCATGGTGAAGAAACGGAGACCATCAATATTGAAGATAAGGACTCAAAGATTGAAGAAACTCCTTTGCCAAACCCCGGTCTCAAAGAAGAAAAGCCTCAAAGGCCTCAAAAAGGTAATGTTGACCATGTCAAGGAGAAGATCAGTACTGAAGATAAGGAGCAAATGCTTGCTCTGATACTGCGTGAAAATGCAGAAAAAATCAGGTCCATTGTTGCCGAGGACGCAGACTGTGAGGCTGACCAGGATCACCAAACTAAATCTGCTGAATTTGTTAGACGTCAAGGTGATAAGCTTATTGTATGCCTTAGGGACATAGTGAAAACTCTTGACCAGCTCTGTGATGTTGTCCACTAATGCAAATGACCTGTTTTGTTATAGGCTAACCGCTAACTCAATATGTAAATTTTGTATCTGCTTTTCTACTACCATAATGAAATGATAATTGCGTTTCTTTCTTTTTTCTTTTTTCTTTTCTTGGTTTTTCCTTTTCTTCTAAATATAAGATTTGACCATTTGAAGTTAAGATCTCTATGTTAGAGATGGTTAATATAGAATTACATTGGATTAAGCTTGTAATTACTAATTTTGTACACACATTTCAAATTATATATATATATATATATATATATGGATATGAATATATAATTTCAACTAAAACAATTGTGAGCGGTGGACATTCGAAGCAACGTAAAAACATATTTGAAATAAGGTGAATTAATATCTGGAATGGAAGGAAAAAAGATTAAAAATAGAGAACTCGGAACACATGACATATCATGTATACCACGTAATAGCTACGAAACTAAAATAAAATTTGAAAAACATTGAAATGTTTTTCTTAAGAATGATTGAATGTTTGCCTCCACCTAAATTTCGAAGTTGATGATCTAAACCTCTCCCTTTGAGCTATTTTGATAGGCGAGAGATAAGTCCAAGTACGTGTACTATTTGTTGAACGAGTAAGTGGCCGACTTCCGACGATGACGTGCCTGATTGAAAAGTCAGACGTGAAGAATGTAGAACCTACAAATATACTTCACTTTCTATTAATTGTGGTGCTTAGTCCTGTTTGTGCTTCCAAGCATTTTGTTCGCGAAATTCTCTAAACTTGGGTTGAGATTTTACATGATTCAGGACTAGTAGGAGCGCTTGGGAACTTGCGGCATATAGGACAAGTGGGATGAAGGCGAAGCCACGAATCGACGCACTTGAGATGAAAAACATGGCCACAATCAGGCAACAACCGAAGCACATCACTTTCCGTATAATCCGCCAAACACACCGAGCATGACAAAGCAGATCAATAATATTTGCCACTATTAATGTTGCTGGGGAGCTTAGAATTGGCCTTGGAATAAAGAAGCTTGGGAAAGGACCCCAGAGTGGCCTCATCGAGACCCGATTCGACGTCTAACGAGTGTTCATAGGGCGTGTCGTGATGGGGTAGCACGCCCGGGAGGCACCAGGTGCGGCAGAAGGAGACGCAGTAGGAAATAAGTGTCATGATGATAATGATAAATATGAAGCTCACCATCACTTCAATGCCTAAGAAGAAATGCCTTGTGTCATTTGGTGATGAGTTATCGGAGGAGTCCATTTTTCTGCAAGGGAGAGGGAAGATCAGAGAGAGATTAGAACAGGAAGGCATGTTAGTGTGACTATTATATATGGTGGATGACAATTGAGTAAACTGATCAAATTATCTATTATTATTATTATTATTATTATTATTGTTATTATTTCGGGAATATTCTTTTGTGACTGTGTCACGCCCTGGAGTACGGGAGGTGACGTGGCGGAATATTTAGATTTATTAAAAGAGGATTTAATTAAAATTAAGAGTTTAAAAATCCAATTAAGTAAGAAATAAAGAGATTTTCCACCACATTTGATAAACGAATTTATAAAATAATATAAATTAATAAATAACCGCGAATATGGGTTCCACAACCCACAACTTGTGCACACACATGGTACTGACAATATCATAAATACAATTACAGTCCAGGTACAAATAAAGTTAAGTCTTACATGCCTTGATTAATAATACAGAATATAAATAAATTCTTCTATTGCTCCTGAGTTCGGTCCGAAGAATCTCCTCCAAACCTAAATGGGAAACCACCTAAAAGGGGGATTTAAAACAATAAAACGTGAGCGAAAGGCTCAGTAGGACTATGTTTTATAAAATAGTTTAATACAAGGAAACATAACATTATCAGGAGTTATACAAAAATGAAACTTGAATAGATAAATAAATAAATAAATAAATTGAGTAGAACCGTTCTGACACAGAACAGTCTACTCGTCAAATCAAAACACCAATTTACTTTTACCTAGGCAAACCATGATAACACCACCGTAGTGGCCCAGTTGGGTTTCGGGACTTGCCCCCAAGGTCGATCGCCACACGACCCGATCTCTGATATGGCATCATGCCCATGTGTTTATTATCATTATCATTCAAAACCCAATTACCGAGTGTTGTCAATTACATTTATTATGAAATTCATTTCATAATCACGGTGTATTAAAATACTACCGATAAAACCATTTTCGAACAACCGTTGAAAACATTTTGATAGAAATCATTTTCAAAGCCAAATCATCTCAAAACCAGGCTACCAAAGAAATAGGATAGAAGTCCTACCTCGATACTCGTGTCGGTGCCCCACACCGTAATCCCGGTCCGCTATACGTTAGCTCCACGGAACCACGAACGATCCTAGATACAAGCTAAGTCGATCAATATCTAGTTTGAGACATTCTAGGTTACTAAATCATTTCATGATGTCCTAGTGTGCCATTTGTACCTTTAAAATCATTCTATAAGGTTGGGGTTTAAATCTGGGTTCAAAATAGTGAAAACGGGTAAAAATCACAAAATTTCCCATGCCTCGGTCGCCCTGCCGACGCCCTGCTTCGGCCTGCCGAACTGCACAGTTCGGCGTGCCGAAAGCAAAGTTCGGCCTGCCGAACATTTCCCCAGATTCGGCCTGCCGGTCGGAAGAACACCGGCCTGCCAATCATCACTCCGGCCTGCCGAACATGAACTTCGGCCTGCCGAACTGGGAAAACCCAGAAATCCCAGCCACGGGTTTCTCGATCCCCAAAATCCAAATCTTGATTCTAACCTGTTTTTCTCAAATCCCAGGCATGAAAAACAATCATAGTTGATAGAAAAACATTCTAGAACATGTTTGGAATCATTTAAACAACATTTAAACTCAAAATCCTCAAAAATCCAAAAATGAGAAAATGAGGAAAAAAATGAAAAATCTTGAATTCAATCCGTTTTTCTTCAATTTAGGCTTAGATTCTAGTTGTTCTAAGTCCATTTAACACAAATCCACGGTTTTCTAAGCTAAAACAAACTTAGATTTCAAAAACACACAAAATTTTCAATTTTGTAAAAAGTTTAGAAATTTCGAATCTAACCTCGAATCGAAGCTTCAATCCGCGATCTCGGTTGCCGAATCACGTTCCCGAGCTTCCTCCTTGCTATCCCGAAGCTTGGATTCGAATGTGGTTTCAAAATTTTTTTTTTTTTTTGTTTTTGAAAGAGATTGAGAGAGAGGGAGCTGCCGAGAGAGAGAGTGAAGAGAGAGAGAGAACCGGAGAGTGAGGAGAGAGAGTGAGAGAAAGGGAATAAATAGAGAAAATCGGTGGGCGGTTTTACTGTGCAAAAACCATGTGCCGCCCACGGTTTTGTAAAACAGAGTATTTTTTTTAACATTTTACAAATTGTTGTGTTTTAAAACTCAAAACATCATTTTAAAACAAATGAGAAATCATTTGAATGCATCAATTTAACAAAACAACCAAAAATTCAAAATCCAACCAAATAATCTAATTAACGTTAAAACGTTAATTATGGCACACTAATTCATCATTTATAATACATTAATATTAAATAAATTTCGGAACGTTACAGACTGTCAACGGCGAAATTTGTTAGGTAGTACTTGAAAGAGTCTTACACATACTACTGCAGTTTGTGAGTGACTAGTTTCACGACTTCAAAACAAAAATAATTAATTTCTGCAAAAGCAGGAAAATTTACATGAGCTAATTAGAAGGCAAGTCTGCCTAATTTTACCAAAAAAAAAAAGAAGTTCGATCCTATAAGTTATCATTCACAAAATTTGCGTCTGTCTTCTTTTATTCTTTTCTCTAACAAGAATGATGCTTTTGACTTTAAGGCTTCCATAGCAGTGCATGACCCAAAAGTCAACGTCAGGTTTTTATTTGAAATAAGAATCCATAAAGAGGAATGTATAATTTTGAAAATATTCATAATATTTCCGATATATTGACGAATTAAATGAATCGGATAAATTATTTTTCCCTAACTAATAAGAGGCATACTTTTCATATCTTGTGTATGCTCCTTTACGATAGGTTTAGCTCTAAACAGCTAGAAATATCTAAAACACAAATAAGTGATACTTGAAATTTCAGTAGAATTCCTCTCTCTCACTCTCTCTCTCTACTATTCTTCTACTTAGTTCTTGAGTTGTAGATTTTCGTAATTGTTCGAGTTTTACAAGGTAATAACCACACCCACTGTAAGCAATCAAGCACGTGACAAACAATCGTGTTTATGGAGGATCATGACTTGAAGTATGAAGATCATATTCGTGATTATAGATTATTGTGAGGCTTTTCGTGGCGATTCCAAGATAGATGTGGAATTGAAAATTTGACCTGATATCACCTTAGATGCTTCCACCTATCTACCTACCCGGTTGTTTCCTTTTTTTTTTTTTTTATATTTAGAATGTACATACAAGTTAATTAATTCTGCATTTTAAATGAAAATTAATCTAGGATTTACCAGAATATGCTGTGGTTGAGCTAACAATGTTGAAAACTAGAGGTCAAATATTCCGCTAAGCTGAATTAATTTCCTTGTAGAAGTATCGAGTCCCAACATACATGCATGCATGCTATTGCCCAAGAAAAATAGAAAATTATATGACACCGTGCTTCACGTAGGCAAAATAATTTTGAATTTCATCATTAGTTAAATCGTAGAAGTATAATTCTTATAGTCTTGGATATTTGCTAAAAGATAATGAAGTTTTATCCTTTTCTTACTAAAAATTTTTGCTTATTATCTAATTTCATCCCTCCTACCATTTTTTAGTGCTTGCCCTTTTCTTGATTTGACCAAAAGCATTATTAATAAACTCTAAACAAGGATCACCCCTAAACATCTCTCTTTAATATATGTTCAAAAACTATTCCACTACTTACATTTTCTTTTTCCTTTAAAAAACCAGCATTTGGGAGAAGATAGAGGAAAGTTGCATTCAAATTTGCTTCTCAAGATGCCAATAATATTCCGTTGATCAAGGTTTTTTTCTTCACCTGTCAAAATTAGCAAGTATAGTCTAGTGACAAAAGTGAAGATATTCGGTATGGTAGGCTTTATAACATGCTTCGGTTACTAGTTTCTCCTCACCCTATGAAACTTTATTCTAGAAAAAGAAACAAGTTTTTTTTTAATAGAAAATAAAGGAGATTTCTACATTAACTATCCAAAAAGTAAAATACTGATAGGTATTTATTTTTTCCCGCTATCAGATCTAC
Source organism: Artocarpus heterophyllus (assembly GCA_025403435.1). NCBI lineage: Eukaryota > Viridiplantae > Streptophyta > Magnoliopsida > Rosales > Moraceae > Artocarpus > Artocarpus heterophyllus. The sequence continues at coordinate 33,611,293 of CM046334.1, read as the reverse complement.
TAAAAAAGATGATATTGCTCAAATTTAATGATTTAAAATGTATATTAGTTGAAAACCCACCAAAAATGGCCCAAAAATAAAATGGGGTTTAAAAACTTTTGACGTAATTGCTCCTTACATAATTGAAAGTAAATAGTGATTTTGAATATAGATTTTCCATCTTCCATGGTGGACCATTACTGGAACTTGATAACTTGAATCTAACAATTAATTACTTGCTAGTTATATATCAAACAATTGCAAACATCAATAAAAATAATTTATTAGCTCTCTTTTCTCGATATAAGTAGCTAAATATGCGCAATGAAATTCTTACTTCTATAAAACAAGCTCTTTAGTACCATGCATGATAACTTCCTAGCGGACCATTCCATTTATGAATGGATATAAACCTTACACAAAAAGGGTTTTCACAGCCGCTCAAGACAAAACCACCACTTTACTAAGAATCCATAGAACCAAAGAGAACTCAAAGGCAAAGAGAGTGTGAAGCAGTCCACGATCTAGCGCAAACCCGAACAGGGTGATCCCTCCATTGTTATGTTGCAAATAGGCCACTGCAATATAGGGTATTTAGTATGGTTGTTAAAACTATTGGTTAAAACTGTAAACACCGTAGCATATGAGAGTTTTACACTGTAACAATTTTTTTTACTTTTACTGTAACATGTGAGAGTTTTATAGTGTTCCTAATTGAAAAGTTGGCTAGAATCAATTAATGCCGAATATAATCTAAATATTTAGAATGGAAATAAAATGCAAATTTAGTGCTTAGGAAAATTTTTCTGATATTGTGGTACTGACCTAAGGCTTGCCTAGTTTGGAAGGAGGAAGGATCCTGTGGCGAAACCGAAATGAAATTGTTTGACGAGTCGGAATCACTACTCTCGCCAAAGCATTGATCATAATTATTAGCCTCCTGACCAATATGGGCTTTGGATTGGTCTGGCCCAGCAGATGCACAAGTCACAAGCATGTGCCATCTTGTTGCAATGGACACGATTCTTTGGGCTCTGTGAGTGATTCTTGCTGCCCCAACTAGGCACAAGAAGAACCCACAAATCTCCACCACTGAACAGACCTATTTCATACAGTGATTCAACAACAATAAACAACAATGTTGTTCGTGGTCAAATACATATATTCAGCACCCAAAAAAAAAAAAAACAATTCAAGCCACTAGCTAAAATTGTTGATTATGATTACTTAAATATTGGACTTATTCACCCAAAAAAATGGATTTATTCACGTATTTTTCATACTATATTTCACCACATGTTGGCAAATAATTATTAGCTAAAATGTTTAATTGGAAACAAATATACTATTAGAATGCTACATAATACTTAGGGCTCATTAATTTGCAAGCATTTCTAAAATGATTTTATTTTGATTTTGAAAATGAGAATGGGAATTTTTTTAAGAACGGTATTGGAATTGTTTCTAAAATTTTGTTGGGTTGGTTTTCTAGCTAGAAATATTGTTTTGAGCATAAGAAAAAAAATAAATCATTTTTAATTAAATTATATGTTTGAGAAAATGCTACGCAATGTTCCTTGTTATTAAGTGAAATTCTTTTTTTCTCTTAAATCAGTATTAGTCATATAATAATATTTTCATTATACCTTTGCATGTTATGTATGAACAATTTTTATGTAATCATGTGTGCATATATATAGAGTACTCACCACAAGATCACCGGAATTGAGGAAGTTCTTCTCTGTTTTGGACGCAAAAACCAGCAAAAGAGCTCCAAACTGACTAACAGTAATGGTAATCAAACACCCAATTATGAAAAACCTATATCTATGGCTCGTAACCCACAACTGCTTCCTGATCCTCGCGTGTTCTTGAAACATCAACTCACAATTTGACTCAACTCCTTCGAACATCTTCTGAAACCCTTCGAACCTAAGAATTTGGAGTTCACAAGTCAGCCGGAACATGACACAGACAAGCAAGAAAACACCGCTCCGATAAACCCACGACGCCAGGACTAATACGAAAAGGACGGAGTTCACCGGAACGACGCTGTCGGGGTTGATAAAGGGCAAGGAGAGGGTTACGGAGGAGAAGAAGATGATCTTGTGGGTGACCTCAACGAAGAAGGCGGGGAAGAGGATTAGGGCGAGGCGGCGGAAGGCCTTGTCGAGCTCGGCGGCGTATCGGCGGCGGACAAAGAGGGAGTCGTCGCGGAGGCTGCTGTCGAGGAAGAGGAGCTGCCGGAGGCCGTAGCGGCTGAAGAAGCGGGATAGGGTTAGGAAGCCGATGGCAGCCAGGCCCGTTTCTGGGAGCTGGACGAGCTTGTTGAAGCGCATGGGGTCGGTGGCGGGGTCGCGGACGGCAATGGAGGTGGCAGCGGGGATGAGGAAGGCGAGAGCCGCGAAGGTGATATAGGAGGCGAGCCTGCCGGCGGTGGAGGAGTGGTCTAGGAGGCACCATTTGAGGGAGATTCGGAAGCGGCAAAGTCCATCGGCTTTTGATGAGGATGTGCGGCCGGCGTAGGAGGGTTGGAGGAGTAAGGGAGCATTGGTTTGGTTTGGAGAGTAGTCATCGCCGCTGGAGAATGTTATGTAACGGTGGTTTCCGGTGAAGTTGACGGCGAGGTGGGTGTCCGGTGGTGGGTTGGTGGAGGGATTCATGGGGAGTTCGGTATTTTAATGGGGAAGGGGAGGAGAATGAGAGGAACAACATGGAGATGATTTTGGTATATATAAGCTTACAAGAGAACCTTACCTGCACCTCACGTATGAAAGTGAAAATAAAAAGTGTAACCTTTACTCCGCGATCAAGTTTCAACTATTACAATATAAAACTTTTTTATAATATAAAACTTTATATATTATTATAATATTTTAGTTTTAACTTGTAATTCAATTATATTTCCAAGTTAATGATATTCGATTAGTGTTGAAGTGGTAAAGATGGTAGATAATATTGGATAACTACAAATTTTGTTATATTAGTCTTTTTAACGTTAGTGTTACTTCGATTATCGTATTAAGGTTTTTTATTTCTATATATTACATAAAAAGAGTACCGTAACACAATATATATTTATAGATTTTAACACTTATGTGGTGATTTTTTAATATCCACAATTAAAAAAATAAAGAAAGAAATACCAGTTAATAGTGTGAAATATTAAGTTGTAAATTGTTTGGTTTGACATTAATATTATTTTCATGTATGATTTTTTTAAAGGATTTATATTATATTTTAACTGTCTTGAAATAGTATTTGTTTTATTTTGATATGCGGATTTGAGAAATAATTACACACTAGATTTAAGCGTTTTTTGGATGTTATAGCCGTAGAAAGGAAGCTTTTGTGTAGAAAGCAAAGTCTATAATGGAAGAATTTAAGGCATTGCTTGTAGTCTGGACTTCACTAAGATGCTTTTTAGTGGAGTTAATTAATTATTTTGCTGATAATTAATAAAGAAAAGAAAGTAAGGGCAGGGAAAAATTATAGAGTGTTTAGCAAAGTGAGTTAAAACCTATAGTGAAAAGCTCTCATATGTTCAGTAAAAAGCAAAAAGTTGCTACAGTATAAATCTCTCGCATACTATAGTGTTTTTAACTAAATTGGTTCTAACTATAATTTTAACCCACTTTATCTGTTTGCCAGATACTCTATTAATCTTTTAAAACAAGCTCGGCTGTTAATTAATAACATATGCATGTGAATAGGTTTTTTTTTGGTTCCTTGGTACTAGCTAAGCTTCTAGCTAGTTGTTATCAAGTTTTCTCTTCACCAAAATTCCTATATTTGAATACCCTAAAATTAATTTATAATGAGGGAGCAACCGGAATTTTAGCAATATTTATATACTAAATTTCATGGACCAGACAAATAACATGAAATAGAAATTCCCAACTTTCAAAATTTCTGTAGAAACTTGAAAGTTTAATACATAAAAAGCTAAATATTTTTGACATGGAAAGAAAAATGATTTGAACCAAAATGGGAAAGGGGAAAAAAAGGAAAAAAGAAAAAAAAAAAGGAAGAACCTTTGCTTTCTCCCGTGAGGGTTATCTCTGGTTTGTAAAGTGAAGAATAAAGGTTTGCTTAAGAGCCATTGATCACTTTTGTATTTTCCACGTCACATATTGTTATCTTATTCGTTGCTTCATGCTTCCAATTAATATATGTACTTTGGAACAAATAATCATTTTCTTTTAAACTCAAACGGTCATTTATCTGTTTAACCACACATATATTAATATGAAATATAATATGCAATATATGAGAATTAGCATTCAAATTCTCATCTTCCCGGAGAGAAGGGAAGAAAAGGATGCCAATGATCTGTTTGTTTTTTTTTTTAAAGATACATTTTTTTGATACAATAGAAGATCGAAATCTTTTCTCCTAAACCAATATCCACCCCGCCCTTTCCTAATGCCACTAGACCAACGTTTCTTGGGCGGATGCCAATGATCTATTATTCATGTTTTATCTAAATTTAGGGTTTTTTTTTCCACCTTATAATCTTCAGTTTCACGTAGATATTAAGAACAATATTCTTTAGATGAAATATTAGGAGAAATAAAAAGCAATGCCATTTAAATATAATGAAACTTAGAAATACGAATCCTCATATTCCGTGACTTATTTTTGACATTTTACGTTATGATTAATAAATTGTCCATGAAAAGGAGTTGAATATGAAGTTCCCCATATGTGATGTTTGATTGATAAGGAGATAGAGACACTTGGACAAATACACGGTTGTGGGAGGCTACTCACATCGCGGGCTAAGCTTAACCAGCTTGTGGTCTCAGCACTCCCAAACGTGAACCTATTGGAAAGATTTATTTTATTTTTGCTGAAAAACTATTCAGTAAGATTAAAAACTGAGAACCCCAAGTCCTACAACTGAAAAGAAAGAGAGGGAATATGAAAAAATAAAGAAAAAGGAATAGGAGAGTACAGAACAGCCTTCACAACTGAAGTGCAAAGTGTGTATGCAAAAAGGTTTAAAAGTTGTACACACGTTTACATATCACGCACAAGGCATTTCTGAATGCTTTCTCAACCAACATTATTGTAAAACAAAATTTCTGCTTTTTATTGGCTTTCCTTTTCATGGTTGGTTAAGGTCACGGGCTCGAAATTAATGGTTCATGGTAGAACAATGCTAGATCATATTAGACCTACAAAAGAAACTACAATGTTTTTTTCTTTCTCTTTTTGGTAAGCAAAGGAGCCACAATCTTTTTTGTTTTTTGTTTTGTTTTTAATAAAAGAGCTACAATATATGTTAATTATGTCATTTTTAATTAATTAATTTATTATTTATTTGGTTTTTTAAATGATAATAAATAAATAAAAATAAATTTAAGTGGTCCAATGTACGTATATTTTGTAAAAGGTGTCAACCAAAGGATATCTCTGAATTGTTATAACGCTTCAGAAAGAAGGCCTTGTTTGAGAGATACCTCTTGATAATAACACACATTGATGGTGGGTATCTATAAATATCATGTAAGAGAGGGTTCCTATGCCTGTGCAATTATTTTTAGAAATATATCATCTCTCAAATTGCAGAAGGTTTAGAAGAGCCTTCTTTTATAAAATTTTTCTTCAGGAATTCTTGTAGAGAAACTCTTTATTTATTCTTTAGATTATCAATGGCTGGAGGTTAGATTTTCTTTCAATTACGTTTTCATATTTAGATAATTTTTATGCAATTTGGTTTATGCATATATGAAAATCATAACTCTATATATGTAAATTTTCTTACAAACTGATCTAGAAAGAATCACTTAAAAGAAAGGTAATATGTCCTTCCCTAACTATTTTTTTATTAGTTTAATTTGATTTTAAAAAGAGAAAGAAAGAATATGAATTTATAGGAGTGTTTAAAGAGAACACGTAAATCTATATGTCTCCCCAAAAGACCCTTTTCTTGAAAAAAAGAAAAAGACAAAAAAGGTAAATATTTTTTTTTAATTTTTACCTAAATAAAATTTTTAAAATATTTATAGTAAATAACACGTTTACATAATAAATCATTTATTTAGTAGGTATAAAGAAATTACATAAACAAAAATTATAACTTTAAATATTCTAAAGTATGTTTTTATTTTAAAATTTCAAAAAATGTTATTTATCATAATTTTTATTTTCTTTTAATTGAACAGAAAGTAGGAGAACGAGGGAAATAACATATTCAAAGGAGGAAATAAAAATTAAATCTATATTTTAGATTTAAAATTTTTGGAATTCCCCAAGACACCATCGTCCTCTCTTTCTTCGCTACCACCCCATCCGACCCGAGGCGAGTGATATTGTTTGCGTCCATAGTTTGGGAATGGCGAGATCGTGACTTTTATCAACAATTGGTCTCTGGTTAGTATCCTCTACTTTGTTACGCGTCTTCTATGGCGACAATGGCGGCCACCTCCTCAATTTCCAATTGGTCTCAAAAGGCACAAAAATGTGTCAGATCTCAAGAAATCGTTGGGACCTCGCTCCACCATCGCAAGGAAAGGCTTCTCGTCAATTGCAAATTGCGAGCTTCGTCGACTTTTTTGTATCTCTATTAAGCCTTCTCTGCTTTGCTACTCGTCTTCTCAGGTGTGGATGATAGAGCCTCTTCAATTTCCAACGGGGCCAGAGATATGCATGCAAATGGCAGGATCTAGCGCAGTTTCTACGACCATCACAACTCTGTTGGCGATGCAAGACTCGTAACTTCACTGATCGCCTTTGAAACTTCTGCCTAAGGGATAAAATCGAGATTGAAAGAAATGATAAAATATGTTATTTTCTTCAATTATTTTCAGATATGCTTTTTTCATATCTTCCGAAATTTGTTATTTGCTCTAATTTATTTAGAAAGTTTGTACTAATTAACGTACTTGCTGGTATAATATTCTTATTTCTTAGGGTGAAACTTGAAGTGTGTTTTCATTACTCGTTTACTACAACGTGGTACTGTTTTTATTCATTGTGTTGTAGGATTTTTCCCCCTTTTTTAACATTGTTTGTAGAACTACAACATCATAAAAATATATGGTTTAGTTTCACTTTGTTATGTGTCAATTTTGATACATCGTGTGTAAAAATTTTTAGATGATGCCAACTTAATTGAGATATATCTTTGAGGATTGATATTAGTTTCTGCCTCACACTTTATTTATTTAAAAAAGGGATTGTATGCCAGTAATAAATGATGTTTTATAGAGGGCAAGATATATAAACGTCATCTTGTCATAATCTTCACAATCAACACTACGATAATCTTATTAATTTCTCTCACTAACTTTCGCTCATCAAGAATGTTTGACTCTGAATAACGCTTCATGTTGTGAGTAATCTTGATGCCGAAGGCCCAAAGTCAAGATCAAGAAAGAAGCTCTTAAAGGCTCAAGTCCAGAAGAACAACTCGATTGGAGGGCAAGTTGACGAAATCTTTCTTAGGGGTTGAGACAAACTCCAAAGTACAAGGGGATGAGAAAAACTGATGTCCAGATTCATTAAACGTAGAAACATAAGTTTGGATTTGGAAAAAGAAAACTGATCTCTACCAAATGAGGAAATAACATCTTATACGAGATTTTAGGAAAGAGTGAAATGCTAATAACATGATGGTCATTTGGAGCAAATTAGGAAAGGAAATGTTTCTGATTTAATTAAGATTTTATTTATTATTTCCTATAATTATTTGATACGTAAATTTTAGCTATTAATAGAGGTGAAAAACCTCAGAAAAAGGACTTTTGGTCTCTTTTTATATCATATGTACTCACCAAATAGATAGTGGCATTCTCTCAAAATTTACGTTGCTCTCAATGAGCAAACCACTATGAATTCCTTGTGTTTTCTTTTCTGGATTTTGATTCATATATTTCGCATGTGAGTATCTATTTTTGTGAGTGTTTCATGAGAGATTATTATTGGCAAATTTCCATTGTCAACAATTGGCAGTAGAAGGAGGGCTATATTTTTCTGAATTAAACCTTTCTTGCTAAAATTATTTCTCATGATCATAATGGTGACCACCCACATCAATCATTCTAACCGCACTGGGACAACAACTTCATCATTTAGGGAAACAATCAATGTGTTGGGGGAGGCACTGACGGCTCAAGAAGAGGACAATTGACCTCAAGAAATACCATTTTAGAGTAAAGAATGGAGAGGATGAGTAGACTGCTCGAGAAAATCTTGGTGGCCCTACATGACATTCAAGCCAGAGGTGGTAACTCTGCAAGTGATGACCCGAAAGACCAAGGGAACCATTTGCCAGTAGCCAACAAGGTATTCATAAGGAAAATGGAGAAACTATAGGTGGCCATAACTGGAGGGCTAACTCCATGGGTAACTAAGAAAGAAGGTGTAGAGTAGCTCAAGCTCATGACTAAGGAGTGAACAGCAAAGCCAAAACATAGGGCTCCCTCCACTCTTGCCGAAGCATGAAACCATATCAAATGCAGCCTCTGTTTAGAATGGAGGCAACTTGAAGCATCAACTACATGAAGGCGATATGAGAGATCGATTGCGTACAAGGGGAGCTGTTTCATTAGGGAATAAGCCAACATTGTAGATTTCCTGGCTTCAACCAACCACCAAGCAACCCACTAGTTAACCCCCAACAGATAGCATAACAAATAAATCAGTAGTTGCAAGCTGCTTTGGGACTCCCCATGGGTGAGATCAAATGCCTTGTGGGATGTATTGGAGAATTGGAAGACAACCTCGACGTGTATCACGGAGAGGAGATTACCTACATGATTTTGTTTGCCCCTAAAATCATGGATATTCCTCTCCTAGAGAAGTTTAAGGCCCACAGATGACTCCTTATGAAAGAATTACCGATCCGGATGACCATATCCGGACCATATCTAGATCCAGGAGTCTTATATGGAGCTCTATAGAGTCCCATGTGACATTATGTGTGGAGCTTTCTGTCAGACCCTTGCAGGATCGACATGGCGATAGTTCAGATCATTGAAGCTTGTAAATATTACATGTTCCAAGATCTAAAAGTGGCCTTCTTGGACCAATTCATTGGAGTTAGAGCTCTACCTTCTTCGATAGAAAAGCTCAGCTCCTTGACCCAAGGGTCGAATGAATCCTTGAAGTATTAGATCATAAGGTTTACTAGGGAAGTGGCTATAATGGGAGGAGTTCCTGAGGACGTCATCTTTATGAGGCATTAAATAATATATGCATTGATATCCCCTTTAGGGATAATCTTGACTAGAAAAGCCCTAAGACATACATGGAATTCTTGAAAAGAGCTCGAGGATTTATAAACTAGGAGGAGGTGAAAGGCCTAACGTTCAATTGTACCATGAAAGGAAGTAGCAGTGGTAACAGACATGGATCGAGCCAAGGAGGAAAAAAGAAGAGCAACTCTTAGGGGTAGAGCGGCTCTAAGTTGCCTATTTTTGATCTCCAACAATCACAGTTGAGTTGAGAGATTATCACAAATAATGCTAAAAAGAAGAAGCAAGAAGATAAGCAACCACAATTCTAGCAGAGATATGATAACTACATAAACTGAGAATCCCAATTGACAACTTTTACCACAGAATTAGTGACAAGCCTTGTCTACAGCATCCTCCACAGATGAGGTCAGAGCTAAACAAGCACAATCAGAATAAATGTTGCACGTTCTACAGTGACATGGGGCATTACTCTAGCGAGTGCATAGACCTCAAGGATGAGATAGAAGGTTGATCAGAGAAGGTCAGTTGCATAAGTATAAAGTTGATAGAAACATAGGAAATGAGAAGAGAAATTATTGTTAAGACGACCAGAGGAATGATGGGAGGCAGTGTAATGATGATCACTGAGATTATAATGGTGTAGAGCCCACAGAGGTGATTCAAATAATATTTGGTGGAGCTTATCATAGAGGCGACTCTAGGGGGTCCCAAAAGAACTGCGCCTATGAGGCAAGAGAAGCTTCCAAGCAGAGGCATTTAAATGTATCGACTAACAGGCAGGTCATGGCACCGAGATATGAAGGAACAAAGATCACTTTCTCTAAGGAAGACGTGTATTGAGTTCATTTTCTGCAGACCAACACCCTGGTAGTTAAGGTAAGGAAGGGCAACTATACTGTGTGTCAAATTTTGTTGGATAATTCTAGTTCTGTCGACATAATATTCTCTGACTATCTTACCATGATGGGGATTTCAATGGACTAGACAACTCCCAATTCTTGGCTCCTATATGGCTTTATAGAGGATAGCATAATTCCTAAGGGAATGATCAAGATGCCTATAACAGTTGGAAAGAAGCTAAGAACGATGACTATACTCTTAAACTTTTTGATGGTCAAAGGAGGAGACTAGTATAACTCGGGTTTTGGAAGGCCAAACTTAAGGGATTTGAAGGCCATTACCTCCACTTATCATTATAAGGTGAAGTTTCCCAGTCGGATGGAGTAGGCAAGATGAAGGGGAACAAATATAAGTTGATGCTTACTTACTCTAACATAGTACAAGCCTATGCAGACCCTAGAAAGATGGAGATGGGATGGGATGCTAAGGGCCCATAGAGGAAGATATCGACCCTAGATTAGAGGAAGAGATTACAAGTATAGAGCCAATTGAAGACCTAGTCAAGATAAAAGTGGACAACCAAGATTTGGTAAGGGTTCTTAAGATTAGGTTAGGGTTAATCAAAAATCAGGCAGACGAGCTTATTAAGTTACAATCTTGACGCTTTTACCTAAACTCATGAGGACATGGTTGGAATCGATTCAAAGTTCACCTACCAGTATCTTAATATCAACCCGATCTATCCCCTAAGAGACGGAAGAGATGCCCGATGAATGCGGAGAGATATGAGGCATTACATGAAGAGGTTGGCAAGTTAGAAAAGAATTGGTTCTCATTAAGGAATCCCAATACCCTGCTTAGATCTCGAATTTAGTGCTGGTTCGTAAGCCTAATGGGAAGTGGAAAACTTGGCTCGACTTTAGCAATTTGAGTAAGGTGTGTCCAAAGGACAACATTTCACTATCGAGGATAGATCAGTTGGTCGATGCTACAGTGGGGCATGAGCTATTGAGTTTCATGGATATTTACTCAAGATACAATCAAATCCTCATACATCTATGAGACCAAGAGCACATAGCATTCATCAATGAAAGCGGGTTGTACTACTATCTCGTTTTGCCTTTTAGATTAAATAATATAGGGGTAACATATCAGCGTTTGGTAAACAAAATGTTTACTGGACAGATTGGAAAAATCATGGAAGTGTATGTAGATGATATGCTAGTAAAAAGCATGAAGGTGAGCTCACATGTTGCTCATCTAAACAAGATGTTTCAAATACTAAAGAAGTATAAGATGAAGTTCAACCCTTTGAAGTGTGCATTTGGTGTGACATCGGGAAATTTTTTAGGTTTTATGGTTATCCCTCAAGGAATCGAGTCTAACCCAGTGAAGATTCAAGCTTTATTAGATATGGAGGCACTGTAGAAGCCTAAGGAGGTACGAAAGCTGATAAGTAATGTTGTTGTACTTAACCACTTCATTGTGATGGCGACTGATAAATATGTGCCATTTTTCAAAGTTTTTAAGGGAAAATAACCGTTTGAATGGATGATCGAGTGTGATGGGGCATTTAAATACATGAAGGAGTATTTTGGGAAACCCTTTTTGCTTTCAAAAGCTCTGCCAGGTGAGACCCTCTATGTCTATATGGCTATTTTAGAGCTTATGTTAAGCTTGGTCCTAGTGAGAGAAGAAAAGAAATCTCAATGCCGGTATATTATACAACCAAGCATTTACTTGATGCAAAGACGAGGTATTTGGGATCGAGAAACTGGTGTTATCCTTGGTGATGTCGACTAGGAAGCTAAAAAGGTATTTTCTTTAGCATAAAGTGGTGGTTTTAACAAATTACCCATTGAGACAAGCCCTTTAGAAGCCACAAACTTCTAATCAACTACTAAAGTGATCGGTCGAATTAAGCCAAATTCACATTGACTATAAGCCTCGCATGGCGATCAAGGGTCTGGCCTTAGCCGATTTTGTTGCTGAGTTTACAACTCAACCAGAGCACGTAGAGACGGAGTCCAGAGTTGAATAGCCAAAATGGAAGCTTTATATTGGCACTTCATTAAATGAACACGGTTTATGTGCAAGGGTTTTATTGATAAGCCTAGAAAACCACAAAATAACAACAACAGTATGATTCAAGTTTAAGGCATCGAACAATGAGGCCGAGTATAAGGCAATTTTGGCGGGGTTACGACTTGGCCATCACTTGAAAGCTAACCCATTGGAAGTTTACAATGATTCTCAGCTCATCGTTAATCAGATCTTAGACGAGTACAAGGAAAAGGATGGAATAATGCTATAGTATCTGTGGTAGGTGAAGGAAGAGCTCTCAATATTCCAATCTTATAAGGTCAAGCAGATACCTTGGGCCAAGAATAGCAATGCTGATGCCTTAGCTTGACTAGCAATCTTAAAAGATTCGAAGCTGTTAAGGGTCAGTTTGGTTTGTATATCCTTTAAACTTAATGAACTCAAATTTAGATTCTTGCATCAAGAATCATTTGGATACGTGTTTGTTTCCCCCAAAATCCAAATCATATGAGTATCAAGAATCTAAGTTTTCAGAGTTCTGACCTCCCCCTAAACTCTTAATACTTAGATAATTTTGCTATAGTAAAAGCTGAAATTATCTTTCTTATATTTGAGGAAAAAAATCATAACTTCTTTATTTGATAACCAAATGAGATTATTCTTTTTTCATTTTGTCCTTAGTAAAGAGAGGAATAAATTAATATTTATATTACATATTTTTTAGGATTATTAACATTAAGATTTTATTAGATTTATTAATAAATCAAAAAAAAAAATTCACTACCTCTCCAAACACAAATTCTAATTTTATTCCATACTCAAATTGAAACTCAAATGCACATCGAAATGTCAATTCAGATAACAATTCAATCACTAACTCAAATTCTAATCACTAATTCGAATCCATTTACCAAACAAACCCTAAGAGTAATCCCAGTTAAGATCCTGGAAGTCCCTAGTCCCAACGATCCAACGAAAGGAAGTTGATAAAGCTTTACGCATTATGCAGGAAGACAATTGGATGACCCTTGTGCAAGAAGACAATTGGATGGCCCCTATAATCAAATATCTACATAAGAAGGACTTACCAACCAACCTAGTGAAAGCAAAAAGGACCTGTCATAAGTCGGCGCCATATCTATTACATGACAATATACTCTACCAACAAGGTAACTCAACTATTGTCTTATCATGTTTAGACAAGGATGAAGGCCAAAAAATCTTCAAGGAGATCCATGAAGGTTTGTGCAGAAACCACTCTATGGACAGTCTTTATCCTACAAGACACTAAGACAGAGATATTACTGGCTGAGCTTAAAGAAGGAGGCCATTAAGTACGCCTGTAGATGCAATAAGTACCAGCGCTTTGGTACAGTGCCAAGATTTCATCCAAAGACTTTGACGTCGATCTTAAGCCCTTGGTCCTTTGCAAAATAAGGAATCAATATAATCGGTCCATTTATCACGATGCCTAGAGGGTCTAAGTTTGCCATTGTCATGGGTGATTATTAGACAAAGTGGGCTAAGGCGAAGGCATTTACTACCATCATGGAGGCAAACTGCACAATCTTTATATCTGCCGATTTGGTGTTCAACATTCGTTCATCTCCGACAATGGTAAATAGTTTGACAATGCTAAGACAAGAAAGTTCTGTGATAATTTTGGCATTCATAAGAACTTTTTGGCAGTCATATACTCTCAGTTGGACAGTCAAATTGAGGATATTAATAAACTTATCAAGCATACTTTGAAGAAGCAACTCGATGACTTGAAAGGCAGATGGGTTGAGAAGCTATTGAAGGTACTATAGGCCTACAGGACTAAGAGTAAAACAACAATGGGAGAGACTTTATTATCATTGACATATTATGTTGAAGCAGTTTTATTGGTCGAGATGATCACGCCTACTAGTTGAGTTATGGGATACAATGAGGAGACAAATGCATAGCTGATGGATGTAGAGCTCAACTTGCTTGAGGAATGAAGGATTGATTCCAAAATGCATTTCAGCACTTATCAATAGAGAACATCAAGATATGACAACAAAAAGGTTAAAGAGAGAAGGTTTACAGTCAGCGATTTAGTTCCCAAAGGTAGAGATGCAACCCAGCCCGGGCCCGTCCTGCTACAATGATAGGCTAGGCCAGCAAGGCCCGACTCGGCCCATAAATACTGGTGGATTGGGCTCGGCCAACATATGTTGGCCCATGGGCAGGCCTGGCACAACCCATGAAAAATCATGGGCCGGGTCGGCCCGTCTAGGCCCATAATGGGCTAGCTCATCGCAGCCCATGTAAAGGCCCATATAGGCCCACAATGGGCCAGCCCACCAAAGGCCCACAATGGGCCAGCCCACCAAAGGCCCATTGTGGCCCAATTATATATATATATATTTAGATATATTTTTTCATGTTCATTCACGGGTGAACATGGCTGAGTATGGTCTTCTCCAATAAAAGGCCTCACACATCACATCATAGCAAGTTTTTTATTTTTTTTATTCTTTTTTTTTCGCTTGTAGGCATACTTTGCTTCTTCTAAGAAGCAAAGCTAAGATAAGGCCTCACATATCACGTTACAATAGGCCTAGCAAGCTCTTTTTCTTTTCTTTTCTTTTCATTTTTTTTATTTTTTTCTTTTAGGCATACTTTATTTTTGAAAAACAAAAGCAAGGTTTTGTCCTACTGGGTTTTCCTTGGAAAGGTTTTTAATGAGGCAATCGTAAATAAAATATTCCTTTTTATATTTCCCTTGACTATTCAAACTTTTATATTTGTTAACTTGTTTAAAAATTTAAAAATAAAAAAACAAAAATAAATAAATTAAAAATTGCATGCTTAGATGGGCTAGCCCATCTAAACCTATGATGGGCCAAGATGGGCTGACCCATTCAAGGCCCACGTAAACTTGGCCTGCAGGCTAGGCTGGGCCGGCCAAATCGGGCGGGCAAGCCCGGCGCTCCTCTTGCGTGGGCCTAAGGAGAACGGGCCGAGCTAAGTCAGGCCAGGCCGGGCCGTTCTTGCATAACTATCCAGAGGGGTGACACCAAGCACGAAGCCAAAGAATACTAGCCCGCTTGATCTAATTTGGGAAAAGTCGTATAGGGTTCGAGACATCATAAGCCAAGGACTTATGTGTTGGAGTCAATGGCAAGATAATGTACGGAACATCCATGAAACGTTGAGTATTTGTAACCCTACTATCAGTAAAGTTTTATTATTTTTCTTATGTTTGCGTTGTTTAATGTCAATTACGATCCCTTTGAATCAATAAAGTTGAATTAATAAAGAAACTCCAACTGAGTTATTTTTCCCAATTATCTTGTTTACTAAAATTTTGTTAATTTTCTCTACAATAATTTAAATTCAAAAGGTCAAAAAAAGAATCAAAGACTCGACGTTTAAGAGGGGCAGTAGAGAGACGAAGCTAATAGCCCTTGATAAACTCTCTTTCCTTACAAATACAAAATACTTGGTAAATTTTAAAGAAATTTACCAATTTTATTTGTCAACATTCTCAACATTTTTTACTTGGAAAATTCTAATGAAATTGGCTAGGTTAACCTCGACGTTGCGTTGGGTTTATTTCTCAATGATAAATAATGTGGATAAAATATAATTTGTAGTATAACAAAAAGTTAATACAAAGATAAAAGGCCAAAGGCCTTAGTGCCTTAACAATCAAAAAAGGGAGAGGGCGGGCTAAAATAGTCATACTGCTCGCCGTCCTGACGAGCATCACCTATCCCCACTGCAGCCGACTCATTCGTCAGAGTTGAGGTATCAACTAAGTACAAGAATAAAAATCCTATTTAGGGTGGACAACTCAGATCTACTCCATAATCTGTTCGCCCATATAGAGAAGTATCGCCTTCTGGGTGTTATCATACTCCTCAGAGGATTGATGTTGCTTAACTACAGTAGCGACAACAATGGCAATCTCTTTAACTTTCTTCTTCTTTGCCTCATGAGTCTTAGCCTTGAAATCTTCCTGAGCCTTTAGAAGCTTCTATTTCTCCCTCTCGACTTCCTATATAAGATTGTCGATTTTCTTTGATAGCTCGGTGGTCTTCCATTATTCAATCTAGAGGAGAGATTGAGTTATAGCCCCCTTATCCTTTACATCCTCGACCGCCAGTTTCTCAAGGTTGAGGAGAGCCCTCAGTGACTCAATCTCATTGTGGGGCCCGTCAATTTTCTTCACCAGCTACTCAATCTCACCATAGAATATTAGAGACATCATAAGGGCCTTAGAATAATGCAAGTCAAAAAATTAAACAAAAAGGAGAGATGTGGAAAGCAAAACAAGACTAGAGCATACCTCGGCTTGGTTGTGGATTTGTGCCCACTACTTATTAAGTGGGGGATATTTTTTAGCTACAGACCAGTCCCTCCTGAAAATGTAATCATAAATTGCCTAACAAGCGAGACTAAGGCACGGTGAGAGGTCGAGTTTATTCACGTCTTGGGCATGAGGTAAATCACCTACAATAAAAAGTTAGGGTCATTATCCGATTCCCAGGTAGAAGGCCAGGAGTCTTTTTAGGTGGAAGAGAGGAAGCTTAAGAGCCTTGACGATAGAGGATTTTTCTTGAAACGCTTTGGCATTGACGAGCCATCATCGACTCTTTGCTTCTTGGCTAGAGGAACATTGTTAGATCGATGGCTTGAGTCTTTCTTTTGGTCAAAAGGCTTCTTGGGAGGAATACCACCCCCAGAAAAGCTGTCGCCAATAGAGGACTGATTCTTTTTGGCTTGTGAAGGAAGCTTCTCGAGCAGAAGGCTAGGAGTCTTTTAGATGGAGGACAGGGAAAATCAGGAACCTTGACAATAAGAGTCTTTTCTTGGCGACACTTGAGGGTCGATGAGCCATCATCAACTCTTTGCTTCTTGGCTGGAAGAGCATTGTTAGATCGATGGCTTGAGTCCTTCTTTTGGTCAAAAGGCTTCTTGGAAGGAATAACACCCCCAGACAAGCTGTTGCCAATGAAGGATTGATTCTTCTTGGCTTGGGAAGGAAGCTTCAAGTTCAACATTATCTCTACATTAGAAAGAAAAGTTAGATACTTTAGCAAAATAAAGAAATACAAGGGCTTAAGCTAGTTTAAGCCCTACCCTCTTTAGTGATACCACGAGGAGCCCAGAAGGGACGACCCAATTAGGCGTCGATAGATCAATAATCAAACCTGAGGCACATTTATTGTTTACATTTATAAGCTTGGAAATCCTCCTCTCGTCCTCAGGTAACTTAGCAATACTTCTAATCTGCAATTGCCTTTTTATGGAGAATAGGGCATTCAATAAGTTCTATAAATAGACGATGTGTGTTAAAAGAAAAAGAAGAGAATAGAAAATAATGGACGAATTATGGAAACAAAGCTTACTAGGGATGTGCTAGGTGGTGTAAAATATGTATTTCTTCTTGCCGTCAAGGGGATGCATGTGAAAAATGCCTCGTAGCATGAAGAACATTTTCTTGTAGTCATGGCTAGAAGTGGGAAGACCTAAAGTAATCAAGGGAACCTTGTCCTTGGCTCGACTAGGCCCCTATATAGTAAATATCCCTTCTGGTGAGGCGACTAATTGATCCCATAGCAAAAAAGAAATCCATCTAAACGAAAGGAGGCTTGGAAGTGGAAATGCCATAGTATCCATATTCCTGAGAAGATGTACCAGCAATTAGGGGTGACTTGTATTAGAGACATTTCAAGCATGCTGTATAATCTCTTCACAAAATAGTGAAGAGGGAATGTTTGACCAGCAGTAACGCATCTGTTGTACACAATGAGACATCTAGGAGGGGTAGTGTCTGTATGCTGAGGCTCATTAGGGATGAGAAACTTAAAGTATCTATCGTCGATATTACCCTCGGAGAACATTTTGTGGATTTCATGGGGCTGACATGTAGACTTGGTTTCTCTCCCCTTTTGCAACAGCACCTCTCTATTAAGCTTAGCTAATGGTTTGTCTTCTTGTGTAGCTACCTCAAAGGATGCCTAATGGATCGTCTTCTTGTGTAGCTACCTCAAAGGATGCCTTCTTAGGATAATTGGGTCATTGATAATCAACTGAGGAAGATTGGGATATGGAACTATTGTCGCGAGAGGAATATGTATGCTATCTACCATCTTATCGATGCTATCTATCGAGGGTACCACGCCGAAGTCATCAATGCCTCTAAATATAGGGTCGTCGCCATAAGAAAGGGTATCATTTCGGTGCCCTTAACGACATTGGGACGCACCTTGATGATTCTACCTCTTGAGGACCACTAGTTAAAGCTATGATTTGAAGAAGTTAAAAAAGGAAAAGTTAATGGGCGTTCTTAAATGGAGAGGTTGACCCAAAACCTAAACGAGGGAAATCATGACTTAAGGTTCAAATATCAATTTTTGAACTAAACAGTCAATCTATTTATAAGATGATTGACTTTACTTACAAATGAAACACTCCCCTGAAGGCCTAACATGTTGCAAAATGCTTACAAATTGCCAAAACAGGTACATTTTGCTTGTTTCATAGTCATTTTACTACGTTTTAACCCATTTTTGCAAGAAGTAAATGGCGTAAAAGCATAAAATGAAGTAGAAAGACCAGAAATAAAATCAAAAGAAGCTCAAAGAACTTAAGGTTTTAAGAAAATTGATGGAGAGCCTCTCGAAATTGAAGACCTTTGTGGAGCAGGGAAAAGAGGCATGAAAAGTTGCAAGCAAACTTTGGAACACAAAACTTGCGAGCCTAGAACAAAGAGTTTAGAGGTTTGGTGTGATTGTCGCAAACTTTCATAAGAATTCGAAGTGAAAATGGGGAAATGAGTTTTAGAACTCGATTTATATACTCCATGGATAGTATAATGGCCAAGGATAATGGCAACCAAAGGTTGCCATCCTACGGCCCATATTTTGGGTAGGAAGTTCTTAAGCTTATCTAACAACTCAGATCAAAATATCCAATAGTTGAAGTGACACCTGACACAGGGATATGACAGCTGCAGCAGTCGACGCAGCTATTTGGCTATCCAAGGAGTCAAAGTGTCAGAATTTTAATCATCACGATGGCTAGAGGTTTCTACGACAACTAACCCTAAGGCAAGTAAAGTCTCAACTTCTAAACAATGGAAGACCTATCTAATCTCGACTTCAAAAACACAAAGCAACTCAAAAAGTTAATATACACTAGGGGCAATTTTTGTGAGTAATCTTGATAGCCCAAGGCCCAAAGTTGAGATTAAGAAAGAAACTTTTAAAGGGCTAAGTTCAAAAGAACAACTCAACTAGAGGGCAAGTTAACGAAAACTCTCTTAAAGGCTGAGACAACCTCCAGAGCACAAAGGGATGAGAAAGCCTAACATTTAGATTCATTGAACATAGAAACCTAAGTTTGGATTTGGAAGAAGGAAGCTAGATCTCCACCAAATCAGGAAATAAAGTCTTATACAAGATTTTGGGAAAGAGTCAAATGCTAATAACAGGAAAGTCGTTTCGAGCAAATCAGGAAAGAGAATATTCTTGATTTGATTAAGATTTTATTTATTATTTCCCACAATTATTTCATTTGTAAATTGTAGCTATAAAAAGAGGTGAAAAACCCTAGAGAATGGACTTTTGGTCTCTCTCTATATCACATGTACTCGCCAAATAATAATGAAATTCTCTCAAAGTGGAAGTAGCTCTCAACAAATAAATCACTATAAATTCCTTGCGTTTTCTTTTTTGCATTTTGATTCATATTTTTTGCTTGTGAGATTCCATTTTTGTGAGTATTTTGTGAGAGATTATTATTGACAAATTTTTATCGTTAACACTTCACCATATTGTTACTTGTATATCTCTTAATTTTGTTGGAAAGGTGTGAAAACCATATATGGCGTGCAGTTAAAAAAAGAAGAAGCAAATGCATAACGTTTGTACATTAATTGTACCTTAATGATTTGTTAAAATGTGAGTTTAGGAAGTTCATAACTAATAAGAATTATGTTTTTACTTACAGATAATCAGAGTAGGCATAAATAAGAATAAGCAGATTCAGAGTTTACTTCAACTTAGAATCAAAATGAATTATACTCAACAAAAACTTATATACAAGAAAAGAAGTCGTTGCTAAAAGGTGAAACGTGTAACATTCGAGATTTTTAATGCATTAAAAATATATTAAGTTAAGGATTATATTAAGACAAAAAGTACAGTTTAATAAAAAATACTGTATAATAACATGAAAAATTATACAGTATTAGAATAATACTGTGTACAGAAGTACACTGATAAAGTTATGCAGAATGAAAATTTCACTGCAAAAGTAAAGCAGTATAGGAATTGGACTGTTTAAGATCATGTAGTACAGAATTGGACTCTGTAGATCACAAATTTTTTATAAAAGTGCAAAAAAAAAAAAGAAAAGAAAATCTCACAAAAAAGGTCGGCTCTTTCTCTCTCTACTTTCTCTCTCTATATTTTCTCTTTCTCCTCAAATCTCGGTCAAGATTTCGACCTTTGTTTTCGACACCTCCCGCACCAATGGAAAGCTCTAGTTGAGCTGAGTCCAATGAGGTGTCGTGCCGCCTAAAACGCCACCAGAGTAAGCCACACACGCCACCCGAAGTGGCATTGAAACCCATTTTTTCCCAACGTGATTTCTCTACCGTGCGGCCACCAATCGATGTGATCTTGGTGTCTACGGACTCAGCATAAGGAGAAGAACAAGATGGTACCACTATCCCTGCTCGATTTTAGCTGGAAAAGCTTTGACGGAATCCTCTCTTTTTTTTGCCGTTGGGTCATCATCGAAGCCGCCTCCTCCGATGATGTTATGGTGTACCGCCGTTGTCATTCCGTTCAGAGAGCAACGGGGAGTAAAACCCCTCGTCCAATTTCATGACCACCGAAGTTCCACATCAGCCATCGTGAAGAGTTCAAACTTGCTCATTACGCCACCGTGGAGCCAAATTGATGGTCCCACAACTTTCAGAGAGGTGTGGGGAACGTTTTACCTATTTCAATTTTGAGGAATAAGCCCCGAAGGATGGAGAACGACATCTCCGTCGTGCGTCGCCGAGAAGGTAGGCGGAGCCGTCGATCTGAGCCGCGGTGACACACACCACTGGTGTCAATTGACTCAGACAACCATGGGGAACAAAACCCCTAAGCTAATTTGGCCGAACTGCAGCCGAGAAACCGAGATCGGAGCCGTCGATTTTGGTCAAGAAACCCGTCTTTGATCCGAGTAGTTGGAGGACAATTTGGGTCAAATTGACCCTACCAATCGACTCAGGAGGTGGAAAAATGGGGGAAGCTGAAGTTTCAGCAGTCGTTGTCCACTGGGGCCGCCACACGCGCCCCACGCGCTGCCGCAGACGGCCGGTCGGCCTCCAGTGGACCTCTGGTCTCGAGCTCCTGACCTTCAATCGACGATCTGAGACAGCCTCTTATCTCGTTTTGACACTCTGAATGCAATGGTGACCTCCATTCAAGATAATTCCACTCCGGTGAAATTTATCTGGTATCAACTGTACGCAGATTGAGGCGATTCAAACTGCAGTAACGGAGTCTAGAATAACGTTTTGAGCAATGTATGATCTCTAGGAAGCATTCCTAGCCATTCATGGTTGCTCAAAGAGCACTGTAGAGGATGCTTCACATACTGTAGATACAACAAGGTACAACTAGACCTACTTCGCTCGGAGTCCAAGTAAGTAGGAATCTCACCTACAGTATGAACCATTTTAAAATAATTTTACATGCTTTCATAAAAATTTATGAAAATGCATGATCAGTGATTGTTACACTGTTTTATGTAGGTATAATGTTACGAGTTTGACGAAAAACCCGTTAAGGGTAAAATTGTCATTATCAAGGAAACAGCTAGAACAGAGTCAAACACTCTGATTTAGCATAACGTTATTACATGAAAAATGTTCTGTAATATGTTAAGTAATGTAACCATCATGTGAGACGAGAGAATTAATAATGGAAAGATAACCCCAGTGGGTTACAAAGTTAGTGAAAGACCGATAGACCGATAGTATACAAGTCAAGTTAAAAGGAAATGAATGTTTAATATTTACGTTATATTATCAATCGAGTAGATTGATGAAAAGAAAGTTAATTGATAAGTCGGCTGTTGTTTAATTAGGACACCGAAGCCGACCAATGGAAGGAAAAGGAACGGAATAGAGAACGCTAGAGTAAAGTCCAAGTAAGTTCAAACTTCACCTACAGCATGAAGTAAATAGCTTTTAAATGCTTGCATATATGTTTGTAAATGAGTTTGTAATTATTATGCAAGTTTCTTTTAAAAGTATATTTGCATTTATTATGCAAAAAAAGTTCTAAAGTACAAAATAAGATTTGCAATGAATTTGCAACCGTAATGTTTGAAGCCTATTTGCATATTGATATGCATGAATATTATGAACTATGATTGGTGTGTGTATTATAAATGTGACATGACTTAAAGTATTATACGAATATAATATGAAATAGATGCTATCTAAAGAAGAAAAATGTATAGCAACTTTACGATATGAAAGCATGAACGACAAGTGTATGTATGATATGAATGACATGAGTATGAGTAATATGTGAAAGCATGATATGTGAAAGTATGATATGAATGACATGTATATGTATGATATGTTTATGAATATGATATGTAAGTATAATACTTATACGAACGAATGATACGTATATGAATGTTATGATTGATGCTTGTTATCTAGAGTATAACAAGATATAGTATATAAGTATAATACTATGTAGTGCATAATGAACATGCACAATAAGGTCCATAAGAAACCCATCAAGGATATAACCTCCAATTTGCCTATAGGAAACTAGAAAAACTACTGTAAGACACCCTAGTTTTGATTAGAAATCGTGAGAACGATTTAGATAATCAAGTATAATTTAGAAAATTTCTTTTGACCAATAGAGAGGTCACAAGAGCAGAGCCAAGAGAGAGACTCTATGAATACAAAAAAGACAAGAGCTAATTTTTTTTTACCGCACCCCAAGGAAAGGCTAGACATGTTCAAGAGATATATGAAAAGCTAAGCTCTGTTATGACCTTTAGAAGTTTTCAGACAAGTACATAAACATGTTTTAGATAATCATTATCACTAGTCTAGAATGACTAGATGATATGAGACCTATAGACTGAACAATAAAAAGATGAACTTACTGGCCAGTTTTTATGCACCAGATTATGATCTAGATGCAGATGTGCAACCTAGATACAAAATAAGATTAGTATAAGTCCTGCATTTTGACAATGCATAATGTTTTATAATTTAAGTTATAAGTTTTATGAAGTATTTGTTATGTAATATGTTGTATTTGTATGCAATATGATTCAGAATAACAGTTATGATTTGCAATATGTGATTACATTATATGTTGCATTTGTATGTAATATGTTTTAGAATAAAAAGTTATGATTTGCAATATGTGATTACGTTATATGTTGCATTTGTATGTAATATGTTTTAGAATAAAAAGTTATGATTTGCAATATGTGATTGCGTTATATGTTGCATTCGTATGCAATATATTTCAAAATATAAGTTATGATTTACAAAATGTATTTGCGTTTCAAGTTGCATTTGTTATGCAATAGATTTTATAGTACAAGCTATGATTTGCAAGTGTGTTTTCATATGATGTGGTTGCATTTGATGTGCTCACTAAGGTTAATAAAAAGGTAACGTAAAGTTAAAAAAGAAAGTATCGTACCAGCCTCCTCGTTGTGAGGTAATGAAAGTAAAGTTAAAATTTGACCTCCTAGATGTGAGGTACACGACTTCGAAGTTCGATAATCTTAAGTCTTCCACAAAGGAAGCATCACATTTATGATCTCATGACTAAAGATGTTGGTACGAACACTAAAGGTTATAAGATAAAGAAAGTTAAGGAACAAAAGGTAGAAAGTTAAAGTCAGATAAGGAAAGTTAAAGTGTAAGATAAGAAAAGATAAGAAACGAAGATAGAAAGTTAAAGTAAGAAAAGAATGTTCACAAAATGCTCATAATTGAAGTTAATAATTGAGCATAAATGGAAACATGCATTTTGATATTACTGGTTTTCCTTATTATGAAACATTTATATGCTATGGAAAACATTATGAGGAATGTTTTATATTAAGTGTTTATGAAAACATAAATAACGTTTATGAAAAGCAATCTGAGGATTGTTTTATCTTAGATATTTTATGAAAAGTGTTTATGAAAAATGTTACAGAAATACTTTATGAAAATGTTTATGAGAAACGTTTTAGGAATATTTTATGAAAAATGTTTATGATAAAAGTTTTAAGAAAAAGGTTTATAAATGACGTTTTACGAAAAGCATTCTAAGGATTGCTACATGTTAAATGTTTTATAAAAAGCGTTATGAGAAACGTTCTAGAAAAGTTTTAGGAAGAATGTTTACGAAAGCCGTTTTTAGAAATGTCTATGGAAAATATTGATGATATATGTTTTAAGAGAAAGGCTTTCATGAGAAAAGTTTTTAAAGCATGTTTCAAATGATTTGTGAGAATTCGTTTGAACTTACTGAGCGAAAGCTCATTAAAAGTTTCTTCATGCTGTAGGTAGTTTTATGGGCAACCAGTAGGACCCGTTAGAAGTGTTGGGTGCTGCGGAGGGTAGATGCAAAGATTTGGGTATGGATACCATCACAGTAAGTTTTTCGTTGTTTAAAAGAAATATTTTTCACTATTTAATATAGTGTTTTCAAAGTTTTAAGAAATTTTTTCAAAAGTTTTAAGATACATTTTATGAAATGTTTTATAAAATTATAAAGTAAAAGTTTTAAGCTATGATTTAATAAGTGTTTCTTATTAAGTTTTAAGAAATGATTTCAAGTGATTTTAAGGGCAAGTGTTGAGCGAGGTTTCAACCTGAAAGGCGACAAAGTTCGCAACAGTTTTTAAAGAACGTTCTAAAGAATGTTTAAAGAAAAAAAAAATTTATTCAGTATTTTTCTTACTAAGTAAGTAAGATTACTGTTCAAGAACAATGTTTTAAGTAAGTTAAGTGACTGCCCAAAAAGGCGGGTCGTCACAAAACGTCATTGTTGAAAACTAAGTCGTCACTAATTTGCCGTTGCAACAAATTTGTCGCTAAAAAGTTTTTGTAAGTTTATTGAAGAGTGGACTTTTAGCAATGACAATTTTAAAAGATGTCATCCCTAAAAGTTTTTTTTTCAATTTTTTTTAAAAAGTACTTTTAATATTTTTTGAAAAGATGTTATTTTTAATAAATTAATTGTTTATTTTTAATATTATACGATTTTACTTATTAATTTTTTATTAATAATTATTAACTATTTAACTGATTTATTATTATTAATTAATTATTTTAACATAACTATTACTAAAATAATTAATCCTCATTAAAATTTAACATCGTTTCTAATATTCCTTAAAAAAATTTCAAATTAACAACTTATTCTAAAAATAACAACCATACCTTTAAAAAAATTTTAACAACCATATAAAAAATAGCAAAAATAACAACACATACGCAACATAATCACCATGTACTAACATATTGAATATATTCAAACATAATCAAGTCGCGATTTACTAACCTATTCGCCATATTCCAAAATATAATCACACACTAAAATATTCAATATAATCCAAAACATAATCACACACAACATATCCAATATAATTACCATATGCTAACATATTCAACATATTTAGACATAATCAATTGATCACTTACTAACATATTCAACATATTCCAAAACATAATCATACATCCAAACATATGTAAAACTAAAATCCAAATATAGCCACAACATATTTCAAATATAATCACATTATCAAACAACTAACACATTAATAACTGATTAATTAAACCAAAAAATTTAAAATAACCAAACTCATATTTTAATCACCACAATAACAGGGTGATTGCAAAACGAGGCAACAGTGGCAGACGACAGTTAACAGCGACAAAAACCGATAGCCTGTGGCAATGATAGAGAAACAGAGAGATAGAAGGGACTGGCAGGGGCAGGCATCAACTAGGGCGTGGTTGACAGCGGAGGGCATGCAACTGCTAATAGCGAGGTAGGCCTAGCGGCAAACAGTGGGCAGTGGGATGGAGAGAGCAAGAGAGAGAAAGAAAGAGACAGATAGAGAGAGAAAGTACGAAAAAGAAAGGCCAAGATGAGCGGGGGTGGAGATGGATGACAAAGGTGGGGGTCAGAGGTTTAGAGTAAGAGAGGAAAACAGGTAAAGAAAGAGAAATAGGGGAAGAATGTTGGGTTGTCGTTCTTACAATTGTCGTCGCTAAAGGTTAAACAAACAATATTGTTTGGAATAAAAATAATAAATAAAACTTTTAGCAACAACACATGTTGTCTCTAAAAAAAATTGAAAATACCCCTAAGACTTGTCTTGTAGTGACACCTTTTGGATAAATTTTGTTTTTTCAATTTAAAAAATAAATTGTACAAAGATTATATTAATGTTAATCATAATCAAAATAATTATACAATATTGGGATAATAAAATTATAAATATAAGTTATATAATTTAATTCAAAAAAATAAAATTAGATTTTCAAAATTTAAATAAAATAAATAAAAAATAAAGTGTCAAAAGTTAGAATGTATTACTTATTTATAAATAAAAATGACATATTTAGTATAATAAAATTAGTTCTAAATAAACTAATGTTATAATGTTAGGTAAATATAATAAGATTCAAGTTATAATTGTTCTTTTGCATTTTATTTTTAATCCAATATTTATAAGTATATTAGGGGTAAGATAGTAATTTAATATTACTATTAAGATTGGGAGTTGGGGGAGTATGGGATTACCAATTGGCCTAATCTCATTCCTCAATTTAAAATGTGAATGGGGCCTATCAATATTACTTCTATATTAAGATTAAAAAAAATTTGTAAGTAAATATGGAATTGACCTTATTCCCTATTCTTAAACTTTACCTCTCTAACACTCTAGTCCCTGTGCTATGAATTTTAGAAATTAGGTTCTAAACTAGTGCTGGAAAATTAACACAATGATATCACTGAGAACATAAACAAATTTAATGGCTTTGAGTTATCGTATAATGGGTTTTTGGCAGGTGCATTGCCCTGCATTGAACACATACATTAATAAGTAGTTCCACAGTGTGGAGCCTACAAATTAGATCTACCTATAGTTAATGTGTTTAATATTGATGCTGCCCAGGACGTTTTCTTGAGGTATAATTGATTCCCAAACCTCTTTAAGAAAATAGTAAATATACAAAATGTAAGATACAACTACTTATAAAGTTCTATAAGTAGACACGTGCGTCATTGTTTCATATTAAATGTGGCAAGTAATATAATTAATTAAGCAATAGTTTAGTAATTATTGTTAGGGTATGATTTGGCCAGTCTCAAATCATTAAGCAAAGGCCCAACGTGGGAGATCCGAGTTGCGATTAGAACAAATTGACCTCAATAGGAGTGGTTGATTTGGACAAACTGTTGCTATTAGGATCGTCAGCCCATTGTTCATTTGAATAACGATAACGATCGGTTCGACATCTTTGATTTGATTGGGGTTTCAACTCGGCTAGCTTAGGATGGATTCATGTATTATCCACCATTGTAGATATGCCACGTATTTGTTCGTTGGGATTGATGTTGAAGATTTGGCAGTAACCAAGAAACATCCACTAAGTCACAATGAGAAACATAGAGTTGTGGCTTGATATTTATGCCCTATCAGAGACTGATACATGCCCCACTACCACATGGTTAACAAGACCCACTCTCTTCACCAAGTAAATGCCCACGATCCTTCAGCTAAAGGATCCAAACTTTCATAACCTTATAGACACTCTATAGAAATATTTCCAGACATTTTTCCTTTTAAGCATACTCAACCTTGTATTTTGTATCTATCTTACTATATGGTGAAGAACAATAGATGTGGCTCTAATTAAAGAGTAAAATGTACTAAATCTAGCATGTGATATCTTTATTTTTGCAGTATTTTTTTTTATCATTTAATGCTTTCGATCCATTTTTCTTTCAATTATTATGCTAACCCAGTTTATTAAGTTTGTTAAGATACTATAACGGTGATTTGAGTGTACAAACTCTCGTATAATAAACATCAAATTATGTTGTCTTTTAAAATATATAGTAAATAGCATATGATGAGAAATTAAATTTAAATTCTATTAAAAAACCAAAAAATACCCTTTCCACTCCCCCATCTCCTCCTTTGTAGGGCTAAAACTATGTTCGATGGCCACTAAATACACTTATTTACCAAAAATTTCACCTACCAATAAATGTCATATTGACATGTACGTAAATACGTGTATTTACATAAATTTTCACAGATATAATAAAATAAGTTTGATGACGTTATCGGCCAATAAAGATTGTATTTATATGTAAAAACGTGTATTTTTTTTTTTTAGAGAAAAACACAAAATGACTCCAAGAACATCACCGGTTAGTGAATACCGTACTTACATATAAATACATGAATTTGCACAGATTTTCCAGAATGATTCCGGCACCATCACGAACCATTAAATACACGTATTTATCAAAAAAAGTATATACAGGTTTACTGGAATGACTCTGACATAGTCACTAATTGGTAAATACTATATTTACGCGAATTTTCACAGATTTACCCTAACGACTCTAGCACCATCATCAAGCAGTACATACTATTTTGACCAGTAAATTAATTTATTACCAAAAAATATATGAATTTATCGGTACAACTTTGGCATCGACACTGACCGGAACGACTCTAGAACATACACGAGTTTACCAAAACGACTCTGGCACAGTCATTAGCTGGTAAATATAAGGTTTTATTGTTAAATCCATGTAAATACATAAATTTATTGGCCATAATTCACAAACATATAAAATACTTTTCTTTTGCTTTTTTGTCGATTCTTTCCTTTTCTCTGCCCTCTCTCGCTTTACCAATAACAATTTTTTTCTAAATACTTTTCTTCGTTGCCTTGTCTTCTTCCTCACCGATGACAACTTTGAGTTCGGCTTCTCCTCGATTAGAGCAACAACAATGATGAAGCTTTAACTTCTCCTCGATCGTGACAGATAAGCAACAACGAAGACTTCGATTTCGGCTACTCCTCAATTGCAATATAGCAGTGATGGTTAATTGCATGGTTAAGCTTTGAGCTTCTCCGCACCGTCGTTGTTGTGAACCTCAAACTTCATTCGAATCATGGTAAGGACAGATTGGAGGCTGAGTTTTGTCATAAATTGGGGAATCAAGAGAGAGAAGAAAAATAAAGAAAGGGAAAAAAATATACCATATCTAATTATTGAGAATATTTTTGGGCATTTGATTACTGTAAAATACTGATTTATTTGAATATATTTTATACTCCACTTTTCTAAAACTTCTGCTAAAATTTGCTAATCTACTAAAAATTATGCTATTCTCTTTGCTTTCTCCATATTAAAGGATCAACTAGAATTAATTTATCTATTAGAGTTTGTGTTAAGTAGGCCCATTTGGCAAGCTTTTTCTTTTTCTTTAGTTAGTAGAAAAAAAGTGAAAATTATAGCTTTTCAGTAAACATTTAGATTCATACTTTTACAAGGTTATTTGGGTGAACGTATGTGGGACTCTCTATCTTCTTGGGTAGATAATCGATCGTCTTTCATTTTGATAGTGAGTAGTTTTTATAATAATAAGTCAAGTCAAGAATAATAATAGAACTGGAGGAGCTTGCCAGGATGGCTTGGTAAGCAAGCAACCAGTTATGTAGGCGCCAACTCCCAGTTCTTTCTCTTCTTTCTTTTTTAGTTTAGTGACAGTTCATCAAAACAATTGTACAAGATTGCTAGATCGAGCACGCGACGCGCATAGTCTTAAGTTCAAGAAGGGAACAAAAAAATTAAAATAAAGTTTATATATAATTTCTTATTGAAACAATAGTAGAAGTTTCAAATGAAGTCTATCTAGAAGGTTTTTTTTAGAAGTCGTATTTTATAATTTTGACTAAAAGCTCTTTTTAAAAGCTAAAACTTTTTTGATATAGATTATTCAAATATTTATAAAAGCAACTTATGAATAAAAAAATCAAAAATAGTTTTTAAAAGGCTCTACGAAACATGTCCCTATTAGTTTAACTGATTAAGAATGACTTATTATGGAAGTAATTGAGATAACTTAGCTTAACTTATGGAAAATTAGAGGATGCCCTTTAGTAAAAGGGCAAAGCACGACGGATAGTACTACAAAACTTTTGTTCTCACTTTGTTTTCCCTATTCTAACTTAGAAGGACGACAGAATTATAAGTGAAAAGCACAAAATCAAAACATAGTAAGAGCAGAGCACATTTTCTAGTTTTTTTCCCCTTATAATGACTCCTTTAGTAAATATAACAAAATATAACTTTATAAATATATAATTCATGACGTGTCAACCCATTTATTGTTTATGTGAACCATGAACCTTACAACCTTCACATATCCAGCACATGTCTATCTGGCCCCTTATAAAGACAAAATGGTGAGCACTTAGCAATAGCAGATTTGAAAGTGATATCATTCTTGGTGTTATATTATATCCATGTATATTATATATATTGACGGCTGAAACAAGAATGAACATCAATGCAACACCGTTAACAACAACAAAGAAAGAGAACAACAATTTACTATCACAAACCGATTTCTATATCTAGATATAGGAATTGTGCTAATATGTATTTTTTTTTCATGTTGCTCCAATCATATCATGTCATATCAATTTAAATATTTTACATGACTTTTAATTGATATGGTATAATATTTTAATTGACATAAACGATGTTGGAAGACATAGTTCGAATTAAAGATTAGAACAAAAAATATTGTAGCAATTTAAATTTTTTTAAGAAATAATACTGTTAAAATTTTGGTTTAAACTAATATTTTTTAGTTTGAATCAGTATTTTTAAACACGTAATTTTTAAATTGGCGTGTCATGAAATAATTGGAGAATGTAAAATTAGCATACTGATACTAGAACACTATAATGGAATTAAAAATCAATATTGTATACTTCCATATAGTAAGAGGCCGGCTCAAACAGCTCATCATTCTTCATTAGAAGTATTCCGACCTTGTCAATCTCACCCTCTCTTTTAAAGCCTTGTCTCTTTTCCCACATCTTTCCCATCATTATTTTCTTCGTCTTCTTTTACCTTCCATTAATTGCTTCATCTATCAAACACCCAATATCTCATTTCTCTCAAAAATAAGCTGAAACCCTAGCATATATTAGCTAGTCTACAACATTCCCTTTCCTCATCAAACAACGTACAATATTATGTCTCATAATAATATTTACTACAAACCCTACCAATGGCTTCTCACGTTACTCATACTATCACTACATTCCACAGCGGTACCCGCTGCGCTGACAGACGCCGAACTGCTCCTCAAATTCAAGAGCTCCTTGTCTAATTCCGGTGCGCTAAGCAACTGGAATGCTTCCGTCCCTCTTTGCGACGGCAACAAGAACAACTGGTCGGGCTTGACGTGCACGAACGGAAGCCTCTACGGGTTGAGACTCGAAAACATGGGGCTGACGGGCGTGATCGACGTCGAGACGCTGACGGAGCTGTCGAATGACCTGCGGAGCCTGAGCGTCCTGCAGAACAACTTCAACGGCTCGATCCCCCCGGTGGGACGGCTTAGAGGGCTGAAGGCGTTGTTCTTGTCGGACAACGCATTTTCAGGGGAAATTCCGGACAATGCGTTTGCGGGTACGAAGTACTTGAAGAAAGTTTATTTGGCGAGGAATGGATTTGGTGGAAGATTACCGAAGTCCCTTGTTGGGTTGAGTAGACTTGTGGAGTTGGATGTTGAGGGAAACCAGTTTGGAGGGAAAATACCAAAGTTTAAGGAAAGGGATTGGAGGTTTTTGAACTTTTCTAATAATCAGTTTAAGGGACAAATACCGGCCAGCCTGAGCAAGATTTCTAGAAGCGCTTTCATGGGTAAGTATTATTGATGGATCATATATAATTGTCTCCATGTACTTTCAATTTGCAATAATAATAATAATAATAATTGTTTGCATATAGTTTAGGTTTTTCCTTTTGATAAATATAAATGCTATCTCATATTACTTGTCACAAGAATTATTTAAAAATTCGTTCAAAAAAGTATTCAAAATTTTCTTAAGAATAGTTGATTTATGATAACATATCTATTGATTAGCAGCATATATAGCAACACCAACTAGCAGCATATATAGCAAAATCAACCAAAACGGCTTGTTCTACTTTTTATGTCTGTGTTTTTCTTTTCTCATCTCCAAAAAAAAAAAAAAAAAACAAACAAACAAGAAAATGGGAGTGCGGTTTTTTAAATTCACACCTCAATTAAGCCCGCAGTTTTTTTCGTTTCTTGTAATCCGCATGCAGATCATATCCACCTTGGTATTGATTGATGTAGATAAAGAAATTATTTTATTATGTTGTACATGTCATTACAGCAAGTTGCTGTACACCTGCAAGTACATATGTGTGTGTGTAGTTATATAGAACAATATTTATCTCATGGATTCTTGGGTAATTAACTAATTATGTCGTCCGGAAAATGAGCTAGCCTATATTTATATATAAAAAAATTTCAAAATACTTTTTTTCCAACAATAAAAAAACAAAAATTGTAGGGTCCACGCATTGTATAAGAAGGAAACGTCGAAGATTAATATATGAGTGCACATCTATCAACTTGGCTTTTGGAGATTTCGAAATTAGTCCTTGAATCAACTTTTTTTCCCCCCAATAATCCAGTGTCTTCTCTTTTCCTTTTTTTTTTTTTTCAAGTAATAAGTTTCCATATTAAAATAAGTCTCCTTTGTGTTATATAATTTAACTGAAAAATGGAAGATAACGTAATCAGTTATCCAAGATTGAGTCATCAAATAAATATAGCTAATGATCTCTAATGATTTTGTATTATATATGGTTTTTTTTTCTAATCAGAATTTTGTAATTGGTACGCACGTTCGATGTGCATTGTTGATAATATTGATACAGTTGTTTATGGGAGCAAGAGAAGAATTCACTATTATGATATGTGTCCTTTTCCACTGGTTAAATGAGTTTTTTTGCTTATTATTATTTTTTAAAATAAGCCTTGCATTTTGAGATTATCAAAAGATTATATTTTATATTTTTATATCTTATGTTTTAGATTTATTCAAATATTATACTTTTCGTTTTTGATCTCAACTAATGTATATTTTCAAATTATATATTCAATACACAAATTTATACACATTTCTAGTCAATCTTCAATTTTTGACCTAAAAAATTACCCAAAATACCCTCAAATAGAAAAATAAGAAACATTATAAACTTAAAAAAAAACTTTAAACTGACAATTGAACCTCAAAATATCTAAAATACTCTCAAGTGAGTTTTGTTGTGTGTTTTTGTTTTTGGTTTTGTTTTCTCTTTAGTTTTTACAGTTTTAGTTTCTCTATCTTATTTTGACAACAACTTAGTAATTTTGAAGGTCAAAATCAATTATTGAATTAAGTAAGGTTTAAATTTATATATTAAATTTATTCTAAAAGTATACATCTTATAAGATAAAAAAAATTAAAAGTATAGTTTTTGAATAGACATAAAACACATGATATAAAAGGGTAAATATTTCTCATCAAAAAATTATACCTTATATTTTGAATTATGTAACATTTATATACCCTCAATTTTAAATTCAAGTTAAATTCTCACTTGTTTTGGTCAAAAGCTGATTTTTATTATAAACAGTCTTAAATGACCTTGCATTTTAAAATTTTTTTTAGTATGCTTTCAATTTTTTTTTCCTTTGAAGGTGTTTAGGACTTATTTTAATCAAATTTGAACATTGATCAAGAAAAGGTAGGATAAATATAAAATGTGAAGGTAAACATTGGGTGGGATTCTTTATAAGACCCACCACTAGTATGTTGTACATATATCTTTTCCAAAAATCTTGAAGCCAAATTGCATGTAACGTTTGACCAAACAGGAAACATAGGTTTATGTGGAGCACCTCTTCGCCGTTGCAAGACCCCAAAGATTACAATAGCCATAGTACTTTCAATAGTGGCAATAATAGCTACCATTGCACTTGTTATCTTCTTCCTCCGAGCCCGCCAGGCCCAATCTCGGGACCGGACATTGGTATCCAAACAATTAGGTAATCCAGCCTCAAAATTATCCAAGAAGTTTGTTGTTGCCCAATCAACTGATCACTGCCATCATGACTACAAGAAAATTGATATAAATGGTAGTTTGTACTTTGTAAGAAACGACAGAGAAAAGTTTGAGATGGAAGACCTACTAAGAGCCTCGGCTGAGGTTTTGGGAAGTGGGAGTTTTGGGTCGTCTTACAAGGCTTCTCTTTTAAGTGGGCCAGCCTTGGTTGTGAGGAGGATTAGGTATATGAACAATGTGGGGAGAGAAGAGTTTCATGCCCATATAGCCAGGCTAGGCAGATTGTCACACCCTAATCTTCTCCCTATTGTTGCTTGCTACTACACTAAAGAAGATAAGCTTTTGATCTCTGATTTTGTTGAGAACGGAAGCTTGGCCAGTCATCTCCATGGTATGTTATATTTCATCTTCAGTTTAGCGCTGTTAGCTTTCTTGCATTCCGCATACAAGTTTCTTGCGATATATGTAAAAAATTGCTCTTTTTTAATGCATATTTTTCATGTCTCTAGTTTTATTAAACATAAAAGGTTCATTTTCTTACAAATTCTAAAATTAAAACGTGTTGAAAAATTGATATATTAGACATGTATTGATATAATTTAGAAGGGGGGAACAGTCGTTGATTTCTAAAAGTGAACTTTTTTAAAATATTGTTTTCCTAAGTCAACCAAATTATGGACTTTTTACTTAAAGTGGTCTTGCCTCCAATCTATTATAGACCAAATTTAAGTTTTGGCTAGCTACGTTATGCCTACATCCTGGTTTTTGGTGAATTAGTTACAATGCGTTGCACAACAAATGCAAGCTTTCTATCATTCTTTCCTTCTTTGCTCTTTTTGACAAATTCAGGTATGAAATGATTGTTAAATTATGCTTGTAAATGAAGCTTTCTTTTACATATACTATTTGAGATACTCCTGACAAATTTCTCAGTAGCAATTTTTAAAATTAACTAATTAACCTAAATGATCTAACCTAAAGTATTTTTGTTCAAACTGGCAGGTAAGCGACCAAAAGGAGAACAAAGGTTGGATTGGCCAACACGGTTGAACATTATAAAAGGAGTATCAAGAGGTTTATCCTACCTCTATCAGGAATTCCCTAACCTAACCTTACCCCACGGCCATCTCAAGTCCTCCAACGTCCTTCTTGATCGTGACTTCAACCCTCTCATATCTGAATATGCCCTAACCCCACTTGCAAACACCACCCATGCCCACCAATTCATGGCCGCCTTCAAATCTCCTGAGTTCTCCCACTGTGACCACACCTCCAAGAAAACCGATGTTTGGAGCCTCGGGATATTAATCCTTGAGCTCTTGACAGGTAAATTTCCTGAAAATTACCTGAAGCAAGGGATGGCAGATCTAGCTACATGGGTGAACTCGGTGGTAAAGGAAGAATGGACAGGAGAGGTGTTCGATAAGGAGATGCGGGGTACAAGTAGAGGCGAGGGAGAGATGTTGAAGCTGCTCAAGGTAGGGTTGTGTTGTTGTGAGGGGAACCTAGAGAGAAGGTGCGATTGGAGACAGGCTGCAGAGAAGATCGAGGAGCTGAAAGAGAGAGACAACGATGGGGAAGAGTCCTCCTCGTATGTTACAGATTGGGATGTTTCCTCGTCAATGTGTTGAGTGACAAAGATTTCTCTTGCTCATTTAAGAAATAATGATAATGCAGCTTGATTGAGGTTCTGCTAGGTTTAAGGTTTCATTTGGAGTACTTGATTAATTTGTAATCCTCACCAAAAGCGCTTTTGAACTCGTGTTGGCCGGTTCAAGGTAAAAAAGAAATGTAAGAAAAATTCTAAGTAGAAAAACAAAGTTGTAAAATAACCAGAACTACAATATTTTTCGGATCTGTTGCTTATTTCATAATTTTACTTGTGCAAAAGATTTATCTTGTTTTGACAAATTAAATTTTCATATTCATCATACACATATTTGTTGAATTTGTCCAAAATATTGATGAAGTTTAACGAAAAATTTATTAAATATACGGCATAAAGTGTGACCAAGGCATATTTCTATGTTTTGAGATTACAAAGTGAGTTCAAGAGCAAAAACATGACAACTAAATAATAAATATTTTTTTCCTAAAACAGAAATGTTATGCACTAATGATTGTTGATTAAGTTACAATTGAGTGGAGAGGGGAGACCAACTTACAAAGAAGTGGTTTCAAGCTTTTTGCAAGGATTTTGGATATAAAATTGTAAGTAAAGTTTTAAAAGCTTATTAGCCTAAAGTCATCGACAAGTGAAGCAAGCTCTTTCTTTGGAATGAGAATAATGTTAGTGCGATTCAAGGACAACCCTAAGTTTCTAGTAGCAAAGGAGTCTTGCACGGTGGCCACTACATCCTCCTTGAAGATATCCCAATAGTGGTGAAAGAAAATCCTGGAGTACCCATTAGGACCAAGAGCTTTCCAGGGATACATGCCAAAGTCTACAAACTCAATTTATTCATGGGTCGGCATTGCTAAGAGGAAGGCATTTTCTTCCTCAATGATTGAGGGAGAGATAAGACCATTAAAATTTTCTGGGAACTTAGAACTTTGGCTTTTGAAAGCCTAGTTAAAATGTTCAATAAAGACCATGCCAATTTCCTTTTTGGAGCCAACCGGGATGCCATGTTGATTGGTAGTGGAATTCATCCAGTTCCGCCATTTACACATAATAGTCATAATGTGGAAGAAATAGGAGCTTTTTTTCCCTTCCTTAAGCCATGTGATTCTCAACTTATGCTTCCATAGCATTTCTTTACTTTTTTGAAGCTCTTCCAATCTTATTTTTGCATCTAAAAGCTCAATATCCAAATCATTTAAAAACTCAAAATCAGTCCGTGCTGAAAAATGATAAATAACTTCTTTAAACTCCGTGATGCCTCTCTAAATATTTCTAAACTAAGATCTATTCCAAGCATTTAAAAAATCCCTGATCTAATCAACCCAAACCACCAATTGGATGCAAGTCGTTGCCCTGAGACCAAGTTCCATGCCTTCCTACCCACAAACTGACTCCTTGGATTGTGAGTCCATATGACTTCGAAGTTGAAGGTTCTCTCAAGAAAGTCAACTCTTTTTGTGGAAAGAAATAATGGGCAATAATCAGAGAAGGTGGCGGGTACCATAGTAATCTTTGCATGAGGGATAGGTTGTGCCACTCAATATCCGCCAAAGCACGATAAAGTTTTGCTAGAGCCGTGTTCCAATCCTTGCTACTATTTGACAAGGTGAATTGGGCCCCTTTGCAAACCACATTAATCAACCTAAGCCTATTACACAATTCACAAAAGGCTCTAATGTTCTCTAAGAACCCGAGATACCTCTAGCCTAAAACCTTTTCGAGATGTAAAGAGTGTTGTTTATGTCACCAAGAACGACACAAGAACCTTGGAATGAGCCTTGAATGTGAGTAACTCGCTCCCAGAAACCAAATCCTTCACCCCCCACCCCACGGATGGCCATAAACTGTCGACAGCATCTATTTAACTGAGTCTAACCCACATTGAACCACACAGTTGATAACGTTTTGCCCCAGTGTAAAATTTTTATATCAACATCTGACTTTTAAGCAACACACAATCCTTTTGATAAACTAATAGGAATCACACTCTTGAAATCCCTACAGTTTTTATTGCCTTACCAACCTGTCTATATTGTCTTCAACAATCTTAGCTTTGAAAAGAATGAGAATCTCAGGTTTGTGAAACCTGATCATCGCCCCTACCCCTCTAACTGTCGAAGCCCAGGGTGGTCCTTTTCCCTTTTGTGTTTTTTGTTCTATTTTTTTAATCTTCTGTCTTGTTAGTGACCGTGCTTGTCATTTTTGGGTGCTAGTTACTTTGGTGTCTACCGTGACTTTGTTTGGTTTGTTGTCGCAACTCTGTTAAAATAAATGTCCTTAAAGCATATGATGTTTTGTAAAGAAGATATTTATAAATAAGTAAAGTAAATTTTTTATTATATTTGTATGCATGTATTTTGAATACTTTATGAATATCATTAGATTTTCACAATTATCTAGTGACCTTAAATGTTGTACATAAGTATTATATACAAGAAGATAATATTTAAGGATGATAATTAAAATGACCAGTGACATAAAATTAACTGTTCAATTAAGTATAAAACTAGTGCAGGTTTTTTCTATTAAGAATAAAATGGTCTTATTCGAACCATTAATATAGTGAGTCATTAAATATGTGCACTGTACATTTTGAGATTATGTAGAACTAAGACATGATATAATATGAACATCTAACAATTTCTGTTAAATATAACAAATTCTAATTACATCTCCGATAGTCGTATATAAGATGATCTTTAATCCTAAATTATTAGCAAACTCCTATTTATAGAATTATGTTTTTTAATTTACTCAGTACGGATTCAAGTATCTAATCTTATCCCTTGTATTTTGGAGGCAAAATAAAATTAATATCAAAAGATGGAATCCATTTCTTCTTTAAACGAGAACCAGATAATTAATTCTTTTGAATATTGATTCAAATCTTGAATAATATGAGAGCTCAATTAGTGATTAAGTTCATAAATTTATTATTCATTATAGAATCAATGATACTCAAGGATAAATAAGTAATTAGAGAGATTAATGGGTTTTACTTAATTCTAATTATAAATTATTTATGGAGGACCAATTCATATTTAATGTTTATATCAAATAGATGACTCTAAGAAATGGTAATTATATCTATAATTAAAGAGTTTAATTAATACATAGATTTTATTAGAGTTTGAAATTATAGGTCCATTAGTCCCCGCCATCCTTACAAACACTGTTTAGACAAGTGAAATTATTGGTTTAATTAATTTATTTACAATTATGGAATTCTAAATTAAAAATTACTCCAAATTAATTAATTATGAGTTAATTTATAGTTTTTAAATAATAAGATTATTTGAG
The DNA here is from genome assembly GCA_025403435.1 of Artocarpus heterophyllus. Taxonomy (NCBI): domain Eukaryota; kingdom Viridiplantae; phylum Streptophyta; class Magnoliopsida; order Rosales; family Moraceae; genus Artocarpus; species Artocarpus heterophyllus. Next base: position 33,572,081 of record CM046334.1, on the reverse strand, counting down.
AAATAATTAATTTCGTAATATATACAGTGGGTAGATAGTATGTCTTGGGGGACACCAAATTAACCTTACTTAAAAATGTTATTTATTGAGTATAGTGGTGAGTAAGAATCGTTCCCTTAGAGGATTGGTTCTAATTAATTAGTTATTAACACTAAAATCTAAGACACAATAAAATAAAACACGGATGGGGGTTTTAGATTTAATTAACTAAATAAAAAAATAACAAAAATAAAGAAATAAACAATAATACTATAATCGTTAAAGGATCATTCGCCACCACTAAACAATAATTATAGAATTACATTCTTAATTAACTATTGAATCTACCAGCCATAGATAACAACAAACTCTGCTATCATAATCTTTCCTTGCTACATAGATTTAATAAGACAAGCGCTCCACTAAACCTCTTTTCATTAAACAACCTAGAACAAGCTCTCAAGATTTAATCTAATAGAAGCATTAAGGTTAGAAAGATAGGTTAATCAAGGCAACAATCACGTGAGCTTGGATTATTTAACCTAGGTTATGTATCACATGTAATCATATATGAAAACTTGAGAATAATCAATGTCTACAATTTGCTACTAATGATTAAAATAACAAGACAATTACGGATCAAGAATTTTAATTTAGAAATAGAATGTTCTCATGTTCTATTTAGTTGGCCAACCAAACAAAACAAGAAAATAATCTTGAACAATAATTATGGAAAGACATAAACAATTTCAATTAGAAAACTAGAAAATAATTCTATAAATTAATCATATGATTACGTTTAGGGTTTTGAAATTCTCTTCAACCATAAACAAAATTAAACTAAAAATATTGAAAAAGAAAAGAAAGAAAGAAAGAAAGAAGAAAGAAAAGAATGATTTTGGCATCGAAGAATTCTCCACGCTGATGATATTCCTTGAGCCACTACTAGAGCCTCTACCCCATTTTCTTCTTCTTCTTCTTCATCTCCTAAGCTAAGAAAACTAAGGAAAAGTTGATAAAAATTGATCACTCTTTGTGTTTCTAAGTGTAGCATTTATAGGTTTGTATTTTGTGGGTGAACAAAAGCAACTTTAGGACAATTTAGTTCAATTTTGGAGCCTTAGATTGAAGGAACACGTGGGGGAAGAAATCTCCTCATGGGTGCAAATGGAGAAAACTCTCGCACAATCAGCAAATGGCATGTATGGGGGCACAACATTCCCCTCACAGCCACACGCTTTGTACAGGTTGGTCTTTGGATCAAGCCTTTCGCACGTAGGGGCGCACAACTCTCACTCGCAACCGTGTGCTCTACAGTCCATGGCCTGGGGGTGAGCAGCTTCCATGCTCCAACATGGTTGCACGATGTTTCCTTACAAGGGCGCCGCCCTAGACAACTCCAAGATGCTGATTTGCTCCTAAAACTCCTAAAAATTCAAATTTGGCCCCCGGTTATCTTCTAAAATGAATAAATGGAATTCTAAACTTCAAATCTTTACGTTTCATTCATTATTTTAGCTTGTTGCCTTGAAATTTCACAAAACACAAAATTATAAAATAAACATAAATTACTCAAGAATTAAGCAAGGAAATATGGGGAAATTAACTAGAAATTATATCAAAATAAGCACTCATCATTAGGTCCCACTATATATGGCACATAATATAGCTTGTGTAGTTCAAAGCTTGTTCTCCAAGTTTCTATATTTAGAATTTCTATTTTTTGATATATGATTTAATTCAAATATTGAAATTAGTTGAATTTAGAAATAAATGAGATTAGCCAACAAGCAGTATGCCTTCATATACATCTTGATGATCATGAATAGAGAATCTCTGTATGTGTGGCGTCAATAATAGTATAAGGAAAGAAAATATTATGCCTTTTATTTTAATTAAAGATTTCATATTTAAAATTAAAATAAAAGAAGTCTCTAGAATTAATTGGTTCTTTTGTTCTATATAAATAGAGGCCTCTTCTATTCATCCTATAAAAAAATTATGAGTCTTGGAGAAACTAAAGAACTCTGACAAAAACTCCCTTACGCATGTAGAGAGAAAGAGAGAAGAAGAAGTGTTCTTTATCCCAAGACCTGTTTTGCTTATGCATTGAGATTAATAGGTGATTAAAGTAAAAAAAGTGACCTTTAGAAATTTTTAACTCCATCTACACTCACCCGTTTGTCCATTTAGTGTCAAGGACTAGGCGAGAAAGACAATAGTTTCAAATAGAGAATGGTTGTCTCCTGTTGAAGAATAATTTTGATTTCTTATCTTCATCCAAGTAAGCAAAATTATATATTTATTTAGAGTTAAATTAATATAATCTATAGCATGTTTCTACAAAAGTTTTGAGCAAAATTTTTGTTATATACGTTCTGCATCGCAGCCATATTTATGTTATTCTTGTCAAAATTGTTTTTAAAAATCAATCGTGGGTTGCTTTTGTAGGCTTATCGGCCTTTTCATTTGGTTAATTGAGACGTTCGGTTTAGCAGGAAAGTTATAATTTAGACTCATTGAGCCAAGAAATTTTTCCAATGGGGTGTAAATTAAACCAAAATTTTTTTACTAAACACATTATTACTATTTAGTTAGAGTAATTCAATTTTTGAAATTTTTTATTCACAAAATTATTAATTCATATAATATTGTGGTTGAGTTGTTGTTTATTTGTTATTTTAAAATTGAAATATAAATGGTTGTTGGGGATGTTGGCTTAAACTAAAACTTTTAGTTCAAACCAAAGTTCCTAGACATCCTAAAAATTCAAAAGATAAAATTCATGAGCATAATTAAAACTTTTTTAAAAGTCCTAATATTAACAGTATAAAAAAAGTCTCAACGAAGTGAAATAAGGAAAAAAAAAGTGTAAAAAAAATTGTATTAAGCTTATACCATAAGGAAGCCACTTGGGCCAATAGAGGTGGCTGCCCCCACTAAGCCTAGCGTGGCTCTGCCATTATTTAGTAAAAGTGTCAATGTGGTGTTGCGCACTTCTATTTGCAATATATATCATATATATGATATATAAACATATGTAGAATCAACAATTGTGAGAGTTGTCCCTTGTAAATAATGTTATCTGCACAAGCAATGTTGTGATTTTTTAAAAAATACAAATTTCCATTGTTTAATCTAATGCATACTGGTTACTTTTTATCAATTTTGGGTCTAGGCTAAAAATTACATATTAGCTTTTTTTATTTTTATATGAAATATTTTTATTTTTTAAAAAAAATTATGGGCCCGTTTGAGATTGTTTTGAGAACTTTTGAAAATATTTTTACATGCTTTTTGAGGCAAAAATTTCAAAAACACTCTCAGTAAAATTCTCAAAAAATTCTTATTTTTTAAAATAAAATTATTTTCACCTATTTTAAAAACATTACCAAACAGATATATATCTTCCTCAAAAGGGATGTTTTTTTTTAAAAAAATTACTCTATATTAAAGCCCCTATTCAAAAAAGAAAAAAAGAAGAAGAAAAATTACATCTTATATCACTTGTTTCCCATCTATTTTTTTTATGCTACAAAAAAATACTTTAAAAAAAAACTTACGCCACTATTTCTTATTCTACTTTTTTTCTTTTCTTTTTTCCCTTTTTTTTTCTTTTTTTGACTTTCGTTTTCTATCTCTTTTTTAACTCTTTCTCTCTCATCCATTTCAGGTGACCAAAGATTGTCGCCCATCACTGTTGGCATCACATAGAGCCATTGTCGTCATTGCCGTAGATTTGTTGCCATCTCATGCAGTAAGATGTTGATCATTGGAGTTGCATGGAGCCATCTGATATGAGCCTCAATAGCCGCTCAAGCCTCGTGCCATCGTTGTCGTTGCCATCATAGTTCGAGCCTTGCGTCGTCATCTCTGATCTTGTCAAAGTCTGAGCTGCTCATATCTGTTTAAATCTAAAGACAAAGAAGCAAAAAAGACAGAGGCTTGATAATGATGAAGAAGAATTGTGCATCTCAATCTCTGATCTTGTCCGATCAGATCCGAGCATTTGCATCTGATCTCGTTTGATTCAAGCCATTCACGAAGGAGCCTTACCAGCAACAGAGATGAATCACTATGTCCTTGTCTAACCTTATAGCCCCTAGAGTTGCTAATTGAAGTCTGTCACTGAAGTTGCTAATTAAAGTCCAATATCGAAGGAGGAGGAAGAGGAGGAGGAGTAGTAGTAGTTGTTGTTGTCTTTCTCTTTTTTTTTAAGCGATGTTGCTAGTGTCATATATGAGAAGATGTCGACAAACAATATCGACTTATTAAATGAGTTATGCATTAAAGATGAAAAGCAATGTGCAAACAAACCCTTCTCAAATGAGAGTTCAAATAAGAAAAAAATTAAAAGAAAACTTAAGGTTGATAGAATCTCATTTTTGTCCTTACAGGTGACCTATGTGTGAATCACATAAGCTTAATTTCATTTATTTGAATGGAAAATAGGAAGTTCAAGGGGCAAATAAAGAGTTTTGAAAACTTAGAGAGCCAAGTAGTGATTTTTAAAGTTTAAGATGTAAAATGGGTAGTTTGAAAGTTCAAAAATAAAGTAATGATTTTTAAATTTCATAGGGCAAAATGTGAGAGACTTTAAAGTTTAGTTGCCATCAGTGTCAATAACAAAAAAAAAAAAAAAGGATAATCATTTTTCACTCTTACAAAACAAAAGATTTCAGAAGTAATTCTAAAATCCTATTTTTCTTAATTTCAAACGAAATAAAATTTTTTTACTTATTTTTTTTAGGGTTATTAGCTTTAGAGGTTTTTGCACTTTTAACATTGTGATAATTTGGCCTTTAAATTAATTTAATAAGCTAAACTAGTCCATGAATTAATTTTTAATAGAAAATCAATCCATTTGTTAGTCACCATTAAAATTTAAATGGAAAACATCACAGTGGCTAGGGGTGTTCATCAGATCAACTCAATTGACCGAATCGACCAGTCCAATCCAATCCAATCCAATTCAATCTATTTTTAGCAGATAACCAACCTCAATTAGATTAGATTGGATATCAATTCTTAAAAACCGACATAGATTGGATTGGATGTTCATTTTACCTTTAAAACATCTGATCCAATTCAATCCATTCTTTATTTACATTACCAACTAAAAATTATAAGTATATATGTATTTATATTATGCGTTTAAAATTAAAAGTCCATTATCTTTCTATATTCTTATACACACTAATTATTTTCTTTGAAGTATTGAATTTTTAATCAATTTTGAAATTTATAATTTAGAGTTATATGCGTATTTAGATCTGTGGATGTTAATTTTTGCTTTCTGTTTCTTTTTCTTTCTTTTTTTTTCCAATTGTAGTCCAACTTTGTTAAAAAAATAATATATATATATATATAGATCTGTGGCTGTTAATTTTTGCTTTCTGTTTCTTTTTCTTTTTTTTTCCAATTGTAGTCCAACTTTGTTAAAAAAATAATATATATATATATATATATAGGTTAAGCATAGAAAAAGATAGGAGGATATACAAAAGCCTTAACTTAAAAATTGATTGAATCAATTCAATCCAAACCGATCTTAATTGGAGTAGATTGAATTGGATAATATGTTTCCATCATATTGGATCGGATAAAATTTTTATTATTTTCTAAAATCGGTTGGACTGGATTGGATGAACACCCTAATAGTGGCCTTCACCATGCGACACTCCTCTCCACAGCACTGATCTCACATTACCCCCCCATTGCACCATCTTTGCAACAAAACCACCTTGTACCTATCCCACCAGTTACTGCACCCAACTAGCCACACTATGACACTATGGTGTCACAGTGTCACTGCATCGGCTATTACTATTTTATCATATTAAATTAATTTAAGGACCAAATTGTTATCGTGTTAAAGTTTATGGACTATTTTAATATTTTAAATTGATTCAAGAGCCAAATTATCATAATGTTAAAAGTTCAATGACCTCTAAGGCTATTAACCATTTTTTTAACTAAAATCATAAATTCGATTTTAAAATAGGAAACTAAATAGGCCTTTTTTTCTTTGACAAATACAAAAGTGTTATGAATAATCAATTGTGTCTTTCCACCAAGAATCAGTGTCCAAAATCAGTTCTGTATATTCATACAAGTAAGCGTTGACATTAGCATATGGTACTGTAGCAATGCTGGCTATAGTTATTGTAGCAATTACGGCTAAAATTTTCCTATAAATACTCCATTCTATTGCCATTTGTATCATTTGAAATTAAGAGTTCAATAAACTTTCTCCCTCTACTTTCTCTCTCTAAAATCTCTTACTTTGCTTTTATATTTCTTAGTTTTATATAACACATTATCAGCACAAACGCTCTTGTTCTAACTCAAGCCTTTACCCCTTGTAAGTTAAGGCAAAGTTATTACCATGTCAAACCCTGCAAAGCTCGAATTCATTGCATTGGATATCACTGGAAAAAATTTCATGCCTTGGATTCTTGATGTAGAAATGCATCTTGAGTCAATGGGTCTCTTAGAGGCAATCAAAGAAGGCAATACCACATCATCGCATGATAAGGCAAAAGTTATGATTTTCCTTCGTAGACACCTTGATGAAGGTTTGAAATGTGAATATCTCATTGTTAAAGATCCAAGTGCATTATGGAAGGATCTTAAAGAAAGATTCGATCATCAAAAGAAAGTTATACTTCCTACAACTCGTGATGAATGGAATGCTCTGCAATTCCAAGACTTTTAAAAAGTTCGTGATTATAACTCTGCCATGTTTAGAATAGTTTTGCAGTTGAAGTTTTGTGGAGAGAAAATTACTGATGAAGAAATGTTGGAAAAGACTTACTCCACATTTCATGCATCCCACATAACTTTACAACAACAATACTGGTTGCATGGTTTTAAGAAATATTCTAAACTAATTTCTTCTCTTTTGGTAGAAGAGAAAAACAACAAACTTTTGGTAAAAAATCATTAGTCTCGTCCTACAGGTTCGACAATATTTCCAAAAGCAAATGCTACAAGTATTGAAAATCTTAAACAAGGACCAAATCACGATCGTGGTCGTGGCTGTGGACGTGAACGTGGTCGTGGTCGAGGATGTGTTCATGGTAGTTTTTACCTTACACAAAACCACATGATTAAAAAGAAGCATCATGAAGGAAAACATGATAAAGGGAAAAATGTTCGTGAAAATTCTTCCAAGAATCCTGAAGAATCATGCTATAGATGTGGTAACAAAGGGCATTGGTCTCGAGTTTGTTGAACACCAGAGCATCTATGTAAGCTTTATAAGGCATCCCTAATAGAGAAAGGAAAGGAAGTAAATTTTGTTGAACATGTAGATCCTATAGATGATTCAATACACCTTGATGCTTTGGATTTTACTGATGATTTTATTGACAAGGATCATGGTGACAACTAGTTAGTAAATATAAAACTATATTATATTTTACTTGTAGTTTTTGGATGTATTAATGTTATCTTTCATTGAATAAAATGTTCCTTAAATAATATGTTTGAAACTTTATTCTTATTAAATTGTCTATTTTATGTGAAGCTTGATATAGATTGCACTAATGAAGGTGCAAATTTCAATATTAATGATGGGGATATTTGTATACCAGATAGTTGTACGCACACTATCCTTAAAAGTAAAAGATACTTCTCAGAACTAAAACCAACAAAGGCAATTGTAAATACAATATCAGGTCTTGCAGACTTGATTGAAGGAATTGGTAAAGCTAGCTTCATATTGTCAAATAGAACAAAGTTTTTAATAAATGATGCTTTGTTTTCACCAAAATCCAAAAGGAATTTGTTGAGTTTTAATGACATATATCTTCACAGATATGATACTCAGTCTGGGACTAAAGATAATAAAAAAATATATGTATATTACTAATGAGATTTCTAGAAAGAAGTATATATTAGAAAAACTACCAAAGCTTTCCTCAGGACTGCATTACACATATTTAAATGTGATTGAACCGCATGTGGTAGTTAAGGAAGATCCTCATATATTAAATTTATAGCATGACCACTTAGGTCATCCTGATTCATCAATGATGCGAAGAATTATTGAAAATTCACATGGACATCCATGGAAGGGCCAAAAGTTCCTTCAAACAAGTAAAGTCCTTGTGTGGCTTGTTCTCTTGGAAAACTGATTTTGAAACCATCACCAATTAAAATTAATAAGGAATTACCTATGTTTCTTAAACGTATTCAAGATAATATATGTGGGCCTATTCACCCACCGTGTGGACTATTCAGATATTTTATGGTATTAATAGATGTCTCTAGTAGATGGTCACACGTTTGTTTATTATCAACTTGCAATGTGGCATTAGCGAAACTTCTAGCTCAAATAATCAAGTTATGAGCACAATTTCCTAATTATACAATCAAGAAAGTTAGACTTAATAATGCTTGTGAATTTACATCCCAAGGTTTCAATGATTATTGTATGTCTGTTGGCATTATTATTGAGCATCTTGTTGCTCATGTACATACACAAAATAGTTTGGCTGAATGATTGATTAAGCATCTCCAGCTTATTGCTAGACCATTAATAATGAAAAGAAGGCTTCCTATTTCCATATGGGGTCATGCAATTTTACATGCTGCGGCATTAATTCGCATCAGACCAAGTGCTTATCATAAATACTCCCCATTAGAACTAGCATTTGGTTAAGAACCAAATATTTACCATTTAAAGATTTTTGGTTGTGCGGTTATGTACCAATTGCTCCACCATAACGCACAAAGATGGGTCCCCAGAGAAGACTAGGAATATATGTTGGCTATGAATCTCCTTCCATTATCAGATATCTTAAGCCTCAAACTGGAGATGTTTTTACAGTACGTTTTGCTAATTGTCATTTTAATGAGGCAGTTTTCCTGATATTAGGGGGAGATAAGAAACAACAAGAAAAAGAAATTACATGGTGTGAGCCATCTCTATTACATCTTGATCCTTACACAAAATAGTGTGAGTTAGAAGTGCAAAAGATTATGCACTTACAAAAATATAGCAAACCGAATTCCAAATGCATTCACAGATACAAACGAGTGACTAAATTACATACACCAGCTGCTAATGCTCCTGCTTGAATTGAAGTCCCAAAAGGACAAATCGAAAATGTAGTCATTCATGAGTCTATGGCATGCCTGAAGTGTGGTAGGCCAATCGGTTCCAAAGATAAAAATCCTTGGAAGAGAAAAGGAGCTAAAAACATGATGACCCCAATATGGATGAATATGTTCCAGAAGAAACACAAAATGAGATAAATCAAGAGACTCTTGATGTTGACCAAAGCCTGGAAAGTTTAGAAAATCATGAGATCTCTATTGATTATGTAAATACATAAAGATTGTGGAATCAAAATAAAATAGAGGATATTAATGAAATATTTTCTTTCTCAGTGGCATGTGTCATTGAAGATGAGGATCCTAAACCAATATGTAACGCCCCTATATGGGGGTTAACAGTTTTTAATGAGATAAAATAAAAATAAATAATAAAAGTAAAACCTTAAAAATAAAATTTGCCCGGGACTTAAATGAAAACTCTCAACTCAAAAATAAAAATATAAACGATAAATAAACCACAGTTTTAAATGTAGCACCTTAAATTTAATAAAATAAACTGTTGTCATCATCATTTTAACCCTCAACACATTATAATACAGTCACAGAAAGTAACAATTGATGCTTACATTATCATGAAGAACATTCTCAACGATTGAAGCAGTCCCAATGTAATATAGTTACATCACTTCCTCAACTATATTTCTCGTAGCCACCTCACACTTAGTGAGTCCTGAAAAGATATAAACATAAGGGTATGAGCAACACTATGCTCAGTAGAGAAAGCCATTACTCACCTTTAGGTTTTTATCATTACCACATTAAAATCTGCATGGTTAGTAAGTCACATCATATTCCAGATTATGAGGTTTATTATGATCACATCTTATGGATACCGTAGTTAATCATTACCAAGTGTCATAATTACACATTTATACAAATATTACCAATCATCATTGTTCCTAGGTATCCATGTTAAATTGAGTATCACTCAACTCATCGAAACCCAAATGGGCGCACTTGATCACCCTATAAACATTCCAAGGGTGTTCCGGTGAGGGGACATCAAGCCCCGAGTCCTCACCAAGTCGATTCCTGTACAGTGTGTTCTGGGACTTTCAACCCAAGGAAGCGTCATCGCCTTCCCCCTACTTTACCTTTTAGGGTATTCATGCCCAAGGACGTAACCGTCGCCCTTTTCATGTCTCACAATTTCTCTATATTAAATCATTATCAATAGAGTTAGTTTTCCTAACCATGCTTCTCAATTTATAACATGTGTCAATTCATTATGTTCCTCGCCGTACAATACAAGACGAGTCCATGTCATAGTTTCATATGTGATACTCATATAATATCAGTTCAACATAGATATATATATATTGCGGCAAAACAATCAATTTTAATTCTATAAAAACCTCACAAAAGATGAGTAATAGAATCCCTACCTTTCAAGCTTATCAACAGTCTCTTAATCCTGGAATCAATTAACGTTAGCTCCATACTCCCTTGATCCTAAGGCGTGCATAAGGACAATTAAAACTAAAGCACAACATACAACTACATTCATAAAATTTATTTTAATTTAATCTTAGAATTTCAAGAAATAACCACTGCCCATAGAGGTATTATAAAGTTTAACAATATAAATTTTCTGTCTAGGGCATATACACTTAGACTTCATACATATGCTCCAAAATAGCAACAAACATATACTTAGGTTTAAGAACGCAAATTTGAATAATCCTTTAGTATAAAAGAAAATTTATAAATGAAAGACTAAATTTGTTCATAAGATTCTAACCTCGGATTATGGTTAGTTGGAAGCTTGAAATGGCTTCAAAACAGGTTCCTTTACTTCGGTATGACTGAAATTCTTGCTCAAATGGAGGTGATGGTGGCTGATTTTTATGGCTGCCTTGAAGAAGTTCTCTAAGTATTTTGCTTCAGCAAAGAAATGAGAAGAAGAGTGTGGTAATCGTGGAAGAGAAAGGAAGAAAAGATGAAGTCTTTGAAGAGAAGTGATGGAAACAATTATAGAGGAGACATGTTGAAGCATGTCACGGAGGAAATAAAGAAAATGAGGGTCAAGAGTAGTTGGAAAAGATATCCTTATGTCTCATCTAAAGACTTTAACACACATAATGCCAATATGACATTTTTGAGATTTATTAGAAGTTCTAAGGCTTTTTAGTAATCATACTAAATAAATATAGGAGAATTTTAGAAAACTTAAAAATAGATAAAAATAAATATTATAAAATAAATTTAAATGAAACAATTTTTTTTATACATTAAAAATTAATTTAATTACCTCAATACCCGTTAGGAGAATAACGGGTGTCACAGCTCTACCCCCCTTAAAGAAATTTCGTCCTCGAAATTTCAATTCTAGTAATACTAGTAAAAATTATGATTCCACTATGATTCCAATTCCGAGTCTAAACCGTTAATGTTGTTTGTCCTCCAAATTTAAGTCATCGTATTTCCACTTATTTACTTGCATAATAAATCTTACTCCTAAATCCCTCAATAAGAGTATTTCTGACAAGTTTCAACTTATAACACCGTATAATAGTCTAAGAATCTGATCAGGCATACATATTTACCATACCATGATTCCAGTCCTTCATTGTCCATGGACTGTGATTTACAATCACATTTAAGGAGATTGCCAGAGAAATTTTATATACTTCATCTTTAGGTTCCTTTTCCTTTTTGAGTAAAGAAAAGTCAAATATATTTGATTTCATACCTCAACTAATAAACTAGAACATAATCATAAAACATATATCACAAACACTTTTATTCAAAACTATACATTAAACTTACTCATAGAGATATTAAACGGAATCTCAGAGTTGCAAACATACCCGACATATTTTTCATTAAACAGCTATCCTCATGACATAAACATTCAACCCAAATAATATACTCATATTTCATATGGAATATCCCCATAACTGACTCTGGTACTTCCACATAATATTAACAGAATATTACACATTACAAACATAATACGGATACGTTTCGAGAGTACAAGGCACTCCGTATACCAGCTATCCATATCATGCATGCTTATAGGATACAAAAACATCGATAAACAAAAGATCGGACCTTAAGAAGGATGCGTTTCGAGAGCATCAAGTACTCCGTATCCAGCCATCCCGGCATTAGGCTCAATGAATCTAAAAGATTTAACAACGACGTACCACAAGAAACACAGAATACAAGGCAAACGGTTATTCGTAACACACGAAATACGGACACACATGCCTACATGCCAAAGATAAAACAAAAAGATTACAGATGGAGATTCAAATCAATTGGCCGCTCCCGGCTTTCCCTTTCCCATTCAAGCTTGGATGTTGCAGTGTCGGATTCTGGATGTATGATTTGCATTTTATCTATCAATTCCTCAGCTGTTGAAGCAGTGACAAAGATTTGTCTCTCCGATTCTGTAGTGATGTTTTCTTCCACAGCGTAATCTAGAAATTTCAAAAGACCGTCATAAAAACCCTTTACGTTCAGCAGTCCCAAAGGTTTGGAATAAAAGCCCAACAATTGCCCACAAGCAACTATAAATATTTCCTCAAGAGTACCTAGACCACCAGGTAATGCTATAAAAGCATCAGAATTATAGATTATGTCTTTAAAATTTTTAGGGATACTCCTGACTCCTTCTCCCTTACCTATGGCTTCCTTACAAAGGTTTCCTTCAACTGGAATATGAGGCCAAATTCTTACATCAGTAGCGTCGCTAGACCTAGCTGCTAGTGCCATATTTACCATCATTTTTATACTACCACCCCCATAGATTATGTTAATCTTCTTGCGTGCTAGGACTTGCCCTAAGTGATTTGCAGCTTCTAAATAAGCTTTATCTTTTCCAAGGCTGGAACCACAAAAGACACAGACATTCTTTATTTTCTTCGTGGACTGGGAGGTAGACATATTTGGTTTATAGAAGTGGTTGCTTAATGTCTGCTCCACTTAGACTTCGGGTTCTACATGAGATTTTAAAGATGAGAAATACACAAAAAGGGCTAAAGAGATAGACGAGTAGGTAATGAAAAGGTAATCCAAAGATTTAAACAAAATCTTGTGCGGATAAGAAAGTAAGATAAGGTGATTGATAGTTTACAGAAAATCTGATTCACTTTTTGAAAAAGATTAGACTCTAATTGTATAACTTTTGACAATTGAGAACAATTCGACAGAAGACCCTCTTGACACAACTGTAGACTTTTTGACAAATATACACCAAGTCTAGAAATTTAATATAAACGACAAATACTGTAGAACTTTTGAAATTTGAGACACAAATCTTGAAATATCTGGATAAGTTTTTCAAAATTCAAACATATTACTGTACCGTATGTAACGTGTCTGATAAGATAATATATTTTATTATATATATATATTTAAGAAAATCATAAATTAAATAAGATATTAACACTTACTGTATCAATCTAATAATCACAATTATTTCAAACACAAAAGCAAATATTCTGAGTAAAAGAAAAACACAAACTGTTGAACATCAGCTAAAACTGCTTCAAATAAGTAAAGACTAAATAACCTTTATAGAGCGATGACTTATTCCCCATCCAGTTTTCTTATGGCTTGGCAAACAGGATCTAGAAATACCATATTCCTGAGGCGTTGTCTTTCTGTATAAAATTTAGGCCAGAGTTTAAAAATAGCTCCTTGAACATATCTACTAGGGTGACCATGGAGAGGAGGATGGATGCTATCCAAGTTCTCCTTTGAAAGTCTATCCCTACAAAACCTTATTTTATCCTCTCTATTCGTAGACATATAACCAGGTGAAGTACATTTACCGTTACAATTTTGTCTTCCACATTTGTTACAAGTGACCACGATGGCACGAGCTCTTCTTTTCATTGCACTACGACTGGTACCTGTTCCTGGTAAACCGACATCTTGACTAAAGTCACTCGGACGGATTTTCCCCTCTATTAACATTCTCACATCACAAGGGATACCAAAACGCATAAGAATCCACAACCGAGTAATTCTAGCCTTGTATTTCTTTCTGAGAATCTTTTGGGAGAGTGATGGGAAATACTTTCTCAGGTGTTGGTACTTTGGGTCCATGATGAGATGAAAGAAGAGTAAATAGAAAGGAAAAATTAAGATAGTAAATTGCAGAATCCTAGAATTCCTTCTTCTTTTAGAGGAAAAGAAGAATTTCTAATGAAAAAGAAGAGGATTTGCGATTTAGAGAAAAAATAACAAATTAAGAGAGAAAAAGTGAACTCGGAGAAATAAGGTCTTACGCACAGTAAACGTATGTGTAAACAATAATTAAACCACTGTATATGACACGTATAGAGACCACGTGGGAGAGACAGTGTGAATCAAACTGATTTAAGATTTGAACTAGGCCCAAATGTTCTAAGTTGAAAATGGTCAGGTTGTTTCGGGCCTTAACACATTTAGAACAAGTTAAATAACAAACATAAAATTGAAAACCAATTCGTATGAATCTTAAACCCAATTCAAAGCCCACTATAGATAAAGTTAATTATGAACAACAAATCTAATTTAACGACAACAAGGATCTTTGTGACACCCGTTATTCTCCTAACGGGTATTGAGGTAATTAAATTAATTTTTAATGTATAAAAAAAATTGCTTCATTTAAATTTATTTTATAATATTTATTTTTATCTATTTTTAAATTTTCTAAAATTCTCCTATATTTATTTAGTATGATTACTAAAAAGCCTTAGAACTTCTAATAAATCTCAAAAATGTCATATTGGCATTATGTGTGTTAAAGTCTTTAGATGAGACATAAGGATATCTTTTCCAACTACTCTTGACCCTCATTTTCTTTATTTCATCCGTGACATGCTTCAACATGTCTCCTCTATAATTGTTTCTATCACTTCTTTTCAAAGACTTCATCTTTTCTTCCTTTCTCTTCCACGGTTCCCACACTCTTCTTCTCATTTCTTTGCTGAAGCAAAATACTTAGAGAACTTCTTCAAGGCAGCCATAAAAATCAGCCACCATCACCTCCATTTGAGAAAGAATTTCAGTCATACCGAAGTAAAGGAACCTGTTTTGAAGCCATTTCAAGCTTCCAACTAACCATAATCCGAGGTTAGAATCTTATGAACAAATTTAGTCTTTCATTTATAAATTTTCTTTTATACTAAAGGATTATTCAAATTTGCGTTCTTAAACCTAAGTATATGTTTGTTGCTATTTTGGAGCATATGTATGAAGTCTAAGTGTATATGCCCTAGACAGAAAATTTATATTGTTAAACTTTGTTATACCTCTATGGGCAGTGGTTATTTCTTGAAATTCTAAGATTAAATTAAAATGATTTATTTATGAATGTAGTTGTATGTTGTGCTTTAGTTTTAATTGTCCTTATGCACGCCTTAGGATCAAGGGAGTATGGAGCTAACGTTAATTGATTCCAGGATTAAGAGACTGTTGATAAGCTTAAAAGGTAGGGATTCTATTACTCATCTTTTGTGAGGTTTTTATAGAATTAAAATTGATTGTTTTGCCGCAATATATATATATCTATGTTGAACTGATATTATATGATTATCACATATGAAACTATGACATGGACTCGTCTTGTATTGTACGGAGAGGAACATAATGAATTGACACATGTTATAAATTGAGAAGCATGGTTAGGAAAACTAACTCTATTGATAATGATTCAATATAGAGAAATTGTGAGACATGAAGAGGGCGACGGTTACGTCCTTGGGCATGAATACCCTAAAAGGTAAAATAGGGGGAAGGCGATGACGCTTCCTTGGGTTGAAAGTCCCAGAACACACTGTACAGGAATCGACTTGGTGAGGACTCGGGGCTTGATGTCCCCTCACCGGAACACCCTTGGAATGTTTATAGGGTGATCAAGTGCGCCCATTTGGGTTTCGATGAGTTGAGTGATACTCAATTTAACATGGATACCTAGGAACAATGATGATTGTTAATATTTGTATAAATGTGTAATTATGACACTTGGTAATGATTAACTACGGTATCCATAAGATGTGATCATAATAAACCTCATAATCTGGAATATGATGTAACTTATTAACCATGCAGATTTTAATGTGGTAATAAAAACCTAAAGGTGGGTAATGGCTTTCTCTACTGAGCATAGTGTTGCTCATACCCTTATATTTTTATCTTTTCAGGACTCACTAAGTGTGAGGTGGCTACGAGAAATATAGTTGAGGAAGTGATGTAACTATATTACATTGGGACTGCTTCAATCGTTGAGAATGTTCTTCGTGATAATGTAAGCATCAATTGTTACTTTCTGTGACTGTATTATAATGTGTTGAGGGTTAAAATGATGATGACAACAGTTTATTTTATTAAATTTAAGGTGCTACATTTAAAACTGTGGTTTATTTATCGTTTATATTTTTATTTTTGAGTTGAGAGTTTTCATTTAAGTCCCGGGCAAATTTTAATTTTTAAGGTTTTACTTTTATTATTTATTTTATTTTATCTCATTAAAAACTGTTAACCCCCATATAGGGGCGTTACAGAATTTTTGGTATCAGAGCCTAGGTTCGGTTAACCTAGGGAGTGTAGCACCACTTTAAAAAAATATATTTTTGAGATGGTTTTGAAGCTGAATTTTCATTGTCATCATCAAAATGAACCTTCACATTGATTTATACAGTTTAGAAGGATGTAACATGGAAAGGCCATAGAATGAAAATACTAATGGTTATATGAGTACAATAATTATATAGAAGGAAAGTATTAATAGTTATGAGGGAATGATAATTATATGAAATGAGTTTATAAGTAGAATGCTTATGAGAGATTCGTATAATATTAGTATCTATAAGCATATTTAATTCGTATAAACGATGAGAAATTCGTGTAGATACGAGGATTTAAGAGCCTTTTGTCTCGTGAAAAACAATGAGAAATATAAGGCTTGATTTATTGATTTTAAAGTTTGACATAGATATGCCAAATTTTTCGTAATTGATTCAAACCTAAGTAATGATTATGTGTGGATTCGATGGAGCACATAAGTGTCAATATCTTTTCTTAAAAGTTCTATTTATTTGAGGAATATGATATAAGTTGGGAATCATGGAATTGAATCTTGAGAGAGATAAATGTTAGACTTTTGGTCTGTTGAGACTGTGTAAAGTCTAGAATGCATGAATCTCAAAATTGGAATATTTCGTTACGTACATTGTATTTAAGTGTATCAGTGAATCTTTTGGTTACCTACGGTTTTGTTATATGAGGAAATTCGATATGGTATAAGTAGAATTGTGGGGATTGTAGATGTTCTTAAGTAGTAACATCAAGTGTCTTTGTTCGTTGATATGGTCTACGTTGAAAGACGTAAATCGTATTGATTTCAAGGTTAGTCGCATTCTAAACCCTTGGTAGTAATGATGATGAATCCATTGATAGATGTTAAGTATTATGAATAACATATGGGTGTATGTATTGTTCAATAAAGTTTTGATTAAAACAAAATTATTTGAGTTGTTGGATCATTCAGGAAGATCCTTGTTGTCGTTAAATTAGATTTGTTGTTTATAGTTAATTTTATCTATAGTGGACTTTGAATTGGGTTTAAGATTCATACGAATTGGTTTTCAATTTTATGTTTGTTATTTAACTCGTTCTAAATGTGTTAAGGCCGAAACAACCTGACCATTTTCAACTAAGAACATTTGGGCCTAGTTCAAATCCTAAATCAGTTTGATTCACACTGTCTCTCTCACGTGGTCTCTATACGTGTCATATACAGTGGTTTAATCATTGTTTACATATACGTTTACTGTGCATAGGAGCTTATTTCTCCGAGTTCACTTTTTCTCTCTTAATTTGTTATTTTCTCTCTAAATCGCAAATCCTCTTCTTTTTCATTAGAAATTCTTCTTTTCCTCTAAAAGAAGAAGGAATTCTAGGATTCTGCAATTTACTATCTTAATTTTTCATTTCTATTTACTCTTCTTTCATCTCATCATGGACCCAAAGTACCAACACCTGAGAAAGTATTTCCCATCACTCTCCCAAAAGATTCTCAGAAAGAAATACAAGGCTAGAATTACTCGGTTGTGGATTCTTATGCGTTTTGGTATCCCTTGTGATGTGAGAATGTTAATAGAGGGGAAAATCCGTCCGAGTGACTTTAGTCAAGATGTCGGTTTACCAGGAACAGGTACCAGTCGTAGTGCAATGAAAAGAAGAGCTCGTGCCATCGTGATCACTTGTAACAAATGTGGAAGACAAAATTGTAACGGTAAATGTACTTCACCTGGTTATATGTCTACGAATAGAGAGGATAAAATAAGGTTTTGTAGGAATGGACTTTCAAAGGAGAACTTGGATAGCATCCATCCTCCTCTCCACGGTCACCCTAGTGGATATGTTCAAGGAGCTATTTTTAAACTCTGGCCTAAATTTTATACAGAAAGACAACGCCTCAGGAATATGGTATTTCTAGATCCTGTTTGCCAAACCATAAGAAAACTGGATGGGGAATAAGTCATCGCTCTATAAAGGTTATTTAGTCTTTACTTATTTGAAGCAGTTTTAGCTGATGTTCAACAGTTTGTGTTTTTCTTTTACTCAGAATATTTGCTTTTGTGTTTGAAATAATTGTGATTATTAGATTGATACAGTAAGTGTTAATATCTTATTTAATTTATGATTTTCTTAAATATATATATAATAAAATATATTATCTTATCAGACACGTTACATACGGTACAGTAATATGTTTGAATTTTGAAAAACTTATCCAGATATTTCAAGATTTGTGTCTCAAATTTCAAAAGTTCTACAGTATTTGTCGTTTATATTAAATTTCTAGACTTGGTGTATATTTGTCAAAAAGTCTACAGTTGTGTCATGAGGGTCTTTTGTCGAATTGTTCTCAATTGTCAAAAGTTATACAATTAGAGTCTAATCTTTTTCAAAAAGTGAATCAGATTTTCTGTAAACTATCAATCACCTTATCTTACTTTCTTATCCGCACAAGATTTTGTTTAAATCTTTGGATTACCTTTTCATTACCTACTCGTCTATCTCTTTAGCCCTTTTTGTATATTTCTCATCTTTAAAAACTCATGTAGAACCCGAAGTCTAAGTGGAGCAGACATTAAGCAACCACTTCTATAAACCAAATATGTCTACCTCCCAGTCCACGAAGAAAATAAAGAATGTCTGTGTCTTTTGTGGTTCCAGCTTTGGAAAAGATAAAGCTTATTTAGAAGCTGCAAATCACTTAGGGCAAGTCCTAGCACGCAAGAAGATTAACATAATCTATGGGGGTGGTAGTATAAAAATGATGGTAAATATGGCACTAGCAGCTAGGTCTAGCGACGCTACTGATGTAAGAATTTGGCCTCATATTCCAGTTGAAGGAAACCTTTGTAAGGAAGCCATAGGTAAGGGAGAAGGAGTCAGGAGTATCCCTAAAAATTTTAAAGACATAATCTATAATTCTGATGCTTTTATAGCATTACCTGGTGGTCTAGGTACTCTTGAGGAAATATTTATAGTTGCTTGTGGGCAATTGTTGGGCTTTTATTCCAAACCTTTGGGACTGCTGAACGTAAAGGGTTTTTATGACGGTCTTTTGAAATTTCTAGATTACGCTGTGGAAGAAAACATCACTACAGAATCGGAGAGACAAATCTTTGTTACTGCTTCAACAGCTGAGGAATTGATAGATAAAATGCAAATCATACATCCAGAATCCGACACTGCAACATCCAAGCTTGAATGGGAAAGGGAAAGCCGGGAGCGGCCAATTGATTTGAATCTCCATTTGTAATCTTTTTGTTTTATCTTTGGCATGTAGGCATGTGTGTCTGTATTTCGTGTGTTACGAATAACCGTTTGCCTTGTATTCTGTGTTTCTTGTGGTACGTCGTTGTTCAATCTTTTAGATTCATTGAGCCTAATGCCGGGATGGCTGGATACGGAGTACTTGATGCTCTCGAAACGCATCCTTCTTAAGGTCCGATCTTTTGTTTATCGATGTTTTTGTATCCTCTAAGCATGCATGATATGGATAGCTGGTATACGGAGTGCCTTGTACTCTCGAAACGTATCCGTATTATGTTTGTAATGTGTAATATTCTGTTAATATTATGTGGAAGTACCAGAGTCAGTTATGGGGATATTCCATATGAAATATGAGTATATTATTTGGGTTGAATGTTTGTGTCATGAGGATAGCTGTTTAATGAAAAATATGTCGGGTAGTTTGCAACTCTGAGATTCCGTTTAATATCTCTATGAGTAAGTTTAATGTATAGTTTTGAATAAAAGTGTTTGTGATATATGTTTTATGATTATGTTTTAGTTTATTAGTTGAGGTATGAAATCAAATATATTTGACTTTTCCTTACTCAAAAAGGAAAAGGAACCTAAAGATGAAGTATATAAAATTTCTCTGGCAATCTCCTTAAATGTGATTGTAAATCACAGTCCATGGACAATGAAGGACTGGAATCATGGTATGGTCAATATGTATGCCTGATCAGATTCTTAGACTATTACACGGTGTTATAAGTTGAAACTTGTCAGAAATACTCTCATTGAGGGATTTAGGAGTAAGATTTATTATGCAAGTAAATGAGTGGAGATACGATAACTTAAATTTCGAGGACGAAATTTCTTTAAGGGGGGTAGAGCTGTGACACCCGTTATTCTCCTAACGGGTATTGAGGTAATTAAATTAATTTTTAATGTATAAAAAAAATTGCTTCATTTAAATTTATTTTATAATATTTATTTTTATCTATTTTTAAATTTTCTAAAATTCTCCTATATTTATTTAGTATGATTACTAAAAAGCCTTAGAACTTCTAATAAATCTCAAAAATGTCATATTGGCATTATGTGTGTTAAAGTCTTTAGATGAGACATAAGGATATCTTTTCCAACTACTCTTGACCCTCATTTTCTTTATTTCATCCGTGACATGCTTCAACATGTCTCCTCTATAATTGTTTCTATCACTTCTTTTCAAAGACTTCATCTTTTCTTCCTTTCTCTTCCACGGTTCCCACACTCTTCTTCTCATTTCTTTGCTGAAGCAAAATACTTAGAGAACTTCTTCAAGGCAGCCATAAAAATCAGCCACCATCACCTCCATTTGAGAAAGAATTTCAGTCATACCGAAGTAAAGGAACCTGTTTTGAAGCCATTTCAAGCTTCCAACTAACCATAATCCGAGGTTAGAATCTTATGAACAAATTTAGTCTTTCATTTATAAATTTTCTTTTATACTAAAGGATTATTCAAATTTGCGTTCTTAAACCTAAGTATATGTTTGTTGCTATTTTGGAGCATATGTATGAAGTCTAAGTGTATATGCCCTAGACAGAAAATTTATATTGTTAAACTTTGTTATACCTCTATGGGCAGTGGTTATTTCTTGAAATTCTAAGATTAAATTAAAATGATTTATTTATGAATGTAGTTGTATGTTGTGCTTTAGTTTTAATTGTCCTTATGCACGCCTTAGGATCAAGGGAGTATGGAGCTAACGTTAATTGATTCCAGGATTAAGAGACTGTTGATAAGCTTAAAAGGTAGGGATTCTATTACTCATCTTTTGTGAGGTTTTTATAGAATTAAAATTGATTGTTTTGCCGCAATATATATATATCTATGTTGAACTGATATTATATGATTATCACATATGAAACTATGACATGGACTCGTCTTGTATTGTACGGAGAGGAACATAATGAATTGACACATGTTATAAATTGAGAAGCATGGTTAGGAAAACTAACTCTATTGATAATGATTCAATATAGAGAAATTGTGAGACATGAAGAGGGCGACGGTTACGTCCTTGGGCATGAATACCCTAAAAGGTAAAATAGGGGGAAGGCGATGACGCTTCCTTGGGTTGAAAGTCCCAGAACACACTGTACAGGAATCGACTTGGTGAGGACTCGGGGCTTGATGTCCCCTCACCGGAACACCCTTGGAATGTTTATAGGGTGATCAAGTGCGCCCATTTGGGTTTCGATGAGTTGAGTGATACTCAATTTAACATGGATACCTAGGAACAATGATGATTGGTAATATTTGTATAAATGTGTAATTATGACACTTGGTAATGATTAACTACGGTATCCATAAGATGTGATCATAATAAACCTCATAATCTGGAATATGATGTGACTTACTAACCATGCAGATTTTAATGTGGTAATGATAAAAACCTAAAGGTGAGTAATGGCTTTCTCTACTGAGCATAGTGTTGCTCATACCCTTATGTTTATATCTTTTCAGGACTCACTAAGTGTGAGGTGGCTACGAGAAATATAGTTGAGGAAGTGATGTAACTATATTACATTGGGACTGCTTCAATCGTTGAGAATGTTCTTCATGATAATGTAAGCATCAATTGTTACTTTCTGTGACTGTATTATAATGTGTTGAGGGTTAAAATGATGATGACAACAGTTTATTTTATTAAATTTAAGGTGCTACATTTAAAACTGTGGTTTATTTATCGTTTATATTTTTATTTTTGAGTTGAGAGTTTTCATTTAAGTCCCGGGCAAATTTTAATTTTTAAGGTTTTACTTTTATTATTTATTTTATTTTATCTCATTAAAAACTGTTAACCCCCATATAGGGGCGTTACAATCTTCCTGAATGATATTTAAAATCATTTCATAACAACATAATCTTCCAGCAACTCGAATAATTTTGTTTTAATCAAAACCTTATTGAACAATACATACACCCATATGTTATTCATAATACTTAACATCTATCAATGGATTCATCATCATTGCTACCAAGGGTTTAGAATGTGACTAACCTTGAAATCAATACGATTTACGTCTTTCAACGTAGACCATATCAACGAACAAAGACACTTGATGTTACTACTTAAGAACATCTACAATCCTCACAATTCTACTTATACAATATATAATTTCCTCATATAACAAAACCTTAGGTAACCAAAAGATTCACATCTAAACATCTAAAACTTAAACATTTTATCGTAATTATCCAAAATTATTATAAGTGCCTTAAGTATTATGATTTACTTAAGGAAACTCCTATTGATCATTTTTCTATTGCATCTATATATAAAGATTCACTGATACACTTAAATACAATGTACGTAACGAAATATTCCAATTTTGAGATTCATGCATTCTAGACTTTACACAGTCTCAACAGACCAAAAGTCTAACATTTATCTCTCTCAAAATTCAATACCATGATTCCCAACTTATATCATATTCCTCAAATAAATAGAACTTTCAAGAAAAGATATTGACACTTATGTGCTCCATCGAATCCACACATAATCATTACTTAGGTTTGAATCAATTACGAAAAATTTGGCATATCTATGTCAAACTTTAAAATCAATAAATCAAGCCTTATATTTCTTATTGTTTTTCACGAGACAAAAGGCTATTAAATCCTCGTATCTACACGAATTTCTCATCGTTTATACGAATTATATATGCTTATAGATCCAAATATTATACGAATCTCTCATAAGCATTCTACTTATAAACTCATTCCATATAATTATCATTCCCTCATAACTATTAATACTTTCCTTCTATGTAATTATTGTACTCATATAACCATTAGTATTTTCATTCTATGGCATTTCCATGTTACATCCTTCTAGACTGTATAAATCAATGTGAAGGTTCATTTTGATGATGACAATGAAAATTCAGCTTCAAAACCATCTCAAAAATATATTTTTAAAGTGGTGCTACACTCCCTAGGTTAACCGAACCTAGGCTCTGATACCAAAAATTCTGTAACGCCCCTATATGGGGGTTAACAGTTTTTAATGAGATAAAATAAAAATAAATAATAAAAGTAAAACCTTAAAAATAAAATTTACCCGGGACTTAAATGAAAACTCTCAACTCAAAAATAAAAATATAAACGATAAATAAACCACAGTTTTAAATGTAGCACCTTAAATTTAATAAAATAAACTGTTGTCATCATCATTTTAACCCTCAACACATTATAATACAGTCACAGAAAGTAACAATTGATGCTTACATTATCATGAAGAACATTCTCAACGATTGAAGCAGTCCCAATGTAATATAGTTACATCACTTCCTCAACTATATTTCTCGTAGCCACCTCACACTTAGTGAGTCCTGAAAAGATATAAACATAAGGGTATGAGCAACACTATGCTCAGTAGAGAAAGCCATTACTCACCTTTAGGTTTTTATCATTACCACATTAAAATCTGCATGGTTAGTAAGTCACATCATATTCCAGATTATGAGGTTTATTATGATCACATCTTATGGATACCGTAGTTAATCATTACCAAGTGTCATAATTACACATTTATACAAATATTACCAATCATCATTGTTCCTAGGTATCCATGTTAAATTGAGTATCACTCAACTCATCGAAACCCAAATGGGCGCACTTGATCACCCTATAAACATTCCAAGGGTGTTCCGGTGAGGGGACATCAAGCCCCGAGTCCTCACCAAGTCGATTCCTGTACAGTGTGTTCTGGGACTTTCAACCCAAGGAAGCGTCATCGCCTTCCCCCTACTTTACCTTTTAGGGTATTCATGCCCAAGGACGTAACCGTCGCCCTTTTCATGTCTCACAATTTCTCTATATTAAATCATTATCAATAGAGTTAGTTTTCCTAACCATGCTTCTCAATTTATAACATGTGTCAATTCATTATGTTCCTCGCCGTACAATACAAGACGAGTCCATGTCATAGTTTCATATGTGATACTCATATAATATCAGTTCAACATAGATATATATATATTGCGGCAAAACAATCAATTTTAATTCTATAAAAACCTCACAAAAGATGAGTAATAGAATCCCTACCTTTCAAGCTTATCAACAGTCTCTTAATCCTGGAATCAATTAACGTTAGCTCCATACTCCCTTGATCCTAAGGCGTGCATAAGGACAATTAAAACTAAAGCACAACATACAACTACATTCATAAAATTTATTTTAATTTAATCTTAGAATTTCAAGAAATAACCACTGCCCATAGAGGTATTATAAAGTTTAACAATATAAATTTTCTGTCTAGGGCATATACACTTAGACTTCATACATATGCTCCAAAATAGCAACAAACATATACTTAGGTTTAAGAACGCAAATTTGAATAATCCTTTAGTATAAAAGAAAATTTATAAATGAAAGACTAAATTTGTTCATAAGATTCTAACCTCGGATTATGGTTAGTTGGAAGCTTGAAATGGCTTCAAAACAGGTTCCTTTACTTCGGTATGACTGAAATTCTTGCTCAAATGGAGGTGATGGTGGCTGATTTTTATGGCTGCCTTGAAGAAGTTCTCTAAGTATTTTGCTTCAGCAAAGAAATGAGAAGAAGAGTGTGGTAACCGTGGAAGAGAAAGGAAGAAAAGATGAAGTCTTTGAAGAGAAGTGATGGAAACAATTATAGAGGAGACATGTTGAAGCATGTCACGGAGGAAATAAAGAAAATGAGGGTCAAGAGTAGTTGGAAAAGATATCCTTATGTCTCATCTAAAGACTTTAACACACATAATGCCAATATGACATTTTTGAGATTTATTAGAAGTTCTAAGGCTTTTTAGTAATCATACTAAATAAATATAGGAGAATTTTAGAAAACTTAAAAATAGATAAAAATAAATATTATAAAATAAATTTAAATGAAACAATTTTTTTTATACATTAAAAATTAATTTAATTACCTCAATACCCGTTAGGAGAATAACGGGTGTCACACAATATCTATTGCTGAATGTAAAAATAGTCATGATTGGTCTAAATGGAAAAATGCTATGCAGGCTGAATTAAATTCGCTTACTAAGCGTAAAGTTTTTGGAACTATTGTTCTCACACCTAAAGCTATGAGGCCTGTTGGATATAAATGGGTCTTTATGCGAAAACGAAATGAGAAAAACGAGATTATAAGGTAGAAAGCTTGACTTGTTGCACAACGTTTTTCACAAAGACCTAGAATTGATTATGAAGAAACGTATTCTCCGGTAATGGATGCAATTATGTTTAGATATTTAATCAGCCTAGCAGTTTCTGAAAATTTAGAAATGTGCCTTACGGATGTTGTTACAGTGTACTTGTACGGATCATTTGATAATGATATTTATATGAAAATCCCTGAGGGATTTAAAATGCTTGAAGCATCAAGTTCAAAACCCAAAGAGATGTACTCGATCAAGTTACAAAAATCATTGTGTGGGTTGAAGCAATCTGGACGCATGTGGTATAATCGTTTAAGTGAATACTTATTAAAGAAAGGATATGAAAATAATCCAATTTGCCCATGTGTTTTTATTAAGAAAACAACATTTGGATATGTGATTATTGCTATCTATGTTGATGATTTAAACATCATTGGAACTCATAAAGAAATTCTTGAGATAGTAACATACTTGAAGGAGGAATTTGAAATGAAAGACCTTAGAAAAACCAAGTATCGTCTTGGTTTACAGATTGAGCATTTACAAAGTGGAGTACTTTTGCATCAATTAAATTATACCAAAAAGGTCTTAAAATGCTTTAACATGGACAAAGCAAATCCTTTAAGTACTCCAATAGTAAACAGATCACTTAATATAAAAATAGATCCATTTCATCCTTGTGAAGATAATGAAGAGGTTATTGGTCCTGAATTACCATACTTAAGTGCAATTGGAGCTCTTATGTGTCTTGCTAATTGTACAAGACCAAATATTGCTTTCACTGTTAACTTATTAGCAAGATTTAGTTCAGATCCTACACAGAGACATTGGAATGAAATTAAGCATATATTTCGTTATCTTCAAGGAACAATTGACTTAGGATTATTTTATCCCAAAGGATCTAAACAAGGACTAATTGGTTATGCAGATGCAGGTTATTTATCAGATCCACACAAAGCTAAATCTCAGACTCAATATGTATTCACATGTGGAGTTACTGCAATTTCTTGGTGTTTACAAAAGCAAACGCTAGTTGCTACTTCATCAAATCATGTTGAAGTCATTGCATTCCATGAAGCGAGTTGAGAATGTGTGCGGTTGAGATCCAGGACTCAACATATCCAAGCTGCTTGTGGATTACCAATCGATAAGGATCCAACAGTATTGTTTGAAGACAACAACGCATGTGTCACTTAGATAAAAGGAATGATACATCAAGAGTGACAGAACAAAACATATACCTCTAAAATTCTTTTCATTCACCTAAGATCTTGAGAAGAATGAAGATATTGATGTTCAATACACTGGCTCAAGCAATAATGTTGCAGATCTTTTCATAAAGGCACTTCCTATATCAACTTTTAGATGACATGTACACAATGTCGGGATGCGTCATCTAAGAGATTTGTAAAAAACAACTAGTGTCAACTTGAGGGGGAGTCTACATTAGCTATACTCTTTTTCCCTTGCTATGGTTTGTTCCACAGGGTTTTTCTAGTAAGGTTTTTAACCAGACAACATGGATCATTTTTATAAAAATGATGTACTTTTTTTCCTTTTGCTATGGTTTTTATCCCAATAGATTTTTCTTAACAAAGGTTTTTAATGAGGCATTATAAAATGGTGAACATCTAAGAGGGAGTGTTATGAATGATTAATTGTGTCTGTCCACTAAGAATCAGTATCCAAAATCAGCTCTGTATATTCATACTGAAGTAAGCGCTAACATTGGCATATGGTACTGTAGCTATGGTGGCTGTCATTATTGTAGCTATGGTGGGTATGGTTACTGTAGCAATTACGGCTAAAATTTTTCTATAAATACCTCATTCTATTGCCATTTGTATCATCTAAAATTAAGAGTTCAATAAACTTTCTTTCTCTAAAATCTCTTATTTTGCTTTTATATTTCTTAGTTTTATATAACAAAAAGGAAAAAAGAAATAGAAATTGATGAGACCTTTTGTGATTTTTATTTTTCAACCGTCTAATTAAAATTTGATAGTCTGAGAACCAAATCTCACGTAAACAAAAATGAACATAATTTCACCCTTCTTTATTTTCATATCAGACTTTTTAAAATAACAAATAAAAAAAATACTAAAAATGTTAGCTACGTCTCTCCGTTGGGGTTTGGTAGGTCGTCATTGGCTGGGTAGGTCTTTTTTCGGTGGATGGTTGGCGGCTAGGGAAGAGACTCGCTACGTTGGCTACCATGATTTCGCGACTACATTGGGAGGCTCTGCTTGTAAAGGGCTCGACGTCGACTAGGGGGCAGGGGGAGGTTGAAAAGGTTGGGGGGCTCGACGACTGCGAATCGATAGCTGCTCGTCGGAGGCGTCCCAATTAGTGACGGAGGCGGATGGGCTATGGGGATTAAGATGGTTGCGATGGCATAGCAGCAAGGTCGCAAACTGTCCACGGTGGTCGCGAACTCAGTCTGACTAGTGCGACCCATGGTGGTCGTGACTTTCGCGATGAACCTTCGTGATCCTTGCGAGAAGCATTGCGACGGAATCGCGACACATGAGATTTGCAACGACCCTCGCAAGGGGCCCTAGCGTCAACTGTGACGGAATCTTCCCATGAAATTGGTGGGTCATGATCCGTCGTTGTTATTTTGGTTGCGAACAATGGTGGGTCACCCCAGATCTGAATATTTTCCATTCTTTGAGTGCCGATAACTCCATCCGATGGCGGCAAATGAGTAGAGCAATAGCAACAACACTAAAGTTCTCTCTTCTTCTTTTTTTTTTTTTATTTCAAACCTTTTTTTTTCTTTTCACCGATTTTTATGTTTTTTTTTTTTTTTTTTTAAATTTAGTGTGTTTAATCTAATTGAACTTTTGATGTGCTCTTTTATTTTTTATCATTGTATTCAAATCTTGTGGACTGAAAAAAGATTTTACTAATAGAAATTTTAGAGGTTGTCATCATAGTATTTCCAAAAAAGAAAAAAGAGAAAAAGCAATTCAAAAGGTGGGGAAATATCCAAAAAACAAAAAAAAAAAAGGACGCGGGTAAATATCCAAATTGGCGTCAAAAAGTGAGGGGCCCTTTTAAGCATTGGATAGACAACAAATTCATCAGAGACTGATCAGAAACTCAGAAGAAGAAGAAGAAGAAGAAGAAGAAGAAATTTGTTTGGAATTGGGGGATACAGAAATTAGTTAAAGCCCTCAGTGATTGGTAAGCACATTCTGTATAACGCCGTGCTCTGGGCTTGGGCATTAATCGGATCCCTATCAGAAAGCAACTTTTTTTTTTTTTTTTTTCCTTTGGGTAGAACGCGTTAGGGCTAAATTAGGTTTCAATCTTCATGGCGTCGTTAGAAGGTTTCGATGAAATCCGTCTTCTCATTGCTCCAGGTAAGCCCCGCTTCATCAGTCCCTCACCTCATTTTGTTTCTCATTTCATGTATTATATTTATATATATACACATTACATGCTTGGAACGAAAATTTTGTTCTTTTAAGTACAGATGACGGCGTGCTTGGAAATGGGGTTGGACAGTTTCTATTACTTCGCCATCCCAAATCTGGTAAATGCACAAGAAGGATTTTTTGTTTTTTGTTTTGTTTTTGAAATTGTTTTTACTTAGAATTTTCAGGTTTTTTTTTTTTTTTTTTTTTTGTTCTAATGCTTAAAAACACAGTTTCCCCTTTGAATTTATATCCCTAGTTTTATCCATTGTCGTTCAAATAACTTATTTGAGCTCCGGGGCTTTGTACATAGTCAAAGAATAAATAGTTCGCAAGTCAAAGATGTTATGGTTTAGCTCATTGTGAGGATGTTTCAACTTGAAACTTTGAAAATTTTCATTTTTCATTTGTACAATTGTTTTGCAGGAAATGCGACATGCTACCTGCTTTCCAATGACGTGCTTGAAGAAATGCATTGGTTTAAGCAACCACATACCTCTTGGTTTTTGGGGGATTATGTTACTCGAGGTAGATATTCTGATTTTTTTTATGACCTGTGGGAAGTTTAATTTAGGTTTATATTTTGTAGTACTTGGAACCCTGTGAAATTGTTCTCCGCGTCTACGCTGTATTATTTATGTCTTGTTGATGTTTGTTGTTGTTTTCTTCATCAATTATAATAAACTTTTTTTTACGGCTTTCTTTGTCTATCTGGATTCTGTTGTTATTTGCATCTTTTTTTTTTTTTAAACAAAAGAATGTCTGTATCTGAATATGTGCCCACGTAAATATGATGTCTGGCTTGCTTCCTCTCCTCTCGGACCTATGATAATGTTACCTTGTGGGAGCTTCAAGGTACAATTTTTAGATATCAGGGTTTCCTATCAGTGTTGATATCTTAAGAGAGGATGATGTTACAAATGTGTTTTTCACCTTGATGATAAATTTTGTGATTCATATGTGCTACATTCAATACCCGAATTCCTTGAAAAAATAGATGCAATGAACATACATTGACTATTTTGGCCCCTTTTCCTTCCTCCACCTTCCCTTTTATTTGCTAATGATTTTGATCATTATTAATATGTTTTCTGAAAGTAATGCCAAGCTTCCTGAAGTGTTTATAACCAATTCTCCTTTCCTTTCTTTTATTCTTCCTGTATAAAATATTCACTTGTCTTTGGGTGGTTCTCTGCTTTGGTTTTCCATTTTTGTGTGCGTGTATGGTTGTATGTGAGTGAAAATTTACATGTTTATTTATTATTGTCAAGTTGTTCTTTGATGCAGACGGCAGCCTATATACTGCCACTCCAGTTGATCCTGTTTTCATTTTTTTGCCCATATTTGATGAAGCTAGAATGAAGGTAATTTTGTCGTTCAAAATGCATTACCTTACTCTCGGTAACATGGTAGCTCTTTGCAATTATTTTGCAATTTAACCATTCTAACATTAGCTTGGTGACTGTGTTTCTTTTGAAATGATGCAGACAGGAGATGATCTTGGAAAGTTTAGGCTGTTGGATGAGATAGTGTTAATCGATGACTACCCTGGATATCAACATTTATTGTCTGTTGCAGAGAATCCATGCAGCTAGTCTGTGAAGTCAAAGGTCGTCCCTTGCCCATTGTCTTCTAATTCAATATCACAGGAACCTTTGCTAAATTAATGAGTTAAAATCTGATATGTTATGGTTGGATTTAATTTTCTGGTAAAGAGTATGGGGCTCTAGTTTTTGTCATATAGGATTCGAAATTATATAACAGTTCTAAAGATCCGCAATTTGACACAAAATGTCAACCTCTAATTATAATGAGCCATCAGGGAATTCAAATACTCTTTTGTTCTTGATTTTCACAATCCTATTCTATGATGTGTGTATTCTTAAAAAGTGAAGAAAAAGCTTCTCCCTTGTGGTAAAATTTTACACCCTTTACCCTTGGACAATTTAATTGGATTGACTGATTTATTTTGGATTTTCTAGAATGTAAATATATAATCATAAAACTGTATATCAGTATTATGTTGGGTTAATATTATTTTGAAGTGATTGTGTTTGCTTTCACTCTGTTTGCAGAAATTGGTTCCTCAAAATTTTTCAGGCTCGACGATTCCAAGGTTCTGGGTTGGTTGTATCACAAGGTACTATGATTAAACTCTTGATGTTTGGCGATTTATGTATTTTCAGAAGACCATTATTTTTGACATATGAACAGGTAGTTGCATGTGAAATCTCATTTGCGTTGCTGTGAGATAAAATATTCTACAAGAGCTAATCTTTCATTCTTAAAGCTTGTTTATAGTTTGCAATAGTATTATTGGAGGCATAAATGTGGATTATAGAGCACGTCAGTTGCTCTCTTGGATTTTGATTATTTCAGTGATTATATATATATATATATATATATTTTTGGTTAAAAGTGGTTATATCTATTTGTCGTATCATGTGGATGATTCTTTCTATTTCTTAAGCTTATTTAGGATATCTGTTTTTTTTTTGTAAGCGGATATCCAGTATTATCTTAACTAGAGGTAGTATAAGGTCTTCACTTTGGGTGTGATTTTGCTTTTCCCGTTTAGAAGGAAAATAATTTTACTTTTCACTGATCGTTTCATTTTTGTGTCCTGTGATTGCAGGCGTGGCAGCTAAAACAGACATTACTAACTTTGGACAAAAACTATGCTGCACAAGATGAGAAAGATACATGTATAGTTTCAGCGATAAACAGCTAATGATGTTTTTCAGTTACTGAATTCCCTCATTCTAAATTTTGGTGGAATTTTTTCATTAATTCCTGTTGCAATACACAAATAACATTTGAGGCAACAAATAGATGTAAATAGAACTTGTGGCAGTTTCTACATAATGTATATGCTTGTGCTTATTTGTGCTTGCTTTATCTGCTATACTGTAAACTAATATTGCAAGGAATTTGTTCATGGTTCCAGTTTGGCATGAATTTTCAGTTTGTTGTTTATTAATTTGGTGCTATTACCGGTGCAGTATCGGATGCAGTTTCTATCTTGAGCGAGTATTTAAAGGATGACCCTTGGTTGAAGCAGCTCTGTAGCCATTTGAGGTATAGTGCTAAAAGTATCCTATTCAAGACAACTGTTATTTAAAAAAAAAAAAATGTAGTTTTGCATTGAGATAACCTTTTTTTATCTTCTTTTAATGCGTTAATCAAGTCTAGTTTATTTTAACATGCTTGCAGGTTAAACTTATTAGAAATGACTAGAAAAGCATCAGAAATTGAATTTGTACCAAATGCTGCAGAAAGTAGCAAAGGTTCTATCGCCTCACAGGTACAAAGTTTTGGATGCAAGGTTAATTCAATAATTCTAATATATTACATAGAACCTCTGGAAAGATAATAATAATAATAATAATAATGATGCTGGTGATTAACAGACGTACTTCTAGTTAAATCTCTTCTATTTGTTCTTCTTGTTTCAGTTTTTTTTTACTGTCTTCTTAGTATTTGCTCAATATATATATATATATATATATATATATATGTATGTATACACACACATACATATACACACATTTTTTCTCCCTTATTTGATTTTGATCTCTTTTATTCTGATTACGTTAAAATGCCTAGTGACATGTGACAGTTGAATTTTCTGAAACCTTCCCATTATGTTCTTAGTTAAACACTTGGTCTTGTAGAATACCGATAATTTCAGAAACCAGATTACTTGTCAGGAAATTGATACCTAGACCAGGTTTTGGAGGCAAAAGTAGGTAGGAGGGAGATTCAATTGAGGGGAAAAGGATTGTACGGCGGGATTTTGCTCCCTTTCTGTTTCGGAAGTTGGAACTATCTATGCGGCTCCTATAATCTTTACTAGCTACTCCTACTGGTTTTTGTACCCTTTGTTTGTTGCTCTTTAGGAGAAGAATAAGGGTGGCAATAAGACCACAAGAGCTGGAAGGCAAACTAAGAAGGCAAAAGTTGAGACAGAATCACGTAACATCAAAGAAATGTTTTCTAGACCTTCAAGAAGGAGGAATTGAATGTGAAGTTTTTGAAGACTTATTTTTTCAGAGCCTTTAAAAGAAAAAAAAAAAAAAAAGAACCCGATGTGGAGCATTCATTAACACTAATGAACGATGCATACTTGTATTGTATTTACTTGGTAATGAGTCGCCATTTTGTCGTTCTCATCGGTTCTGACGTTGTTCCTCTCATCTCACGATCAACGTGAATTGTGTTGCCTTGTAAAATTTATTACATCTTTGTCAGATCTAATTTGGCAAATTGATTTATTATGAAGATGATGCATCAAGAATACTTATGTATTTCATTTTAGTTTTATTTGTATCAAAATAGTTTACCCATAATAGATTGACATTTTTTTTTGAAAAACATAATAGATTGACGTTGAAAACTAGAGAACTGTTGAACATATGTTATTAGTTTGGTAGCGTGGTTAGAACTGTTAGTTAGTACTATTTTACTGTAGCATGTGAAAGTTTTACATTATAGCGATTTTTTTATTGTTGTTGTAGCATGTGAGAGCTTTACACTGTTTGTAACTGAGAAAATAGTTTAGATCATTTTTGTCAAACACCATAGTTCAACATATGTTGAGTACTGCTACTATAAGCTATTTGTTAAATCTCATTCTATTTTTTGCTTCTTTTTGGACTAGAAGCCAATATTTAGTTCCATGACTGGTACAAATATATTGGCCCTTTTTTTTTAAAGGGAACAAATTCTGGATTTGCTTTGTTTTGTTTTTTTGTTTTTGGGCTATAAACTAAAGAGGGAAGATTAACATGTCTGATCCATATTAAAGCTATTGTAACAAAAAAAAGGTTTTTGGTTGGATTAAGAAGGGAAAATTAAAACATCTCCTTAGTCGAAATTGTCATCCTGTTTGTGAGTAGGAGTTGACAGATTGCAATCTTAACACATTTTCTAAAGTCATAATTTATGATAAAATACAATAATTATTTATAATTATATATAATCATCAATATATAAAGATGAATCCGACGACCCAATTTTGAAGCGTGTCACAAGTAACCGCTTGAGACAAAGCATCTAAATTTGTAGTCATTGGATATACCTTGCGAAAGCCGAGAGGTAACATCACTAATAAACATGACAAACCATCCCCACATTTGGATATTTTTTTATATAATATAATTTTTTGTTCATAATAAGAAGCATCCTTAGATATCTTCCAATTGGCTTCTTATAGCATATTTTTATCCCTTTTTCCTTGGAAAAATCATGGTCTCTTGCAAGGCCTTCTTTGAAGCCATAAGCTCAAATAGCCTCCGGTGGCCATTCTCTTTCATGGGCAGGGAGGAATAAGGGAATATACAAATTCTATTTCTCTATCCATCTCAAGAAGATAATCAAGAGTAAGATACTTCTCCTTATCTCTCTCTCTCTCCTCGTTCTTTATTTGTTTTGTTTTTGTTTTTCCCCATCTTCCTTGTTCATAGAGTTAGGAATTATGAGGAAAGTGATCCAATAACACTTTTGGTTGCTTGCCTCATGGGCTGCATGTTGTTCTGTGGTGGTATAACGCTGACATCCATGAGAATTCCAGTTATGCTTAGATTCTTGTTTGTATATGGCCCAAAATTGCCCCATCAGGTTAGTGACGTGGGCTCAGTCTGTGCCCAAAAATGTTCACAAAGTTTATCCTTGCAAAAAAATAAAAGGTTCGCAAAACATGTAATTCATAAGATTTTTTAGGGAGTTGGAATTTTAGAATACATAGAGACAACGGGTTTTCCACTAGAGATTTTGTGTTGTGTATCTTTTGTCATTTATGTTGAGTTTGTTCTTAAGTTCAACCTTATCCAAAGAAAAGTTTTCTGATAGAAATGGGCTAATTAGGAAGGGACCACTAATAGAAGAAAAAAGAATGGCCATAGAAGTTCTTAAATCCAACGGTTCTAACAGATAAGCCGTGTGAACAACATCGTTGATAACTTTATCTTTGACAAAAAGAAGAATATATTCTGAGATTCTGAGATATATTTCCTAAAAGATACTATTCTACTGATCTAGCCAAAAGGGTAGTAATAGAGGTGAATCTGAATAACGTATTTGTCTCTTTATCTTAATTTAAATGGGAAACAAGTAAATACAATGCTCTTAACTACATATCTAATTCCTCAGGCTTGTACCCAAAAAAAAAAAAAATCTAATGTCTTAGCTAAAGTTCAATAGCAACAAATAGTAATGGTGGCTCAATTCAATGAATCATTGTATAACTCCCTAATGGACTACTTTAAAAGAGAGTAAAATAAGCCCACCACAGCCACTTAGCGAGGGATGACTTATCAGCGCTCTCTCACCTAGCAGCTAAGGATTAAGTGTCATAGTCTGCAGTAAGGTAGAAATTATGCCTACCATTGGCTTGCACTAATGTGATTTGGAATCCCTAGATGCTAGAGGATGAAAATATAGGTCATATTTTTTTTTTTTTGTTTTACCTTTGGTCTTGTAGATTGTCAAATGACCAATCGATTGGGATGTTAGGATACCGTTGTCCCCTTTTTGATTAGCCAAAAGAGAAAAAGAAAGAAAAAAAAAGAGTCCACCGTTGATCAACTAAATATTCTAAATTCCCTTGAAGAATATTAGGCACCACCACTTCTCAAAAATTTGAAAACATCAGATAGGCATCCACAATTTGAAGACGTTATTGATTTCCCAATTCCATTTTGCACTTTTGTAAATGTCACTCTTCTTTGTGCTTCATCTTTTTTCTATTTATTGGCCATCAAGTTTTCAGGGGAAACAGATAAAGGCCAAGCTTCAGACCATTTTTCTCAGCCCGTAGCTGCAATGGAAACGCCTGAAAACCGAGCCAAACCGACTGATATGACCGATATTATCGCCTTCTTATCATCTGAAGGGGTTGACTTCCTTCTATCTGGTGAAGGAAAGGTAATAATACTCTTTACCAAAACTTTCACTTGTTATTTGGCTTTTCATTCTAATATTACACCCCCTAAGTAGTACTTACAATTCTTCTTCATGATTATATTAAAAAAGGGCTTGTTAATGCTTAAGAAATTTGCAATATTTTAAGTTTTTCCAAATTTTATGTATGAGTTATCCATATATCTACTTTCTCTTTGGTTGCATGAGGATCACATGTATATTCTTGGTCCACCTCCTAATAGCTTAAATTTTTAAAAGAATTAGTAATCTAACATGGCATTAAAGAATGAGACGTTGAGTAGTACTTAATGTTCTTGTAATTGTACGCTCTAAATTGATCATTACGTGTTAGGTCTTGTAATTACTATTTCTGTTCGACCCGCAAGATTAGAATATAAAACTAATATCAAATCAATTCTTAATAGCTCACGTTTTTTAGAGAACTGGTAATTTAGTTTTTCTAGCTTATATTTAATGACCTAAAAAAGGGATTTCTTTTTTTTTTTTGTTTTGTTTCTAAGAGCAGGTGCCATTGTCATCATGTCATGGAAAGACAATTTGCCTCTTTTTCTCCGCAAATTGGTGTAGGCCTTGCAAAGCTTTCACCCCACAACTAGTGCAGCTCTACAATTCTCTTAGAATTAAAGGAAAAGAGCTAGAGATTGTCTTTGTTTCCTTTGACCATGATGACTACAAATTCAGGGAACATTTTAAGCGCATGCCATGGCTGGCTGTCCCCTTTGATGCAAATCTACATAGGCGATTAAGCGACAAGTACCGCGTTGATCGCATCCCATCGCTCATTCCATTAAGTTCGGATGGAATTTCGATCGAAGAGGACTTGATTGGGTTGATTGAAGAGTATGGTGTCGAAGCATTTCCGTTCACTAGGGAGAGAAGGGAACAACTAAAGGCTTTTGACAAGGCAAAGCGTGAAGGAGGGAAATTGGAAGAACTTTTGGCACATGAAGGACGTAGCTATGTCGTTTCTAAAGATGATAGACAGGTAGGTAGTTTAATGCTTCCTATCACTAGGCTCACCAAATTCACTTTACTAGTAACGACTTTTTAGTCAGTTGAAACTTTTATTAGATGCATTTTCAAGGTCCGCACATAATTGGTATTTGGGTAACTTACAAGAATCTCTCCAATGTTTCAGCTTATTAAAAATATCATTTAATAAACTACTTATTAAAACTGTCCATTTATCAGAAATTGATGATTTATTAAAAGTCTAAATTACCCTCTATTCGCACTTTTTCGTGAGGGAACAGAAAGAGAATTAGATTTCTAATTTTTGAGTTTGAATTATAATGGGTAAAATAGTAAATATATAATTTATATTTTAAAAAATAAAATCAGAAAAGGGATAGTTTTAAAAAGATAAAAAGAAGAAGGCATTCTTAATAAAGGTTGTCCATAAAAGGACATTTTATGTAGTTTTCTCTTTATTATTTGGTTTTAATTATAGCTGAATAATTGTCACATAAATTTGTGCATGACTAATTTTCTTTCATTGAACGCTATTACACATGCTAATGACCCTATAAACCTGCAGAAAAGCATTATTATTTTTCCCCTTTTAACTAAAAAATAAAAATATCTATATCCCTACTTGGCCTTTTGTTTTACTGCACGTCCTTCCACATTCTTGACTGTTATTACATTTTAATACAAGCAATCTTATTCATCCCAACTCAAGTTGAGTCCAGACAAACAATTTTACCTTTTATGCACTTTTTTTGACAACCAATTTTCGTAGATGATGATGATGATGAAAATAATAAGAGTTAGTACTAGTAGTATTGAGCATTTTTAATACAAATATTAATGTTAATGTTATATCTACCACCAAATAGTGTAAAATGACATATTTGATGTATTATTTTATTTTATGCTCTAATATATAATACTATTTAAAATATCATATTTGCTTTTTGTCTTAATTATTAAACATTGAAACTTTTAAAACTAAAATTTTAATTTTAAAACATTAAAAAATAAGAATATTGTAATTATTAAAGAAAAAAATAAATATATCAACCGATAGGAAGCAAATGATGTGTTTGCTATGAGCAAAATTTGATGAAAAATTGGTCATAAAGTTTAGCATATAACAAATTTAATATTAAAAAATAACGTTACATTAAAAAATGCTTTTTTACACTCAAATGCTAAATTTGTCATTGGCACATCAATTTAAAATTGTATTAGATATGCTCTTAGTTGCCTATATCTCCTTATGCGCCTTTGTAGACACCAGTCTCCAAACTTGTTGGAAAGACGATCGGCCTATACTTTGGCGCCCATTGGAGCCCTCCTTGCCGAGCCTTCACCACGAAACTCGCGGAAGCATACAACACGCTCATGAACGCCAATGAACAATGCCCATTGGAAATCATATTAGTATCCACGGACAGAGATGTCAAGGAGTTTGAGCTCAACATAAGCAACATGCCGTGGCACGCCATTCCATACGAGGACAGAACCCGGCAAGACCTCTGCAGGATCTTCGACATAAAAGAGATCCCGGCCCTGGTCCTGATCGGAGCGGATGGGAAATCCGTGAGCACAAATGGGAAGGCCATGGTGTCATTATATGGTGCCGAGGCATTTCCCTTCACAGAGTCAAGGATAAGAGAATTGGAGGCCGCTTTGAGAAAGGAAGGAGAGGCTTTGCCTTCCCAAGTGAAGGATGTGAAGCATGAGCATGTGCTCAAGTTGGACATGGCCAAAGCATATGTGTGTGATTTCTGTAAAGTGCAGGGGAGATTCTGGGCATTCTCTTGTGATGTGTGTGACTATGATCTTCACCCAACTTGTGTGGAAATCGGATCTTAAATTGTACCAAGTCAATTTGGGGGAGGCACTCTTGTATAATTGGAAGAACAAAATTGGTGATTTCTAATGTGATTGTGTTTGATATTATTAAGGAATAAAAACTTGATAATTGTATAATTTGCATGCATAGTTGCATAAATGTTCACCAAATTTAAATAGAACACGCCTGCTATTACATTTCCTGAGAAATGTTGTCACTCGTCAAGGATAAGTTTACATATAGATATGTTATTTCATATATTCGTATATATTAATATTTTCATTACAAAAAATATGTATATATTATTAATTAAAATTGACACTTCACTTGTTATTAAAAAAAAAAAAAAAAAATGCTAGGATCACTCTTGACTTCCCTTGTCACTCTTTATTTTGTTCCCTTGCCACATGTTATAAGCACAATTTACAAACCATCAAGTTACCTTTTAATACAACTTTGTCAATCTTTAATATATTTAACTTGTTATTTCTCCCAAAAAAAAAAAAAAAAAGTTATTCCCCACTTTCATTTTACTATATTACAAGTACGTTGTTTTTAGACAATTATAAGTATTTTTTTTTTCTACCACTGGCGGTGGTGACATGATGACAACAAATTTTATCTGAAAACTTATTTAAAGTCCTAAGGCCACGATCTTTGTCGTCTCACTTGTCATACCAGAAAGATTCTCAATGTGATGCTGATATGAGAATGTGAAGACACTATTAATTTTAAAAAGCATGTTTTTCTTTTTCTTTCATCAATTTCGTTTTGCAATGTATACATAACTTGCAATATTTTTTAAGGTTATGTAACCTTGTAATATACATCAAACTAATTTGCAATATTTTTTTAAGGATTTTTATATCTACATATGTATGCAAATGCGGTTTAGTTTTTTTTTTTTTTTTTTTAGAGAATAATACGATTATATGCGAAACGTTGCATTTCAGTTCTTGTATGTATACGATAATATGCAACAATTTTCAGTAAGATTCTCAACAATTTTCAGTAAGTCTATATATATATGTTTAGTTCTCTATTTTTTTTAAAAAAAAAAAGTTCTTTCCTACTTTAAAAGTGGAATAAATTCTAAAGACATCCCTTTTTACTAATGAAAAAATAGAGTGGTAAAGTTATAAGAGTTATTTATCTTTATATACCTTTGTATTTATCTTCGGTTTAGGTTTTTGTATAATCTACTATGAAGATAAACATTTTGTGAGATCAAAAATGGAAGGACAGGTTTTTAATTAAACTATAACAAAGGTATAAAAATATAAAATCCAAGTTATAATAAAAAGTAAAATTAATGATTTGTAGTTGTACTTCATTTATTAAAAAGTGTGATAATATGTAGCAATAGAAGAAGACAGAGGATGACAATAAACATGACCCCGCTATTTCCCAACGTTGTTATTAGAAACTTGACATCTTTAGTTGATCCCCTTAATGTGTTGATCACAATAGAACTCAACTTCTAGAAGAGCCAAGAAAAGGATGAATTACAAAAATTCCTCTTAAATTATAGCCATTTTAACATTTGCCCTTAAACTTTAAAACGTAATATTCGTTTCCTCTAAGTACAAATTGTTAACAAAAATTGTCCTTTTGTTAGAATTTTAATAGAAAATTGATAAATAATTATAAAGTTAGGGGTATTTTAGTAATTCTAGTTATAAAAATAACCATAAAATTAAAACTAAAAATACACTTCATTGGTGATTAGAAACCAAAAAAAAAACCACTGTACAATTAGAATCTTTCTTTTTTGATATATCAAAATTTTCTTCAAAATTTTATTTTTTTCACATCCAAAAAATATTTTGAAAATTTAAAAATTATATATATTAATAAAATGAAAAAGAATGGATCAATATACTCAATAGAACAAAAAATATAATACAAAATTTTCAAAGAGAAAAAAAACTCTGACATTATTAATAAAATTTCTTTCATATTTGTTAAGTTTTTATTAATATTTATACCTTTTAAAATTTCAATATATTTTTTTTGAGTGTAAAAAAAGTTAATAAAATTTTAAAGAAAATTTTTGTATATCGAGAAAAAGATGAAACTAGATAGTGGTACATTTTTATTTTTTTTTATTTTTAATCATCAATAAAGACTTTTTTTTATTATAGTTTTAATTTTTTTTGTTGTTTTTGATACTAGGATTACCAAAATACCTTTAATTAAAAATTATTTGTCAATTTGCTATTAAAATTATAACAGAAAAACCATTTTTGTTAACAATTTATATTTCAGAGGAAATTGATATTATGTTTTAAAGTTCAGAAGACAAAGTATTATAAAGGTTATAGTTC
The DNA here is from genome assembly GCA_025403435.1 of Artocarpus heterophyllus. Classification (NCBI taxonomy): domain Eukaryota; kingdom Viridiplantae; phylum Streptophyta; class Magnoliopsida; order Rosales; family Moraceae; genus Artocarpus; species Artocarpus heterophyllus. The sequence continues at coordinate 33,530,545 of CM046334.1, read as the reverse complement.
AACTAAGATTTTTGTAATTAATAAAAAAAAAAAAAAGAGGAAGCAACTGAAATAAAATAGATGGAGCGGTTACATTCTCAAGGTGTTGTTTCGGATACCTGCTTGCATGACATGGATTAGATCAAAAGACAATAATAAACTACATTATTCTATTTTTGGAGGCCTATAAATTTGAATAATGTCACGTGGAGGGTCAAACTCAAAAGAATCCGCTAATGATGGGTGTTGGTCCCTAAAAATGGTCATAACCCAGATGAGAGAGAGAGAGATTTATGGGTCTGGACGTTTGAAACAATCAAATTAAGTAAAAAACCAAAAAATGGCTGTGAATTTACGTAGACCAGAAAAGATTTTTCATGTTCCTAAAACAAACAAAAGTCAGACATTTTCAGGTCCAGGGTAGCAGAGAATAAGGGCAACAAAATTTCCTTGTCTCTCTTTGACCATCTAGAAGGGAGCCAGGAAATTTTTTTGATAGGCTGCTACTTGAAAAGAAGGGAAAAAACACACACAAAAGGACTTGGGATCTCTACCTTTGTTGTTTCTGGTGAAAAAAAGAGCCTTAATTTGTCTTCTAGGTTCCTTTTATCTGAATTTGTTTGAGAAGACAACATTTAAAAAAAGAAAAAAAAGAAAAAAAAATGTGGTTGCCAAAAAATCAATTGGAGAAGAAGGGGGGGAAAGGATTGGTGGCAGTGGCAATAGACAGAGACAAGAACAGCCAGAATGCATTGAAATGGGCAATTGACAATCTCCTCCAAAGAGGCAAAACAGTTGTTCTCATCCATGTTAAGATTAAATCTGTCTCCTATTCTTCTGCTTCTAGCTACAATCAAAGTACGTAGTCATAAGATGTAAATTATCTTGCCAATTTCCTTCTTTGTTTTTTTTTGACATTAGATACAAAAAAATTGATTTCTTAATATGGTAATAGAGCAAAGTAGTCTGGAATTTGAACTTTGTTGTTAAACTCTCTAATACATTACATGTTGGACATAGACTGAATTTGTCTTTTTCGAAATTGTCCAGGCCTATGAGTAACCGTTTGGTATTATTTTGAGAGTTTTTGCAAATATTTTTACACGTTTTTTGAGAAAAAAATTTCAAAAACACTCTCAACACAATTCTTAAAAAATTCTCATTTTTCAAAACAAAACCATTTTCATCTATTTTGAAAACAATACCAAACAGAAAGAGCTTACAAAATAATATTTTTTTATTACAATCCTTGATTCATCATGTTATGTGCTGGTTTGAGTTTCATCTCTCTTTGAAATTATTGCAAAATAAAAATCAGTGCTAGTCCTCCTCTTGACGTCTTTGATTTTCATTTGCCGGCCGATTCCTCGAGTTTACAGGAGAGGAGAGTTGCAAAGAGCCTGATGCACAGACCAAGGAAATGTTGCTTCCTTTTCGCTGTTTTTGTATGCGGAAAGATGTAAGTGAATTTAATAATTCCCGACGTATTTTTTTGTTTAAAATTCAACATGGTTCAATTCGATGATATTTTAATTGCGGCCTTGTGTTTATTTTTGACATTAGATACAATGCAAAGCCGTCATGTTGGAGGGCGTAGAGGTAGCAAAAGCATTGACCGAATATGTTTCCCAAGCAGCAATCGAGAACTTAGTTCTCGGTGCCTCGGCAAAGAATGGATTCCTTAGGTTAGCACCCTTCCCATCCCACCTAGCCCACAAGAAAACACAGCCTAATTTGACTCGTTTGAGATTGCAAAAACATATGCAATTAATTGGTTTTAATTTTTAAAAGCATAAAAAAGAGGAATTATTCAATAGATTAGATAAACGTAGCACACCCATCTAATAAAAACATCCAGACAGTTTTATTAATGTTCTTCTTTCTGGTCATCTTTTTCTCTGCTAATAACAACTATCATAAATATTCTCTACTAATTACTTTAAACATATAATATTCTTAATACTTGTTTTCTACACTTAAATTAGTTTACGAAGCTTGGCAAAAAAAATGCTAACATATATACTATCACGTATAAGACTATGGAATATTCGTTCTAATGATTTCAACATATGTATTATCATTTATTTCAACGGTTTTAATGATTTTCACTGTCAACGTTAACAAAATATTAACAACAATATGGTATATTTGTTCTATAAATTTCCAATAAACCAAACATATTTAAACCAAAACAAATATATAGCATATCCGTCTGTATATAAACCAAAACTTTCGTTAACTAATAGACTTTTGACATCTTTCCATTTAATTTTCAGTAATATCCGATCCTCTCTTTTTTTTCTTTTCAATAAATATCTCAAGTGCCTCTTATATATTATATATATGTTGAAAAAATTAGAACAAGTTGTTAACGTTTTTTGTTTCTAAGTTTCGTAAATTAATTTACATGTAAAAATAAAGTATTAAGAATATTGTTGATCTGTAAGGTAAGTAATGTAGGAGATTTAGGTGAAGTATTTATAACAGCTGTGATTAGGAGAGAGAAAAATGACTAAACAAAAAAACATTGAGAAACACTCCAAATGCCAAGCATTTATTAGGCATTTATTAGACGGAACATAATGACGTGGTACACTCGCTCTACTGAATAATTCCTCAAAATGACAAGCTATTTAAGATTTAGTATTGTTCAAGTGATTTTTACATATTATTCCGTCTATTGCTAGCTTCAAGGGGTAGGTGATGTTTATGCACAGGTAAACCATGCATAGAGGTTTATCAGAACATTTTTTTATTATTGTGAAAAACTTTTCTTTCTGGTAAGATTCAAGGCAACAGATATTCCAAGCTCTGTTAGCAAAGGGGCACCGGACTTTTGTAATGTATATGTCATAGCAAAGGGAAAGATTCAATCGCTGCGGTCTGCCTCGCGTCCTGCTCCAGCCAACTCGCCTTTATATTGTGAAATCGAGAAGACGCCAATCCCAAAATCAGAGCAGTCAGAGCCAAATGTTCCTCCCTCACCTACTGTTTCCGTGAAAGGTTAGTTCCTTTCGCCAATTGCATACTGCTCTTTTTTTTCTAACCATTGCCCAAGATCTTGCTCAAATGTTGATCCTCTATCAGGGTCTGAAAGGCCCCAAGAACCGCCGCGTAGATCATATGACGAAATGGATTCCATCAGGTCAGTCACACTTTCTATTTTTGTAGTCTAGTAACTCTAATTATGATGAAACTAAGCTGAAGGTTTTTGTCATACTGTACTAAAACAAACATGAGAAAGAAAGATTATATTGTTGACATATTGGAATGCAGGTCTCCATTCACAAGGAGGGGTCCAAATGGAAGATCACGTGGGGAACATAGTGTGGCGGATAGTGACATATCTTTCATCAGCTCCGGGAGACCGAGTGCCGATCGTGTGCATCCCTTCTTCCATGACAACGTAGACTTGGCAAGGACCACACCAAGGAATTCAAACAGCACAGACATGGATCTTAACAGGACCACACCAAGGAACTCAAACAGCACAGACATGGACCTTAACAACAGCTTTGAGTCTTTGCAGTTTGTACGGAGGTCGCCAGATAGCTACTCAAACTACTCTCCATCAGAATTCTCTTCATTTTCTCAAGACAGCGATAGTTTGTTGTCTTCGTCTCAGACAGTAGTAAGGACTTCAACTCATTTTACTTGGAAAATTGCACAGTTATTCCTCCTAGATTAATTTGCATGTTCATGGTAGATATCAAACCGCTACCACAACTTGAAATGAATTTCTATATACCTGGACACCTAAACCTCTTTCTGACAAGGGTCACAGTTTTTTTCTGTTACCATGCCCTATGCAAACCTGAAACAGACTCAGCAGAGAAACTGCTTTATCATGAGCACATTGAAGAGGCTTTCTGGAATGCCAAGTAAAAAACAAAAAACAAAACAAAAACAAAACAAGACAGAAACAAAAAAATACAAAAAACAAAAATAAAAATAACCACCGAAAAAGAAAAAAAAAGGATGTAAGACATGTTTCCTAATTTAGCAACAATAGTTGTCAAGCCAAAGAAGAGAGAAAGCCTAGCCCTTAAAGCAAGCCTGCTTCGCCTCCACTTCCTTCCGTACCTGATTCTTAGTCTGCTCTAAAGGCAGCCAGTGATTCGAGGTCTTCTGGAGTGAGATCACTCTCGGGTAATTCAACGGTTAAGCTCTGGTTCAAATGGTATCTGGGGTATATCTCTTACCTGTTGTTCACGAATCCGTTTCAGGTTTTCAGGCATACCCAGTCTTTTCTCTTTCAAGTTTCCTATTTCTAATTACTTTCCTTGTATCCTATTTTCAATCAGTTAGCTTTCGCTGCACCAAAAAAAGGTTCCCCAAAAGAATAAAAAATGCTCTAGTCCTTGACATCTTATTATGACTTTTATATAGCTTACTTACCTATAGATCATAGAACTTGCAATATGTAGTTGTGACGCAGATAATTGTCTTTATCCCTGCACCTTATTGCTTTAAGCATTATTATACGTGGATGCCACCATGGATATGTGAAACAAAACTATTAAATAAAAATGATCCTTCAAGTCCAAATTACAGGACGATGTGGAGGCTGAAATGAGGAGGCTAAAGCTTGAACTCAAGCAGACAATGGAAATGTACAGTACAGCATGCAAAGAAGCACTCCAAGCAAAACAGAAGGTAAAAGAAATTACACAACCATAACATGGTTACAAAATTTTATAGAATGTTCTAATGTCGTCTGCAACATATAGGCAATAGAACTCCAACAATGGAAACAGGAAGAAGAAAAGAAATTGGAAGAAGCTCGACTCTCCGAGGAAGCTGCAATTGCGATTGCAGAAAAGGAGAGGGCCAAGTCCAAAGCAGCAATTGAGGCTGCCGAGGCAGCGAAGAAGATTGCAGACCTTGAGGCACAAAAAAGAATTAGCGCGGAAAAAAAGGCGCTCAAAGAAGCAGAAGAGAGGAGAAAGGCATTTGACGCTTTTGCAAAGACAGATATGAGATATAGAAAGTACTCAATCGATGAAATAGAGGCAGCGACGGGGTCTTTCCAACCGTCCCGGAAGATTGGAGAAGGTGGTTATGGACCTGTGTACAAGTGCTATCTGGATCATACACCTGTAGCAATAAAGGTTCTGCGTCCAGATGCAGCGCAAGGAAGATCACAATTTCAACGGGAGGTATGATGCCATAATTCATGGGAAAATTTTTTCGATCCAACCGAACTAGAGAAAGTCTTAAATGAAGAAAGGCCTTATAAACTTGGAAATTAAATTGACAAAGGGGTGATATACTTAAGACCTAAATCCAGCTAATTTGGTGTCTTGAAAAATTCCCTACAAATCAAAGTGCTTGATGGGAATTCAACGTCAGCATTTAAACTGCAATAGGCAAACTTTAGTAAAACTAAACATGCCATTTTAGGCAATAAATCCACTTGTTCGACTTCCAAACATCACTAAATTATATATTCTGAACTGAACTACAGGTTGAGATTCTAAGCTGCATAAGGCATCCAAACATGGTCCTCCTCCTGGGAGCCTGCCCAGAGTATGGCTGTTTAGTTTACGAGTTCATGGCTAACGGGAGTTTGGAAGACCGTCTTTTCCGTCGAGGAAACACCCCTCCTCTTTCTTGGCAAATGAGGTTTAGGATTGCGGCTGAAATTGGCACTGGCTTATTGTTCCTCCACCAAAGCAAGCCAAAGCCACTTGTGCACCGTGACCTAAAACCAGCAAACATCTTGCTCGACCGCAACTTTGTTAGCAAGATTAGTGATGTCGGCTTGGCTAGGCTGGTACCCTCATCTCATTCTGATAACAAAACTCAATACTACATGACATCCACAGCAGGCACTTTCTGCTATATCGATCCCGAATATCAGCAAACAGGCATGCTAGGTGTAAAGTCCGACATATACTCCCTAGGAATCATGTTTCTACAAATGATAACAGCAAGATCAGCAATGGGGTTGACTCATCATGTGGAGAGGGCTATTGTGAAGGGGACTTTTGCTCAAATGCTTGATCCAGCTGTGCCAGATTGGCCTGTTGAAGAAGCATTAAGCTTTGCCAAGCTTTCTTTGAAGTGTGCTGAGCTAAGAAAGAAAGATAGACCGGATCTTGCCACAGTTGTCCTCCCAGAACTTAACAGATTGAGATCATTTGCCGAAGATAATATGCAGCCAATGTCTCCGGACAGCGATGCAAGCCCCAAGTCCAACCATAGCCAAGTCTCTGTCCAGCTAGTAAGTTTGATGTTGCTCTCAACCTTTTACTTACTTGTAGTAGAAGTTATACCAGTCAAAACGCAAGCATGCCACTGTGTTAATATCTTTTGACTAGTCTAAACAGTCTTGTCTTCTTTAATTTGGAAGTAACAGTTAAAAGTTCAGAACATTCGAATAATTTAGTAAAAGAACTGAAATGATTGAAGGGTCATTCCTTAAATCATATTAGACAGTTGCAAGAAAAAGCAGTCAACCAAATATAAGTAAACAAGGGGGGTAATCTAAATGGTATGAAGCACACAATGAGACTACTCAATTCCCTTAAGGGAGGTATGCTATGAATATACTTTCTGAACTCGGTATGATCATATTCTATTAAAAAAAAAAAAGCAATTACATATCACTTGCATTTTTTAATTTTTTATTTTATTTTATTTTATTTTATTTTATTTTTTATTCTGTCTTCTTTGCAGGAACATTCTTCATATGGGGGATCTAATGCTAGCCCAAGAAGCGTATCGACCACTGTTGCCTCTTAGTTGAAAGAAGGGTAAATAAACAACCATTCAAGAGTTGTAACAAATACATTGTGAAGGAAAGTTTTGTTAGGTCGTTGAGGTCCCTAACGCTTCTGAATCCTCATGGCATGTACGTTTTTCTCATGCAATCTTGTATCGAGAATCGAGAAGAGCTGAACTCCTTAGTCTTACACAGAAAATTGGGATAAAGTATGCTACGGTCACAAGCCCATAAAATATATCAGCACTAAAACACTTACTTTTCTAGAGATGGATATTGAAGAGCAGCCAAGATCCTTAAAAAAGCTAGCACCCTTGAATTCTTCAATTCAGGTAGAGGTGTCTAGTATGTAAACTAAAACATGTTTATATATTGTACCATAAATATCATATCTACAAGGACTTTTTCTTCTCTTAAATATCATATCTACAAGGACTTTTTCTTTTCTTTTTTTTTCCAAACAAAAATCCTAGTAGTATAGTTTTAACAATTTTAAATTCATCTTAAAAGCAAAGCTGTGATTCACCAGGCTTGCAGCTGTACTGGCAGCCTGCAAACTGAAAAGAAAAGTAGAGGCTGAGATTTCCAGGAAACAATAGAATGTTTCCTTAGGGCTTACAATAGGACTTCAATCTTGCAGCTGCAGGCCAGTTGTATATCCACAGTCATATTCGCGTTCTTTCTTACTTCTTAATTTCCAAAAGTCGGGATTATATTCAATATTATTGCAACTTTTAACCCCTTTTTTTTTCCTCTTTTTTGATAAAAGAGAGTAGGAATTTCAATTTAGAAGTTCAAAATTGGAGATAGATATGACCAGTCCAGCAAAATCTAATTAAAATGACTGCAGTTTGAAAAAAATGATATATAAATCTATAATAAACGTTTAATGAGGAATAGGTACATAAAGCTTGAATTAAAAAACAAAAATGAAACCTACACAAAATTATGCATAAACCTACAACCAAATTGTTATTTTTTTTCTTTCTTTTTTTTCTCTTTTCCTTTTTGTTGTAAATAGAATTTCTAGCAGCTAAAGTGAGATCCCAGTAATTGTATGATCCATTCACAATTTATGAAGTGAAAGGACAAATCACCGCCAACCAATAATGTTGCCTTTTGAGCTCATCCCCCGATTTGATTTGTGAAAAAAATAAATCACAATTTGCAGAAAAGCTTGCATTTGCCAGTAACTCACCAGTTTGACTACATTGCCTCAATGGCTTCTTCAACGTTGGGTTTGCTCTTAGGCCGACCAGATCGTCTTACATTTTTACCAGATAAATACTTCAGTGCTTTTTCTAGGTCAACGTCCTTTGGATCCACAGTCTGCAGTAATGTGTCAAGTCAACAACATATTTAACTTGGTAAAAATCTATGGAATTTAGGAAGATCATTCAAGAGCAGTGGATTCACAAGCTGCTTAATGGAAAGATACCTTAGGAACAGTGGCAGAGTTGCGTCGATGTCGGACAGTGAATCCGCCCTTTGCCAACTTCAATATCACAGGCTGCCCATCATCTGGATGCATCCCCTAATACAAGATTAAACAGAGAAAGAAATAAGAGTTCATGGATACAAAAGAGAGAGAGAGAGAGAACTCAATTTTAGAAAGAGAAACAAACCAGAGTCAAAGGGTATTGCAGCAACTCAAGGGCATCTTCGAGCGCAATGGACTCTACATCCTTTATCTAAAAGGAAGATTTGAAGTTCATTAAGTACTCCAAGATCTCAGAAATCTAAAACAATTATATAACTGAAAATTCGCAACACTAATCAAAGCTAGATTAACATCCAGTAAAATGTATAGGTATCTTTCGGCTAACATTTTCTGCGCAAGAAGCATCACAAATTTTTTTTTTCTTTTAATTTTCCTTCCACCGAACCCTACAATCTTTAGAAGGTAGGAAACTATGACTTTTATTATGTAGGTGCCTATCAGGAGGTTCGAACCCCAAACCTTGTAAAGGCAAGAAGCATAACAATTATAGATAAGACGTGATTCAACTAGATTCAACTTGACATTACATACATGGGAAACAGAGGCTCTTTTAGGCACGAAGTTCTTCCTGTCCTCACCAAGTTGTACATAATACCCATAAGGACCATTCTTTAAAAGAACCTGAAGAAAAAAGAAAAGAAAATCACGTTGTGTCGTACATATCATACACACTATGCAACATGTAAAATTGAAAAAAGTCCCTTCATCGGCTATAAATAATATATAAATTCTACCTTTTCATTCGAACCTGGATTAAGCCCTAGCAACTTTGGCTCCTCTACAACATTCTGACTTTGAGGAGTTTCAACTTCTTCTTCATCACCATACAATGTTTTGGCTATATACCTACTCCAAGCAAACAAATGAAAAATATTTAGACCACAAATTATTATGGTAAAAAGAAAATTGAAGTACCAATTAGACATGATATTACCAATAGGAGAGGTCAACCCCTTGGACGCTATACAAAGTTGAGATGACAAATGAACTTTGTTTAAAAAAGAAAAAAAGGCTACTACAGGAGGGAGTAAGAGACAAGATATGCAAATTATGCAAAGACCAATCATCAGCATCCGCTATCAAATAATAATAAACCTATCCAATCTAATGCATCACATACACCCTAAAGGGTTTATTCCAATACCTACATGCACAGCAGGAGAGTGGAGCAATATACATGTCTAGAAATGAGTCACAAGCTCAAAATGGAAAGGATGTTTTTACACAAAACCCTTGCCAAAAAAAAGGAAGAAAACACCAGAAAATATCAGAAACGTACAGCGGATTAATAAGTAATAAACGTTTCATACTTACTTGCATTTTGGGTGTTGATCACAACCGATAAAGTAACCAGAACCAAACCGACTGACTTTGAAAACCAACTTCCCTTCGAAACAACTGAGAAATTATGCGAACAATGTAAAACCGCATAGAGACTTAATGGAGATGCCAAAAAATAAAAAATAAATACCCTGTTCAGGCAGCATACAACATGCAATGGCAAAGCAGGCATGAATAGTATTGACGCAAAAGCTTGATTAGAAGAACCATGTGAAAGAAAAAAAAAAATTTAAGAAACATAATATGAAGAGCAAGAGAAATTTTGAAGCAACTCATCTTCCATAAAACTTTGCTACGGAGCCACAAAATATATTGGGGATTCATATTTTTAGAAGCCTGTCAATATAAATATGTATTCACTTCATGACCCTCTGTGCTCTATGCATATTCGATCACTCCAATTTAAACATTATTGCCCAAACATAAGAAACACAAGAAAGTAAAGAATGTTGCCCTGAAAATCCAAACCAAGATATTGGTATGCACAGTGAGCATGGCAACATTGTGAAGGACATGTCATCACCATGGTTTAAAAAGGCGTTCGAGACGTACGTCTCGAGGCTCGCCTCAGTTTGAGGCGCTTGATCAGCGCTTCAAGGCTTAAGCCTTGAATGGCTTGAACGAGGCTTACGCCTTTTTTCATTGAGGCGTGCGCCTTGAGGCGTTTTTGCCTGAAGGCTTATGAGGCATGAGCCTCAAATTGAAGACTATTTTGAGCCGGTTTTCAATCCAATCTTTTTTTTTCCCTTTCAAAGAAAGTCAACCCAATATCAAAATCGGGCTTTAATCAGATAAAAATATGCAAATAGATTTTTAAACCCTAAGTCTACCATCTTCTTCGACACTTCTTCATCATCTGCCCCCTTCTTCATCATTGACCCTTTCTTGATCATCAACCCTTACAACTTTCAAGCCCACTGCCCTATGAGCAGTGACTAGAACGACGGCCCACCGACAGCAGCCACCTCCAGATTCTGACCTCCTCAACCCTCACTCCTTAGGTTTTTTTTCCCCTTTTTCTTTTATTTTCTACCGTAGGTTGGAATTTTTTTTCTCTTTTCCCCTCTTATAGCTACTGTAGTAATGTATATTTTATAGAAATAGGTGTTATACAAAAGTTATAATGTTATATAAAATGAAATTATATAAAGAGTGTAGTATGTGATTTTTATTCATTTAGATCTATAGTTATTTCATTTTCTTTAAAAAAAAAAAAAAAGGTAATCTTATGTGCTATAAAAGCCATATAAGTATAACCATATTAGAAGAACAGTAGCATACATATTATATTGTATGTGTTTTATGCACTTTCTTATTGTGTCTTATGGTTTTGTGATGAACTAAGTGTGTGTTTTATGGCATGTTTATGAACTTTATTCAACTTTCTGAATTTTTTTATTTTGCATTCGAGGCTTACGCCTCAATCCGCCTCGAGGCTTACGCCTCAAGTCAATTAGACAAAACGCCTCAGTTCTCGTTTTCGCCTTTTAAAACCTTGGTCATCACCTAATAGTGGTTGTTACATGTAAGGTAAAAAAACCACAGACCAAGTACGAAAGCAAGGTTAGATAAACAACACAAAATGCACAAAAAGGAATTTGAGTCCATGGAACGATTTCAACAGAAAGAATTGTTACAGGCTAACAATAGGAGTCATGTTCTTGAGAAAAAGAAATGACAGCAGATGCATACTTTGGACATGTCCTTGTTTTGTCTGGAAAAGAAGCAAACAAGAAATCCTCAAATTTTTTCTCCAACATCTTCTCCACCTGAAAAATCAAACTGATCATAATAAAGGAAATTCCAAGGAAAACCAAGTTTTCTACTTGTAGCTTACTCTAATATATCTATGTACCTGATGGATATGAACATTACTTGTTTTTTCACAGTAAGAGCTGAATCGGGTCCAGTAGTCTCTCAGGAGACCTTTCCATTCAGTTAAACCAGCAGAAACATTATCAAGCTGGAGCAACGAAGGAAAAAAAAAAAAAAAGAATTGCAGAAGTTAATTAAAATAATTTGTCTATCTTACAAATTTCATGTATTTGAGAAATTAAGAACATCTAGTGGCTAATGGTGGAAAATACAGCTCTCTGCTTATACACACATATATACATACTGAAACACTATTCACCCATAAATGCATAAAGTACCTCAGTCTCCATATCAGCTGTAAAACTATAGTCCGTAACCTCAGAGAAATGGTGATTCAGGAAGGCTGACACCTATAAAAGAGCACATAAAAATAATTAAATAAATAAATGACAAATCAAACTGCAAACTTATAATGGCAAGCGGCTCAAAGAAAGACTACAAATCAAACAGCAAACTTATAATGGCAAGCAGTTCAAAGAAAGAATGTTGACCAACAATGTCGATACAACAGCAAACAGAAAGCAATTGACTAATAAGTAGGACTAGGAGGCATCTCATTCCTAGAAAAAGATAGCTTTTGAGTTGTACCACAAATGAAAATACCTCACAATCAACTTTTAGTATATTAAGAAACCTACTCTTGTCAAATATATTCGGTTGACTTTCACCTATTTCTTATCAGAACCGGTTGTTCAAACAAATATCATACTAACAGTCCAACGGATAGTAATATTGTTTTTTATAAAGTTCTTGTTTTACTTCCTGAAAGATAGTTAATAGAAGGGTAGATATATGTAGATTAGAAAATGAAATAAAATTGCAAGACCTACCATGCGACCACGGAATTCTGGATGTAGTACACGCTTTTTAATGGTCACATAGTTTCTGTCCTGGGACCATAAACAAATGATGTCAAAATTTTGCAAACATTGCTGCATTCAGCTTAGCAATAAGCATACTGTTATAAGAACCAATTACAAGTCCAACTAAGACAAGTGTGGAGTTACTTGAACACGTTGGGAAATAAACTTCACTTTAGATGGAGTTTGGCCTCCTTAATTAGAAAAGCTAATACAAGGCCTGGTTGTTAAACCAAGTTCTGTTCATTAAAAGCATAGTTTGCTTGCAAACTAAGCAAGAACAGAACAACTCTTGAATTAACTCATAAGTAGATGCTATTATGTTCCTGTATCAATATTGATATGAATATATATATATATATATTGTGTGTGTGTGTGTGTGTGTGTGTGTGAGAGAGAGAGAGAGAGAGAGATGAAGTTAGAACAATTGCAGCCCATCATTACCTGTAAAACTTTTAACGTAGACGCATATGTTGAAGGTCTTCCTATACCAAGCTCCTCTAATTTCTTAACCTGGAATGCCCCAACATGAGAATTTTGATGAATTCAACATGGTGAAATGAAATGGGCTCTTTCCTTTATTTTGCTAAGATTCCTATTTTATGGATATATTTCTAGACAAGGCGCTTGCAGTGAAAATATCAGGCTGTTCAAGGCATGCTTAATAAGGAATAATATGTTTAGAGAAATATAGACTGATGGAAGGCTATGAACTAAGGCTAGCAAATTAGGTAACCAATAATCGACAGTAGAACTTACAAAATTACATAACTCCAGTGCTCATAAAACCAACATGGGCGCACACATTTAAGATCCAGCCTAACAGAAAAGTTCTGAAACTCGGCTTGAACTTTTACACATATAAGTAACCAACAAATATTAAAGTCCCCGGAATAGATGAGCTTGCTCTAAATGAATGACTCATTTTGCACACTCGAATTTTTCAACCTAAGAAAATGAAAAGGAAGAGCACTTCCGGACAGGAAATACAAAAGTAGCAACTGTGATTTCAAATAATCAACTAACCTGAATAAACATTTGACAAAAGAAATCTAACCATGCTGGCAAAAATTTAAAGCTTGGAAAGAAGTAGAAGTGTAGAAATTGAAATCTCAATGCCGATAGCTAGTTGTCGATTGTGAACGGTATAAGGAGAAGCAATATATACTTACCAGTGCACCCTCAGAGTAGCGTGGAGGAGGCTGGGTATGATGCTGCTCGAGTTCCACGTCACGAATATATAATGAATCTCCAGTCTACAAAACAAAGGTGTTTATGAAATCATGTTCATGGAAAATTTATACAAAATTCCCGATTCAAAAAAAAAATGCAAATAGAAACCGTGTTTTTCAATTTAACATAATTGAGGTCAGATATTTTCCTTGGAACCCAAGACTACACATTTTCCTGGAGAACATTTAAATCTTTCATCATTTGCAAACCTGACTTGTTATTATCTTTTCTAAAGTTAAAGGGGAGAAAGTGCTCCTGTAAGCGGCAGCAAGCGGACAGGCTTAAAAATTACAGTTAAAAAAATGAAGAAAGAAAGCAATAGTTAAAAACAAAAAAGTAATCTGAATTAGCGTCATTTTACCTTCAATGAATCAAGAATTCTAAATACGTCATCTCGATCATTTCCTTCATTTTCTTGATGTTGAATTGCTTCAGCTTCCACATCCTAAAAAATTAACACATTGAGACCTACACAGTAGCACATCAAGATACCACAAAAATGCGGTGTTTACAGACAGCAAGAAAAGAGTAGAAAACAACCGATACCTTGAAAAGTGCTTGATATCCGAGGAACTCTACCACTGAGCATGCAGAACGGAAAACAATGGACTCAGTAGCATTTCCAATATCAACTTGTATCTGGGTGCATTTAAAAAATAAAAAGTCAAGAGGAAAAAGAAAGTGTTAAGAGCACAAGAATTAATGCAGTTTTCCACAGATAAGATTGTCTGTGCTGCCGCCTTTTGAGACGCCCCCTAAACGGAAGAGCTAGATTATTATTATTGTTATTGTTATTGTTATTATTATCATTATTATTGAAAAAGAAACTGAAAAATATTTTATTAATAATTATGGGAAAAAACACAACATAAATTATAGGTTTGAAGTGCTAATAATGGTCAAGGAAACTAAGATTCCAACCTGCTTAATGGTAGCAGGTTCCATTTGACATGCCACTGTGCGGCACCAGATAAGGGTATATAACTTCAAGGAATCTTCGTCAAGTATTCCCCTAAGCATCGCTGCATGCCGGTATATTTCATTTCAAATAATATGTTGTAAAGAATACAGCAAAAGATTAAGTGGATATGAAACCAAGAAGAATCTTAAATTACGAAGGAAATTCCAGAAAGGAAAACAAAGATAAGACAAAACAACAAATGACGTGTCCTGTGGCACAGATAATTGTATATTTACATGGCAATCTCGAAATATCTGTTGGTCTAATTGCTTCATGGGCCTCTTGAGCATTCTTCACCTTATTAAAATATTTCTGAGGGCTCGCTGATGCAAAATTTTGTCCATACCTGCAGAAAGGAACTTTATCTCTATGCTTTATTGAAAAATAAGGAAGTTTTCCCAAAGAAATAATAAAAAAAGAGTCTCGCTGATAAAATGAAAAGCAAAACAAGTTAATATCAAGAAACGTCGAAGGGAATATATAACAAACTATGCATAAAAGAAAATATTATTTGAAAGGGCATTAATGCACCCCTATGGTTCCAAAATAGAAAACTCTGCATATTACATATTCACTCCATGCTCCACTCCTTTCATACAAATTCCACTAACCTTCTTTTCTCTTCCCTCCACCCTCCAATAAATGTTCCCTACTTTTTACATATTAATTAATTCAGTCTGTTGCACTAGAAGATCAAATTAGCAGTAAAATGCAGTGCGGAATGAAGTTTTAAGTTCTCCGGGAGCATTATTGTCAAATTATGATTTCTAAAGAGGAGTGTAACTAAAGACAATAAAGGGGGAGCATCACCTTTCTGTTACCAATGAACGTATGTCCTTGACAGCTTCATCAGAAATCTGAAACAACATTGTATAAGGTATTAGAACAATAAGGACCATACCCACTAACACAAATAAACATAGCAAACAAATCCACCGTGACTGCAAGAAAGTACATCAAGCAATCACAAGGGATACCTACATGACATCCATCTGTCCTCATGTATGTTATCAAACCTGATGCTTCACCGTCAGACAATTGAATCCCTTCATAGAGTTTCTGTGCAAGCTGCAATAATGTATTGCAATCCCAATCAGCAAAAAAGGCCTCCACTAAATTTCTTAAAATAGTACCACCACATTCAACTTAAAGCTTTAAGTCACAAGCTTAGTGCACCCAAATAAAAAGAACACAAATAAACAAACCTTCATTGTTAGGTCAAGAAGAAATGTGTAGCAATAGCAGTAAAAAAATACCAGGCAGTAACAATTAAGAACTACAAGGAAATTAATGACATAAAGCATCACAAACCTTCATTGTATATGTTGAGGAGAAATGTAATTTGTTTGAAGCATCTTGCTGAAGTGTTGATGTTATGTACGGCGATGGAGGGTTTCTCCGCATTTTGCTTGTTTTAGATTTGACCACCTTGAAATTTTCTGAACTAACCTGGTAACCAATTTCTTTTGCATATGTATGAGAGCCAATAGAAAGTTGATTCAACCTCTTGGAATCATAATGTGACAAGTGTGCCTGGAAGGAAACGGCATTGTTTTTGGAACCCAGGTTCTCCTTTTGGAATACAGTGTCAATAGTCCAATACTCCTGCGGTTCAAATTGATCGATTTCAATTTCTCTATCACATATGAGAGCCAACGCTGCAGATTGGACTCGTCCAGCAGACTGACAACCAGGTAATTTCCTCCATAGTAATGGCGAAATATTAAACCCAATCAAGTAATCAAGAGCACGCCGTGCAAGGTAGGCATGAACCAAGTTTTCATCAAGTTCTCTTGGAGTCTGTAGAGCTCTTTTTATGGATGACTCTGTTATTTCATGAAAAACGACCCTCGCTACTGTAATATTTTTCCGTAAGCAATCCTGCTGTTGCAACATCTCAATGATATGCCAAGCTATGGCTTCCCCTTCACGGTCAGGATCCGATGCAAGAATAAGATTTTCTGCTCTGATGAGAAAGGCGCAGAAGAAAGAGAAAAATTCAGAAACATTTGAACAAAACTGATCCAAAAGCAAGAGAAAGAAGGAAAAAGAAACAGAACAAACTAAAAGAATGCATTAACATTCTGCGGAATAGTTATGAAAAAGGGCAAAATGAAAGCATCCACAACTAATAGTTAAATTTATCTCTATAACAAAATATCAATGATTTCATTGTGCAACAAAAGATGCATAACAACCATTAATCTAGTCTCTAGGTTGCTTGACCATATTTGAAAAAGGGTTATAAATCCTACCCACTGAGTGCAACCTTTATGCTCTTAAGATGAGACCAGGATGTAGAAGGTACTTCCCACACCATGCTGAAGTCTTCTTCAGGCCGTACAGATCCCGACTTACGGGCCAAGTCCCTTACATGACCATAGCTCGGAATCACTTCATACATATCACCCAGGTATCCCTGAATGACCTTTGCCTTTGTAACAGATTCCACCACTACAATGGATTTCCCAGTTGGGGGGTACAATGGCTTTAGACTCATTTGCCTTTGACGCTTTATTTGTCCCACCTGCTGTGCTTTATGTTTCAGCAGCGAATTCTCAGTTCCTTTCCCCAGTTTCTCCTTGCTGCTTGATTTTCCACTTTTCTTACTAGACAGCGGTTTTGTTAAAGAAGAAGAACCATCAACTATTTCAACAGGTCTATTGCCATTCGAGTTCAACTGAGAAACTGCAGTGTTAGTTAAACTACAAGATTGAGAAAATGGCCATAATTAAATTTTAATAAGTAGTAGCTTTTTACCTCGGAAGCCTGTAATGGATCCTGCTCACTCTTACCAATACTTGACTTCTTTGCTCGAGAAGTACCCCTTGCTCCTTTTGTTGCATCAGCATTTAGTGGTGAACTATCATCAGCTTCTTGCCTCTTACTTTTCTTGGTTCTTGGCTTCTTCTTTCTATTGACTTTTGAAGCCTCATTAGTACCAACAGGTGAAGTTGGAAGGTTTATGTTGTCCTTCCCACCACCAGCTAATGGTTCATTGGAAGCTTCCAAACTTATCTCTTTGGGGCTGCTAGAACCAGCTGCCCTAGTTTTGCCATTAGCAGCTGATGCCTTCGCTTGTTTCCGGTGCTTGCTAAAACTCCGTAACGCAGAGGTACTCCCACCACCTTCGCCATGGTGTGCACCCATATTCTCAAGTTTCTTTTGGGAAAAAAACCTCTTGGTAAAAGCTCCATAAGAAGGTAAACTTAAACTAGCACCCTTATTAAAGGATCCATAACTAAAATTATTCACAGGTCCAAAATAATTCACAAACCCGAGTCTCAAATTGGACTGAGATTCATTACCATAGCTTCTAAGAGGATAAAAATCTTTACCGACCCTTTTATGTTCAGTCCTCAATGCGCAAGAAAATCTTCCGTTTTTAAGCCTAATTGGAGCAGATTTTGTACATTTGTCACTGGCCCCAAATGATGAACATGGTAGGCAAGTTCCTGGATAGTTATGAAGTGCCCTTAACTGCAGCTGAAACACCAAGTTATCCAACAGCATTAAAAATTTGCTTCTGAGCAACGTAGCTAGCAACGATCATCAAACCGCGAAAAACGATTTAAATTGAAGAGACAAATAGCGACAGAAAATATTAGTATGCAACATCAAAGAACAGATTAATAGCTCGTTGTCATTGTTTTTCGTTCAGTTTGTTTGTTGAAAAAGAAAAAGAAAAAGAAAAGAAAGGTCAAAAGAAATGAGACTCAAAGGACTTGAATTTGTTTCCACTTCTTAAACAGTAATTAAAGACAACAAACACATTATATGCTAATTAGAAGAGAAACAATGTAGCTAACAAGTTTGCATTACATACTAAGATAAAAGAAGCAGAATTCCGACAACAACTTTACAATCAAAAAACTTGACATTTCACAAATTGAAACACCAATTTCATTCAACGACATCGAAAAATAATAATAATTTCTTTCAAAAAATAGAACTAACCGAGATGAACATTTTAACAAGGAAACCACTACAGGACAATTTAAGCGCCAAGAAACAATTGAAACTTTTCTCATTGGTTTTCCCACTAATCATCAAACGGCATTAATAGAAAAAAGAGGTACAGAACAAAGGGACGAAACTGGTAAAAGGGACTTCGAAAACAAAACGAGAAAACAGAGGAAGGAAGAGTGGACATGAAAGGAAGATTAGGAACCTTAGCCATAAAGAAGCGGACTTGCAGAGCTGAAGAAGAAGAAGACGAAGAAATAGTGGCGGTATTCGTGGCCGAAAGGAAACCTCTCTGGAGTTTAATCATGGCGGATTTACAGTTTCATCGGCTTGAGTTTCAGATATATTGATGTATGTATATATGTATATGTATATATATATGGTGATAATAGAGAATGGCGGGTTAGTCCTTGTATGTATATATATGGTCTGGTTAGGGGTTTTTGCTTTCAGAGGAGGGTTTTGCTAAAGAAATAGAACGTGTACCCACAAAGAGAGATTTTTTTATTCTTTTTTTTTTTTTTTTTGGCAACAAAAGGTAATAAAAAAGCTTTTTTTTTTTCTTTTTTTTTTAAGGATACGAAGGTAAATGGATTTTTTTAAGCTTTTTTAAGTGAATGTTTCAAGTTTTTGAAAATTAAAAAACTGGTCGTTTGGCACGCTGGATTGGATTAGATTATAGAGTTGGGATTGGATTGGATTGGATTGGATAGGATTATATTAAATCCTATCACATGTTTGGCACATATTGGATTAGACTAAATTAAATATAATAAAAAATTATTTTATTTAACTAATTATCAAATTATGAAAATAAAAGTTAATAAAAAAAATACACTCAATTAAAATAATTCTAATATACATACATACATAAATATATATATAAACTGAAAAGAAAAAATTGAAAAACAATAAACAAAATAAACTACATATATTACATATACACTGCCTCTGAGACACTCGTCGGCCGGAGTACTCTCCAGTGAGCATTTTCCATTTGCTGGAGAGCCCAAGAGCTCCATTGGAGTTCCTTTCAAGGTCATGAAGTGCCTTAGCTTTCCACGTCTGCAAACAGCTTTTTGTCTTACACCACCACTTCCATAGCTGAAGACATCATCGAAGAATCCGAAGAAATCATTCCCACAATTGCCGAAGACCAGTTCTCTTTTGCTTCCTCTGTCACTTCTCAGCTCATGCTTGACAAGATCTAGTTTGAGGGGGGTCGCAAACTAGTTGGGTGGGTTGCTTTGGCGAACTCCGAAGATGGTGGGGGGCTTCCACGGGTGGTTAGTGACGGACGAAGAGCTCCAATGGTGGCTGACAACTATCTCACACATGTGATTGGGTGAGGTAGATTGTAAGATTGTAGAAATATTATAATCCGGGTCAATGGGATTAGGAATCTCATGTGTTTCGGTGGGATTATTAATCCCACATTGTTGGGACTATTTTAAGGTTATTGGATAAGTTATCCAATCTAAGGTTGCCACCAAACATAGGACTAGGATAAATAATCCTAATCCTAGTCCTAATCCTATGTAACAAACAAGCCAAAATACTAATGTTAGTTAGTATATTGTTTATAAATTTGTAATTCATTATTAATTAATTTTATTCTTGATTCACTCAATACTTTATCATTATTTATTAATTAATTTTATAATTTATTCACTCATTAATTTATCATTGTTATTTTGTTTGTGCTTTAGTTCGTTACCATTAAAAGACGAAAAACATGGAGACAAGGTTTTGTAAATGCAAAGAACCTGAGTCTATTTTCAATGATAAATATTAGTAGATCAATGATAAATTAATTTATTAATAAAAAACTATAGTTAATAAGTATTTTATTAATGTTAATCAATAATGTACTGTTATAAAAGAAAGTCTATTTTTTAATTTTTAAAAATTTTGACCCTTTTTTTATTTTTAAAAAATTTGGCTATTTATTTAAAAAGGTAGTCAAAAATAGATCATTTGCGTATTTTTTTTTCTGATCTTATCTTACTTTATTTATTTAGTATATTTTCTAAAAAAATATATTGATGCTCTTTAGTATATAATAATTTAATTGCATTATCACTTCTTTTAACTAAGTTCGTTACTTTAAAAACGAAGGGATGAATAAGCCATGAGATATTTATTTATTTATTTAGATAAGGCTTACAGCGGGAGGAATAAGCCATTAGATATAAATAAACATATAATGTACACTATTTTTTCTTTTAAATATTATAACCAATTATCAAGGGTATTATTACTAGATTATATGCTTAAAAATAATTAGAACATAAAACCTAATTCTCAAATCAAAGAAACTCTAATATTGTTTTAAAGAAAATCAAAGACTATAAAAAGTAATTTAATGTTAAAACACAAAATCAGTAATTAATTTTATAATGTTATAAGATATTTCATAACTAATTATTGTTTCTTATTATTTTACACATATAACTATAATTATTATTTTATAATGTCATTATTTATAAAATATTTTTATTTTAAAGTAGCATAAAAAGAGGAAATATCTTAATATCTTTCATGTTCCTTCAAACTATTTTTTTTTTCCTATAGGGATACAGAGGTGACTATTTTGTTTAAAGTACTATTAAAATAAATGATCATAATTTTTAAAATTAAGTAAATAATTATTTATCAGTCATAAATTTCAATTAAACTTAATTTATCACTAAAAAACTCAAGTGATAAACTTAAGCTTATCGAATTTAACACTAATAAACTACTATTTAATTAATTTTAAAAATTATGATCATTTATTTTAAAGAGATGATATAAAACTCACTCAATTTAATTTCTCAAAAATTAAATTATGTTATTTATTTTTATTTTTTTATTAAAATAACATTTTTTCTTCCCAAGTTTTATTATCAATGTCTTGTAAACTTTTCGATACCCTCTTTCTTCCTGCAGACTGAAGCCTCTTTCACTTTCTTTTTTTTTTTTTGGGATGCAATTTGCGGATTTTAAAAAATATCTTTAAGAAAAAGTTATTTTAAATAAATAATTTTTTTATTTTTTTTTGACATAAAAAATATGTTTTTTAGTATTAAAATAGCTTTAATTTTTTTTTTTCACTATGTTAGTTTTCTCTTCTCGTTATAATTATTTTTATCTTTTTTAAAAAAAAAAATTAAGGCAGTCTGTCTGTTAAAAAAAAACGTATTTTTTTATGCTAAAAAAAATCATTTCTTTAATTAAGAATTTTTTTTTTGCCCTTCTTTCAGATTCTTCCTTAGGGCCTTTCAGATTCTTCCTTAGAACCTAGGCCATGAATATGGAGACGAAGCTTCTCTAAAACATTCACTCAGAAGGAGAGCTCTCTAACTAGTAAATTCATCCCTAATAACATCAAAGGTGATTATTATTTTTCATTAACGAATGCTAAATATCTATCTAGGGAATCCGAAAATCCAAAACCCTAACTTTTTATTTATTTATTTTTGTAGATAAACTTGTCGACGTAGTACAACGCCGGCAATGGATCGGCCGCCTCACGATTATGCGGCGGCGTCCGCCATGTCCTATGCTCAACAGCAGCAGCAACAACCCTTTGGATACCCTCCGCCGCCTCAGCAGCAACCCTTCCACGGCCCATCCGCCTCCGCTCCTCCCTCTTCTTTCCTCCCGCCGCCGCCGCACCCCTCTATGGCTCCGCCTCCTCAATTCCCCTACCACCACCACCACCTGCAACAGCAAGTCAACCCCCACGCGCCGCCCCCTCACCCGCACCTCCTCCATCACCAGCAACATCCTCCGCCACCGAATTTCCCTCCCCATCTTCCTTCTCCGCTCGTCCCCTCGCCTTTCCACGGCTCCTTTGACTCGGCGGCGGTCCCGCCCCCAGCAGCTCCTCCTGCAGACCCCGAGCTCCACAAGCGCATCGACAAGTTGGTTGAGTACGCCGCGAAGAACGGGCCGGAATTCGAGGCAATGATCAGGGAGAAGCAACAGGATAATCCAGAGTACAGCTTTCTCTTTGGCGGGGAAGGCCATGGATATTACAGATACAAGATGTGGATATCCACCAGACCCCCTGGAGGCTCGTTCAATTCGCCGTATCCTCCACCTCCGTCGTCGTCGATGCACCTGATGCGCTCTCCATTGAATCCAATGATCACTGGACCGCCACCTATGATGCACCAGCCGCCGTATTTCTACGAACAGCAGCAGCATCATCAGCATCCTCAGTTCTATGGTCGCCCGCCCGATTTCGATCAGTCTTCAAAGCCCTTCAAGGGGCTTTCGGGGCCGCTTCCTGCCGACATTGCAATGGAGCTAAACAATGTACTGATCAGTCTCAATGGCACCAAGGAGTCCATCAAAGGGGCCAAGTTTTGGTTCATGCAGAGGTCCATTTTTGCACCTGCTTTGGCCGAGGCACTCAGAGAACGGGTCTTTGCGATCGACGATTCCGAGAGGCAACTGCACATTATATACCTTGCCAATGACATTCTTTTCGAGAGGTATTCCTTGAAACTCTGTACTGTTTAAATATTTCTTTGCCCTGCTCTATTGATGTGGAATTGTTAGTCAAATGCAATGTATGATTATTGTTGTGAATCATGGTGATCAGAATTCATGAAAGTGTTGTGCTTACAAAGATATGCTAAAGCATTAGTTGGTTTATTGAAGAAGAGTAGTTTGAAAACTTTGAGGATCTACATACCTAGTTTGTAGTTTCTAGACCAAGAAAGCTTTGAGACTCTCTCTTTTTTAAAAAAAAATTTAGAGCCCAATTATTTACTTTTTTCCAATCTCTATTTTAGAAGAGATGTCGACAGAATTCTTATTAAAAGTCTCTTTTTTGAGTTGCATTTGAAAGTATTTTTCTGGTTGTGAGATGATGTCTTATGACACTTATCGAATGATTATAAATTGGAATTTTAATGAATGAAAAAATTAGCTGCAGCATTCCTATAAATGTTATTGCAATGATGTGTTATAACAGTTTTACTGATCTTGGGATGTCCAATGACTATAAGTGTCTGTATATGTTGTCTAATTTTTTATTTTTTTTTCTCTTTGCCCTCCTATATATGTTGCAAACTTACACAGCGTCATTCTTTATACTCGCCAACCCAATTGCTTAGGGACATTGAACTGTGGGTATTCAAAAATTTTTATTTGTTTGTTCATAGGCCTTTTACGAGACATGTTTTTTCTTGTACAAAGAAATGAGAATGATAATGGAAAAGGACAGTGGACAAAAGGGCTTGAGATGCTGCTTTTTCAAGTGGTCATGGAAGGTTGTTTGATGTTTGTGGTTGGAAGAAACAAAAACTGATAAATATATTGTCTGGAAAATATGCAGTTTAGATAATATGACAAGACTTTAGAAGCTACCTGAGAGACACCACGTAAAGATGTCAAAATCCTCATTTAAAAAAAAAAAAAAAAAGGAAGATAGAGAAAGACCATGTCAAAATAATATTTTTGTCGGTTTTGTGAAAAGAGCAACCTTTATCTATAACTGTGTGGGTTATTCGATTGATCTTCATCTAGAAAATAGACAAACTTTAATTGTCTGTTGTTGCCAGTTAGTTCTTTTTTCTTTTCTTTTCTTTTAAGGTCCTCAATTCCCATGCATATGTTGCTTTATCTTATCTGTTTTCAAGGAGTGTACCATAGGTTTCCTAATCTTGTTGCTGGTGTGTTTTGGTTTATTTAATCTTTCTTATTTTGTTTCCTTCTAAATTTACAGTTTGCATCGAAGAACTGGCGATGATCTTGATAACGAAGCCATTGCTTTCAAGCCCATCTTAGGTTCCATGCTTGCTAGGATCTTCCATAACCCTCAAATTAACGAAGAAAATCAGTCAAAGTTGCAACAACTTTTGCAGTTATGGGCGTCCAATAACATTTATGATCAGGATTCTATAAATGTGCTTAGAAATGAAATGATTGGTGGACAATCGGCTAATCCTTTTGCAGGGCCCCCAAAGGACGCATCAGCAGAGTCAACTGCAGGTACTAAATTTCTTTTGCCAGATTTTGTGTGGAATTAGGCATTATGCTAACTATGTCAAGAATCTTTATGTGTAGAAGGTCAGTAACTGCCTTTCTGTTTTGCATTTTGTATTCATTTTCTTCTATAGCACTGTGTTGGTTAGGCCTATGGTAAGATTTTTTGGATTCTTATCCACCCATCATTGCAATGCTAATTTGTTTTGTACTTGTAAAACAGGAATACCACAGCAGACGAACCACAACTTGGCACAATGGCAGCCAGATAGGCAAAGTTCCATACCCAGTTTCGGAGATCAAGAGCATCTTGATAAACATGTGCCTGGTCAAACCATGCAGCCTCCAATATTTCCTGGCTCCATGCCCATACCAGCTTCTGTTCAACCAGCGGGTCAACCATCTGCATCCCATTTATTGCCAGGCGAAACCGCTAACAACGGTGAAAAAGTGCCACCCTATCCTTTGTTTCCTCCTGGACTTATTCCTGGAATGGTCAGAAAGATGCAGATTGGCAGCGGTGTACCTTACTCTCCCATGAGCCCTCTGGACATCCCAACTATCATACCTCCATCCACCGTATCTCAATCCGAAATTCTTGAAAGAGTGTCCAAGTTCTTTAAAGAGATTGGCGAGGTTAACCCTTCTGAAGGGCCCCTCAAATCCGATGCTGGAGACGATGATGAGTATGATAGAGAGTATGAAAGAGAGCCTCCTGTGCGGAAGGGAGGGGCTTGCATTCCACCTCCACCAAACCTGCAGGCGGACCCCGAAACTGGGACTTATGCCGATGGAAGTGTAGAGCGTAAACCGGGATTTAATAGCTCTGGAAGGTTGGGTCTTGGTGCCACTGCTAATCCGAATGAGATAAGTCAATATGATGATGTTTATACGTCCTACAGGAAACAGAGAAGCACCACCTACCATTCCTCCATGAGTGCGAGAGCTTCGGCAAGATGAAAACTGGCTCTGATGGGAGGTGGTGCCTGGTCAAGCTCTTCCTTTTTTTCTTTTATAACTTTCTTTTGTTGTTTTGTACCCTGAGTCCAGTTTGCGGCATTATAGCGTGCATGTGTGGGAGAGAAATACTTGGCTGTGGATGTACCCTATCAGCATTGTGATTTAGATTCATCCTTTATTCAAGTCCAATTTAGATTCAAATATTAGTATTTAGAGAACCGACTTCACGGGTGTGCAAAATTTATCCGGACTGATAACTGATACTATAAAGTCACCTTGCAGTTATGGAAGTTGCTTTGGACCTGTTTAGTTCGAATATTTGAATGGAGATTTAAATTTTTATGAGAAAAACTACTGTAACAAAATGATTCGAACCGTGATTCGAATATCTAACCAAACGAGCCCTTTAAGTCTTCACCTTGTTAAACTTTATAGGCTCGACCTCTTACCACACATTATGGTACTGTTACTATTTTGAATGTCCAATTTGTAATTTATCCCTACTTAAAAGATTAAGTGGGGTGACATGTCAAGTCATATTCCAATTCTTAAAAAGGCCGTTTGACAGGGTTTTTACTAGTGCTTTTAGGGTGCATTTGACAACCTCATTTTTACTACATAGTTAAAATTGCTATAGTATAAAGCTCTCACATGCTACAATGTAAAGCAAAATCAAGTTATAGTATAAGACTCTTATATGTTATAGTAAATTAGTTTCTACTTTTAGTTTTAATTGTGTTACCAAATGCACCCTTCGAGCTTGTTTGGAATGGTTTGAAAAAGGTTGTTTTTAGCTTATATGGTTCAAAATTTGCTTTTTAACATGTTTAGATGAAACCGTGAAAAGTATTTTTGGCTTTTATAAGTATTTTTGAGAAAAGCTAATAAGTATTTTTGAGAAAAGCTAAACATTTGGTGCTTATGAAAAATGTGTTAAAAAGCTTTATTATTTACATTTTTTATCTTTTATTTTAGAATAACAAATAAAAAATCGGATTATTTTTGTAAATGCCTCCAAATTATGTACCTTATTTCACTTTGCCCTTTAATTTGATAAAACATGTCCAAATGCCCCCAATCTATAAGAAAAGGTCAAAAATCCCCCTCCATCTAATTCTATCTATAAATTTAACAAAATTATTGTTGTGACATGTTTAATTAATAGGGTGTTTGGAAATGTGGTGGAAACCAGTGGTGGGAATCACTTTTACTGTAGCATGTGAGAGTTTTATACTGTAGCATATTTTTTTATTGTTACCGTAGCATATGAGAGCTTTACACTGTTTATAACTGAGATTGTGGTGGGAACTGAGTGGTTCCCACCACTGCCAAACACCCCCTAAAGGTGTTTGTCGGATGTAGGTGAAGTCAGTTTCATATCTGTGAAGACTTGTACGATTGAAGTCGTACAGTTTGTTTTTTTATAATTAATTACAAAAGTTCCCCCAACCATACCCTCTTAACATTCTCTCCCTCCTCTTGAACCTTGAAGCGTAACATTTGTTCCCCTTTAAACATTAACAAGAAAATTCTCAAGTTATGATTTTGAGTATAAATGACAAAATATTACACAAATAATGATGTTGTTGAATATTTTAATGAACTATTAAACTATTAGCTTATTGTTCTAAATTTTTTTGTAAGGTTTTTTAGTTTATATTTTCAACAATTAAAATTTTTAAATTGTATCAACTTTTTAAATTTAAATTAGATTTAAAACATGATAGAGTTATCAAAATACTCTTATATTATCTACTAAATTTTAATTATGTAGCAAATTTTATTAAAAGTTCTAACAAAAAGATTTCTTGTCAATATTTAGAACGCATGTTACGTTTTAAAATTCAAGGTGCACAATATTATAAGGACTCTAGTTGAGGGAGAATTAATTTAATTGTTCTTTTTATTTAAGCAAAGGGTGGTTTTGTTTCTTCTCTTGATTTGTTTTTTTAATATATATATATATATATATATATATATTTATATATATATATTGAAGTCTCCTTGATGTATGGCTCAGTTGATAAAGGAGTTGGAAGACTACCATCTCTTTCATTTGTGAATTAGTTTAATATTGTTACACTTGTCTGATGTGAAAGGGTTTTTTAAAATTTCAGTTCCAACCTATCAGTTACAAATATAAATAGTATAAAGCCATCAATGACTATAGGAAGAAGCAAAAAAGGTGTTATAGTCTAAAGCTCTTACATGCTATAGTTCTTAAACTTAAAACGTCAGTTATAATTGAAGTTTCAAACGAAAGCTAAGATCGAATTGTACGTTGACATAAAATTTGCAAACCACTTACACTGTTTGAAGAATTGTATCATTAATTTTTTAAATATATATGTATATATATATTGTAAGTGTGTGATGATGTTTCTGGTTAAGTGGATGGATGCAAGCATTTGGTCATGCAGCTTAGAGTGCCACATTTGGTCTTAGTATTATCCTACCACTTCTTTTTGCTTTGTCCTCTCATTTTATTCAGTCGTCTCTGTCCCATTATTGACGACATAAAACTACTTTTCTCAGAATTGTGTAGAATTAATTTTGAATAGTAGCGTAAAAAAACAAAGAAGAATTTGTCCATAGTACAATACTCTATGTCGTGAAAGTAAGAAATTAAACAGACGATTATTTGGTTGCCCTCTGGTTTGTTACCAGTAATTTAAGGCCGCTGAAAAGACTTGAAGTCTAATCCTCATCAAGGAGAGACACATCATTCTCCTTCTCAAGGTGGGCAAGTCGAGCTATTGATTGGTTCATCGTGTTTGAGTAGTAGTCCCCTATCATGTAGTATTATCGCATACGACGCATTTACATTATAGTACATTTTTGTTTTATATTATAATACATCAAAATTTTATATTATAACATATTTTTACTTTACATTGTAATATATAAGAGCTTTAAACTTCAAAGAGTCACATGTGAGAGCTTTATATGTCTTTATAAGTCTGATAAATTTCTCTTTGCACAGAGAATAAATACGTGGGTGGTACTAATACTATTTTCCTTTCTAAATTCTTTTCTTTCCTTTTTTTTTTCTCTCTCCTACCAGTCCATCTTTTCTTATTGTTGTTATTTTTCTCTCCTAAAATTTCTCCACCTTCTTCCTTCCCTCGATTTTTTAACACTACCAAACACGGTGTTATCACATTCGCTTTTAGGTCTAGAGTTTAAATTTCTCTTTCATGAATTTAAAAAATCAATTATTTATAATTATTAATTAAAGCCAACAAGTTAATCTTAAAAATGGTTAATTACATAACTATATCTTTTGCTTTTAATTATTTCTTAGCTAATCCTTATATTCTTACAAACTATAAAGCTACTTTTTGTTTTAAAAAATTTATTTTAATTTTATCCCTTGTAGATTTTTTTGCTAGAAAAAACATAGAAATATGATAAAAATGTCTTTATTTAGAACGAATTTGTTTCCAAAACAATTTTTTTCTTGAAAAATTTGTTTTGACACATATTTTGATATTTGAAAGCCATAAAACTTAAGAATTTTCTTTTCAACTTAATGTTTTGTTTTAAGATTTATCAAGTTTCTAAATTTTTAAAAATATTTTTCAAAACTAATAAAGGGTAGTTATGTTGTTTTATTTTTTTTTCTAGTCATACAGATGACATTGAAGTAAGTTTTTTAAATTCAACGTTACCTTTCTACTTTCTAAAGTAGAAAATAAATAAAGAAATAGTTAAAACTAATATGTATAATTATGTAACCAACCCATCTTAAAAAATATTTTTTAGGAACTTCAATGCTAAATTTAGCCTAAAACATAACATTACATTAAAAAAGAGTTATTGTGCCTAAATATTGAATTATAGCATGTTAATTTGACACTAAATGGAAAACGCTTTAATGTCTAGCTCTGCGTTGAAGTTTAATTTGTTTTGCTGGCCTCGTTTAAAAGTTTCGTTCTTAATTTGCAATTATTAATTCAGCTAACTGGTTAGGGCATGGTTACATAAAGCGTGCATATTGAGTAGGTAAAAATACATTTCATATATAATGTTATATAAATAAGAGTGTATTTAGTAGGAGGGATTGTGGGAGGGAAAGAAGTGAAGGGAGAGCACATTTTCGTTGTTTGGTTGCGAGGATTACGAGAGAGAAGGGAAGATGGAGGGGATTGTCAAGGATATTCTATCATTTTCAAATCCTCCCTCACAGACGAATTGGATAGGAGAGACACTCATTTGTTATAAGCAAGGACGCAAGTTTCAATCAAAATTTTGGTTTTTTTGAGGGTTTTGAAATATCTTTTTACTTTAAAATTGGTTTTGATGCATTATCAGGAAAATATCAATATCAGGGAAAAAAAAAAGTGTAGCTTGTGCCAAATTTCTATTGATGTTTAGCGGTTTTTTTTTCTTTAAATAATTTATTAATATTTTACACTCGAAATCATTGAGTGTTTGCCTTGTAAGTTGTTTTGCAATAAGTGTAATATTCATATATATATTTAGCACTATTTAAATAACGTTATAACACCAATATTGCTAGAGATGCAACAATGGGCTGCGGGTCTTGGGCCGGCCAAGGCCCATCTTGATACAGTGATGGGTCAGGCTGATACAGCCCGTCACTATTCAAGGCATGGCCCAGCCTATAAATATTGGTGGGCTGGGCTGGGCCAACATATATCAGTCTATGGGCAGGCGGGGCACGGCCCATGAAAAATCATGGGCCATGCTGAGCTTGGGCCGACCCAGGCCGTATAAGGCCTATATAGGCCTACAATAGGCTAGCCCACCAAAAGCCTATTGTAGCCCAATTTCATTTAAATATTATATTTATATATATTTTTCCATATTCATTCACGGGTGAACATGATTAAGTATGGCCTTCTCTTGTAGAATGCCTTATGCATCATATCATGGCAAGCTCTCTTTTTTTTTTTTTTTGCTTGTAGGCATTCTTTGCTTCTTCTAAGAAGCAAAGCTGAGACAAAGGCCTCACACATCGCATCACAAAAGGCCTGACAAGCTCTTTTTTTTTGTTTGTAGGCATGCTTTACTTCTGAGAAGCAAAGCTAAGACTTGGATACTAAGTTTGTAGGTCACGTATTATCACATCAAAATACTATACCTTTAATATATGTATACATATAATTATTATTATTTAATAATATAAGAATTAAATATTATATCGTGAACATGGCATTAGATTTCCCCCATGCAATTATAAAAGGGGCAGGCCTAATATAGGGGCTCAGAACGAAGGCTTGCAATATGCAAAGTTGAGACTTTAAATCTTCAACGAATTGTCTAATCAAATCACATTTGAAAGAAAAAATAAAAAATTTGATTTAAAAAAATAAAAATAAACTTTTTTACCTATAAATAGACGTAGAAACTTCACAGGGATACTCATTCATCAAACTTCTCAAATCTTATATATTGTCTATTTTTTTATAGTTTACTTAGAGTTCTTCTAAAAGGAACAAAAAACTTGAAGGCATAATTTATTTCATTTGTTGTTCACTAATTTTGTATTGTTATAAGTTAATTTTATTCTATAATTATTTTATTTAATTTTTATTAATAGTGTAACGTTAATTTATTGTTATTTTTTATTGAATCAATAGCATCATCACGTGGAAGGAGAACCAACGTTTTGAATTTGGGGATCAACAAAGAAGAACAGTTTGATGATCCATTTGAAGAAATTGAAGCTGACTCACTATCTCAGGTTGGTGGCTCCTCCAAAGTGACTCATAAAGACAAAAGGAAAGTGCAACGAACTGTATCAGTTTAGAGTTATTTTGATCTAGAAAAGCATACAAACGAGAATGGTGTAATTGAAGAACGTGTAATTTACAAAGTGTGCAAACAAGACTATAAAGGCAAATCCTCTTCTGATACTGGTCACTTAAAGAGGAATTGCAAAAAGTGCAAAGCTAAGAATGGTGCAGGTGGTATTGATTGTCGTCAACAAACACTTCAATTTAGCTCTTATGATAGTGTTACTAATTGATCATATGACTAACAAAGAGTTGGAGAATGGCACGCTAGATATTTGGTTACTGTTCAACAACTAATTAGTCTTTGTAACGCCCCTATATGGGGGTTAACAGTTTTTAATGAGATAAAATAAAAATAAATAATAAAAGTAAAACCTTAAAAATAAAATTTGCCCGGGACTTAAATGAAAACTCTCAACTCAAAAATAAAAATATAAACGATAAATAAACCACAGTTTTAATGTAGCACCTTAAATTTAATAATATAAACTGTTGTCATCATCATTTTAACCCTCAACACATTATAATACAGTCACAGAAAGTAACAATTGATGCTTACATTATCATGAAGAACATTCTCAACGATTGAAGCAGTCCCAATGTAATATAGCTACATCACTTCCTCAACTATATTTCTCGTAGCCACCTTACACTTAGTGAGTCCTGAAAAGATATAAACATAAGGGTATGAGCAACACTATGCTCAGTAGAGAAAGCCATTACTCACCTTTAGGTTTTTATCATTACCACATTAAAACCTGCATGGTCAGTAAGTCACATCATATTCCAGATTATGAGGTTTATTATGATCACATCTTATGGATACCGTAGTTAATCATTACCAAGTGTCATAATTACACATTTATACAAATATTACCAATCATCATTGTTCCTAGGTATCCATGTTAAATTGAGTATCACTCAACTCATCGAGACCCAAATGGGCGCACTTGATCACCCTATAAACATTCCAAGGGTGTTCCGGTGAGGGGACATCAAGCCCCGAGTCCTCACCAAATCAATTCCTGTACAGTGTGTTCTGGGACTTTCAACCCAAGGAAGCGTCATCGCCTTCCCCCTATTTTACCTTTTAGGGTATTCATGCCCAAGGACGTAACCGTCGCCCTCTTCATGTCTCACAATTTCTCTATATTGAATCATTATCAATAGAGTTAGTTTTCCTAACCATGCTTCTCAATTTATAACATGTGTCAATTCATTATGTTCCTCGCCGTACAATACAAGACGAGTCCATGTCATAGTTTCATATGTGATAATCATATAATATCAGTTCAACATAGATATATATATATTGCGGCAAAACAATCAATTTTAATTCTATAAAAACCTCACAAAAGATGAGTAATAGAATCCCTACCTTTTAAGCTTATCAACAGTCTCTTAATCCTGGAATCAATTAACGTTAGCTCCATACTCCCTTGATCCTAAGGCGTGCATAAGGACAATTAAAACTAAAGCACAACATACAACTACATTCATAAAATTTATTTTAATTTAATCTTAGAATTTCAAGAAATAACCACTGCCCATAGAGGTATTATAAAGTTTAACAATATAAATTTTCTGTCTAGGGCATATACACTTAGACTTCATACATATGCTCCAAAATAGCAACAAACATATACTTAGGTTTAAGAACGCAAATTTGAATAATCCTTTAGTATAAAAGAAAATTTATAAATGAAAGACTAAATTTGTTCATAAGATTCTAACCTCGGATTATGGTTAGTTGGAAGCTTGAAATGGCTTCAAAACAGGTTCCTTTACTTCGGTATGACTGAAATTCTTGCTCAAATGGAGGTGATGGTGGCTGATTTTTATGGCTGCCTTGAAGAAGTTCTCTAAGTATTTTGCTTCAGCAAAGAAATAAGAAGAAGAGTGTGGGAACCGTGGAAGAGAAAGGAAGAAAAGATGAAGTCTTTGAAGAGAAGTGATGGAAACAATTATAGAGGAGACATGTTGAAGCATGTCACGGAGGAAATAAAGAAAATGAGGGTCAAGAGTAGTTGGAAAAGATATCCTTATGTCTCATCTAAAGACTTTAACACACATAATGCCAATATGACATTTTTGAGATTTATTAGAAGTTCTAAGGCTTTTTAGTAATCATACTAAATAAATATAGGAGAATTTTAGAAAATTTAAAAATAGATAAAAATAAATATTATAAAATAAATTTAAATGAAGCAATTTTTGTAACGCCCCTATGTGGGGGTTAACAGTTTTTAATGAGATAAAATAAAAATAAATAATAAAAGTAAAACCTTAAAAATAAAATTTGCCCGGGACTTAAATGAAAACTCTCAACTCAAAAATAAAAATATAAACGATAAATAAACCACAGTTTTAATGTAGCACCTTAAATTTAATAATATAAACTGTTGTCATCATCATTTTAACCCTCAACACATTGTAATACAGTCACAGAAAGTAACAATTGATGCTTACATTATCATGAAGAACATTCTCAACGATTGAAGCAGTCCCAATGTAATATAGCTACATCACTTCCTCAACTATATTTCTCGTAGCCACCTCACACTTAGTGAGTCCTGAAAAGATATAAACATAAGGGTATGAGCAACACTATGCTCAGTAGAGAAAGCCATTACCCACCTTTAGGTTTTTATCATTACCACATTAAAATCTGCATGGTTAGTAAGTCACATCATATTTCAGATTATGAGGTTTATTATGATCACATCTTATGGATACCGTAGTTAATCATTACCAAGTGTCATAATTACACATTTATACAAATATTACCAATCATCATTGTTCCTAGGTATCCATGTTAAATTGAGTATCACTCAACTCATCGAAACCCAAATGGGCGCACTTGATCACCCTATAAACATTCCAAGGGTGTTCCGGTGAGGGGACATCAAGCCCCGAGTCCTCACCAAATCGATTCCTGTACAGTGTGTTCTGGGACTTTCAACCCAAGGAAGCGTCATCGCCTTCCCCCTACTTTACCTTTTAGGGTATTCATGCCCAAGGACGTAACCGTCGCCCTTTTCATGTCTCACAATTTCTCTATATTAAATCATTATTAATAGAGTTAATTTTCCTAACCATGCTTCTCAATTTATAACATGTGTCAATTCATTATGTTCCTCGCCGTACAATACAAGACGAGTCCATGTCATAGTTTCATATGTGATACACATATAATATCAGTTCAACATAGATATATATATATTGCGGCAAAACAATCAATTTTAATTCTATAAAAACCTCACAAAAGATGAGTAATAGAATCCCTACCTTTCAAGCTTATCAACAATCTTTTAATCCTGGAATCAGTTAACGTTAGCTCCATACTCCCTTGATCCTAAGGCGTGCATAAGGACAATTAAAACTAAAGCACAACATACAACTACATTCATAAAATTTATTTTAATTTAATCTTAGAATTTCAAGAAATAACCACTGCCCATAGAGGTATTATAAAGTTTAACAATATAAATTTTCTGTCTAGGGCATATACACTTAGACTTCATACATATGCTCCAAAATAGCAACAAACATATACTTAGGTTTAAGAACGCAAATTTGAATAATCCTTTAGTATAAAAGAAAATTTATAAATGAAAGACTAAATTTGTTCATAAGATTCTAACCTCGGATTATGGTTAGTTGGAAGCTTGAAATGGCTTCAAAACAGGTTCCTTTACTTCGGTATGACTGAAATTCTTGCTCAAATGGAGGTGATGGTGGCTGATTTTTATGGCTGCCTTGAAGAAGTTCTCTAAGTATTTTGCTTCAGCAAAGAAATAAGAAGAAGAGTGTGGGAACCGTGGAAGAGAAAGGAAGAAAAGATGAAGTCTTTGAAGAGAAGTGATAAAAACAATTATGGAGGAGACATGTTGAAGCATGTCACGGAGGAAATAAAGAAAATGAGGGTCAAGAGTAGTTGGAAAAGATATCCTTATGTCTCATCTAGAGACTTTAACACACATAATGCCAATATGACATTTTTGAGATTTATTAGAAGTTCTAAGACTTTTTAGTAAACATACTAAATAAATATAGGAGAATTTTAGAAAATTTAAAAATAGATAAAAATAAATATTATAAAATAAATTTAAATGAAGCAATTTTTTTTATACACTAAAAATTAATTTAATTACCTCAATACCCGTTAGGAGAATAACGGGTGTCACAGCTCTACCCCCCTTAAAGAAATTTCGTCCTCGAAATTTCAATTCTAGCAATACTAGTAAAAATTTTAATTCCATTATGATTCCAATTCCGAGTCTAAACCGTTAATGTTGTTTGTCCTCCAATTTAAGTCATCGTATCTCCACTTATTTACTTGCATAATAAATCTTACTCCTAAATCCCTCAATGAGAGTATTTCTGACAAGTTTCAACTTATAACACCGTATAATAGTCTAAGAATCTGATCAGGCATACATATTGACCATATCATGATTCCAGTCCTTCATTGTCCATGGACTGTGATTTACAATCACATTTAAGGAGATTGCCAGAGAAATTTTATATACTTCATCTTTAGGTTCCTTTTCCTTTTGAGTAAGGAAAAGTCAAATAGATTTGATTTCATACCTCAACTAATAAACTAAAACATAATCATAAAACATATATCACAAACGCTTTTATTCAAAACTATACATTAAACTTACTCATAGAGATATTAAACGGAATCTCAGAGTTGCAAACATACCCGACATATTTTTCATTAAACAGCTATCCTCATGACACAAACATTCAACCCAAATACTATACTTATATTTCATATGGAATATCCTCATAACTGACTCTGGTACTTCCACATAATATTAACAGAATATTACACATTACAAACATAATACGGATACGTTTCGAGAGTACAAGGCACTCCGTATACCAGCTATCCATATCATGCATGCTTAGAGGATACAAAAACATCGATAAACAAAAGATCGGACCTTAAGAAGGATGCGTTTCGAGAGCATCAAGTACTCCGTATCCAGCCATCCCGGCATTAGGCTCAATGAATCTAAAAGATTGAACAACGACGTACCACAAGAAACACAGAATACAAGGCAAACGGTTATTCGTAACACACAAAATACGGACACACATGCCTACATGCCAAAGATAAAACAAAAAGATTACAGATGGAGATTCAAATCAATTGGCCGCTCCCGGCTTTCCCTTTCCCATTCAAGCTTGGATGTTGCAGTGTCGGATTCTGGATGTATGATTTGCATTTTATCTATCAATTCCTCAGCTGTTGAAGCAGTGACAAAGATTTGTCTCTCCGATTCTGTAGTGATGTTTTCTTCCACAGCGTAATCTAGAAATTTCAAAAGACCGTCATAAAAACCCTTTACGTTCAGCAGTCCCAAAGGTTTGGAATAAAAGCCCAACAATTGCCCACAAGCAACTATAAATATTTCCTCAAGAGTACCTAGACCACCAGGTAATGCTATAAAAGCATCAGAATTATAGATTATGTCTTTAAAATTTTTAGGGATACTCCTGACTCCTTCTCCCTTACCTATGGCTTCCTTACAAAGGTTTCCTTCAACTGGAATATGAGGCCAAATTCTTACAACAGTAGCGTCACTAGACCTAGCTGCTAGTGCCATATTTACCATCATTTTTATACTACCACCCCCATAGATTATGTTAATCTTCTTGTGTGCTAGGACTTGCCCTAAGTGATTTGCAGCTTCTAAATAAGCTTTATCTTTTCCAAGGCTGGAACCACAAAAGACACAGACATTCTTTATTTTCTTCGTGGACTGGGAGGTAGACATATTTGGTTTATAGAAGTGGTTGCTTAATGTCTGCTCCACTTAGACTTCGGGTTCTACATGAGTTTTTAAAGATGAGAAATATACAAAAAGGGCTAAAGAGATAGACGAGTAGGTAATGAAAAGGTAATCCAAAGATTTAAACAAAATCTTGTGCGGATAAGAAAGTAAGATAAGGTGATTGATAGTTTATAGAAAATCTGATTCACTTTTTGAAAAAGATTAGACTCTAATTGTATAACTTTTGACAATTGAGAACAATTCGACAAAAGACCCTCTTGACACAACTGTAGACTTTTTGACAAATATACACAAAGTCTAGAAATTTAATATAAACGACAAATACTGTAGAACTTTTGAAATTTGAGACACAAATCTTGAAATATCTGGATAAGTTTTTCAAAATTCAAACATATTACTGTACCGTATGTAACGTGTCTGATAAGATAATATATTTTATTATATATATATTTAAGAAAATCATGAATTAAATAAGATATTAACACTTACTGTATCAATCTAATAATCACAATTATTTCAAACACAAAAGCAAATATTCTGAGTAAAAGAAAAACACAAACTGTTGAACATCAGCTAAAACTGCTTCAAATAAGTAAAGACTAAATAACCTTTATAGAGCGATGACTTATTCCCCATCCAGTTTTCTTATGGCTTGGCAAACAGGATCTAGAAATACCATATTCCTGAGGCGTTGTCTTTCTGTATAAAATTTAGGCCAGAGTTTAAAAATAGCTCCTTGAACATATCCACTAGGGTGACCGTGAAGAGGAGGATGGATGCTATCCAAGTTCTCCTTTGAAAGTCCATCCCTACAAAACCTTATTTTATCCTCTCTATTCGTAGACATATAACCAGGTGAAGTACATTTACCGTTACAATTTTGTCTTCCACATTTGTTACAAGTGACCACGATGGCACGAGCTCTTCTTTTCATTGCACTACGACTGGTACCTGTTCCTGGTAAACCGACATCTTGACTGAAGTCACTCGGACGGATTTTCCCCTCTATTAACATTCTCACATCACAAGGGATACCAAAACGCATAAGAATCCACAACCGAGTAATTCTAGCCTTGTATTTCTTTCTAAGAATCTTTTGGGAGAGTGATGGGAAATACTTTCTCAGGTGTTGGTACTTTGGGTCCATGATGAGATGAAAGAAGAGTAAATAGAAAGGAAAAATTAAGATAGTAAATTGCAGAATCCTAGAATTCCTTCTTCTTTTAGAGGAAAAGAAGAATTTCTAATGAAAAAGAAGAGGATTTGCGATTTAGAGAGAAAATAACAAATTAAGAGAGAAAAAGTGAACTCGGAGAAATAAGCTCCTATGCACAGTAACCGTATTTGTAAACATTAATTAAACCACTGTATATGACACGTATAGAGACCACGTGGGAGAGACAGTGTGAATCAAACTGATTTAAGATTTGAACTAGGCCCAAATGTTCTAAGTTGAAAATGGTCAGGTTGTTTCGGGCCTTAACACATTTAGAACGAGTTAAATAACAAACATAAAATTGTAAACCAATTTGTATAAATCTTAAACCCAATTTAAAGCCCACTATAGATAAAGTTAATTATGAACAACAAATCTAATTTAACGACAACAAGGATCTTCCTGAATGATCCAGCAACTCAAATAATTTTGTTTTAATCAAAACCTTATTGAACAATGCATACACCCATATGTTATTCTTAATACTCAACATCTATCAATGGATTCGTCATCATTGCTACCAAGGGTTTAGAATGTGACTAACCTTGAAATCAATACGATTTACGTCTTTCAACGTAGACCATATCAACGAACAAAGACACTAGATGTTACTACTTAAGAACATCTACAATCCCCACAATTCTACTCATACAATATATAATTTCCTCATATAACAAAACCTTAGGTAACCAAAAGATTCACTGATACACTTAAATACAATGTACGTAACGAAATATTCCAATTTTGAGATTCATGCATTCTAGACTTTACACAGTCTCAACAGACCAAAAGTCTAACATTTATCTCTCTCAAGATTCAATACCATGATTCCCAACTTATATCATATTCCTCAAATAAATAGAACTTTCAAGAAAAGATATTGACACTTATGTGCTCCATCGAATCCACACATAATCATTACTTAGGTTTGAATCAATTACGAAAAATTTGGCATATCTATGTCAAACTTTAAAATCAATAAATCAAGCCTTATATTTCTTATTGTTTTTCACGAGACAAAAGGCTTTTAAATCCTCGTATCTATACGAATTTCTCATCGTTTATACGAATTAGATATGCTTATAGATCCAAATATTATGCGAATCTCTCATAAGCATTCTACTTATAAACTCATTCCATATAATTATCATTCCCTCGTAAATATTAATACTTTCCTTCTATATAATTATTGTACTCATATAACTATTAATATTTTCATTCTATGGCCTTTCCATGTTACATCCTTCTAGACTGTATAAATCAATGTGAAGGTTCATTTTGATGATGACAATAAAAATTCAGCTTCAAAACCATCTCAAAAATATATTTTTTTAAAGTGGTGCTACACTCCCTAGGTTAACCGAACCTAGGCTCTGATACCAAAAATTCTGTAACGCCCCTATGTGGGGGTTAACAGTTTTTAATGAGATAAAATAAAAATAAATAATAAAAGTAAAACCTTAAAGATTAAAATTTGCCCGGGACTTAAATGAAAACTCTCAACTCAAAAATAAAAATATAAACGACAATTAAACCACAGTTTTAATGTAGCACCTTAAATTTAATAATATAAACTGTTGTCATCATCATTTTAACCCTCAACACATTATAATACAGTCACAAAAAGTAACAATTGATGCTTACATTATCATGAAGAACATTCTCAACGATTGAAGCAGTCTCAATGTAATATAGCTACATCACTTCCTCAACTATATTTCTCGTAGCCACCTCACACTTAGTGAGTCCTGAAAAGATATAAACATAAGGGTATGAGCAACACTATGCTCAGTAGAGAAAGCCATTACCCACCTTTAGGTTTTTATCATTACCACATTAAAATCTGCATGGTTAGTAAGTCACATCATATTTCAGATTATGAGGTTTATTATGATCACATCTTATGGATACCGTAGTTAATCATTACCAAGTGTCATAATTACACATTTATACAAATATTACCAATCATCATTGTTCCTAGGTATCCATGTTAAATTGAGTATCACTCAACTCATCGAAACCCAAATGGGCGCACTTGATCACCCTATAAACATTCCAAGGGTGTTCCGGTGAGGGGACATCAAGCCCCGAGTCCTCACCAAATCGATTCCTGTACAGTGTGTTCTGGGACTTTCAACCCAAGGAAGCGTCATCGCCTTCCCCCTACTTTACCTTTTAGGGTATTCATGCCCAAGGACGTAACCGTCGCCCTTTTCATGTCTCACAATTTCTCTATATTAAATCATTATTAATAGAGTTAATTTTCCTAACCATGCTTCTCAATTTATAACATGTGTCAATTCATTATGTTCCTCGCCGTACAATACAAGACGAGTCCATGTCATAGTTTCATATGTGATACACATATAATATCAGTTCAACATAGATATATATATATTGCGGCAAAACAATCAATTTTAATTCTATAAAAACCTCACAAAAGATGAGTAATAGAATCCCTACCTTTCAAGCTTATCAACAATCTTTTAATCCTGGAATCAGTTAACGTTAGCTCCATACTCCCTTGATCCTAAGGCGTGCATAAGGACAATTAAAACTAAAGCACAACATACAACTACATTCATAAAATTTATTTTAATTTAAT
This sequence comes from Artocarpus heterophyllus, assembly GCA_025403435.1. NCBI lineage: Eukaryota > Viridiplantae > Streptophyta > Magnoliopsida > Rosales > Moraceae > Artocarpus > Artocarpus heterophyllus. The sequence goes on along the minus strand of CM046334.1, from coordinate 33,489,767 downwards.
CTTAGAATTTCAAGAAATAACCACTGCCCATAGAGGTATTATAAAGTTTAACAATATAAATTTTCTGTCTAGGGCATATACACTTAGACTTCATACATATGCTCCAAAATAGCAACAAACATATACTTAGGTTTAAGAACGCAAATTTGAATAATCCTTTAGTATAAAAGAAAATTTATAAATGAAAGACTAAATTTGTTCATAAGATTCTAACCTCGGATTATGGTTAGTTGGAAGCTTGAAATGGCTTCAAAACAGGTTCCTTTACTTCGGTATGACTGAAATTCTTGCTCAAATGGAGGTGATGGTGGCTGATTTTTATGGCTGCCTTGAAGAAGTTCTCTAAGTATTTTGCTTCAGCAAAGAAATAAGAAGAAGAGTGTGGGAACCGTGGAAGAGAAAGGAAGAAAAGATGAAGTCTTTGAAGAGAAGTGATAAAAACAATTATGGAGGAGACATGTTGAAGCATGTCACGGAGGAAATAAAGAAAATGAGGGTCAAGAGTAGTTGGAAAAGATATCCTTATGTCTCATCTAGAGACTTTAACACACATAATGCCAATATGACATTTTTGAGATTTATTAGAAGTTCTAAGACTTTTTAGTAAACATACTAAATAAATATAGGAGAATTTTAGAAAATTTAAAAATAGATAAAAATAAATATTATAAAATAAATTTAAATGAAGCAATTTTTTTTATACACTAAAAATTAATTTAATTACCTCAATACCCGTTAGGAGAATAACGGGTGTCACAAAGCAATTTTTTTTTATACATTAAAAATTAATTTAATTACCTCAATACCCGTTAGGAGAATAACGGGTGTCACAGTCTTGTTGATGATCTGACCTTTGAGGAGTACATTCAAAATGCTTATAATCCACAATATAGGTGTGTTTCAAGAATTACCACAGAAGCTGACACCATGCAAGTTTTTTATTCAATGATGGGAAATTTAATAACTGAATTTAGTTCATTCATGCACATCTAATTTGTGGGAAGGTGGCACCAAAACTAGTTATATCTGTCTAAATACACATTATGTGGATAAAGACTGGTCTTTTCAAATAAGGTTAATTGTTTTTTGACCAACGCCTTATCCGCATGATGCCAAGGCCTTTCATGATGTCATCATGGAAGTTTTTGATTTTTATGGCATTAAAGAAAAGGTTTTGAGTGTAACATTTGACAATGTACTTGCTAATACTGTTGCTATTAACTTTTTCAAGACAATTTTAGGACCACAACATGGTGGAATACTTTTTCATCAAAGATGTGCTTATCATATAATTAACTTGCGTGTTCAATATGGCATGAAATTTTTTCAAGGTTATTTGAAACTATTCGAGCGACCTTAGGTTATATAGCAAGTTTTAACTCTCGAATTAAAGAGTTTACTAAACTTTGCAAACGAGCAAACATCAAACCTAGAAAACTTCCTATTGACGTGGGACATCGGTGGAATTCAACATATTTGATACTGAATGCATGCCTACTATACAAAAAGGTCATAACCATGTATTACAACTTGAAGAATCCAACTAAGCCACTTCATGAATTTGATTGGCAAATTGCTTCATGCTTCTACAATTTCTTGAAAGTTTTTTATGAAACCACTATCTAACTCTCAGGTGTGTACTATCCTAACTCTCCCCGTGCATTACATAAATTGTACAACATTGCTGCAACCTTTGATATGCATAGAGATTTTCATATGTTTAGGGACTCTGTTGAGTTCATGGAACAAAAATTCAAAAAATATTGGGAGCGTGTTTCACCTTTGTATTGCATAGCTGTTATATTAGATCTAAGAGTTAAATTAGCAGGTGTTGAATATTTACTCAAGGGTACAAGGGAAAATCTAAGGGTGCGTTCTTACATCATAACCATTCAAAATGTGTAAGCAAATGTTAACAATGTATTTACTAAATATAATGAAAAATATGGAGGAGGCCAAACAAAATCCCCTACACCTTTAGTGAGTACTACATCTGTACCACATGGTTCTTCATAGGAAAGTATGATTAGTTACATCGGATTTGGTTTCGGTGGATCATCCATATCTTCGGTACGCAGTGAATTGAAAAACTATTTGGAAACAAATTTTGCAGTATTCATTTTCAATGAGCAAGGTGGTGATCATGATTTCAATAAGTTTGATCTTTTGTCATTTTGAAGAATTACAGTCAAACAATTTTCCTATGCTCTCTAAAATGGCTCATGATATACTAACCATACCAATGTCTATAGCTGTAAGTGAACAAGTATTTAGTTGCAGTGATATAGTACTTATGAACGGCGTGCTCGTATGAGTGACGATATTCTGGAAGCAGTAATGTACGTCAAAGATTGGGAGGATTCTCGTAGAAGAAGCCAACAAGTTTAAGATGATTAGGTTGATGACTTGAAAATTTGGACATTTATGATACTCCCAATGGGAGTAATATGTTGTAATTATAAAATATATATATATATATTTTTTATGTTTTTTATGTTCTTTTAAGTTTTTTTAGTAATTTTGTAAATTTCTTATGTCTAATTATCCTGATTGTACTCTTTTTTTCTTACAAAGGTTTTGTTTCATTGGATTTTCCTTGGAAAGGTTTTTAATAAGGCAATCATAAATAAAATATCCTTTTTTCATATTTCCATTGACTATTCAAACTTTTATATTTGTTAACTTGTCTAAAAATTCAAAAATTAAAATTAAAAATTGCATGCTTAGATGGGCTAGCCCATCTAAAACCATGATGGGTCAAGATAAGCCTACCAATCCTAACTTGTAGATGGACCCGGATGGGCCAGCCCATTCAAGGCCCGTAGCACGGCCTAGCCTAGCCTAGCCTGACCCACGTAAAATTAGCCTATGGTGTGAGCTGGGTCTAGGTAATTCTTATATAGGTTGGCCCGGCCAGGCCCAAGGCCCGTAGTGGGTCTAAGGAGAACGGGCCGGGCTGGTCCGTTCTTCCATCTCTAAATATTGTCTGAATAAAGATTGAATCTCAACTATATTTGAGCCTCACAAAACTTCTTTTTAGTATTTACAAATTTAACATGTATGAAGTTTTTTCTATAAATCGTGTTTATTTATTTATTTTAATGTTTATTGAATCCTAAAGTTCTATATATTCAACGTAAATTTTTGTAATTTTTATAATTTTTATTGAAATTTCTACCGATATCGATATTTTCTCTGAAACTTCCATAAAATTAAAGCAGCGAGAGTATCGATATTTCATCCTTCATTATGAGAATTACCATCCCTCACTTTTCAACTTTTAATTTCCTTTGCCTGGTTGATATAGTAATTTTGCAAATATAAAAGATTTTTACCCTCCTCTTTCTTTTTAATAATAAATAAGAGAAGAATAACCATTATCATTTCTTTCTAATTCCTTATTATACAAACAATTTTTTTAAAAAAATTACAATTCATCATTTCCTTTACATTTTTTTTTCTGTCCTACTTTATCAATTCTTACCCCTATATGTCCCTTCCACAAAATATACCTTAAATATCGTTTGAAACTAGTATGAATTGCTCATCTAATGAAGAGAAAATAATGAAATCTGTGATAATTGAAATTCAATTAATAGTACATCTAACATATTTAATATCCAACTTACCATTCTCTTTCTATTAATTTGGGTCACTTGGATATGATGTTGAGTTTTTAACTCTTTAGCTGTTCCACATCAATTAGAGATGATGCTTTTTATCTGATGTGGGCATACATATAATGTTCTTTGTCCTACATCAATAATGTATGAAGCCCTTTGTCTTCTGCAGGCTTATAAATAAGAGTTCAATTTGTTATTCTAATCATCTTAAAATTAGAAACATTTATTTTTTGATTAGTTTCTCTCTCTTTGGGAATTTGGAACTCATTCAAGTAAGTTTCTTCTTGTTTATATTGAGCTTGTTTCTTTTGGTAGTTAAGTAGTTTCTTTTATTAGTTTTGGAAGCTTACTTTTGGGTTCTGATAGCTTTGGGTTATGGGAATTTTTTTGTTCAAGCTTTTGTAATCTCCTTGTTTATAGTAGAATTCTTTGTTGTCTAGCCGTATACGTAGGCCAAAAATCGAACCATGTAAATCTTTATGTTATCATGTGAATATTGAGTATGAATAGCAAAAATTCACTTTCCCTTTTGTACTGAGAGACTCCCATTGATTTCTCCATTTTGATACAACCAATTCACCTAATTTCTTACCCAATTTTTGTTTGAAGACACCATGAAACTTAAATGCGATAATTAACTTTTTCAACTACCAATTAGTGAATTATAAATTTTGCAACAATGTTTTCGTCAACCAAATTATCACTCAATATTTCAATATTAGACCATTTTCAATACAAAATGTTAATCTCAATATTATATTCAAGACAAAATGAGGTAGAAAAGGGTACTTTTTATATCTTATAATATTTTGATTTGTACTTCAATAAATAATATTATTACAAATACTATATTCGCATAAGTGAACTTTTAATTTTAAACAATGTGAAAATGATAATTTTATAATTGTTAAATGAAAATCTCAACACATCAACAAATAGTAATTAAATATAAAAATTTGACATATAGTATATTTGGTATCAAATTTTAGGAAAGAAAAATAAAAATGTACTTAAAAGTGATTTTTTTTATTTAAAAGCCAAAAATTAAATGTTAATATATTAATTTAAAGGCAACTTATTGATATTATTAACTCAATATTTTTGTTTTTCTTGACTGTTCATTGTTAGCTATTTATGATGGCGTGGACTAGGGATGGACAACCAAAATAAACTGCATATTTTAAGCAAACCACAAACCAAACAAAACCAATTAAGGGATCAAATCCAATCCTATCGGTTTGATTTGGTTTTTCTAATCGATTTAAACTAATATTTATAAACTTTTTTAACTATAATTAGAACAAATATTATGGTATGAAAATGGTTTAAGTATGCAATTTGCTATCTTTTATTTATAATAAATTAAGAGTTACCAAGCATTCAATGTGTCAATTCATGTCTATAATGCATCAAATACTCATTTTTAACAAACAAGTATGATTTTAATATTAACAAACCAAAATTACCAACAAAATTAAAATAAAGCATTTACTATGTCATTCTATATCTACAAATAATCAAAGTATTTCTAAGCATTACACGTGCTAGCCTATGTCTATAATAAATCAAAACTTATTTTTGCAAGAGTTTTAGCTAAGTTAACATGAAAATCATAAGTTTTTAGAAATTAATTTTGACATTATAACTACTAAGAAAATTTTGAAAAACTAAAAATATTTACCTTAATTTTACCAGAATTTTCCCTTCTCTCCTTAGCAAAAAGGAAATTGAGCAAGACAGAGTGAAAGTAAAAACAAACTTAATATTAAACATAGCTAAAAATTACAATAATTTAAACTTAAAACTATTTTACAAAATCAAAAACTAGAAATGAAGAAAACTAAAGCTAAAACTTAAAACTACATTTTTACAAAAGGAAAGAAATTTCTCATAAAGAAGAAGGGACACAAAATACATGCATGGAGGGGGGCATATATACTAGAAGAAAATTATAATTTACATAATTTTTGCATTATTTATTTATTTATTATTTTTATTATTTTATTTGGATATTTTTTAATGCAAAATGACTAGGGGTGTGTTTGGTTTGAGCACTTTTTTTACTCGAATCATGGTTCGAATTATTTTACTACAGTATTTTCTCTCACAAAAATTTAAATCTTTATTCAAATACTTTATTCAAATACTCGAACCAAACGGGCCCTAGGATTGCAAAACGAGAGATTTGAGATTTTTTGAATAATTTTTGTTTTGGCCGCCCATGTATTGTCTTTAAATCAGATTAAGATTTGATTTGTTTGAATTTTTTTTTTCACGTTTTTCCTGATTTACTTTGTGATTAGGTGCAGCACAGCGCACTGGAGCTGTATGGAGACGTGAGCTGGAACGTAGATCTTGTTGATTGAGACTGAAAGGACAGTTGCGATTGGAGAATTGAAAAAAGACGAGCCAAACCATTAGATCACATCGTGGAAAGCAAATCTGGCTAAGAATGCAGGCGCACATGTAGCATGAAGTAGCGGATCCACTGAGGCTTGGACCTGTGGACGCACCATGTGTCAGCTTTTAATATTTATTTTCTTTTTTTATTTCTTGAGCATTTTAGGTCCATTTTTGTCTGCCTCATTTTGCTCTGTTTTTCTTGTAAATTTTAAATCTAAAATAAAATATATAAACAAAAATTAATTAATTTATAAACTTAATTTTTACAATAATTTTAAAATTATTTATTTTACAATAAAACACACAAAACACACTAAAAATAAATAAAAACTTTTAAAATTAACAAATCTTAACATATATATTATTTAAGACTTGGGAATATTGTTAAAAATTACTAGAAATATTATAAAATATATTTATAACTAAAAACTTATTTACAAATATTTTAAGACTCAAAATAAAATTACAAAGCATTATTTTTACGTTTTTGAATATTTACAAACTAATTTATTGTTAAATACACAAAAATAATTCTAAAAATTACTAAAAATATTATTAAACATAAAATCACACTAAAAACATATTTTTAAACATATTTTTATACAAACACACAAAAATACTATTTATCACACAAATATTATAATTAATAGATTTAATGAAAAATATGAATGCAAAATAATGATATTTAGCATTAAAAAATGCGCATTCTTATAGTTTCATCACCTATTGACCATCGACCCAGCATAGTTTGCATCTATCTATGCCTCAAGTGCTAGTCCCGTGTTTCTTTTAAACAATATACCCTTCCCAGGCATCCTTTTAAGATACTGTAACACTCGGTTGGCAGCTTGCAAATCAACTTCCTTTGGGTTGTGCATGAATTGATTGATCAAACCAACAACATAGGAGATAAATGAGTCTCCCTACTAGATGTTGATACATTCCTCTATCCACGGTTGCATTTTCCTCAGTCTTTCCAAGTTTATGATTAGGGTCTAGTGGTGTGCTTACAAGTCTACATGCTAACTTTCCTATTTTCTTCAGAAGGTCTATGATGTTCTTGTGTTGAGATATAAAAATTCCCTGTTTAGAGTATGCAATTTCAATCCCTAGAAAGTACTTCAACCTTCCTAATTCTTTAATTTCAAATTCCTTAGCCAAGCACTGTTTCAAAAACTGTCTCTCCTTTTCATCATTTCTTATCATGATTATGTCATCAATATACACCAAAACAGTAGTGACTCCCCCTGAGTCTGAATGCCTGATGAACAACATATGAGCACCTTGGCTTTGTTTATACCCTATATGAATCATCACTTTTACGAATCTTTCAAACTATGCCCTTGGAGATAGCTTAAGTCCGTACAAAGGCTTTCTTGAGTTTGCACACACTTTACTAGTGGCCAAATTACCTCCAAATCTAGGTGGGATTTTTATATAAATTTCTACTTTGAGGTCTCCTTACAAAAATGCATTTTTGACATCAAATTGTTGCAAATGCCAGCTATAATTTGCTCCCAAAGATAATAGAACTCTAATTGTATTCATCTAGGCAACTAGGACAAATGTCTCTTGATAGTCAACATCATATGTTTAAGTATATCCTTTAGTCACTAATCTCGCTTTGTACCTCTTTAGTGATCCATCTGCTTTATATTTCATAGTGTAAACCCACTTGCCTTTTACGGTTTTTTTTTTTTCCTGTAGGCAAAGATACTAACTCTCAAGTTTTATTCTTCTCTAAGGCTTCCATTTCTTCCTTTATAGCCCACTTCCAAGTTTCATTAGATAAAGCCTCGGATAAAGTGGTGGGAATATAAATGTTGTTCAAGCTTGTAAGAAAAGTCTTATACGATGAAGAAAACCTTTCAAGGGACACAACGTAAGAAAGGGATACAAAGGACGTTTAGTGCATTCCCCAGTTCCCTTCCTAACAGCAATAGGGAGATCTTGTTGACATATTTTGCAAGGGAGGATCAAGAACTGTTACCTCATTTCGAGAGGCCGGTTCAGATTCTCATGCTTGTGTAAGTTTAGAGACGAGAGCTTTCTTCTCTAAGTACACTTTACCAGTCATCCTATCCTCAAAAACAACCACGAGCTCATTATATTTGTTCGAGGTTTCACCAGATGGAGACGCAGGAACAACAGATAGAGATACAGGTTCAAGCGACAGGGGTACAACAGATGGAGACATGGGTTCAAGAGATGAAGATGCAAGTTCAACAGGTGGAGGCACAAGTTTAGACAATTTGGGCAGTGAAGGAAGGTCAATAAGAAAGAAATCATGATCCTTATCTACAATGATTGAATTCTCCCCCTGAAGATAAGGAGTGGTGAAACAAGAATCACTCTTGTTGTAAGTGACATCTGCTGAGACAAAGAATTTCTTAGATCCTGGATGACAGCACTTATATCCCTTTCGAGTTGTATAGTACCCCACAAAAACACATTTGATTGCTCTTGGATCTAACTTTCCCCTGTCTTGACTGTGAATATGTACAAAGGACACATCCAAATATTTTAGGAACGAGGTGGTTTGTAGTACTCAGGTTAGGATAAAACTTTGAGAGTATTTCCATAGGACTTTTGAAGCCAAGGACTCTAGAAGGTAATCGGTTTATGAGATGTGTGGCTGTTAGAACTGCTTCCCCAAATAAAATTTAGGCACATTTTTTTTTGAAACAAAAATTCTTAGGTCATATCAAGTAGGTGACAATTTGTCCTTTCAGCGACTCCGATTTGTTGTGCGATGCTTACATATGATGACTCGTGGATTATCCCTTCCTGATGAAAATATGGACTTAAGACTTGGTTGAAATAGTCCTTAGTATTGTCTGTCCTAAGCCTTTTGATTTTGAAGCCAAACTGGTTTTGTACCATGTTGTGGAAATTTGGGAAGACCATAATCACATCAAATTTTTGTTTAAGAAAACCCGTGAGACTCTAGTGCAATCATCTATGAAGGTCACAAACCAACGTGCTCCATCCCCAAATATCATATGGCTTGGGTGAAAAAGATTTGAACTTCTTTTATTGCTGATTGAAAAGGTAACACGTTTGTGTTTTGCCAATTCACACACATCACAATGAAAGCTTTCAACATCTAAACCTCCAAACAAAAAAGGAAATAAAACCTTAAGAGCCCTAAACGATGGATGTCCAGGTCTGCGATGATGAAGCTAGACCTTTTCTTTATTGGAAAGATGATGCTTAGAAAAGAAAGATAAAGATGATTGGCTTGGTGTCTCAAGGTAACACAGCCCGTCCTGTTCCTTAGTAAAGCCCGATTGTCTTCCTCATGTTCTGGTCCTGAAATTCATTGTAAGAGGGATAAAATATCATATCGTAACAAAGATCCTAAGTAAGTTTTTGGATAGAGATAAGATTAGTAGATAGCTTAGGAACATGAAGCACATTTCTAAGTGTAAGTGTGGGACTAATTTGAAAATCTCCTATGCCAGCGACTGTGGTTAATGACCCGTAGGTCGTGACAATTTTCCTATTGTTGGGGCAAAGAGTATACGTGCAAAATTTCTATGATGACTGAGTCACATGGTCAATGGCACCCGAGTCTAGAATGGCAAAGGTTTTATCCAAGAGAAACTTACCTAAATGTGCCAATGAGCAAGTACCTGATGATTTGTCTGGAGTTCTCAATAGGCTTTCAATCTTCTCCTTGTTAAACTATCAAACAAATTCAATTGCTTCTGACATTTTTTAATAAGGACCGCAAAAAATAGTACGAAAGTCATCGGTTGCAGCAGTGGTGACGTGGTGAGCAAGATTCAATGGTGAGTAGAAGGACGACAATGAAGGTCGTCGGAAAAAAATAGGGTCATTGGTGACGATAAAAGTACACTGGAAAAAATGGCAATGAAGGCCAAAAACTTCAAAAACTCAGCAATTAAGGCTTAGAGATCAAATTCCCAAGAAAGATGAGCCTAAAGCTCTGATATCATGTGAAATTATAGAGAATGGAATAAGTTTTCTGATTGAGAATTCGTACTAAAATGTGTTACAATGCCCTGCACATATACACTGGCAGAATACTTAGAAAATGAAACTTCCTATAGTAAATTAAATCTGTAGAAGTCGGGGATTATATTCACAGCTAGCATATCTATACAATTACTACCATGTTTCTTAAAATATCAGGAGAATGGGTGATTCTCAATAGTTATACATGTTTTAGTTATCTAACATGTTTATTAAGTTTTAATTTTAGTATTTTAGATTTATTTTAAAAATAATTTTGTTACTTTTATGAAAAAATTTTAAGGAGTTGTAATTTGTAGTTTGAATAAAAAATGTTGTTATGAAGGTTACATTTAATAGAATAATATTTCAGATGATTTTAAGGAAAAATATAGCATTTTAGATTGAAAATGAAAAAAAGAAAAGTTGGTCACAATTAAAATTAAAGAAAATATAAAAAAATAAAAAGAAAGTCACTAAATAACAAAATAGCTTGACCAGATTTTTGAATGGTGTTTTAGGAGATTCTCATTTATTATGTAGTGTATATATATAGATTTTAAAGACATATAAGCAAAAATTGGTTTGGTGTTTTTTTTAGGATAAAACTACAAGCCACAACAATATAATTGGTTTTTCAAAATTTTAAACCAAACCAAACCAATTGTTATTTGGTTTGGTTTGATCGGTTTAATTGGTTTGTCTATCCCTATAGTTGTGCTTGGATACTCGTATAACTTGAATGAGTACCGGGTTACACTTTGGAATAAACTTAGGTCCTCATAAAAGAGCATTATCCGAAAAAATAAATAAGCAAATGACTCTAAAATAATGCGCATTTCGAACTCTAGCTCCGAACTTGATACTATGATAAACCTTAATATATAAACTCTATTTTAAACAATAATAATAAATGTTTGAGATCCAAGCCTGAGCTTGAAGCTAAAACTTACACATTGTAGCATGTGAGAGCTTTATACTACAGTATATTTCTGCTTCATTGTAGCATGTAAAGCTTTACACTGTAACACTTGAAACTTAGTTCCCAAACGTTATAGATCTTCGTGAATTTATGTTGGATTTTCATATTTTTAGGATCTTTATAGGGTCAATATGTTCGCCTGGAGTCTCTGGCAAGCGAGGAATGTTTTTGTTCATGACAAACGGGAATATGGCCCCCGGGAGATTCTTGACATAAGGAATAGACTTCTCTAGGACTAGCAACACTGTAATGAAGTGGAGCAGGTTTGAAAACAGCCGCTTTAGATGGTAGTCGATTAAAAATTGCCATTAAATCTATTTTTTTTAACGCCAACCACTATTAAATGTAATCCCGCCAAATTTATTCATCTTTACACAATGGTCATTTTCTCAGCAGCCATGAAATATCAACAATAAAATTTCCACCTTCTCTAAATCATCAAAGATGGCATTTTTTTTTTCAAACGCCATCTTTAAAATGCATGCTATTTGTTATCTTATAGTAGTGTCCATAAGAAAAACAATTAGAATGGGAGCTGGTTTTATAGGGGGGAGCAGTAATTCAAGACTTCTTGGGTTGTGTTGTTGATTGTGTGGGTAAAGAGGATCTGGAGACACTATAGTCCCTATATTGGAGAGTGATTGGATAATAGTGTTAGCTAACTTTGCTGCTTACTTTTTAGCCTAACTATGTCGTTGGTTAAAACTATTCTATTTGTAGCGATGAAGATATTCCTCGTTGGTTGGTTTAAGTTGTTTTAGCCAATTTGGCTTGATTAATGAAAGTCTTTTCCGTACAAAATAAATAAATAAATAAATAAAAACATGTTATTTACTCCTTTTTTTCCCCCTTGTAACAAGTTAAACAAAAATTAAAAATTTAAAGACATTTAAAAATATATATATTTTAAAAATTCCTCAACCCTTTCCATGTGGCCTATGAGAATGATATAAAATACTAATTTAGTGTTTGACAAAATCATTTTTAACCAAAACTTTTAATTGTTATAGTGTAAAGCTCTCACTTGTTACAATTTTTAACTTTAATTGTACTTCTCAAATACCCTATAAAATTATTTATGCCACCTTTTGGCATTATATAGGTTACATGCAAAGACTTGAGTGCAAATTATAACTTATATTTAGACTTTATTATCTCTATGTAAAATCGTTCTTGATATTTTGTATTATTTTTATATTAATTTTATATGTAAGCTATATAAATTATGCTTATTTTTTTATTTCTATAATTTTTAGTCTATAAATAATGGTTGTGTTAAGTTTGTATATTCATGCGTACAAGCGAAAGAATGCAAAATTGTCTCCTCTGTCTTTTCTCACTTCTTCTCTTGAGTTTGTTTAGTTCTATCTTGTTTTATTTCATAACAAAATATATATATATATATATATTTCACAAAGTCATATATTACGCAACATGTTTTATTTATTTATTTTTTTGAAAGGAAGCCCATATGATATGTGTAATACACGTATGCTCACACATGTATAAAATGAAAACAAATTCTAAAAACGAAAGAAAAAAAAAAACCACGATCACGAACCCTAAAAAGTAGGGGATTTGGGGAAGAAAAGAAGGCACCTCAATCCCAATCCCCGTTTCCAATTCCACATCTGATGGCGATGGCTTTCGCAATGCCAGCGTCAATTTGCCGGGGGGAGAGAGAGAGAGGAAAACACCTCTTTTCCTCTCGCCAGCTGTTTCCATTTTTGCCTCTTTCGTCAAAACATTGTCAAAATATTTTATGTCGGAATTTTTGGTCTTACCTATCCTTGGTTTCACGTTCTCCTTCTCTCAAATTCAATCCCCCTTACCTTTCCACCCTCCTTTCATCAACCATCTCATTTTCTCTCTCTATCTCTATCTGTTTCACCAAATTTTCTATTACTATTACTGCCCTCCATCAAAAGATTCTGTATTACTGTATTCACCATTACTTGCATATAACACTCCACTCTTTTCACGCGCTTCACTCTCTCTCTCTCTCTCCCCTCGTAGTTGAGGCTTCATTTCTTCCCAGTTTCCTTATTATTCCCAAGAACGGCCTTTCACGCTTACCATGTAACTGAAACAGAAAGAAAGCAGGTTTTTTTTTGTTTCCCTTTATCTTTATCATTTCTTCCAACTTTGTGTTTCTGTTAAATCCCATGCCTTTTATTTTTCCTGATCTGGGTTTTCCTTGTTTCGCCGTGTTTTTATATTTTAGTAATTTGGGTCATCTTGGAATTCCAAAGTTTTAATTTCTTTTTCTATTGGGTCGCAGCTGCTTTGTTCAGTTCCCAGATTAATAGAGACCTGGGTATCCGAATCTTGGATCATTTTTAATCTTGGGTGGCCATGGAGGGTCGTAATGATGCAGAAGCTGGTTCATTTTTGAGGTTAGAATTTGTTATGTATTTTTCTTTATCCTGATTCAGATTATATTTTCTGTTTTGATCTGAATGAATATATATATATATATAGAGAGAGAGAGAGAGAGAGAGAGAGAGAGTTTAATACAGACGTATCTGTTTATTTATTTGTCGCTTATAGATGTAGTCTCATGATCAGACTGGTTGTAACTTTATGCGACCATGTGAATGTAGTTTGTTTGCGGCGTTGTCATATGGGATTGCTTCCATGGCTATGGTCTTCATCAATAAAGCAATCCTCATGCAATATTCACATTCAATGACACTTCTCACTCTGCAGGTAATACCTTCTTTTTAATAAGAAAACTTCCTTTCATCGTCATTGGTAAGATAATCAGATACAAAGGAAAGAGAATCAGAAATCCTTAAAGAGCAAAAGGAAGGCTAAACTGAAAACAAAACAGAAAAACACAAAGGCAAGAGCATAAACTATTAGAGCAACATGAATCTTAACAGCCTATCACGTCCTTTCAATTAAGAACAATCAAAGGAAAAACAAAATTCTTGAAAGTTTATCAGTTCAAGCCCACAAGGATGCTGAAAATGTTGCCTTATAATACTATTCCATCACGTTCATTTCTGAATCTTCATAAGTCCTGGCGTTCCTTTCCCTCGAAATTGTCTGGAGAATTGAGATCACTATGCAAACTTTACCAAACTCTGGCCATTTTATTTATTATAAAGCCCGTTGTTTTCTCTGGGATCAAAGACTTACAATGAGCATGAAAGACCCAAAGAAAATCTTGTTTCATTCAAGCTACAAGACAATGTAGTAGATGGTCCATCATCCATTGTTTTTGTCCTCTTCACCTTTGTGTATAACACACCTGGAAGGAAAAATATAAAATGAGGGTTCTTTATTTATTGTCGGAAATAAAAATGGAAGTTGAAGATTATTATGAGGGTTTTTTATTTATTGCCAGTAATAAAAATGGAAGTTGAAGACTATTATGACGGTTCTTTATTTATTGTCAGTAATAAAAATGGAAGTTGAAGATTATTTTTTTCTTTGGTTTTTTTTTTTTTTTCCTTTTTTAAAATTTCTTAGCAATTGGCAACTGCTGCTCTTATACACTTCGGTCGAAGATCAGGGTACACAAAAACTAGAGGATTAGATATGACAACGGCTAAGAAACTTCTACCAGTGTCTCTATTCTATAATGCTAATGTCGCGTTTGCCTTGGCAAGTTTGAAGGGAGTTAATATTCCAATGTACATTGCAATAAAGAGACTCACACCACTTGCTGTACTTATTGCTGGATGCTTCTCAGGAAAGGGAAGACCTACAACACAGGTACACTCTGGCCCTTTTTTAGCGGTAATATGTTATTCATTTGATAGCCTCTTGGCTGTTTATCCAGGTGTATCTTGTCCAGAGGAAGCATTCTAAATAGTTTTTGTGTTGTTTGTTTTCATTGTTTGCATAAAATATTCTTTTTGGTATCGCTGCCTGCAAAGGGAGAAAAAGTTCGTATCAAGACTTAGGGTGAACTTAAAAGACAATTAAAAAGGTTTTCTTATGTATATGTTTTCGGTTATGATGCACCGGTAGAATGAGTGAAACATTTAAGATATAATGTGCAACTGGATTGTATGGCTTTGGGATTGCAGGAATCACTCATCGCTGGAAGGTAGAACAAAATAACAACCTTAGAAAGGAAGAAAAAAAATATCAAAGCTGTATAAATGCAATAACGAATCTTTTCTTATCTTTTCTTTTATTTTTTAGTTTTTCTCTTGTTGAAGTATAAACAATGGACATTGGTGTAGGGAAAGATTGAAAGGATGCTTGTTTTCAGGCTAGAGCTTTATTCCAAGCACACTGAAATTCCTTAGAACATCTTAATAAATCTTGGTGGGGTGGTTGGTTCTTTTGTGAGGTTCGCCTAGGCAATGCCTAGCTATGTTATGCGAGCAAAAAGATGATATACATAAACATTTGCCTTTCACACCCTTTGTTCTGTCTGTCAACTCTGTCACCTTCAGTTTTTACTTTAGATGCTTCAGAAGATACGTTTGAGAACATCATATTTCGGAGCATGAAAAATATGAAGGCGAACACAAATAGTCTATGAGAAACATACTTGCACCATTAGTATGCATATAATGGAGCTACCGGTGGCCAAGCACCCTCAGCATCTCTCACAATGTGTTCCATGTTGTTGAAAGCTAGATCCATATGAGGTGTGTGAATTTCCGGGAAAATTAATAATATTTCATTAATGCGTGTCTCTATTTTCAGGTTACTCTTTCAGTGATATTGACTGCTGCTGGTGTCATCATAGCTACGCTGGGAGACTTTTCTTTTGACCTTTTTGGCTACAGCATGGCCCTTACTTCTGTGTTTTTCCAGGTTCAGTCTGAGCCTCTTCCTGCCTTTGAATGCGTATGATATGTTCTTATTTTTTACCAACTGAAGTGTTTAATATCAACTGCAGACCATGTACCTTGTCTTAGTAGAGAAGTCTGGTGCAGAGGATGGGCTGTCATCAATCGAGATCATGTTCTATAACAGCTTTTTGTCTCTTCCATTCTTGTTATTTCTCATCATAGCTACAGGAGAGTTTCCAAATTCTTTATCAATACTGTTTGCAAAGGTTAGAATCTTAACTGATTTTTGTATTTATGGCATTTGGAAGTCAATACTGCTTGTCCAAAGGATGCATAACTGCTTGAAGACTTATTTTTGAACCCTTTTTTTCTAGAAATTAAACCATAATGGACTTCTTAAAGCATCTTAGTTCTGTTGAATTATTTTCTTAATATGGGAGAAAGTTTACACAAGACCTGTACCGTGAATTCTAAATATTGAAACGTAGTTCGATCATAATAAAACATGTTATTGGTTTTTCTTTTCTTTTTCCATTTCTTGATACAATAGCAATGTGTGATCAGTATGGCCTATTGAAAAGATCCAGGATACTAGACAAATAATTTTTCATCTGCATCTTCTCCTCTTTAAATGCCATTGTTGAGATTGCTTGGGAGTTAGTGCTTTATTATTTATGTGGATGTTATGACAAAGGTTGATTTATGGAGCATTTTAAAGAAGATGTAGGGTATAGCTGGCAATTACATTGCTAACTCTATTTCTTTTCTTTGTAAACAATAATAATACATAATTTTTTTTTTCTTCAAATTCTAGATATTTGTAATATGCCAAAACTTTGTAATGTATATTGGATTGGGTGTATGTCTCACAGAGATTTAAATCAGTAGTAAAACATACCAAGATCCTGCAAAAGCTTAGATTTCTACTAACGACGAACGGTGTCTTTGTTTCGTTTGCAGAGCAATTCATTATATTTTTTGGTGATACTCTTTCTTTCATTGGTGATGGGGATTGTTCTCAACTTCACCATGTTCTTATGTACCATAGTCAACTCAGCTCTAACGACAACCATTGTTGGAGTCCTCAAAGGGGTCGGGTCCACGGTATGCACTGCTGACGACATCTTATTGTAGAATAGTTGGTGAAATAGACCTTGAAAACAACTCCTCAAAATACCAAATTCTTGTAGACCCCCAAAATTTTATTTTCTTTTCCGTTTCTTGGAATAGATCATGTGCCTTTGTTGATCCGATACAAGACACTTACGAGCATGATCCAATTAATGCATGCTTTCTTGTTTCTCAGACTCTTGGTTTTGTCCTCCTGGGAGGCGTGCAAGTGCATGCTCTGAATGTGACAGGATTGGCCATCAACACAGCTGGCGGATTATGGTATTCATATGCCAAATATCAGCAAAAAAAGAACAAGCCCCCAGGGCTCGAGTTTGACGTTGAGGCTCATCGTAAATAATAATAGCAAGTTATACCGAAAGATTGCAGGTGGAGTGTTCCTTTGTTGTCTTGCTAAAGTTTGCACGGATGCAACTGCGGTTTTTGGTTGGTCCAATCTGTAAGTTCCTGAACAGTTTTTAGCAGCAAATCTTTCATATGTTGTACTCGCAGGAATATACAATCAAAGTTTGATGCATGAGAAATTGATAATAAAAAACAAAACAAAAAAAATATAGTTAATCGTTGTTCTTTCTCGACTCCTGTTGATTGATTAATCTTCAGCTAGCTGCCTCAGCAAAACTTGGACCCTTAGAAAAGGAATCATGTTCAAAGATTGACTTCCATTAGAGACCCTTTTTTTTATTTTTATATTTTTCCCTTTCCTTATGTGTGATGTGATGGAAAAGTGACCAGAACTTGGAGAATTTAGATCAAGCCAGATCTGGTGACTATCAGGTATCAACAAACATTAATCAAAGGAAGATAGCAAGTTCTATGATCTATTTGTCCCTTAGATACTGATCATCAAAATAGTTCCTATTTATTAAATATTTACTGTTCAAAATATTACCTAGGAGGATTTTGTTGATTAGTAATATTCGGTTAAACACCTAAAAACTGAATAAATAAAATAATAAATAAATGGACAAACAAATAAACAAATAAACACATAAATAATACAGCCCTTTCACTTGTCAAAGATGAAGGAGATACGTTTGTTAATTGTTTAAATTTCTTTTTATCACTAAAACCCCCTAAATTTGGTTTGGAACATCTAGTCTTAAAAAATTGAATTGAAATCACAATTTTCTCTTGAAAAAGACGTAACCTTCAATTTTTTCTTTTTCATGCCAATAATTCATGAAGCTACAGTCACGGGTGGGATCTGTCAATTTGATTCTCTAACAATAACAATACAAAACCTCTTTTAACTAGACAATATTGCCAGAATTCATTAATGTATAGAGACAATCCAGAGAGGCAGACAAGGCATAGGCAGCCACAAGATGGACCATTGGTTGGAAATTGAAATCTCTTTCTTAAGTTTAAACTGTGTTTAGACATTATGGTTGGACTCTAAAGTTGTTACATCATCTTGATAGGAGCTACTGAGTTATTTCACTTTGATGTATTTGGAGGCATTCCATGTGATCTTGAAAGCTACAGATTTTGGGGTAAGCCAAAACTCCTTTCTTCAAACTTTGGTGGGTCTTGGAGATCAAAAACCTCTCTAGCTAGTTTTCCTTGAATAAATAAAGAAAACACTCTACTAGATATCTAGTCACATTTTCTCCTCGAAAGTATGGAGTAATTTTGCTGCAAATGGAATATTCTTTGGACCAAACTAGCACCAAAAATTTGGTTGGATGGATTTGAATATTAAATTTTTGAAAGAGGCGGGATCTATTGTCTAATTTTTTTGTCTTATTTGTTATCACTATGAATAATTTTTTTTCTTTATTTATACAAGAGAAGGGAAAATGTCACCACTTTTGGGTAAAGCTAAGCGTGACTCAAACCCTTAACTTATGGCTAGGGTGAGGGGCTTACAACCAACTAAGCTGTCCTAACTTGTCTTCGAGTAAAATTTTGACATCTTATTAAATTGCTTAAATATTTTTAGAACATAAGTCTTATTCATTTGGTCAGGTTATTAAATTTAGATGACATGATAAATAAATAATGAAGAAACAATCAATAAAACAGGAAGCTAGAAACTAAGATTTGAACTCTTTTTGAAATTAATTTATATGTTCTTTGTAGTGACTAATGAATACTGAGTGGAATTGAGATTGAAGAAGAGATATTTACGAGTGTTTTGAACTTCAATTCTAACACATCAGTTACAACTATAAATATTGTAAAACTTTCTACAACTACAATAAAAAACAAAAAGTTGCTATAGTGTAAGGTTCTCACATGGTACAATTAAAACGTCAATTACAATTAAAGTTTCAAACGAAAACTCAGTTACATACTTTTTTTTTGTTTATAATAATTTATTAATTTTCTTTTTAAATTAGTGCCTTTGGCCTACAACCAAATTCGGCTGTTGGGTGGCATATCGGATGCTCATTTATGAATGGGATTTTTAGCTTTCCTTCGCGTGCGTCGTTGTCTACTCTGATTCCACACTCTTCACTCTTGTGAGCTCAAAGAGTTTTCTTTCCTTTTGTTTTACCTTTTTTCCTTTTTGATCTGTAACGTGAAATCATTAATCTAAAGCTAGCAAGAATATTTATTTTAAGTAAAGAGACCTACAGTTAGATGGGAGGAAACATCTACTAGTATTTAATATCATTATTTTCACATGTTATTCACACAAAAAATATGTATTTTGAAAAAAAAAATTGCTTGAGACATTAACTCGAATACTAATTTTTTTACTATATTTATGAGTTATTATTTATATGGGAAATGCTACCAATGACATGATATGATTTCAAAAGTTAAAACATAGACTTGATTGTATCTTAGTCATTCCTTCTTTTCCCAGATTTCATCTCTCTTAGGGGAGAAAAAAAAAAACCCCAAAACTCAAATCTTTCTCAATGCGTCTTATTATTTCTTCTTCTTCTCTTCTTCTGTTTGTATTGTGAAAATAATTTATGTTTGGAAAGTAATTAGTTATTAATTGTTTCATTGAATGTTAATTCAATTTGTGTTTTAGAAATTAAATAGGTATTAATTGTTATTGAAAGTTGTATTTTACAATTTGATTTGTGTTTTGAAACTTGTGTTTTTTAAAGTTTGCATGAAAATTATACTTGATTTTGTTGTATATTTGTTCTTGAGTTTCTATACATTAATTTTGTTTTTTTTTTAAGTTTTATATGTTGTATTTGATTTTTTATTTTGTCATGATTTTTGGAATTGTTGATATGATTTTTTATTTTGATTTTTGTTGAATTATAATTTATTGTTAATTTTTTTAATAAAGGTTTTTTTTAATTATTTTTAGTGTAATTGGGCAATCATTTGGTATGGACAGGACTACATAAAACCACATAAAAACCTTGCTGAGGTTGTGTCCTAACCCTTTGATGGTGCTCCACCAATGAAGAATAATTAAAACCATTCTCCACCATAGACCTCTCTTTTTTGTTAATATATGTTTAAAACATTGCTATGTCAATTTATGATGAGAGGTTGGATCTCCAAATAAAAAAATAATAATAACTCAAAATTGATATAAAAATAGGATTAAGGTTTGATGTCCCTATAATGACATACAGTTTTTAAAATGGTTAGGCAATATCAAAATCATAAAAATATGAGAAATTAACAAATTAATAGAAGTGGATAAAGATTTGGCGATTTAACGACATATATTTTATCAGTACAGATGTTTTTCTATAGACAATATTCTCCCAAAAATAGAATTTGAATTAACAACATTGATTTCACGTTTTATTTACCATGAACAACATATGTTTGTACAAATTTCCTCTCAAGAAACGAAATATTCAAACTGCTTCTCTTTCTTTTCTCTTTCTCTCTCTCTCTCTTATTTTATTTTATATTGTTTTTATTTTATTTGGTGGAGAAAGTTGTTATCACTGTATATGTGGCTGGGAATTGGGATTGCAAGCATTGTTGACCATGACTCAATGCTTAAGCAATGAGTCTCAATCTCTCCAATTAAACGAACACGAATTGCAGCAAAAAGGTGTTTCAAGAAAAAAAACTGCTAAGAACCCACATCTTCTTCATTGCTGTCCAAAAACGACAAGTGCTTGGTAAATATGCTTCTAATTAGGGGAAAAAATTCTCACTCTCATGCCTCCCTAAACAAAAGACGCCTTCTTCCTATTATTATTATTATTATTATAAATTTGAAAGATTTAAGTGTTAAAGTTTGCTTCTCAAGGTATAATTTGATATGATTTTGATGCTAGAATATGCTTGAAACCATACTCTATATATATATATATATATTCAAGTCAAAGCAACGTGCTTAATACTATAAATTTTGAACTTCAATTGAACTTAAAAGCTTGTATGGAAACATTGTTCAAATTAAAAAAAAAAAAGAAGTTTAAATTATTTTTGTTATTATATTTTCTCTCACAGAATTTAAATTGCGAAAGTATTTTAAGTTTGAATTTTTAGTTCAAAATATGTGCTCAAAAAGATTATTAATAAGAGCCTAACAATTGAAAACTATGCTCTAATAGTAGTGTTTTTTTATTTTTATTTTTTTCATATAAACAAAAAAAAATCTCCTACTACCCGTTCATTATTTTGAAGTAGGATTATGACCATGCCCCTTTGGCAATATTTTTAAAATAGTTTTTGTTTTGGGTAAAAATCTAAAAATAAAAATATTTTGAGAAATGTGTTAAACTGTTTTTAAAATTGTGTTTAGTTTGTATATAATAACATGTTTTTGAAAACAAAACAAGTTTTTAATTAAAAAAATCTTTACTATTTTTCCTCTCTGTTCTCTTTTCCCTTTCTCATCTTTCTCTATTTCTCGTTTGCACATCGCTAAAGTTTACCGCCACCTAGGTCATTGACATCGACATCCTCATTTGACGATGAGGTTGGAGGAGGTTCTTTCCCAGTGAAGATCGACAAGATCTCTTCCTTCGTCTTTTTTGATCTCTTCATTCGATGTGAACTCCAATGGCTAGATCCAATACAGATTGCGTCTTCTTCGAGCTTCACAAGGCTTCGACGGAGATCTCATGGTTCGGGGGTCACTGGGCTTTACCGACCAAGGTTGGGTCGCCGAAGTTGGGCGGCAAGGGGGAGATTCGCCGGAGAAACAAGATGGGATAGGAGGAGGGGACTGGGGCGGGGCGGCAAGGGTCGTGGGGCATTGGGGCCCTAGATTTGGGTTGTCGTTGATGATCGGTGGGACGCTGGGACGGCAGCAGGTGGGGTGAAGAGGGTCGCTGGTCATGGGTCAGTGAAATAGAGCAAGGGAGTGAGAGAGAGTAAGGGAGAAAATGAGAATGAAAACAACTTTTTTTTAATTTATTTTCAATTTTGGGACTTTTTTGTGGTGTTTTCAATTTTTTTTTTGTTTTGTTTTACAACAAATGCATATTTTTTTAAACCATTTCTATTTTCTTTTGTATTTTGGGAAATGGGAAAAACGGCTTTTAAAAACGGAACCAAAAGTTTTTTTTTTCTTCCTACAATGTCAAAATAGTACGTATCGCTAGATGTTTTACGTAGGCCCACTACGTATAAAGTTCTCCAATTTCATTTTGTTTTATTTGACTTGGAAAGGGTATTAATTTGCATGAAACTTGTTACTACGAAACAATTCAGAAAAGAAGATGTTTCATATGCTGATCAAGGCAATTTGTTTTTATGAAAACAAATAATCAACAAAAATAAATGAAAAGTCACCATACAGATATAGACAGCATAACCACCTTGCTTCTCCAACTCAGCATATCTGCTCTTGACGGCTGAGATGGTTGGTGTCACATGCACCGAATTTAGATCTAAAATAATTGAGAGGACTCATATATATACACACACACGAAAAGATAAGATTCATATTTTACGATATGGTTTCAAATAAAAATATTTCCTTTTTTTTTTTTTTCTGGCCAAGCTATTTCAAAATCAAATTAATAGTCAGATGTTTTTTTGGAAATTAAAGTGTTAATAACATGAGTAAATGTTATGAGTCAACTTATGTTTTTATTATAATATTGAATAAATGAATATATTATAAACAAGTTTATGCTACTAAAGCACTTCTTTTTTCTTTTCTTTTTCAAGTCATGAACTAAGTTCTGTTGTATAACGTGTTATATATATTAGAAATTAGATAATCTAATTCTACTTAGAGCCAAAAACGCGTAAGAAAAATAATTATAAAAACACACATAAAACTTATAGTGGCTAATCTTCAACATGAGAACTACGACCACTTTCAATTGTTGCAGAAATTCATTATGACGAAGAAATTTACAAAAAAAAGTTGCATACACATTTTTCTAAGTCCCTCTCTCTCTCTCTTTTCATTTTTATGAGTTGCACAAATAAGTCCTAGCATCACCTATTATAGGACTACAAAATAGAAGAGGAAGTTTCCCAAAAAATAGCTAACTTGCAACCGGGCTCCATGGCCTTGATCTGCCAGTGCCATGTAGCCAAATGTTGTTTCGCTCTAGAAATTCTTGACCCAGGGCCCGATCCTGTCTAGTGGGTGCCGCAGTGCTGACGCACTACTACCCAAGAAAGTGATGCTTCAACTCCAGTGCTATGACCCTCCAATCTCACGGTTGCGGTGGTGGTGTGTTGTTTCCTCCTTTTGAAATTTTGGGCTAAGGGCTCTGCTCCCACATCCTCCGAAAGCAAGGCTTCCTGCCACCCTTCCAACCTCTATGGTAGCCTTATCAGAAAGGTTGATCATTGTAATTTCCTTAATGAGTTGATAATCGATAGGTTATTAAATTAGGTGGGACAATCTTTAACTTGCAAACTAGACCTATGTACTACGGCAATAAATTTAGGTTTTATAGGTTTAGATTGTCATATCCTTAGCTTCTTTTTTTTTTTTATCACAGATCAAGTCTAGATTTTAAGTGGATAGAGCTCAATATCATAAATATATTTGCAATATTATCAATCAAGTACTTATATTTGGGGAGCTTTTAAAAAAGTCAATTTTCTTTGTGCAGATCGATTTTGCATTGTATAACTTGTGGAATTACAAGCATACGTAAAAAGAATCGAGTGCACGAAAAAAAAAAAAAAAGATCCTCTTTGTTCGTTTGTAGAAACAATATTTTAATAATTTAGTTTGTATAATAATAGATTTTTTTTTTTTTTTTATCATATCGATCTTCGTATTCTCATCAAATCCACGATACCATATTGTTTGTTTTAGTCAAACAAAACATGCCACCATATTGTTTGTTTTAGTCAAACAAAACATGCCAATACATAAGTATACTTCTTATTTCAATTTTTTGTTAATTTATCCCTCAATGTTTTGAAATAGAGCGTCTTTTAGTCTTATCCATTCTATGCTTTTGTTGGACATAATAACAAAGTGAAAAGACAAAAAAAACCTTAAATAGTTTCTAAACATTTTTTTGGCAAAGTTTTGTATGTTTGCTTCTAAAAATATTATTTGCGACGGATCTAGTTCTTTTTTTTTTTTTTGAAGTTTTGTTCTATTATTTTGATGTTTTTAAATGTTAAAATATTTTTTCTTGAAATTTTTTTAATCTTTTTTGTTCCTTTGGTGTTGCAAAAAAAAAAAAAAAAAAGTGTAAAGAATGAAATTGAAACATGTTTCTCAAAAACAAGAGATATAGTTATAGTTTTTAAATTAAGATGATAAATTAAGAAAAAGTTGAAATTGAGAAGGTACATTTGTAAGTACCTTTATATGTATGTGTGTATGCATGCATGCATTTGTATATATATATATATATATATATAAAAGACTACTCCATCACACCCATATTTTCTTATAATAAAAGTAAAAAGAGCCCAAAAACCCAACAATAAAGAATAAATTTTAGTCATCTCCAAAAAAAAAAAAAAAACAAATTTTAGAGAAAAAGGAAAGTAACAGGAGATATTGATTTAAAATATTTGCTATATATATATATATATTTGAGATCCCTTATATATATATAGAAACAGTTTTCGCGGTGTTCATCCCGTACTTAAATTTTTTGTTCAACATTATACTATTGTTTGTGCGTTTGTGTCACGTTCAATAGATATATATAATCTACCATAATATCACATTCTACTTGCTTTATGTAACAAAAAAATGTTATACTACGACCGCGGAGGTAGAGACTTTGTCATTCATATATTTTTCCATTTCATTTAGGGGTTTTTTTTTTATATCATAAGCTACATTCCTTAAAAAAAGAAAAACTTAAATACTAAACTGTCTTCCTGTAATTTGCATTTTCTAAACTTCATGACAAATAAGAAAACATTAATAATGCTAGGAGAAAATTACATGTTATGCTATACTTTTAAAAAATTGTGTTGATTCATGCCACAATTAAAAAAAGTTATGCAATACTATCATCCATATTACATATTAAATTATACCACAAATAAACATATTTGATATTTATAAAAACTAAATTTGCCAAATCAAAACTTAGTTTTCTGTAAAGATTATGTTCTCTTCGTTACAATAATAATATTACCCCTCTCGAGCGAAAAAAAAATAATAATAATAATAATATTATTATTGTTATTATCCTTTCAAAAATTAAAAATTAAAAATTAAAAAGTGAATTTGATGCGCTGGTTAAAGTCGCACAATTGGGGGTTTAGTGTAGTGTGAGCTGGAGAAGCCCTTGTTTTCGTTATTTTATTACCTCAATCTCCTTGAACTCTCACAAATTTATCCTTTTTGTCCCTACATGTAAATTACAAGAGTTTCATCCCTAAATTTCAATGAAGTATTTGACATCAATAAAGACAAAAGGAGGTGTGACTCATGCATAGGACGGACACCTTATTCGTTCCGGTCCATTGCTGCTAGGTATCTTTTTTTTTTTCTTTCTTTATTTTTTTTTTACATTTTTTAATAAATGTTTTAATTCTTTAGTGTAAAAATATTTTTAATACAAATGCTAATTTGATACATCAATGATAAATTGACATTTCAGGGCAAAAAATACTAGCTTATATTTTATGTCAAATTTGTCTATTTTAAATTTTGCAATAATGTTACCACCAAATATAACATATAACAAATTTAACATTTGAATTCTATTGATTTTTTCATTCTAATCATTGCAATTTTGTCACTTTAAATTATTTTCATATTAAAAATTTACTTTTATAAGTTTCAAGGCTAGTAATTATGACAAAATATAATTAAAACATGATGTATTAGAGCATAAAACAAAATATCACATAAAATATTTTATTTTTACACTTTTAATGATAAATATAATATTAATAATGACGCTTGTATTAGTGATGGTTTAACTCTGCCCCTCAACATTTACTCAATTGAAAGAAATAAGCTCCAAACTTTTAAGATATTAATTTGAATAATATTCAAAGGTGTGATAGGGGTTTAATATCTGAGCAAATTCATTTTCTACCCCCTTCTAAAATTAACAGGGGACTCTTTATTATTAATGTCAGCCACATGATAACATGGAGTTAAGTTCAGGCAAAGGGTGAAAAAGTTTAAAGAATATTACAGCGTAGTATCCTCCCTTTTTTTTTTTTTCAACTCACTCCCTGACAGATTCTCTGTTATTACAGCGCAAAATAAATATGGATCAGGATGCTTGTTGACAGTTTGATTGTCTGCATGTTCTGTAACAGTTACGTACTTTAACTGATGTGTTTTTTACATTAATAATTTGACGGCGTAAGCTGAACTCACTCTCTCTCTCTCTCTCTCTCTCATCCACATTCTTTCTTTTCATTCTTTATTTTTTCACATTTGTGTCTAAACTCAGGCCTCACTCAATGAAAACAATGAAAAGAGAAATTTACTTCTAGTCAACTGATATTCTATTCTTCTTTAGTTTCGTACTATGTTTCTCTCAGGTGATATCTCTGCTTGTAGAACTTTTACTTGAGCACAGCATTTCTAATTTTTTTTTAATTTTAGTTTTAATGTTTTAATCTTTATTAAGGCAGATTCTTTGTGCTAAGTCAAGTAATGATATTCACCTGGTTGTGAGCTTCGTTGGGAACACTTGAAGAAGAATAATACCCCACAACAAGTACTTAACAGCTTGAGATACGTTTCTTCATAATGTGGCTTTTCCTTGCTGCTCTGGCTCTTCAAGAGAGCGTCTGAGAGCCTACAAAAGACAAACTCTTCTTTTGCTGGCTTCTTATGCATACATTTTGTGTGTAGAGTTTAGAGAGAGAGAGAGAGAGCCTTGAAATGGATTCTGGGTTCTCTTGAGGAGAAGGGGAATTTAGTTGTTTCTGGGTGTTTTCTGAATTGGGTTTAGCTCAGGTGTTCATTTTCAGATCTGGGTCTTGACAAAGAACCTTCTTGGGTTTTTCTTTTTGGGGATTTTTGGGTTTGTGTTTTTTTTTTTCTTCTTCTTCTCCTTCTTTTTTGATTGCTTTGTATTTGAGAATATGGCTCCAAGACTGGATTTTTCCAAATTGTGGGCAAAGGATAGTACACGGAAGGGAACACCTGTGGTGGTGACAATGGAGAATCCGAACATTTCTGTTGTGGAGATTGACGGTCCAGATGCCGCATTTAGGCCTGTGGAGAAGAGCAGAGGGAAGAATGCTAAGCAAGTGACTTGGGTCTTGCTTCTCAAGGCTCACCGTGCTGTCGGTGGCCTCGCTTGGCTAGCGACAGTGCTCTGGGCATTGCTTGGTGCTATCAAGAAGAGATTAGTTCATAGGCAAGGAGTAGATGTGGATACTGAGAAGTTGGGAAAGGGAAAGTTGCTATTTAGAGTCATTAAGGTGTTTTTGGTGACTTCCTTGGCAACTCTGGCCTTTGAGGTGGTTGCATACTTCAAAGGTTGGCATTATTTTGGGAACCCGAATTTGCATATTCCGCGGACTTCTGAATTGCAAGGGTGGCTCCACATGGTCTATGTTGCCTGGTTAACGTTCCGGGCTGATTACATTGCACCTGCTATTCAAGCACTCTCGACGTTTTGTGTTGTCTTGTTCCTAATCCAATCGGCAGACCGTATGATACTTTGCTTAGGTTGCTTGTGGATAAAGTACAAGAAAATTAAGCCGAGGATTAAGGGAAATCCTTTCGAAATGAGTGATGTTGAGAAATATGCAGGCTATGAGTGTCCAATGGTTCTCGTTCAAATCCCAATGTGCAATGAGAGAGAGGTAACTTATGTTGAGCTTTACTTTCCCTTTTTATGCTCCATTTGCTTTGGCATTTTTTTTTTAATTTGGTTCCTTAATTTGGTCTATTGTTTCTCGCTAAAGGCAAACTCTTGAAAAGGGACTTCTTTTCAACTAAAGAGTAGTTAACTATTCAAGTCATTATTGAGGGCTTCCTGTAGTATTTCGGATCTGTTATTTAGCCACAATAGTGCACTAATATAACGAATATGATGTCATTAGTGATGGAAACATTCAAAAGTGTATAATTAGCCAATGGACATTAGCTACCACATTTGCTTTTGATGTCATTAGTGATGGAGACATTCAAAAGTGTATAATTAGCCAATGGACATTAGCTACCACATTTGTTAGCTACCATATTTGCTTTTGATGTCATTAGTGATGGAGACATTCAAAAGTGTATAATTAGCCAATGGACATTAGCTACCACATTTGCTTTTGTAGACTTTGATGAAATTTACAAGGTTTTCTTGCACCGTGGCCTGATGTAGGTGTATGAGCAGTCAATCTCTGCAGTCTGCCAAATTGATTGGCCGAAGAACCGTTTACTGATTCAAGTTCTTGATGATTCCAGTGATGAGAGCATCCAATGCTTAATTCAGGCAGAGGTTGCCAAGTGGAGCCAAAAGGGTATCAACATAAGATATCGGCATCGAGAAGTTAGAACTGGTTACAAAGCTGGGAACCTCAAGTCTGCAATGAGCTGTGATTATATCAAGGACTATGAATTCGTAGCAATTTTCGACGCAGATTTCCAACCAAATCCAGATTTTCTTAAGCAAACAGTGCCACATTTCAAGGTGGAGGATTGTAATTTTTAGTTTGACACTCAGGAATTCATTTATTACTTATTATTTCTAAAAAATTCTTGCCTTGTGTTACAGGACAATCCTGGACTAGGTCTTGTTCAGGCTAGATGGGCCTTTGTGAACAAGGATGAAAACTTATTAACTCGTCTTCAAAACATTAATTTATGCTTCCACTTTGAGGTGGAACAGCAGGTTAATGGGGTGTTCCTTAACTTCTTTGGTTTCAATGGAACTGCTGGTGTTTGGAGAATTAAAGCGCTTGAAGAATCTGGGGGGTGGCTTGAAAGGACCACTGTGGAAGATATGGATATTGCAGTCAGGGCCCATCTCAATGGTTGGAAATTCATCTTCCTTAATGATGTCAAGGTAACAATAAAGGATAGTGGTTCCTCCCATTTAATCTTAATCTAATATCTCAAGCACCGTTTACAGAATATAATAACATTGCATTTAGAAATCAAGGGGAATAAATGCTGCATTCTCTTGATGCTAAGTAAAGAGATGCATGAATTAGTAGTTATTTTTTCCCTTTTCCTATTTTTGTGACAGTATTTATTTGAGATTGATTTCATAGGTACTTTGTGAAGTTCCCGAGTCATACGAAGCTTACAGGAAACAGCAACACCGCTGGCATTCTGGTCCTATGCAACTATTTAGATTATGTCTTCCCGCAATTTTAACTTCTAAGGTACTGCCAGCGCTTAATTTCGTCGGTTCTCTGCTATTATATACAACATGGATTTGAATATCTTGAATTCCTCTTAATTATGCAGATATCAGCATTGAAGAAGGCAAACTTGATACTATTATTCTTTCTATTGAGGAAACTCATCCTTCCATTCTATTCTTTCACATTGTTCTGCATAATTCTTCCACTAACCATGTTTGTTCCGGAAGCCGAGCTTCCTGTGTGGGTCATCTGTTACGTGCCCCTTTTTATGTCTCTCCTCAACATTCTTCCGGCTCCTAAATCCTTTCCCTTCATTGTTCCTTACCTCCTATTCGAAAACACGATGTCTGTCACCAAATTCAACGCGATGATCTCTGGATTGTTCCAGTTGGGTAGCTCTTATGAGTGGACTGTTACAAAGAAGACCGGTCGGTCATCAGAATCAGACTTACTGGCTGCTGCCGAGCGGGAATCAAAGACTGGGAATCAGTTGCAGATCCACAGAGGAGCTTCTGAGAGCGAGCTTATAGAGTTGAACCGGCTTATGGAGCAGAAAGAAGCAGCTGCGGTACCTGTCAAGAAAGTTAACAAGATATATAAAAAAGAACTCGCTTTGGCATTCCTTTTGCTTACGGCTTCTGTTCGGAGCCTGCTATCAGCTCAAGGAGTCCATTTCTACTTCCTTCTTTTTCAAGGAATCACCTTTCTCCTCGTGGGTCTTGATCTAATTGGTGAGCAGATGAGCTAAGAATGCATGGCAGCCAAAAGAAAAGGAAATCCCCATCATAATTTGTGGGAAATCACAGTGTGGGAATAAGCCTGTGATTCAGTTACAAACAATCTACTTTGTTAGTCCATATTTTTATTTGAAGAAACTTGATCATTTTGACATGCCATAGGTATCAAACTTGCTTCCATTTGCTATAGGTTGAAAACAGAATTTCTTATTCTCTTTTTTCCACTCCATATTCATTGTAGCTATATTGATTCTTCCTTGGGTGTGAATTTGGCGTCTCAGATCCAAGCCATATTTGTATTGTAGAATTTGAAAAGCCAGAGTGGAGTCTAAGAATGCTAATATTTCTCCTACTTTGGTCTTGTGTCACCTCATATAGAACAAATAGTCTCTCTCTCTCTCTCAGATGCCTTTCTTTTCTTTTAGCGTTTTATTTGGCACCTTGTAATAATTGTACTAGTGCATTGTATAATATTAATTGTCTCTGTTGTTTTCCTTTTTACATTTTGTCTAAATGAGTCTGCACATGTACTGTGGTCAAAAAATCAAATAAGATATTACTTTAAGCATTACTTCTTTTGATAAATATCAAAGTGTCGGCAGAGAAAAAAAAGAGGGGAAAAAAAAAAAAACACCTTTGTTTCATGGCATTTTGCGATGGCTGAGGTTTGTTTGGTTCATTTGACTTGTCTCATAGGTGAGGGCCTCATGATTGCAGGGAAAGGGATCTTTTTGGGCATATGCTGATTCTTACTCTAGCTTTGCATTATTTGTTGTGTTTTTCTTGTGGCGGCTGAGGTTTTTCTCTTCTCTCTTTTCTTTTCTTTTTTTTTTCCCCTTTTATATTAGCTCATGTACTTTTTTTCCATATGATATTCCAACTCATTTGGGATTGGGATTGCAATCTTAAGGGGCCAGAGATATTTTGTGGGCATGTTCTGATTCTGGCTTTCTGAGATTTTTGGAAGTATAGTTAAGAACAAACACCCAATTTTTAACTTGGAGTAGCCAACTATGGTCCACTAAATTGAATTCTTTGGAATGGACTGCTTTTTTATTAGTTTTGAGCAGCCAACTGTTTTGGCACTTCTAGTTTTAGCACCTCATTAATTTGGACCAGCAAAAGTTAGATGCCATATAAGTAGAGTCAAGGGCAGGGTAGGATAGTACTTAAAATTGGTGGAAACGCTCAATCATGGTCACAATTAATTAATGTTGGTGTTGGATTGTTGCCCAGTTGGGACATCACCATTTAGATTTACATAGAAATCCCTAACAGAAACTTGTATTGATTAACCAATTAAATACGCCACCACACATTATTCATCACAATTGTCAGTCCACAAAAATGAATGATGGCAACAAATGTAATTAAATGGGAGGGGTCTATCCTTGTAGATTATATGTTTTATGTTATTACCTTTAATGGATTGGACCTTAAAGTGACTCGAAGAGAAGAAGAAAAATAATGCTACAAAAGATTGCGCATAACATTATAGAGTGCTAGATAAAGGATGTGATAAAGCTACAAAAGCTTAAAATAGTTCACCCCCTTGTTTTAGACTTTAAATAAGTCTTAGACGCATGCATAAGTGCTTAATTAAGAGCCAAGAGAACTTAGATCCCCCTTCAAATAGGATATATATATATATATATATATATATATATATATATATATATATATATATATATATATATATATATATATATATATATGAGAAAATTACATGTTATACCACATTTTCAAAAGTTTGTCTATTCATACCACACTTAGAAAAAGTCACGCCATACTATTATTCATATTACATGTTAAGTTCTACCATAAATAAATATATATGGCATTTATAAAAAAATAAATCTTAAAAAATAACTTTTATGAAAATTTCCCTATATATTATATGTATGTAATCTTTTAGAAGTTCTATTGTGAGGACCTCAAAGTTCCCCACATGCATGCTTGACTAAAACAGAGCATGCTAGATCTATCGAACTACATTTGAATCTCGCATGAAAAGAAAAACAATAAAAATAATTTCTACACGACTCGAAATTGGAGGGTCGCTCCTTAAAAAAAAGTGATTTATCTTTTGGTACCTTTTGTTTTAAGTTTATTTGAAAACCATACATTTGAGTTTTTATCTCATCGAACTTGTATCTTCATATTAGATTTATTATATAAATCTATAGTTTTTTTTTTTTTTTTAATGTTCAACCTTCGATTTTGACCATAAAAATGCATAAAATACCCTCAAATAGGAAAGCAAAAAACTAAAAAAATTAAACTTATGGTTTTGACCTCAATATGCTTAAAAAATACTCTTAAAATGGTTTTTTTTTTTTTTGTGTATGTTTTTGTCTTTTTTCTTCTAATTTTAACTGTTTTTTCTCTTTTTTTTGACAGTTAATTTGAGCACCTTAAAGGTCAAATCTAGCTTTTGACTGAGATAATGTACAGATTTATATAATTTAATATAATAAGAAGGTACATATTTGATGAGTTTAAAAAAAATGAAGGTCTAGATAAACTTTAAACACATAGTATAGAATGGTAAATATGCAATATATATATATATATATATATATATATATCGTAGACTTAGTGAATAATAATAGACATAATAAAAATTAAGTAATCTATTTATTAAAAAAAATAAAATAAAATAAAGACAAAATTAAGGATCATAATGAAAGAGAGGGGACTATCTTAGGGTCTTAAAGGATTTGAGTTTAAGAGGAGTGCTAGTTGCATCCTCTTTCTCTCTTTTTTTTACAGTATTTTTGTTCACTGTCTGACACATAGACTCTATTATCTTATTTTCTGTTTAAATAATAAATTATAATGTTAGTGAATTCTATGTTTCAAGTAGTAATTGAAGAGAGTGAGAGAGTGTTGCTAGCACTCCTATGTAAAACAAATTGTATTAAAAAAATTAAACAAATTCCACCATAAAAGTTTTGAGACCGGGAGGAGATTCTATAAAAGGAATAGCAGTTTCATAAAAATTTTCGATTTTGTCCCTCACTAATGATAACTACAACGCACAAGCAAACTTTTGTAAGAAAAAAAAAGGGGGTGTTATTAATACCAATGACCCTTAAACTTTAAAGTCTCTTGTATTTTATCTCCTGAATTTTAAAAATCACCACTTTACCCCCTAACTTTCAAAACTCCTTACTTTGCCCTCTCAATTTTAAAAATCACCACTTTGCCCACTGAACTTTCAAAGCTCCTCAGTTCCCTCCTGAACTTTTGATTTTTTGTTCAATAGATAGAATTAAGCTCACTTGAAAGTAATAAAATTTTATTTTTGCTCTTATAGGTGACCCATATAAGAATCACGTAGGCTTAATTCTGTTTTTGAGCAATTTCTAGACCAAAAAATCTTCAAAAATATGGTTACCATTTAAGGTTTTGAGAAGGGTTAAAGTTTGGAAGTTAGGGTTTTGTTCTTGGTAAGTTCTCTCCTCTAAAATCATTCTTTGAGTATTTTTCTTTCATGGGCAACATCTAATCTGAATTTGTTTGCGTTTTTGTGAAAAATCCTTGTTTTTAACCCATCATACATGTTGTACCTTGAAAGGGGTCGGTAGTTATTAAAAGTAAATAAAACATATTAAACAAGTCAAAATCCAAAAATAACTAATTTATCAAAAATAAATCAAATATATATATATGCTTCGCACTGTCTTTAAATTAATTAACTGACATATATATAATAGTCCAAAAATAAATGAAATATATACACTTCGCATCGTCTTTAAATTAATTAGTTGATATATATATATATATATATTTAATAGTCCAATAAAAACAACTTTTTAAAAAGTACTTCGGGACAATGTTGAATAATATATGGTATAAAAAAGATAAACCGTTTCAAACCTCAAGCCTTTAAACTACCACCATCAATGACTACGCTACAATTCAAACTGGTATCTCGATGGGGAAAGTATTTAGTACAAGGATGATCCAAATGCAGAGTAGGGGGAGAAAGAAATAACAACAATAACCAGTAAAATCATACCATAAAACAGAGATTCTGACATCAATCAAATCACAGTGCATAGCCCAAATGTAAATAATCAAAATATGTTAAAAAAAACTGTCAAACTTCAACATATGCGATCCAATGCATGGTGAAACCAATAATCAAGGATTTTAAAAACTCTTCCAAAATACTGTTATCATTTTCATGCACAACTCATAATATGTGAAACATTCAATAAACACAATCTATGCAAGAATAAGATTAAACAATAAAAAAGGAAATAACAATAAATAAATATAATTTAAACAACTATTCGCAAGCTCATTGAAAACATAAACCAACAGTATACCATATTTAAACAAACAAACATAATACTTATAGTTTTAGCCCATCACCCATGTTGTGGATTGTCCGAGATTACACTCTATGTGACTCTATCTCTGAGACTATGCAAATCTCAACTGTTGAGGGACATCCACCCAACGATAATGTTTGCAAACTCTTTGTGCTCAGAATTGCTTCTGCGAGACCAAATATCATTTCCAAAACTCTCTTCCAAAAACTATGATTCATAAACTCATGTTTTTGGGAAGGTCTACATGCATACATACATATATATGAAAAACAAGTTTTGACTTAAATACTAAAATCTCTAATACGTACCTAAGAAAGGGTACAAAGCAAAGGTGTTCACTAGGACTGTTCATGGACGGATGGGCGAGGGGCAGTTTGAGAGATAAAAATTTTCCAAAAGAAAATACACCTCCAAAATAGTCAAAATTCTAAAAAAATAAATTTAAACTCATGTATAATGTTTTTCCTAACAAGCTTCGTGAAGAGGAGGAGGTGCCATAACATTTTTATTTGTGGAAGTAGGCAACATCTCTACAAAATAAACAAGAAAATTCAAGTTGAGAAACTTACAAACATATCAATATGTTATACAATGTATTAAAGGAATATAAACAAATTAAATAAGTTATTTACTTCACCTTATTCGAGTTGCTCAAACGTCTCTAAAACCTCAGATTATCTTTCGCTTCTTGTTTTTTACCTTAAGCAGATTATCTTTCGGACACA
This sequence comes from Artocarpus heterophyllus, assembly GCA_025403435.1. Lineage (NCBI taxonomy): Eukaryota > Viridiplantae > Streptophyta > Magnoliopsida > Rosales > Moraceae > Artocarpus > Artocarpus heterophyllus. The sequence continues at coordinate 33,454,464 of CM046334.1, read as the reverse complement.
TGTTGATAAGATGGTACCTCAAGATACTAGTTCCATGCATCTTATAATTAGCAACATAAATTTGCCCACAATGAATGCATGACGCCTTAGGATCGTTAGGATTACTGCTCTCAATCATAGTAAAATGGTTCCAAACTTCTAATAGTTCTCCACCTTTTCTTTTAACCCCCTTTTTCTCCTCATTATTTTTGTTTTCCTTAATAATAGGATCTTGCTTACAGTTCTCTTGATCCTTGTCGTTAACAACAAGAATAGGTGTCCCAGTGTTGAAAGCAAATACTCTTATACATTACATATATATTTATGTATGTATACAGCAAAATCATCGTGAGTTATCTATCCCAAAAACCGTAACTTGATATTAGGAATTCTTTGAACATGAATAAATAAATAAGTAATTTATATAATATGTAATATACACGATCTTTTAAGCATAAAGAAAAATTTGGAATCGTTTTTTCTGTCTAACATGAATACATGATATACATAAGCAAACAATTTCTAAATCATTTTGCATTCTTTTTTTTTTTTATCCAAACAATGAACAAAGAGAAAAAGAAAATTACAAACATTTTGTAATATGCAGTTTAATTTTTTATCAGAACAGAGTGAAAAAAGTTTATTACCATACAGTCAACAAGCAACAAGAAACTTCGAATGTGCAAATTCTCGGCTACAAAAATCCGAAATGAGGCAGTTCCAAGCGTCAAGCGTTACAAATAACCCATCCTAAAAGATATTGGGGACAGTTTTGGTGTAATCATCATATATCAAAATGTGAGGGTCTAGGTTTTTGTCTAATCGATTTTCTAAAAATATAGGTTCATCGATTATTACAAGAATATCCATAAAATATTCTACTCACATTCAAAACTTACAAAATTGGTACCTAATCAAAGCTAACACCAAAAGATTTTCAAAGACAATTACTAGCTTGGTCTCGACTCTGTAAGGCTTCCAAAAACATTTAAAATAAAAAGAATTGCTAGTTCGTTTTCTGCAGAATTTACTGCATCAACACCTAGTTTAAAAAGGACATATCTTGGCCTATAAGTGTCTGATTAATATGATTCTTGTGGCTCGTAAAGCTTAGGACACGTATTTTATGGTTCTTAATTATCTTGATCAAAATCTAAACAAAAAAAAGTACAATTTACTCCTTTTTTTCCTAAGGCATCCAGATGCATAATTTCAACAAACTATGATTTGCATCCCAATTCAAAAGGCATCTCACCAAATCTTGATTGCACTACCTATATTTGTCCTAAGCATGGCTAGAAGATGGAAAATATGTTCATACATAATACAAAAAAGCACAAGAAACCCACTTACTAGTCAAAACTTAAAAACCTCCAAGCTAAGGCACCGTAACTATAATTTTATAAAAAGAACTAATTATCGAGGAATCAAAATTAACTGACATTTCCTTTATGTCAAAATCTAATGCTTAATTTGAAAGCCGGGCTTGAACTTCACTTAAGTTGTGGAAAACCATAAGACCTACTGATAAGCTCAAATTGACATATTCTTCATGCACCCATGCTAGAACTTAAGTGGACCAAGTCACGAATCATTAAAGTCCTAAATATCATTATGAATCACCATGTCACTTGTTACTCCTCAAGTCAATAGTCCAAACTTTTAACAAACAAAAATGAGAATTTCTCAAATTCCCACATTTATCAAGTGAACTTATTTGACCACATAACACCTCCTTCTACCATATCTTAATGTTTATGCCTAAAAGAAAAGTTCATCATTCTCTACATGAGCTCAAATCTTTCAACTCAAACACCCAAACAATTAGAATCTCAAAATTAAACAAAGGATAATGGTATATGAGCATATTCTAAAATATCAAATAAGGCCTTCTAATATGATATTTCAAAACTCAAATCTTAAAGAAGTAAAAAAATTTTAAAAAACTATTGATTTCATCACTTTGAAATTTATCGAGCATCTAACATGCACATATGTCCTTAACCAAGTTTAACATAAATCCATCATTACCTTTTTCTCTTTTCTATATATCAAATCATTCTTCTACTAGAATTAGAAACTTACCTAAAACCATTAGATTTGAGCTAAATAATATCTTCATAGTCCAAGTTCCTAAAACATGTGAAAACATGTGCTAAGCATGCCTCTAACCTCATCTTCATCTTCAAATCATGCTAAAGAAGATATCACTCAAACTATGATTTCACTTAACAAAGGTTTGACAAGTGTCTTTAAGCCTCTAACGACATGGTTCCCAAATATTTATATTCCTTGAAAATTCATGATTTTATCAATCTATCATCATGAAAAAGTCAACATATATGAAATAAACCAAGATGTCAAGTAGCACAACAAACTTTAATTAAAGAATAGGAGGACGATAGTAAATAAACTTTGGAACAAGGGAACCCTGCCTCAACCTTGAAAATAGCAAAATCCCCACTTTGTAGGAACTCCAGAGGAAAAATTGTTAGGCCTTCTATTCTTTTGTGAAATCAAAACAGCACTGAACAACAAATAAAACATAGGAGCTCAAAATTCAAATAAAAATTCGAATTGAAAACAAAGGAAATAAAGGGACCAAAATCCTATGCCTCTTTATCATGAAAATCACATGCAAATCTTTAGGAGTCTATAAAATCCCCTTCAAAATTAGTTTCTCTAATAGTCACAAGTGTTCTTGCTAAGAGTCCAAAACTTCCATTAGCCCTCAAGGGTAAGGTTTCCAAACACTACGGATTATGATTAATGTGGTTGGATGAATTGTTTATATGTTTTTAACTTGAATTTTTTGTTGATTTGTGTGAGATAAAACCTTAGCAAGGCGTTGTTTGCCATGATGGGGGCATGTTTCAAGTGCAAGAGATTACAAGTTGTGCTTTTTATGAAAGGTGCATGTATAAGTTTTTGTGACTATTCTTAATGTTTTAATGTATGAGGTTATTTTCCATTCTGTTTTGTATAAAATAATATTTTTACCTTAAAGTACACTCTTTAAGCTTTAATTGGACTTATGAATCACTTAAAAACAATTTTTTTTTAAGAGATTACAAGTTGTGTATTTAATGAAAGGTGCATGTATAAGTTTTTGTGACTATTCGTAATGTTTTAATGTATGAGGTTATTTTCTATTCCGTTTTGTATAAATAATATTTTTACCTTAAAGTACACATCTTAAGCTTTAATTAAGCTTCTGAATCACTTAAAAATGATTTTTCTATAACTAGTTATGATTTTTGCAAATTTAAAAAAGAAGCTGCCAATTTTTTTTTACAGACCTACTTAATCTGAGAATAAGGACTGATTTTAGTGTTCTTTAAATTTTCAAAACCTATCATACAGTAACTCTAAAAAAATTTCTATGAGTCTACTTTGATTTGGCAGCTGTTTAAGTAATTTTTTTATATATCTACAATATAATATTAATATTTTCATAAGCGTCCTTCGACAAAAGTTTGTTTATGATCAAGCTTTGTGTAAATTAGATTGAGTTGATAATTTGAGATTGTTAATTGGTTAAAATATGAATTTTAATAGTTATAAAACTAAATTTTAATACTCACTGAAATTTTTATAAATATGTATAAAATCTTAGTGTCGTGTCTTGATAACAAATGGATTATTTTGATGTTGAAAAATTTGACAAAACTGAGATTTTGTTGGCTAAGTTTAAAATCCACTTTATAGATGCTAAGGTTAATGTTTTGACAATATTGTAGGATAATAAACCTCATGCTATAAATTTCTATCCTTTTGGTTTTGCTAAGTAAATTGTAGATATATATATCTGGAGTGTGTGTGTGTGAATAAAGATATGAAATTAAATATTTTGGGTTGATAAATTTCTTAAAAAGGATATAATCATATTATGAGTGAAGCTCTAATCTATATTGTCACGTTATAGACAAAATTAATAACCTTGAAGGAGCATTGAGCATTCTTTAACGCCGAGCCTTAGTGTTTAGAGCCATAGGCGAAATTTTAAAACATGAGTTTCCAATTAACGACGCTTGATTGTTGTTGTATTTTTAAATAAACTTGTAAGAGCTCCAATTAACGAGAAATACTTGTTAAAATTAGGTAGGCACCTAACACGCGCCAATCGAACATAGCATAAGGAGCTTACATTTGAAAAACATCATCACTTAAAATAAGTAGAATTTTCATCTGCAGCGTAAGTAATGTGTAGAAACCTTATGATAATGCATGTGTATGAATTATGATGTCATGATTACTTTGATATATTGAGTTTTTCAATTGGAAATAATGTCGCATGATCCTGTTGTTATGCTCTTTCATGATAATATGAACCTTAACATGAATTTATACAAGTGTTTTGCTCATGAATTGTTATGATAAAAGGTAGTATGTAATAGAGCAGAGCAATCTTAGGAATTACCCAATGTCAATTATTATTATGAACATGAGCTATATGATGCTCAAGATATTTTGGGAATGATGCGACATCATGAATTATTTTCATATGAGAACTTGAACTAAGATATGACATCGTGATTGCATATTGGCATTTTTATGAAACGTTAGAAATGTATATAAATTTATGCACTACAGGCCCTTTAAGAGACCATAAATTTATGCATATTGCTCCTTAGTTCCCGGGTTATAGATGTGGCATCTCAAGTGGTCGTTGATCTCTGATTAGGATAAGCTCCGTAGCCATCCGTGCTACTGCCCATGCGAATGCCAATAGATTGTGACTCTGGTCTGACACGCAAGCCATATGTGATTAGTGGTACACTCCTTGAAGCCGAGTCTGATCTGTTAAATGGTAGGCGAGATTCATGTGTGCTGTTTCTCAGGCCTGTTGGCCTGGAGTCTATGACAGCCGCACAATTGATCATTTTCCGGCATAAGGCAGTCCCACGGGTCCAATTGATAGTATGTGCATGTTAGAATACTAGTACACAATGTATGTTGTGATGCTATGATATGTTGTAGAATGATTAGATTACACTAGGGTATGTCATGACCTGAACTATGTTTGAATGATTATCTTAAAACCTAATCTTGTGTTCTATCTAGTGATGTTGCAATTATGATCATGTTAAATGAGTGCATGTGATTAATGTTGTGCTTTATGTTGTCTTGGTTGAATATTAGATAAGAGCATATTTATAAAGTACGCAATTATCTATGATAAATTGATAACATTTTGATGTTTGGTAAGATTGTAATAAAGATGTAAGTAAGAATTCATGTTTCGTTATGGGTTACGACTCGTACTCAATATATATATATATATATGCATGGACAGTTTTTATGGACAAACTTGATAGGATATCCTTACATTGTATCCATTGCACTCATATGTAGAATAAGCCGACGTACTGAGCCTTCTTTATCGTTAGGATTTTGCTGCGGGTAAGTCTATATAATTAAATAGGAGAGAGTAAGAAAAATGATTGAGGGGGCGGTGTATGCGAGACGTGACCTAATTTGCCAACTTATGGATCATGTCTTTTGAAAGATTTTAACAATTACTAATGACCGAAACTTTTGTTACAAGTTTTTTGAGAAACAGTTATATGGCTTAACATTAATGTTGCACGTTCTAAGAATTGTTTTGAAAGACTGATGAAAATTTCTATTTATAAACATTATAAATATAGTGATGAAAACATTTTAAAAGGTTCAAACTTTTCCAATTTTTTTCACATTAATTAGGTAAATTAATCATTACAATCTTTAATTTCACTTAAGACTGGCAATACAAGTTATAGCACAACGAAACGACACGAACATAATACGATTTTTTAGCGTCAAAAAATTAATCCACTAGTCATTTTAGTGTCAACCAAAAATTGACCTATCCAAAAAGGTTATGTTTGTGTCAATATGCTCAACACTAAATTGACCTGTAATTTGTTTGTCTATTATTTTTTTAAAAAATATTTTGCCATAGTATATAGTATCAAAAAATTGACATTAAATTAGATGTGTTCATAGTATAGAAGTGATTTAATTTTATGAAAATATATATTTTATATTACTTTTATGTAATTTTGGTGCATAAATTATAAATTTAAAGTTATAAATGTCATGAGGAATTCGAGTTATTGGTTGATTTCAGGTTACAAGTTGATTGCAAGTTACGAGTTGATAAAGGGTCTCGTGTTACATATGTCACGGGTTAGTGCAGGTCATGTTTGTGTCAACCTGTATCAAGACAGATCATGTTAGTGTCAACCTGTATCAAGACAAATCATGTTAGTGTCAACCTGTATCAAGACAGATCATGTTAATTTTATGAAAATATATATTTTATATTACTTTTATGTAATTTTGGTGCATAAATTATAAATTTAAAGTTATAAATGTCATGAGGAATTCGAGTTATTGGTTGATTTCAGGTTACAAGTTGATTGCAAGTTACGAGTTGATAAAGGGTCTCGTGTTACATATGTCACGGGTTAGTGCAGGTCATGTTTGTGTCAACCTGTATCAAGACAGATCATGTTAGTGTCAACCTGTATCAAGACAAATCATGTTAGTGTCAACCTGTATCAAGACAGATCATGTTAATTTTATGAAAATATATATTTTATATTACTTTTATGTAATTTTGGTGCATAAATTATAAATTTAAAGTTATAAATGTCATGAGGAATTCGAGTTATTGGTTGATTTCAGGTTACAAGTTGATTGCAAGTTACGAGTTGATAAAGGGTCTCGTGTTACATATGTCACGGGTTAGTGCAGGTCATGTTTGTGTCAACCTGTATCAAGACAGATCATGTTAGTGCCATGATTTCCTAACCCGTTTGTGTCACAGGTCATGTTAGTATTAAGATATTTCATACCTTCTTGTTTTATACAATGTTATCAGCATGAACGCTCTAGTTCCTACACAAATCTTGACATCTAGTAAGTAAAGGTAAAGGTATATCATTTCACTTACTTATTTCTGTTCAATATGGACAGGCAAGCTACCTATTTGTTAAATGCTCAATATTAATAAAAAATGACTAATAGTAAGTACTTTATCTATGAACAATATGGATGGCCAAGCCGCCTACTTATTAATTGTTTATTATTGACTAACGTTAAGTGTTTCATCTTTGTTCAATATGGATGGCCAAGCCTCTTATCTATTGATAGCTTATTGTTGTTCTATCATATACATATTGCTATTCTTTATTCATCTAGTTTGGTATTTTTCTTAATATATAAATCAAGGGTGTAACCATCTTTACACTATTCCAGTGGTAATAAACGGCCAAATAACGGTCATAAATGGCTAGTTTTTGCTTCATAAATTGGTAAATTCTAAACTCCAACATATCATGTCTCAACTTCTTTTCTTTTCCCAAGAGATTGTCTATGGTTAAGATTTTTACAAAATTTTTAATGTAGTTGCACTATTTTTTTATCACTCTTGTTATGATCCAAATCATTATTCTTTTTATTTCTGATTTATCTTTTAATGAATTTCAACTTTTTAGTGTAGCAATAATGTTTATAGCTCTTCCACTTTTAATGATTGCTATTTACTTTGATAACATGTAATGGTTATACTATTTATGTTTTAAATAAATGAAATTTTAATTCTAATTATTATTGTATTTTATTATAGTTATCACTATGTCAAACCTTGCGAAGTTTGACTTCATTGTATTGGAAATCTAGGAAAGAATTATATACCTTGGACTCTTGATGAATGAAACACTACCCATGATGAATGAAACAATTTACGTTTCCAAGATTTTAGGAAAGCTAGTGATTATAATGCTAACATGTTCAAAATAGTTTCACAATTAAAATTTTGTAGGGAGAAAAATACTGATGAGAAAATGTTAAAAAAACACTCTACATTTCATGCATCCTACATAACCTTACAACAACAATACAGGTTACAAGGTTTTAAGAAAAATAATCTAAACTTATTTCATCCCTTCTGGTGGCAGAAAAGAATAATGAACTTTTGATTAAAAACCATTAGTCTCGTCCCACTGGTTAAGCAGCATTTCAAGAAGTAAATGTTGTAAATGTTAAAACTCTGGACGAGGATATAGTCACGGTCGTAGTTGTGGCCGTGGTTGGAGACACGACCAAGGTGGTTTTTACACCCCTTTACAAAATCACATGATCCAAAAGAAGCATCATGAAAGAATATATGATAAAGGGCTGAAGATTCTTGCCATAGATGTGGTACAAAAGTACACTGGGCTTGAGTCTACCGAGTGCTAGAGCATATTTGTAAACTTTATAAGACATCCCTAAAAGGAAAAGAAAAGGAATAAATTTTACCAAACATCTTGATCCAACACACGATTCAACACATCATGATGCTTCAGATTTCACTAATGATTTTGCTGACAATGACTTTGATGACAACTAATTAGTAAATATAAAATTGAATTTTGTTTGTCATATTTCAATTGTAAATTTTGGATATATTACTTCTATGTTTTATGATTGCTATGTTATGCATTATCTTGATAAAAATGTTCCTTATATAATAATATGTTTGAAACTTTATTCTTATTAAATTGATTATTTTTGCGTGAAGCTTAATATGGATTATATTAATCAAGGAACAATGTCAAAGATAATGTTGAGGATATTTGTATACCAAATAGTGGTATAACACACACTATCCTTAAAAGTAAAAAGTACTTTTCATATTTAAAACCAATAAAGGCAATTGTAAATACAATATCATGTCTTATAGACTTGATTGAAGGAACTGGTAAAGCCAGCTTCATATTGTCACATGGATTAAAGTTTTTCATAAATGATGCTTTGTTTTCACCAAAATTCCAAAAGGAATTTGTTGAGTTTTAATGACATATACTATCATGGATATGATACTCAGTTTGGAACTAACAAGATCATAAGCATATGTACATTACTAATGAGGTTTATGGAAAGAAGTACATATTAGAAAAATTACCAAAGTTTTCCTCAAGATTGCATTACACATTTTTAGATGTGATTGAATCATATATATTAGTTAAAGAAGATCGTCAAATATTAACCTTATGGCATGACCATTTGGGTCATCCTAGATTTATAATGATGTGAAGAATTATTAAAAACTCACATGGACTTCCATTAAAGGGCTGGAAGTTCCATTAAACAAGTAAAACTCCATGTGCAGCTTGTTCTTTTGAAAAGCTGATTTGAGGCCATCACCGGTTAAAATTGATAGTGAATACCTATGTTTCTTGAACGCATTCAAGGTGATATATACGAGCCTATTCACCCACAATATGGACCATTCAAATATTTTATGGTATTGATAGATGCCTTTGGCAAATAGTCACATGTTTGTTTATCATCAACATGCAATGTGGCATTTGCAAGATTTCTTGCCCAAATAATCAGGTTACGAGCTTAATTTCTTGATTATACAATCAAGAAAGTTAGACTTGAAAATGCTGGTGAATTTATGTCTCAAGCTTTTAATAATTATTGTATACCAGTTGGGATTATTTTTGAGCACCTGTTGCACATGTACATACACAGAATGGTTTAGCTGAATTATTGATTAAGCGCCTCTAACTTATTGCTAAACCATTAATAATGAGAACAAAGCTTCCTATTCTATATGGTGGCCATGTAATTTTACATGTTACAGTATTAATTCGCATCAGATTAAGTGCTTAACACAAATACTCCCTATTACAACCAGCATTTGGTCAAGAACTAAATATTTCCCATCTAAAGATTTTTGGTTGTGCAGTATATGTGCCAATTGCTCTATCATAATGCACAAAGATGCGTCCTTGGAGAAGGCTAGGAACATATGTCAAGTATGAATATCTTTTTACCATTAGTTTTTTTGAGCCTCGAACTGGTAATTTCTTACTCACATTTTGCTAATTATCATTTTAATGAGGCAGTTTTCCCAACATTAGGGCGAGATAAGAAACAGCTGGAAAAAGAGATTACATGGTGTGAACCATCTTTGTTGCATCTTGAACCTTACATAAAACAATATGAGCTAAAAGTGTAAAAGATTATGCACTTAAAAAATATAGCAAATTAAAAACCAGATGCATTCATGGATACAAAAAGAGTGACTAAGTCACATACACTAGCTACAAATGCTCCTGCTTATATTGAGATTCCAAAAGAACAAAATTGAAAAATGTTGCCACTCATGAATCTACGGCACACCTAAAGCATGGTAGACCAATTGGTTCCAAAGATAAAAATCCTCGAAAAAGAAAATGAGATACAAAACATGATGATTCCAATATAGAGGAATGTGTTCCAGAAGAAACACAAAGTGAGACAAACCAAGAGACTCTCGATGTTGCCCAAAACCCAAAAGGTTTAGAAAATAATAAGATATCTGTTGATTATGTCAATACAAAACGATCATAGGATTGAAATAAAATAAAAAATATTGATGAAATATTTTCCTACTAAATAGCATGTGCTATTAAAAATGAGGATCCTAAACCAAGATCTGTTACTGAGTGTAAAAATAGACACAATTAGACTAAATGGAAAGACGTTATGCAGACTAAATTAAATTCGCTTAATAAATAAACCTATTATTCTCACACATGAAGCTGTGAGACCTATAGGATATAAATGGGTCTTTGTGTAGAAGTGCAATGAGTAAAACAAGATTGTAAGGTACAAAGCTTGACTCGTTATACAAGGTTTTTTGCAAAGACTAGAAATTGATTATGAGGAAACAAATTTCCCACTAATGAATGCAATTATATTCATATATCTAATCAGCCTAGCGGTTTATGAAAATTTAGAAATACATCTTATGAATGTTGTTACAACTTACTTGCACGGATTGCTTGATAATGATATTTATATAAAAATCTCTGAAGGATTTAAGATGCCTGAAGCATCAAGTTTAATACAAAAAATATATATTCGATCGAGTTACAAAGATCATTATATGGGTTAAAGCAATTTGGCTGCACGTGGTATAATCGTTTAAGCGATTATTTATTAGATAAAGGATATAAGAATAATCCTATATGGCCATGTATTTTTATTAAGAAAACAACATATAGATATGTAATTATTGCAGTTTCTGTTGCTGATTTCAACATCGTTGGGACATATAGAAATTCTTGAGACAGTGACATACTTAAAGGAGGAATTTGAAATGAAAGACCTTAGAAAAACCAAATATTGTCTTGGTTTATAGATTGAGCATTTACAAAATAGAATACTTTTGCAGCAATCAAATTATACTAGGTCTCAAAATGCTTTAATATGGATAAAGCGATGCCTTTAAGTACTCCAACGGTGAATATAAGATCACTCAAAGTAAAAATGGATCCAATTTGTCCTTGTGGAGATAATGAAGAGGTTATTGATCTTGAAGTACCATACCTAAGTGCAATTGGAGCTTTTATGTATCTTGCTAACTGTATAAGGCTAGATATTACTTTTGCTATTAACTTATTAGCAAGATTTAACTCGGCTCCTACACGGACATTGGAATAGAAGTAAGTACATATGTAGTTATCTTCAAGGAACAATTAACTTGGGTTTGTCTTATCCAAAGGATCAAAACAAAGAGTAATTGGTGTAGATGTAGGTTATCTGTCAGATCCACATAAAGCTAGATCTCAAAATGGATATATGTTCACATATGGAAGTATTGCGATTTCTTGGCATTCGCAAAAGCAAACACTGGTTGCTACTTCATCAAATCATGCTGAGGCTATTGCACTCCGTGAAGCGAGTCGAGAAGGTGTATAGTTGAGATCCACGACAACATATCTAAGCAACTTGTGGATTATCACTCAACAAAGATCCAACAATATTGACAATAATGCATGTGTCACTCTAATTAAGGATGGATATATCAAGAATGACAGAACAAAGCATATACTCCTAAGGTTCTTCTTATTTACCTAAGAGCTTGAAAAGAACAAAGATATTGATGTTCAATACACTCGTTCAACTAACAACGTTGCAGATCTTTTTACAAAGGCACTTCTCACATCAACTTTTAGACGATATGTACAAAGTATTGGGATGCACTATTTAAGGAATTTGTGATGAACAATTAATATTAATTTGAGGGAGAGTTTACACAAGTTGTACTCTTTGTCCCTTGTTGTGGTTTTGTCCCATGGGGTTTTCATAGTAAGGTTTTTAACGAGGTAATGTGGAGCACAATACAAGAATGATGAACTCTTTTTCTTTTTACTATAGTTTTTATCCTATTAGGTTTTTTCTAGCAAAGGTTTTTAATAAAATATCACAAATGGTGTAAATCCAAGGGATGGAAATACCTTGATTTATGGTTGCCCACCGCCACCTTATTTAAGCAACAAGGTCAAAATGTAATAATGTTTATACTGTGTAAATAGTGTTGCATACTACCAAAATTTTCATTATAAAATACGAAGGTATTTGCCTCCATTTAATGAACAAGTTTTCATCAAAACTAAAATATCTCTCTCTTACTTCTTTCTTTAAGATTTCAATTTCATATCTTCTAGTCTATAACAATACTTAATATATTACGATAAAATTTCAACAATTTAATAGTAAAACACAGTACCTAAACTTCATACAATTCTCCTATTTTTACGAACTCACACAATCTATAACCGTGCTCATTGTCAAATCTAAAGATGAAATAGGACAGGGGTGCTAGTTGTGCATGGTACTTCTCCCCTTATTCAGTGCTCTACCTTTTCTTATTGTTTCGGGTATTGATGGTCATCTTTTGCTGGCAACTTTGATGTTTTTTTGTTTTTTGTTTTTTTTTTTTTAAATTTTGGTTTGGGTTTATAATAACGGATGCATAACCGTAATATGATGGGGCGTTTGTTTAATATTTGTTTGTATTTTTCGCCTGTTGGATATGTTTTTCAGCCATTTTTCTTATGACCTTACTGTTATGAGAAAAGCGTTTTATATTTCTACACCAGCTTTAACACTTGACGTCTACAATCACTGGCATTACGTATTAATTCTTATCAAGCATTGAAAAAAAAAAAGAAGAAAAAAAAACATTATTCATCATCTGCATCCACTGAAAAGTCCGGTTCTTCAGGCTTCTGAAACTTGGGCATCTCAACACCAACCATCACGTTCTGAGCTCCTCTCCGCGTGTTCGCCAAAAACCTCGAAGCCAGAGTCATGAAATCCAAACGTGGTTTCCCCTGCGAGTTGTTTGAGCCATTTCCACTATCGTTACCTGTCTCTTCTTCACCAACTTCTTCCTCTTCTCCTTCCGTTTCATCCGCCATCTGCCGGCTGAAGTGACTGAGAGAGAACGACTCCGCCATGCTGAGGTTCTTCGGCAGGTTCCTCTTCTTGTACTGCCGCCACGCAGCCTGGATGAAGCAGGCCGCCCACGTCCTCCATTGGTGAGAGTAGAACCGGAACGTGTGTTGAAACTTCTTGCTGTGAAGCCTTCTAAACTGGTTGGCGACGAATTTGAGGTCTTCTGCTCTCAGCGCAAAGGCCTCCACTTCGTCCAAAGCCTTCAGCGTTCTTGTTGAAGATGGCATGTTGAGCGTGGATTTTGGAAGCAATGCCCACGAGAGTAACTCCTCGCCACAGAAATCGCCAGGCCCCAGGGTGATTGAGTTGAAGAAACCGGTCCTGCCCCCGTCTGTGGTTGAGCTTTCTAACTTCCCTCGGATGATGAAGAGCATTTCTGTAACGGGGTCGCCTTCGGTAACTATGTAGGTTCCTTGTGTGGTTAAGGACGATACCGAGCGCTCGCATATGGCATCTAGGAGTTGATCGTCCATCTGTTCAAAAAACGGTACCTGCATATTGCATTGTTCGAGTTACATTACCGTTAAAAATTAGACATCCTAATTATTTACTATCGAGAGCAATAAAATTGCATGAAGAAGAAAAAGAAAAAAAATAAAAACACATACAAATTTATACTATTTCACTTTTAATGTGAAAGTTACGTATAATTTTAACCATTACAATAGTTCATTATAATAAAGAAAAAGATTACAAGCATTCTCTCTTAACCCTAAAAACAGCACCTCTTTATATTATTAGAAAGAACAAGGGCAACTGAAGTTACAAGATCAATTCACGTGCTTTTTTATGTAGGTCAATAATTAGGCTCCACGCATTTAACTAGAACTTTCATAATAACCATTTTTCCTTCATGTTTAAGGGATTAAGGGATAATCAAATATGGACTACCAGAGAAGAAAACAACTTACACGTCGAACAAGGTCCAAGCAGAGATGGCGTTGGATGTCTCGACGAAGATCTTTAGGTAAGGCGCACAAGATTGATTCTTCATCAACTCCCCTAGTTGCCAGCCACTTATACTGAACGAACTGCCTAACACGCTCTCGAAGACTTTGAGGGAGTTGACGATGTCTCATCCACCCTTCAGTGTCTCTTCGCCTTAGCCTCCATTCTTCAACCCTCACCGTCATTGATTGCAAATAGGTCTGCACCAAACACAACATCTCTTTGAAGCATGACTTTACATGGCATGTCAACTTTAAGAATAAGAAAAAACAGCAAGTTGAAAATGTGATAGATGTTAGGAGGCAACTTTTATGAATTCTTCAATGGAAAAGAGAAGCAAGAAAATGTTTTGAGCTGAATGTGTGCGTACCTGCATATTTCCAATTAAGTGGGCAAACAAAACGAGACCCAAGATGACAATAAGAATGGCAAAACAAGTCTCCCCTAGAAATGTGCTTGTGATCAGACCCTGGGCGTTGGAACTGAGAAGTTTTAAAACAAAACACGGCGTATTAAAATTTAAAGGAAGCAAGCATTTTATTCTCTTTCTCGTACTAGCCATTTGCAAGTAATGTAGGAATTAACGTAATGCAGAAAAATATAGATAGCACTTTGTAAGGCTAATTGTTGCATTATGTCCTCGTTTTAGAAGTTCGTAAGCTCTCAACTACAAATATCAGCCATCTGAATTAAGAGAGTAAGTTGAGGCACATCTCAATCCCAAGCAAAAAGCCTTGGTTTAAGTTTGCAAATTGCAGCACATCGAAGCCAAAATCTTTATTACTATTAAATTATTGTCAAACAAGCATATAATGGAAATGTACATGGATGGTACAACAAATTCACCATCATACCTCAAGTTCTGCAAGCCCCACCAAAGACAGTAGACATACTTCTCAAGAAAGGCCGAAGACAGTACATTATTGATCAATGCATTTCCAAATATTCCGTAATTGAAAGTATTTTGCCCCGGTTGACAGCTGCTGAACACGGTGGTACTGTTCATCCATCTCTGGCGATTTTCGTCATCTACAGCATCACAATCCAAGTACTTGAGAAGGCATTTCTCGGGAGTGACTTCTTTTTTGCATATTGACTTCCAGCATGTAGCGTATCGTTCTATGGACAACAAATACCATGATGCCCCTAAGATCTAGATTAACATAAGTTGAATCAATCAAAAAACCATTCTTCTTGCTTATAGGAGAATGTAAAAAGTCTTAACTAAAGAAGAAGAGAAGTTACATGACTAGCTAACATATAGAGTAGGAGATTGTATGCAGCCCCAGCCCAAGGAGTCTTTGTGACAACACCAGTGGCGTTGATAATCTGAGTACTCAGTGGAAAAATCAGATATAGCCTTGGAACATATTGAAGAAGAACAATCAGCACAAGGCTGTTGTTGGTATGACCAGAGTGTTGGTTTCTGCTTGCTGGTAAAATAAACCATGCCACAATCTGCCATAAGAAGACAATGATTCTATCACTTAGCCCTTTCACAACATATATAAGTTCATATAGTGGAAGAAATTCAAGCATTACATGATTCAAGGACCCTTTCTTAATTTGTTATTGTCTTTCTTTGCTATTCCACTTTAGGCCCAAACTGATTGGGGAAAATAGAAGCTGACATTGAATTTCTTACAAAAGCCACTAGTTTTCAAGATACTATTTGAAAGTTCAATACCCCGTGAATTTGACTCATGTGTCCATGTGTTTCTGTCTCTTTTATGTCCCTCTAATAATATCACGTCATGTCAATTAAAATACCATAACAATAAAACCATCGTAATATATATGAGCCCAATCCTTCTTAGACATACATCATAAATGAACGCATACATAAAAGCCACGAGAACAAAACATATAATAACAAATTTGATTGTTTCCTAAGTCTATAAGACATATATAATTCAGGGGCAATTGAAACGTGTGGGAGTCAAAATGACAAAAGTACCTGAGGAAGAGGCAGTACAGCTATGAGATCAATGAAGAAATCCGATCTCAAATACCTCCTTGCAATCATCTTTGGATCCATAACAAGTTCACCCTTTCCAAATACTCTTGAACTAGGAGCGACATATGCTGTCCTGAACTTTATGACCATATGCAACAAGTAGAACACATCGGCAAGCGTCCGAAAACACGTTAGTGTGATTCCCAAGTTCGAATCCATTCCCATACACGACGAGGTACCGTTAGTGGAAACCAATGGAAGGTAGAAGAACAAGGGATCGACGAAAAGAGCGAGCAAACAGAAGAAGAGGAAAACTCTGTTCCATTGCAAGAAAATTTCACTTCCGGGGTCAAGAATCCTCTTCCTCCACGGATTATGCTTCTCTGGGAAAACCTTAAACCTCCCAAATCTCGGAATACTAATTCTGTTTCTGGAAGGAACTCTAAGTCCTTCCCAATCCAACAGAGGTTCTGCTGAAACTTTGCTTGTTAGCAATGGCTTTTCTTGGCCTTTTTTGGCACCATTTGTGTCGCATGAAAAAGGACCATCTTTGTTTCCATTAGGGTAAATTCTATCAATAAAAAAAAAAAAAACCACCAAAGCATATTGTAAAAGAACTGAAAATGGGAAAAATGAAACAGAAGAATTAGCAATTTCTGTTCACATATTTACCTCACTAGCTTCTCTTTCTTCAACTCCATCTTTGCAACTTGTGTTTACATAAATGAATGTACTAAAACCGTCTAACAAACAAAATACATAATAAAAGAAGCAATACTATGGAAAGACTAAATTTCCCATTTTTGACATGACCTTTCTATCTGAACCAGCTCTTCATTTGTTGGATCCAAATGAAATCATCTGATTAAAAAACTGATAAATGGAACCAAAGGAAGAGAAAATTTTTGTGTGAAATTTTTGGGAAAACGAAAGAGCTGAAGGGAAAAGCTTGGAAAGATCGAAACTTGGAGTTAAAACAAGGTGACTTGTCTTTATGTGTCTTGACTGTGTTTAAAAGCCCACGCCGACTAAGATTGTCAGTTATTTTTTGTGTGGAATTTAAGAAAGCAGTGAAAGAAAAGGATCGTGGAGACCATGAAGGAACTATTAAATCAATGGTTGTAGCAGTTCAAGTAAGAAGCAAAAGACAAAGGAGAAATGAATAGAAAGAACAGCAGAAGTCAAGGTAGATTAACTGATTAAGTTTATCTTTTTTTAAGCAGATTTTATACTTTAGTTCTTAGCATGGAATGGACCGAAGTTTAATTATTTATCTTTTTTTTTCTTATGTTTCCTTTATGATTCACCTTGGGATGTTGGTTAAGGAGGGAGGCACGATCATTTATTTCAACTGATTTGGGTCCCACGTGGTGAACGTTTATCATTTGAAAATATGTTGCCAAACCATAACCTGTCATGCAAAACAATAATTTAAAAGAGAATTTATAGTTTTATTATTTTGGTTTAATTTTTTAAATCATTGACTTTCCAATGTAATAAAAAAGGCTTTTGTTATGATCTCTTTGGACGGAAAGTATATCTAGTTTCTTAACCTAATATTAATATAATATCAATGACATAGTCAATGTTACGTTTAAAAATTGTCAAGTTAATTTTTTTTTCCTATTCGTCAACGGCCCATATGAATAGCTTTTTTTCAAGATGGTGTTGAATTTAATAATTATTTTTTTTGGTGGCATTGTTGTGCAAGATTTTTCTAACAATTATAACAAGCATGAAAATTATCATAGTACAATTTATTATTATTTGTGATAGTTACAACAACTAACTGTCACAAATACTGATGCAAAAGTCATATAAGAGTAAATAATCATGTTATTAATCAAATATTTTTCATGAACTTCTCGAATATCTGACCCTTTTATTGTATTCTTTTTTTAAATTTTGTTAATAAATATTACTTCTTTCCTTCTTTTATTTGGTCGCCCTTTCAAATCTACAGAGAAAATTTTATTGATTTTCCATTCAATAGACAGAATTAAGCTCACTTGAAAGTATTAAATCTTATTATTGCTCTTACAGATGACCCATGTAAGAATCATATAGGCTTAATTCCGTTTTTGAGCAATTTTTAGACTTAATTCTTCAAAACTATGGTTACAATTTAAGGTTTTGAGAAGGGTTAAAGTTTGAAAGTTAGGGTTTTGTTCTTGGTAAGTTTTCTTCTCTAAAATCATTCTTTGAGTATTTTTCTTTCATGGGCAGCATCTAATCCGAATTTGTTTGTATTTTCTTGAAAAATCCTTGTTGTTAACCCATCATATATGTAGTACCTTGAAAGGGGTCAGTAGTTGTTAAAAGTATATTAAACAAGTCCAAATCCAAAAATAAGAAATTTATCGAAAATAAATGAAATATATATGTGTTTCACATTGTCTTTAAATTAATTAACTGACATATATATAATAGTCCAAAAATAAATGAAATATATACGCTTCGCATCGTCTTTAAATTAATTAGTTGATATATCTATATATATAAATATATTTAATAGTCCAATAAATACAACTTTTTAAAAGTACTTCAGGATAATGTGGAATAATATATGGTATAAAAAAGATAAACCATTTCAAACCTCAAGCCTTTAAACTGCTACCATCAACGACTGCACTACAATTCAAACTGGTATCTCGATGGGGAAAATATTTAGTACAGGGATGATCCAAATGCATAGTAGGGGGAGAAAGAAACAACGACAATAACCAATAAAATCATACCATAAAACAGAGATTCTAACATCAATCAAATCACAGTGCATAGTCCAAATGTAAATAATCAAAATATGTGAAAAAAAATGTCAAACTTCAACAAATGCGATCCAATGCATGTTGAAACCAATAATCAAGCATTTTCAAAACTCTTCCAAAATACTGTTATCATTTTCATGCACAACTCATAATGTGTGAAACGTTCAATAAACACAATCTATGCAAGAATATGATTAAATAATAAAAAGGAAATGACAATAAATGAATATAATTTAAACAACTATTCGCAAGCTCATTGAAAGCATAAACCAACAGTATACCATATTTAAACAAACAAACATAATACTTATAGTTTTAGCCAATCACCCACGTTGTGGATTGTCCGAGGTTATACTCTATGTGACCTTATCTCTGAGACCATGCAAATCTCAACTGTCGAGGGACATGCACCCAATGATAGTGTTTGCAAACTCTTTGTGCTCAGAATTGCTTCTGCGAGACTAGATATCATTTCCAAAACTCTCTTCTAAAAACTGTGATTCATAAACTCATGTTTTTGGGAAGGTCTGCATACATACATACATATATATGAAAAACAAGTTTTGACTTAAAAAGTAAAATCTCTAACACGTACCTGAGAAAGGGTACAAAGTAAGAGTTTTCACTAGGACTGTTCATGGACGGATGGGCGACGGGCAATTTGAGAGATGAAAAATTTTCCAAAAGAAAATACATCTCCAAAATAGTCAAAATTCTAAAAAAAATAAATTTAAACTCATATATAATGCTTTTCCTAACAAGCTTCGTGAAGAGGAGGAGGTGCCATAACATTTTTATTTGTGGAAGTGGGCAACATCTCTACAAAATAAACAAGAAAATTCAAGTTGAGAAACTTCAAAACATATCAATATGTTATACAATGAATTAAAGGAATATAAACAAATTAAATAAATAATTTACTTCACAATCTCCGAGTTGCTCAAACGTCTCTAAGACCCCGGATTATCTTTCGCTTCTTGTTTTTTACCTTAAGCAGATTATCTTTCGGACACATGTTGATGAGATAGTACCTCAAGATACTAGTTCCATGCATCTTATAATTAGCAACATAAATTTGCCCACAATGAATGAATGACGTGTAACACCTACCTATTTTTTATGTAACGGATTATGTTAAGTTAGTAACGACGTTAAGTAATTTTATTAATGATTTATGATTTTATGTTACTAACTAATTATTTTAAATTTTATGATGGGTGACGATCGCGTGGAATTGATGTGCTCAAGTGTTCATGTTAATTTTAATGTATGATTATTTATGACGCAATGATGACTTGAATGCTATGATGCATGATGTATTGTATTTTAAGGACAGTTCGGCAGGCCAGACTTTCAAGTTCGGCAGGTCGCAAAGTCTGCTAAGAATCGGCAGGCCGATGGAAATCATCTGTAGGCCGAACTTTGAGGAACCGGCAGGCCGAAGTGAAGAATCGACAGGCCGACGACAGCTGACGAGCAGTCAGCAGAAATCTCTTCAAATTTATGGTTGAGATAATTACGTTAAATGAGTGGTTTAATTTGATTAATTGGTATAATTATGGATTAATTTCCTCAATTAAGGAAATAAAATCATCGACTTTTCATTGATTGGTATTAATTGATATGGTTTCCTATTTTTAGAAGGCAAATTATGGTAAGATGTGATGATTTATTTGACTTTCCCTCTTTCTCTCCATTCTCCACGCAAATTAGTCCAAGATTAGTCAGAAAATTTCTGACATAATTGAGGGCATTGAAATTTGTCTTTTACGTTATCCTCATTCACATAAACGCTCGCTCTCTCTCTTCCTCTCATGTATTCTCTCTCTCTCATTCCAAGACGTTTTTTTTTTATTATTCATCTCTTCTTCTTCTCTTCTCCACGTTTTCTATTCCTCTATTCTCTTGCAAGGGGTAAATGTGTTTTGTTTGCTACGAAATTTAGCAAGAATGTTCATGTATATGTTCTGTTATGGACGGCAAAGTTTGGTACTGTTTTGATGAGTGAATTATGTGTTATGAAATTTCTATGAGAATAGGTCAAGAAAACTGTTTTAACAATGTTAATTTTTGGACCTTTGTTATATGTAATGTTTTATATGTTTAAATGATTTTATTGATGATGAAATAATTTTATGATATGGAAATGTATGATAATAAGATGTTAGAATGAATTTTAAAATTAATATATATGTGTTTTAATTGTGAGAAAATATTTTTACAAGATTACTCACTGCCTGTCAAACCTAAGTTAGTTTTATTACTGATTTTCAAATGTGTGTTTTGACCTACTCTGATTTTTTTAAAGCTAATTTTTGGATATGTTAGGGTTTTATATGTCTACTATATATGTTAATTTTTGTAGATTTTAAAATGATTTTAGAATGTGTTAAACTGACCTGAGAATAAAGTTGTTCACTGCCTTTCTATTTCTGGCAGATTTTATGTTTGAAATGTATGGTATGTTTTTTTTTATTATTATGGTTATGAATGCATGTTTTGAATTATGTATTGAAAGAAATGAATGTATATGTGATGTTATATGGATGGATGTTCTATTTTATGATAATAATTATTAATTTTATTTTGTATCTTTAAATGAATAAATGGCAGGAACACACAAAGGAAAGAGCACATTGAGACCGCGGCGTCGTCACCAATACATATAAGGTTAAGTAAGCTAGCTTCTAAGGTAAGTACATTCTCACCTGCAACATGATAAGTTTTATAAAGTTTGATATTATGTTCATGATGATATTTATGATGATTTTATGACGAATTCCTTAAAGGGTTTCTTATGAAAGATTTTCATGTTTTAAAGTTATGCATGTTTGATTATGGCAAGTTTCAAAGCATGAAAGTTATATATATATATATATGTATCACCTAATAAGTGTTGCACACCAAGGTTATGATATGATATGTTATTATGTCATGTTTGGTCTAGGATTAGCTACCCTTCTCCTCTCATGACGGCGCGCCTACAATGATGATTATGGTGCAACACTTAGGCCCTTAAGATAAAATGGAATAAGCTTTAATATGGACAATGTAATAAAAGATATGCTTTTATGAAAATGTGCTTAATGCACTATTATGATGATGATGAGAATGATATTTGTGAAATGTTTTTAAATTATGAGAATTATATGTACTTACTAAGCTTTAGCTTATTCAAGTTTGTATCATGTTGTAGATAAGGGTAAGAAAGTCATGGATTAAGTGGAGGACATGGGAAGGTGTGTGAGCATAAAGAAGATGAATTGTAACCGGAAGAACGCCAATGAAACAAGTTTTTACGATTTAAGCTATGGTTAAATGATTTGAACATATTTTATGATGTGTTTTAAAGAATACAAGAACTATGTTTTAACATTTTATTTTATCATTTTAAGAATATGATCTTTCGCATTTTGAAAAGTTGAATTTGATTTAAAATTAAGTTTTCCAAAAGTTTTTTTTGGCTCTGTCGGCCTGCCGAACATCAATGGTCGGCATGCTAATGTAAGAAAGTTCAGCTTGCCGATCTCATTTTTGGCCTGCCGACCATGTTCGGCTTGTCGAACTGTGAGAGCAAATAGTTATGATGTGATGTTTTATAAGTTATAATTTTACTATTTGGTATATTTACTTTATTAAAGGATGTTTATAATCAACTCCATATTCAATTGAATTATTATTAATAGTATGTATTAAATTAATAAATGTTGTAAAAAAAAAATTGTATGTATAGATCCTAGTCACAATTTCCTTAACTACGTTTTCAAATAATGTTTCAAATAAGTATGTAATGTATGAATGTAACGACATCTGTGACGTCTGTAAGAGGGCGTTACAGGTTTTGGTATCAGAGAAAAAAAAATCTCCAAGTAAGTATGTTTTAAAGTTAGATGTTTTGATGCAAGTATGAGGATAAGAATGAGGTTTAGTTGTTTAACGATTAATGTTCTAGTAGTGAAAACCTGTCTCATAAATTTGAAGATTATTCATAAGTTCCTAAATCTTTTAGGAATTGATAATGGACGGCTACAGAAGGATGCAAACCCATACCCAGACCAATGAAAGGCTTATGACAATGATCGTTGAGTTGCAAAGGCAGTTGGAGGATCAAATAAGAGAGATTGTCGAATTAAGGGCCAACGGTCAAAACGGTGAACGACGAGGCAATGACGAGCCTCCTCCTCTTCCTCCTCCTCCTCCTCCTCCTCAACCACAAGTCAATGAAGTCCCAGCTCCTGTTGCTGAACCAAGAGCGGCTTATCAGGAACCTCTTCTAGTCAAATGGAAGTGAGTTAAGCCAGGGGATTTTGAAGGTTCTAAGGATCCGTTAGTCACTCAAGGATGGTTGAAGACAATTGAGGCCGCTCTGTGAAACGCCCCTTAATTTGGACGTCACAGATGTCGTTACATACATACATTCGTACTTGCTTAAACTTTAAACATATAATATCAAACTTAAATGGTACTATTGATTTTAAAAGTACTTAAACATACTTAGCCAAGATCCATTCATACCTCAATTTTTTTTTAAAAAAAACTTAACATTGTTTAGAATAACATTGTTTAACTTATTCCATATCATAATTTATTCAATTATACTTAAATTGATCATGAACTTATTTAATAATATAGGTTTATCAAGTTGTAAAAATCAGGACTTAACAAAACATCACATCAAATCTCCTTAATCATCTCATCATTTAAAACTCATTTACTCCCACAGTTCGGCAAGCCGAACTTGGGACTTCGGCAGGCCGAACATGATCGGCAGACCGGAGTTCCCTCAACCGGCAGGCCGACAAAGGCTTTGCAATTCAGACCAAAAACTCATCCATGTTCAGTAGGCCGAAAAATGTGATCGGCAGGCCGGCCAAAAAGTTCGGCAGGCCATCCGAGACTAATTTCCTTGGAAAACTTAAATTTTAAAACAAACCAACTTTTCGTAAAATATAGCGGAAGTTCATGATTCATTAAAAAATGATAAAATAACTTATAAAACCATAATATAAGTATTCTTAAAACTTAACATAAAAATATATGTTCAAAATATATAACTTAATTAAAAAAAACATAAGAGCGTTTTCTTGGCGTGCTTCCGGTTACAATTCATCGTGCATAATGCTCACACGCCTTCCCATGTCCTCCACCTAGTCCATGATTTTTTTACCCTTATCTGCAACATGACATAAAACATGATTAAGCTAATGCTTAGTAAGTACATACAATTCTCACAATTTAAAACATTTCATAAACATCATCATCATCATTATTGTCATCATATCATAAAAGTGCCTTAAGCACAATTTCATAGAAACATATTTTTCATTACGTTGACCATTTAAAAACTTATTCCATTTTTATCTTAAGGGCCCAAGTGTTGCACCATAAACATCATCATAGGCGCGCTGTCATGAGAGGAGAATGGTAGATAATCCCAAACCAAACATGACATCATAACATATCATTTCATAACATTGGGTGTGCAACACTTATTAGGTGATACATATATACATAATTTTCATACTTTAAAACATGCCATAAACATCATGCATAACTTAAAATCATGAAAATCTTAATAGAAATTC
The DNA here is from genome assembly GCA_025403435.1 of Artocarpus heterophyllus. Taxonomy (NCBI): domain Eukaryota; kingdom Viridiplantae; phylum Streptophyta; class Magnoliopsida; order Rosales; family Moraceae; genus Artocarpus; species Artocarpus heterophyllus. Next base: position 33,429,958 of record CM046334.1, on the reverse strand, counting down.
TTAAGGAAAATATCCATAAAATCATCATGAATATCATTATAAACATAACGTCAAATCTTGTAAAACGTGTCATGTTGCAGGTGAGAATGTACTTACTTTAACGCTAGCTTACTTAACCTTAAAAATGCACTTGGTGATGACGTCGCGGTCTCGTAGTGCTCGTTTCTTGAGTGTTCATGCCATTTATCCATTTAAAGATGCAATAACATTAATACATATCATGAAATACCCATTCTCATAACATTCATTCATATAATACTCATGTATACATTCATCACATTTTACAAACATATCTCATAATCATCATCACGAAAACATAATTTATCATCATATAAACCTGTTATCATAATTTTTCTCAAATCATAAAATTACCTTAAGCATGTAAAACAAAACAAACCATACATTACAATCATGGAAATCTTTTAAAAATAACGTTTTCTAATAATTCAAAACACATATTCTTTAATTTAATAATTCATACAACATCTTATTTTCATGCATAAAATTATTTCATTATCATAAAATCATTTAAATATATATATATATATATATATATATATAACATTTCATAAACAAAAATCCAGAAATAGCATTATTAAAACAGTTTTCTCATTGTAATCTCATTAAAATTTCATACATTCATCATACATACATATGCATATTTTTAACAACTTTTCATGAAAACATCATTCATTTGCCTCTTGAATAATCATTACATTTTTCATACATCCAGGTTAAACAGTAATATTACTGTGAAGAGTAGAAGACAGAAAATTCATATTTTTCATAGAACACTCAAATGACATGAAATTAGAAAAACACCATATAACATATATGCATAACATCACATTTAAAAATTCGAGACAAAACACAATACCTGTAGAAAGATATTGTAGACGGATTGAGGAGAAGAATTTCTTTTCAAAAATACCAGAAAAACAAAATTCTTACCTTGAAATATCTTCTCAAAATCCTTGAATTTTAACCCAAGAATTATGACTTTTCTTACAATTTTCTTCTTTTCTTTTTTTGCAGAGAATTCTAGAGATAGAGAGAGAGAAATTTCGTGAAGAAGAGAAGAGGAAGATAGGGAAAATCAAAAAATGTCTCAGAACAGAGAGAGAGAGAAAAAAAAAATATTCTGAGGAGAAGAACGTTAAAATTTTTTTTAACGTAATGGGAATAATGAAGGTTCATTACTGTTCATTAAATCAGAAATTTCTGACTGTTTAGAGAGGCAAGAGGCGTGGAGAAAGGAGAGAAAAGAGGAAACCAAACAATCACTCACAACTTTCCATGTTTTGCCCATTTAAAATTGGAAACCATTTAAATTGACACAAATCAATGCAAGTCAAACCCCTTTAATTTCCCTAACTGACAAAATCAATCTTTTATTATGCCAATTAATCACAATTAAATCACCCATTTAACATAATTATCTCAGCCATAATTCTGGAGAGATTTCTGCTGACTGCTCGTCAGCCGTGTTTGGCCTGCCGATTTCCCCTTCGGCCTATCGGTTCTACCTAGTTCGGCCTGCCGAACTATCATTAAATGCCATACAATAAAACATTCATACATTATTGCATCATAATTAATCATATATTTAAAATTTCACATGACCACTAGAGCACAACGATTCCATGCGGTCGTCACCTGTCACAAAACTTGACATAAAAAGTTAGTGACATGTACATCATATATCATATCATATAACGTAATTTATTAATAAAATCCTTAACAACGTTACTAACTTAACGTGGTCCGTTACATAAAATAGGCGGGTGTTACACTCTGAGACTTATGGATTTTACGGACAATGAGAGGGTCCTCTGTGCCTTGTATTGCCTCACCATGGAGGCCAGAATTTGGTGGGATGGCATTGAGCAGAGCCATAATGTTGAAGAAATGACATGGGATGACTTCATTCATGAGTTTAACATGAAGTTTTTCCACATGAACATCACAAGGAAGCATTATGAGGAGTTTGAGAGCCTGCGCCAGTGGGATATGTCAGTTACGGATATGGTAACAAAGTTTGACCAGCTTGCGTGCTTATGCCCAGGGATGGTTATGGATGAAAATGAAAGGGTCAGAAGGTTGATCAAGGTCCTCAAGCCTGAAATTGCTGCAATCATTGATGGGGCAAGACCACCTAGGACTCAGGAGCAGGTTGTCATGAGAGCCCAATGTGCTGAGTTTCATTTGTCAAAGCTAAGAAGGAACCAGCATCAGTCGGGCCAGTAAGCCAGCAATGCAAACAACCAGAACCGCCCTCCACAAAGAAACAACAACAACAACAACAACAACAACCAGAACTGGAGGAACAACAAGAGGAAGGGCAATCCTCAAAGTCAGCAGGGCTAAGACAACAAGAGGCATAATGATAGTCAGCACAACAACAATAGCAGAAGGTTTCAACCATGTGCCAAATGTGGAAAGAAACATTAAGGAGAATGCCGCTTGGGGACAAATCAATGTTTTATTTGTGGGCGTGAAGATCATTTTATCAAGAACTGCCCCAAATTGATGAATGCTAATGCCCTGCAAAGAGCTCCTCCTCAAGCCCAACTCCATCAGATGCAAGCTTCCCTTGAAGGGCCACTTATCAATCAAGGGAGACTTGAAACCCCACCGACGAATGCCCGCATCTATGCCATGACGAAAGAACAAGTGGCTGCTAAAGCTTCTAATGTGGTCACAGGTCAGATAACCAATTTATCTAATGATGCTTATATTCTCTTTGATACGGGTGCTACTCATTCCTTTATATCCACGTCATTTGTTAAAAAGTTAGAGGATCGTGTAGAGCCTATGAGACAGGGATTCACTACGACACTACCCTCCAGGGAAGTGATATTATCTATGCACTGTCTGCGTACAGTACCTCTATGGATTTCTGATAGGAAACTTTTCGTCGACCTTATTATGATCGACATGCATGACTACGATATGATTCTTGGGATGGATTTCCTGAGCAAGTATAATGCTTCTATTGAATGCCGAAAATGAAAGATAATCTTCCATCTAGAGGGTGATCAGAAGTTCGTTTATGTTGGTGAGTCCAGAAAGAAACCCAACATGTTTTTATCTGCAATGAAAGCAAGGAAGTTATTACCAAGTGGCTGCATGGGCTATCTAGCGAACATTATAGACAAAAGTCAAGAAGGAAAGATAAGAATTGAAGATGTGCCTGTAGTTCATGAATATGCTAAAGTATTTCTTGATGATCTGACAAGTCTACCGCTAGAAAGAGAAGTCGAATTCGAGATTGAGCTCGCACCAGGCACCGATCCAATCTCAAAAGCACATACAGAATGGCCCATGCAGAGTTAAAGGAGCTTCACACGTAATTAAAAGAATTACTTGACAAAGGTTTCATCAGGCCGAGTCACTCATCATGGGGAGCTCCAGTTCTATTTCTTAAGAAGAAAGATGGCTCTATGAGACTTTGCATAGACTACAGAGAGCTGAACAAGGTGAAAATCAAGAACAAGTATCCATTGCCTCGAATCGATGATTTGTTTGATCAGCTCAAGGGTGCATCTGTGTTTTCAAAGATTGATCTACGGTCAGGTTATCACCAACTGAAGGTTAAAGAATGAGATATCCCCAAGACTGCCTTCAGGTCGAGGTATGGTCACTATGAATTTGTGGTTATGCCTTTTGGTCTGACGAATGCACCTGCTACCTTCATGGATTTGATGAACAGGGTATTCAAGGATTTTCTCGATAAATTTGTTGTTGTGTTTATCGATGATATTCTTGTCTATTCAAAGAGTCAAGAAGAACATAAAGAGCATTTAAGGAGTGTACTAGAGACTTTATGAAGACACCAGTTGTATACAAAATTTTCCAAGTGCGAGTTCTGGCTTGATAGAGTGTCTTTCTTGAGGCATGTTATATCAAAGGAAGGGATTATGGTTGATCCTGCTAAAGTAGAGGCTGTTCTTAACTGGAAGCAACCGATGAATGCAAGTGAAATAAGGAGCCTCTTGGGTTTAGCAGGATATTATCAGAGATTCATAGAAGATTTCTCCAAGATAGCAGCCCCACTCACGAATCTGACTCACAAGGGAAAGAAGTATGAATGGACAGATGCATGCGAGAAGAGTTTTCAAGAACTAAAGAAGAGGCTAACGACAGCTCCAGTATTGGCTATTTCGGAAGGAAATGATGGATTTGTAATTTATAGTGATGCATCCAAGATGGGCCTCGGAGCTATTTTAATGCAAAATGAAAGGGTGATTGCCTATGCGTCAAGACAACTGAAGGATTACGAAAAGAATTATCTTACTCATGACCTCGAGTTAGCAGCTGTCGTTTTTGCGCTGAAGATATGGAGACACTATTTATATGGGGTCCAATGCAAGATCTTCACTGATCATCAAAGTCTGAAGTACTTCTTCACGCAAAGAGACTTGAACATGAGACAACGAAGATGGCTAGAGTTGGTGAAGGATTATGATTGTGAGATCCTTTATCATCTTGGAAAAGCTAACCAGGTGGCTGATGCTCTAAGTAGGAAGTCAATTGCCACGTTGATGTCAATGCAAGCAATGTCTTCACCTTTGAGAAAAGAAATTCTAGGCTTCGGTTTGGAACTTATAGTAGGTCAGTTATCAGCACTCTCTCTTGCTCCGACGATGTATGATGAAATTTGAAGAAAACAAGATGAAGATGTAAGTCTTGTAAGGATTAAGCAGGAAATGAAAGAAGAAAAATGTCAAGAGTTTCATATTGTGGATGACGGAACTTTGTACCTCAAAGACCACTTATGTGTTCCCACTGTTGATAGCTTAAGGGAAAAGATTTTGGCAGAAATTCATAATACTCTCCACTCTATTCATCCAGGTGCAACAAAGATGTATAATGATCTAAGGGGTAACTTCTAGTGGTTTGGAATGAAACGTGATGTTGCTTTGTATACGAAGAAATGCTTGATATGTCAACAAGTCAAAGCTGAACACCATAGACCAGGTGGTGAATTGTAGTCTATCTAGATACCGTAATGGAAATGGAAAGATATAGCAATAGATTTCATTACCGGTTTGCCCAGAACTATGAATGGTTATGATGCAACTTGGGTAATTGTGGATCGGCTGACTAAAACGACGCATTTCATTCCTATCAAGATCACTTACTCTATGGAACGGTTAGCGAAACTCTGTGTCAAGGAAATTGTATGACTTCATGGTATTCCCAAGTCAATCATCTCAGATCGTGATGGTAGGTTCACATCTAAGTTTTGGAAGAGTGTACAGACTACTATGGGAACCAAGCTACATTTCAGTACAACTTTTCATCCTCAGATAGACAGCCAAACGGAGAGGACGAACCTGATTTTAGAAGATACGCTCCAGGCTTGTTCTCTCGATTTTACGACCAGCTGGTGCAAAATGTTACCATTGACAGAGTTTGCTTACAACAATAGCTTTCAGGTGACAATTGGGATGGCACCATATGAAGCTCTATATGGGCAAAAATGCAGGTCGCCTATATGTTGGCACGAAGCTGGTGAAAAAAAGTTGATGGAAAGCGTCGATGCTAAAAGAACTGATTTTGTTAATGAAACTTCAGAGATGATAAAGTTGATAAGAAGAAGAATAAAGGTCGTTCAAAGCCATCAGAAGAGTTATGCTGATAAGAGAAGAAGACCCTTAGAGTTCGCCGTGGGCAAATTTGTGTTTTTAAAAGTTGCACCGATGAAAGGAGTTATGAGGTTTGGGAAGAAAGGCAAGTTAAGCCCAAGATTCATTGGTCCATTTAAAATTGTGAAGCGGATAGGCAAGGTAGCTTATCAGCTGAAGTTGCCTTCAGAAATGTCAGCAATGCACGATGTGTTTCATGTCTCTATGCTTAAAAAGTATGTCTCGGACCCCACGCATGAATTGAGCCATAAGTGATCGAGATACGAGAAGATTTAAGTTATGAAGAAAAGCTAGTAGAGATACTCGATTAGAAAACCAAGACCGTGAGAAATAAAGAAATTCCATTGGTCAAGGTGTTATGGTGAAATCATAAAGTAGAAGAAGCTACATGGGAACGTGAAGATGACATGAGAACTAAGTATCTGCAATTATTCTGAGTTTCGAGGATGAAACTTTTAATAAGGTGGTTAGAATTGTAACACCCACCTATTTTTATGTAACGGATTATGCTAAGTTAGTAACGACGTTAAGTAATTTTATTAATGATTTATGATTTTATGTTACTAACTATTTATTTTAAGTTTTATGACAGGTGACGATCGCGTGGAATTGATGTGCTCAAGTGTTCATGTTAATTTCAATGTATGATTATTTATGATGCAATGATGACTTGAATGCTATGATGTATGATGTATTGTATTTTAAGGACAGTTCGGTAGGCCGAAAAGTCTGCCAAGAATCGACAGGCCAATGGAAATCATCGGCAGGCCAAACTTTGAGGAACCGGCAGGCCGAAGTGAAGAACCGACAGGCCGATGACAGTTGACGAGCAGTCGAGAGAAATCTCTCCAAATTTATGGTTGTGATAATTACGTTAAATGAGTGGTTTAATTTGATTAATTGGTATAATTATGGATTAATTTCCTCAATTAAGGAAATAAAATCATTGCCTTTTCATTAATTGGTATTGATTGATATGGTTTCCTATTTTTAGAAGGCAAATTATGGTAAGATGTGATGATTTGTTTGACTTTCCCTCTTTCTTTCCATTCTCCACACAAATTAGTCCAAGATTAGTAAGAAAATTTTTGACATAATTGAGGGCATTGAAATTTGTCTTTTACGTTATCCTCATTCACGTAAACGCTCGCTCTCTCTCTTCCTCTCATGTATTCTCTCTCTCTCATTCTGAGACGTTTTTTATTATTATTATTCATCTCTTCTTCTTCTCTTCTCCACGTTTTCTATTCCTCTATTCTCTTGCAAATATTTAAGAAATATTGAGTTTTCTTTGGACGAATTCGAAGGAATTTGAGAAGAATCGTTTTGAGGTAAGGGTTCTTTTTTGGTTTAATTTTGAAATGAAATCCTTCTTGACATGTGACTGCCATATCTTTCTCTAGGTATTTTTTTTTACTCTAAATTTTTAATATGTTATCCATGTATGTGCTATGCAATGTTTCTCCAAGTTTCAAGTCATTTCGATTTTTCTAAATTAAGTTATGAATTTTCTATCCCCTACCACTCACAGTAAAATATTGTTGTTTGGCTATAATGCATGAAAATGTGATTTTTGTTCAAGGGGTAAATGTGCTTTGTTTGCTACGAAATTTAGCAAGAATGTTCACGTATATGTTATGTTATGGACTGCAAAGTTTGGTAATGTTTTGATGAGTGAATTATGTGTTCTGAAATTTCTATGAGAATAGGTCAAGAAAACTGTTTTAACAATGTTAATTTTTGGACCTTTGTTTTATGTAATGTTTTATATGTTTAAATGATTTTATTGATGATGAAATAATTTTATGATATGGAAATGTATGATAGTAAGATGTTAGAATGAATTTTAAAATTAAAATATATCTGTTTTAATTGTTAGAAAATGTTTTTATAAGATTACTCACTGCCTGTCAAACCTAAGTTAGTTTTATTACTGATTTTCAAATGTGTGTTTTGACCTACTCCGATTTTTGTTGAAGCTAATTTTTGGATATGTTAGGGTTTTATATGTCTACTGTATATGTTAATTTTTGTAGATTTTTCTATGATGTTAGAATGTGTTAAACAGACTTGAGAATAAAGTTTTTCACTACCTTTCTATTTCTGGCAGATTTTATGTTTGAAATGTATGGTATTTTTTTTTTTTTTATGATTATGGTTATGAATGCATGTTATGAATTATATATTGAAAGAGATGAATGTATTTGTGATGTTATATGGATGGATGTTCTATTTTATGATAATAATTATTAATTTTATTTTGTATCTTTAAATGAATAAATGACAGGAACACACAAGGGAACGAGCACATCGAGATCGCGGCGTCGTCACCAATACATATAAGGTTAAGTAAGCTAGCTTCTAAGGTAAGTACATTCTCACCTGCAACATGATAAGTTTTATAAAGTTTGATATTATGTTCATGATGATATTTATGATGATTTTATGACGAATTCCTTAAAGGGTTTCTTATGAAAGATTTTCATGTTGTAAAGTTATGCATGTTTGATTATGGCAAGTTTCAAAGCATGAAAGTTATATATATATGTATCACCTAATAAGTGTTGCACACCAAGGTTATGATATGATATGTTATTATGTCATGTTTGGTATAGGAGAGCTACCCTTCTCCTCTCATGACGGCGCACCTACAATGATGATTATGGTGCAACATTTGAGCCCTTAAAATAAAATGGAATAAGCTTTAATATGGACAATGTAATGAAAGATATGTTTTTATGAAAATGTGCTTAATGCACTATTATGATGATGAGAATGATATCTGTGAAATTTTTTTAAATTATGAGAATTATATGTACTTACTAACCTTTAGCTTATTCAAGTTTATATCATGTTGTAGATAAGAGTAAGAAAGTCATGGATTAGGCGGAGGACATAGGAAGGCATGTGAGCATAAAGAAGATGAATTGTAACCGAAAGAACGCCAATGAAACAAGTTTTTACGATTTAAGCTATGGTTAAATGATTTGAACATATTTTATGATGTGTTTTAAAGAATACAAGAACTATGTTTTAACATTTTATTTTATCATTTTAAGAATATGATCTTCCGCATTTTGAAAAGTTGAATTTGATTTAAAATTAAGTTTTCCAAAAGTTTTTTTTGGCTCTGTCGGCCTACCGACAGAGAAAGTTCGGCTTGCTGATCTCATTTTCGGCCTGTCGAACTTTGGAAGTTTTTAAACCCTATTTTGCAGAGCCTCTATCGGCTTGCCGATTGACGATTTCTGGCCTGCCAACCATGTTCGGCCTACCGAAGTCTTCAGTTCGGCCTACCGAACTGTGAGAGCAAATAATTATGATGTGATGTTTTATAAGTTATAATTTTACTATTTGATATATTTACTTTATTAAAGGATGTTTATAATCAACTCCATATTCAATTGAATTATTATTAATAGTATGGATTAAATTAATGAATGTTGTAAAAAAAAATGTATATATGAATCCTGGTCACGATTTTCTTAACTACGTTTTCAAATAATGTTCCAAATAAGTATGTAATGTATAAATGTAACGACATCTGTGACGTCTGTAAGGGGGCTCTACATGACGCCTTAGGATCGTTAGGATTACTGCTCTCAATCATAATAAATTGGTTCCAAACTTCTAATAGTTCTCCACCTTTTCTTTTAACCCCCTTTTTCTCCTCATTATTTTTGTTTTCCTTAATAATAAGATCTTGCTTATAGTTCTCTTCATCCTTGTCGTTAACAATAACAATAGGTGTCCCAGTGTTGAAAGCAAATACTCTTATACATACATATATATTTATGTATGTATACATCAAAATCATCATGAGTTATCTATCCCAAAACCGTAACTTGATATCAGGAATTCTTTGAACAGGAATAAATAATAAGTAATTTATATAATATGTAATATACACGATCTTTTAAGCATAAAGAAAAATTTGGAATCATTTTTTCTATCTAACATGAATACATGATATACATAAGCAAACAATTTCTAAATCATTTTGCATTTTTTTTATCCAAACAATGAACAAAGAGAAAAGAAAATTACAAACATTTTGTAATATGCAGTTTAACAGAGTGAAAAAAATTTATTACCATACAGTCAACAAGCGACGAGAAACTTCGAATGTGCAAATTCTCGGCTACAAAAATCCAAAACGAGGCAGTTCCAAGTGTCAAGCGTTACAAATAACACGTCCTAAAAGATATTGGGGACAGTTTAGGTGTAACCATCATATATCAAAATGTGAGGGTCTAGGTTTTTGTCTAATCGATTTTCTAAAAATATAGGTTCATCGATTATTACAAGAATATCCATAAAATATTCTACTCACATTCAAAACTTACAAAATTGGTACCTAATCAAAGCTAACACTAAAAGATTTTTAAAGACAATTACTAGCTTGGTTTCGACTCTGTTAAGGCTTCCAAAAACATTTAAAATAAAAAGAATTGCTAGTTGGTTTTCTGCAGAATTTACTGCATCAACACCTAGTTTAAAAAAGACATATCTTGGGCTATAAATGTCCGACTAATATGATTCTCGTGGCTCGTAAACCTTAGGACACGTATTTTATGGTTCTTAATTATCTTGATCAAAATCTAAACAAAAAAGTACAATTTACTCCTTTTTTTCCTAAGGCATCCAGATGCAAATTTCCAACAAACCATGATTCGCATCCCAATTCAAAAGGCATCTCACCAAATCTTGATTGCACTACCTATATTTGTCCTAAGCATGGCTAGCAGATGGAAAATTTGGTCACACATAATATAAAAAAAAGCACAAGAAACCCACTTACTAGTCAAAACTTAAAAACCTCCAAGCTAAGGCACCGTAACTATAATTTTATAAAAAGAACTAATTATCGAGGAATCAAAATTAACTGACATTTCCTTTATGTCAAAATCTAATGCTTAATTTGAAAACCAGGCTTCAACTTAACTTAAGTTGTGGAAAACAATAAGACCCACTGATAAGCTCAAATTGACATATTCTTCATGTAGGCAACACCCGTGCTAGAACTTAAGTGGACCAAGTCATGAACAATTCAAGTCTTAAATATCATTATGAATCACCATGTCACTTGTTACTCCTCAAGTCAATAGTCCAAACTTTTAGCAAACAAAAATGGGAATTTTTCAAATTCCCATATTTATCAAGTAAACTTATTTGACCACATAACACCTCCTTCTACCGTATTTTAATGTTGCCTAAAAAAAAAGTTCATCATTCTCTATATGAGCTCAAATCTTTCAACTCAAACACCCAAACAATTAGAATCTCAACATTAAACAAAGGATAAAGCTACATGAGCGTATTCTATTATGTCAAATAAGGCCTTCTAATATGATATTTCAAAACTCAAATCTTAAAGAAGTAAACAAATTTAAAAAAATTATTGATTTCATCACTTTGAAATTTATCGAGCATCTAACGTGCGTATATGTCTTTAACCAAGTTTAACCAAATCCATCATTCCCTTTCTCTCTTTTCTATATATCAAATCATTCTTCTACTAGAATTAGAAACTTACCTAAAACCATTAGATTTGAGCTAAATAATATCTTCATGGTCCAAGTTCCTAAAACATGTGAAAACGTGTGCTAAGCATACCTCTAACCTCATCTTCATCTTCAAATCATGCTAAAGAAGATATCACTCAAACTATGATTTCACTTAACAAAGGTTTGAAAAGTGTCTTTAAGCCTCTAACGACATCATTCCCAAATGTTTATATTCCTTGAAAATTCATGATTTTATCAATCTATCGTCATGAAAAAATCAACATATATGAAATAAACCAAGATGTCAAGTAGCACAACAAACTTTAATTAAAGAATAGGAGGACGATCGTAAATAAACTTTGGAACAAGGGAACCTTGCCTCAACCTTGAAAATAGCAAAATCCCCACTTTGTATGAACTCCAGAGGAAAAATTCTTAGGCCTTCCATTCTTTTGTGAAATCAAAACACCATTGAACAACAAATAAAACATAGGAGCTCAAAATTCAAATAAAAATTCGAATTGAAACAAAGGAAATAAAGAGACCAAAATCCTATGCCTCTTTATCATGAAAAATCACATGCAAATCTTTAGGATTCTATAAAATCCCCTTCAAAATTAGTTTCTCTAATAGTCACAAGTGTTCTTGCTAAGAGTTCAAAACTTCCATTAGTCCTCAAGGGTAAGATTTCCAAACACTAAGGATTATAATTAATGTGGTTGGATGAATTGTTTATATGTTTTTAACTTGAATTTTTTGTTGATTTGAGTGAGATAAAACCTTAGCAAGGCGTTGCTTGCTATGTTGGGGGCATGTTTCAAGTACAAGAGATTACAAGTTGTGTATTTTATGAAAGGTGTATTGTTCTCGCGTCTATTTACGCATTTTAAACTAACCTCAAGTATAAGGTTGTCTCAAGTAATATTTTCTCGGTGAATCCGAGGTCGAACCCACAAGGAAGGATTTATTTAGTTCCAGTCCATGTATTATATTAACTTTTTCTTTTTATTTAAACTGAAAAAATTGAGGATTAATATTAATTATTCACAGAATGTATTTACAATATTTACACATTTTTTTTTACAACATTTTTCATTTTTGGATTTTGATAATATGGAACTTTAATAACAAGAAACGCAATTAATAACTTAAGCAGAGTAACAACAATAATAACAATAATTTAAAAAAAGAAAACAACAATAATGACAGGGCTGAGGTTCAAAGGTTCCGTTCTGACGATTATCTTTAATATATTTAAGTTTCTCTTTTTATTTATTAGTTGGTTTAAGTATACACTATGTCATCCTATGTCGATAATAAATCAAGATTTACCAAGTATTAACTGTGCCATTCCATGTCTATAATGCAGCAAAAACACAACTTAATAAATAAGCAGCATTTCAACATAACTTAACTAAAATAACAACCAAGACAGTGAGTTAAGCATTTACCAAGCCATTCTCTGTCTACGAGTAATCAAGGTCCTCCCAAGCATTATCCGTGCCAGTCTATGTCGTCGATAAATCAAAACCGTAATTTTGGCAGACTTCTAACTAAGAAAATATTGAAATTCTAGTTTTTCTAAGAGAATATTTTGGCATTACAACAGCTTAGAAAACTAAGATAAACCAAAAATATTTAAGATAATTTTGCCAGAATTTCCCCCTCTCCCCTCAGCTAAAAAGAAATTTAGAAAGACATAATTAATAAAATACTACTTATATTATTGAGCATAATTTTTACAACATAAACTAGAAAATATTTTACAAGAAACTAAATTAAAAATTGGAATAAAAACTAGACTATAATTACTACAACAGTATTTTTATACTGCGGAAGGCTCTACGAAGGTTTTCCCAAGGCTCTCCCTAAAGGCTCCCCCGAAGGCTTCCTCAACTGAGGCAAAAACCTCAGTATTTATAGTGATTCAAGATTGCAAACGTCCATTGCTATTTAATGATCTTTACTGTTGAAAGTTGACAATTTCCAATTATGTGCTTCTTCTCTTCCTCGCGCTGCAGCTGGCCTTCTTGCTCTGAGATTTAATTTGTTTTCTTTTCCAGTGCTGAGAGCTGTTCTTCATTATGGGTATTAGCCTTTGCAATTCTGTGTGACGCAGATCATGACAGCACAGAACAGGAGCAATCTGAACTGTTCAAAATGAGATCCAACGGCTGTCAAATGCGGGTAAGATGGGCCCAGGTTGGAACAGTGGAACCGAGTTTTCAGGACCGTTAGATCGGTCACGGTATTCGCATCGGATGGCTGAAAGAGAGGCTGAATGTGGTCATGACCGCACGCGATCCAAGACGGTCTGAGACACTCCACTGACACGCTGCATCTTGTCGGCACGTGTAACGCACGCGCCAATCATATCTCGACACGTGGACCGCACTAGGAGATTCCGCTGACGCACCGAATGACGCGTTGACAAGCGTCTCTTCCTCGGACGGCTGAGATTGATCTGGCAGTGAATCCGACGGCTCCCATGACGCCACGTGTCCTCTGCGTTTTGAATTTCAAATTTTTCAAGGATTTTTGATGCATTTGATGTCCGATTTTATCCGTTTTGGTGTCGTTTTGCTCCGTTTTTCCTCCAGATCTAAAATCACAAACATACTAATATTAATTATTTTACAAACCTAATATTTATTAAAATTATTTATTTTATAATAAAACACACAAAAATAGATAAAAACTCTTAAAATTTCCAGTCTCTTGTGGTTGAGCACAGATATAATTTTTATGACTTGAAAATATTTTTAAAAATTACTAAAAATATAAATAGACATATTTATAAACTTAAAACACACTACTAAACACACTAACACTCAAAATAAAATAACCGCATTACTTTTACGGCTTTGACTATTTACAGACTAGACACTTATTTAACACACCGAAATGACTCTAAAAATTACTACAAATTCTATTAAACATAAAAACATACTAAAAACATATTTTTAAACACATTTTCACACCAAGACACAAAAATGCTTATTAACACAAAATGCTATTAATTAGAGGATTTAATGAGAAATAAAAGCGTAAACAATTGATTTAAGCCTTAGAAAATGTACACTTTTACAGTCTCATCATGCATGTATAAGTTTTTGTGACTATTGTTAATGTTTTAATGTATGAGGTTATTTTCCATTTTGTTTTGTATAAAATAATATTTTTACCTTAAAGTATACTTTTTAAGCTTTAATTGGACTTCTGAATCACTTAAAAACAATTTTTTTTTAAGAGATTACAATGTGTGTATTTAATGAAAGGTGCATGTATAAGTTTTTGTGACTATTCGCAATGTTTTAATGTATGAGGTTATTTTCTATTCCGTTTTGTATAAAATTATTTGAAAATGATTTTTCTATAACTAGTTATGATTTTTGCAAATTATAAAAGAAGCTGCTAATTTTTTTTTAACAGACCTACTTAATCTGAGAATAAGGACTGATTTTAGTGTTCTTTAAATTCTCAAAACCTATCATGCGGTAACTCTAAAAAAATTTCTATGAGTCTACTTTGATTTGGCAGCTATTTACGTAATTTTTTGATATATCTACAGTATAATATTAATATTTTCATAAGTGTCCTTCGACAAAAGTTTGTTTATGATCAAGCTTTGTGTAAATTAGATTGAGTTGATAATTTGAGATTGTCAATTGGTTAAAAATATGAATTTCAATAGTCATAAAATTAAATTTAATACTCACTGATATTTTTATAAATGTGTATAAGATCTTAGTGTCGTGTCTTGATAACAAATGGATTATTTTGATGTTGAAAAATTTGACAAAACTGAGATTTTATTGGTAAGTTTAAAATCCACTTTATAGATGCTAATAAGGTTAATGTTTTGACAATATTGTAGGATAATAAACCTCATGCTATAAATTTCTATCTTTTTGGTTTTGCTAAGTAAATTGTAGATATATATATCTGGAGTGTGTGTGTGTGTGAATAAAGGTATGAAATTAAATATTTTGGGTTGATAAAATTTCTTAAAAAGGACATAATCATATTATGAGTGAAGGTCCAATCTATATTGTTACGTTGTAGACAAAATTAATAACCTTGAAGGAGCATTGAGCATTCCTTTGCGCCGAGCCATATGCGAAATTTTAAAACATGGGTTCCCAATTAACGACGCTTGATTGTTGTTGTATTTTTAAATAAACTTGTAAGAGCTCCAATTAATGGGAAATACTTGTTAAAATATGTAGGCACCTTGCACGTGCCAATCGAACATAGCATAAGGAGCTTACATTTGAAAAACATCATCACTTAAAGCAAATAAAATTTTCATCTGCAACGTAAGTAATGTGTAGAAACCTTATGATAATGCATGTGTATGAATTATGATGTCATGGTTACTTTGATATATTGAGTTTTTCAATTAGAAATAATATCACATGATCCTGTTGTTTCGCTCTTTTATGATAATATGGACCTTAATATGGATTTATACGAGTGTTTTGTTTATGAATTGTTATGATAAAAGGTAGCTATGTAATAGAGCAATGTTAGCGATTACCCAATGTCAACTATTATTATGAACATGAGATGTATGATACTCAATATATTTTGGGAATGATGCGACATGACGAATTATTTTCACACGAGAACTTGAACTAAGAAATGACAGCTTGATTGCATTTTGGCATTTTTATGAAACGTTAGAAATGTATGTAAAGTTATGCACTACAGATCCTTTAAGAGACCATAAAGTTATGGACATGTGATAAAAAAATACAATATTGCTCCTTAGTTCCCGGCTTATAGATGTGGTATCTCAAGTGGTCGTTGATCTAGGATTAGGTCAAGGTGCTGACTTCCCTGAGCCTTGAATCTCTATTGTGGATTTCTGACCACATTCTCCATAGGGCCCTCTTATCTCTTCCTTTTCTAAGCACGTGTTATGTACCCATCCGTGTTCCCACCTATGCAAATACCAACAGATTATGTGACTCTGGTGTGATATGCAAGCTATATGTGATTGGTGGTACACTCTTTGAAGCCGACTCCGATCTGTTAAATGTTACGCGACGTTCATGTGTGCTATTCCTCAGACCTTTTTTGCTTGGAGTTGAGGACGGCCACATAATTGAGCATTTGCCGGCATAAGGCAGTCCCACGGGCCCAATAGAGAGTATGTGCACTTTAGAATACTAGTACATAATGTATGTTGTGATACTATGATATGTTGCAGAATGATTAGATTACATTAGGGTATGTCATGACCTAAATTATGTTGTGAATTATTATCTTATAACCTAATCTCGTGTTCTATCCAGTAATGTTTCAATTATGATCATGTTACATGAGGGCATGTGATTAATGTTGTGCTTTATCTTGTTTTGGTTGAATATCAGATAAGAGCATATTTATAAGGTACGCAATTATCTGTGATAAATAGATAACAACTTGATGTTTGGCAAGGTTGTGATGAGGATGTAAATAAGAATTCATTTCGTTATGGGCTACTACTCGTACTGAATATATATGCGTGTGTGTGTGTGTGTATATGCATGGACAGTTTTTATGGACAAACTTGATAGGATGTCCTTGCGGGTAAGTCTATAATTAAACAGGAGTGAGTAAGAAAACTGATTGAGGTTGTGGTGTATGTGAGACATGACCTAATATGCCAACTTTTGGATCATGTCTTTTGGAAGATTTTAACAATTACTAATGACTGAAACTTTTGTTACAAGTTTTTTGAGAAACAGTAAATGGCTTAACATTAATGTTGCACGTTCTATGTATTGTTTTAAGAGACTGATGAAAATTTCTATTCATAAGCACTATAAATATAGTGATGAAAATATTTTAAAAGGTTCAAACTTTTCCAATTTTTTTCACATTAATTAGGTAAATTAATCATTACAATCTTTAATTTCACTTAAGACTAGCAATACAAGTTATGGCACAACGACACGACACGAACATAATATGATTTTTTAGCGTCAAAAAATTCATCCACGGGTCATGTTAGTGTCAACCAAACATAGACCTGTCCAAAAAGGTCATGTTGTGTCAACCTTCTCGATACTAAATTGACCCGTGATTTGTTTGTCTATTATTTTTTTAAAAAAATATTTTGCCCTAGTATATAGTATCAAAAATTGACATTAAATTAGATGTGTTCATAGTATAGAAGTGATTTAATTTTATGAAAATATATGTTTTATATTACTTTTATGTAATTTTGGTGCATAAATTGTAAATTTAAAGTTATAAAATGTCATAAGGAATTCAGGTTATTGGTTGATTTTTGGTTGTAGGTTGATTTCAAGTTGCGAGTTAATAAAGGGTCCCGTGTTACATATGTCACGGGTTAGTATATGTCTAGTTTGTGTCAACCCATATCAAGACGGATCATATTAGTGTCAGGATTTTCCAACCTATTTGTGTCACAGGTCATGTTAGTATTAAGATATTTCATATCTTCTAGTTTTATAGCACGTTATTAGCATGAACGTTCTAGTTCCTACATAAATCTTTACATCTAATAAGTAAAGGCAAAGATATATCATTTCACTTACTTATTTCTATTCAATATGGATAGGCAACCCACCTATTTGTTAAGTGACCAATCTTAATAAATAATGACTAAGAGCAAGTACTTTATCTCTATACACTATGGATAGCCAAGCCGCCTACTTATTAATTGTTTATTATTGACTAACGTTAAGTATTTTATCTTTGTTCAATATGGATGGCCAGGCCTCTTATCTATTGATAGCTTATTGTCGTTCTATCACATGCATATTGTTATTCTTTATGCATCTAGTTTTGTATTTTTCTTAATATATAAATCCAGGGCATAACCGTCTTTACACTATTTCAATAGTAATAAATAGCTAAATAACGGTCATAAAAAGCTAATTTTTTGCTTTATAAATTGGTAAATTCTAAACTCCAACATATCATATCTCAACTTCCTTTCTTTTCCCAAGAGATTGTCAATTGTTAAGATTTTCACAAAATTTTTAATGTAGTTGCAATGTTTTTTTATCACTTTTGTCATGATCCAAATCATTATTCTTCTTATTTTTTATTTGTCTTTTAACGAATTTCAACTTTTAGTGTAGCAATAATGTTTCCAGCTCTTTCTTTTTTAATAATTGGTATTTACTTTGATAACATGTAATGGTTATACTATTTATGTTTTAAATAAATGAAGTTTTAATTCTAATTATTATTGTATTTTATTATAGTTATCACCATGTCAAATCTTGTGAAGCTTGACTTCATTGTATTAGATATCACAAGAAAGAATTATACACCTTGGACTCTTGATGAGTGAAACACTACCCATGATGAATGAAACACTCAGCGTTTCCAAGATTTTAAGAAAATTAGCGATTATAATTCTAACATGTTCAAAATAGTTTCACAAATAAAATTTTGTAGGGAGAAAAATACTAATGAGAAAATGCTAAAAAAAAAACACTCTGCATTTCATGAATCCTATACAACCTTACAATAACAATATAGATTACAAGCTTTTAAGAAAAATATTCTGAACTTATTTCATCCCTTCTGGTGGCCAAAAAGAATAATGAACTTTTAATTAAAAATAATTAGTCTTGTCCCACTAATTAAGTAGCATTTCTAGAAGCAAATGTTGTAAATGTTAAAACTCTAGAAGAAGATATAGTCATGGTCGTGGTCATGGCCGTGGTTGGAGACACAGTCAAGGTGGTTTTTACACCCTTTTACAAAACCACATGATCCAAAAGAAGCATTATGAAAGAAGACATGATAAAGGGCTGAAGATTCTTACCATAGATGTGGTACAAAACTGTACTAGGCTTGAGTCTATTGAATACCAGAGCATATTGGTAAACTTTATAAGGCATTCCTAAAAGGGAAAGAAAATGAAGTGAATTTCACCAAACATCTTGATCCAACAGATGATTCAACACATCTTGATGCGTTAGTTTTCACTAATAATTTTGTTTACAAAGACTTTGGTGACAACTAATTAGTAAATGTAAAACTAAATTTTGTTTGTCATATTTCAATTATAATTTTTGGATATATTACTTCTATGTTTTATGATTGCTATGTTATGCATTATCTTCATTAAAATATTCCTTATATAATAATATTTTTGAAACTTTATTCTTATTAAATTGATTATTTTTGCGTGAAGCTTGATACAAATTATATTAATCAAAGAACAACTATCAAAGATAATGTTGAGGATATTTATATACAAAATAGTAATATAATGCACACTATCCTTAAAAGTAAAAAAGTACTTCTCAAATTTAAAGCCAATAAAGGCAATTGCAAATATAATATCATGTCTTATAGACTTGATAGAAGGAACTAGTAAAGCCAGCTTCATATTGTCATATGGATTAAAGTTTTTCATAAATGATGCTTTGTTTTCACCAAAATCCAAAAGGAATTTGTTGAGTTTTAATGACATATACCATCAGGGATATGATACTTAGTCTGGAACTGAACAAGATCACAAGCATATGTGCATTACTAATGAGGTTTCTAGAAAGAAGTACATATTAGAAAAATTACCAAAGCTTTCCTAGGGATTGCATTACACATTTTTAAATGTGATTGAATCACATATGGTAGTTAAAGAAGATCGTCAAATATTAACCTTATGGCATGACCGTTCCTAGATTTATAATGATGAGAAGAATTATTAAAAACTAACATGGACTTTCATTAAAGAGCCAGAAGTTCTATGATAAGTTAGTTTTAGGCTAATTAATTAAATGATTCTCACTTAATATTTTTGTTAGTTTTGAGCAATTTATAAGGATTTGATAGTGTTTTTTGTTCTTTTATAGGTTTTGAGGAAAAAAAATGCATGATAGCAAACTACAGGGTAAAGCGGACAGAAAATCAGCAAAATTAGAATCGGGATAAAAATGGAGCCTAGACGCCAGCTTATGCGCACCTAGGAGCTCATACAGATAAAGTTCCATACAAAAACCTGAGAGCAAAGCGCCTAGGCACCATAACTTTGGAGCCTAGGTGCCATTCTATGAACAAATACCTGAGAGCAAAGCGCTTAGGCTCCATAACTTGGGCGCCTAGGTGCCATTCTATTAAGGGGCTGAGCAACACTGCGGCGTCTAGGCGCCAGTTTGAAAAATGTTATACGGGTCTGTGTAGTGCCTAGGCACCATTACGAAGCCTAGGCGCGATAAAATCGAGCCTAAGCGCCATTGCAATCCCAATTTAAACTTTAGTGTAATTTTGTTCCAAAATTGCCCTTTCAAACTCAGCATATAAATAGAACAATATAAAGGGTTGGAGCACAAATTTTAACAAGGAAAAACTTTAGATAAGAGGGGAGAACTCACTGCTTTGGAGAAGAAGAACGGTACAACCCGGAGACGAAAATCATCTTCGCATCCAAATACAGTTCTTTTTCTTCACTCATCATGTTTAAGACATTATTTAGGATTGTTTTTGGTTTCATTAGGAACTAATTTCCCTTTTTCTAGGGCTGTGAGCCAGAAGTTCTATTAAATGGAAAGCAAATATGTATGTATACATCAACATCATCATGAGTTATCTATCTCAAAAACCGTAACTTGATATTAGGAATTCTTCAAAAAGGAATAAATAATAAGTAATTTATATAATATGTAATATACACGATCTTTTAAGCGTAAAGAAAAATTTGAAATCGTTTTTTCTATCTAACATGAATACATGATATACATAAGCAAACATTTTCTAAATCATTTTGCATTCTTTTTTTTATCCAAACAATGACCAAAGAGAAAAAGAAAATTACAAGCATTTTGTAATATGCACTTTAATTTTTTTATCAGAACAGAGTGAAAAAAAATTTATTACCATATAATTAACAAGCGACGAGAGACTTCGAATGTGCAAATTCTCGGCTACAAAAATCCAAAACGAGACAGTTCCAAGTGTCAAGTGTTACAAATAACCCATCTTAAAAGATATTGGGGACAGTTTAGGTGTAATCATCATATATCAAAATGTGAGGGTCTAGATTTTTGTCTTATCGATTTTCTAAAAATATAGGTTCATCGATTATTCTACTCACATTCAAAACTTACAAAATTGGTACCTAATCAAAGCTAACACCAAAAGATGTTCAAAGACAATTACTAGCTTGGTTTCGACTCTGTTAAGGCTTCCAAAAACATTTAAAATAAAAAGAATTGATAGTTGGTTTTCTGCAGAATTTACTGCATCAACACCTAGTTTAAAAAGGACATATATTGGGCTATAAGTGTCCAATTAATATGATTCTTGTGGCTCGTAAAGCTTAGGACACGTAATTAATGGTTCTTAATTATCTTGATCAAAATCTAAACAAAAAAGTACAATTTACTCCTTTTTTTTCCTAAGGCATCCAGATGCAAAATTTCAACAAACTATGATTTGCATCCCAATTCAAAAAGCATCTCACCAAATCTTGATTGCACTACCTATATTTGTCCTAAGCATGGCTAGAAGATGGAAAATATGTTTATACATGATACAAAAAAAGACAAGAAACCCACTTACTAGTCAAAACTTAAAAACCTCCAAGCTAAGGCACCGTAACTATAATTTTATAAAAAGAACTAATTATCAAGGAATCAAAATTAACTGACATTTCCTTTATGTCAAAATCTAATGCTTAATTTGAAAGCCGGGCTTGAACTTCACTTAAGTTGTGGAAAACCATAAGACCTACTGATAAGCTCAAATTGACATATTCTTCATGTAGGTAACACCCATGCTAGAACTTAAATGGACCAAGTCACGAATAATAAAAGTCCTAAATATCATTATGAAGCACCATGTCACTTGTTACTCCTCAAGTCAATAGTCCAAACTTTTAACAAACAAAAATGGGAATTTCTCAAATTCCCATATTTAACAAGTGAACTTATTTGACCACATAACACCTCCTTCTACCATGTCTTAATGTTTATGCCTAAAAGAAAAGTTCGTCATTCTCTATATGAGCTCAAATCTTTCAACTCAAACACCCAAATAATTAGAATCTCAAAATTAAACAAGGGATAATGGTATATGAGCATATTCTAAAATGTCAAATAAGGCCTTCTAATATGATATTTCAAAATTCAAATCTTAAAGAAGTAAACAAATTTAAAAAAATTATTGATTTCATCACTTTGAAATTTATCGAGCATTTAACATGCATATATGTCCTTAGCTAAGTTTAACATAAATCCATCATTCCCTTTCTCTCTTTTCTATATATCAAATCGTTCTTCTACTAGAATTAGAAACTTACCTAAAACCATTAGATTTGAGCTGAATAATATCTTCGTAGTCCAAGTTCCTAAAACATGTGAAAATGTGTGCTAAGCATACCTCTAACCTCATCTTCATCTTCAAATCATGCTTAAGAAGATATCACTCAAACTATTATTTCACTTAACAAAGGTTTGACAAGTGTCTTTAAGCCTCTAACCACATCGTTCCCAAATATTTATATTCCTTGAAAATTCATGATTTTATCAATCTATCATCATGAAAAAATCAACATATATGAAATAAACCAAGATGTCAAGTAGCACAATAAACTTTAATTAAAGAATAGGAGGACGATCGTAAATAAACTTTGGAACAAGAGAACCCTACCTCAACCTTGAAAATAGCAAAATCCCCACTTTTTATGAACCCCAGAGGGGAAATTCTTAGGCCTTCCATTCTTTTGTGAAATCAAAACATCATTGAACAACAAATAAAACATAGGAGCTCAAAATTCAAATCAAAATTCAAATTGAAAACAAAGGAAATAAAGAGACCAAAAATCCTATGCCTCTTTATCATTAAAAATCACATGCAAATCTTTAGGATTCTATAAAATCCCCTTCAAAATTAGTTTCTCTAATAGTCACAAGTGTTCTTCCTGAGAGTCCAAAACTTCCATTGGTCCTCAAGGGTAAGGTTTCCAAACACTAAGGATTATGATTAATGTGGTTGGATGAATTGTTTATATGTTTTTAACTTGAATTTTTTGTTGATTTGTGTGAGATAAAACCTTAGCAAGGCGTTGCTTGCTATGTTGGGGGAATGTTTCAAGTACAAGAGATTACAAGTTGTGTATTTTATGAAAGGTGCATGTACAAGTTTTTGTGACTATTCTTAATGTTTTAATGTATGAGGTTATTTTCTATTCTCTTTTGTATAAAATAATATTTTTACCTTAAAGTACACATTTTAAGCTTTAATTGGACTTCTGAATCACTTAAAAACAAATTTTTTTTAAGAGATTACAAGTTGTGTATTTAATGAAAGGTGCATGTATAAGTTTTTGTGACTATTCGTAATGTTTTAATGTATGAGGTTATTTTCTATTCCGTTTTGTATAAAATAATAGTTTTACCTTAAAGTACACATCTTAAGCTTTAATTAAGCTTCTAAATCACTTAAAAATGATTTTTCTATAACTAGTTATGATTTTGGTAAATTTATAAAAGAAGCTGCCCTTTTTTTTTTAACAGACCTACTTAATCTGAGAATAAGGAGTGATTTTAGTGTTCTATAAATTTTCAAAACCTATCATACAGTAACTCTAAAAAATTTCTATGAGTCTACTTTGATTTGGCAGCTACTTAAGTAATTTTTTGATATATCTACAATATAATATTAATATTTTCATAAGTGTCCTTCGACAAAAGTTTGTTTATGATCAAGCTTTGTGTAAATTATATTGAGTTGATAATTGGTTAAAATATTAATTTTAATAGTTATAAAACTAAATTTTAATACTCACTGAAATTTTTATAAATATGTATAAAATCTTAGTGTCGTGTCTTGATAACAAATGGATTATTTTGATGTTGAAAATTTTGACAAAACTGAGATTTTGTTGGTAAGTTTAAAATCCACTTTATAGATGCTAATAAGGTTAATGTTTTGACAATATTGTAGGATAATAAACCTCATGCTATAAATTTCTGTCTTTTTGGTTTTGCTTAGTAAATTGTGGATATATATATCTGGAGTGTGTGTGTGTGTGAATAAAGATATGAAATTAAATATTTTGGGTTGATAAAATTTCTTAAAAAGGATATAATCATATTATGAGTGAAGTTCTAATCTATATTGTCACGTTATAGACAAAATTAATAACCTGGAAGAAGCATTGAGCATTGAGCATTCTTTAACGCCAAGCCTTAGTGTTTACAGCAATAGGCGAAATTTTAAAACATGAGTTTCCAATTAACGACGCTTTGTATTTTTGAATAAACTTGTAAGAGCTCCAATTAACGAGAAATACTTATTAAAATTAGGTAGGCACCTAACACGCGCCAATCGAACATAGCATAAGGAGCTTACATTTGAAAAACATCATTACTTAAAACAAGTAGAATTTTCATCTGCAACGTAAGTAATGTGTTGAAACCTTATGATCATGCATGTGTATGAATTATGATGTCATGATTTATTGAGTTTTTCAATTGGAAATAATGTCGCATGATCCTGTTGTTATGCTCTTTCATGATAATATGAACCTTAACACAAATTTATAGAAGTGTTTTGCTCATGAATTGTTATGACAAAAGATAGTATGTGATAGAGCAATCTTAGGAATTACCCAATGTCAATTATTATTATGAACATGAGCTGTATGATGCTCAAGATATTTTGGGAATGATGCGACATCATGAATTATTTTCATACGAGAACTTGAACTAAGATATGTCATCTTGATTGCATATTGGCATTTCTATGAAACGTTAGAAATGTATGTAAATTTATGCACTTTTAAGAGACCATAAAGTTATGCATATTGCTCCTTAGTGGCATCTCAAGTGGTCGTTGATCTATGATGTGGCATTTCAAGTGGTCGCTGATCTATGATTAGGTCAAGGTTGACTTCCCTGAGCCTTGGATAGGTAATAAGGGTTAAGCTCCGTACCCATCCGTGCTACCGGCCATGCGAATGACAATAGATTGTGACTCTGGTATAATACGCAAGCCATATGTGATTGGTGGTACACTCCTTGAAGCCGAGTCTGATCTGTTAAATGGTACGCGAGATTCATGTGTGCTGTTCCTCGGGCCTGTTGGCCTGGAGTCTAGGACAGCCGCACAATTGATCATTTTCAGGTATAAGGCAGTCCCACGGGCCCAATTGATAGTATGTGCACGTTAGAATACTAGTACACAATGTATGTTGTGATGCTATGATATGTTGTAGAATTATTAGATTACATTAGGGTATGTCATGACCTAAACTATGTTATGAATGATTATCTTATAACCTAATCTCGTGTTCTATCCAGTAATGCTTCAATTATGATCATGTTAAATGAGGGCATGTGATTAATGTTGTGCTTTATGTTGTCTTGGTTGAATATTAGATAAGAGCATATTTATAAAGTACGCAATTATCTGTGATAAATTGATAACAATTTGATGTTTGGTAAGATTGTAATAAAGATGTAAATAAGAATTCATGTTTCGTTATGGGTTACTACTCGTACTCAATATATATATATATATATATGCATGGACAGTTTTTATGGACCAACTTGATAGGATATCCTTACATTGTATCCGTTGCACTCATATCTAGAATAAGCCGACGTACTGAGCCTTCTTTGTCGGTATGATTTTCCTTGTGTTGCGGGTAAGTCTATATAATTAAATAGGAGAGGGTAAGAAAAATGATTGAGGGGGCGGTGTATGACGTGACCTAATATGCCAACTTTTGGATCATGTCTTTTGGAAGATTTTAAAAATTACTAATGATCGAAACTTTTGTTACAAGTTTTTTGAGAAACAGTTATATGACTTAACGTTAATGTTGCAGGTTCTACTTATTGTTTTAAAATACTGATGAAAATATCTATTTATAACCATTATATATATAGTGATGAAAACATTTTAAAAGGTTCAAACTTTTCCAATTTTTTTTCACATTAATTAGGTAAATTAATCATTACAATCTTTAATTTCACTTAAGACTGGCAATACAAGTTATGGCACAAAGACACGACACAAACACAATACGATTTTTTAGCATCAAAAAATTAATCCACGAGTCATTTTAGTGTCAACCAGAAATTGACCTGTCCAAAAGGGTCATGTTTGTGTCAACCTGCTAGACACTAAATTGACCCGCAATTTGTTTGTCTATGATTTTTTTAAAAAATATTTCGCCCTAGTATATAGTATCAAAAATTGACATTACATTAGATGTGTTCATAGTATAGAAGTGATTTAATTTTATGAAAATAGATGTTTTATATTACTTTTATGTAATTTTAGTACATAAATTATAAATTTAAAGTTATAAAATGTTATGAAATGTCATGAGGAATTCGAGTTATTGGTTGATTTTTGGTTGCAGGTTGATTTCAAGTTGTGAGCTACTAAAGAGTCCCATGTTACATATATCACGGGTTAGTACATACATGTTTATGTCAACCCATATCAAGATAGATCATGTTAATATTGGTTTCCTAACTCATTTGTGTCACAGGTCATGTTAATATTAAGATATTTCATATCTTCTAGTTTTATAACACGTTGTTAGCATAAACGCCCTAGTTCCTACATAAATCTTCACATCTAAAAAGTAAAGGCAAAGGTATATCATTTCACTAACTTATTTCCGTTCAATATGGACAGGCAAGCCACCTATTTGTTAAGTGCCCAATCTTGATAAATAATGACTAACAATAAGTACGTTATCTTTTTATAGTATGGATAGCCAAGCCACCTACTTATTAATTGTTTATTATTGACTAACATTAAGTATTTTATCTTTGTTCAATATGGATGGCCAAGCCTTATCTATTGATAGCTAATTGTCATTCTATCATATACATATTGTTATTCTTTATTCATCTAGTTTTGTATTTTTCTTAATATATAAGTCCAAGGCATAACCATCTTTACACTATTCTAGTAGTAATAAACAGCTAAATAACAGTCATAAATGGCTAATTTTTGCTTTATAAATTGGTAAATTCTAAACTCCCACATATCATATCTCAACTTCCTTTCTTTTTCCAACAGATTGTCTATTGTTAAGATTTTCACAACAATGTAGTTGCAATATTTTTTTTCATCACTTTTGTCATGATCCAAATCATTATTCTTCTTATTTCCGATTTGTCTTTTAATGAATTTCAAGTTTTTAGTATAGCAATAATGTTTATAGCTCTTTCTTTTTAAATAATTGCTATTTACTTTGATAACATGTAAGGGTTTATACTATTTTTGTTCTAAATAAATGAAGTTTTAATTCTAATTATTATTGTATTTTATTATAGTTATCACCATGTCAAACCTTGTGAAGCTTGACTTCATTGTATTGCATATCACAGGAAAGAATTATATACCTTTAACTCTTGATGAGTGAAACACTACCCATGATGAATGAAACACTCTGCTTCTTCAAGATTTTAAGAAAGTTAGTGATTATAATTCTAACATGTTCAAAATAGTTTCACAATTAAAATTTTGTAGGGAGAAAAATACTGATGAGAAAATGCTAAAAAAACACTCTACATTTCATGCATCCTATATAACCTTACAACAACAATATAGGTTACAAGGTTTAAAGAAAAATATTCTGAACTTATTTCATTGAACTTATTTCATCCCTTCTAGTGGCAGAAAAGAATAATGAACTTTTAATTAAAAATCATTAGTCTTGTCCCACTGGTTAAGCAACATTTTTAGAAGCAAATGTTGTAAATGTTAAAACTCTAGACAAGGATATAGTCACGATCGTGGTCGTGGTCGTGGCCGTGGCCGGAGACACGATCAAGGTGGTTTTTACACCCATTTACAAAGCCACATGATCCAAAAGAAGCATTATGAAAGAAAACATGATAAAGGGCTAAAGATTCCTACTATTGATGTGGTACAAAAGTACACTAAGCTTGAGTCTACCGAATGCGAGAGCATATTTGTAAACTTTATAAGGCATTCCTAAAAGGGAAAGAAAATGAAGTGAATTTTACCAAACATCTTGATCCAACAGATGATTCAACACATCTTGATGCTTCAGTTTTCACTAATGATTTTGCTGACAAACACTTTCGTGACAACTAATTAGTAAATGTAAAGCTAAATTTTGTCTGTCATATTTCAATTATAATTTTTGGATATATTACTTCTATGTTTTATGATTGCTATGTTATGCATTATCTTCATTAAAATATTCCTTATGTAATAATATTTTTGAAACCTTATTCTTATTAAATTGATTATTTTTGCATGAACCTTGATACAAATTATATTAATCAAAGAACAACTATCAAAGATAATGTTGAGGATATTTGTATACCAAATAGTAATATAACACATACTATCCTTAAAAGTAAA
Organism: Artocarpus heterophyllus; assembly: GCA_025403435.1. Classification (NCBI taxonomy): domain Eukaryota; kingdom Viridiplantae; phylum Streptophyta; class Magnoliopsida; order Rosales; family Moraceae; genus Artocarpus; species Artocarpus heterophyllus. The sequence goes on along the minus strand of CM046334.1, from coordinate 33,401,463 downwards.
AAGTACTTCTCAGATTTAAAATCAATAAAGGCAATTGTAAATACAATATCATGTCTTATAGACCTAATTGAAGGAACTGGTAAAGCCAGCTTCATATTGTCAAATGGATTAAATTTTTTCATAAATGATGCTTTGTTTTCACTAAAATCTAAAAGGAATTTGTTGAGTTTTAATGACATATACTGTCAGGGATATGATACTTAGTCTGGAACTGAACAAGATCATAAGCATATGCACATTACTAATGAGGTTTTTGGAAAGAAGTATATATTAGAAAAATTACCAAAGTTGTCCTCGTGATTGCATTACACATTTTTAAATGTGATTGAATCACATATGGTAGTTAAAAAAGATCGTCAAATGTTAACCTTATGGCATGACCATTCCTGGATTTATAATGACGCCAAGAATTATTACAAACTCACATGGACTTTCATTAAAGGGCCAAAAGTTCTATTAAACCAATAAAACTCTATGTGCAACTTGTTCTCTTAGAAAGCTGATTTGAGTCCATCACTGGTTAAAATTGATAGCAAATTTCCTATGTTGCTTAAACATATTCAAGGTGATATATGTGAGCCTATTCACCCACAGTATGGACCATTAAGATATTTTATAGTATTGATAAATGCCTTTGACAGATGGTCACATGTTTATTTATTATCAACATGCAATGTGGCATTTGCAAGATTTCTTGCCCAAATAATCCAGTTATGAGCTCAATTTCTTGATTATAAAATCAAGAAAGTTAGACTTGAAACTATTAGTGAATTTATGTTTTAAGCTTTCAATAATTATTGTATGCCAGTTGGGATTATTTTTGAGCACCCTGTTGCACATGCACATACACAGAATGGTTTGGCTAAATTATTGATTAAGCACCTCCAACTTATTGCTAAACCATAATAATGAGAACAGAGCTTCCTATTTCTGTACAAAGTCATGCAATTTTACATGTTACGGTATTAATTCATATTAGACTAAGTGTTTATAAATACTCCCTATTACAAATAGCATTTGGTCAAGGACCAAATATTTTCTATCTAAGGATTTTTGGTTGTATAGTATATGTACAATTGCTCTACCATAATGCACAAAGATAGGTCCTTAGAGAAGACTGGGAACATATGTCGGGAATGAATCTCCATCTACTATTAGATTTTTTGAGCCTCGAACTGGTGATTTTTTACTCCACATTTTGCCAATTGTCATTTTAATGAGGCAGTTTTCTTGACATTAGGGGGAGATAAGAAAAAGCTGGAAAAAGATATTACATGGAGTGAACCATCTCTGTTGCATCTTGATCCTTACATAAAACAATGTGAGCAAGAAGTGCAAAAGATTTTGCACTTAAAAAACATAGCAAATTAAATACCAAATGCATTCACGGATACAAAAAAGAGTGACTACATCATATATACCAACTGTTAATGCTCCTACTTGAATTGAGATCCCAAAAGAACAAAATTGAAAATGTTATTACTTATGAATCTATGGCATGCCTGAAGCATGGTAGACTAATCGGTTCTAAAGATAAAAATCCTTGGAAAAGACAATGAGCTAAAAAGCATGATGATCCGAATATGGAGGAATGTGTTCTAGAAGAAACATAGAGTGAGACAAATCAAGAGACTTTTGAAGTTGCCCGAAACCCAAAAGGTTTAGAAAGTAATGAGAACTTTATTAATTATGTCAATACAAGAGGATCATGGGATCGAAACAAAATGAAAAATATTGAAGAAATATTTTCCTACTCAGTAGCATGTGCTATTGAAAATGAGGATCTTAAACCAATATCCATTACTGAGTGTAAAAATAGACACAATTGGAGTAAATGGAAAGACGTTATGCAGACGAAATTAAATTTGCTTAATAAGTGTAAAGTTTTTGGACCTATCATTCCACACATGAAGCTGTGAGACCTATAGGATATAAATGGGTCTTTGTGTAGAAGCGTAATAAGAAAAACGAGATTATAAGGTACAAAACTCAACTCCTTGTACAAGGTTTTTTGCAAAGACTAGAAATTAATTATGAGGAAACGTATTTCTCAGTAATGGATGCAATTATGTTCAGATATCTAATCAGCCTAGCAGTTTATGAAAATTTAGAAATACGTCTTATGAATGTTGTTACAACTTACTTGTACGGATTGCTTGATAGTTATATTAATATGAAAATCCCTGAAGGATTTAAGATGCCTGAAGCATCAAGTTTACAACAAAGAAATATATTCGATTGAGTTACAAAAATCATTATATGGGTTGAAGTAATCTGGATGCATGTGGTATAATCATTTAAGCAAGTATTTATTAGATAAAGTATATGAGAATAATCCTATATGGCCACGTATTTTTATTAAGAAAACAACATATGGATATGTAATTATCATTGTCTATGTTGATGATTTAAATATCATTGGGACATATAGAAATTCTTGAGATAGTGACATATATAAAGGAGTAATTTGAAATGAAAGACCTTGGGAAAACCAAGTATTGTCTTGGTTTACAGATTGAGCATTTACAAAGTGGAATACTTTTGTATCAATCAAATTATACTAGGTCTTAAAATACTTTAACATGGATAAAGCGATGCTTTTAAGTATTCCAATGGTGAATAGATACTCAAAGTGAAAACGGATCCATTCTGTCCTTGTGAAGATAATGAAGAGGTTATTAAACTTGAAGTACCATATCTAAGTGTAATTGGAGCTTTTATGTATCTTGCTAACTATACAAGACTAGATATTGCTTTTGCTATTAACTTATTAGTAAGATTTAACTCAGCTCGTACACGAAGACACTAGAATAGAAGTAAGTACATATTTAGTTATCTTCAAGGAACAATTAACTTGGGTTTGTTTTATCCAAGGGATCAAAATAAGGACTAATTGATGCAGATGTAGGTTATCTGTCGAATCCACATAAAGGCTAATCTTAAACTAGATATGTGTTAATATATCGAAGTACTGTGATTTCTTGGCATTTGCAAAACTAACACTGGTTGCTACTTCATCAAATCATGCTGAGGTTATTGCACTCTCTAGTGTCCATATATGGAAGTATTATGATTTCTTGGCATTCGCAATAGCTAACACTGGTTGCTACTTCATCAAATCATACTAAGGTTATTGCACTCTATGAAGCGAGTCGACAATGTGTATAGTTGAGATCCATGACAACATATCCAAGCAACCTGTGGATTATCACTCAAAAAGAATCCAACAATATTATTTGAAGACAATGATGCATGTGCCACTCTAATAAAAGATGGATGCATCAAGAATGACAGAACAATGCATATACTCCTAAGGTTCTTCTCGTTTATCCAAGAGCTTGAAAAGAACAAAGATATCGACATCTAATACACTCGTTCAACTAACAATGTTGCAAATCTTTTCACAAAGGCACTTCTCACATCAACTTTTAGATAACATGTACAAAGTATTGGGATGCACCATTTAAGGAATTTGTGATGAACAATTAATGTTAATTTGAGGGAGAATTTACACAAGTTGTACTCTTTTTCTCATACTGTGATTTTGTCCATAAGGTTTTCATAGTTAGGTTTTTAACGAGGCAACGTGGAGTACGATACAAGAATGATGCACTCTTTTTCCCTTCACTATAGTTTTTATCCTATTAGATTTTTTCTAGCAAAAGTTTTTAATGAGATATCACAAATGATGAACATCTTGGAGAGAGTGCTTTAAAAGTCCAAATAGGTAGAAACACCTTGATTTATAGTTGTCCACCACCACCCTATTTAAGCAACAAAGTCAAAATGTAATAATGTCTATACTGTGTAAATAGTATTGCATGCTACCAAAATTTTGGTTATAAAATAACGAAGACATTTGCCTCCATTTAATGAACAAGTTTGCATCAAAACTAAAATATCTCTCTCTTACTTCTTTCTTTAAGACTTCAATTTCATATCTTCTAGTTTTATAACAATACTTAATATATTACGATAAAATTTCAACAATTTAATAGTAAAACTCAGTACCTAAACTTCATACAATTCTCCTATTTTTACGAACTCACACAATCTAAAACCGTGCTCCTTGTCAAATCTAAAGATGAAATAGGACAGGGGTGCTAGTTGTGCACGGTGGTTCTCCCCTTAGTCAGTGCTCTACCTTTTCTTTTTGTTTCGGGTATTGATGGTCATCCAACTCACACAAGCTTTGATGTTGCTTGCGTTTTTTTTTTTTTTTTTTTTTTAAATTTTGGTTTGCTTTTATAATAACGGATGCATAACCGTAATATGATGGGGCGTTTGTTTAATATTTGTTTGTATTTTTCGTCTGTTGGATTTGTTTTTCAGCCATTTTTCTTGAGACCTTAGTGTTATGAGAAAAGCGTTTTATATTTCTACACCAGCTTTAACACGTAACGTCTACAATCACTGGCATTACGTATTAATTCGTATCAAGCATTGAAAAAAAAAAAAAAGAAGAAAAAAAAACATTATTCATCATCTGCATCCACTGAAAAGTCCGGTTCTTCAGGTTTCTGAAACTTGGGCGTCTCAACATCAACCATCACGTTCTGAGCTCCTCTCCGCGTGTTCGCCAAAAGCCTCGAAGCCAGAGTCATGAAATCCAAACGTGGTTTCCCCTGCGAGTTGTTTGATCCATTTCCACTATCGTCACCTGTCTCTTCTTCACCAACTTCTTTCTCTTCCCCTTCCGTTTCATCCGCCATCTGCTGGCTGAAGTGACTGAGAGAGAACGACTCCACCATGCTGAGGTTCTGCGCCAGCTTCCTTTTCTTGTACTGCCGCCACGCAGTCTGGATGAAGCAGGCCGCCCACGTCCTCCATTGGTGAGAGTAGAACCGGAACGTGTGTTGAAGCTTCTTGCTGTGAAGCCTTCTAAACTGGTTGGCGACGAATTTGAGGTCTTCTGCTCTCAGCGCAAAGGCCTCCACTTCGTCCAAAGCCTTCAGCGTTCTTGTTGAAGATGGCATGTTGGGTGTGGATTTTGGAAGCAATGCCCACGAGAGTAACTCCTCGCCACAGAAATCGCCGGGCCTCAGAGTGATTGAGTTGAAGAAACCGTTCCTGCCCCCGTCTGTGGTTGAGCTTTCTAGCTTCCCTCGGATGATGAAGAGCATTTCAGTGACGGGGTCGCCTTCGCGAACTATGTAGGTTCCTTGTGTGGTTAAGGACGATACCAAGCGCCCGCATATGGCGTCTAGGAGTTGATCGTCCATCTGTGCAAAAAAGGGTACCTGCATATTGCATTGTTCGAGTTATATAACCGTTAAAAATTAGACGTCCTAATTATTTACTATCAAGAGCAATAAAATTGCAGGAAGAAGAAAAAGAAAAAAAAAATAAGAACACACTCAAACTTATACTGTTTTACTTTTAATGTGAAAGTTACGTCTAATTTTAACTACTACAATAGTTCATTATGACAAAGAAAAAGATTACAAGCATTCTCTCTTAACCCTAAAAACGGCACCTCTTTACTTTATTAGAAAGAACAAGGGCAACTGAAGTTACAAGGTGAATTCACGTGCTTTCTTTATATAGGTCAATAATTAGGCTCCACGCATTTAACTAGAACCTTCATAATAACCATTTTTCCTTCATGTTTAAGGGATTAAGGGATAATCAAATATGGACTACCAGAGAAGAAAACAACTTACACGTCGAACAAGGTCCAAGCAGAGATGGCGTTGGATGTCTCGACGAAGATATTTAGGTAAGGCGCGCAAGATTGATTCATCATCAACTCCCCTAGTTGCCAGCCACTTATACTGAACGAACCGCCTAACACGCTCTCGAAGACTTTGAGGGAGTTGACGATGTCTCATCCACTCTTCAGTGTCTCTTTGCTTTAGCCTCCATTCTTCAAGCCTCACCGTCGTTGATTGCAAATAGGTCTGCACCAAACACAACATCTCTTTGAAGCATGACTATACATGGCATATCAACTTTAAGAATAAGAAAAAATAGATAGTGGAGGCAACTTCTGTGAATTCTTCAATGGAAAAGAGAAGCAAGAAAATGTTTTGAGCTGAATGTGTGCGTACCTGCATATTTCCAATTAAGTGGGCAAACAAAACCAGAGCCATTATGACAATGAGAATGGCAAAACAAGTCTCCCCTAGAAATGTGCTTGTGCTCAGATTCTGGGCGTTGGAACTGAGAAGTTTTAAAACAAAACACGGCGTATTAAAATTTAAAGGAAGCAAGCATTTTATTCTCTTTCTCGTACTAGCCATTTGCAAGTAATGTAGGAATTAACGTAATGCAGAAAAATATAGATAGCACTTTGTAAGGCTAATTGTTACGTTATGTCCTCGTTTTAGAAGTTCATAAGCTCTCAACTACAAATATCCGGCCATCTGAATTAAGAGAGTAAGTTGAGGTACATCTCAATCCCAAGTAAAAAGCCTTGGTTTAAGTTTGCAAATTGCAGCACATCGAAGCCAAACTCTTTATTACTATTAAATTATTGTCAAACAAACATGTAATGGAAATGTGCATGGATGGTACAACAAATTCACCATCATACCTCAAGTTCTGTAAGCCCCACCAAAGACAGTAGAAATACTTCTCAAGAAAGGCCGAAGACAGTACATTATTGGTCAATGCATTTACAAATATTCCGAAATTGAAACTATTTTGCCCCGGTTGACAGCTGCTGAACACGGTGGTACTGTTCATCCATCTCTGGCGATTGTCGTCGTCTACAGCATCACAATCCAAGTACTTGAGAAGGCATTTTTCGGGAACGACTTCGTTTTTGCATATTGACTTCCAGCATGTAGCGTATCGTTCTATGGAGAACAAATACCATGATGCCCCTAAGATCTAGATTAACATAAGTTGAATCAATCAAAACCATTCTTCTTGCTTATAGGAGAATGTAAAAAGTCTTAACTAAAGAAGAAGAGAAGTTACATGACTAGCTAACATATAGAGTAGGAGATTGTATGCAGCCCCAGCCCAAGCAGTCTTTGCGACAACACCAGCGGCTTTGATAATCTGAGAACTCAGTGGAAAAATCAGATACAGCCTTGGAATATATTGAAGAAGAACAATCGGCACAAGGCTGTTGTTGGTATGACCAGAGTGTTGGTTTCTGCTTGCTGGTAAAATAAACCATATCACAATCTGCCACAAGAAGACAATGATTCTATCACTCTGCCCTTTCACAACATATATAAGTTCATATAGTGGAAGAAATTCAAGCATTAGAGCAAGGACCCTTTTCGTTATTTGTTATTGTCTTTCTTTGCCATTCTACTTTAGGCCCAAACTGATTGGGGAACATAGAAGCTGACATTGAATTTCTTACAAAAGCCACTAGATTTCAAGATACTATTTGAAGGTTCAATACCCCATGAATCTGACTCATGTGTCCTTGTGTTTCTGTCTCTTTTACATCCCTCTAATAATATCACGTCATATTAACTAAAATACCATGTCAAAAAAACCATCATAATATATATTAGCCCAATCCTTCTTAGACATACATCATAAATGAACGCATACATAAAAGCCACGAGAACAAAACATATAATAACAAATTTGATTGTTTCCAAAGTCTACAAGACATATATAATTCAGGGGCAATTGAAACGTGTGGGAGTCAAAATGACAAAAGTACCTGAGGAAGAGGCAGTACAGCTATGAGATCAATGAAGAAATCCGATCTCAAATACCTCCTTGCAATCATCTTTGGATCCATAACAAGTTCACCCCTTCCAAATACTCTTGAACTAGGAGCGACATATGCTGTCCTAAACTTTATGACCATATGCAACAAGTAGAACACATCGCCAAGCGTCCGAAAACACGTTAGTATGATTCCCAAGTTCGAATCCGTTCCCATACACGATGAGGAACCGTTAGTGGAAACCAATGGAACGTAGAAGAACAAGGGATCGACAAAAAGAGCGAGCAAACAGAAGAAGAGGAAAACTCTGTTCCATTGCAGGAAAATTTCACTTCCGGGGTCAAGAATCCTTTTCCTCCACGGATTTTGCTTCTCTGGGAAAACTTTAAACCTCCCAAATCTCGGAATACTAATCCTGTTTCTGGAAGGAACTCTAAGTCCTTCCCAATCCAACAGAGGTTCTGCTGAAACTTTGCTTGTTAGCAATGGCTTTTCTTGTCGTTTTTTGGTGTCATTTGTGTCGCATGAAAAAGGACCATCTTTGCTTCCATCAGGGTAAAATCTATCAATAAAAAAAAAACCACCAAAGCATATTGTAAAAGAACTGAAAATGGGAAAAATGAAACAGAAGAATTAGCAATTTCTGTTCACATATTTACCTCACTAGCTTCTCTTTCTTCAACTCCATCTTTGCAACTTGTGTTTACATAAATGAATGTACTAAAACCATCTAACAAACAAAATACATAATAAAAGAAGCAATACTATGGAAAGACTAAGTTTCCCATTTTTGACATGACTTCTCTATCTGAACCAGCTCTTCATTTGTTGGATCCAAATGAAATCATCTGATTAAAAAAATGATAAATGGAACCAAAGGAAGAGAAAATTTTTGTGGGAAATTTTTGGGAAAACGAAAGAGTTGACGGGAAAAGCTTGGAAAGATCGAAGCTTGGAGTTGAAACAAGGTGGCTTGTCTTTATGTGTTTTGACTGTGTTTAAAAGCCCACGCCGACTAAGATTGTCAGTTATTTTATGTGTGGAATTTAAGAAAGCAGTGAAAGAAAAGGATCGTGGAGATCATGAAGGAACTATTAAATCAATGGTTGTAGCAGTTCAAGTAAGAAGGAAAAAGACAAAGGAGAAATGAATAGAAAGAACAGCAGAAATCAAGGAAGATTAACTGATTAAGTTTATCTTTTTTAAGCAGATTTTATACTTTATTTTTTAGCGTGGAATGGACCAAAGTTTAATTATTTATCTTCTTTTTTTTTTTTTCTTACGTTTCTCTTATGATTCACCTGGGGATGTTGGTTAAGGAGGGAGGCACGATCGGTTATTTCAACTGATTTGCGTCCCACATGGTGAACCTTTATCATTTGAAAATATGTTGCCAAATCATAAACTGTGATGTCAGCAACCATAGTAAGAGCCCCGACAATACGATAATTTAAAAGAGAATTTATAGTTTTATTATTTTGGATTAATTTTTTAAATCATTGACTTACAGATATAATAAAAAAGGGTTTCGTTATGATCTATTTGGATGGAAAGTGCACCTAGTTTCTTAACCTAATATTAATGTAATATCAATGACAAAGTCAACGTTACGTTTAAAAATTGTCTAAGTTATTTTTTTTTCCTATATGTCAACAGCCCATATGAATAGTTTTTTTTTCAAGACGGTATTGAATTTAATAATTATTTTTTTTGGTGGCATTGTTGTGCAAGATTTTTCTAACAATTATAACAAGTATGAATAATTATCACAGTACAAGTTATTATTATTTGTGATAGTTACAACAACCGTCACAAGTACTGATGCAAAAGTCATATAAAAGTAAATAATCATGTTATTTATCAAAAAAATTTCATGAACTTCTCGAATATCTAACCCTTTTATTGTATTCTTTTTTTTAATTTTGTTAATAAATATTACTTCTTTCCTTCTTTTTCTTGGTTGCCCTTTCAAATCTACAGAGAAAATTTTATACAGAAGGTTGTTTGATAAAGGCTTGGATTGGGATCCAAAGCTGTAAATAATATCAGCAAACTGAAAGAGCAATATGGCCAAATCCCAAAGTAAGGTCAAAGTTTAAGAATACGACATTAACCATTATTTGGGAAATAAGTTAAAACTAAAAGTTAATTTACTTTTGCTTTACGTTTTAGCTTGTAAGAGCTTTATGTTGTTTGAGTTATTTGAGTTGGAATTCAGTTTGCCAAAAACCACCGTTAGAGGAGTTATAGGATAAATATCATGCATAAATGTAATTTTATAAGAAGTGAGTTTTTCACCACTACTTCCAACCCTGACAATCAACTTGTCTAGTAACACCATAAACACCCACACTGAAAATTTTTAACCGTCGTATTGTAACCATTTGTTGTTTGTCCTCTCTTGTACTGAAGTTGAAGTTTGTATTTATCGTTCATTAAATTAAATTAAATTGTAAAAAATAAAATAGTAAATGGAAATTGGAAACTGGAAACTGGAAACCAAACCAGTTCTTCTTTCCGAAACAGATGCTGTCTTATCTTCTTCTAAACACAGAGGCCAGAGAGAGAGTTGACTCCAAAAGATTAAAAAGGCTCGAATTCATGAACTGAAACAGAAAACGTGATAAATAAATCATTGATGGCCAGATTTGTTGGCTTGAAGTTGCCATTTGGCATGTCGACCACTGGTGAACCGCACCAACTTTGTAGAGATTGGAGGCGCCCAACCGCAGCCATTCATCTATAATATGAAACACGTGAACCCGAGTGAGAGCGCAGATGTATATGTGGAAATTTTAAGTGGTTGTTTAAGAGAGCGGTTAGAATCAATATTAGTTTAAAACACTTTACTTATTGAAAGCTTTACAATATAACTATTTTTTACTTTACATTATAACTGCAAAGAGCTTTTTACTGTAGACAACTGACATCCAGTGGGTGCTAAACAAAGCCAAAATTGACTTCTTTTTTACAATCATAAATTATTACCATAGAAAATAACACCATCTTAAATGTGCGTCAAAATTAAATAATAAAAAAAAACTCTACGCTAGAGGGTAAAAAATACTATAACAAAATGATTTTATGATTAGTGCTTGTTAGTTTTACATACTTTATCTTAAATGATTATAATCATATCTAACATAATAATACTCGACCATAGAAGACTCTCCAATTGCATATGATATTTTCATCAATAAAATTTAAAAGATTAAAAAACAAGTGCTTTTTTTTTCCTTTTTTGGTACTCTAGTACAAAATATTCCCAAAGCTCCAAAACAATCATATCATTATTGTTAAAATAATTTTGAAGGGGAAGCCTCTTTTCGTTTCATTACGGAAATGTGGAATGGTTGGTCCAACTTAGAAAAGTGGTTTCATAATCACTTCCCAATTGAAAATAAAGCAGTCACACTTGTTATGTCAACCATAAAGCAAAAAAGTTTGCTCCGAAGGCGTTAGAGGTCTGTTTACTTGCTAATCAAGACAAAACAGGGCGAGCGGTATCCAAATTTATTAACTTTATATTACAAACCAAGCAGGGAAAATTAGTGATTCACTTATATTAGTATATAAATTAAAGACTATAGCAAAAAAAAAAAAAACCAAAAAATATCTTCCATAGACCATTTGATACTGCAGTTATAACTGAAATTTAAAACTTCAATTGTAACTAAAATTTTAAATTTAAAAACTATAACAGGTAAGAGTAAAATTTTAAATTTAAAAACTATAACAAGTAAGAGTTTACGTCCTGGTAACATTTTGTTTGTTTATTTGTTTTTTTTTTACTGTAGCTGCACTTGAATGCCATTCCCTGACCTTGGTGTCCTAGGAAAAGCTTACGGAAACATCAACCAAACTAAACTCATGGAACCACATTACAGAAGTCAAACACAACAGGAGAAAACAGTGCCACAATGACACCTCTCAGAAAAGGATACACAACATAGTCACGTATACAACGGGATATGAAGCAGAACCCATGAGTAAAGCACCAATTATATTTTCAATTAGACCACCATATTTACAGACTAATGATTAGTATTATGGCCCACATTCGTTTACAAGCACCTTGCTCTCAACTCTTTGGCCAGTCTGTAGTACCGTTTTATTCAAGTTTCAAATTGTACGGCCAAAACTGACTCTTTTATTTATTTATTTTTATTTTTACCCTTTCCATCATAAGTGAAAAGTAAAATTACAAATTGAAAAGCGACTTGGCATTGAAAAAGTTCCTAATCCGTTATTTTTGCCTTAGTTGCCTCTATAAAAAGAAGATATTGAGACAAAGGTAAGAAAAACAACCAACCCAAAACTCAAAACAGAAACAAACATTGGGACAGAAATTTTAAGAATTTTAAGTATTGTAAATCTTACACAAGTAGCAGTTAACACAACATTACTAGCAGAAGGCTCAACAACCTTGTCCTGAACTCTTTCCCGTAGATAAGACGAACCACCTCACCAATTAACAAAAGTGAACTCTTACCACTTTCGCAAGAGACCAAGAAAACGCAAAAGCAAGCAATGATTTAACTATCAGTCACTCTTTAGCTATAATTTAAATACCAATTACTTTGAAGCCAAGCTCTAGTTTCAGGTAGGCCAATCAGCACGGGAAACCCAAACCAAATCCGGAAGCTACTTTAAGCATACTAAAGAACGAACGACAAGGCCTTCCTCAAAACCGACCAGAACTTGCCTTTGCGAGCACCACCATGTAGTCGGTCATAGTCACTAAGCATGTTAACTGACGACTCATGGTGGGTAATTAGATGAAATAGGAGTTATAGAAAACTGAACCAGAGCAAAGAAGGAATGTACATAAGCTTGTTTAAGTCACCATTCCAACCCAGGAAAAAAAGTATAAATTTTCATTATTTGTTAAAAGGTTTGAACCTTAAAAATGTGAACGTGTACGACAATATGATATGTTAAAAGGTTTGAACCATTAAAATGTGAGGGTGCACGACAATATGAAGTCCAAAACCACTAAGCCTTCATTGGATACATTGTATTAGATTCTATTGCATTAGAGTATAGATTATTGCATGGTAGATAAATTCATACCATAATCTATACTAATAATATAATAAAATCTAAGAGGATGTTCCAAACAATGGACAAAATTTGCAAAATTCATGTTTTTCCCCTGTCACCCCAGCAAAAAATGACTACGAGCACCAAGAAACAAAATGTGTTAAAGAAAGGCCCCCAATACCCCAACTTCTGTGGGACAGATAAAAGTACCTGCCAGAAGTGTTTGACGGAGCTCCACAATCCTTTTAAGTTTAAATTAACAAAGGCCACTATAGTTTGAAGGAGACGCATCACAACTGGAGAGATTCAATCAAAACAGAAGCATCAACAGATGTAGCAGGCTGGGACCCCCAACCATGCAGAATTGAAGATCCCAGAGCTGGGGAGTGAAGAACGAAATCCGAGGGGAGTGCAGAAGCACAAAAGCTCATAATGAAGCAGAACCAGACGACACCTCAACACAAAAAGAAAAAGCATAGACTTTTAGCAGCGTTCTTCAAAACAATCTCTCAAAGTTATGATAATTACCTTCAAATCCTTGTGCCTAAACTATTTTGCATAGATAAAAAGAAACCAGCTCAAATTAAGAAAGGAAGGAACTTAACCAAATCAGAAGTAGAGGCTGAGGGCGTTCCCCAATTTAAACAGAGTTGTGCGAAGCCAAAAGCACACTAAATACAACTCAATCCAAGTATCCACTAAAAAGCCAAGCTAATATGTTTGCAATCCTCAACTCCTGCTGCGTCTTCGCTCCCTCAGACCATTACTGCACGGCAGAGATGCATAAATCAGCAGGGTCACCATTTACTAGAAAATTTACAGAATCAATCAGCATGATCTTCACTCATGTCTATCCTTCTAGAATAAGTTCCATCATTTTACGTCTAACTTTACCATAAACAGGCAGACACAATAATTGTTAAATGGGAAGGCCATGCCTAAACATGAAGTTGAAAACAGCTTTTCATAATTATCGAATTGTACGAGACAAGAATTGATAATTCATTAATCTCCTAAAAATTTTCAGTAATAAAAAATTGAAGTGAAAAAAAGAGCGGTGCTAGAAACCCACCCATTGGCATATGGCACCTCCTCTCGTCCACGATATGGTGGCGACCTGCTATAGCTGCGTCCACGAGGTGACAAACTGCGGCGTCTCGGTGACCGCCCACGGGGACTGTAGCTCCTGTTGCAAAGAAACAAATAATGTCAAAAGGCAGCATTTCCAAGCTTGATAAGTTCACAGTTGATCTTTGCCACCTTGCATCCAGCAAATAAGACCATAAGGAGAACAAAATGGAATGTAAAAAAATATATATAAATTATAACATCACCTTCGACCATAACTTGGACTTCTACGATATCTGGGGGGGCTGCGACTACGACGTCTTCCTGAACCACCACGCAAACGGCATTCACGCGCAAAATGACCAGGCTCCCCACACTCATAGCACTTCAAATCTGAACCCCCAGAACGGCCACGACCCCCTCCACGTCCACCACCACCACCACCTCCTCTTGAGTTGTGTGAAAGCTCCACTCTCCATCCATTCTTACCTGTTTTTACATCTTGAAACAGCTTAAAAACGAGGGAAAAAACAACTTATAGCTTTAAATAAAATGAACCAAATGATGAAGGTTAACAAGAAAAAGAGGAGTTAGTCAAAGAATATAACACACTAACACAGATGATTCAGACGCAGACCCTGCTTCATGAGTTGAAACAAAATTTCAAGAATGCCAATACTGGTACCATGATGGGTATTCAAAAGATTTTTAAAAAAATGAAGAAACGAAAAATTAACTGGACATGCCCAGAATGAGTTTCATGGTGAAAGGATCAAACATCATCAACCCACTGCCCACAGGAAAGGGAATTTTTTGTCTCTTTAAATTGATTCTTCCCGGATCCTAGATCTCCAGCAAAAACCACTTCTGAGTTCCAACGTAGTGAAGGAGAAAATGAACTTGGTTGCCTATCCTAAGTAACATTTTCAATTTAGGGGCAATGAGATTCCTACAAAATACTTTCTTAAACCACACTTTAATCTACACGGATCAAGGTTGTCCAGTGCCCAAGGTATGCATTTGCTCTAAGCAAAGCTCATGTATTTTTCACAAATTGGAAACTATACTCATTCACGTGTCCACTAAAAAACAATAAAGGGACTCCAGTTTCTAGTTGAAAAAGTAATCCAAAAATGTTGCTTTATTAACAAATATATATGCTGCAGATGGACACAAACATTTAACTTACAAGGAAATTTAAAGAGAAGAAAAACATGCTGAGAGTAACAACATAAAGAACAAAATACAACATATAAACACATTCAACATGTAAATCATCCTACTCGTACCATCCAATTCACGGATCGCATCCTCTGCATCCCTAGCATCATCAAAGTCAATGAAAGCATAACCAGGAGGCCTCCGTGCAACCCATACACTGAACATTTAACAGAATGAAACGCCACCATCATATGACTATTACACATTAAAGTCATAAACAAGTATCTTATCTTAATAGTTAAAAACAAAATCTATATCTTTGCACATCAAATATGTATAATCATCAAAACAAGATCACGTGTCCTCAGGAACAATTAAGACCATTTCAGAACAACTTGAAAGACCTTTTAAAACTAGCATGACCAAAACCCGTTTCGTGAATGTCAATCCATCTTGGGAGAGAGGAAAAATTATAAGGTTTAGATAGCAAACGAAATTTCAAACTGACAGTTGACAAATAAGCGCGTAGTTACAGCTTTTTTAAACATTTTGACAGGACAAGAAAAAAATATACTAATCACTAACAGTAAATAAGCTAATTTGAAGTAATTGCTCTAAAATAAGCAAATTTGAATAAATTGCTCTACTAGTACCTTCTTATCACACCAAAACTACGAAACTCATCCTCAAGATCACGTTCAGTTACCCGTGGGCTAAGGTTTCCGACATACACACGAGACATCTTTCAATCAAGTCTGTCATTGTAAGTTGAAAAAAAATACAAAAAACAAATAGATGGAGTTAACCCAACATGCAAGCATGATATTTGAAATAAGTACAAAGCAAACTATCTAACACTTATAATGAAGACCAACGAGAATTGGGAAAAAAAGGAATTAAAAATAAAACAAATAGCTAGCTAATAAACTGGCCAGAGTATAAAAATATTTAAAAAAAATATTTTCTACCATTACTGAAGCTGAGGAAAAGAAGCAGAACCGACACAAAATCATTCAATCAAAATTCATAAGCAAAAATGTATGTGGCAAATTCAAAACACTGGAAAGAACATATTTTTCATGAATACAAACTGTTTGCTAAAGATGCAAAACATGGAATATAACGACGAAAACGAAAAGAAAACGAAGCAAAACCCTAAAACTTTCTCGGAAACTTCACGATGGAAAACCATTTTGGGGAAACAAGCAAAATACGAGTGAAAAAGCCTACAAGAAACGGAAAAGTGAGGAAGAGAGATCAATTGGGGATAGAGAAAAGGTATGAAACTTACCGACACGCAGAGGCAGAGGATTGAAGAAACCCTAGCAGCTTTCGGTCAAGGCAAAATTTCCTGAACTTTCCTCGACCGCGTTTGGCAACCAGAATTTTGCGTTTTAAAGAAATGGTCAATTGTCCACCAAGTCCTTCCAAAGTTCTAAAATTTGGATTTAACCCTAGATCACTTCTTTTTTCATTTAAGTCCATTCAGAAGTTAAAGCCTGATTCGAAATTTTTTTGGGTCAATTCATTTTTAGTCCATCAACTACAGCCAAATTTTACCCTAGACATGGACTTTTGAAACGTCTTATTACAGGAGTCTCCAAACTAAAGGCATGGTTTCATTTTTAGAAATCGTTCAACTAACCTACAAATGATCCTCGCTTGTCTTTATTCATCAAGATTTCAAGGGTCGGATAGGCAAAAAAAAAAAAAAACTGATTTGAGAATTTTATGGATCGGAAACTCTTTTTGAAACCTATTAAAAACAAGGGACCAAAATGAACTTCAGCCAATGCATGTATGTTTAATTTCCACTAAGAATACCAGATGCCTATTTAGTTTGTTAATAATTTTTAAAGGATTTCATTTACTTAATTAATTTATTTTAATTATTTTATTAACTTTATAAATTGTTTTATAAAACTATGTAATTAATTAACAAGAAAAAATATAAAAACAAAATATGAAAAGTTTATTAGCTATTTTTTCATAAAATTAATTGCCATCAATTTTTTTTCTAAAAACTGTACTTGTTTTTAAATTTTTTTTGCAAACTTTGATCTTTATACAAATTTGTATATGGTACAAGCGTTCTTGTTATTAGCAAACGATATCCTGTTTATATTACCAGCGACTTAGATTGCTATCTATTGTTATAGTCCATATCTGATGTCTTATTTTTCTATCCCCTTAGTTGTCCCTTTTATTATTTATTTGACGCATCATTTAAACTCAACAACCTGAACACATAAATATGAT
This sequence comes from Artocarpus heterophyllus, assembly GCA_025403435.1. Lineage (NCBI taxonomy): Eukaryota > Viridiplantae > Streptophyta > Magnoliopsida > Rosales > Moraceae > Artocarpus > Artocarpus heterophyllus. The sequence goes on along the minus strand of CM046334.1, from coordinate 33,384,290 downwards.
CTAAATATTAAAAGTAATTAATGACGTTCACAGGTCTAAACAAAAATTTTGAACATAAATTTAAATTTTTGTGAGAGAAAATACTATAGAGAAATTGTTTGAAATGTAATTCAAACCTATCAAATAAACATACCTTAAACAATTCACATATATGTCAAAATTTAATCAAAAAACAACTAAACATATAAAAAAATAGGATAATAGATCTTAATTCTTATAGTAAAAAGAATCTCGGGATCCACATAAAATAGCATTGCTTGGTTTTTAGGAGTGGAGAGCCCGTTGCACGTGTATTTGTTTGACCAACTCAGAAATTTTTGGTAGCAAACAAAGCTTTTGATTAAATAATAATAATAATAATATAGAGAAATAATGTAGAAAGCGAACAATAAATTAATAGTAGTTTCAACTTTTTTACTAAAAAAAAGGTAAATAGGAAAAATAAACATATAATGACTTGAAAAATATATTTTTTTAAGGAGAGAATTTCTAATTATCCTTTGTATTCGTTTAAAAATCTCATGCCTGTCACTCTTTTACCCATGTTTTGTTTTTGTTATTCCCATGTTTTAAGTAGAGCATATTTCAAGGAAAAAATAATAATAAAGTCAAATAGAGAAAAAAATTATTTGTGGTACACGAGAAAATGGTATTTGAGAAAACTAATGAAAAAAATAGTTGCAGATATAGTCTACCAATAATTTCACATATGACTCTACTACAAGGTGTAAAATTCAATTCTCCACCCATAAGTTAAAAAGGAAAAAATAGGTTTAAGTAACAAAGTATTTTTCAAGGTCACAATAAAAAAACAATATATTTAGATGACTGTGAGAAACAATAATTAAGGAACACATTTGAGAAAAGTTATTTCAACAAGATATATTAGAGAAAATTTATTTTAATAAGATACATTTTGAATTATATTTAAAAAAAAAAAAGAGGTATACGAAAATGTATATTTCAATCAAAACATATGTTTTGAGTCTAACCAAATATTATTGTGTTGTTTGGCTTACTGGTAGGTTATGTTAATTTTTTCTCTCATAGATTACTATAATATTTTTAATTAAAATTGTTAGTTTGAACTAGCGAACTAAACATCCTCAATAAAAAGATTTTGATAACAATAAATTAAACAAAAAATTAATTTCGGGTGTATATGAGAGGGAAAAATATTTAAGTGCACATTTTAAAAGCTTTTATTATGGCAATCAAAAAACATTTTTGAAGGCCATATTGAAAAATATATATTTATTAATTTACAATTAATTTCATGTTAAAAAAAAGCAATGATATGATATCCGCATTCCCCATAATGAATGTTGTCAGTAGCCGATCAAGTTACTCATAGTGATTCTCTAGACTACTTTGATGTGGTGGCAATCTACTTGTGGGTTATAAGAAAAGAAAAATACTTTTGTGGGCATTTTGAAAAATTTAAGTATATGAGACCCTTAGAGGTTAAATTATTTTCTGAGTCTAATATGAGATTTATTAAAATATCAAACCGGACAACTTTCATGAAGAAATCATGCTCGAATTCTAATTAAAACAAGCCGGAAAACATTGATTTTGGTACTTTTGGTCCAAAAACTCTATAAAGATGAATGATTTTAGGAAAAGTTAAACACAAAAGTTGTAGATCTTGCTAAAACTGCCATAGGCGTTAGACGATTTGTGAAAATTCTACACAGATTTTAAGTTATGAGTTTTATGAAATTTAAAGCACAAAATTTCGAAATGAAGAAAAGGTTTTGAAATGATTTGAATTAGATCAAGGAGCTTTTATAAGTTTTAATCGTTGTGAAAACTAACGTTTTAGTGTAAGATGATTATTTTTTGTTCCAGGGATAAAAAAGTCAAAATTTTGTGTTATGAGCTAAAACAAAAAAACCTATGAAACAGGAATTATCACTATTTAAAATGAATTTCTATACAGTTATGGGAAGCAAGTAATTTTATGTTTGAAAGCCCAAAAGAATTTGAGAATTTTCTAAGAAAAACACGTCAAGGATGAAATCGTCAAGATTTTCATATTACAGGTCAAAACTGTAAAGTTTTGGTAAAAGATTTTTTGCAAAAAGAAAATTATTTTTTTTACAACATTATGAGTAGCAAGGAAATGTAAACTTTGTTTAAAATGGGTTCCGAAAGTTTTCTAAAACCCATTGGAAAATAGTCATTTTTGTAAAAATGGCCAAAACAGATCCCGAAGCGTCCGATTTAAGAAAACATCCCTTGGCGGGAATTTTTCCATAACCCATAAGTGACAGAATGATAAAGTAAAATGAGAAGTTTAGTAAGGTTACGTGACTTACAAAAAACTCGTTAAGGGTAAAATCGTCATTTTTATATAATGATTGAAACAGAGCCTGAGTGCTTCGATTTAGCTGAACGTTCTTTGATAGAAAATGTTTTGTATCACAATTAAGTAACAAAACTATCAACTAAAATGTGAAATTTGACTAAGGAATATCCAAGTTAAGTAATGAAGAAATAAACCGATAGTAACAAGTCGAAAGGATTGAGAATGAACGTTTAATGTTTAAGTTGTGTTATCAATCGAGTAGGTCAGTAATAAGAAATGTTAACTAATAGTCAGGTGTCATTTGAGCAGGACACAAAAGCTTACTAATAGAAGGAAAGGAATAAAATGGGAGCACTAGGGCGTTAGACAAGAAAGTTTTAAACCTCACTTATAGTATGAAGAAAATAAATTTGAAATGCTTTATATTGTTTAAAATGTATTTCATTTATTATATATAATGTTTAAAAATATCAAGTCATGTTTTGTAATATATATACATACGTTACATTTATTGCTTCAAACATTAAGTCATGTCATACATTATGTACACGAAGATTACAAAATCAACAATACAACCCTTAAGTTAATATAAGAAAGTGTCATACTAGCCTCCTAATCCAAGGGGAGTGTCATGCTAAGTTATGTTATGGCCTCGGTGTTCGGTGGTCAAGTGCGTTTGATATGTACATTTGAGCCCATAGTTCAAGTAAGTTAAGAATGATGATAAGAAGTTCATAATTAGCATAATTAGAATCATGTATTATATTATTGCTTGTGTTCTTTTTTGGAAAGGATATTATCAAAAACATTTTACGAAAGATGTTTTATGTGAAATGTTTACGAAAAACATTTTATGAGAATGTTTTGCAGAAATTTTTGTGAGAAATGTTTTATGAAAACATTTTGTGAGAAAACATTTTATGGAAATGTTTTACGAAAGACACTTCATGAAAATGTTTTATGAGGAATGTTTTATGGAAGATTTTACTAGAAAAGATGCATGAAAAAGGTTTCACAAGAATGATTTAATGTTTTGTGAGTTAAGTTTGAACTTACTGAGTGAAAGCTCATTAAGAGTTCCTTCATGCTGTAGATAGTGCTATAAAAGATCAGTATGATTGGTTAAAGAGTTTGGTATTGTGGTGAGAGGCTATGGATACCACTATAGTTGATTTTTGCTATTTAAAAAGAAATTATTCACTATTTTGAAAAGATGTATTAAAACATTTTATGAAAGTAAATGTTTACTTAACGAATTTTAAGAAATGTTTTGGATGATTTTAAATCAAGTTTTGAATTATGTTTCAAGTTTACATTGCAACTAATATTGCAACAGTTTTAAGTATGTTTATAAGTAAAAAAAAATTATTCAGTATTTTTGTCACGCCCCGGAGTACGGGAGGTGACGTGGCGGAATATTTAGGTTAATTAAAGGAGAGTTTAATTGAAATTAAGGGTTTAAAAATCCAATTAAGCAAGAAATAAAGAAGATTTTCCACCACATTTGATAAAGAATTTAAAATCATTAAACAAATAACAATAATTAAATAAAAACCGCGAATATGGGTTCCACAACCCACAACTTGTGCACACACATGGATCTAACAATATCACAAATACAATTACAGTCCAAGTATAAATGAAGTTAAAATCTTACATGCCTCGATTAATAAATACAGAATGTAAATAAATTCTCCTATTGCTCCTGAGTTCGGTCCGAAGAATCTTCTCCAAACCTAAATGGGAAACCACCAAGAAGGGGGGGGGGGGGGGGATTTAAAACAGATAAAACGTGAGCGAAAGGCTCAGTAGGACTAAGTTTTTATAAAATAATTTAATGCAAAGAAACATAGCATTATCAGGAGTTATGCAAGAAGAAACTTGAATAAATAAATAAATAAATAAATAAATTGAGTAGAACCGTTCTGACACAGAACAGTCTACTCGTCAAATCAAAACACCAGTTTACATTTACCTAGGCAAACCATGATATCACCACCGTAGTGGCCCAGCTGGGTTTCGGGACCTGCCCCCAAGGTCGATCACGACCCGATCTCTGATATGGCATCATGCCCATGTGGTTATCATCATTATCATTCAAAACCCAATTACCGAGAGTTGTCAATTACATTCATTATGAAATTCATTTCATGTCACGGTATATAAAAATATAACCGATAAAATCATTTTCAAACAACCGTTGAAAACATTTTGGATAGAAATCCTTTTCAAAGCCAAATCATTTCAAAACCAGGCTACCAAAGAAATAGGATAGAAGTCCTACCTCAGTACTCGTGCCGGTACCCCACACCGTAATCCCGATCCGCTATACGTTAGCTCCACGGAACCACGAACAATCCTCGAATCGAAGCTTCAATCCGCGTTCTCGGTTGCCGAATCACGTCCCCGAGCTTCCTCCTTGCTATCCCGAAGCTTGGATTCGAAATGGAGTTCAAAAATTTGAGAGAGAGATTGAGAGAGAGGGGCTGCCGAGAGAGTCCAGAGAAGAGAGAGAGAGAGCTCGTGAGAGTGAGGAGAGAGAGAGAGGAAAGGAAAATAAATAGAGAAAATCGGTGGGCGGTTTTACTGTGCGAAAACCATGTGCCGCCCACGGTTTTGTAAAACAGAGTATTTTTAACATTTTACAAATTGTTGTGTTTTAAAACTCAAAACATCATTTTAAATCAACAAGGAATCTTTTGAACACATCAATTTAACAAAACAACCAAAAACTAAAAATCCAACCAAATAATCTAATTAAAGTTAAAACTTTAATTATGGCACACTAATTCATCATTTACATTACATTAATATTAAATAAATTTCGGGACGTTACAGTTCTCCACCCCTAAAAGAAATTTCGTCCTCGAAATTTACAACTCATCTCAAAAGCAAAACAAATGCGGATACAATTACCGCATACTCAACTCTAATTCCCAAGTGGCTTCATCAACCCCGTGATGCTGCCACACGACCTTTACCAACGGTATCTCACGACGACGCAAGCTAATCACTTTCCGGTCGATGATCTGAATCGGCACTTCTTCGTACGTCGTATCCTCCTGAACCTGCACATCGCGAAAAGATACTATCTTACCCTGCTCAGGTGGACACTTCCTAAGCATAGACACATGAAACACATCGTGCACATGAGAAAGTTCGGGTGGAAGATCAAGCCGATAAGCGACCACACCAACACGCTGAGTGATCTCGAATGGCCCAATATACCTCGGCGCGAGCTTCCCACTCACTCCGAACCGCATAGTTCCCTTACGAGGTGACACCCTCAAGAGAACAAAATCTCCAACCGCGAATTCTAAAGGTCTACGTCTCCTATCCGCGTAGCTCTTCTGCCGACTCTGAGCTGCTCTCAACCGATCCCGAATCACCGCGACTTTCTCATTGCTGACACGAATCTCATCTGGCCCAAGAATAACTCTATCCTCCGGCTCGGCCCAACACACAGGTGACCGACACGGTCGCCCATACAATGCCTCAAATGGTGCCATACCGATACTCGCCTGATAACTGTTGTTGTACGCGAACTCCGCCAAATGCAAATATTGCTTCCAATTCCCGCCGAAGTCCAACGCACAAGCACGCAACATATCCTCGAGAACCTGAATAACCCGCTCAGACTGCCCATCAGTCTGAGGATGAAACGCCGTACTGAAGTTCAAATCCGTACCCAAAGCCTCCTGAAAACTCCTCCAGTACTTAGCATTAAACCTGGTATCTCGATCAGAGGTGATGGACAAAGGAACTCCATGCAACCTCACAATGTTCTGCATATACAACTCCCCGAGAATCTTCCTGGAACATGTCGACCTAAACGGAATGAAATGCGCCGATTTCGTCAACCTGTCGACCACAACCCAAACTGCATCATGCCGCTGCTCCGTCCTCGGCAAACCTGTAAGGAAATCCATCGTCACATGCTCCCATTTCCAACCTGGAATAGGAAGCGGCTGAAGCTGACCTGCAGGCTTCTGGTGCTCAGCTTTCACCTGAAGACACGTCGAACACTTGGCCACGTACTCGCGAACATCTTTCTTCATGCCTCTCCACCAATAGTGCCTCTTCAAGTCACGATACATCTTGGTGCTCCCCGGATGAATAGCAAACTGAGACCTATGAGCTTCATCTAGAACGGCTTTCGTCACCTCGGCGATAACTGGAACTGCAAGACGCTCCCGGAAGTACAACGATCCATCTGCATGCACGCTCCATTCCTCGAACTGCTTCCCGTTCTGAATCCGCGACCAAATCCCCTGCAAATGTCGATCCTGCCACGTACCTTGCTTCACCATCCGAACAAGAGCTGGAGTCGCTTCCACATGATACAACAAAACTCGATCACCGTCGTCATGATACTGTAGCCGATACTCACTCACTGTCGCATCCCTGCTCCAGTCCTCAAAAATCAAACAAGCGAGAATCCCTGAAGACTTTCTGCTAAGCGCGTCCGCTACCACATTAGCTTTTCCGGGATGATATTGCAACACGAAATCATAATCTTCCATGTACTCCACCCATCTGCGCTGCCTCAGATTGAGATCCCTCTGAGTGAACAAATGCCTCAAACTCTTGTGATCGGAGAAGACCTGAAATGATGCTCCATACAAGTAACATCTCCAAATCTTCAGCGCGTAGATCACCGCCGCAAGCTCTAAATCGTGAGTAGGATAATTCCGCTCGTGAGGTCGTAGCTGTCTCGATCCGTACGCAACCACACGTCCATGCTGCATCAACACGTATCCAAGTCCGCGCCCTGAAGCATCAGCATAAACCTCATACGGCTCGTCACTACTAGGAATAACTAATACTGGAGCTGAAGTCAACCGGTTCTTCAATTCCTGAAAAGCAGACTCACAGTCTTCATCCCACTCAAACCTAACGTTTTTCCTGATCAACCTCGTCAACGGAGCTGCAATCTTCGAAAAGTCCTTTACAAATTTCCTGTAATATCCAGCAAGACCTAAGAAACTGCGAATCTCCGCTACATTCCTTGGTCGTTCCCACTCCAATATAGCTTCAATCTTGGACGGATCCACTGAAATACCATGCTCCGAGATGACATGACCCAGAAATTTGACCTCGGTCAACCAGAACTCACATTTTTCTCTCTTAGCATACAACTGGTGCTCCCGCAGAGTCTGAAGCACGATCCGAAGATGCTGCTCATGCTCCTCCCATGTCTTAGAATACACAAGAATATCATCGATGAACACGATCACAAACTGATCCAGATACGGCCTAAATATCCTGTTCATCAAATCCATAAAAGCTGCTGGAGCATTCGTCAACCCGAAAGACATAACCAGAAACTCGAAGTGCCCATACCGAGTCCTAAAAGCTGTCTTGGGAATATCCTCTTCCTTGATTCTGAGCTGATGATAACCTGACCGCAAATCAATCTTCGAGAAGTATCGCGAACCTCCCAACTGATCAAATAGCTCATCAATCCTAGGCAAAGGATACTTGTTCTTCACCGTAACACGATTCAGCTGCCGATAATCCACACATAACCTGAGAGTCCCATCGTGCTTCTTAGCGAACAAAACTGGTGCTCCCCACGGAGATGTGCTATTCCGAATATATCCTTTATCAACAAGCTCCTGAAGTTGCTTCCTCAATTCCTTCATTTCTGCCGGCGCCATCCGATAAGGTGCCATAGAAATCGGTGATGTCCCTGGAAACAACTCGATACCAAACTCAATCTCTCGATTCGGTGGTAACCCTGATAACTCGTCGGGGAAGACATCCTCGAACTCACCAACCACCGGAATCGCTACACTACTACTCGAAACATAGGGCTCGCAATCTAGATCGGCAAGAAAAGCAAAACAATCTAGATTCCTTCGCCCTCCTAGACATGACTTCATGAGACGCTCACTTATTAGCCAATCACCACCACCCTGGTAAGTGATTATCGTCCCACTATCAGACACTAGGGTCACTTTTCTAAGTTGGCAGTCCACAACTGCACTATACCTGGACAACCAGTCCATCCCTAAAATCACATCATAGGAACTCATGGGGAGTATAATCAAATCACTTTTCAAAATCTCATCCCCAATCTTTATTTTACAAGATTTACACACGCAATTTACACACACCCACCCCAAGGGAGAAGTTATAACTAGGGGTTCCTTAAACTCTTCTACTTCTAATCCCAAGGCATGTACAAAGGAACTCGAAATGAGAGAATGAGAGGCACCGGTATCAAATAAAACGCGAGCTAGAGATCTAGAAACCAAAACCATACCATCGACAACCGCGTTACCAATCTGAGAATCTGACCCTCCAGATGCCATTGCATGAACCTGCACTGGCGCCTTCCCTTTTCCTCTACCGACATTGCTGGGTCCTGCATTACTCGGCCGATACTGCTGAGATGGAGATGACTGCACACTACCTGTACTCGGAGCTCTATACTGAGGAACACTGCGCTGAAAATACTGCGGCTGCTGTCCTCGTGCCGGATATGAGAATTGCTGAGGAGAAAACTACGGATACTGCAACTGCGGGTACTGCGGAGGCGGAGGTAGGGTCTGAGGCTGAGGCTGAGATGAACGACTGGCATCCTCCCCGGTCTGCGATCCAAGACGAGCACTCCTGATCGGGCAATTCCTCTTGATGTGTCCGGGCTGCTGACAGAAATGACAATGAAAGCTGTAGGGGTTGCTGCGCCCGCTGCCAGACGAACTGCTGCTGCCACTGGTCGCACCGCCTTGCTTGCCTTTCCCCGGAGCTGGACGACTACTGGTGCTCTTCCTGCCACTCCTCTGCGGTCCTCCTGAAGCCTTGGCTCGGTCCTCACAATACTGCACGTAATCATTCTCCACGGAGATCGTCGACGACACAAGCTCTCCGAAACTCCTAAGCCGTAGAGCAACCAACTGCCGCCGAATAGGAGCCTTGAGTCCTTCCTGGAACTTGATGCATTTCTCGCGCTCCGATGCCACAGCTGATGGAGCAAACCTAGCCAACTCGCTAAACTTTGCCTCATACTCCCGAACTGACATATCACCCTGCTGCAATCTATAAAACTCAGCTGCTTTCTGATCTCTATACCCCTGCGGAAAATACCGATCATAGAACAGATCCTCGAACTTGTCCCAACCGATATCGCCACCGCGCTCCAGACGCTTAGTTTGTTTCCACCAGGTGTTGGCGCCACCCTCGAGCTTATACGCCGCGAATTCCACACGATACTCCTCAGGCACACCAAGAGTATCAAGATGCTTCAAGATCGAATCCAACCAATACTCTGCTAACTGCGGATCCCCATTGCCATCAAAAGTCGGAATAGACGCCCGCCGAAATTCCTTAAAGAAAGCATGCCGACTACCAACACTGGAGTCTTCCAGTCTAGTCCTGGCTGCCATCTGCCGGAAAGCCGCAATCATAGACCTCATCAGGCCCTCATCATTTCCGAACTCGGCGTCAGCTGTCGAACGACGTCTAGGTGCCATTCTCTCACTTCTGAAAACAAAATTTGGACTGTCAGAGGTATTTCATTGTCAAACCTATGTGTGCACAATTCCCAAGGTTCATAACCTTGAGCTCTGATACCATTCTGTCACGCCCCGGAGTACGGGAGGTGACGTGGCGGAATATTTAGGTTAATTAAAGGAGAGTTTAATTGAAATTAAGGGTTTAAAAATCCAATTAAGCAAGAAATAAAGAAGATTTTCCACCACATTTGATAAAAAGAATTTAAAATCATTAAGCAAATAACAGTAATTAAATAAAAACCGCGAATATGGGTTCCACAACCCACAACTTGTGCACACACATGGATCTGACAATATCACAAATACAATTACAGTCCAAGTATAAATGAGGTTAAAATCTTACATGCCTCGATTAATAAATACAGAATGTAAATAAATTCTCCTATTGCTCCTGAGTTCGGTCCGAAGAATCTTCTCCAAACCTAAATGGGAAACCACCTAGAAGGGGGGGGGATTTAAAACAGATAAAACGTGAGCGAAAGGCTCAGTAGGACTAAGTTTTTATAAAATAATTTAATGCAAAGAAACATAGCATTATCAGGAGTTATGCAAGAAGAAACTTGAATAAATAAATAAATAAATAAATAAATTGAGTAGAACCATTCTGACACAGAACAGTCTACTCGTCAAATCAAAACACCAGTTTACATTTACCTAGGCAAACCATGATATCACCACCGTAGTGGCCCAGCTGGGTTTCGGGACCTGCCCCCAAGGTCAATCACGACCCGATCTCTGATATGGCATCATGCCCATGTGGTTATCATCATTATCATTCAAAACCCAATTACCGAGAGTTGTCAATTACATTCATTATGAAATTCATTTCATGTCATGGTATATAAAAATATAACCGATAAAATCATTTTCAAACAACCGTTGAAAACATTTTGGATAGAAATCCTTTTCAAAGCCAAATCATTTCAAAACCAGGCTACCAAAGAAATAGGATAGAAGTCCTACCTCAGTACTCGTGCCGGTACCCCACACCGTAATCCCGATCCGCTATACGTTAGCTCCACGGAACCACGAACAATCCTCGAATCGAAGCTTCAATCCGCGTTCTCGGTTGCCGAATCACGTCCCCGAGCTTCCTCCTTGCTATCCCGAAGCTTGGATTCGAAATGGAGTTCAAAAATTTGAGAGAGAGATTGAGAGAGAGGGGCTGCCGAGAGAGTCCAGAGAAGAGAGAGAGAGGAAAGGAAAATAAATAGAGAAAATCGGTGGGCGGTTTTACTGTGCGAAAACCATGTGCCGCCCACGGTTTTGTAAAACAGAGTATTTTTAACATTTTACAAATTGTTGTGTTTTAAAACTCAAAACATCATTTTAAATCAACAAGGAATCTTTTGAACACATCAATTTAACAAAACAACCAAAAACTAAAAATCCAACCAAATAATCTAATTAAAGTTAAAACTTCAATTATGGCACACTAATTCATCATTTACATTACATTAATATTAAATAAATTTCGGGACGTTACAATTTTCTTACTAGTAAGTAAAAATTAAGGATAACAAATAATATTTAAACAAATTAAGTAATGGCTCAAAAAAGGGCGTCGTTACAACCAACCACTGATAACCCAAACCCGACGAATAATTCAACCTGAGGTTTCATTAGGTGGGTTTGGCTTAGAATTTTCCCAACCCATCCTAACCCGAACCCACCCAATCAATTGTTGTATATATATAAAGTATTTACATTATATATTTATAATTTTGATACACATATTATACATACATAAAGCTAAATATTGCATTTTGATGTGTATTATTTTTAGCATCTAGGCATTATTTTGGTTCTTCTCACGTTTAAATTTTTTGACAATTACTCTTGCTTGCATTCATGAGAAGTTGACAAATGCATTTTAGCAAAAAGTATATGTGTATTGTTTGTTTTGTATTTATATTAATAAATGGAAGTTCATAATGTTTTATGTCAAGTGATGGACCTTACATTACAAATATAGAGGATGTTTGAATGGAGATGCTTGGAATTAGATATTGATAATTATGCACTGTATTGGTTAATGTTTCCTAGTATTTTTGTTATATTAGTTCTATTATTGTTTATTTGTTAGTTTATGACTTAATGTATTTGATTTGAATTTGTGTTATGGAGCCTTTATTTTTAGGTTAATTTTAACTTATTGAAACAATTTTGGATTTTTATAAAACTAATATCTTATGACTTTTAGGTCTTAGATTCACTTTAGGTTAAATTGTTAAGAAAATCTATTGTAGTGAGTGTCTTTGATGCACTATAGGTAGTGTCCAATCGAACGGTAGAAAAGGAGCGTCTAGTGCTGTGTAAAGAGAGGAGAAATTGTATTTGATGTGCTTTGTCCCACGTGATCCATGCCCGTGCATTAATAGATGCCATGTAGATAGAGTGATAAAAACAATAAAAGCACTAATCTTTTCAATTATTATATTATCCATTTAAAAAAAAAAATTATCTTATCTCCATTTGGCAAAGAATATCACAACAAAAAACCCAGAAGCTCTTCACCAACTATTGAATCTACCACTCAATTTCTTTATCCTTTCCTTTTTTTCTCTGTGTCATCTCATCCAATCTCACACTCACAAACATGCTTTTTTCTTTTGCGCTACACGTCTCAAACTTTATAACTTTTGACACTTAGGACCTCATTTTAAGAATTTAGATATTAAGGTTTTTAAACTCATAATCTCTTGGCATATTAGTCCCCATTTTAAGAGTTTATATACTCAAATCCCCAAACTCTTAATTTGTTGGTACTATTAGTCCCCATCTTATATTTACTATTGAATGACATAATATATGTATATATATATATATATATATATCAATCTTTTGAAGCTTTTTTGCTCCTTGGGTCTCGAAAATGAATTTTTTTAGCAGAAAAGTCCTCAAAAGCTTTTTTTTTTTAAGTATAACATTGTTTCTTGTTTAAAAATAATATTTAAATGCTCTAACATAAAACTAATTATGATAATTATTGACAATAAATAGTTTGATTATAAATCAAGAAAAAAAAAGAAATTCATAAGTATTCATTCTATTTTATTTTTAGCAAGTCAGTACCAAATTATAATGATACAACTAAATAATTGTAATGCAACAATATTTAGTTGTTCAATGACACACTTTTCTTTCCTAAAGATTTTTAATATAATTAAGGATAATAAAAAGCGTGTAATCGAACAGTATATAATTAGACAACTAATTGTTATACTTGTCTTTAGTTATATTATTGTAATTTGAGCCAACATATAATTGAATAGTATATAATTGGATAACTAATTGTTTAGTTTGTTTTTAGTTATATTATTGTAATTTGAACCAACTTACCAAAAATATAATGCAATGGATGACTAATTTTTTCAGTGATATTTGTAAATTTTTTTCAGTTTATAATCAATTACTTATCAATAACCATTATAGTTAACTTTTTTTTAGGGTTTTTAAGCATTATTTTAGACAAAAAAAGTTATACTTAAAAAAAAAACTTTTGAGGAACTTTTTGTTAAAAAAATATACGTTTTTGACCAAAAACAAAAAAGTCTCAAAATATTATCTCTTATGTCATTTAAGTGCAAAAAGAATGCAAGAACTAATAGTGCCAATAAATTAACAGTTTGAGGATATAAATGCTAAATCCTTAAAATAGAAACTTACAGTGCCAATAAATTGAAAGTTTAGAGACATGAGTGTCTAAATTCTTAAAATAAGGACTAAGATATCAACAAATTAAAAGTTTGAGAACCTAAGCGTCTAAATTATTAAAATATGGACCCAAATATCAAGGGTTGTAAAATTTGGTGACATATGATGCAAAAATCCTTTCATTTTAGGTTAAATTATTGGGAAAATCTATGGTAGTGAGCGTCTTTGACGCACTATGGGTAGTATCCAATCGCACGGTAGAACAAGAGGGTCTAATGATGTGATCGAAGGGGAGAAATTGTATCAACTGTTCTTTATTCCACGTCATCTATGCCTGTGCATTAATCGATGTCGTGTAGATAAAGTAATAAAAAAATAGTGAAAGTACTAACCTTTTCAATTATTATGTTATATTCATTTTCGAAAAAAAAAACATATTTTCTCTCCTTTTGACAAAGAATATCACAACAATGGCGAAAACCCATATGTGCTCTTCACCAATTGGTGAATCTACCACTCAATTTCTCTATCCTTCTCATCCAATCTCACACTCACAAACACACTTTTTTCTTTGGCTTTATCGATTTAAAACAAACTAATTGCTCTGTAGAGCAATGGCAGCGACACGATCTGACGAATGATGAATCAGATCTATTTGTCGGAGCCCAGAGGATTTTCGACTATTAGAGAAGGAATCGGTCACGCCCTGAAGTACAAGAGGTGATGTGACGGATTATTTAAATTAATTAAAGAAAATTTTAATTAAAAATCAAGAGTTTAAGGGTTGAATTAAGTATCAAAATGTAAAATTTTAAAGAAAGCCGTTGCATGAATAATTAATATAAAAAAAATAACATGGCGAGTATGGGTCCCATAGACCCATAACTTGTGCACACACATGATACTGACAATATCATAAATACAATCACAGTCCAAGTACGAATAAAGTTAAAATCTTACATGCCTTGATTTAAATAGTACAAATAAATTTACTAGTCCCTCTATTGCTCCTGGGTCCTGTCCGTTGAATCCTCTCCAAATCTAAATGGAAAACCACCTAGAAGGGGGGAAATTTAAAACAATAAAACGTGAGCGAAAGGCTCAGTAGGACTATGTTTTATAAAATAATTTAATTTTAAAGAAACATTTCATTATCCAAGATTTATATAAAAGAAACTTTGAATAAATAAATAAATAAACAATTTTAAGTAGAACCGTTCTTACCCAGAACAGTCTACTCGAACCACCAGTAATATCATTTTCTTTTCCTAGGCAAACCATAATAACATCACCACCGTAGTGGCCCAGCTGGATTTCGGGACCTGCCCCCAAGGTCGATCGCTACACGACCCGATCTCTGATATGGCATCATGCCTATATGTTTATTTTCATCATCATTCAAAACCCAATTATCGAGTGCTGTCATTTACATTTATTATGAAGTTCATTTCAGTTCATGGTATATTAAAATATAACCGATAAATTCATTTTCAAATAACCGTTGAAAACATTTTAATAGAAATCCATTTCAAAGCCAAATCATTTTGAAACTAGGCTACCGAGGATGGGGTAGAAGTCCTACCTCAATAATTGTACCGGTGCCCCATACCGTAATCCTTGTCCGCTGTACGTTAGCTCCGCGAAATCACGAACGATCCTAGATACCAACTAAGTCGATCAATATCTATTTCAAGACATTCTATGTTACTAAATCATTTTATGATATCCTAGTGTGCCATTTGTATCTTTAAAATCATTCTATAAGGTTGGAATTTAAATCGGGGTTCAAAACAGTGAAAACGGGTGAAAAATCACAAAATTTTCCATGCTCGGCCGGCCTGCCGGACTCCCTGCTTCGGCCGGCCGAACTGCACAGTTTGGCCTGCCGAAAACCAAGTCCGATCGGCCGGTCATTTCCCTAGGTTCGGCCTGTCGGACGGTTGAACACTGGCCTGCCGATCCTTAATCTGGCTTGCCGAACTGGGAAAACCCAGAAATCCAGCCACGGGTTTTCGATCCCCCAAAATCTAAATCTTGATTTTAACCTGTTTTTCTCAAATCCCAAGCATGGAAAATAATCATAGTTGATGGAAAAACATACTAGAACACATTTGGACTCATTCAAACAAGATTTAAACTCAAAAATCCAAAAATGAGAAAATGGGGAGAAAAATGAAAAATCTTGAATCCAATCCGTTTTTCTTCAATCTAAGCTTAGATTCTAGTTGTTCTAAGTTCATTTAACTCAAATCAAAGGTTTTCTAAGCTCAAGCAAACCTAGATTTTAAAAATGCACAAAATTGAAAATTTTGGAAAAAGTTTAGAAATTTCAAAACTAACCTCGAATCGAAGCTTTAAATCCATGTTTTCGGTTGCTAAATCACGTTCCCGAGCTTCCTCCTTGCTAACCTGAAACTTGGATTCGAATTTGATTCAAAAATTCAAGGAGAAATTGAGAGAGAGAGAGAGAGAGAGAGAGAGAGAGAGAGAGAGAGAAATTAGGGAGAGTGAGGAGAGAGAAGGGGAAAAAGGAAATAAATAGAGGAAATTTATGGGCGGTTTTACTGTACAAAAATCAAATGCCACCCACAGTTTTGTAAAACGGAATATTTTTTAACATTTTACAAATTGTTGTGTTTTAAAACTCAAAACATCATTTTAAAACAATAAGAAATCATTTGAATCATCAAATTAACAAAACAACCAAAAATTCAAAATCCAACCAAGTAATCAAATTAATGTTGAAACATTAATTATGGCACACTAATTCATCATTTATATTACAATAACATTAAATAAATTTCGGGGTGTTACAACTCTCCACCCCTAAAAGAAATTTCACCCTCGAAATTTACATCTCATTTCAGAAACAAAACAAATGCGGATACAATTCCCGCATACTCGACTCTAGTTCCCAAGTGGCTTCATCAACCCTGTGATGCTGCCACACGATCTTTACCAACGGTATCTCACGACGACGCAAACTAATTACTTTCCAGTCGATGATCTGAATCGGCACTTCTTCGTACGTCGTATCCTCCTGAACCTGGACATCGCGAAATGAAACTATCTTACCCTGCTTAGGCGGACACTTCCTAAGCATCGACACATGAAACACATCGTGAACATGAGAGAGTTCGGATGGAAGATCAAGCCGATAAGCAACCACACCAACACGCTGAGTGATCTCGAACGGCCCAATATACCTCAGCGCGAGCTTCCCACTCACTCCGAACCGCATAGTTCCCTTACGAGGCGATACCTTCAAGAGAACAAAATCTCCTACCACGAACTCTAAGGGTCTACGTCTCCTATTCGCGTAACTCTTTTGTCGACTCTGAGCTACCCTTAATCGATCTCGAATCACCGCGACTTTCTCATTGCCATCACGGATCTCATCCGGCCCAAGAATAATCTTATCTTCTGGCTCGGCCCAACACACAGGTGACCGACATGGTCGCCCATACAACGCCTCAAACGGTGCCATACCAATACTCATCTGATAGCTATTGTTGTATGCGAACTCAGCCAGATGCAAACATTGCTTCCAATTTCTGCCGAAGTCCAATGCACAGGCACGCAACATATCCTTGAGAATCTGAATAACCCGCTCAGACTGCCCATCAGTCTGAGGATGAAACGTCGTATTGAAGTTCAAATCCGTACCTAAAGCCTCCTGAAAAATCCTCCAATACTTAACATTAAACCTGGTGTCTCGATCAGAGGTGATGGACAAAGGAACTCCATGCAACCTCACAATGTTCTGTAGATACAAATCCCCGAGAATCTTTCTCGAACACGTCGACCTAAACGGAATGAAATACGCCGATTTCATCAACCTGTCGACCACGACCCAAACTGCATCATGCCGCTGTTCCATCCTCGGCAAACCTGTGAGAAAATCCATCGTCACATGCTCCCATTTCCACCCTGGAAAAGGAAGCGGCTGAAGCTGACCTGCAGGCTTCTGATGCTCGGCTTTCACCTGAAGACACGTCGAACACTTAGCCACATACTCTCGAACATCTTTCTTCATGCCTCTCCACCAATACTGCCTCTTCAAATCGCGATACATCTTTGTGCTCCCTAGATGAATAGCAAACTAAGACCTATGAGCTTCATCCAAAATGGCTTTCATCACCTCGGCGATAGCTGGAACTACAAGACGCTCCCGAAAATACAACGATCCATCTGCATGCACGCTCCATTCTTCAAACTGCTCCCCGTTTTGAATCCGCGACCAAATCCCCTGCAAATGCCGATCCTGCCACTGACTTTGCTTCACCATCTGAACAAGAGCTGGGGTCGCTTCCACATGATATACCGAAACTCGATCATAGTCTTCATGATACCGTAGCCTATACTCGCTCACAGTCGCATCCCTGCTCCAGTCCTCAAAAGCCAAACAAGCAAGAATCCCTGAAGACTTCCTACTAAGCGTATCTGCGACCACATTAGCTTTCCCGGGATGATACTGCAACGCAAAATCATAATCCTCTATATACTCTACCCATCTACGCTACCTCAAATTAAGATCCCTCTGAGTGAACAAATACCTCAAACTCTTATGATCGGAGAAGACCTGGAACGACGCTCCATACAAGTAACACCTCTAAATCTTCAGCGCGTAAATCACCGCTGTGAGCTCTAAATCATAAGTAGGATAATTCCGCTCGTGAGGTCGTAGCTGTCTCGATCCATACGCAACCACACGTCCATGCTGCATCAACACGCACCCAAGTCCGCGCCCTGAAGCATCTGCATAAACCTCATATGGCTCGTCACTGCTAGGAATAACTAACACTAGAGCTGAAGTCAACCGGTTTTTCAATTCCTGAAAAGCAAGCTCACAATCTTCATTCCACTCAAACTTGATATTTTTCTTGATCAATCTCGTCAACGGAGCTGCAATCTTCGAAAAATCCTTTACAAATTTCCTGTAATAACCAGCAAGACCTAAGAAGCTGCGAATCTCCGCCACATTCTTTGGTCGTTCCCACTCCACTATGGCTTCAATCTTGGACGGATCCACCGAAATACCATGCTCCGAGATGACATGACCTAGAAACTTGACCTCAGTTAACCAAAACTCACACTTTTCCCTCTTAGCATACAATTGGTGCTCCTGCAGAGTCTAAAGCACGATCCGGAGATGCTACTCATGCTCCTCTCAAGTCTTAGAATACACAAGAATATCATCGATGAACACAATCACGAACTGATCTAGATACGACTTAAATATCCTGTTCATCAAATCCATAAAAGCTGCCAGAGCATTCGTCAACCCAAACAACATAACCAAAAACTCAAAGTGCCCATACCGAGTCCTAAAAGCTATCTTGGGAATATCCTCTTCCTTAATCCTGAGCTGATGATAACCTGAACGCAAATCAATCTTTGAGAAGTACTGCGAACCTCCCAACTGATCAAACAACTCATCAATCCTAGGCAAGGGATACTTGTTCTTCACCGTAACACGATTCAGCTGCCGATAATCCACACATAACCTGAGAGTCTCATCATGCTTCTTAGCAAACAAAACCGGTGCTCCCCACAAAGATGTGCTATTCTGAATATACCCTTTATCAGCAAGCTCCTAAAGTTGCTTCCTCAATTCCTTCATTTCCGTCGGCGCCATCCGATAAGGTGCCATAGAAATCGGTGCTGTCTCCGGAAACAACTCGATACCAAACTCAATTTCCTGATGTGGTGGTAATCTTGGCAACTCGTCGAGGAAGACATCCTCGAACTCATCAACCACCGAAATCACTACACTGCCACTCGAAACATAAGGCTCGTAATCTAGATTGGCAAGAAAAGCACAACAACCTAGATTCCTTCGCCCTCCTAGACACGACTTCAAGAGACGCTCACCCATTAACCAATCACCACCACCCTGGTAAGTGATCATCGTCCCCTATCAGACACTAGGGTCACTCTTCTAAGTTGGCAGTCCACAACTGCATTATACCTGGACAACTAGTCCATCCCTAGAATTACATCATATGAGCTCATGGGGAGTATAATCAAATCACTTTTCAAAATCTCATCCCCAATCTTTATTTTACAAGATTTACACATACAATTTACACACACCTGCCCCAAGGGAGAAGTTATGACTAGGGGTTCATTAAACTCTTCTATCTTTAATCCCAAGGTATGTACAAAAGAACTTGAAATGAGAGAATGTGAGGCACCGATATCAAATAAAACGTGAGCTAAAGATCTAGAAACCAAGATCGTACCATCGACAACCGCGTTGCCAACATGAGAATCTGAACCTCCAGATGCCATTGCATGAACCTGCACTGGAGCCTTTCCTTTTCCCCTACCAACGTTGCTGGGTCCTGGATTATTCTGCCGATGCTGCTGAGATGGAGACGATTGCACACTACCTGCACTCGGTGCTCGATGCTGAGGGACGCTGCGCTGGAAATGCTGCTGCCCTCGTGCCGGATATGAGAAATGTTGAGGAGAGAACTGGGGATACTGCAACTGCGGGTACTGCTGAGGCGGAGGTAAGGTCTGAGGTTGAGACTGACGACTGGCATCCTCCTCGGTCTGAGATCCAAGACGAGCACTCCTGATCGGGCAATTCCTCTTGATGTGTCCGGGCTGCTGACAGAAATGACAATGGAAGCTGTAGGGATTGCTGAGCCCGCTGCTAGACGAACTGCTGCTACCACTGGTCGCGCCACCTTGCTTGCTCTTCCCCGGAGTTGGACGGCTGCTGGTGCTCTTCCTACCACTCCTCTGCGGTCCTCCTGAAGCCTTTGCTCGGTCCTCACAATACTGCACATAATCATTCTCCACGGATATCACCGGCAACACAAGCTCTCCAAAACTCCTAAACCGCAGAGCAACCAACTATCGTCGAATAGGAGCCTTGAGCCCTTCCTGAAACTTAATACACTTCTCACGCTCCGATGCCACCGCTAATGGAGCAAACCTAGCCAACTCATTAAACCTTACCTCATATTCTAGAACTGACAGATCACCCTGCTGCAACCTGTAGAACTCAGCTGCCTTTTGGTCTCTATACCCCTATGAAAAATATCGATCATAGAACAGCTCTCCGAACCTGTCCCAACTGATATCACCACCGCGCTCCAAACGCTTAGCCTGTTTCCACCAAGTGTTAGTGCCACCCTCGAGCTTACACGCAGCAAACTCCACACGATACTCCTCACGAGCACCAAGGGTATCCAAATGCTTCACGATCGAATCCAGCCAATACTCTGCTAACTACGGATCCCCATTACCATCAAAAGTCAGAATAGACGCACGTCAGAATTCCTTAAAGTACGCATGCCGACGACCAACATCAGAATCTTCTAATCTAGCCTTGGCTGCCATCTACCGGAAAGCCACAAACATAGACCTCATCATGCCCTCATCGTTTCCAAACTCGGCGTCAGCTATCGAACGACGTCTAGGTGCCATTTTCTCACTTCTGAAAACAAAATTTGGACTGTCAGAGGTAATTCATTGTCAAACCTATGTGTGCACAATTCCCAAGGTTCATAACCTTGAGCTCTGATACCATTCTGTCACGCCCTGAAGTACGGGATGTGACGTGGTAGATTATTTAAATTAATTAAAGAAAATTTTAATTAAAAATCAAGAGTTTAAGGGTTGAATTAAGTATAAAATGTAAAAATTTAAAGAAAACCGTTGCATGAATAATTAATATATAAAAAAATAACATAGCGAGTATGGGTTCCACAGACCCACAATTTGTGCACACACATGGTACTGACAATATCATAAATACAATCACAGTCTAAGTACAAATAAAGTTAAAATCTTACATGCCTTGATTTAAATAGTACAAATAAATTTACTAGTCCCTCTATTGTTCCTGGGTCCTGTTCGTTAAATCCTCTCCAAATCTAAATGAAAAACCACCTAGAAGGGGGGACATTTAAAACAATAAAACGTGAGCGAAAGGCTCAGTAGGACTATGTTTTATAAAATAATTTAATTTTAAAGAAACATTTCATTATCCAGGATTTATATAAAAGAAACTTTGAATAAATAAATAAATAAACAATTTTAAGTAGAACCGTTCTTACCCAGAACAGTCTACTCGAACTACCAGTAATATCATTTTCTTTTCCTAGGCAAACCATAATAACATCACCACCGTAGTGGCCCAGCTGGGTTTCGGGACCTGCCCCCAAGGTCGATCGCTACACGACCCGATCTCTGATATGGCATCATGCCTATATGTTTATTTTCATCATCATTCAAAACCCAATTACCGAGTGCTGTCATTTACATTTATTATGAAGTTTATTTCAGTTCACGGTATATTAAAATATAACCGATAAATTCATTTTCAAACAACCGTTGAAAACATTTTAATAGAAATCCTTTTCAAAGCTAAATCATTTTGAAACTAGGCTACCGAGGATGGGGTAGAAGTCCTACCTCAATACTCGTGCCGGTGCCCCACACCGTAATCCCGGTCCGCTATACGTTAGCTCCGCGGAACCACGAACGATCCTAGATACCAACTAAGTCGATCAATATCTATTTCAAGACATTCTATGTTACTAAATCATTTCATAATGTCCTAGTGTGCCATTTGTATCTTTAAAATCATTCTATAAGGTTGGAATTTAAATCGGGGTTCAAAACAGTGAAAACGGGTGAAAAATCACAAAATTTCCCATGCTCGGCTGGCCTGTCGGACTCCCTGCTTCGGCCGGCCAAACTACACAGCTCGGCCTGCCGGAAACCAAGTCCGGTCGGCCGGTCATTTCCCCAGGTTCGGCCTGCCGGACGGATGAACACTGGCCTGTCGAACTGGGAAAACCCAAAAATCCAGCCACGGGTTTTCGATCCCCCCAAAATCCAAATCTTAATTTTAACCTGTTTTTCTCAAATCCCAGGCATGGAAAATAATTATAGTTGATGGAAAAACATACTAGAACACATTTGGACTCATTTAAACAAGATTTAAACTCAAAAATCTCAAAAATCCAAAAATGAGAAAATGGGGAGAAAAATGAAAAATCTTGAATCCAATCCGTTTTTCTTCAATCTAAGCTTAGATTCTAGTTGTTCTAAGTTCATTTAACTCAAATCAAAGGTTTTCTAAGCTCAAGCAAGCCTAGATTTCAAAAATGCACAAAAATTGAAAATTTTGGAAAAAGTTTAAAAATTTCAAAACTAACCTCGAATCGAAGCTTTAAATCCACGTTTTTGGTTGCTAAATCACGTTCCCGAGCTTCCTCCTTGCTAACCCAAAACTTGGATTCGAATTTGATTCAAAAATTCAAGGAGAAATTGAGAGAGAGAGGGGAAACCGAGAGAGAGAGAGAGAGAGAGTGAGAGAGAAATCAGGGAGAGTGAGGAGAGAGAAGGAGAAAAAGAAAATAAATAGAGGAAATTTGTGGGCGGTTTTACTGTACGAAAACCAAATGCTACCCATGGTTTTGTAAAACGGAATATTTTTTAACATTTCACAAATTGTTGTGTTTTAAAACTCAAAACATCATTTTAAAACAATAAGAAATCATTTGAATTCATCAAATTAACAAAACAACCAAAAATTTAAAATCCAACCAAGTAATCAAATTAATGTTGAAACATTAATTATGGCACACTAATTCATCATTTATATTACAATAACATTAAATAAATTCCGAGGCGTTATAGAATTGGACTTGCATAGTTCCTCTTCGTTTAGGAGGAACTCTAATGAATATAATGCCTTTTCTTAGTTTGCTTGATGATAAAATGGGTTTTAGAAATTTGTCGAGGGGACCAACCACCATGGCCTCCTTGATCTCCATCGCTGAGCTAGCCACCCTTTTTTTTCTTAGGAGCCATCAATGTAACGCCTTTTACTTAGGGTTCACTGTATTGAATAAATAAGAATAAATTTAAATTTAATATCATTTAAAATAATAAAATAATATCCAGAGGTCTTTGAAAATAAACAGAAAATGAAAATAAACTTTAAATACAAACCACAGTTTTAGTGTAGCATTAAATATTTAAAATACAGTCATCATCACCGTGGTACAGTTCTCAATCACATACATAACTTAACACAGCCATCATAAAAGGTACTATAAATCTTACATGGTTCAGACGAGTTATAATAAACTAAGGTTCTTCTAACACGACATCAGTGTTTGTTGTTGTTTATTCATCGTTAGACAAATTACACTGAATTCCACATAAGAAATGTAAATATGATAGGTATGAGCATCAACATACCCAGTAGGAAAAACCATTACTCACCTTAAGGTTTTATTCATTAACACATTAAACTTGCATGGTTAGTTAGTCCACATTATTATCCAAATTATGAGATTTATTATGATCATATTCCGTGGATACTACAGTTAATCATTACCGAGTTTCATACGGATACATATATACAAATATTACAATTCATTATTATTCTTAAGTATCCATATTTAATTGAGTATCACTCAACTCATCAAAAAATAGACGTGCTTGACCACCCTCTAAACATTCTAAGGGTGTTTCGGTGAGGGGATATCAAGCCCCGAGTATTCACCAAGTCAATTTCTGTACAGTGTATTTTAAGACTTTTGACCCAATGGAGTGCCATCACCTCCCATATTTTACCTTTTAGGGTATTCGTGCATAAGGATGTAACCGTCCTCTTCTTCACGTCTTACCATTCCTTTATATTCAATCATTATTTATATAGAGTTAGTTTTTCTAACCATGCCTCTTAAAATACAATAACATGTGTCAAATCATTATGTTTTCTTATTGTATAATATAGGACGAGTTCCATATCATTGTGTTAAGGTATAATCATATACATTCAAAATATCATATACATATCTTACAATGTAAAACAATCAAATTTTAATTCATCAAAACTTCACAAAAAGATGAGTAATAGAATCCTTACCTCTTCGATAATTCCCAGCTTACGAAATCAAATTTGCTACGTAAGCTCCAAATACGTCATTATCCTAAGATGTATAAAATAACTATACTTTAACTTAAATCTTAATTTTTAATTATGTTAATTTATCATTTATTTTTATTAGTATGTCAGTAATATACTAAAATTGTGAATATCAATTTTTTCAACTTAATTTTAGTAAATCATAAAATAATAATAAAATAAAATTATACAAATTTTTTATTTTGATATGAAATATGTTACAATGATTTTTAAAAATAAATAATACGATTTTAAAATATTTAGAAATAAAATAATTAAAAAGTTTGATATTCATTAAAATAAAATGATTTGAAACTACAACCTTTATAGAAAACTATTTATTATTTTTGAAACATAAGTTGTCAAATAACTATCATTGTCCTTATGATTTTGAGTTTTTCTTCTAATTTTGGTTTTCTAAGCATAAAAATAATATATACACAATATATAATCATTCTACACAATATAAACTCTATTTAAAACATGTAGACTTAGATTTTATATATGTGCACCAAAACAACAACTAAACATATACTTATATACTTTCACATGAAACTCAGGTTTAAGAACACAATTTTTAAACAACTTTTGAGTATAAAATGTATTAATGAAAGATTAAACTCATTCACAAGATTCTAACCCCAAATTATGAGTAGATGAAAGCTTGAAATGGTTTTAAAATAAGTTTTTTGGCTTTGGATATGGCTGGAGTTTGTGGCTGCCTTAGAAAAGTTCTTTGAGTGTTTTATTTTCAGCAAAGTGAAAAGAAGAAAGAAAGAGTGGGAGACATGAAAGACATGAATAGAAAGGAGAGTGGTATAAAAAGAAAACAAATATTGAAGCAGACAAAATTTGAGTAATTTACGGGACAATTGCAAACAAAATTCAAAAGAGTAGTTGGGGAAAGGTTTTGTCATGTCTCCATCGAGATTCTGCCATTTTCGTAAATAAGTGGAAGATTCAAGAACAATTTAGTAATTTTCTTTTTTAAAATGCAACAAAATATTTAAATTATCATATTTTATTGATTAATTTTACAAAATTTTCCTGTTAAATAACAGGTGTTACAATCAACTTTTTAAAGTGGCTCTTATAGAGCACACATATGCCAAACAACGATTTTTTTTTTTTTTTCATTTTTTCACTTGTTCTGAAACGACGGAAGTTCTTTATGTTCTTTTGATTAAGATTAAGATGATACGGGCGTTTAATCTCACCAATGCGCTCCCCGAAGCATCGATCACAACAAAGGCAATCTTCTTGAAACCTCATGCCTCTGCACCTTATGCTTAAACAACTCCCAGCTTTGAATCTTGTAGCATCAATCACGTCATTTTTTAACTATTCTTGCTTTATTTGATTTTATATGATACATGCATGTCCACACTTATAGGTTTTTGGTATGATTAGAATCAACTTTTTAGTTACTAAATAGTATAAAGCTCTCACATGCTATAGTAAAAGTAAAATGTTACTACAATGTAAAGTTTTCATATGCTATAGTGTTTTTAATCAAAAGTTAGTTCTAATCATACTTGTCAAACACATTATTATTTAGGTGCAATGAGTCAATTAATCACTGTTGCCTATGATCTCTATGGACAAAAAATAAACACTACCAATAGTGCATTAAAAGGACACACTACCACAGACTTTTTCTAAATTGTTACTTTTAATTTTTTATATTTTATATTACTCAACTCGACCAACCCACCCAAGCGTTAATTGGGTGGGTTAGTTTTGAACTTTGGATTGACCAGGTAGATTAAATTTAAAATCAACGCACCTAAACTTTGATCGGAAGAGTTGAGTTTTCAGAAAACCCATCGAACTAACTAGTTGTTCACCCCTACTAAGCATCATCACTGATAAAAGGTAGGTGGAGTTCACACCGCAAGATCTACCTTTTATTAGTGGATAGTGTTTTATATCACTAGTGTTTTATAGCAATGCTCAGTTATAATAATAACCCCTCAAGCCACTTAGTTGAACATTGATCATATAGTGCAGGCTGGGTCAACAATAGTAGGTCGAGCTATTGGAACCGGACTTCCAAAAGCAACAATGGAAGCTTGAGAAGACATCCTGAACACAAAAAACGTCACTACACTGTTAAATGTGTTCATGAAAAGCTCTTTAATGGATGACAATAAGTTAGTGCTATTGTTATTGTATATGCTTGTACAAAAAACCTATTTTGATACATGTATCGGGGCATGGATTATTGTCAAGTATCTAAAATTACAGTAGTGTTACTTAAATATTCTATCAAAACTACTAAAAAAAACCTTTTGTTCACTATCATTTTTTCCCCCTACCTACACAATAATACAAAGAATTCATCAAATAAATGCATAACAAGCACACAAAAATCATCAAGACACAACCACAACTAAACACATACAAAACAAAAAAAAAAAAAAGGAAAAAAATGTTAAGAGGTCGTAAGATGGAAACTATGTATGCCCCTTTTCTTGGTTAAAGAAGCTTAAATTTAAGGGTAGACTAAATTTTGAATTCATCTATTTTAGCACATGCCAAATATCAAAATCAGAAAAATTCAAGAAAGAATGGATAATACTCAAAACCTCCCGTATTTTGTATAAATGTTACTTTCACTCCTCTTACCATGCAAATAGCCAAAACACCCTTTGCATTTATGCCTTAGGCTCAAAATACCCTCTAAAGTAATTATTTTCCAAATTACAAGATGATCCTTCCTAACCTTTATTAAATATTATTTAAAACGTTATTAAAACAAAATACTAAATAAATTCAATCTTAAAAAATTAAAACTCTTAAAATGATTGAAGTATTTGCTAGATTGAAATAATTAATCGAACAATTTAAATCTTTTTCTTTAAGTTTTTAGTTGAGTCATATTTAAAACAACATTTAATATAGATTAAGAAGGATAATTTTGGTATTTTTATTTTTTTAATTTTTGATTTTCTAAACATATGGGGTGCTTTTTGGTATTTGAATTATCTGAATTTTTGATTTTCTAAACATATGGGGTGTTTTTTGGTATTTGAATTATCTGACGGATAAAAGTGGTATTTAAGCAAATATAGAGGGTGTTTTGGTTATTTTCTTAAAGAAAGAATATAAAATCAAATCAACAAAAGTTTTAAATTGTTGATTACCATAAAGATGATCATTATTTACTAGATCACTCTCATAAGAAGTTGACCTCATATAGTGCTTGGGCTTTACTGCCTAAGAGGCTAACACTATTGGACGGTCCTTTTTTAACAATCTAAAAAACAAACTCCAAAATTAATGCTACATGGCCCTATGTAGGCAGAAGATTTTGCTATTTTAAGATTGACGTGATAGTCGGCCAATTTTCATTTCCTTCAAAACCCAGGAAAATTTTACCGGTTCTTTCTTTCTATAAACGAAAACCGGACTTAATGCTGTGTCTACTGCTAATTCTTGAAGTATTGAAATAATGTTGGCAATCAACATAATCATTCACATATCGGGAACAATATAAAAGATGGCGGCAAATTTAACTATTTTTTTTTAAATAATCTTCTAATAGTTATAACATGAATCTTCATTAGTAATCATAAAATTTTATCTTTATATTATATACTATAATAAAAGAGTGGATAAAAGCTCCATTAGTCTTTTTTTAATTCTCTAAAACACGTTGTTAGTTCTTGCTTCCTTTTTTTGTTTATCCCCCTTCCTTTCTATTAATTGATTTTTTTTTTTTTCTTGAGAAGCTATGGTGGATGGTTCAAATATTCTCCATCTATGGAGTGCATTTTTAAGACCATCATATCAATGTCTAACGGCTGTAGACAAGTATGCTCATTAAAAAAAAAAATAAACTTAGAAACACCATGTTAGACTCTATCTGCAGATTTTAGAACCCCTCCAAAAAAAAAAAGGCTCCATTTTCACTTTAGATTAAAAAAAAAAAAAAACTCTATCTTCCCGTCATATCTTGTCTTTCCACTGACGAAAGCCCTCCCAACGATGGCACCAATAAGAATAACTTCCCCCTCGATGCCGACACGATCTCGCTCCTCCTCCAACAACGGTCCTCCGATGATGGAACTCGATAGAACAACCTATTTTTATTGCACAGTTTTGAATTTGATTCACACAACACCAAGAGCCTAAAAAAATGTTTTTTATGCATCGGAAAATAGTATAGAAATTCTATTTTTTTTTAATTCAGCCGTGACATTTTAATTAAATTTGAAGCTGGTATTACTTGGTTGTATTTCAAAATTTAAAATTCATTTGGACTCAGTACAAGTCTTTGTATTTAACGTTTGCAGGCTACTAATGATTTGCATCTTTTTCTTTCATAATTGATATTTGGTATTTAAAGGAATTAGAAAAAGGCGATAGTTTTAAAAAATGAGTCTCTGATTTCAAACCCTTTATTTTTGAAGCACGGCAGGTGTTTGATTTCAAGCGAAAAAGAGAAAACACTAGGATGAATTAGAGGACGATATTTGTTGTTAGAGATTATGTGCTCTCCATTGCAGCAGTAGAGGGATCTGTATAATTCCTGTCAGCGACTTCAACGGCGACAGCATTGGACCGAAGAAGGGAGGGGATTCATTTTTTGTTATTTTTTCCAAGTGTGTCCTTCTACAATTCATGCTATATAAATTTTAGTATGATTTAATTAACACTAATCAACAATGGATACTAAACTCGAGATCTAAATCTCATCTGCTGCCTCCGGTAACCTCTATTGTCCTCCATTGATACGGTAGTGAATGGTTTTTTGAATTTTCTTTAATTTAGTTCATTTTTTTAAACAAAAAATTGGAATAATTAAGTACAGAAAACTATACTAAGCCATTTAGAAGTCGTTGATTGAATATGGGCTATTAGAGATTAAAAATGGACCCTTAAATTTTAGATTGCACATCATCGATGGAAAATAAAAGCATTTTCTACCAAGACCCTTCCCCTTTTTTTTAAACATTTTTTTCCCTGTTTACCCTTTTCCATCTAAGCTCAATTGTTCCTTTTTTTCCCATGTTAGTGCTTTCACACCCACCCCCCCCCCCCCCCCCCCCCCCCCCCCCCCCCCCCCCTTTATCTCTCTTTTAATCAATTTTTAACCTTTTTTTCTTTTTTTTTGCCTTTTTTTAATTTATTTTTTCTTTTTTATTTTTGGTTTTGTTTGTCTATTATTGTCTCCTACTTGAATCTTTCTTTCTGTTTACTTCTACCATTTTGGACATTTTAATGCCTTGCATTTTTCTCAATTTTAACTCTATTTGTCTGTCATCATCTCTTACAAAATTGTACTTATATTCTCTTTGTCTTTCTTTTTTAGTGCTTCACTTTGTTTTTTTTTTTTTCTTTTAGTATTTTTGGCTCCATTTTATCCATTATTGTCTCCTAATCCCTATATTCTCTCGTCTTGTCCCTTTTTGTTCTTCTTTCATTTATCTCGATTTCAATTTTATTTCTTAAATCTCTAATTTCAACTTTCTCATTGGAATAATCTTTTTGTGTGCGATAATTTTTTACTTCTATTACGGTTAGTTCCTTTTATTCCTTTAGTGATCAAGTTTTTGTGTATGTATCGGTGCTTTTGGGTTTATTTGATCTAAAGGACTAAATCAAAGTTTTATTTAGGTAAGTAAAAAGTATAATCTTGATATTATTTAATAAATTGTCTATTTTCACACTTGGGGAATGGATTATGAGAAAATTTATGCTTGTGAAAATGATTGTGTTCTTTATAGGAATGAGTATGAGGTAGTTTGTTAACAAGCAATGTGAAAGAAAGAAAAGGAGCCAAAAGATGGTAAGAATGGAGTGCAAAAAAAAGTGTTATGTTACATTCCACCGGTGCCATGTTTGAGACATTTATTCTAAAACTCTTAACATGCTAAGAATTTAACATGGCATCATGACAAACGGGTGGACGATGGTATGCTTAGACACCCAGCGTATTCACCACAATGGAAGACTTTTGAAGCCGATCATCCCAACTTTAGTGTGGATCTAAGAAATATACATTTCGCTTTGTCGATGGATGGAATGAACCCACATGGTAACATGAGTAGCAGGCATAGCACTTGGCCCATAATACTTGGTAACTACAATCTCCCTCCAAAGATATGTACAAAGCAGAAGTTTTTAATGTTGTCTTTAGTGATTTCGGGTCCTCACCAACCAGGCAATGACATTGATGTATACTTGGAACCATTGATCGATGACCTAAAAAACTTGTGGGAAAATGGAGTCGAAGCTAGAGATGCTTATTGAGAAGAGACGTTCACACTCTGCGCAATATTGATATCGACAATTAATGACTTCCCCGCATATAACAATTTATCTGGTTATTTGGTGAAGAGTTCTATTGGTTGTCTTATTTGCATGATGAAAATGTATCACAAATGGTTGAAGAATGGTAAGAAAACCATTTTTCTTGGTCATAGAAGATGGTTGCCAAGAGATCATCATTATCGCAAACAAAAGAAAGCCTTTGATGGCAACCGCGAAGAAAGAGACCCTCCTCGTCCTTTGACAAGTGAGCAAATATTTGAAATGGTAAAAGATATAAGAGTCATGTTTAGGAAGAGAAAGCGAGGTAAGGACGAGTCACCGATTGATGGACCATGGAAAAAAGATCAATCTTTTTTGATCTTCCATACTGGAAGACACTTTTTGTTCGTCATTACTTAGACGTTATGCATATTGAGAAAAACATTCATGAATCCATAGTCGGCATGTTGCTTGACATTCCAGGCAAGACTAAGGATGGTCAAAAAGCTTTATTGGATCTCATGGAAATGGAGATTAGGCTTAATTTGTTTCCTAAAAAAAGAGGGAACTGCACTTACTTACCTCCGACGAAGCACACGTTATCAAGAGTGGAAAAGAGAAAGCTCTGTGAATGGCTTGCTTCATTGAAAGTGTTGGACGGGTATTCTTCAAACTTTAAAAAGTTTGTGTCGGTGAAGGATTTGAAACTTATTGGCATGAAAACACACAATTGTCATGTGTCAATGTAGCAATTACTACCACTTGCTTTGTGGGGAATTTAATAAAGGATGTGAAATTTGCAATTACCAAGTTGTGCTCGTTCTTCAATTCAATATGCTCTAAGGTAATTGATTCGCTTATGCTAGATTCACTGCAATCTAAGTTAGTGCAAACCTTATGCATGCTTGAGAAGTATTTTCCACTGGCATTTTTTGACATCATGATTCATTTAATGGTGCACTTAGTATGCGAAGTTAAGTTATGCAGACCGGTGTATTTGAGATGGATACCTATTTGAAAGATATATGAAGGTTTTGAAGGGCTACATGAAATATCAAAATAGGCCGAAGGGATATATTGTAGAAAGTTACATAGCTGAGGAATCGGTTGAATTTTGCTTCAAGTACCTATCTAATGCGGACACAATTGGGGTGCCAAAGACTGTAAACATTGAGGTTAGGGGACTATCTACTGGCAATCCTTCATCAGTAAATCGAGAGGAGTGAAAGCAAGCTTGTCTTTATGTCTTGCTCAACGCTAATGAAATGGAGCCTTTCATTTAGGTGCACATGAACGAATTAAAAAAAAGCAAACCCAAAAAAAGCAAGAAATGAGAAGTGGTTGCAAGATGAACACAACTAGACCTTTTGGTTGTGGATTAGAGCACACATCTGTGGCAAGTGCTCCACATCATAAGATGGAGGCATGTCACAAGACTTGAAGAACCTAGCTAGAAGACTGTCGTCGGTAGTTACAAGGTATATGTCATATGTCATAAATGGTTACACTTTCTACACTCACGAAAAAGATGAGAAGCATCATGTCTAAAATAGCGGTGTGACTTTTCATGTCGAGGCTATGCATATTGCCTCCACCAAAGACAAGAATCTGGTATATGAGACCATGAACTACTTTGGTTTCATTGAAGATATTTAGAAACTTGATTATGGGGTATTGTACATAGCACTTTTTAAGTGCAAGTGGGCCGACAATAACTATGTTAAGAATGATAATGATGGCATCATGGTGGTTGACTTTAGAAGATTGGAATACATGAATGACCCCTTTATTATGGCATCACAAGCAATCCAAGTTTTTTATACTATGGGTCCCCAAGACATGGAGTTGTCTCTAGTCGTCCTGATGAAGCCAAGACGAGTTATCAACACTGAAGAAGTTGCCGAGAATTGCACGGACATCCCTTCATTCACAAAAGGATTGCCACTAGTTAAAGAGATAGATGATTTTGAATATGATGTTTTGCACTTGCTTCGTGAAGATATGGAATGGCTATGTATTGAGGAACCAATGAAAAAAAAAGAGAAAAAAAGAGCATCTATAAACCAATTTATGTTAGTTTATTTTAAAATATTTCTTTAATTTCTTTAATTTTTCATCTTTTTTAAGGGTTTGGGATATCTATTTATATTTTTCATATTTCTTTCATTCTGGGCCATGGGATGCTTAACGCACAGGCTAGCCACTGGGCAGAAGAAAAAACCATATGTAAGTGGTAATTATACCTTTTTTTTACAACGGTTTTTTTCTAAAACGTCATGTAATGACAGCTTACACGATGGTTTTATGCATAAACCGTCGTGTAATGTTCGCTTCCATGATAGTTTATAAATAAATCATCATGGAAGGCACCATGTTTTTTACAACATTTACTACATTATAATGCTGTAAAATAGCTTCCACGAGGGTTTATAAATAAACCGTCGTGGAAGGCTTCTGTCTTTATGATAGCATTTGTAATGTTGTAAAATAACTTCCACGATGGTTTATAAATAAACCGCCATGGAAAGTTGTTGTCTTTTTAGCAGAATTTGTAATGCTGTAAAATAGCTTCCACGACGGTTTATTTAAACCGTCGTGGAAGGCTGCTGTCTTTATGACAACATTTGTAATGTTGTAAAAAAACTTCCACGTTGGTTTATAAATAAACCGTCGTGGAAGCCTGTTGTCCTTCTAACAAATGCTATAAAACAGCTTCCACGATGGTTTATAAATAAACCATAGTGGAAGCTTAATTTTTTCCTTTAAAAATTTTGAAATGCACGCCTACCTCCTCATTTTGAATTCACCTCCCTCTCTCTAAAAGCGTTCCCTCTCTCTCTCAAGATCTCTATCCGCCGTTGTCGCCTCCTTGCTGCCGGTAAGCTCCCCCTCATTCTCTCTCTCCTCTTCCCCCTCCCCACTGGCCCCCCTCCCCCGCCCGCCCCACCCTCGCCCCACCCCGCCCCCCCTCACCCCACCAAGCCCCACCCTCGCCCCCCTTGCCCCACCCGCCCCACACCCTGCCCCACCCACCCTCTCTCTGTTGCCCCACCCACCCCCCACCCTGCCCCACCCTCTACCCCGCCCCCACAAATTTTTTTTTTTTTTTTTGTGAATATGTGAAATTATATGAATATGTGAAATTGTATATATACGAATATGTGTAATATGTGAAATTGTGTAATTGAAATTGTAAAATTGTGAATATATATAATATGTGAAATTATTTGAATAAGTGCAATATGTGCAATTATGTGAATATGTGAAATTGTGTAATTGATATTGTGAAGATGTGAATATGTGAAATTGCATAATTGAAATTGTGAACTTGTGAAGATGTGAATAGGTGAAATATGTGAAATTGTGTTTGTAAAATTGTAAGCTTATGAATATGTGAAATATGTGAATATTATAAATATGTGAAATTGTGTAATTGAAATTGTAAACTTGTGAACATGTGAAGACTTGAATATGTGAAATATGTTAAATTAAGTGAAATTTTGTAATTGAAATTGTAAACTTTTGAAGATGTGAATATGTGAAATTGTGTAATTGAAATTATAAACTTGTGAATATGTGAACATGTGAATATGTGAAATATGTGATTATGTGAATATGTGAAATTGTTTCGTGAAATTGTAAACTTGTGAATATGTTTAATATGTGAATATTTGAAATTGTGTAATTGAAATTGTAAACTTGTGAATATGTGAAATATGTGAAATTATGTAAATATGTGAAATTGTGTAATTAAAATTGTAAACTTGTGACGATGTGAATATGTGAAATTATGTGAATATGTGTAATATATCAACTTATAATATGTGATTTTTAATGTGTAATTATGTAATATATCAATTTAGAATATGTCAAATTTTGACTGTAAGATAGTAATTGAATATTACTATATGTGTGTTAGTTTTTGCTTATTTTGCATAGGTACAATGTCTCGCTCGCGAGGTTGATAGTGACCAGTATGAGGACGAGTACGAAGAGTGCACTCCATCTTCATCGCAATATAGCAAGGAAAACCAACGCAGTAAGCCACAAAGGCTAATTGAATTTGATTCGAAAGTAGACTTTGAGGGAAGGGCTACATTGATGAAAAAAGTTCAT
Source organism: Artocarpus heterophyllus (assembly GCA_025403435.1). Classification (NCBI taxonomy): domain Eukaryota; kingdom Viridiplantae; phylum Streptophyta; class Magnoliopsida; order Rosales; family Moraceae; genus Artocarpus; species Artocarpus heterophyllus. The sequence continues at coordinate 33,349,483 of CM046334.1, read as the reverse complement.
CGCATGAGAAAGAAAGGTTTAAGAATTGAAGTGACTTTTGATTTGAAAGGCCAACAGGAAGGCACACATGGCCATGAATTAAGCAATTGGCTTGGAGTCCTTAGTCAAGAACACACTTCTATATGGATAAAAGATTGGAGGTCTAAGGATTTAAAACAAGTAAAAGATGTGATTTGGAGAGAGATTTACGAAGCTTGCATAGTCGAGGATTGGTATAGGAAAAAGGCTTTGAAGGTTTGTGGTGAATTAGCAAAGGAGTTTAGATCTGACATTTACGTTACTTTCGTATAGCCATACCTTTGCATTCCGGAGGAGGATGAAAATGTATATAAATGGCCTCCTATGGTAGTACACTACTACCCCTCTATAAATGATGACGATTAGGAAGCTTTTGTGATGTATCGATGTTCCACCAAATTCCAACTACTATCATCAAACACAATAAAAATAAAAGCAAAAGATGAATACTGCTCTATGGTTGGCCGAGTCAGATATAGAGAGCTAGAGCAATTATTGGTACGTTAATATCTTTCTCGTATTACATATATCAATTATTCTATCATTAGTATGTTACTAACATAGCATAACACAGTTAGCTAAGATGGGTGTGCTACTAACATGGGAGGAGTTATGGGTAAAATCACGTCAAGGTCCTGATGGATAGTCTAAACATCCAAATGTAGCAGAAATTAGGAACTTGATTGTAAGTTTATTGAACACGAACCATTAATTTGTAATGTAATGTTTGTTGAAGGATCTTAAGAATAACATGGTTTTGTTGTTGTTTTACAGGAAGAATACATGACGCAACAAAGTCAAGGGAGCTTCCAATTGGTTGGTAATGATGACATTTTGACGAGGGCACTAGGGAAACTGAAACATTCTGGACGTGTTTACGGTCAATTGAAGTATGTGAAGCAGTCTCAATACTTCGACCTCCAATCAGGTGCTTTAAAATTGAATTCCCAAATGTCGAAGATGCAGATGGAGATTGCAAAATTGCGAGGTCTTGTGAACGAGCTCACTTCCCAAGGACGTGCCAAGTCGACAGATGATAGCATCTCATAACTCAACAGCTTCAAGACTAGTTGTAACCCTCCCAATGATGTAGCAGAAGTTCCAAAATCTCCAGAAGCTCCTGAAGTCCAATTGTCGGCACCTTGTTAAGAGCCCAAACAAGGTGAAGAATGGAGGCTCTTTATTGAGGATAGAATTAATGGTGGGTGTGTACTTGTTGTGCTTGGGAGGGCGTGAATGGAGAGTCTTCTAACTGATACAGTTCATGGAAGATCATTAGGGGAAGAGAACGTGCACGTTAGCATCACTACCATCAGAGTTAGAACAACTGAATTGCCTGTTCTAACACTTGAAGCAACAACTGTGGGTGAAGCCATCGGAAGCTTCGTTGCATGGCCAAAGAGGTTAGTTGAAGTCGTTGCATTGACGAAGACGAGTCGAGCGGCTAGCCATGTTTCACAAGATCTAACTGGAAAGAAACACCAAAAAAAGAAAAGCTCTACAAAAGCAAAGCAATCACAACCTAAGGTAGAACAAGAACAAGAACAACCCATTGTAAATGAGCCACTACTTGCATTTAACTTCACTTTAGTACCTAAAGAATTTAGGTAGTTGGCTCTATATGCACATTCTTTTTTGCGCGATGGGTCGACGATTCAGTTCCTGATACCAGTAAATGTCACTGACAATGAATTGCCTATCTATCTGGGGTATGAAAATATGTTTATTACTTCATCAACTTTCATAAAATCAGGGCAAACTGTATCCTAGTACACCTTTGGTAATAACTCCATCCTTAATTCATAAATTTTAAAATATAGGTAGAGTTGAATGTACTTTTAAATAATTGACTGTATTATTTTTTATTATAGTTTTTTGGCAGAATATTTTGAACTTCAAGCCTTGGCACAAAATTTTGGCTTTATATCTCCGACGCTTGTTTCAACTGCTACAAGAGACCTTCAGAGTGATTACAGAGAGCGGGGCACATCACTCTTCCACCTATTAGCTCAAGCACCGAGGGGAAAATTATTCTTCCGTCATACAATGTTGGTAAACATTGGATGTTGGCACTTATTTCACCATGGGAGGACCAAATATATTGGTTTGATCCCCTCGGACACCCACCACGTGAGGATTTTGTATTAGTCACACGATTGTAAGTATTAATGTTCTCTTATAAAATTAACTGTTTCGAGTCCCACATAATTGTATTGTCTATTAACTCATTTAAACATGACACATTGTTAGGGCGCTTAACGATTGGAAGCTTCAAGCGGGAAGCAGTCTCATAAACCGACCAAATGGAATGCTATATTCTAAACCTAAGTGTCCAAGACAATAAAAAAATGTAGAATGTAGTTTTTTATTTTACGTTTCATGTGAGATATAATTACAAGTGGTATACAAGCCTTAGGAAGAAAAGATTTTTATATATATACAGATATACATGAAGGTAGATTAGAGTGGGTACAATTTATAAATAGTTATGTAATTTTTAGATGGATAGATAGAGATAGTAATAACAATTGCTCAAAATAGCTTAAATGCAAATGATCTTGTAAATACATTATAATTTCAATATACATCAATTTTTATATGCAATCGGGCCTTGTTGTAATGGATAACACATGGGACTGGCCATCCCGTGGGAAATAAAAAATTTTTGAAAATTTTTTTTTGGCAATACCAATTTTCCACGACGGTTTTGCAGGAGAACGTCATGGAAGGTCATGTTTCAACGACCTTTTTGGGAAAAACCGTTGTGGAAGCTTGACTTTCCATGACGGTTTTTACAGAAACCATTGTGGAAGTTCAAGCTTCCACGACAGTTTCCACGACGACAGTTAAAAACTATTGTGGAAGGTCAAGCTTCCACGACGGTTTCTATAAAAACCACCGTAGAAGGTTAAGCTTCCATGACAGTTTTTATAGAAACCGCCGTGGGAGATACACACTCATGATGCCCCTTTACGCCAATTTTGCTGTTCTACGACAGTAAAAAAAAATGTCATGAAAACTCCATTTTATACCACAACTGAAGTTTTCACGACAGTTTAAAAACCATCATAAAATTTTTCCATGACAGTTTTAAACCGTCGTGAAATCCACAGTCTATAGTAGTGAATGTATGGCTAGAAAAATAACATTGATAAGGCATGCATACAATAAAATACTATTGTGTCGTATGGTTATAGATTTAGCCTAAGTAGTTTTAAATTTGTCTCATAGGCTTAGAGATTAAAGCTTCCCGCTTAATTTCTTGTAAAAACGAAAAAGAAAAGATTTTTTCGTCATGAATGTTACAATTTTGATTATTAATTAACAGATAACATACAAGTCAAGAAAAAGGAAGATTGATAGATAAGTCAAGAAAATAACAATAATAATAAAGGATTGTAGATAATACGGTTTCTGTCATGACACATGAACTGTCGTAGTACACGTTTTAAACCACTAACATTGAAAGGAAATAACAAATATATTAAAGCATTTTGTCATCAATCGCACAATGTGAACAACTGTAACGAAATTGGCAAGTGGTGTATCAGTTTCATTTCTATGAAAGAGAGAAGAATAAAGAATAATGATATAAAAAAATGAATAATGTTATAAATATGCAGCAATATAAGAATCCTGAAGCTATAAAGGGGACTCAAATTATTTGTCTAATTTTGGTGTCCAAATAGTGTTTAATCAATTATATCATGACACATTATTTAAAAATTGAAATTCTTTTCAATTGCTTTAATGTTTAAATTTATTAAATGACTTGATAAAATATAATTAGTTAGGCACCGTTTATAATGAAAAATTAGATAAGTAATTTGGTTCTAGTAAAAGGTACAAATACCATATGTACATCCTATTGTATATATTAGTATTTTAAGAACTACGCAGGCATTCAAAAAGATGTTTACTTTCAAACTTGAGCACAATTGCCAAGTAAAGACCACAATTACGTGAAATGGCCGTTATCTCCTAGACTTGGTGGGACTTGTTGGGTCATCTACGACTTAAAAACTGTTTTACTATATCGTGAAAAGTACAAATATTATTAGCTAAATGTCATTTTCATATATAAAATGAAAAGTCATTGCATTAAAGGAAGACGTGGATGTAGTCTATACGCTATTAATGGTGAAAAATGAAATCTTCATACGATCAGAATTCCAGCAGGACTTCTAGAATGGGTTTAGCAAAGTCGTACGTTTTGACTTATCTATTTTATGTATAAAACAAGTATTAATGCATATGAGATCCAAAGGACGATGTTAGGAAATACGTGCAGCCTGTATGGAATTAAATTGGACAATCTCTAGCACTATTTTATTTAAGTGTTTTATCTTTATTGTGGTCTTGATGAAAAATCTTGTTAACTTTGTTTTTAAAAGGACAATATATCCCATCACATAAAAAAGGTGATACAATCGTTCATCCAATCCTGTGGTAATTTGAGAAAGTAAGTTCTAACCTTTTTCTTATAGTTTGAACTATTTAAGGTTCAAACTATAAATTGTGGCCCAAACTCATTTTTTTTTGTTCAAACCAATTAAAACCAACATTTTGATGAATTTACCAAATACAAATTCAAACTATAAATTGTGGTTCAAATTCAATTTTTTTAGTTTTAACCAATTGATTCTAACTGCTCTCTAAAACTTTCCTATTACAAAAACATGACAATGGCAAATAACTTATTCTACTTGTAAATTTGAGTAAAATGGTATGTGAAAAAGTATTTATCGGCTCTAAAAAGAATATTCAAAGATTATCCTCTAAAGTCAATAGAAATACTAATACTGACCTCGTTACACAAGGCCACTTAACATGGACACAAATTGGTTCCAATAGTACAATATAATGAAGCACAAAGGGGTACAATTAGGGGAAAATACAAAGACACGCCAGAAATCAAGGCATCAACCGGCAGATCTATCAACGTCATCTCGACAATTGAAGGAAAACTCTACTTGCTCGAGACCCAGATACCTAGAGAACAAAGGCCACAACAGAGACCTGGAGAACAAAGGTCACAACAGTTCCACAAGGAAGCAACTCTTGCAGATTGTACATACACAAACTAATCCAAAAATAAGGAGACTACTTATGTTATCACATCATACAAGGCAAAACTCATACCAACTACAAAACATGGTGCGACTAAAATCTTATTTTTCTCAATAAAACTACTGAAATGTAATTAAATCGTTTTTCAAACTATAAATATATTTTCTTAAATCTCCATCCTTGTGAACTAGCCTATTGTAGAGCTTACCTCCTACGCTTCTAGAGAGCCTTGTCTATTTTTGTTTTCAAAATTTTTAAAAATATTTCTACACGTTTTTTAAGACAAAAATTTTAAAAACACTCTCAGCACAATTCTTAAAAAATTCTTATTTTTCAAAAAAAAAAATATTTTCACCTATTTTGAACGAGCTCTCATTCTCCTACCTCTTTCTTGAAACCAAAAAATTTTGAACAGACAATTTTTCTCAATCAACAATGACTGAATAAATAATTAAGTCACTTTTCAAACTAAATACGTTTTATCAAATCTCCGTCCTTGTGAACAAAGTGCATAATATTAAATCCTAATTCCTATGCTTCTAGAAAATAGATAACTAAATTTAGTTAATTCACTAAAACCTCACTAGTAGGACCTACTTTGAGTTCTAATAATATTTTTCATATCCAAGATCAGTTGTCTCATTTTTCAATTTCCTTAGCCATATTCCCAATTAAATTTTAACACTTAAGTGAATTGTTTAAGTACTTTTAATGTTTAGGTCATATATGTTTGTGTATTTAGGTTGTTGAGTTTAAATAATTTGTCGAATAAATAGTAAAAATAACAACTAAAAGTATACGAATATGAGACAATAGATTTGGACGCCATTTTTAATTGATAAAATTTATTGGCTCCCTTTGATTTGTTGATCCTTATTTTTCTCTTAAGTCATTAAGAAAAATCCTCTTCGTTTTTATGAAGTTAAAACCCCACTACAGACAAGACAATAGGTCAACCTAATTTATAATATACTTTTTAAACCTAGACTCATTGTTTTATGAATAACAAGATTTTAACCCATAGATTAAATAAGATTGTTCTAAAGAGAAAAAAATCATTCAGCCCACTAACAAAGGCTTACCCCACCAAGTGGATCACGCATATGGAGTAGAATTTTAGTCCTCTGTATATAAAATATATTTTATAAAATATTTAATTTGGAACGTGGTCAAAGTATCAATTTTATGTTCTTTGATCATTTATATAAGGAGACAAAATAGTTATTATGTTCATTTTTAAATTATGTCAGAAACTACTCAGACTCCGTAGGGTCTCATAACAATATTTTTTTAAACCAAAAAATGTATGCTAAATGCCTTAAAACTTCTTACAAATTTCGTTTTTGCTATTAGCATTTTCTTATCTTGTATGTAAAGTATTTGCATTAGGTTAGATTTTAATATTTTTATTTTTTATTTACTTTGTACATGTATTTTATGCTGTAATCTCTTCTATATATTTCAATCATACATTTAGAAGCTTAATTGATAATTTCATCTTCTTTACATATTGTTAAATTTTAGAGTTTTTAAAACTTTCATTTGAATACTGCGCTAAAATCAATTTTTGTATTTATAGTAGATTTTTGATGATATCAATATTTCTACTAATTGTAAAATCTAAACATATATATTTTGATTGGTAATGATATTTTCACTATCATATTTAACTCAAAACTCAATCACATATTGGCAAAATGCTAAAAACTACCATACAATGGTGGTAACTTATTCACATTACCGCAAAATGCTAGTAACTACCATACGATAGCAGTATCAGGCAACGTTGGCTTGTTTGCAAAGTTATATGTGGTAAGAAATTCACACTATCTACAACTACCATATGAAATTAGAGTGACTAGTGTTATTCAACAATTATTGGTTTATTATATGTTGAGAGATTTACACAAATCTAAAACCACCATAAAAGCAATAACATTCATTTGAAGCAAACACTTCAACTATCTCTTCTCTATCCTATAAATACCACCTTCCTTAACCCACTTTTCTGATCTTATCCATAACTTCATTCCACATATGCATTCTTTGATTCCCAACCCCTTTTTCCTGCTTCACAAGCCACAACGTATTTATCTAACCCCAAGTCAAGTTATGATAACTACACACCTCTAGCACCAGCACCGGCACCTGCGGAGGACTACCCGTCGATTGGCACCCCAGTGACCTCCTCCAACCAATACCAAAGAGGCAGTTATGGCTCCCAACCGCCCATCCAGTCCACTGGTGTCACGACCCGGAGTTCGGGAGGTGACATGGCGGATTAATTAAGTTAATTAAATAAAATTTTAATTAATTATAAAAAATGTGACAATTTGAAGCTTTTTAAAATGATTATTATAATAATAAAATAGACAGGCAAAAAATGAAATAGAATAAAATAAAATAAGGAAAAAGGAATACGTGTTAGGTCTCATTAGGCCTACAACTTGTGCACATATATAGTAGCGACATAATTTAAATTACAACCACAGTCCAACATAGAAAAGAGGTTAAAATGATACATGCCTTATTTAAGGTATACAAATAACCTACTCAAGATTCTTCTATGGCTCATAAGTCCGGTCGTGAACTCTTTGTCGATCCTGAGCTGTATTCCACTTAGAGGGGAAAAAGAGTCTGAAAACACATAAAAAGTGAGCAAAAGGCTTAGTAGGACTATGCTTTAAAAACAGATAAATAATTTAAGTATAAAATTTATCTTTCAAGAAAAATAATTAGAAAACAGAATTAAATAGATAAATCCATTTAAATTAATCTTATCAAAATCATTTCTTGGACAAACCATAATTATCACCACCGAAGTGGTCAGCTAGGTTTTGAGACCTACCCCCAAAGTCGTACGCTACACGACCCGATTTCTGAATATGACATCACGCCCTTATGTTCATTTCTATTATTATTTAAAACCCATTTACCGAGTGTATTCATTTATGTTCATTATATGGTTTATTATGTACATCATATCATTACTCAACAGTTATGAAAAATAACTAATAAAATCTTATTTAAAACCTTCATTGAAAACACTTTGAAAGAAATAATTTTTTTCGAGGCCAAAATCTTTTTAAAACAGGGTTACCAAAGAAGGGGTAGAAGTCCTACCTCAATATCTTGTGCCAACGTTCAACACCACAGTTGTGGTCTGCTATACGTTAGCTCTACGGAACCATGAACAACCTTAAATGTAAACTAAGTTTATCAGTATCTAGCTTAAGATATCCAATGTTGCTAAACTAGATCATAGTGTCCTAGTGTGCCAGTTAAGTCCTTAAAATCATATTGCAAGATTAAGATCTCTATCGAGGTTCAAACAGTGATAACGGGTGAAAAACAATAAATTTTTGCAAAGTTCGGTTGGCCTGCTGGTTCTCCTGGTCCTGCCTACCAAACTGTTCAGTTTGGCCTACTAGCAAATTAGGACCGGCCTGCCAAACTGCTTCCAAGTTTGGCCTACCTTGTCACAACCTGCCTTTTTCGGGCTGTGATAAACCTTTTCTTACTTACGTATAGGAGAAAATTTAGTAAATTTTTTTTCCACAGACAAAAATTAATACCTTTGGAAACATAAATATATACATATATTTACTTAACTCACTCGTTCGTACAATACTAATTTTAATAACTTTGAAAACACAAGTTTATACTTGTACTTACATAAACAACTTTTCTTTCTAAACCTCGCATTTCAAAATAACATAAAATACGATACAGCAGAAACTTAACAGCGGCGGAATCCTATACCCAATTTACACACCAATCATCCATCTGCCAATTCAGCAATAAAATTATTCTGACCTTCTCGTCGGAATACCTATAGCATGAAATACTTAATGAGCTTACGCCCAGTAAGTCCCATATAACCCACATGAACATTCAATAAAATGCATGATCCATTTATACTTTCTTATAAACCTTTTTTATCATTTTCATTTCTTATCTTTAACTAGGGCCCAAGTGTTTGTACCATTGCGCACTTAGGTCTACGTAACATCGTGACTATACTGTAATTCTTAAACTCCTCTTGAGTCAGGAGTCGGTACGACACTTGTCTTATTTCTAGTTATATAGTTACGAGTCTATTTATTATGGTTATCATTCCATGCATGAAGTGTTAAACAAGTGTTATGCACAAAACATAATTATTCTTATACAATATTGTACACATAAGTACATACTTTTATACTCACAGATATACATTAATATACACACCGGTATACAATATAATATACACACAGGTATTTATATAGTGCACTCTCAGGTATATACCAACATACTTATAGCTACTCATATCATAGCATACACACAAGTATACATCTTGATATATTCACATGTATACATATTCATACATTACATTCTACACCTACGATTTCATACTATAGGTGAAATGGGTACTTACTTGTTTCGTGTACTGCGCAAAACAACTTCGGTTTCTTCTCTCCTAGACTTCTAGGATCTTGTTGGCCAATTTCAAAGCCATTAGCCAAATTTACTAGGTTCCAATACAAAGTGATTGTTAATTAATAAATAGAGTTGCATAATTGTATACAACTCCGAAAACCATTGGTTTTCTTATTTCTATCTAACTTTACTCTATCATTTCTAAAGAAGGGCGGAAATCTTTCTAACCATTGTTTTTCCCATTTGAAACATTTCAGAGCGGTTTGAGTTATTCGGGCAAAAATAACGATTTTGTCATTCGTGGGTTTACTAACCTACCCGACCTCAAATGCGTTATTCTAATGAAAATAGTCACGTACTAATTTTAGAATAATACCCTAGTGGGTTGGATTTCCTTATTTCAAAATTTTTCCCCGTTTTAGTGAAACTTTGCAATCTAGCCCTAAACTGAAAATTTTAACAATTTTGCGTCTGGGGCTAAAATTTATCTCTTTATACCAAAATTTCCTATTTTTCATAAGGAACATTTTTACTCAAAGTACCATACCTTAAATCATTTTGAAAATTGATGTTTTTGCCATTTTAACAATTGTTTCACTATTAACAAATTCTTGAAAAATTAAAATCTCTCAAACGATCCAGATTTTTGACGAACTATCAATATTGCCTAATAGTTTTATCGAGATCTACAACTTTCATGTTTTAACTTTTCCCAAATTCTCACTGTAAAGGGGTGTTTTTGGGCATTTTTTAAATCTACCGAGGGAAAACTTTTTCTTTCAATTTAGTCCTTAGGGTATTTTGTAAAAATCCATTTTAAAACTATGGATCTACCCCTGCAAAGGCAGTTCCAACCTTGGTTTGAATCATTTTCCATACCTAACCATCATTTTTGAGAAACTAGCACGAAAATTACAAAAATAACACTCTTTACATAAAATACCGATTTTCAACATTCAACTCTTAATTTCACAACATCAACATGTCATGCTTCATATTTCTAGGGGGTTCGACCAAAAACTAGCTCAAGAACCCATATACTTTTGAGAAAATAAAAATCAAAACAAAGATCATAAAATTTCAAAACTTTAAAATCAAAACTTACCCCAATTAGTACTTTTTGATTTCTAGCCTTCCAAGGCTCCTTTGAAACTCCTTCCTAGACACCATTTTCATGCAAAAACACCATGAGTTAATTTCTCCCTCAACCCATGAAAAATCCCTTGAAAATTTGAAAAAAAAGTTAGATTTTTACCTTGAAATTTGTTGAACTTTCTTGAATTTTACCTCTTGAACTTGATTGGGGTTATTTTTGCAAAGATTTAGGTTGAGAAAATTTTTTTGAAGCTCTAACTATGGCTGCCGTGGGAGTTGAGGAAGAAGAAGAAAAGAAAAATTTGGCTAAGTTTGCGATTAATGCATCTTTATCCTCCTAAGTGCTTATCAAGTAACCCATTGGGTTACTAGGTGTCACCATGGGATTGGGCCACCTTTCATGGCTTGGTGGCCCAATAAAATTCAAGTGGGTGTCCACTTTGTGAGGCCCAAAAATTTACACTATGTATTTATTCACCACACAGTATTTTTCCTATATTGCCACGGTCGAATCAGTGCAAACTCATATCCTTAGACTGTATAAACTACTTCACTTACCTTTGGTTTACTTTTGGAGGCCAAACGTAACATTTTCTATATCTGCATTTTCACTTAGCAGTATACTTATATTGCGTCGGCCTCCTTTTTACATTGGGTTGGGTTTCGGTGGACTCTATGTCTCATTCGTTTGTATCATAATTTTACAATTAATTGTGATATAAAATTTATTTTATGGATATTATTTGCAAATTTTTTGAGTAATTAAACTCATAAAATCTGTATTAAAAATATCCAACATGGCATCACATTCGCAGTGGAATATTCAATTAATACTGCTTGTTTACACATTATCACAATTTTACAAAAGTTACAATTTTTGCAAAGATAACAATTTAAGGGTAAATTTATTAATTAAACCCAATTAAATATTATGTTTTATTAATGAATTTTTTTTCCTGGTCATTACATACCGAAGGTATAAGTCTAGCTTGCCGAACTCATGAATCCAGCCTGCTGAACTTCAAGTTCGGCCTATCGAACTAAAAAATTCTAGAATTTTTTAGAATCGGGTCTCGGCCTCCCCAAGCCCAATTCTCATTTTCAACCTGTTTTTCTCAGTTCTCATGCGTAGAAAACATTCATAAATGATAGAAAAACATAATAGAACACTTCTAAACTAATTTAAACAAATTTACATAAAAAAATTCAAGAAAATCCAAAAATAGAAAATGGAGGAAAAATAAAAAAACTTGATTAAAATCTATTTTTTTTATCAAACCAAGCCTAGATTCTAGATGTTTTGGGTTCCACTAACTTAGATTTAAGGTTCCCTAAGCTCAAAGAAGCTCGGATTTCAAAATACAAAGTAAATAGAAAAATTAGAAAATGTTTTGAAATTTTGAAAACTAATCTTGGATTTAAGCTTTAAATCGAGTTTATAATCGCGCAAACGCATTCTCGAGCTTCCAATCCACTGAAAACCAAAGCTTAGGCTTGATTTTGAATCAAAAATTTGAGAGTAGGAGAGAGAGAAAGAGAGGCAGTGAGAGAGAAAGAGGGAGTGAGATGAGAGTGTGAGAGAGAGAGTGTGCTGAGTGAGGGAGAAGGACAGGGAGAGAGCGAGATTAAATAAAGGAAAAATGTGGGTGGTTTCACTATGTGAAAACCGTGTGCCACCCAAGGTTTTGCAAAAAGAGGTATATTTGGCATTTGACAAATGGTTTTATTCCAAAATTCAAAATACAAATAAAAATAATTAAAAATGATTTAAAATTAAATTGATTAGAAAATCATTACAAAATATTTAAATTAAAGTTGAATCACAATTTAGCACACTAATACACCATTTTACATACTAATAACACTTAATTAATTTCGAAACGTTATAACTGGTCAACTGGCATCACTGGCTGCTTCTCCGACGTCAAAAGCTGTAAGCTTTAACAAATTCCTAATCCATATACGAAACTAATAAAAAATCTTAAATTGTTTAACCAACAAAATCTAATTAATTTTCTCTCTTTCAATTTTTTTTCTTCAGGCATTTTAACTCTCTTTTGTCCTTGCCTTACTTTTTGTCGAATTGCTGAGATCGTAGACAAAGGATCCACATGTAAGTACTTTAACTTTTACACATACATATATATATATATATATATATATAGATCTTTATTAATGTTATAGCATCATTAATGTTATATATATGCATGTATATATATAATGAATTAGCTTGTGGAGCGAGTGGGGTGCTGTAGACACTGATTGCATGCGTGACGGGATGCGTGTGCTTTCACTCGTGCTTTTACCGGCAAAGATGAGGCAGCGGTACGCTCTTGAGGAGAGTCCCTGCAGTGATTGGTGCGCCTTGTGCCAAGTGTACCGTGAGCTCCAGAACCGTCGATTCAACATGCAACTTGGTAATTATATAGGTTCATTCATCATCTAGATACAAATATATATGACTTGTTGTTTCTTTTATCCCTGTGTCTTATTTTCTTATAAAAAATTTTTTCGCGTTAGTTTGAAAAAAAAAACAAACAACAACAACAACAATAACCACCTTGCCAGAGAATGTGGGTTTGGTTTTGTTCTTGTCTCGCCTTTCCCCAAAAAAGAAAAGACTCCGATTTTCTGACTTTTGATTTGTGAAGACATTGTTATATCACAACAACAACAACAACAACCACCACCCTGCCGGAGAATGTGGGTTTGGTTTTGTTCTTGTCTCGCCTTTCCCAAAAAAAGAAAAGACTCTGATTTTCTGACTTTTGATTTGTGAAGACATTGTTATATCACAACAACAACAACAACCACCACCTTGCCGGAGAATGTGGGTTTGGTTTTGTTCTTGTCTCGCCTTTCCCAAAAAAAGAAAAAGACTCTGATTTTCTGACTTTTGATTTGTGAAGACATTGTTATATCACAAAAAATCTCTCAGGCGCTTTTAGCTGAAGGAACTTCATTTTAGTCTTTCTTCATTTTAGCTGAAGAGATTTTGTTGGCCTGTTACGATAAGCGGGTGTCATGGGTGGGGCCTGCTGCTCCTTCCGGATGTACTAGTACCCTTTTTTTTTTCTTTTTTTTTTATGCGGCCGAATTTAAAAATATATGTATATATATATATATATATAATTTGTACACAGGTTGGCATGGAAGCGCAGAGGAAAAGAATCGTGAAGCGGAAAGGGCTCCAGTTGTGGAAGGAGGCATGACTCGTTGATACATTAGAAAAAGAGATTAAAGGTACATTTAGTCCACCGTATTATGTTTTGTAATGTACCGTATCATATTATATTATATTGTATAATTTTCATACAAGATGATGTTAATATGATCTTTAGTTTGTGACATACTAAATTATTTAATTACATAATACTATCAAATCGTATTACATATTGATTCTTAATAAGATAAATTTTTACTTGAACCCGACCGATTCCAATCTTGACCACGAACTAAGGCTGAGATGAGGTGTTGGAAAAGAAAATTTTTCAATTGGGCTTTTTGCAAAGATTTCTTAGAAATCTGGTTTTAAATTGATGAAATTTGAGAGGCTAAATTATGATTCTGCAAATTTAGGTGGTAAAAATATAACTTTGAAACCCTCCCAAAAATATAATTTTAGAAAGTGAGGATCAAAATGTAATTTTCTAAAAATTGAATGACCACAATATAGTCTTTGAATATATAAAATTGCAATTTGACCCCTCATTTTTTTATAAGTTATAGTTTGACACTTCGATACTTAAACATCAAATCATGACCCCAATTTCGGCTCCAAATTTCAATTCTAATCTTAACCCTTGACTCTAGTCCTGAAGCCCATCTTGAAACCTAAATCTAAATCCCTACTAGAATATTTTTCACTGTTGGCTTCCCACGATCGAAGCAGAGATGGCCCACAATCTTTGTTTAATATGAAAAGAAGTATTTATCACACTGCATGGCACTCAAATCAGGTGGGGATCAACTTATACCACTAATAGAAAAAATTTCAGTTGTTTTTTTGCCACATAGCAGAATAAAACTTAAACTAAAAAGTCTAAAATAGCTTACTTTTTCTGATTAGTTTTTTCTCGTTTCAATCATTTTCTCTCTCTTATGCAGCTCTTTCTCTCTCTGTTTCTCTCACACTCTTTCTATCTCAGTGCTTCTCTCTCTCTTCATCTCTCATTCATCCACAACACCACCATGCGTTGATCGACGTTGTGCGTCAATTTGTTCTAGCCTTTTGGTTCGCACCTTCTCTTTGGCACAAGGGAGTTAGATCTCATTGCCGCCCAATCAGACGTGATGCCTCATCCACTTCAGTTCTTCGACTGGTCGACGATAATTGTGGAGGCACAGCTTCTCACTAATCTAGTCGGGAGCATAGGAGTCTAAGCATATGGACAATAGAATGCTTTCAACGGTCTTCAAGACAAACTCACCTTCACTATTTCCAACATCTTCTTTTCTCCTCATGGCTTCGAGATCTATCTAGCATAGTGACGAAGATTACACAGTGACATCCACGTCGGCACAACGTTCCTAACTGCTCCAACCACTTTTTTATATAGCTTTTTATGATCTTGTTTGAATTTTTTTTTGGATTTATTTTAATTCATTTGTTTGCATACATTGGAATCATTTTTGTGTTTTGTCCATTTTCTGTGATTTTTTAAGATTTTGGCAGTGAAGATGTCACCGGTAGTAACAATTGTCAGTGATTTTGTTTTCTTTTTTTTTTTTTCATTTTTTGATTTGATTATTGTGATCGTGGGTTTTGTGATTTTCTTTTGTGTTTTATGGTTTTATGGTGATGAAGATGGCTACAGTATCATCGATCTTAGTGGTTACTGGTCAAGAACTATTCAAATGCTAGCCGATAACCACGATGGATGCTAGATAATGGTCGGTACCTGCGATGGTATCCACAAAGGATACCAGCCTATAACCACTGTAGATACTATGTTGTAGTTAGGGTATATTTGGAATATCAAATACAATATGATGATGTGGCTATGACATCCTTTGAAAATACTTTTTTTCTTTTGTAGCATAAATCAATCCATGCTTTATTTTTGTGGCATTTGTGTAAAGAGCCCTATGAAAAATATACTATCAGGATATCTTTTTGTGGCATAAAAAGTTAAAAAAAATAGAGAAAGTCACATTTATGCCATACTTAAAACAAAGTTGTGTCATACTATCACTTATATTACATGCTTAAGTTGTGTTATACTTAAATATGCATGTCATTTATGAAAGGTAAGATTCAGGAGATGGCATTATGAAAATTCTATTTTAAAATGCGTGACAAAAATCTTTTAAAAAAAGTTATCATTCCTGAAAATACCCCTTGAAATATGTGAATCACCTTTGAATGTTAGATGTATTTGAAGGGAATATACTTCATCGAGTATGTACATCTAAACATAGCGTATCAAGTAGCAATAATATTTTTATTCTAAAAACAATGTTATATATTAGTGTAGTCAATATTTAAGCAATAACAATTCTGAAAATTAAAATTTCTATCAAAAAAGTCTAAAAATTAAGTTAATAATTATAGTTTTCTACTTTATTTAAGTGCTCTTAAACAAAAGAACATATATATCTGATGCTAATAATACTTCGAATATTTATTCAAAGAAAAAGAAAAGGGAAGAAATACTCTGTATATCACCACTATATTCTTTTCCTTTTAAGTGACAATTATTCAAAGCCAAATTAAGAGAAAACAAAGAGGAAAGAGAAGAGTTCCTAAAATTTCTACTATAGATTTATTAGAGAATACAACCAAAACAAGAGGTTAAATAGGCAATAAGTTAATGGATAAAAAGACTAAATTATCTCTATAAATAAAAGAAAATAAATTAAAGTCTAGTACTTCTAACATCCCCTTCAAACTTAAACTTAAGATGCATTGGCAAGAAACATCGAGAGTTTGGTAACCAAAAAAACAGAAACTTAAAATAAAGCGCGACTTTGTGAACGAGTCCATAATTTGCATAGAAGAAGAGACAAAAGGTAAAGTAATGGTGCCATGCTAATAGTAATGGTGCCATGCTAATAGTAATGGTGAGTGAAATGACAATCAATCTCGGTATGCTTAGTGCGTTCATGGAAGACTGAGTTGCGAGTAATCTGAATAGCACTTTTACTGAATAGCACTTTTTTTCTCACAATACATAGGAGTTGGGCTAGAAAGAGAAACACCCAGATCAATAAGTATCCAACATAGCCAAACTATCCCTATCGTAGTGGATGCCATGGCACAATACTCTGCTTCTATGGAAGATTAAGAAACAATGGATTGCTTTTTGCTCTTCGAGGAATTGAGATAATCACCAAGAAAAATGCAAAAGCTAGTGGTAGACTTGTGATCGGTAGAATCACCACCCTAATCTAGATCTAAATATGCATGCAGCTCCAAAGATGAAGTAGAGGGAAAGAAAATACTCTAAAATTAAGTGCCCAGAAGATATCAAAGAATACAAAGTACAATTGCCCAATGAACGATAGCAGGTGAAGCAATAAATTGACTGATAATGTGAACTACATAAGCAATATTAGGTTGAGTGGTGGTGAGGTAAACCAAGCTACCAACAAGTGAATGATATAAAGTAGGATTTGATAGAGGAACACCATCAAAAGAAGAAAATCGGATATTGAGCTCAAGAGGAGTATTTATTCTCCGAGTGTCAAAAAGGCGAGCCTGCTCAAAAAGTCAACTATGTACTTAGATTTAGAGAGAAGAAAATTCTAGGAAAGTAGGGTACTATTACCAATAAGTAACACAGAGTACTCAAATCTTTCATCTCTAATTGATGAGCTAATTTCAATTTCAACACTACAATCCCATCAACATCGTCGCCAGTAATTATCATGTCATCAACATGTAAAGAAAACAAAATAGACTAACAGAAGTATATCTAACAAATAGAGTGGAATCACGTGGGCTAAGATGAAAACCAAGAGATGTAATAAAAAATGGGGAACTTCTTAAACCATACCAAAGGAGCTTGTTTGAGCCCATAAAGAGCCTTTTTCAGTGTGCAAACTTCACTAGGATTATGAAAAACACCAAGTGGGGGCACCATGTAAACTTATTCTTAATGGGCACCATGTAAACTTATTCTTAAAGATCACGATTCAAGAAGGCATTTTTAACATCTATCTGAGAAATATGCCACTAACAAACATATGCAACTGCAATAAGAATATGAATAGTAGTCATTTTTGCAATAGGAGTAAAAGTTTCCTCATTATCCAAAAACTAAGCAAGATTTGTATTGCTCAACTGACCCATCTAACTTGGTTTTGATTTTATACACCCAACAAGATCCAATTGCACTTTTGCCTAAAGGAAGAGGAACAAGGTCCCAAGTGCCCATCTTATGCAAAGTAGAAAGTTCTTGTAACGCCCCCTTACGGACGTCACAATAATCGTTACTTTCATCCTTATTATCATTATTTATAAGATAAACCATTTAAATTTAAACACAATTTGATAAATATATTGTGACGACCCATCTTTTCGGCTAGTCACTTTACTTTCTTAAACATCGTTTCATAAATAGTAATCTTACTTACTTAGTAAGAAAAATATTGAAATAATTTTTTTTCTTTTAACGTTCTTTAAAACTGATGCGACCTCTGCTGCATTTCAAGTTGAGACCTCGCTCAACACTTGCCCTTAAAATCATTTTAAATCGTTTCTTAAAACTTAATAAGAAACATTTATTAAATCATAGCTTAAAACTTTACTTTATAATTACATAAAACAATTCGTAAACTGTATCTTAAAATTTTGAATACATTTCTTCAAACTTTGATTTTCTTAAAACTTCACAAACACTACATTAAACAATGGAAAACCTTTTCTTTGTATAGCGGAAGCAAACAGTGATGGTATCCATGCCCAAATCTTTGCATCTGTCCTCCGCATCGCCCAGCTATTCTAACGGGTCCTACTGGTCACCTTAAATTACCTACAGCATGAAAAACTTTTAAAACTTTTCTCATAAAAACCTTTCTCTTGAAACATTCTGCAAGAACATTTTCCATAAACATTTATGAAAATATTTTTCATAAACGTTTTCCATAAACATTTCTGAAAACGTTTTTCATAAACGTTTTTCATAGAACATTTCTGAAACGTTTTGCATAACGTTTTTCGTAAAACATTTCTTGAACGTGTTTCTTAAAACGTCGTTCATAAACCTTTTCTTGAAGACATGAAAATATTTTTCATAAATATTTATCATAAAACATTTCTCTAAATGTTTTCCGTAACATAACATATAAATATTTCATAAAAAGGCATTCAAGCAACATCAGAATGTATGATTTCATTTATGCTCAATTATTAACTTCAATTATGAGCATTTTATGAACATTCTTTTCTTACTTTAACTTTAACTTTCTATCTTCGTTCCTTAACTTTCCTTATCTTACTTTAGTGTTCAAACCAACTCATTAATCATGAGATCATAAACATGATGCTTCCCTTGTGGAAGACTTGAGACCATCAAATATTGAGGTCTTGTACCTCACATCTAGGAGGTCAAACTTTAATTTTACTTTCATTACCTCATAACAAAGAGGCTGGTACGACACTTTTCTTTTATCTTTATGTCACTTTCTTATTAACTTTAGTGAGCATTTCAAATGCAATCACATCATACACAAATACACTTGCAATTCATAGCTTGTACTATAAAACCTATTGCATAACAAACGCAACATATTGCTTAACAAATGCATCATAGAATGCAAATACATTTTGTATATCATAACTTGTATTCTAACACTTATTGCATAACCAATGCATTTAATGCAACATATAACTTATAACTTGAATTATAAAACATTATGCCTTATCATAATGCAAAACATACTTTAAATACTTTAAAAATCATAACTTGAACTTTTAAAAACGTTATGCATATCAATATGCCAATAGACTTTAAACATAGCAATTGCAAATTCATTGCAAATCTTTTTCTTGAACTTTAAAACTTTTTGCATAATAAATGAAAACATACTTTAAAAGAAACTTGCATAATAATTGCAAACTCATTTGCAAATTATATAAATAAGCATTTAAAAATCATTTATTTCATGCTGTAGGTGAGATTTAAAACTTACCCGAACTATGCTCTAGCGTTCTCTATTCCGTTCATTTTCCTTGCATTAGTCGGCCTCTGTGTCCTAATCAAACGACAGCCGACTTATTAATTAACTTTCTTTATTATCAATCCACTCGATTGATAATAAAACGTAAACATTAACCATTCTTTCCTTTTAACTTGACTAGTATACTTTCGTTTACCGTTGTCTTTACTTAACCTTATAAACCATCAGTTTATCTTTCCTTCACTTAGCTTTGTAACCCACCAGGGTTACTTTTCCTTTTAACCTCGTAACCCATCGTTTTACCTCTCGTTTACTTAAACATCCCTTATTAAATCTCTTGTCTCACATGACGGTTACGTTACTTAACGTATCACGGAACATTTTTCGTCTAATAACATTATGCTAAATCGGAGTGTTCGACTCCTTTCTAGCCGTTTCTTTAATAATGACGATTTTACCCTTAACGGTTTTTTGTCACCCTTGTAACATTATAAAACTCATTCTCACATAAAATAGTGTAACAATCACTAATCATGCATTTCATAAATTTTTATGAAAGCGTCTAAAATAATTTATTTTAAAATGGTTCATACTATAGGCGAGATTTTCTACTTATTTGGACTTCAAGCTAAGCGGATCCAGTTGTACCTCGCTGTATCTACAGTATGCGAAGCATCCTCTACAGTGCTCCTCGAGCGACCATGAATGGCTAAGAATGCTTCCTGGAGATCATACATTACTGGAACTATCATTCTGGACTCTGTTATCGCTGTTTGAATCGCCTCGATCCGCGTACAATCGGTATCAGACAATTTTCACTGGAGTGGAATTAGCTCGAACAGAGGTCACCATTGCGTTTAAAGCATCGAAACGAGTTAGGAGGCGGTCTCGAATCTTCGATCGGAGGTCCGGATCATAAAATCTCAATTTGGCCTTTGACCGGCCGTTGACCGACGTTGACCGTCGTTGATCGCCATTGACCGACGGTGATTGGCTCAGTTGGGGGCTGAGCTCGAGCCTACCTCCCCTAATATTTTTCAATTTTGCCTCCAACCATGCTAATCGAAGTCGCCGTCGACGGTAGGGAAGGGCAACTCCAATCTCGATTGTCCGACGACGGTAGCCCAAAATTGGCTTAGGGGATTTGTTCCCCAGGTCACTTTGAGCATTTCCCCTATGGTGGGGCAGCTCAGCACCGTGTGGAATGACGGCCCGAAGCTCCTCGCGGTGGCGCACAAAGGCGGAGGTCGTTCTCCGTTGACCGGCCGTCATCTCGTGCAATTGAGGAGCCGAATTTCTTCCTCTCGGTCCTCTGAAGGTGGCTGCCTCTTCAATTTCGCTCAACACGGCCTAAAACGGTGAACCCAAGCTCACCCACGGTGGCTCACGACGGGCGTCCTCGATCTCCGGTGAGGGGCGACGGAATGGTGCAATTGAGCGAGGGGTCTTGCTTGCCGTCGCCCTCTGATCCTTTTGGCACCGACAGTGTGTCACACTGCCGCCGGAGACGGCAGGTCCGACAGTGGCTCCATGGCGACAATGGGGCTACTCCGTCGAAGCTTTTCCAGCCAAAATTGAGCTGGAAAATTGGTACCATCTTGCTCCTCTCCTCATGCTGAGTCCATAGACACCAAGATCACGTCGATTGGTGGTCGGACGATGGAGAAATCACGTCTGGAAGAAATGGGTTTCACCGCCACTTTGGGCGGCGCGTGAGGCTTCCTCCGGTGGCTTTTTGGGTGGCACGACATCTCGTTGGACTCAGCTCAACGAGAGCTTTCCATTGACGCGGGAGGTGTCAAAAACGGACGCCGGAATCTCGAACGAGATTTGGAGGAGAGAGAAAGAATCTAGAGAGAGAAAGTAGAGAGAGAAAGAGCCAAATTTTTGTGATATTTTTCCTTTTTTTTCTGTACTCTTATATAAAAAAAAATTGTGATTCACACAGTCTAATTCTTACACTGCTTGACCTTAAACAGTCCAATTCTTACACTACATTGCTCTAATACTGTATAATTTCCTGTAATATTATACAGTATTCTCCTTAAATTGTACTTTTTGTCTTAATATAATCCTCAACTTAATGCATTTTTAATGCATTAAAAATCTCAGGTGTTACATATATCCCAGGATCCATACATACAAAATTTTTTTTTTAAAATATTCCAAATATTTCAAATCTATTTTTTTTATAGTTTATCAATGCCAAATTAACAAACCATAATTCAAATAAAGTTTCAAAACAAACTTTAAAATTTGTTTAAACAGTTTGGTAGACCGAACTTCTGCAAAATCAAAATAAATGTAAAACAAGTCATTTTACTTAATAGTGCAAAAATTTAAGCATTCAAAGAAATGAAAAACATAGTTCAAAAAAAAAATATTCTTTCTTGGCGTTCTTCTGTTTCTAATCCATCGTTCATAGCCTACATGCCCGTCCTCACCTTCCACCTATTCCATAGTCCTCTTACCTTTTATTTGCAACATGATTATAAACTAAGCAAGCAAAAGCTTAGTAAGTACACTTTCCTATCTCACAACATAAAACATTTTATGAACATCTTTATGAAACATCATAATCATAATCATCATTGACATAATAGTGCACTTAGCACAGTTTTATATAGAACATATCTTTTATTATCATTATCCATATTAAAAATTTCATTCATTTTATCTTTAGGGCCCAAGTGTTGCACCATAAACATCATCATCGTAGGCGCGCCGTCATGAGAGGAGAGGGGTAGCTAATCCCAAACCAAACATGACAAGTCCAACCTTTTAGATATCATAAAAATAAACATAAACATAGGGTGTGCAACACTTAATTAAGTGAAACACATATATAGATATACTTTTAACATATTTCATCATTGAAACATTCGTTAAATTTTCTTGTTGCAATAAGAGTTTTCATGAGAAAACAAAATGTAAAAAAAACTTAAAAATTATCATAAAACATATTTTCAAAACCTTTTCATAAAATTTTATCATGTTGCAGGTGAGCTTGTACTTACTTGTCTTGCTTGCTTACTAAACCTTAACTTGGGTGACGTTGTTGCGGTTCTCGGGGTCTCGCCTTTTGGAGTCTTTATGTCAAGCATTCATATTGACCATAAGTCAGTAGTAATACTATAAGCAATATATAAACATCTCATACTATTATTAAACATCACCTTATCATGTAATAATATCAAGAAGCTAAAAATCACAATTTATGAACCTAGGACATAATTCCCAAAAGTAAGCAGAATGACCTTTATTCACCTGAAAATTCATAATAATTTTATCTTAACTCCAAATCATTCAAAGCCAGTGGCATTAGAAACTAGACTCAAAAACAAATAATTTGATATCTTATGCGCATATTTTGACAAAAATTTACATAGAGAAAAAGTTCTTGAAATTTAGTCTAAATTTTAGATTTGTGTAGAACTGTACAGCTTTTAGGGTCAATTTTGAAAAATCATAACTATTTACAAAAAACTCTGATTCAAGCGATTCAAAAGCCAAAAGAAAAATTAAGACATCTAGTATTTGAAAAAATATAAGAAAAAGTATGAACAGTGCAATACAGAATAAAAAATTACTGAAACGTGATGGCTGTTAGGTGTTTGTATGAAAAGTAGGCTTAAGGCATCAAAAAATTTCAATACCAATTCATAACCCAATAAAACCTCAATTAAAATTGTAAACACATAATTAACATGATACCAATTGATAATAAAATATACCCATAAAGATCTAAATAACAAAAATATGAAAATATATGAAATCTCCAATCTAAGGTTTAACGAGAAATTAATCAAAACAACCAAATCATCAACTCTTTTCAATCACCAATTGACATGAAATACATACAATAAAAGAATCCATGTGATGATAGTAATAATTCAAATACTAACATAATATACCAAAACTATAACATATCTAAAAATTAGCTTCAAACAAATTTTCAACAATTAAAAACATGCATTAGAATTCAGAGACCAAACAAATGATAATTACTTAAAGTAGTGAGCAATTCCAATAATTAAAATAAAATTACTTTAACCCTAAAATTTTTATGACAACCTAATAATATATATACAGTACCACAAAAAGTCTCATTAGCAAATAAATTTATTTAGCTATACAAATAGGTCACAAAAACAAGAAGTACCGAATTCATTGAATAGACAGCCATAAAAACCTATCTTAAAGAAAATTCTAGAACTCATAAAATATTGATCAAATAACCACGAAATTTTCCAAATCATAACTTAACATATGCATGAATATCTTTATAAAATTTTGTTCAAATCAAAAGTCGTTTGCCCCTTAAACATGGACTATACTTTTGTACAAAATACAGATAAGCAACAGTTTGGTCATGAGTGACAGAGAATGAAAATTTAATATCTCAGCATAGAAAATTCCAAATAATGTGAAATTTTGAGGAATATCACATAACACATACATAAACATCATATTAAAATTTTAGAGCAAACGGAAATTCATAGACAAAGTTATGGGGGTCAGATTACAAAGGAAACAAAATTTCTGCAATCTTTCCTCCAAAACAATTTTTCTCAGTTCTCTTGAATTTATCTAAGCGAAAACCCAATATTTCATTCAATTGTCTGCAAAAAAATAAGGGAGAGAAGGGAAGAAAATGTGGAGAAGAAAGAGAGAGTGTCTAACAAAATTGTAGAGAGAGAGAATTTTTTTGGCTAGCAATTTAGAGAATGAAGACTTTGATGGCTTAGAGGTATATTTATAAGTTTATAAGAGATAAAGGATTAGATAAGTGTAGAAAACCCTAATTCTAATCTAATTTAATATCCCCTTCTTTTTTCCTTTTCTTTTTTTTTTTCTCTTCTTTTCTTTTCTTTTTTTTTTTTTTTTTTTCTTTTTACACGGCAATTGCCGTTTACTCATATAACATAATATATATATATAATATAATATAATATAAACATATTATAATATAAACGTTAAGGTTATATGTAATATAATATAATATATTATATTATAAATATAATATAATATAATATAATTTTATACACGACAATAATATTTACTCTATGACCCAAAAATATTAATACATATGTAATTATCATGACATCATTAATGTTCTAAAAATAAGAAAATATGCAACAACATTCACGTCATCATCAAGAATTTAACTTTAGGCATACATAACCCTAGAGCATTATAAAGATTATAAATTTAGAGCAAGTTGAAACTCTAAAAAAAAAAAATAAATACTTTTAAGCTTATCATAACTTTTGACATGAACATCCCAAACACATCGATCCTACAAGCCCGTCGCTTGCGACATTACTAAATAAAAAGTTAATTTACTTAACATAAATAATAATAGCATTAAAATATCTCATTTTAACGTTAAATTAACATAAGTGTCAATAGAAAAAAAATAGCGGGTGTTACGGTCCTATAGTCATAGCCTACTGCCAAAGAGGACAAAAACATCCTCTCTATAGGAAGAACACTTAGAAAGATGATGAATAATGGTCGAAAAGGAAGCAAAAGAAGTAGAATAAGTGGAGTAAGCAAAATCTAGTAACTAAGTAGACTTACGAATGTGTTGAGGATAAAGAGGAGGAGGATCTGCTATTGCAAAAGGATCTTGGGCAATAGTAGGAATAGAGGGAGCATCGATAAGCAAAGTACTAGAATTTGCAAAACTACCAGTGTTAACTTTGCAAGAATCAATAATAGAGGTAGGAGTGCTAGGATGATTTCAATGATGAGTCATATTATATGGTGTAATATTTGTACCAAAATAAAAAGGATCAATGTGGGTGAGATCAGACTTTATAAGATTATAAGATTAGAAGGAATAGAATAGAAGGGTATATGCTTAAGAAACACAACATGGTGGAAAACACAAAATTTTTGAGTAACCAGATCATAACAACGATGTCACTTTTGACCATCACCATAAACAAGAAAAGCACAAATTGCTGACCGAGAAGACAATTTGCTATGTTCTTCATGAGGTTGAAGAACAAAGCAAGCGGAACCAAAAACTCTCAAGGTAGAATAATCAAGAGCATGATCATACAACTTTTTTAAAAGGTGAAAAACTTGAAGTAATCGAAGATGGAATTCAGTTGATTGAATAGACAATAGTAAGAAAGGCTTTCCCTAAAAATTCATTAGTAACAGAGACATATAATAAGAGAGAACAAGTAGTTTCAACAATGTGTATATGTTTTCTTTTAGTAACACTATTTTATTTAAGAGTGTCAGTATAAGAAGTTTGGTGAAAAGTTCCATCCAAGGTAAGCAATTCAGAAAATTGGTTAGAGGTATATTCACCATCCAAGTTACATCAAAAGCATTTGATAACAACATTTTGTTGAATATTAACAAAAGCTTGAAACACATGATACACGCTTAAAAAGTCAAAACGGCGTTTCATAAGATAAACATAACATTAACAAATGCAATCATTAATGAAAGAGACGTAATATCAAGGTCTTCCTTTTGTGAGAATAGGCGATGGTCTCCATATATAAGAATGAATTATGTCAAATGGTTTAAGAGAAACAGAAACACTTTTATAAAAATAGGCAAGTCAAGATTTAGCCAATTTACAACCACAACAATAAGAAATAACATAAGTTTGCAAATTTGCTAAAGCTCCTATGGAAGCTAAGTATTTGAAACAAGCAAAAACATGTCCAAGATGAGAGTACCGTAAATAAGAACTAGAAGAAGGCGAACTCAAACAAAAAGATGATAAATCAGCACTGGAAGCTGCAACATCTGGAACTTTTAGCTTATCCACAATGTATAGTCCCCCAACCTATGGCCTGTCCTAATCAGCCTTATGGATTATGGATCCTACATATAACAATAAGTGGAATAAAAGAAAACTGAGAAACTAGAATCACACAATTGACAATAGAGACAAGGTTCAAGTTAAGATTAGGAATATGGTAAACATAAGAAAGAGACAAGTGAAGTGTGCAAATTAAGCCAACACTTGTTAATGGCATAGGAGTGCCATTGGCAATCATGACAGACACAGATGATGCAAGATGTAAAGATACAAAAGATGTGAAATTAGGTGACATATGATGAGAATCTCTAGAATCAAGAACCCATTTAGAGGAAGATATACTTAGTGAGCTAGTAGAAGGCAAGCTTATATGTAAGGAGGCAGACATTTCATGTGGTTGTGTGGTAAGAAACTTTTAAAACTGCTCAGTAAGGGCAGATACTGTGGGACTAGGAGATGATGTGCCTCCAGATGAAGACGTAGGTTCAATAACAAACGAGTCAGTGGGTGGAAGAACTGTTGTAGTATTAGGAGCGGGAGGCCTAAAGGTTCGTTGTTGTGATTGGTTGGCACTTTTCCATTCAAAAGGTTGTAATACTTGTTGCAGTTTATTTAATAACTTAGAATATTGTGCCTTCCAATGACCTTTTGCTTACAAAACATGCGCACATCATAATTGACCTTTTGTATAAAGTTTGTTCTAATTGTTGAAAGGAGGTCCAGGAGGAACTGCAAAAACAAATAGATTAGGAGTCGAGAGAATTCCTTTTCCAGCTTGAGACTTGAGGCAAATCTTCTCAGCTAACAACTCATTAACCACTGAATCAACAAAAGGAAGTGTACTACAATGTAGAATTGTTCCATGAAGCCCCACAAAATCATTTCAAAGCCCATCAAAAATTGAACTAGTCGTTCTTCTTCTCTACGAGCAATATATGGTGCAAAAGCTTGTAACTCTACATATTCTGTAAGAGTTAACTAGTCCTAAAGATTAGTGATTGCAAAATAAAATTCTTGGACACTCATGCTATTTTGTTGAAAGGAATGACTATCAATATTCAATTGATATTGTTTTGCAATATTAGGCTACATGCACAACCTTTCTAAATAATCCTAAGCCTCCTTATCTGTTTCATATTTTGCTAATTATACATCTATTAATTGCAATATAGACTTATTGACCAAAGTGATAATTTTCAAGTTGTTAGCTTCCTAAGCTTCTACCTATTCTGCATATTTCTCATCTTTTTTATCTCTCTTAACTAAAGTTCTAGATATATAACACCACATTCTTTTTCCTTTAGAAAATGTTTCATCATAAAACTCCAATGAATAATTGTTTCCAATCAATTGCACACTAATAGACTGAACAAAATCATCTTTTTCACCAGTCATTGCAACTATTGACAAGTATCCAACAAACTAGGATGGAGAATATGTAAGTCAACAAAATGAAGAAGAAGAAGAAAGAAATACAAATACCAATCGTTGACTATATGAGCTATGTGAAATGAATGATGAAGAGACCTAGAACGCTACGAATCCAAGATGATGATGCTGCGAACCTAGAAAAAAGGAAATGAATGATTGCATTAACGTCTCTGATACCATGATCATTACTAAAAGCCAAATAGAGAGAAAACTAATGGGAAAGAGAAGAATTGTTAGCTTTTCTATTATAACTTCATTAGAGAAAATAAATAGACAACATGTAAAAGGATAAAAGGACTAAACTACCTTTATAAGTAAAAGAAAATGAATACAAGTCTAATGCTTTAAACTACCCTTATAAATAAAAGAAAATAAATATGTTTATTAATACTTCTAACACTTAAGCACTACAATTGTTAAAAGATAACAAACTTAAGAAAACTAGTTGTAATAATTCTAAATTTTGTTTCCCCGAGTTACTTAACAACTAAGGTTCATAATTAATTTATATGGTAAAAAAATTAACTCAACATGATGCTTCATTTAACAACTATTAATTTTGTAAAATTTAAATTAAGGTTGCTCATGGACATTGTTCAAGGGAAAAAACAATAATAAAAAATGAATATTCTTCACCAATTTAATTGTTTTTAGGGAACCAAACCAATCTAAATTATGTTTAATCAATTCGATTTGGTTGGTTTCAGCTTTTTATAAGTCAAATTTTTTATGTGTTGACAAATAGAATATGATGAACAAGTAGAATTACTCCGTTGAGTAAAATTAACTCTTTGTTATAAATAATTAATTGTATCTGTCCACTAAAAATTAGTGTATAAAATTAGATCTGTATATTCGTGTTGAAGTAAGCGCTAATATCAGCATAAATAGGAAAGTCAAATTCGACGAGTTACTGTAGCAATGGTGGCTGTGGTTAATGTAGCAGTCTACGGTACTATAGTAATTCTGGCTAATGTAGCAATTACAGCTACTGTAACAGATACTATAACACACAAAAATTTTCCTATAAATATCCCATTCTCTTGCCATTTTGTATCATTTAAGATTAACAATTCAATAGACTTTTTCTCTCTATTTTCTCTCTCTAAAATCTCTTTCTTTGCCTTTATATTTCTTAGTCTTATATAACACGTTATCAAGATGAACGTTCTTATTCTAACTTAAGTCTCGACCCCTCATAAGCAAAGGCAAAGTTATCACCATGTCAAACCTTGCAAAGCTTAAATTCATTGCATTGGATATTACAGGAAGAAATTACATGCCTTGGATTCTTGATGTAGAAATGCAACTTGAGTCAATAGGTCTCTTGGAGACAATTAAAGAAGGCAATACCACGTCATCTTAGGATAAGGCAAAAGTGATGAGTTTCCTTTGTAGACACCTTGATGAAGATTTGAAATGCGAATATCTCACTATGAAAGATCCAAGTGCATTATGGAAGGATCTTAAAGAAAGATTCGATCATCAAAAGGAAGTTATACTTCCTAGAACTCGTGATGAATGGAACGCTCTGTGATTCCAAGACTTTAGAAAAGTCAGTGATTATAATAACTCTGCTATGTTTAGAATATTTTCACAGTTGAAGTTTTGTAGAGAGAAAATTACTAATGAAGAAATGTTAGAAAAGACTTACTCCACAGCAACAATATCGGTTGTATGGTTTTAAGAAATATTCTGAACTAATTTCTTTTCTTCTGGTAGCAGAAAAAAACAACAAGCTTTTGATAAAAAAATCATCAGTCTCGTCCTACAAGTTCAACAGTATTTCTAGAAGCAAATGCTACAAATATTGAAAGTTTTGGACGAGGACAAAATCACGGTCATGGTCGTGGCACCCGACCCTATCAAGGTAGTTTTTATCCCACACAAAACCACATAATCATAAAGAAGCATCATGAAGGAAGACATGATAAAGGGAAAATTGTTCGTGAAAATACTTCCAAGAATCCTGAAGATTCATGCTATAGATGTGGTACTAAAGGGTATTGGTCCTGAGTTTGTTGAACACTAGAGCATCTATGTAAGCTTTATAAGGCATCACTAATATGAAAAGGAAAGGAAGTAAATTTTGTTGAACATTTAGATCCTATAAATGATTCAATACACCTTGATGCTTCAGATTTTACTAATGATTTTATTGACAAGGATCTTGGTAACAACTAGTTACTAAATATAAAACTATGTTATATTTTACTTATAATTTTTGGATGTATTAATATTATATTTCATTGAATAAAACGTTCTTTAAATAATATTTTTGAAACTTTATTCTTGTTAAATTGTCAATTTTACATAGAGCTTAATATGGATTGCACTAATAAAGCAGCAAATTTCAATATTAATGATGGGGATATTTGTATACCAGATAATGGTACAATGCACACTATCCTTAAAAGTAAAAGGTACTTCTCAAAACTAAAACCAACAAAGGCAATTGTAAATACAATATCAGGTCCTGCAGACTTGATTGAAGGAATTGATAAAGCCAGCTTCATATTGCCAAATGGAACAAAGTTTTTCATAAATGATACTTTGTTTTCACCAAAATCCAAAAGGAATTTGTTGAGTCTTAATGACATATACCTTCACGGATATGATACTCAGTCTGGCACTGAAGATAGTAAAAAATATATGTATATAACTAATGAGATTTCTGAAAAGAAGTACATATTAGAAAAACTACCAAAGCTTTCTTCGAGATTGCATTACACATATTTATATGTGATTGAATCACATGTGGTAGTTAAGGAAGATCCTCAGATATTAAACTTATGGCATGACTGCGTGGGTCATCCTGGTTCATCAATGATGCAAAGAATTATTGAAAATTCATATGAACATCCATTGAAGGGCCAAAAGTTTCTTCAAACAAGTAAAAGTCCATGTGCAGCTTGTTCCCTTAGAAAACTGATTTTGAAACCATCACCAGTTAAAATTAATAAGGAATCAACTATGTTTCTTGAATGCATTTAAGGTGATATATATGGGCCTATTCACCCACCATATGGACCATTCAGATATTTTATGGTATTGATAGATGCCACTAGAAGATGGTCACATATTTGTTTATTATCAACTCGCAATATGGCCTCTGCAAGATTTCTGGCTCAAATAATCAAGTAACGAGCACAATTTTCTGATTATACAATCAAGAAAGTTAAACGTAATAATGTTAGTGAATTTACATCCCAAGCTTTCAATGATTATTGTATGTTAGTTGGGATTATTCTTGGGCATCTTGTTGCTTATGTACATACACAAAATGGTTGGCTGAATCATTGATTAAGAGCCTCTAGCTTATTGCTAGACCATTAATAATGAGAACAAGGTTTCTATTTCTATATGGGGTCATGCAATTTTACACGCTACAACATTAATTCAGATCATACGAAGTGCTCATCATAAATACTCCCCATTACAACTAGCATTTGGTCAAGAACCAAATATTTCCCATCTAAGGATTTTTGGTTGTGTGGTATATGTACCAATTGCTCCACCACAACGCACAAAGATGGCTCCCAAAGAAGACTGGGGATACATGTCGGCTATGAATCCCCTTTTATCATCAAATATCTTGACACTCAAGCTGGGGATGTTTTTACGACACGTTTTTCCATTTGTCATTTTAATTAGGCAATTTTCTCGACATTAAGGGGAGACAAGAAACAACTGGAAAAAGAAATTATATGGCGTGAACCATCTCCATTGCACCTTGATCTTTACTCAAAACGGTGTGAGTGAGAAGTGCAAAAGATTATGCACTTACAAAATATAGCAAACTAAATTCCAGATGCATTCACAGATATAAAACAAGTGACTAAATCATATATACTAGTTGCTAATGCTCCTGCTCAAATAGAAGTCCCAAAAGGACAAATCGAAGATATAGTCACTCATGAGTCTACGGCATGCTTAAAGCATGGTAGGCCAATCAGTTCTAAAGATAAAAATCCTCGGAAGAGAAAAGGAGCTAAAAAACATGATGACACCAATATGGATGAATGTGTTCCACGAGAAACACAAAATGAGATAAATCAAGAAATTCTTGATGTTGAGCAAAACCCGAAAAGTTTAGAAAATTATGAGATCTCTATTGATTATGTAAATATAGTAGCATTGAGGAACCAAAATAAAATGGAGGATATTAATGAAATATTTTCTTACTCAATGGCATGTGTCATTGAAAGTGAGGATCCTAAACCAAGATTTGTTGTTGAATGTAAAAATAGTCACGATTGGTCTAAATGGAATGACGCTATATAGGCTGAATTAAATTCGCTTAACAAGCATAAAGTTTTTAGACCTATTGTTCTCACACCTGAAGCTGTAAGGCCCGTAGGATATAAATGGGTCTTTGTACATGAACGAAATGAGAAAAACAAGATTGTGAGGTAGAAAGCTCGACTTGTTGCACAGGGTTTTTCTTGAAGACCTAGAATCGATTATGAAGAAACGTATTCTCCAATAATGGATACAATTACATTTAGATATTTAATTAGCCTAGCAGTTTTGAAAATTTAGAAATGTGTCTTAAGGATGTTGTTATAGCGTACTTGCACAGATCACTTGAAAGTGATATTTGTATGAAAATCCTTTAGGGATTTAAAATGCCTAAAGCATCAAGTTCAAAACCCAAAGAAATGTACTCAATCAAGTTTCAGAAATTGTTGTATAGGTTGAAGCAATCTAGACGCATATGATATAATCGTTTAAGTAAATATTTATTGAAGAAAGGATAGGAAAATAATCCTATAACGATTCAGGATAGGAAAATATTTATTGAAATATTCATGTGAAACATCACATGAACACTAGAGCACAACGATTCCATGCGGTCGTCACCTGTCACAAATCTTGACATAAAAAGTTAGTAACATGCACATCACATATCATATCATATAACGTTATTTATTAATAACATTCCTTAATAGCGTTACTAACTTAACGTGGTCCGTTATATAAAATAGGCGGGTGTTACAGAACATATACCTTTCATGTTAAAGCCCGATCCTCCCACCACGCTGAAACCCCTTAGGTTGTTGTTCAGATTTGTTTGGTTTTTCTACACTGATCGAAACGGTTTCATTCGAAACCTCTGGAGTGATCAGATCACTCCTTAACTCCTCAAGCACCACTTTGCTTCGAGGTCTATAGTCGTCTATGCAACTCTCCTCAAGGAAAGTTGCATTAGTTGAAACCACGACTTTATTTTCCTTTGGGTCATAAAAATAACCCCCTTTGGTCCCTTTTGGATATCTTATAAACACGCAAACTTCCGAACGTGCTTCCAACTTATTCGCATCCTTAAATAGAACATGAGCGAGACATCCCCATATGCGAATATGGTTTAAGGATGTCTTCCTTCCCGTCCACAACTCGTGAGGAGTTTTAGGGACCGATTTTGAAGGCACATTGTTCAAAAGATAACATGTAGTTTGTAGTGCATATCCCCAAAAGGATAAAGGCAATGATGAATAACTTATCATGGACCTGACCATGTCCAAAAAGTCCTATTCCTTCTCTCCGCTATGCCATTCTGTTGCAGAGTGCCCGACACAGTCAAATAGGATAAAATCTCATTCTCTAATAAGTGTCCCAATAACTCATTAGAAATGTATTCTCCATATCTATCGGATCGAAATGCCTTTATGGGTCTACCTAATTACTTTTCTACTTCAGCCTGAAACTCCTTGAACTTGTCAAAAGCTTTACTTTTATGGTGCATCAGGTATACATACCCATGTCTAGAGTAATCGTCAATAAAAGTGACAAAGTACTCATACCCTCCTCGTGCCCGGATGTTCATCGGTCCGTAAACATCACTATGCACAAGTTCTAGAACCCTTTTGGCCCTATTGCCCTTAGAACCGAATGGTCTTTTGGTCATTTTACCCTCCAAACAAGATTTACATTCAAGTATAGATTCCACCTTTAAGTCACTTAAAGGTCCATCCCTTACCAACCTTTGAATCCTATTTAGGTTAATATGACCAAAGCGTAAATGCCAAAGATAAGTCTTATTAGAGTGAGAAGTTTTAAGTCTTTTAGAGTTATTATCATTCATCTCAGCATTAAGCAGTAAGTCCATCTTAGGTTTGATAAAATATAGATTATTTTGCATCCATTCAGAATAGATAAAAGATTTGTTTTTACGAATCACCACTTTATTATTAAAAGAAACCAAATAGGAGTCTTTAAATAAACAAGCTACAGAAATTAAATTCCTTTTAAATTTAGGAACATAAAAATAGTCTCGCAAAATTAAATTCCTATAATTATAAAAATAAAGATGGATGTCTCCTACTGCTTCCACTGAGACCAAGGATCTATCGCCCATTCGAAGCGTGAAGTCTTCATGTAGTAGACTTCTCGTTTCTTTGAACCCCTGCAGAGAAACACGAACATGATTAGTTGCACCGGAATCTATGACCCAACTGTCACTGGATTCCTCAACCAAACAAGTTTCTAAATACAGAAGATCACACCTACCTCCTTTGGAAAGGAAGTCCTTGCAATGCTTCTTTATGTGCTCGAGCTTCCTACAGAAGAAGCACTTAACCTTCTTCGAGTTCTTCTTCTTCTTCTTTTTCTTGCTCTTGGTGCTAGCAGGAATAAAAGATTTCCCGTTCTTGCCCCGTTGTTTCTTTCCATTCCCAGAGTTAAGATTGGAACCAGAAGCAATCGCCAAATTGGCCTCGCTACCAGTAGAAGACTCCCTGATCAGCAGTTCAAACTCCTGTAACTGTTTCATTAATTCTGTTAAGGTCATATCTCGCTTATTGCTTAAATTAAATGTAGCTCTAAATGAAATAAATTCCTTTGATAGAATCTCAAAGACCATAGTCATCTGAGTTTCAACATCGATGTCGGCTCCATTGGTTTGAGCCTCAGTGAGGTAACCCACGACCAACATCATGTGCTCCTTTACAGATGTCCCCGGCCTTTGTTTACAGTTAAGAAGTTTCCAAAGTGCCCCTTGCCGCTTTGTTATGGCCTGGCCTCCAAACATGTCTTCAAGGTTATCCAAGATCTGCTTTGCAGTCTCACAATCCTCATGTTGAGCCTGCAGCACTTTATTCATGCTAGTCATAACATAGTAGTGGGCCTGATCATTTGCATCTTTCCAGCGATCGTACACTTGGAATTACTTATTAGTGGAGTCTCCTGTAGGCTCAGGAGGACAAGGGGTTGTCAGCATAAATTTCAGTTTCTCAAAGGAGATGACAATATCCAGGTTCCATTTCCAATCATTATAATTCTCTTCGGTTAATAGGTTTTTGTCAAGTATCGAAGATAAAGTGTTTTTAGACATTTTTAATCTACAATAAAGAATCATATGCCAAACATAAACAAACATACAACAATAATTTAGTAAGATAACACAATCATGTAAAAACATACAAATGTGTTTATGTGTCAAAACCTTGAAAATATCACAACCTTACAACGATAATTCACAACTCAGAATTCAACAGGCTCCTAGGGGAGTCATGCCAAATTCAATCAGGAACACGGATCCCCTCCTGATTAATATATGTCATCTAGGACCCGTATGATCCAGTGTATATTAAAAATCATTTCTTTGGCCATTAATTTTATTAACAGAGCTCCTAGGGGAGGTTAATAATAAAATTAACATGAGTGTATAACCATCGTTTTAATATTTTATCTATGATTTACAATCACCACCTAGGGGTGTGCAACCATAAATCATGTTAAAATACCTTATCCTCTCAGAGATCTAATTTGGTACATGATAGAAATCCCTTACTAGGGGTCGGGACCAACATGTTCTTCCTATGGACCAACGATGAAGGCCATAGGTCCTCTCTTCGAAAACCTTCTCCTCCTCAATCTTTTGAAATCAAGGTTTTATTTTAAGAACATGCATGAACAATATTAATATGAGCAGCACTCTCTATTCTATATGACATGTTATCAATATACATGACAAATTATATTATAATGCAAACAAGCAAAGCTACAAGCAAAATAATAAATAACCATAATATTATGGTTCCACCCTAGAGAATAGAAAATAAAGATTATCAGAGAATAATCGAAACATATTATCGATTCTTTGTCTTTGAATCTCCAACCTGTATCCTTCTTCATGAAATGCTCATCTTTAAGTCTTCAATCCCATATGAATCGAATACTTCATATTTCTGGTCATATCCAAATTTAATGATTCTCAGAATTGTCCCAAAAACAAAATTAAAACTGCATTGAAAAACTATACCTTTTCTAGAAAATTTTCCAACTCTCTGCTGGTAGATAGGCCTGCCGGTCATGACCCATCGGCCTACCGAACTCAAAGTTCAGCCTGCTGCCAGAGCCACTTGATTTTTGCCCCGATGACGACCTGCCAAACCTCACGTCTGGCCTACCGATCTGCGACCATCGGCCTATCGAATTAGAGGGTTCGGCATGCCGACCGAGCAGTAATCACCCATTCCAAAAAATACAATTTTTAATGCAATTCATCAATTTTATTTTCAACAATTCAAAAACATAAAATTAGAGACTCAGGAAATACTTGAGAGCGACATTATCCATCTTTTAGATCCGCCTTCTATGAATGATTATTCAATTACAAAATTCTTACAAATTTAAAAATAAATAATAATTCCTAGAAGAAGATGATAGTCTGCCATCTAATTACATGAAAAAACCTAGATGCACATTCTAACCTCTAAGAAACCATAACCGGTAGAAATTAATTAATTAAGAAATAATTAAATGATAATTTAATCAACCATGATTAATTAATAAACATTCACCATATAATCCATGCCAACATATAAAATATATAGAAACCTAGAGTGTCAACTCTCTATAAAATTAAATTCAAGCATAGTAGAGATTAAGATCACAAAATTTATACATATAGCATGATCACAAACTCGTAAATTTATGTAAAAACCAGAGCTTTGATAGCAATTGTTGAAAAAATAGTATGCAGCAGATTTTCAAAAATTTTATATCAGAGTATTTTTCAAAACACAAGTTTAACATGCTATATGCGTAAATTAACAAGATCTTACTAACCTTTGAATGACGAAGAACTCCCACAATCCGTGAAGAGAAGTAACGTTCTAGAAGAGCCTCAACCAACTGGTCTTCTTTGCTATTCTCTATCCACGATCGAAGTGAGTGTGGGTTCACACGTACAGCTCTTCCTCCAGGTGATTCTCCTTCCAACCAATCGAGAGAACCCAAAGCTAGTGTTCGTGATTTGTGAACAAGAGCTCTCAGGGAGTTTTTAGATTCTCACCAATAGAGTATCACTCTTAATCTCTCAATTGATCTTAATAACTCTTAAGAATTACTCCCTATTTAGAGAGGATGGGTCTGGTTCAGTCCTTATCAGATTAGGTCTCAAAAATTCGAATAAGAATCAATTTCGGATCAATATATGATAAAATCCGCATAAAACGTGAGATCTTATCCTTCGCACATTGGCAGGCTGATCTGCCTAATCGGCAGGCCAAGCTTGCTCCATCGGCAAGCTGAACTTCAGGATCGGCATGCAGAACTGTCGAAAAAATCTCAGTGAATTTTTTATTTTTCACCCGAGATTCTATAGGATAAAGTCTCAGTTTTAATTCAAATAACCCAATAAAAAAGTTATCTAATTAAAACAACTTTATCTAGATAATCTCTAAGAAAATAAATGAATTCCTAATAATTCTACAAGTTTATCTTGATCTAATTTATTCAAAAATTAAATCAACTGATAAACAGACAAGAATTATCCAATCCCCATAATTCAACAAGCTTGTCTTGAATCAATTTTATCACAAAATTAATTCAACCAATAAATAGACATGAATTATTTAATTCTTCCAAATTGTAACCAATCTGATAAATCTGACATAAGTCACAAATTATTGAAAAAGCACATCGTATCGTTACAAGATGTTGTGAGCTAGCAAAGGGGGCCAAATAGACCTATATAGTTCAAGCTCCTGATAATTATGAAACCCAATATCCCAGATATACATTTCATAATTATCAACTGCAACACTACTCCACTGAAAGCTTAGAGCTGCACTCTCGAACTACATAGAATTACGAAGCCCGTATAGCTAAGTCTCCATGACATATCATAGTGTATCGTATCCCTATAGGATTATCCATAATCGGCTTAAGGACAAGTTCTGTTTTACCTTCATGATTATTTTTATCATATGTTCCATTATCTCACCATCGAAAAACTTACCATCCAAAGACGGTATACCATTCGGTTACATCTATATATCCAAATGGTTGAGCGCTCCAGTTTTTCAATTACAGGATAATGTATATAAGAGGATATCACTACTCCTAAAAAGGAGCTATGGATTCCATATCTATGAATAACAAGTCTACGCTCTCAAGAGTCATGCCTCTAATGTACCAGCATGCATACCACTATTAAGATGTGGGTGTCACCCTTTGGTACATCAAAAGACACAAGTTAAGACAACAGGCTCACTATTCATCTCAAGATTAAGATACAATACAAATGATTGTCTAAAGTAAATCGATTTGCTGATACAGAGTTGTTAATCCAAATCAATTCATTTTATGTCCCGATCCAACACATCATCACCTATGACAATGTGTTAATGTTTCTATTCACAGACTCCACCTCCGATGGTCAAGACAAACCATCTCCCAATAGGGATATAGACAATATAACAATCTTTTACATGAATAAAGTGCCCAACTTTATTCCCTCAATTGCAGATCTTATGATTTCGACCGTCTCCTTAAGAATCGTGTCTTCTGCATAATCTGTCCATCATATGCCCAATTCTTAAAGGTTTAGACTGACAGTCTCAGACTATTATTTGCTTAACATACATTCAATAAATATGAACGTAAAGAGGACAAGATTTGGTATATTAATAATGAATAAATTCTTTATTGATAAAAATATCTCCAAAAACATATTACTTTTTTACTCCTTAGGGCATACATATCTAACAGATATTGCTTTCACTGTTAACTTATTAGCAAGATTTAGCTCAGCTCCTACACAGAGACATTGGAATAGCATTAAGCACATATTTCGTTATCTTCGAGGAACAATTGACTTAGGTTTATTTTATCCCAAAGGATCAAAACAAGGATTAATTGGTTATGTAGATGCAGGTTATTTGTTAGATCCATATAAAGCTAAATCTCAGACTGGATATGTATTCACAAGTAAAGGTACTGCAATTTCTTGGAGTTCATAAAAGCAAATGCTAGTTGCTACTTTATTAAATCATGCTGAAGTCATTGTACTTCATGAAATGAGTCGAGAATTGGTGTGGTTGAGGTCCATGAATCAACATATCTAAGCCACTTATGAATTATCACTCGATAAGGATCCAACAGTATTGTTTGACGACAACAAGGCATGTGTCACTCAAATATAGGAAGGATACATCAAGAGTGATAGAACGAAATAGATATCAACAAAATTCTTTTCATTGACTCAAGAGCTTGAAAAGAATAACATTATTGATGTTTAATACACTCTCTCAAGTAACAATGTTGCAGACTTTTCACAAAGGCACTTCCTACATCAACTTTTAAACGACATGTACACAATATCGGGTTGCGTCATCTGAGAGATACATAAAGAACAACTAGTGTCAACTTGAGGGGAAGTCCTCACCAGCTGTACTCTTTTTCCCTTGCTATGGTTTTGTTCTACAAGGTTTTTCCTAATAAGGTTTTTAATGAGGCAGCATGGAGCATCTTTATAAAAATGATGTGCTCTTTTTCCTTTCACTATGGTTTTTATTCCAACGGATTTTTCCTAGCTAAGGTTTTTAACGAGGCATCATAAAATGGTGGACATCTAAGGGGGAATGTTATGAATAATCAATTGTGTCTATCCACCAAGAGTCAGTGTCCAAAATTAGATCGTATATTCATGCTGAAGTAAGCGCTGACATCGGCATAAATAGAAAATTCAAATCCGACGGGT
This sequence comes from Artocarpus heterophyllus, assembly GCA_025403435.1. NCBI lineage: Eukaryota > Viridiplantae > Streptophyta > Magnoliopsida > Rosales > Moraceae > Artocarpus > Artocarpus heterophyllus. The sequence continues at coordinate 33,309,545 of CM046334.1, read as the reverse complement.
CACTGTAGCAATGGCGGCCGTGGTTATTGTAGCAATCTACGAAACTGTAGCAATTTTGGCTACAGTAGCAATTACGGCTACTGTAGCAGATACTGTAACACACGAAAATTACCCTATAAATACCCCTGTCTCTTGCCATTTAGTATCATCTGAGATTAAGAGTTCAATAGACTTTCTTTCTCTATTTTCTCTCTCTAAAATATCTTACTTTGCCTTTATATTTCTTCATTTTATATGACACACTTAGCATTTTCAAGTCTTTTAACATTGAAAATTTTCCTAAAATAATAAAATATAGACAATATTTATTTCTTAATGGGGATATAAGAAATTATGGATAAAATTATGTAAGTATAAGAAAATATTTAACATGGACATGCATGTAGAAAGAGTTTGGTTTTGTCAAACCAACTTTGAAAAAAAATTTTATTAACAACTTTGAATTTTGAAAATCACTAGTCAAACTAATAATAGGGTGTTTGGCAAGTATGGTTAAAACTAACATTGTGGTTACCAAATAGTATAAAGCTCTCACATGCTATAATAAAAGTAAAAACATACTATAGTATAAAGTTCTTATATGCTATAGTGTTTTGAACTAAAAAGTTGGTTCTAACTATACTTGTTATACACCCTATAAATTGATGAAATAAAATTTTCAAACCCATCAAACCAAACAAACTAAAATAAATTAAAAATCATTTTTTTAGTTTAATTTGATTGATCACTATTTGTATTTTTTTTATTTTCTTTAACTCCCCTAACTTACAAAGTAAAAAATGAGATTTAGTCTTTAAAAAAAAAGGACTTTTAGGTAAGACATCACATTTGTACCTATTTTGTTCATAGGTTTGAATAAAAAGTTTCAACAAAAATTTAAATTATTGTAAGAGAAAATATTGTAAAAAATGATTTGAACTGTTCGAACCTTATTTACAGCAAATGTAAAAGAATTAATTTAGTGGCTAAAGTAAGCATTTGCTTTAAAATTCACAACTAGATTTGTGTGGAGAAAACCATAAATCTTTAAAGTAGACTAATTGTTGGTTTTTAGACTGTTGGTCATTGTAACCACACTCTCTCTCTCTCAGTTCTCTGTCTATCTTTTGTGAGATATCCTCTGCTCGGTGCTTTCTCCCTTAGAGTTGTATAGAGGAAACCGTAAACTTTTGAACTAGACTAATCCAATTGTTTTTAGACCATTGTCATTGTAAGCGCTCTCTCCTTCTGTCGACGTTCTCTACCTATCTTCTGCACAGTATCCTCCACTTGGTGCTTTCTCCCTTTGCACGATCTCCTCTGTTTGGCGCTCTCTCCCTGTAACACTCGAGATTTCTAATGCATTAAGTTAAGGATTATATTAAGATAAAAAATATAGTTTAAGGAAAAATACTGTATAATAACATGGAAAATTATACAGTATTAGAATAATACAGTGTAAAGAAGTACACTGATGAAGTTATACAGCATGAAAATTTCACTGTAAGAGTAAAACAATATAAGAATTGGACTGTGTAAAGCACAAATTTTTTTATAAAAGTGCAAAAAGAAAAGAAAAAAAAAATCCTAAAAAGAAATCAGCTCTCTCTTTATTTTCTCTCTCTAGATTTTCTCTTTCCTCAAAAATCTCGTTCAAGATTTCGGCGTTTGTTTTCGTCACCTCCTACACCATTGGAAAGCTCTCGTTGAGCTGAGTCCAATGAGGTGTCATGCCGCCCAAAACGCTACCGGAGGAGGCCACACGTGCCGCTCGAAGTGGAGGTGAAACCCATTTTTTTTGACGTGATTTCTCTGTCGTCCGACCACCAATCAACGTGATCTTGGTGTCTACGTACTCAGCATAACGAGAGGAACAAGAAGACACCAATCTTCCAGCTCAATTTCAGCTAAAGAGGCACGACAGAGCTGCCTGTTTCTGCCACCGTGCCACCACTCGATGCCGCCATTCACGGTGGCGTTGAGGTGCACCGTCGCCACCGTTCGACTCAGATGGCGATGGGGAGTGAGAACCCCCAACCAATTGCACCCTCGCTTGGTCGTACGTCGGAACACCATAGTCGCCTCCGTGGAGCCACCGTGGGGTCGCGATTTTGGCTGTCATGCCACTGTTGAGTCAAATTGATGACTCAGTTATGGTCATATGGGGACGGGGAGGCTTTTCCCTCTCCCAATTTCAGGGAAGACTCACGAGAAGAGGGAGATCCATGCTTCGCCACCTAGCGCCGCCATGGTGGAGGTGGAGCCACCGTTCCACACGGTGTTGAGCTGCCCCACCATAGGGGAAATGGTCAGAGGATGTTGGGGAGCAAAACCCCTAGCTTAATTGCACGGTAACTTCACCGTGTTGGAAACAAAGTGCGCAGCGGAATTTTTAAAATTTTCATCAGAGTATTTTCCAAAACACAAGTTTGACATGTTATATGTATAAATTAAACAGATCTTACTAACCTCAGTGTGCCGAAGAACCTCCGCGACCTGTGTAGAGAAGTAACGTTCCAGAAGAGCCTCAACCAACTGGTCTTCTTTGCTATTCTCTATCCACAACTGGAGTGAGTGTGGGCTCACACGTACAGCTCTTCCACCGGTGACTCTCCTTCCAACCAATAAAGAGAACCCAAAGCTAGTGTTCGTGATTTGTGAACAAAAGCTCTCAGGGAGTTTACCGATGCTCACAAGAAGAGTATCACTCTTAATCTCTCAAATTGATCTGAGTAAATCATTAGACTCACTCCCTTTTTATACCTATTGGTCCTAGGGTCAGTCCATATCAGATTAGGTCTCAAAAAATCGAAACAGAATCAAGTTCGGATCAATATCTGATAAGATACGCGTGAAAAACGCGTAATCTTATGTGCGCTGATAGGCAGGCCGAACTGGCCAGTTCGGCAGGCCGAACACGTCATCCGGCAGGCCGAACTGCCGAGAAAAAATCTCCGTGAATCTTTTATTTTCCACCCGAGATTCTAAAGGATAAAGTCTCAGTTTTGATTCAAATAGCTCAAAAGAAAAGATATCTGATCAAAACAAACTTTATCAAGATAATCTCTAAGAAAATAAATTAATTCACAATAATTCTACAAGTTTATCTTGTTCTAATTGTCCAAAATTAAAACAACCGATAAACAGACAAGAATTATCCGAACGCAATAATTCAACAAGTTCATCTTGAACTAATTTTCTTACATAATTAATTCAACCGATAAACAGACATGAATTATTTGATTCTTATAAATTTTAAACCAATCTGATAAATCCGACATAAGTCACCAATTATTGGAAAAGCACGTCGTGTCGTTACAGGATTTTGTGAGCTAGCAAAGGGGACCAAAATGGACCTATAAAGTTCAAGCTCATGATAATTATGAAACCCAATATCCCAGATATACATTTCACAATTATCAACTCCAACGCTACTCCACTAAAAGCTTGGAGCTGCACTCTTGAACTTTATAGAATTACGAAGCTCGTGTAGCTAAGTCTCCATGACATATCATAGTGTATCGTATCCCCATATGATCATCCATAATTGGCTTAAGGACAAGTTCTGTCTTACCTTCCCGATTATTTTTATCTTACGTTCCATTGTCTCACCATTAGAAAACTTACCATCCAAAGATAGTATGCCATTCGGTTACACCTATGTATCCAAATGGTTGAGCGCTCCAGTTTTCCAATTACAGGACAACACATATAAGAGGATATCATTACTCCTAAAGAGGAGCTATGGATTCCATATCTATGAATAACAAGTCTACGCCATCAAGAGTCATGCCTCCAACGTACCAGCATGCATCCCACTATAGAGATGTGGGAGTCACCTATTGGTACATCAAAAGACACAAGTCGAGACAACGAGCCCATTATTCATCTCAGGATTAAGATACAATACAAATAATTGTCTAAAGTGAATCGATTTGCCAAGACAGAATTATTAATCCAAATCAATTCACTTTATGTCCCGATCCAACACATCGTCACCTATGACAACGTCCCAATGTTTCTATTCATGGAGTCCAACTCCGATGGCCAAGACAAACCATCTCCCAAAAGGGATATAGACAACATAACAATCTTTACATGAATAAAGCGCCCAACTTTATTCTCTCGATTGCGGATCATATATTTTAGACCATCACCTTAAGAATCGTGTCTACCGCATAATCATCCCATCATATGCCCAACTCTTAAGGTTTAGACTGATAGTCTCAGACTACTGTTTGCTTATCATACATTCAACGAATATGAACGTAAAGAGGACAATATTTGGTATATATAAATGAATAAATTCTTTATTGATAAAAATGTCTCCAAAAACGTATTACATTTTTACTCCTTAGAGCATACATGTCTAACACGCCGGTGATGGGAGATCCGAGCCACCGGTTTTGGCCAAGAATCCCATCTTTGATTTGACCATATGGAGGCCGAATTGGGTAAAATTGACCCCACCAATCAACTCAGGAGGGTTGAATTAGGGGGGGTAGGTCTGAGCTCAGCCCCCAATGGAGCCAATTGATGGCGGCCAACAATAGTCAACCGTAGGTCAACGTCGGTCAACGGCCAGTCAACGGTCAATTTGGGATTCTGTGATCCGGACCTCCGATCGAAGATCTGAGATCGCCTCCTGACTTGTTTCGATGCTCGGAACACAATGGTGACCTCCATTCGAGCTAATTCCACTCTGATAAAAATCATTCGGTATTGATTGTATGTAAATCAAGGCAATTCAAACAGCAGTAACGGAGTCCAGAATGACAGTCTAATAATGTATGATCTCTAGGAAGCATTCCTAGCCATTCAAGGTCACTCGAGGAGCACCATAGAGGATGCTTCACATACTGTAGATACAGCGAGGTACAACTGGACCTACTTAGCTTGGAGTCCAAGTAAGTAAGAATCTCGCCTACAGTATGAACCGTTTTAAAATAAATTGTTTTAGATGCTTTCATCAAAATTTATGAAATGCATGATCAGTGATTGTTACACTGTTTTATGTGACAATGGGTTTTATAAGGTTACAAGGGTGGCAAAAACTCGTTAAAGGTAAACTCGTCATTATTAAGGAAACGGCTAGAACGGAGTCGAACACTCCGATTTAGCATAACGTTCTTAGACAGAAAATGTTTCGTAATACGTTAAGTAACATAACCGTTACGTGTGACAAGAGGTTTAATAAGAGATGTTCAAGTAAACGAAAGGCAAACCCGGTGGGTTACAAAGCTAAGTGAAGGAAAGGTAAACCGATGGTTTATAAGGTTAAGTAAAGACAACGATAAACGAAAGTATACTAGTCAAGTTAAAAGGAAAGAATGGTTAATGTTTACTTTTTATTATCAATCGAGTGGATTGATAATAAAGAAAGTTAACTAATAAGTCGGCTGTCATTTGATCAGGACACAGAGGCCGACTAATGGAAGGAAAAGGAATGGAATAGAGAATGCTAGAGCATAGTTCGGGTAAGTTCAAATCTCACCTACAGCATGAAGTAAATGATTTTTAAATGCTTATTTATATAATTTGCAAATGAGTTTGCAATTATTGTGCAAGTTACTTTTAAAGTATATTTGCATTTATTATGCAAAAAGTTTTAAAGTTCAAGAAAAAGATTTGCAATGAATTTGCAATTGTTATGTTTAAAGTCTATTTGCATATTGATAACGTTTTTAAAAAGTTCAAGTTATGATTTTCAAAGTATTTAAAGTATGTTTTGCATTATGACAATGCATGATATTTTATAATTTAGGTTATAAGTTATATGATGCATTGGTTATGCAATAAGTTGCATTTGTTCTGCAATAAGTTTTAGAATAAAAGTTATAATTTGTAAAATGTGATTTCGTTATATGTTGCATTTGTTATGCAATAAGTGTTAGAATACAAGTTATGATTTGCAAAATGTGTTTGCCTTTTATGATGCATTTGTTAACCAATATGTTCCATTTGTTATGCAACAGGTTTTATAGTACAAGCTATGAATTGCAAGTGTGTTTGTATATGATGTGTTTGCATTTGAAATGCTCACTAAAGGTAACATAAAGATAAAAGGAAAGTGTCGTACCAACCTCTTTGTTATGAGGTAATGAAAGTAAAATTAAAGTTTGACCTCCTAGATGTGAGGTACAAGACCTCAATGTTTGATGGTCTCAAGTCTTCCACAAGGGAAGCATCATGTTTATGATCTCATGATTAATGAGTTGGTATGAACACTAAAGTAAAGTAAAGAAAGTAAAGACAAGATAAGGAATAACGAGAGAAAGTTAAAGCAAGAGAAGAAAGTTAAGGAACGAAGATAGAAAGTTAAAGCAAGAAAAGAACGTTTATAAGACACTCATAAATGAAAGTTCCTAATTGAGCATAAATGGAGTCATGCATTCTGATTTTGCCTGAATTACTTTTTATGAAATATTCATATGTTATGTTATGAAAGACATTTTGAGAAAGGTTTTACGTTAAATGTTTATAAAAAACATTTTCATGTTTTCAAGAAAAGATTTATAAATGACGTTTTAAGAAAAACATTCAAGAAATGTTTTACAAAAAACGTTTATGCAAAACGTTTTAGAAATTTTTTATGGAAAACGTTTATGAAAAATGTTTTCAGAAATGTTTATGGAAAACGTTTTTGAAAAATGTTTCAAAAGAAAGGTTTTTATGATGATTTTTAAAGCATGATTAAATGATTTGTGAGTTTATGCTTGAACTTACTGAGCGAAAGCTCATTAAAAGTTTTTTCATGCTGTAGGTAATTTATTAGTGACCGATAGGACCTGTTAGAAGAGCTGGGTGCTACGGAGGACAGATGTGAAGATTTGGGTATGGATACCACCATGGTTTTGCTTCCGCTATGCAAAAAAAAAGGTTTTCTATTGTTTAATGTAGTGTTTGTGAAGTTTTAACAAAATCAGAGTTCTAAGAATTGCATTCAAAGTTTTAAGATACAGTTTACGAACTATTTTATGTAATTATAAAGTAAAGTTTTAAGCTATGATTTAATAAATATTTCTTATTAAGTTTTAAGAAACGATTTGAAATGATTTTAAGGGCACGTGTTGAGCGATGTCTTAACTTAAATGGCGACAGAGGTCGCATCAGTTTTAAAGAAAGTTCAAAAAAAAATTATTTTAGTATTTTTCTTACTATGTAAGTAAGATTACTATTTATGAAATAATATTTAACAAAGTAAAGTGACTGCCCGAAAAGGCAGGTCGTCACACTGCCTCCTCAAGCAATCTCATTTGTGCGGTCTCCACTGCAGATCTACCAATCCTAGAAAGCCAACAGTCGTCGGCACAAAGCTCTTGCACCGCACCACAACAACCATTCCACAAGGAGATCTTAAACTGCAACAATATTTTGAATTTTTTTTAATATTTGTTTCTTTATCTTGGCTAGACCATGAAATCTTATTTTCTTTTGCTTTTCTTTGATTCATTTTTTCTTTTTTTTTTCGTTGCTAATACAAATAAATGTTTTGGCAATTTTCCCCTTTTTTTTTCGTATTTTTCAAGTATTTAGTTTGGTGACGCCTCCAGAAATGACGGTTCCCTACAAGTAACAACAATGGTATATGTGGTGGATTCCAGATACCAGCGTGTAACTGAGGTGGTATCCTTGGAGATACCGATCGATAACTGCAAAGGATACAATATATTGGCCAATAGCTCAAGGATATATTTAGTAATTTTGAAAATAATATAATGATGTGACGTGATATTTAGTGGTATTAATCTATTTAAGCCTTAATTTTATAGCACATATGTAAAACCATTTTGTAATGGTTTGGTCCAGTCTTTTTTTTTTTTTTTCAAACGGCTAAAAATGGTCATGTCTAGTAAATTACCTGACAACAATCACAATCCAACAAACCCACCATACAGCAACTTTTTTTTTTTCCCTCCAATTAACCAACAACAGTTACTTGATTTGTATAACAATTGTTTGTTGGCAAAGTTCTTTTTTAATTTTTTTGAGATTTTGTTTGTAAAGTTCTACTTGGTAAGAAATCCACACTATCTACCAGATGCATCTAGAGTGACAAATTTTTTCAACAATTACTGCTTTGTAAGGCTAGAATTTTGCACACCGTCTATTCCCGAAATAATTTTTTTTTTTGGGGTCATTAATACCCTCAAACTGTTATTTTCGAACCTAGGGAGCTATCTATAAATACCACCTTGCCCATCACTTCTCTAATTTCATCGCATTTATTCAGTCCCAACCCCCTTTTTCCCCTCACAAGCCACCATGTACTCATCTGATCCCAAGTCAACTTACGACAAGTACACAGTCCCGGCGCCAGCACAAGTCACCATGTACTCATCTGATCCCAAGTCAACTTACGACAAGTACACAGTCCCGGCGCCAGCACAGGCACCGGCGACCGACTACCCGTCGACCGGCATCCCGGTGAGCTCCTACAGCGACAGCTACGGCTCCCAGCCACCCTATGCGGGCCCACTTCCCCTCCGGCCGCGTGATCCGGTCCCCTGGTCGACCGGTCTCTTTGACTGCTTCTCCGACGTCAGAAACTGTAAGCTTACTCGAATTCCTTATCCATAATCACAAAACTACAAGAACTTTTAGTCAAATTAATTAAACAACCAAATCTGATCATTTTTTTTTTCAGGCTGCATAACTTTCTGGTGTCCTTGCGTTACCTTTGGCCAAATTGCTGAGATTATAGACAAAGGATCCACATGTAAGTACTTTAACTTTTACACACACATATAGAGATCTTAATTAATGTTAAAGTATGATTAATGTCTTACATATGTATTATAATGAATTAGCTTGTGGAGCGAGCGGGGCGCTGTACACGCTGATTGCATGCGTGACGGGATGCGCGTGCTTTTACTCGTGCTTTTACCGGTCGAAGATGAGGCAGCAGTACGCTCTTAAGGATAATCCCTGCGGTGATTGCTTGGTCCATTGCTTCTGCGAATACTGCGCCTTGTGCCAAGAGTACCGCGAGCTCGAGAACCGCGGATTCAACATGCAAATTGGTAATTCATTCATTCATTTAATTATAGGTTCATTTATCTTCAACATCTGTCTCTAGAGTCTGTTCTGTTGTTGTTCAAATTTTTGGGTCTAATTTTCAGAATTTGATTTTTTGTGTACTAAAATTTAGTTACCAGAAAATTTGGGTTTGATTTTGTACTTGTTTTGCCTTTTCCCTTTTCCAAAGAAATACTTGCAAGACCTTTTGATTTTGTGACTTTTGATTGCCTGAGAATTTGCAAGGTAATGTCTTTCTGATCTGTCATTGTTGGTCAAGTTTTTGTGTCTCATTTTTTTCATTAGAATTTAGAATTACACGGTTATTTAATTGTATCTTATTTTGAATTAAAGGTGCTAAAATTTGCCGGAGGATTTCGGTTTAAATTCAAAGGACTCTGATTTATGACTTCTGATTTTTTAGCAACTTGTCAAGAAACTTCATATATATTAGTCTTTGTCATCTTTTTACCTTGATTTTGGTTGAGATTTTTTTTTTATTATTTGTTTATTTATTTGCCGCGTTAGGGACGGGCTGCTGCCGTGGTTTAGGTTCCTTTGTGACTTTCTCTTCCCTTGTCTTTTTATGTGCTTGTTTTCTTTTCAATGAAAGCTTGATTCAAAAAGGAAAGAAAGAAAGAACAAACCTAAGTTATGATCCAATAAAAAAAATTATTCAATATTAAAATTAATTAATGGTTTAGTGATGTACTGTCCTCAAAAAACTCTTTTTTTTTTTTTTTTTTTGCACCATGATTGAGATTGTTTCCAAAATAATGTTTTAAGGATAAAAAAAAAAATTGAACAATTCTTTTTTTAACAGAAAAAAATGACATAAAATTTACTTGTTGTGGGGTTGACCGATGGACGATATTTTGACGTGGTTGGCTTTAGAAAATAATAATAATAATAATAATAATAACGTGTACACAGGTTGGCATGGAAACATAGAGGAAAAGAATCGTGAGCTGGCAATGGCTCCAGTCGTGGAAGGAGGCATGACTCGTTGACTCGTAAATTGATAGAAAGACTGAAAGAGATCAAGATGTTGTGCTATTATTACTAGATGTTGGGTTTATGTTATTGTTAGTCTGCTTGGTATTATGTTGAAGGGAATAAGACAACATATAAATATATATAGTTGTGTTAGCATAAGTTAAAAGAAATAATTAATTAGTGGTTCTTGTCTTTTGACTTTATTTAAGATTTCCAATACTTTTGAAATGATTATGAAATTTTTTAAGGATTTTTTATGCATTTGACGTCCTATTTTGCCTCTTTTTGCACCGTTTTGCTCCTTTTTTCCTTTAGATTCTAAATCTAAAATTCACAAACATATTAGAATTAATTATTTTACAAACATAATATTTATAAAAATATTAAAATATTTATTTAACAATAAAACACACAAAATTAATTAAAAATAGATAAGAACTTATAAAATTTCCAGTCTTTTTCGGTTTAGCACAGATATGATTTTTATGACTTGGAAATATTTTTAGAAATTACTAAAAATATAGTAGCACATATTTACAAACTTAAAACACACTATCAAACACATTAAAACTAAAAATAAAATAACCGTACATTATTTTTATGGTTTTAACTATTTACAAACTAAACACTTACTTAACACACCGAAACGACTCTAAAAATTACCAAAAATATTATTAAACATAAAAACATACTAAAAACATATTTTTAAACATATTTTCACACTAAGACACAAAAATACTTATTAACATGAAAATGTTATTAATTAGAGGATTTAATGAGAAATAAAAGCATAAATAAATGATTTAAGCATTGTAAAATGTACACTTTTACAGTCTCATCACACCCCCTAACCAGCTTATTGCTAGTCCCTAGCAATAAAAGCGATATTATTTTGAAATGATTTATTGAGTATCATAAAATGAAAACCATTTAACTATAATTTGGCTTATCTAACTAGATAGAGTAACAAAACAAAAATTTTATTTGAACAATTTATATGCCATTTAACAAAATGTATATAAGCCAGACTTAGTGCGACAAAAGGAAGATAATGAATAATTATGAAGTTTCATCCAAAACTAGGAATATTATTGTTATGATATTTTTCTTCAAATCACTCCTACAGGCAGCAACACTTCAAATTATTGATTTGAAACAATTAAATAGTAGAAACATAAAAAATAGAAATATTTACAAACTTTACATCTATGGATAGTGCAATGTTTGGCTCCCTTAAGCTTTCTCCATAACCCATTTAACGAGCTTTGGGTTAGTAACTCCCAGACCGGTTGGTCTAAGGTATTAGGTTTTAAAGCACCTCTTAAAACTTACTTACTCGAGTTAAAAAGGCTACAAAACTAAACTTATCCAACTTTATTCATTAATTTACATAATTACACATTTTATTTATTTACAATTCTTTTTAATTTCTTTTTTTTATTTATTATTTTTATTTAGTTATTTAATTTTGAAAATGTTACTGCCATCAATTGTTCATCTTCATAAAATAACAAAACTCAAATGTTCATAGCTTTGACTTACCCCCGCAATTAAGCATTATAGTGTACGTGTGAAAAGAATGGCTTACAAACACTTTGAAAAATAAACACTTAAAAATATTAAATAAAACTAAAGTTTTGAGAGTCCATAAAATTAGATTATTTAAAGAATAGAAAAATAATATTACATTAATATGAAATTCATAAATCAAAACAAAATAATAACACATTAATTACTAAGAAATTAATATTTACAAAACCTTTTTTAATCTTATTTCTAAATTTTATGACTCACAAAAAAAATAACACACAAAAATGAAAAATGCACAAAAATCTGGAGCAAAATAAAAAGTATAGGCAAAAATCGAAAAATTTTAGCACAACATTGAAGCACAAATCTCACATGTACAACTCTGAAGCACAACCCTCTCATGCACAACTTTGAAGTATAACCCTCTCATGCATAACTTTTAAGCACAACCCTCTCCCCCAACCTAAAATATACATTATTCAAAATGAATAAAAGAATGGTGAAAGCAGCAAAAATATTACCTGAACCAGCACAGCTTCAAAGATGATCTGTAGCAAACTTAACAAATAAAAACTAAAATAAACACACATTTTTTTGTTGAAATTTATTTGAAAATCCAAACCAATTGCATTTACAAAATAAAATTTATTAGAATGCGTCTCGAGAGAAAACAATTTAACTCCTTAACTCAGCCATTCTGAACAAATTTAATTAATAGCCTTCATTTTAAATTTTCAAAACAAATTTCATTTTTTTTTAAAAGAAAATCAACATAGCACGCAACAACACAAAAAATATATTATAAACTATATTACAAAGAAGGGAAGGTAAATATATTACTTTGAAAGTGTTTTCCCATTGGTTGATCCTCTGAATTCAGCAAATCTTTCTTTCAACTTCGCTTTTGATGGACAGACATCAAAGAGCGGCTTCCTCCCATAGTAAGTTTCGAAAGACACCACATATAGGTCTTGTGTAAACATGCCTTCAAGATTGGCAAAATTTAAAACATTTAAACTCATGCAACTTAGACACACTTTATATTCTTGATAGGTCCTTAAAAACAATGCTAGAGACAGTGGAGGAGGTGGTGGCCACATGGGATCTTGGTAAAAATCATCTTTAGTGAATTCTTGTGGCAACTGAGATTGAGAATCTAAGACTAAGGGTGATGATTGTTCCTGTTCTATAGCTAAGTCTTCATTCTCTTCCTTACATTCCTCTCCTAAAAGTTGTTCCTCAAAGTAGGTGGTTCTAAAGTTTCTTCTTCAATGACTAGGACAACTATTTCTTCCTCACTTATAGAATTAAGATGATATTCAAGCCTATATAATTCTATTCTTCTCATGGTTTTCATATATTTTTCAGCAATTTCTTCTAATGTTTCTAAGGTTTCTTCTAGATTCACCCTATTTGGGTCACTATATGTTTCTTGCAATTCAAATTTGACTCCAAAATTTTAGGTTGATTTTCAGGCCAAGGTTCTAAAAAATTTGAATTGTTCTCCCAAAATAAATTGTTCATAGAACTATTCAATTTCCAATAATTATATTCGGCCATATCTTCCAACATATAATAGGCTTCGTCGATAGGTAATTGGTAAAAAGCGGTGGTATCATCTCCTTTCTATACCCAATTTTTAGTTTCAGGACCTAACCCATATATGAAAATTTCTAAAATATAATCTCTAGAAAAACCATGGTGAGGATACTTATCTAGCAAGTCTTTAAATCTCCACCAAGCACTATAAAATGGTTCTAAGTGTTGTTGGGAAAAATCTGCAATGATTTCTCTATGAACTTCCCAATACTTTTTTTGGATTTTTTAAAATTTTTTTATTTTTTTAATCATACTAATTTTTTGTTTTTAAATAAAAATTTTCAAGCTGAATAATGCTCAATTAATTGGATTCCCATATCGTTGGGGGGGTCATAGTGGACACGCTTAGAATTCTCAACTTTCTTAGGCAAGGGTGTTAGCCTTATGGTCGTGGGATCAAGTCCCAACGATGGGTCTTTTTGACAGAATCCAACAAATTTTACAATTACCCAAACTTGCAAAACAAAGACAGAATGCAAAGCTTTTCTTTATCCGAAACGAATAAAGTAGTGAGTGAAAAGCATCTGTCTGTTTTTTTTATTATTTTTTTTAATTTTTTTAATTTTTTTTAATAATAAACACACAAATTAAAAATGCAAATAATTAAAATAATATTTACAAAGAATAGGGATAGATTACTTACATGTTTTCCTGTTTAATTCAGCAATCTGACATAGCAACGGCACCTCCCCGACAACGGCGCCAAATTTTTGTTCGATTCGCCGAAAATGTTTCTCTTTAAATGGTGGACGTTATAGTATAGAAAAGTTGTCGTATCCACAGGGAGGTGAAAATTTGTAACTCGACAAATTGATAAAAATAAACGTTCAAAAAGGCAAGCACTTTTTCAAATCAATGTGTAAAATGAAATAAATATTTTTGTGGTTTTTATTTTATTTAATTAAAAATTTAAAGCATAAAATTAAAACGGTGAAGCTTTGAGAATCCCTTTGTATGTTTTGCAACTAATATGGGATTTTAACTCTAATTAATAATTATCTAAAGCATTGGATTTATTATATCTTTTCTCATTAATTGTTAGCACTCTCTACTAATTATATAGGTCAACCGAGAGTGACAATATAGCAAGCCATAATGCAGTAAGGGTTTTCCTATAAAAACTAGCAAAATAATCATCTCTCACTAATGATTTAGTGCACTAATTATGAAATTTATAACCGCTGTCACTCAATTATAATTAACATAATTTTAAGATAGAAAAGATAATAACAAATCAAAATTAATATATTTTATGGAATAAATTATTACGTTAATTTCGACAGCACCTCGACTTATTAATTGGTTTAAGAATACACCATGACATCCTCTGTCTACAATAAATCAAGAATTACTAAGCATTTACTGTGCCAGTCTATGTCTGTAATGCAGCTAAAACTCAACTTAATAAATGAGCATGACTTTAATATTATTAATATTAATTATGCAACACAATTAAATTACATAAAGAAAGCATGACTGAATTTATGCAAGAATTGTACAGCATAACAATATTAATAATAATTATTAAAAACATAAAGATATAATTTATTCCACAAAATATAAGCATTACAAAACAGATATAGAGATAAAATCCATACCAAAATACTATGCATACAAGTTCACCTCTCTGTCTCACCAAACTATTTATATTAATTTAAGCATTATTTTGTTACCTAAGAAGATACTACTGAGTCTAACTCAGTAGAAAGAAAAAGAAGAGGAAAGAGGGCCAAATGCCTAAAGGGATATCTCAACTGAGGCAAATGCCTCAGTATTTATAGGAGCTTAAAATTACTATTTGTCATTTGTAATTATTATTTTTTTCTTGTTGAAACGTTGACAATTAGGATCATATTGATCCTTTTTCTCCTCTATTTCTTCGCGTTGGGCGTGTCCTCAGAATGCATTTGTGATTCTCTGCTTCGCGGTGAATGGCAGCACTGAAACAGTGCAATCTAGTCCGTTCATTTTGTGATCCAACGGCTTCCAGATGCGAATGAGAATGGGCACAGGTGGGACTAGTGGGATCGAGATTAAAGACCGTTAGATTAGTCTTGGTCATCGCATCAGACGGCTAAAAAAATGGGAGCATGTGGAGACGATCGCACAAGATTGGACACGGCCTGAGATGCTCCTCTGACTCTCACTGCAGCTTTGTCTGCGTGTGAATTACACGCGCCAATCAGAGAACACCACGTGGACTGCACTTTGAGATTCGAATGACGCAAGGGATGACGCAACGACACGCAGACCTTGGTTAGACAGTTGAGGTCAATTTGGCAATGAATTTGACGGCTCTCGCGACACTACGTGTCTCCTTTACATGAATCAAAATTTTTTAAGGATTTTTTATGCATTTGATGTTTGATTTTGCCCCTTTTTGCACCGTTTTGCTCCTTTTTTTCCTCTAGATTCTAAATCTAAAATTCACAAACATATTAGAATTAATTATTTTACAAACATAATATTTATAAAAATATTAAAATATTTATTTAACAATAAAATACACAAAATTAATTAAAAATATATAAGAACTTATAAAATTTCCAGTCTTTTTCGGTTTAGCACAGATATGATTTTTATGACTTGAAAATATTTTTAGAAATTACTAAAAATATAGTAGCATATATTTACAAACTTAAAACACACTATCAAACACATTAAAACTCAAAATAAAATAACCACACATTATTTTTATGGTTTTAACTATTTACAAACTAAACACTTAACACATCGAAACGACTCTAAAAATTATCAAAAATATTATTAAACATAAAAACATACTAAAAACACATTTTTAAACACCTTTTCACACTAAGACACAAAAATATTTATTAACACAAAAATGTTATTAATTAGAGGATTTAATGATAAATAAAAGCATAAATAAATGATTTAAGCCTTGTAAAATATACACTTTTACAGTCTCATCAATAGTGTTTGTGAAGTTTTAAGAAAATCAAAGTTCTAAGAATTGTATTCAAAATTTTAAGATACAGTTTATGAACTGTCTTATGTAATTATAAAGTAAAGTTTTAAGCTATGATTTAATAAATATTTCTTATTAAGTTTTAAGAAATGATTTGAAATGATTTTAAGGGCAAGTGTTGAGCGATGTCTCAACTTGAATGGCGACAAAGGTAGCATCAATTTTAAAGAATGTTCAAAAAAAAATTATTTCAGTATTTTTCTTACTAAGTAAGATTACTATTTATGAAACGATATTTAAGAAAGTAAAGTGACTGTCTGAAAAGACGGGTCGTCATACTCCCTCCTCAAGCAATCTCATTTGTGCGGTCTCCACTACAGATCCACCAATCCTAGAAAGCCAACAGTCATCGGCACAAAGCTCTTGCACCACACCACAACAACCATTCCACGAGGAGATCTTACACTGCAACAATATTTTGAATTTTTTTTTAATATTTGTTTCTTTATCTTGGCTAGACCATGAAATCTTATTTTCTTTTGCTTTTCTTTGATTCATTTTTTCTTTTCTTTTTTTTGTTGCTAATACAAATAAATGTTTTGGCAATTTTACCCTTTTTTTTTGTATTTTTCAAGTATTTAGTTTGGTGACGCCTCCAGAAATGACGGTTCCCTACAAGTAACAACAATGGTATATGTGGTGGATTTCAGATACCAGCGTGTAACTGAGGTGGTATCCTTGGAGAATTTTAGATACCGATCAATAACTGCAAAGGATACAATATATAGGCCAATAGCTCAAGAATATATTTAGTAATTTTGAAAATAATATAATAATGTGACGTGATATTTAGTGGTATTAATTCATTTAAGCCTTAATTTTATAGCACATATGTAAAACCATTTTGTAATGGTTTGGTCCAGTCTTTTTTTTTTTTTTTCCAAACGGCTAAAAATGGTCATGTCTAGTAAATTACCTGACAACAATCACAATCCAACAAACCCACTATACAGCAACTTTTTTTGTCCCTCCAATTAACCAACAACAGTTACTTGATTTGTATAACAATTGTTTGTTGGGAAAGTTCTTTTTTAATTTTTTTGAGATTTTGTTTGTAAAGTTCTACTTGGTAAGAAATCCACACTATCTACCAGATGCATCTAGAGTGACAAATTTTTTTCGACAATTATCACTTTATAAGGCTAGAATTTTGCACACCGTCTATTCCCGAAATATTTTTTTTTTTTGGGGTCATTAATACCCTTAAACTATTATTTTCGATCCTAGGGAGCTATCTATAAATACCACCTTGCCCATCACTTCTCTAATTTCGTCGCATTTATTCAGTCCCAACCCCCCTTTTTGCCCTCACAAGTACACAGTCCCGGCGCCAGCACAAGCCACCATGTACTCATCTGATCCCAAGTCAACTTACGACAAGTACACAGTCCCGGCGCCAGCACAGGCACCGGCGACCGACTACCCATCGACCGGCATCCCGGTGAGCTCCTACAGCGACAGCTACGGCTCCCAGCCGCCCTATGCGGGCCCACTTCCCCTCCGGCCGCGTGATCCGGTCCCCTGGTCGACCGGTCTCTTTGACTGCTTCTCCGACGTCAGAAACTGTAAGCTTACTCGAATTCCTTATCCATAATCACAAAACTACAAGAACTTTTAGTCAAATTAATTAAACAACCAAATCTGATCATTTTTTTTTTCAGGCTGCATAACTTTCTGGTGTCCTTGCGTTACCTTTGGCCAAATTGCTGAGATTATAGACAAAGGATCCACATGTAAGTACTTTAACTTTTACACACACATATAGAGATCTTAATTAATGTTAAAGTATGATTAATGTCTTACATATGTATTATAATGAATTAGCTTGTAGAGCGAGCGGGGCGCTGTACACGCTGATTGCATGCGTGACGGGATGCGCGTGCTTTTACTCGTGCTTTTACCGGTCGAAGATGAGGCAGCAGTACGCTCTTAAGGATAATCCCTGCGGTGATTGCTTGGTCCATTGCTTCTGCGAATACTGCGCCTTGTGCCAAGAGTACCGCGAGCTCGAGAACCGCGGATTCAACATGCAAATTGGTAATTCATTCATTCATTTAATTATAGGTTCATTTATCTTCAACATCTGTCTCTAGAGTCTGTTCTGTTGTTGTTCAAATTTTTGGGTCTAATTTTCAGAATTTGATTTTTTGTGTACTAAAATTTAGTTACCAGAAAATTTGGGTTTTGATTTTGTACTTGTTTTGCCTTTTGCCTTTTCCAAAGAAATACTTGCAAGACCTTTTGATTTTGCGACTTTTGATTGCCTGAGAATTTGTAAGTTAATGTCTTTCTGATCTGTCATTGTTGGTCAAGTTTTTGTGTCTCATTTTTTTCATTAGAATTTAGAATTACACGGTTATTTAATTGTATCTTATTTTGAATTAAAGGTGCTAAAATTTGCCGGAGGATTTGGGTTTGAATTCAAAGGACTCTGATTTATGACTTCTGATCTTTTAGGACCTTGTCAAGAAACTTCATATATATTAGTCTTTGTCATCTTTTTACCATGATTTTGGTTGAGATTTTTTTTTATTATTTGTTTATTTATTTGCCGCGTTAGGGACGGGCTGCTGCCGTGGTTTAGGTTCCTTTGTGACTTTCTCTTCCCTTGTCTTTTTATGTGCTTGTTTTCTTTTCAATGAAAGCTTGATTCAAAAAGGAAAGAAAGAAAGAACAAACCTAAGTTATGATCATATAAAAAAATTATTTAATATTAAAATTAATTAATGGTTTAGTGATGTACTGTCCTCAAAAAACTCTTTTTTTTTTTTTTTTTGCACCATGATTGAGATTGTTTTCAAAATAATGTTTTAAGAATAAAAAAAAATTGAACAATTCTTTTTTTAACAGAAAAAAATGACATAAAATTTACTTGTTGTGGGGTTGACCGATGGACGATATTTTGACGTGGTTGGCTTTAGAAAATAATAATAATAATAATAATAATAACGTGTACACAGGTTGGCATGGAAACATAGAGGAAAAGAATCGTGAGCTGGCAATGGCTCCAGTCGTGGAAGGAGGCATGACTCGTTGACTCGTAAATTGATAGAAAGACTGAAAGAGATCAAGATGTTGTGCTATTATTACTAGATGTTGGGTTTATGTTATTGTTAGTCTGCTCGGTATTATGTTGAAGGGAATAAGACAACATATAAATATATATAGTTGTGTTAGCATAAGTTAAAAGAAATAATTAATTAGTGGTTCTTGTCTTTTGACTTTATTTAAGATTTCCAATACTTTTGAAATGATTATGAAATTTTTTAAAGATTTTTTATGCATTTGATGTCCGATTTTGCCCCTTTTTGTATCGTTTTGCTCCTTTTTTTCCTTTAGATTCTAAATCTAAAATTCACAAACATATTAGAATTAATTATTTTACAAACATAATATTTATAAAAATATTAAAATATTTATTTAACAATAAAACACACAAAATTAATTAAAAATAGATAAGAACTTATAAAATTTCCAGTCCTTTTCGATTTAGCACAGATATGATTTTTATGACTTGAAAATATTTTTAGAAATTACTAAAAATATAGTAGCACATATTTACAAACTTAAAACACATTATCAAACACATTAAAACTAAAAATAAAATAACCATACATTATTTTTATGGTTTTAACTATTTACAAACTAAACACTTACTTAACACACCGAAACGACTCTAAAAATTACCAAAAATATTATTAAACATAAAAACATACTAAAAACAAATTTTTAAACACATTTTCACACTAAGACACAAAAATACTTATTAACACGAAAATGTTATTAATTAGAGGATTTAATGAGAAATAAAAGCATAAATAAATGATTTAAGCATTGTAAAATGTACACTTTTACAGTCTCATCACACCCCCTAACCAGCTTATTGCTAGTCCCTAGCAATAAAAGCGATCTTATTTTGAAATGATTTATTGAGTATCATAAAATGGAAACCATTTAACTATAATTTGGCTTATCTAACTAGATAGAGTAACAAAACAAAAATTTTATTTGAACAATTTATATGCCATTTAACAAAATGTATATATGCCAGACTTAGTGCGAAAAAAGGGAGATAATGAATAATTATGAAGTTTCATCCAAATCTAGGAATATTATTGTTATGATATTTTGCTTCAAATCACTCCTACAGGCAGCAACACTTCAAATTATTGATTTGGAACAATTAAAGAGTAGAAACATGAAAAATAGAAATATTTACAAACTTTATATCTATGGATAGTGCAATGTTTGGCTCCCTTAAGCTTTCTCCATAACCCATTTAACGAGCTTTGGGTTAGTAACTCCCAGACCGGTTGGTCTAAGGTACTAGGTGTTAAAGCACCTCTTAGAACTTACTTACTCGAGTTAAAGAGGCTACAAAACTAAACCTATCCAACTTTATTCATTCATTTACATAATTACACATTTTATTTATTTACAATTCTTTTTTATTTCTTTTATTTATTATTTATTTATTTATTTTTTATTTAGTTATTTAATTTTGAAAATGTTACTGCCATCAATTGTTCATCTTCACAAAATAACAAAACTCAAATGTTTATAGCTTTGACTTACCCCCACAATTAAGCATTGTAGTGTATGTGTGAAAAGAATGGCTTACAAACACTTTGAAAAATAAACACTTAAAAATGTTAAATAAAACTAAAGTTTTGAGAGTCAATAAAATTAGATAATCCAAAGAATAGAAAAATAATACTACATTAATATGAAATTCATAAATCAAAACAAAATAATAACACATTAATTACTAAGAAACTAATATTTACAAAACATTTTTTAATTTTATTTCTAAATTTTATGACTCACAAAAAAAATAACACACAAAAATTAAAAATGCACAAAAATCTGGAGCAAAATAAAAAGTATGGGCAAAAATAAAAAAATTTTAGCACAACATTGAAGCACAAATCTCACATGCACAACTCTGAAGCACAACCCTCTCATGCACAACTTTGAAGTATAACCCTCTCATGCATAACTTTTAAGTACAACCTTCTCCCCCAACCTAAAATATACATTATTCAAAATGAATAAAAGGATGGTGAAAGCAGCAAAAATATTACCTGAACCAGCACAGCTTCAAAGATGATCTGTAGCAAACTTAACAAACAAAAACTAAAATAAACACACATTTTTTTGTTGAAATTTATTTGAAAATCCAAACCAATTGCATTTACAAAATAAAATTTATTAGAATGCGTCTAGAGAGAAAACAATTTAACTCCTTAACTCAGCCATTCTGAACAAATTTAATTAATATCCTTCATTTTAAATTTTCAAAACAAATTTCATTTTTTTTAAAAGAAAATCAACATAGCACACAACAACACAAAAAATATATTATAAACTATATTACAAAGAAGGGAAGGTAAATATATTACTTTGAAAGTGTTTTCTCATCGCTTGATCCTCTGAATTCAGCAAATCTTTCTTTCAACTTCGCTTTTGATGGACAGACATCAAAGAGCGGCTTCCTCCCATAGTAAGTGTCGAAAGACACCACATATGGGTCTTGTGTAAACATGCCCTCAAGATTGGCAAAATTGGAAACATTTAAACTCATGCAACTTAGACACACTTTATATTCTTGGTAGGTCCTTAAAGACAATGCTAGAGACAGTGGATGAGGTGGTGGCCACATAGGATCTTGGTAAAAATCATCTTTGGTGAATTCTTGTGGCAACTAAGGTTGAGAATCTAAGACTAAGGGTGATGATTGTTCCTGTTCTATAGCTAAGTCTTCATTCTCTTCCTTACATTCCTCTCCTAAAAGTTGTTCCTCAAAGTAGGTGGTTCTAAAGTTTCTTCTTCAATGACTAGGACAACTATTTCTTCCTCACTTATAGAATTAAGATGATATTCAAGCCTATATAATTCTATTCTTCTCATGGTTTTCATATATTTTTCAACAGTTTCTTCTAATGTTTCTAAGGTTTCTTCTAGATTCACCCTATTTGGGTCACTATATGTTTCTTGCAATTCAAATTTGACTCCAAAATTTTGGGTTGATTTTCAGGCCAAGGTTCTAAAAAATTTGAATTGTTCTCCCAAAATAAATTGTTCCTAGAACTATTCAATTTCCAATAATTATATTCGGCCATATCTTCCAACATATAATAGGCTTCGTCGATAGGTAATTGGTAAAAAACGGTGGTACCATCTCCTCTCTCTACCCAATTTTTAGTTTCAGGACCTAACCCATATATGAAAATTTCTAAAAGATAATCCCTAAAAAAACCATGGTGAGGATACTTATCTAGCAAGTCTTTAAATCTCCACCAAGCACTATAAAATGGTTCTAAGTGTTGTTGGGAAAAATCTGCAATGATTTCTCTATGAACTTCCCAATACTTTTTTTGGATTTTTTAAAATTTTTTTATTTTTTTAATCTTACTAATTTTTTGTTTTTAAAGAAAAATTTTCAAGCTGAATAATGCTCAATTAATTGGGTTCCTATATCGTTGGGGGGTCACAGTAGACACGCTTAGAATTCTCAACTTTCTTAGGCAAGGGTGTTAGCCTTATGGTCGTGGGATGAAGTCCCAACGATGAGTCTTTTTGACAGAATCCAACAAATTTTACAATTACCCAAACTTACAAAACAAAGACAGAATGCAAAGCTTTTCTTTATCCGAAAAGAATAAAGTAGTGAGTGAAAAGCATCCGTCTGTTTTTTATTATTATTTTTATTCTTTTTTTAATTTTTTTTAAATTTTTTAAATTTTTTTAATAATAAACACACATATTAAAAATGCAAATAATTAAAATAATATTTACAAATAATAGGGATAGATTACTTACATGTTTAATTTTGCAATCTGACATAGCAACGACACCTCCTCGACAACGGCGCCAAATTTTTGTTCGATTCGCTGAAAATGTTTCTCTTTAAATGGTGGACGTTTGTAGTATTGAAAAGTTATCATATCCACAGGGAGGTGAAAATTTGTAACTCGACAAATTAATAAAAATAAACGTTCAAAAAGGCAAGCACTTTTTCAAATCAAAGTGTAAAATGAAATAAATATTTTTGTTGTTTTTATTTTATTTAATTCAAAATTTAAAGCATAAAATTAAAACGATGAAGCTTTGAGAATCCCTTTGTATGTTTTGCAACTAATATGAAATTTTAACTCTAATTAATAATTATCTAAAGCATTTGATTTATTATATCTTTTCTCATTAATTGTTAGCACTCTTTACTAATTATATAGGTTAACCGAGAGTGACAATATAGCAAGCCATAATGCAGTAAGGGTTTTCCTATAAAAACTAGCAAAATAATCATCTCTCACTAATGATTTAGTGCACTAATTATGAAAATTATAACCGCTGTTACTCAATTATAATTAACATAATTTTAAGATAGAAAAGATAATAACAAATCAAAATTAATATATTTTTATGGCATAAATTATTACGTTAATTTCGGCAGCACCTCGACTTATTAATTGGTTTAAGAATACACCATGATATCCTCTGTCTACAATAAATCAAGAATTACTAAACATTTACTGTGCCAGTCTATGTCTGTAATGTAGCAGAAACTCAACTTAATAAATGAGCATGACTTTAATATTATTAATATTAATTATGCAACACAATTAAATTACATAAAAAAAGCATGACTGAATTCATGCAAGAATTGGATAGCATAACAATATTAATAATAATTATTAAAAACATAAAGATATAATTTATTCCACAAAATATAAGCATTACAAAACAGATATAGAGATAAAATCCATACCAGAATACTATGCATACAAGATCATCTCTTTGTCTCACCAAACTATTTATACTAATTTAAGCATTATTTTATTACCTAAGAAGATACTATTGAGTCTAACTCAGTAGAAAGAAAAAGAAGAGGAAAGAGGGCCAAAGGCCCAAAGGGATATCTCAACTGAGGCAAATGCCTCAGTATTTATAGGAGCTTAAAATTACTATTTGTCATTTGTAATTATTATTTTTTTCTTGTTGAAACGTTGACAATTAGGATCATATTGATCCTTTTTCTCCTCTATTTCTTCGCGCTGGGCGTGTCCTCAGAATGCGAGAATTCATTTGTGACTCTCTGCTTCGCGGTGAATGGCAGCACTGAAACAGTGCAATCTAGTCCGTTCATTATGTGATCCAACGGCTTCCAGATGCGAATGAGAATGGGCACAGGTGGGACCAGTGGGATCGAGATTGAAGACCGTTAGATTAGTCTTGGTCATCACATTAGACGGCTAAAAAAATGGGAGCATGTGGAGACGATCGCACAAGATTGGACACGGCCTGAGATGCTCCTCTGACTCTCATTGCAGCTTTGTCTGCGTGTGAATTACACGCGCCAATCAGAGAACACCACGTGGACTGCACTCTGAGATTCGACTGACGCAAAGGATGACGCAACGACACGCGGACCTTGGTTAGACGGTTGAGGTCAATTTGGCAATGAATTCGACGGCTCTCGTGACGCCACGTGTCTCCTTTACATGAATCAAAATTTTTTAAGGATTTTTTATGCATTTTATGTTTGATTTTGTCCCTTTTTGCACCGTTTTGCTCCTTTTTTTCCTCCAGATTCTAAATCTAAAATTCACAAACATATTAGAATTAATTATTTTATAAACATAATATTTATAAAAATATTAAAATATTTATTTAACAATAAAATACACAAAATTAATTAAAAATAGACAAGAACTTATAAAATTTCCAGTCTTTTTCGGTTTAGCACAGATATGATTTTTATGACTTGAAAATATTTTTAGAAATTACTAAAAATATAGTAGTACATATTTACAAACTTAAAACATACTATCAAACACATTAAAACTCAAAATAAAATAACCACATATTATTTTTATGGTTTAACTATTTACAAACTAAACACTTAACACATCGAAATGACTCTAAAAATTATCAAAAATATTATTAAACATAAAAACATACTAAAAACACATTTTTAAACACATTTTCACACTAAGACACAAAAATACTTATTAACACAAAAATGTTATTAATTAGAGGATTTAATGATAAATAAAAGCATAAATAAATGATTTAAGCCTTATAAAATATACACTTTTACAGTCTCATCAATAGTGTTTGTGAAGTTTTAAGAAAATCAGAGTTTTAAGAATTGTATTCAAAGTTTTAAGATACAGTTTATAAACTGTTTTATATAATTATAAAGTAAAGTTTTAAGCTATGATTTAATAAATATTTCTTATTAAGTTTTAAGAAATGATTTGAAATGATTTTAAGGGCAAGTGTTGAGCGATGTCTCAACTTGAATGGCGACAAAGGTAGCATTAATTTTAAAGAATGTTCAAAAAAAAATTATTTCAGTATTTTTCTTACTAAGTAAGATTACTATTTATGAAACGATATTTAAGAAAGTAATGTGACTGTCTGAAAAAACGGGTCGTCATACTCCCTCCTCAAGCAATCTCATTTGTGCGGTCTCCACTACAGATCCACCAATCCTAGAAAGCCAACAGTCGTCGGCACAAAGCTCTTGCACCACACCACAACAACCATTCCACAAGGAGATCTTACACTGCAACAATATTTTGAATTTTTTTTAATATTTGTTTCTTTATCTTGGCTAGGCCATGAAATCTTATTTTCTTTTGCTTTTCTTTGATTCATTTTTTCTTTTTTTTTTTGTTGCTAATACAAATAAATGTTTTGGCAATTTTACCCCTTTTTTTCGTATTTTTCAAGTTTTTAGTTTGGTGACGCCTCCAGAAATGACGGTTTCCTATAAGTAACAACAATGGTATATGTGGTGGATTCCAGATACCGGCGTGTAACTGAGGTGGTATCCACACTATCTTTGTTGGCAATTGTTTGTTGGCAAAGTTCTTTTTTAATGTTTTTGAGATTTTGTTTGTAAAGTTCTACTTGGTAAGAAATCCACACTATCTACCAGATGCATCTAGAGTGACAAATTTTTCCAACAATTACCGCTTTATAAGGCTAGAATTTTGCACACCGTCTATTCCCGAAATAATTTTTTTTGTGGGGTCATTAATACCCTCAAACTATTATTTTCGATCCTAGGGAGCTATCTATAAATACCACCTTGCCCATCACTTCTCTAATTTCATCGCATTTATTCAGTCCCAACCCCCTTTTTCCCCTCACAAGCCACCATGTACTCATCTGATCCCAAGTCAACTTACGACAAGTACACAGTCCCGGCGCCAGCACAAGTCACCATGTACTCATCTGATCCCAAGTCAACTTACGACAAGTACACAGTCCCGGCGCCAGCACAGGCACCGGCGACCGACTACCCATCGACCGGCATCCCGGTGAGCTCCTACAGCGACAGCTACGGCTCCCAGCCATCCTATGCGGGCCCACTTCCCCTCCGGCCGCGTGATCCGGTCCCCTGGTCGACCGGTCTCTTTGACTGCTTCTCCAACGTCAGAAACTGTAAGCTTACTCGAATTCCTTATCCATAATCACAAAACTACAAGAACTTTTAGTCAAATTAATTAAACAACCAAATCTGATCATTTTTTTTTTCAGGCTGCATAACTTTCTGGTGTCCTTGCGTTACCTTTGGCCAAATTGCTGAGATTATAGACAAAGGATCCACATGTAAGTACTTTAACTTTTACACACACATATAGAGATCTTAATTAATGTTAAAGTATGATTAATGTCTTACATATGTATTATAATGAATTAGCTTGTGGAGCGAGCGGGGCGCTGTACACGCTGATTGCATGCGTGACGGGATGCGCGTGCTTTTACTCGTGCTTTTACCGGTCGAAGATGAGGCAGCAGTACGCTCTTAAGGATAATCCCTGCGGTGATTGCTTGGTCCATTGCTTCTGCGAATACTGCGCCTTGTGCCAAGAGTACCGCGAGCTCGAGAACCGCGGATTCAACATGCAAATTGGTAATTCATTCATTCATTTAATTATAGGTTCATTTATCTTCAACATCTGTCTCTAGAGTCTGTTCTGTTGTTGTTCAAATTTTTGGGTCTAATTTTCAGAATTTGATTTTTTGTGTACTAAAATTTAGTTACCAGAAAATTTGGGTTTGATTTTGTACTTGTTTTGCCTTTTGCCTTTTCCAAAGAAATAGTTGCAGGACCTTTTGATTTTGTGACTTTTGATTGCCTGAGAATTTGGAAGTTAATGTCTTTCTAACCTGTCATTGTTGGTCAAGTTTTTGCGTCTCATTTTTCTCATTAGAATTTAGAATTACACGGTTATTTAATTGTATCTTATTTTGAATTAAAGGTGCTAAAATTTGCCGGAGGATTTGGGTTTGAATTCAAAGGACTCTGATTTATGACTTCTGATTTTTTAGGAACTTGTCAAGAAACTTCATATATATTAGTCTTTGTCATCTTTTTACCTTGATTTTGGTTGAGATTTTTTTTTATTATTTGTTTATTTATTTGCCGTGTTAGGGACCGGCTGCTGCCGTGGTTTAGGTTCCTTTGTGACTTTCTCTTCCCTTGTCTTTTTATGTGCTTGTTTTCTTTTCAATGAAAGCTTGATTCAAAAAGGAAAGAAAGAAAGAACAAACCTAAGTTATGATCCAATAAAAAAAATTATTTAATATTAAAATTAATTAATGGTTTAGTGATGTACTGTCCTCAAAAAACTCTTTTTTTTTTTTTTTTTTTGCACCATGATTGAGATTGTTTTCAAAATAATGTTTTAAGAATAAAAAAAAAATTGAACAATTCTTTTTTTAACAGAAAAAAATGACATAAAATTTACTTCTTGTGGGGTTGACCGATGGACGATATTTTGACGTGGTTGGCTTTAGAAAATAATAATAATAATAATAATAATAACGTGTACACAGGTTGGCATGGAAACATAGAGGAAAAGAATCGTGAGCTGGCAATGGCTCCAGTCGTGGAAGGAGGCATGACTCGTTGACTCGTAAATTGATAGAAAGACTGAAAGAGATCAAGATGTTGTGCTATTATTACTAGACGTTGGGTTTATGTTATTGTTAGTCTGCTTGGTATTATGTTGAAGGGAATAAGACAACATATATAAATATATATAGCTGTGTTAGCATAAGTTAAAAGAAATAATTAATTAGTGGTTCTTGTCTTTTGACTTTATTTAAGAATTCCAATACTTTTGAAATGATTATGAACGTAAGTAGCAGAACTGATTATAATTAATTCTTTTCCCCCTTTTCTACTTTTAGAAGTAGAAGACAAGAACTAAGGATGAGAATTATTAGGTCGTTTTGATGACGAATCAGTTGGAACTAAGAATTGAAAATACAAACACTTTTGCATGTAAGAAACAACACTATTAAAATAGTGGTTTGGAACTACAATTTTAGCTAAGAATGCCTAATAATTTTTATATTATCCATTAGAATATTGTTTATCAAATGGTGGTTCCAGACAAATCAGACAGATGGATATTGAAAACGAATAAATGTAGTCGATTCTTATAGTGACCACCCTAATTCTAACATTAGTTTTTAGAAACCGAAGTCGCTAAAACATAACCCTAAAGAATTAATATGATGATTTTTTTTTAAAGTGATGGAGCATGACCTATAAGCTAAAACAATAATTTTAGACAATTAAATTTTGATCAAGTTTCATTAAACTTTTAATCAATCTAATCTGACAATTTCATTGTATCTTTTTGGTAATATATTTTTTTTTCCAGCCGTTGTTGCAGAATTTTTCTTTGTCA
Source organism: Artocarpus heterophyllus (assembly GCA_025403435.1). Classification (NCBI taxonomy): domain Eukaryota; kingdom Viridiplantae; phylum Streptophyta; class Magnoliopsida; order Rosales; family Moraceae; genus Artocarpus; species Artocarpus heterophyllus. The sequence goes on along the minus strand of CM046334.1, from coordinate 33,280,715 downwards.
AATTACAACTATATTTTGAGAGGAACTGATCTGATGGATTTTGGGTCTTTTGAATATAGTCGACATAATTTTAAGACACAACCAACTCACTGGGCATCAGATTATGCGACTACTGGTGTCTCATGCCGGTTTTTTTTTTTTTTTTTTTTATCAGTAATTGTTGCATTTATTAAACTCTTCTTCTTTTTGAAAAGCAACCAATCAAAGCAAACTGTGCAACAAAAGTGATAATAACATGTAAGAGTAATTCTTGGCATTTTTCTAGTTTATCTTCTACTCAAAAATGAAAGTAGCCAAACAAGGTATCTAATATCAATTATCAAATGGCGACAAAGAAAATTTAACATCAATTTTAAATGGGGAGAAATAAAATTTCACGTCAATTTCTTGTTAATGTCTATCATTTCTTGGACATTTTATGAAGTGGTATACATGTGCTGTTTTTTTTTTTTTTTTTTTTGAAAGGGTAAATATGTGCTGTTGGTGTCCGACCTAGACCCCCTAATTGGCAGCTGTGGTTTCCACCATTTTTTTAGTTATAAACAGTGTAAAATTCTCGCATACTATAATAACAATATAAAAAGAAAAAAAGCGTTACAGTATAAAGCTCTCACATGCTACAGTAAAAATAGTTCTAACCAATGGTTTTAACTACCTTGCCAAACACCCTTGTCTTTCTTTATTTATTTTTCTTTTAATTTTTTCTCAATAATTGAATTATACCATAGCTATGTGCTTTTCTTCCATGGTTCTCCGAGTTTATCTAGTGTGGAACACGAATCAGATATATTTTGTTTGACATGGAAACCACACAACCACTAGCCCAGGGGTTGTGGGCGTGGCCCCCTAGCATTTTTTTTTCTTTTTTTTTAAATATAGTTGTATAAAAATTAATAAACCTAGACCCATTATTAAAAAAAAAAAAACAAAAAACAATTTGTAGCAACCTCATTTTTTCGTTCTTTCCTTCTCTTTCCGTTTCTCTCAATAAAACATTTACATATTCTATTTTGCATCACAATCCCAACTAAAATAAACTACTACTACTACTACTACTACTAATAATAATAATAATAATAATAGTATGACAACAAAAATATTTATATTAAAAACACATATTAAAATAATACATAGAGAATTTAGAAGGAACCCGAAATTGTAGACAAGCTTAGCGGGTCCTCCCATAAATAGCTATTCTCTCTCAAAATACAAACAGTCATAAAAAAAAAAAAAAAAAAACAACAACATAATTTTTTTCTTTTTTTCCCTACGAAGCATTCCCACAATTGACTTTGATACTTCCACAAGAAATTAAGAAAATGCAATATATTACACACATGTTATGGATACGTTTCAAGAGTACAAAGCACTCCATATAATCAGCTATCCTAATCACACATGCATGGAGAATACAGGGGCATCGATAAACAAAAGATCAGACCTTAAACAAGATGCATTTCGAGTGTACTAGTTACATCGTCATATTAGCCATCCCAACACTAGAGTTAATGACTCTAAAGCTTTTAATAACATGTCAAAAAAATGCAAGATATGTAGGAGAACAGTTATTCTAGACATAAGAAATACAGACAAACATGTTGTGGGTAAAATCAAAAGATTACAATTGGAGGTTCAAATCCAATAGCCGCTTCTTGCTTTCTTTCTTCAAATCAAGCTTGGATGTTGCAGTGTCAGACTCTGGATGAATGGATTGCATTTTGTGAAGCAGCTCTTTTACTATTGAAGCAGTAATAAAAATTTATCTCCCCAACTCTACAACGAAGTTTTGTTCTATAGCATAATTTAAAAACTTTAAAAGACTATCATGAAAACCATTTACATTCAAAAGACCAATGGGTTTGGAGTGAATACTTAACAAACTCCTACTAGCAACTACGAATAACTTTTCAGGTGTGCCTAAACCACCAGGTAATGCTATGAAAAGTGTCAGAGTTATGGATCATGTTTTCAAGAAGCCTATGGATGTCCAAAACTCTATTTTCCTTACATATGGTTTTCCCACAGAGGTTCACCTCAACTAGGAGATGAGAAATAATCCCTATGACATGGTTACCCCTAGAGTGTGTTGTTGTTGCTATCTTCCTCATTAACCCTAAGTTACCTCTTCCATAAATCAGGATAATCTTTGTACATGTTAAGACTTGTCTTAAATATTTTGCCGCTTCTAAGTGGACTCTACCTTTATTAGGACTAGAACCACAAAAGACACTAAGGGTTGGAAGGTGGACTTGTTTGGTTTCTACGACAAACTGACTCTTTTTTTAACTATTTGATTTTTTTGAGTTTTTGTTTTAAGTGTGCTCTTCCAAAACATTGAGTCCTAAATGAGATCTTAAAGAAGATAGAAATGCCAAAGGACTAAGGAGTTATGAGAGGGTGGTGATAGCAGATTACTTTAGAATCTAAATAGAATATATGCAGATAAGAAAAGAAAATACAATATGATATTGTACAAATTAAAAGTGAGAAAATAAGATATAGACATGTTAGAAAACGTTGGACCAAATCCAAATAACTTTGAAAAAGTAAACACGCAATCGGACCTAGCAAGACTCGGACTCTACAACTTTTGACAATTGAAAACAAAATGACAAAAGAAACTCTGATATGACCATTCAACTTTTTGACAAACGAGCACTGAATCTAAAAAGTTGTCATAAATGACAATGTATTGTAAACTTTTGAAAAAGTAAGACATAAATCTTGAAAAGTCTAGGTAGATTTAAAAATTTCAAACATATTACAGTACAACATGTGATGCATCTGGCAAGATATTGTTCTTAAAAGAAAAAAATAAAATAAAAACATACACTAATCATTCAATAATTACTGTAACAATCTAAAACAAACAAATATTCAGGACACAGAAACACACTTTTTTTACAAAAAAAATAGACATAATTTATTAAACATCTACTGTAACGATTTCAAAAAAACAAACACTCAAACGACCTCTATGGATTGAGGATTTACTTCCTATCTAGATTTCTTATAATCTAGAAAACAGGGTCTTTAAATGTCACGTTCCTATGGCATTGTCTTTTTGCGTGGAAGTTGGCCCAAAGTTTAGAAATTGTCCCTTGGACATATCCACTTGGATGGTTTTGCAGAGAAGCATGGAGGTCATCTAAGTTCTCTTTAGAAAGTCCATCCTTGCATAAATTGATTTTATCCTCTCTATTTACTGACATAAATCCAATCGAAGTACATTTACCGTTACAATTTTATGATCAACATTTGATACATGTGAGCTCGATGGCACAGGCTCTTCTTTTTATCGCACTACAACTAGTACCTATACTTAGTAGGCCAGCGTCTTGATTGAACTCACTTGATCGAATCTTTTCTTCTATCAACATCCTCACATCACTAGGATGCCAAAAACGCATGAGGATCCTTAGTTGAGTGATCCTAGACTTATAATTCTTTTTGAGAAATTTTTGAGAATGTGATAGGAAGTATTTCCCCAAATGTTGGTACTTTAGGTCCATTAAAAAAGAAAGAAAAATAAAGAGAAAAAATCAAGGTAAAAATTGTAGATGCTTTTTTGGAATTTGAAGGAGATTTGAGGCTTGATGGGTAATCTGGGTGAGGATTGAGAAGAATTGAGATAGAAATTTGTAGAATTCTAGAAAACTTTTAGAAAGAGAAAGAAGAAGAACTAGAGAGAAGGGAGAGGATTTAGAGTGACAGGGAGGAGTTTAGAGAGATAATGAGCTCATACAAAATGAGCTCTGATGCACAGTAATAAGATATATAGACATAGAATGGGCACTATGTTGGACACGTGTGAGAAGTTAACTAGGTATATATATATATATTGTTTTTTTTTACATGTTTGGGCTGATTCAAATTGGGCCAGACCCAATTCGTATGATCGAAGATGGTTTAGGCTTGGTTGGGCTAAACTGGCCTAATTGTTTGTATAAAAAAAATGGACCCAACCAATAAATCCTAGCTCCGTCACTATGGCACAACATGACATGTGAAAGTAAGAAGAGTCTCAGCATAAGGGGCAAAGAGTATGGTGTTTGTTGAGAAAACTTCAATGCTTCAGTCAGCATACTATTAAAATAGTTGTGTAACCTCTATAAATAGATAAACTACCTATTTGTTGTTGTAGAGTATTTGGAAAGTACTTGGAACTGAGAGCTAAAACTAAAAATATTGTAATATGTAAGAGCTTTACACGGTAGCATATGAGGGCTTTACACTATTTGAGTTATGTAAAACACGTTATTTTAAATGGAAATTGATTATGTTAAATTTAACTATTAGTATGCTAAAAAAATTTTGTAAAATTTTATTTTATCACAAATATGTTTAATTTTACTTATTTTATTCAAAATTTTCCTACATACATTTTGTCAAATTACAAAAATACCACTATACTTTCCATTATTCGCCAAGATGCCATTTTTGGCATTGCTGTTATGCTTCCATACACACATTTCTGTATCTTTTCTTTTCTTTTCTTTATTCTTCGTCCTTTCCTTCTCCTCACCCATGTCTGCCCATACACATAGAGAGACGCCAAGAAATCAAACTCAAAATCTAGTCTATTTTCTACCAAAATTCACAAAAACAACCTCCTACAAAATCTTAAGTCAATGAAACTAGAGGATTTTCAAGATCAAAGAACATTTTTGAGCTAAGTTTTAAGGTTAGATTTTTAAAACTCAAACTTTGATTTAAATTATGATTTGAGCATGCCAACTTTTAAAAATTAGTTCTTGATGATTGTAGACTATCTATAGATCATTTTTTATGCTTACAAAGCTGTTAAAAAACCAAATTTTGGAGAAAAGGAATGAGAAACCATGAACTGGAGTTTTGGAAAAATTTTCATAACAAAAATGATAATAGTATCCAAAAGAATGATGTACTGCAGCTACGTTGTTTATTATAGCTTGAATAGTGCTAATGATAAGATGATGTTTCACTAAAAATTACATTGTTTACTATAGCAAACGTTGTTATTGTAGCTAACATCATTTTACTTTAGCAAACATTGTTTTATTAAAGCAGACCCAATTTTCATGCATATTTATGGTCAAATTATTTATGAGGCATACTAATAAATATATTGACATAATGATAATTTGAACATGGATATTGATAGGATAATTTCTAACTATATACGACCAAAGGTTGTTGAGGTATTTGGAGCATACATAGTGATGGTGACAAGCTAGAGGTTATCAGTAGATAACTTGCTAATGAGGTAGAGATTATATTACTCTACTTTCTTGAGATTTTATTTAATAAAAATTAGTTATTTGTTCTGCAAGATAATTTATATGTTATTTAATTAATTTCATTATATATATAAATTGGAAACACAATACTCTAGACCCATCCTGTATTGTACAGTGAGGTCATAGTGATTTGACATGTTTTATTTAATTTTAAAAGTCATGATTAGATAATACAAACTCTATACATATTAGTAAGGATATGCGAGGATGGTGAGAAGCAAAGAGGGCAACATATATGTTCTTAGGGACGTATGCCCTAAAAGGTAAATAGGAGAAGGCGTCAGCGCACCTTTGAGTCAAAAGTCATAGAATGCGCTGTACAGAAAATGTCTTGGTGAGGATCTGGGACTTGATGTCCCCTCATCGACAACTCATGGTTCGATATATTGAGTTATCAAGCATGCCTTTTGGGGTTTTGTTGAGTAGAGAGACGCAAATTCTCAATTTCTTTATGGATGCCAAAAAAAGTTATTTGATTATGAATAATATTATATGATATAGAAACATGGTAACGTTATCTGTAGAGCATCCACCATATATGAACATAATGAAATTGTTATAAATTAGATAATATTATGTTTGGAAATAAACTAACTATGCAAGTCTTAATATGGTAAGTGGCAAAACCAAAAGGTGAGTAATGGTTTACTGAGCATGTTGCATCCCTTTATATTTTCAAATTTTCAGGATTTATATAGTGTGAGGTGACAATAAGAAAATAGTTAAGGAAATTATCTAGCTATGTCCAATTGGAACTGCTTTATTTGTTAAAGATATTTTTCTTTATGATGCAAGTATTTTATGTTTCTATTTGTGACTGTATTAAGTTATCTTTAGGGTTAGAATAATGATGATAGATTTATAATATTAAAATTAAAGGTGCTACATCAAACTATGGTTTTGTTGTTTTTATGTTTTCTTTAATTTTTAGATTTTTTTTCAAGGCCCAAGAAAATATTTAGAAAGTTTTAATGTTTTATTTTATTTTCTAGTTTTCTATTTAGTTTATTAAAACTACTAATCTCCACTTGGAACTAATGAGTTAGAACTAAGTTTATCAAACACCATATTTGGTTTTCTAAAATGATTTCATAGACAATATAAGGAAACTTGGTGAAAGTGAAGAACATATATAACAAAAATTTTCATAAAATACAATTATAGATGACATTAATTTAATGCTTATTAAATATATATACAATTTTATGCTGACCTAGCGATTAGGTCGAAATCTTCTGTAGGAATTATTTTCTAAATGAAACCCACCACCATTAATGTCTAGTCCTAGGCACTGAACAAACGTACATGTGGGCGTAGAAGGAATTAGGTTTTTCTAAGATCACTTTTCTTTCTATTGGTCTCTTAAAAATTTCGAGACATTAACATAGTGAGACTAATGATGGAAGAACTCTTCTCCTCTTTTTCTCTCTCTTCTACACGCCCATGCTAGGGAAACTAGCAGAATTTTACAATCTAACCAAAACTTTTGATTATGCGGTAGATTTTTTTTTAAATCAGTAATTGTTGCATTTATTAAACCTTTCAGTCTTTTTGGAGAGCAATCAATCAAAGCAAACTGTGCGACAAAAGTGACAATAACATGTTAGAGTAATTCTTGGCATTTTTTCTGGTTTATCTTCTACTTAAATGAACAAGTAGCTAAACAAGGTATCTAGTATTACTGGGACAAATAAAATTTCACATCAATTTCTTATAAAATTCTATCATTTCTTGGACATTTTATGAAGCGGTATACATGTGTTGTTGGTGTCCGACCCTCTTTCTTTCTTTATTTTTCTTTTAATTTTTTTCTCAATAATTGAATTGTACGTGAGTCTCTCCTTTTCTTCCGTGGTTCTCCAAGTTTATCTAGTCTGGACACGGATCGGATATATTTTGCTTGACATGGGAAACCGCACAACACCAAAGAGTTTCAGTGTAAGGGGCACACTAGTATGGTACTTGCTAAGAAAACTATCGATGCTTCAGTCAGCATTAAATCAGAATAGTTGGGTAATCTCTGTAAATAAATAAAAGTAATCCTATCCGTCGCGAATGGGTCCTTTCCCAGTCCTATATGGCGCGGGCCCAATGTGGCATTAAAAGTAAACCTTTTCAAAAAAAATTTAATCTTTTTTTTTCTTCCAATCTTTTAACGCCCTTTGCCCCGTCGTTTTCCCCATTGAAGAACATAATAGAGGTAAACCGATGGAAAGCACTTCACTAAAAGGGGATTGAAATGCAAAAAGTTCCCTTCTCCACTGCAAAGTTTATTGAAGTTTATATCTACTTTTTGCTCTCTTTTTCAAACAAAAATTGTTTTTTTTGGCTCTAAAACCACTTTTTCTATATGAGACTGATTATCTACATGACGGACTTAAAAAGAAAAAGTAATTAAAAAAGCAATTTTGATGAAAAAAATCTCCAAAGAGAAATACAGATCTGAAATAAAAAATTAAATTATGGCATCAACCCAAAACTTTTTTTCTTTTAGGATATATTTTTTGATCTATTTGTTTTATTTTGTTTTTTAACCATTTTGCACATTACACATAGAACTCTAATCTGTTATACTCGTGTTATATTTGTTTTAAACTGATCACTTTATTACCTGGGGGATTGAAATTGTATATTTCATAAATTAAAGGGTAATTAGACCTTAAAAAGTAAACGTCAACTGTCAAAGTAAAAGAAATGCATATTTTCATAAACTGTTTCTAAAAATTTTTTATCTTAAATCTTTAAGTAAAATCTTCTCCCATTTATTTTTTATTCATAACTTACATTATAAAAACTTTAAGTAACAGTTTAATACGTGCAAATCACATGTTCCTCAACTAGTAAATAAAAGACGCAGGAGTTACTACGGTGATATTAAAAAAGTGACATAAAATTATATATTTTTTGACCGTTAAATCTATAAAAAAAAATAATTCATATCATTGGTCAAGACCCAAGACTCTTAACATGAACAAAAGAATTGGGTCACTCTACCAAAAAGTAGAGGCTAGGGAGGATCACGTGATCAATGCCCACCCGTTATACTTTTTAAGTTTCGAGGACACGTGATGCTCATATATACTAAAGACCACTCACTCACAAGTCACAACTCACGACAATAGACAAACCATCAGAGAGAGACACAACACAAGACTTGCTCCTCTCACGCTTGCTATTTTTATTTTTTGATTCAAAAGGTACTAATATTAAGGAGGCCAAATCAGCCAGTGGCAAGTCTTTTCCGCTGGACATATTGAAACGTCAGAATTTGGAACTTGGGACGTTTGAGATTTTTCCTAATTCGCTAACGAGACTTGAATTACAAACCGCAACCGAGTGCAGCCCATATGTGTAAAAAAATTGAGACAAATTTGAGATTTTCAGACTGAGACATGCTAGCACCAGCAGGATATATTGGACTCGTAGATTCTAGTCAAACATTTTTACACCTTGTTTTAAGGAATTGTAGTCCATGATCTTAAGTTAATTGAAATGGCCGGTATGACATTGATCTTCAAGCAAATATCTAATAAGCTTGTTCCGTTGTTATGATGGAAAAAATACAAGCGCAATCGGTAAATCTACACCTCATTCTTTTAAGGTGTAGACGTAAAGCTAGATTCTCTACCTTCAATTAAACAAAATTAAAAAAAAAAAAAAAAAACAACTCTATGCAGGGAGGCTTGGCATGGGTTCAAACTTTAAATTATCCACGCCAAACTCCTCTCTAAGCGCTATTTAGGGAGAAAAAGGACAAAAAAAAAATCCGTTTAAGCTTGAATAAGGGCCGACTAAGTTTGCTGAGAATTTAAAAAAACTTTGACTACAGTGATTAATTATATTTAGGGTGTTTAGAAGAATGGTAAGAACCATTGGTTAGAATCATTTTTTACTATAATATCTGAAAACTTTACACTGTAATGATTTTTTCTTGTTATTGTAGTATGTGAAAGTTTTACATTGTTTATAACTAAAAAAAAAAATAATGAAACCCTTGTTACCAAACAAAGGGTCTCCACATAAATGAAGAGAAACGGACCATTACCCACATGGAACAAGGAAGATAAGATAAATGCGAACGTAAGTACATATAGCTGCGAACGTAGGTACATATAGCTCCAATTAGTTGAACTCTCAGCAATATATATGTAATAACATTTTCTATTTTTTTTTATATATATATATATATATGTTTGTGTGTGTGTATATATATATATATAAATAATAGAACATGTTATTTTACCCGGCGGTTCAGAACCTTGTTAGAGATTTAAAAAAGGTGGGCCCCACATGGGCCCACATACTTAGTTTAGCTCGTTTGGATCTATAGGGGTGCTCAAAATAATATTATGAGTTTCCATTGACTGATTTCCAAAGTCATCTAATAAAGACAAATGCAATCGTGCATGCTGCAAACAAGGCATTAGACAGCCAAAGCTGACTATTTTGTTGAGAGAATCAAAGATTAAAAAATGACTCCTCATGCATGTGACATGTTTGTTGCGTAGCGAGAATATCTCGACTACTGTTTTTAGCCGAAGGCCTTCTCCAACAAGCAACAACTACAAATATTAATTAATATTACCGATGCATGACGCATGCCCTGCTTATCTAAAACCTAAATTACAATAACTATAAATATCGCTAATCTATACTAATTATTCTCTTTCTAGCTAGTCAAGGCCTCGTTTTAAATTTTTATGGTTGCAAACAACACATTTAATAGAATTATTGATAACTAGTATCTTTGATAAAAAGAAGATTTGCAAGTAGGGGTGTTCGCAGGCGGTTTGAGCAATTTTTTCCTCCAAATTACTAGTCAAACCAAAAATTAACCAAAAATAAATGTTATTTTTGGGAGGCTTAGGCAGACTGATATTTTTAATGAAAACCCAACCAAACCAAACTACTCATAAAGTAGTTTGGGCGGTTTGTGTTTAAGATTTAATAAAAAAAAATAATTCACCTAATCTACATCAAAGTAAAATATTTAAAAGTTTACCGTTCAAAGTTTTAATACAAATAAAAAAAATTACCTTTAAACTTGAACTAAAGTTATTCGCTTTTGTTGATAAATCTCTCCTGCTAATGTCCTCAATCGACGCTCACAAACTCTGCATGAATGGATGACTTATCTACAAAGAATAAAGATAAAATCCATATGAGCTATTTTTTTTACAACTTGATAATGTAATAAATAATCAAGTGAGAAAGTAAAGTTGTTTACCTGGCTCAATTCCTGAATAAGCTTCCAAGTCTGCTAATTGTGGTTTTAGATCCAGTGGGAGGCTAGAAGATCTCAACCAATTTTGAGTACAAATCAATGCCTCTACCATTGGTGGACTCAATGAACTTCAAAAAGAATCAAGAACTCGACCACCAGTGCTAAATGCTGACTCAGAAGCAACACTTGACACTTAAACTGCTAAGATATCACGTGTCATTTCTGCTAGAATAGGATACATAGAAGCATTGACCCTCCACCAAACCAAAATGTCAAAGTCCCTATTCTTTTGATCTTCATCTGCTTCAATCAAATATTTCTCAAATTCACTTGCCTTATCATACACATTTATCAATGAGTATTGCAATTCATATTCTTGCTAGAAAAAGTCACCATCCCTTGCCCAATCGGTCCTCTATAGGCGTCGCCCATCCCTTGCCAACAACCTCAATGACCCACTCAGCACCAACGCAATGGGAAGCTCACAATGGGAAGGGGCTCGTGATGGGAATCTCCACGTAGATCTTGATAGAAAGGGAAGCTCACCGTTAGGAGTGGGCTTGGCTAGTCGGGGTGAGGCTAGGTTTGTCGGCGTGCGGTCTGGGTGGGTGGGGAAAGGGGGGTTGGGCCTTCAAGGGTGTCTAGGTTCGTCAGAGTTAGGGCTGGGCTGTAACGACTCGCCTACTTGGCCGTTACTTAACTTGAACATAATCGTAATCTCAATATACTTTAACATAAAGTACTGAAAATTACGGAATAAAAATTTTCCTTTCAAATACATTGTAAACCTTGACTTAATCTTTACAACTTCATACATAACAAGTGAAAATATATATTAAAAAAATAACTTGTATAACATTTGCAAAAACATTGCAAGTCATAACTTGTTCTCTTTAAAACTTATTGCATAACAAATACAACTTAAAACTTATAACTTAAACAGTAAATCATTATGCATTAACAAAATGCAAAAGTACTTTAAACATAATTATTTCAAATGAATTCTTGATAATAAAGAATTCGTAATATATAATCTTGAAAGAAATATTATTCATTTTTCAAAACATAATTTCGTAAACTAACATATTAACATTATATTCTCAAATATGAAAAGAAATCACATAATAATCATAACGATTTAACGAAATCATAATTCGTAAAAACTTAATTTTTGTATACTTCACAATATCAATTTTCTTAAAACATAATCATAATAATTTTCTTGAAACATTCCCTTTGAACATAAGAATAATTATTTTAAAAAACCACTTTCTTTAAAGCATTTCTTTATGTAAATAAAACTATTTAAAAGAAATTTAATTTAAATGATGGAATAAAATCATACTAAATGCTTTTTAAAACTTCCTTAAAACTATCGTAATAATTTCTCAAAGCATAATCGTCTAAACTTTAATTAATAAATTCATAAATCATATTCATAAAGTTCTTTCTTTTAAAATGTTTTTCGTTAAACATTTCAAATATGTTTTTCATAAAACGTCCTTCATTAACCTTTCCTTGAAAACATAAAAATGTTTTTCATAAACAGTTAACGTAAAACAAAACATGCATGAATTCGTAAATTAATAATGCAGAAATATTACATTGCGTGGGCGGTGTCCACACACATCTTTACTATTCGTACGTCGCTTAGCACTACCCATCAATGTCGTTGATAGGTTTTCTTACCTACAGCATGAACATACTTAAATAAGCTTTCGCTCCGTAAGTAGGAAATCAGTCTCGCAAAACATAATTAAAAATAATTTTAATAAAAATATGCACGAACATTTTATGTTGTCTTGTTAACTTGTTTTATGCTTAATTATGGACATCCTATAATCATCCATTTCTTTCTTTAACTCTTATCTTTGTTCTATAACTTTCTTTATCTTATAACTTTAGTGTTCGTACCAACATCATTAATCATGAGATCATAAACATGATGTTTACCTTGTGGAAGACTTGAGATGCTTCCCCTTGTAGAAGACTTAAGATCATCAAACTCGGAGGTCATCTTTAACTTTACTTTGAGTACCTCACAATTAAGGAGACTGGTACGACACTTCTTATCACTTTCACTTGCCTTATTATGTGAATACAGTATGACTTAACACTATATATCATCACAATTATGTAATCATAAATCATAAATCGTAAGCATACTTAACTTGAGAGTGACTAAACAATATGTTCAAATATTGCATTCATCACACATTAATCATAACATCATCGTAGCATATCATATCATGGTATAACATAACATAATAAATCATAACATAACACCCATTCTAACATAAAATAGTGTAATAATCACTGATCATGTATTTTCATAAATTTTTATGAAAGCATTTAAAATAATTTATTTTTAAATGGTTCATACTGTAGGCAAGATTCTTATTTATTTGAACTCCGAGCTAAGCGAGTCTAGTTATACCTCGCTATATCTACAATATGCGAAGCATCCTCTGCAGTGCTCATTGAGCAACCATGAATGGCTAGGAATGCTTCCTAGAGATCATATTTTGGACTCCGTTACTACAGTTTGAATCTCCTTGATCTGCATGCAGTCGGTACCAGATGATTTTCACCAGAGTGGAATTAGCTTTAACGGAGGTCACCATCGTGTTCAGAGCGTCGAAACGAGTCGAGAGGCAGTCTCGGATTGTCGATTGGAGGTCCGGATCACAAAAACCCAAAGTCACCGCTGACCGACCGTTGACCGACTTTGATGGGCATTGACCAAACTCTGTTGGCAGCTGGGCTTGGACCTACCCCCCCTAAATTAACCCTTTTGAGTCCAATGGCAGTGTTAATTTCACCTAATTCTGCCTCTACCATAGCATATCGTGAGGTACAACGTCGGTAGAAATGGATGAGCTCCGATCTTGATTCTCCGGTTGTGGAAACCCGAAATTGGCTGAGGGTTTTTGCTACCCATCCTCCTCTAAGTGTTTCCCCCATGGTTGGGCTCCTCAACATCACGTGGAACGATGGTTCCAACATCACCACAGTGGCGCGCGATGGTGGTAGGTGGGCGGAGCAATTCGGCGACTGTTGAGGTGCAACTATGGGTGGGTTTTATTCCTCTCGTCATGATGGTCATGTAAGAACAAGAATCACGTCGATCGGACGTCGAACAACAAAGATATCTTGTCGACAAATTTGGGTTTCTCAGCCACTTTGGGTGGCGCGTGCGGCTTCCTTCGATGGCTTTTGGGGCGGCATGGCACCTCGTTGGACTCAGCTCATTGAGAGCTTTCCATTGGTGCAGGAGATGTCGAAAACAGAGGCCAAAATCTTGGACTGAGTTTTGAGGAGAAAGAGAGAAAATGTAGAGAAAGTAGAGAGAGAAAGAGAGTAGAGAGAGAATTTTGATTTTTTTGGATTTTTTTTTGCACTTTTATAAAAAAACACAGTCTAATTTTGTGTCATGTTAGATTGATCAAATTTGATCTGTACCATGACTGTACACTTAACTATACTCTTTCTGAACTAATATCATACATAAATTTTCACATAATCATGGTAAGTTAGGAAATTTCACTTTTATCATATGGTCTCAATTTAAATCTTTTAAATTGAGATTCTTGTAATTGCCACCACTATGGCTCATACAAGAAATTAATGAATCATAAATTTTTAGTTTAGCACATTAAAAATAACTATTTTAATGCACTATTATAACATTTCAAGTACTTAACCCAATAATTTTAGAAAAATCCCTAATTAATCATGATTATTAATTTTTAGATTTTTTTCGATCGTTACATGTGCTGGTCAGGGTGGGGTTGGGTTTCGTCGGAGGGGGGCGAGGGCCTGGGTCCATCAGGGTGGGCCGTTGCCGGCAAACTGGCCTCACCGGAGGCCGGAGCAAAGGAAGAAGAAATCTTCCTAGTGTTTTATCGATAATATTAAAAAATTATTAATATATTAATAATTAGTTTTTTAAAATTAAATTCAGGTTTTATTTATGTTAATAATTTTTTTATTAAAAAAGTATTTGTGTTTAAAAATATGCCATCATATACAACCAAACATAGTTTTAAAAACAATTTTGGCACATTTCTTAAAACATTTTTATTTTCAAATTTTTCTAAAAACAGAAACCAAAATGAAAACACTACCAAACACGGGGCTTAACTTTTCTAAATAGTTTTGTTAATGCTTTATATCTATTTAGTCCAAACATAATATCACATTATAATATAGAATTCTTCACAGCATTTTACACCATATAATTATATTTAGGAAATTTACATCGTATGGCATGTTTTTTGCCTACTAGTAGAACAAGTTTTTTCTGCTGTCGGATAAAGTTTTAAAGGTTAGATTTATGAGTGGGAGTATTTTTATATAATATGATATTCACTATTCTTGTATACCTGGCCGTTAAAAAATTAATTCAACGGCTAAAAAGACTTGGCGTATTGATAAGGAAAATAGTACTACTTGTAAAAATTTCCATTTATATTATTCATCTTAAATGCTTTCACACTTTGTAACCGTAAAAACAAATATTCATCAAGATTCAAGGGATCAGATGGATCTCATCCGTGTAGCTTTTCTATGAGCTCATTTAGTGTTTGGAAAGAAGAACCACCTTCTTCAACTGCCCTTTTGGCAACGCCACCTAAGGCCTTTGCTCTCTGTCTGACTTTTTTGCCCTTTTCTCCTGACCCCATCAGCTCCTTCACGTCTTTACAGATCGCCTGCCTCGAAACGACAACGTTTTCCAGCCCAATACCACTCCCTTTCCTAACCCTAATCCCCGCACCAAGCCCTTCAACGACAATCTTTGCGTTGAGCGACTGCTCGGCGATCATCGGCCACGCCAAGATCGGCACTCCGGCCGATAAACTCTCAAGAACCGAGTTCCACCCACAGTGACTCAGAAACCCTCCGATCAAACTGTGGGACAATATTCGTCGCTGATCCACCCAACTAGACACAATCAAACCCTTGTCGTTGATCTCCTCTTTGATGTCGTTTGGAGGAGTCCAAGTCTTGGACCTCACCACCCAAATGAAGGACACTCCAGACTCATTCAGCCCATAAGCCACCTCGTCTAGCTGAGCGTCTGACACGTCGGCCTGCGTGCCAAAAGACACGTATATCACCGATCCTGATCTTGATTGATCTTGATGATCATGAAGCCATTTCATCGCAGAATCAAACAGTTGGTTTTGGTTGTAGTAGTTATTAGTAGCAATACTATCAAACAAGTTAAGAGGGCCCACACACCAAGCTCTAGCTCCTTGTGTATAGAAAGACTCAAACGACGAAACTTGACCCATTTCAAGTTCAACAAAGGTGTTAACAATAACACCCCAGCTATTAACATCGGCTTCCCCGATCTCTTCAAGGAATTGAGTTACTTGGTTGTGAACATCTGAGGAATTCTTGACCTCCTCAGGCAAATCCGAAACAGTTAGAACGAAAGGAAGTGTCATACCAGGCAAGTCTATGGGATCGGAGACAGACTTTGCATTCAACTGGGGTTTGTGCACCCAACAGGTTTTACAGATGGCCATGGACAAAGCTCCCATTCCATGGAAGACAAGCCTTGGGATGCCAAAAGCCTGGCAGACCTTGAGAGTGAATCCCAAGAAGAAGTCGGATACGACACAAAGAGGAAGGCCGTTTTGCGAGTCTTTCATGGTCTGTAGGAGTTGCTCAAAGGGCTTTTGGAGGTGTTTGGTGGCCATGAGGAAAATGGGGTGGAGATCGATGGTGGGAAGTTGGGAGGTGTTCTCGCAGCCGTTTGGGAGGCCATTGATGTTGGTGGGAAAGGGAAGCTCCGTGAGATGGATATTGTGGGAGTGGCGATGATTGGAGATGTTTTTGAGGATTGATGCGGCGTTTGATGGGGTTGTGACAATTGTCACTTTGATGTTTTGAGAAGAAAGGGCTTTTGAGAGGTCTAGAAGTGGAAGAGTTTGGCCTTGAGCCATGAAGGGGAAGATCACAACGTAGGCCTTCGACGCTGGTGCCATACTTGATCATGTATAAAATATATATGATCACTCTCTCTCTATATATATATTTTTATACCACGCAGCAGGATCAAACCCTGCTCTCTCTGTCCCAACCCTACCCCGGTACCCCAAGACCAACATGTCTTGGGCACATATATATATATATATATTGAGTCTTGTATCTATATGTTCCATTTTGAATTTGAACTCTAAAGCCCGAAGTTTTCATGTATATATATAGCACCAGGTAATCTATACATGCTGAGATTGAGCGATTGCCTTATAATTCAGTCAAAGAGGAGAAGAAATTAAAAAAAAAAAAAAAACAAAAGAAAAAAAATCTAGAAAAGGAGTAGGCGGCGTTTGCCAATTGCCATTTCATGTGGACAGTTGTGGCCATGCGCATAATTAATGCTAGTATTTGTATATTTCAATAATTGCTGATATATATATATATATATATATTTTTTTTTTTGAGTCTTGTATCTATATGTTCTATTTTGAATTTGAACACTAAAGCCTGAAGTGTTCACTCATATATATAGCACCAGGCAATCTGCACATGCTGAGGTTGAGCGATTGCCTTATAATTCAGTCAAAGAGGAGAAGAAATAAAAAAAAAAAAATCTAGAAAGACGTGCGCATAATTAATGCTAGTATTTGTGTATTTCAATAATTGCTGACGTATATATATATGTATATTTTGAGTCTTGTATCTATATGTTCTATTTTGAATTTGAACTCCAACACGTATATATATAGCACCAGGTAATCTGCACACGCTGAGATTGAGCGATTGCCTTATAATTCAGTCAAAGAGGAGAAGAAATAAAAAAGAAAAAAAAAATCCAGAAACAGAGTAGGGGGCGTTTGCCAATTGCCATTTCATGTGGACAGTTGTGGCTATGCGCATAATTAATGCTAGTATTTGTATGTTTAAATAGTTGCTGATATATATGTGTATATATATATATATATATTAATTCCCAATAAAAGCGTTTTGACTATTACGTATTGACTAGTAATAATTCGGATTTTAACACTTGAAAATGCAATAATTCTGGTATTAACGTTTAATATCAACAGTGATATCTTTTGAGCGGCGGTCAGATATTCCAATATATGCATATGTATCTCCAGTATATATAAATTGCCCAATATTTTCAATTAATATTATATATGGATAAAATCATGCTCCAAATTTAATTAACATTTTTGTAATCCCTAAACAAGATAAAAGGGATAACATTTTTTTAATGTGAATAAAATAAGAAAGATATAATTCATATGTAATTACTAATCATCATGCACGACGATTATTTACGTTTAGCTGCAACTTGCTTAGACGGCATTCAATTTCTAGATAAGGTTTGCGCGTCGTAGTTCGTAAGTGGAGGAATATGTGGATACTTTTTGCATTTAGTCTCATTCGGTAGTTTTTACATTTCTGCTGAATTCGGTAGTTTTTTACATAGTATATTTTTGTAACCCACTTTGGTTTTTTTTGACTTCTGTTACACATGGAAGATGTTAAATTCCAAAGTAGAGTAATGCATACTACTTTTTTTTTTTTTCCAGTAAACCATATATTTAAAAATGGTTTTATACAATTTTAAAGTCATTACCACATAAAATAAAGGACTTGTTACATTTGACATAAAAATCAATGCCCCTAAAAATGTCATTCGTTGCTTCAAATGAATAAATAAATAAATAATAAAGTGAATGGCCACATTTCAATGTGAGAAAGGTTAGCCTTGTCCGACCAAATAGGACGGACCATTCAAAGTGGTCGGCATTGTCCGACCAGGAACGTAGAATATTGCCGACATTGAAGGAAGCGTGCTCACCCGTCCATGGAACACTGAGCACTTGAAGAGATTCTACTGTTGACCCAGGAGCCAGACCCCTTTTTTGACCTCGACTCTAATGGATATTCTTTTTGTAAACTCTATAAAGATCTGCCGACCAAATCGATAAATAAATGTACATCAATGAATGAATACAAATTCAAGAGTTCTCTCTAAATAAGAGAACAAAAAATGGACCAAGACGACAGTATAGTTCGAGCACAGGCTACCTTTTTTTTTTTAACTCCAACCTTGGGGAAGGCCACTTTAACTCCCAACCGGGGAGAGGGGCATTTTAACTCCCAATTGGGGGCTGGTCGGCATAAAAGCCTACCATAGGTGGACTTAACATACTAGTTTACCAGTCCAATTAGACCATGGACTACCCGACTTGGGCACACCGAGTCCAAGTAGACCCGGGGACAAAAACGCCCGACCATAACTAGGCTTGTAGGATTCCTAAAGGACTCAACAATTCTGGGGGGTACAGGGGTATTATGACACCACACCTCAAATCCGAGCAAAACATGCTCAAAAAAATAAAAATAAAAAGAGCAAAACATGCTTGAAAAGAGCAAAGTATGCTAAAAAATAAAAGAAAATAAAATAAATTCTAACAACTCAATACTTCAGAAAATTTGAATGCATATTATATAAATAAATGTCTTGAAGAGGTACAATAACTAGGCACCTCCCATAGCCGAGCACAAACAAACAAAAAAGAAGAGGGAAAATGAGAACTGAAACCCTGAGCGTCAAGTCGAGTGTTGTCCTCGGCGTCTTCAATGTCCAAGTCAACTACAACTTATGCCACGTTCTGCTTCTACCCACCGCCATCCTGCTTGGCTAGGGCTCCTCGTTCTCGTCTCCCTCCTTACCTCCATCCTCCTCCTTCTCGAGGTTGACAACAAGCAACCAATCAAAGGCAACTGCCTCAGGATGCTTTGCCAGGATGTAGCCTTGCAGGTCCTTCATCCTAAGGAAATAATTGTCGGAGAACTCCTTTGTGCATTTAAAGTCCTTCACTGCCTGGATCAACCTGCTCAGCAGCTCCTCCCCAAGGAAACTCTGGTGCTTCACCCTGACAGTTTGGGCTATTTCTTGTACACCAAAAGGTCAGCCCGAGCCCTCTAAACTTCTTCTCTGGCTTGATTAGCCTCCTCTTTGGCTGTCTCCAACTCAGCCTTAACTCGAGCCAGCTCATTGATGGAGTCCTTTAGATTCTACTCAGCCTCAGAGGTCTTTTGGGTGGCCTTATCAACCTTATCCTGTTGTACGTTGAATTGTTGATCAGCCTTGAGGTTGGTAACTTTTAAGGTCACACAAGCTTGCGAGCTAGACATTAGTAAGACCAAACAAGAATGACCCTATAGCAAGGAAAAAAAGCTTGGAACTTGAGATGGAACTTGAGATGGAACCCACCTGAACCAAGTGTTGGACTCATAGCATTCCTAGTAAGTCTTACGTTGGAAAGAGTTGAAGAACTCTTTTGGGAGAACCAAGTCACCAAAGTAATCGATGATGGATGAACACAAAGGATATCAAGCTGTCTTCGGCTGGTCGGTTGGTGGAACTATTGGTGGCGGTGGTGGAAGAACGTTCTAGCTCGTTGAAACCCCCTGATGAGACACCTACCCAAACTACTAGGCGCTCGGGGTGGGGGGGCAACAACGTCGGGCTACCCAACTGGCTCAGACCTTTTTCTTTTTACCCCTGCCTTGGCCTTACCTTTGCCTTGGATCCGGAGCTCTATCATTTGCTAGAGCCTTTCTTCCTTGAAGAGTTAGCGAGATGACATATCTATAAAAGAGAAGTAAACTCAAGAAATGATAGGGAAAAATATAAGCAAAAGCAAAAAGATTGGTCCTTAGGTCAAATCTTCGATTCGAAGTGGGTTTGGTGGGTAGAGTAGCCTTATTATGTCTCTAAGGTCCTCATCAGCAATGGCAACCCCAAATCGGGGGAACCACCATGAGAGTCCACAAACTGGACAATGATGGCTCCCTTGCTTGTAGCCTGGGTCGGGAAGAACTTGGCCTCGAGACATCAACGACCTCGCACTGAGCTACTATCACTTGCTCAGCTACCTTGTCATGTCAGGGGTTGGTTGAGCTGGAACCCCTAAACTAGACATAGTTTGCCAATCTAGTCTTGCTCAGTAAAAACGCCTGCTGTCAAATAGAATTAGGCTTCTTCAATAAGTCCTTAGCAAACTACGCTAACGCCCTTGGTGCCCACGACCTCTTCGACCATAGGTGGCCTTGCTCGAATCTCGTCGACACCACTTGGTCGACAGGAATCCTCTCCCTTAGCTGGGATAGCCACCTCCCGCTAGCATAAAACTTCTCAAATTTTCACAACTTATTCAAGTCAGGGTTGCTGAAGATGAACTTCTTGAAGAATCAGTGAAATAGTACCATAGACTTGCCGTGGAAGTTTCTTCATCTTGAACATTTACTTAAAGGCCTCCCTTGGCATCTCAATAGCATCGTTGTACATCCAAAGCATATACATGCCGATTAGCGAGCGGTAGTAGTTTGGATTCAACTATACGGGGTACATATTCAAGTCATGAAGGGCTTGACATATGAATGGGTGCATTGGAAGACAGAATTCTGCTCGGAAGAACTCTATGTAGAGTGTGATGTACCCCTCCAACGGATCGACGGAGGAATTCCTAGCCATACAAGATCAAAATTATATCGTCACGAATCTCATACTCCTATCGAAAGGTGTCCAGCCGGGCCAGGGTCATCGCTGAAGTCCACTAAGTGGTCCGAGTCTGGTTCGGCCGATGTACTCAATAAACCATGACTAACATACCCTCCTCGTCCTTGACATTGTTACTCCCTGGACCTGTTGCCTTTCATCAGCACTATTTGCCTTAATACTGATCTCGCCCACTACCTAGGACCCCCTCGGTAGCATCTCGGCCAAAAGAGCTTGGTCCACTCATGGAGGCCACCAAGCGAGCACACTCCTATTCTGTCACTCGAGACATGCCTGTGATGGCTGCCCTGATGTAAAGGTCCTCGCCCCTACATGGTCGAATCAGGACCGTTCCTTCAAGAAGATCTAAGAATTCTCGCTTTGGGCTAGTCCTATACACCCAGCTAAGGATCTGGGCCAACCAAGCCGTTTCTTCTTGCTTGGTTGCCCTCCTAGTACTTCCCCTCTCCTTGGAGCTTGATTGGTCAGACTCGATACTCTCATCCGACTCGAAGACACTTACTGACCAGTTTTGGGCATCACTCAGATCGCTCATCTGGTGTTCAAAAATTACCTGTTTAGGTTTGAAGAAAACTGTCTTTCAAAGTTCACTAGCCTTCTGCTTAGTAGTTAAAAATAAGCTCTAAAGAATTCGTAAGCAATGTAAGTTGAATGAGTTGGACGCTTCTTCTATTTATAGCCAAAGTTGGGCACAAAAATCAAAAAGGCGCTATGATTACGCTCGTTAGGGAAACAACCAATGGCAGGCTAACATGTGTCAGCTGAGTTTGACTAACCACCTCAAAGGGCCTTTCGAAACCCGAGGTCCTAAGGACGAGTATTCGAGGACCATGACAGTCGACCAACCCCGCTCAGGTAGAGTGCGACCTAGCCGAGCACTGACTAGGTGCACTAGGGACTACTATTATGGGTATGCTTAGCACCCTTTTTTCGACGAACTCAACTCAGCTGTCCGATTACCTTGCTTAGACAGAAGTCATTTTCGGAGCTTACATGACTCCCCTTTGATCAACACCTCTTCCCAAGGTGATCCCTAGGACCTCCACCGGCCACCACACAAGACGTCGCCTCCTCAGGAAGAACACGTTCTAGGGACAGCTGGATAGAGCCTACAGCTAGGCAACAACTCATTTCTAAAGGCCAACACATGGCCTCATTATAGTCTTTAGATAAAGGGTTGTCTGCCTTCTAGGATTGTGACACTTGTTACCTACCCCCTGACGCCACCAGATGGAGCACCCGGGTCAAGAGTCAAACCCACCTTACATCCAGTCCAAGTGGCGGCCTATAAATAGAAAGCATTCACTCCACCATCAGATAAGTGGACTTTCTTTCAGCTAATCCTACTCTCATGCTCAGCCAAACAGGTAGCTGACTTGAGCATTTGAGAGCCTTTGGTCGGTACCACACTAGTGTCCTCCTGACCTCCGAGGCATCCCCTTTTCTTGTTGCAGGTTCCCCTCGGGAAGTCGAGATAAGTAGGACAAGTAGTTCGCCCATCGTGGGCAGTTGCATGTGGCATTGTTCAACAAAAAAGCATCAACAATCACATCTTCACCAAATAGGCATATTACCATCACCAAATAGTAGGAAATACCTCCATAACTGTTCATGTCCCTCTCCCATGCCACGTGCATGCTTAGAGGCCTCTTTTGGCGAAGTTCTCATCTCCAGTGGATCCGAAATCGCTACGGATCTCACCCTTGGACCCAACCGTCCTTGGTGCTACCTGGGTTTAGCCATAATCGAACATGGGGCTACCACAGAGTGATCCTAAACACCCTATCTTGTCCACTCACAATGCCAAAACCGCCACTATGGACTTAATCAATTCCATCACCTATCATGCTGCCACTATAGCTTCTGTTAAATAGCAACCGAGCCAACATGAGGAGACCATGAAGTCTGCACCTTCCATGTGTGAAGGCCCGCAATAAAAGTACCCCAACAATAGGTATAGAAGATGTTGACGTTAAGAATGAAGTTAGAACAACGTTAAACATGCTGGCCATAGAGAAAAACAACAATTCAGAATCAAACTCTAATAAAAACAACTTATAAAGTCACAAATGTTCAATACCACAAAGAATGTATTCATTATCACAAACAAGAAATATTTTTTTTTCAAAGTTGTATACTTAAAAGGTCACAAGTAAGGCCTTTCAGCACAAATATAATATTATCACTATCATGCAGAACTCAAATATAATATTATCACAATCATGCTGGAAAAAACCATTATCATAATGGAAACATGTAAATTATTCCTTTTTTTTAGGGGAACATTTAAATTATTCTTTAATAATAAAAATTCATTAATACAAATTACATTTTTTAACTCTTATAATAATTCTATTAACAAATCAACTATTTATTACCATAAAACCAATATATATATATATATATACATACACACCAATAATACAACAAAGAAGCATACTATAACAATATATCATTATCATTACTAACGAACTATAACATTACCATTATCATAATGAATACAACATATAATTATCATCATCATAATAATCACACCATTATTCGAGATTGGGAAACAATTTTTAGGCCTTGTTTAGTTCCGTTTTTAAAACTTTTTTATCATTTTCAAAAATATAAAAAATAAAAATAGTTTCAAAATAGTGTTTGGTTAAAATTTTGCAGGAAATAAAAATAAAAACATTTTCCAAAATCCCTATTTTTCCCTAGATTTTGAAAACAAAAAAAAAAAAACTAGTTTTATTTTTGTTTTATTTCTTTCTTGACCAACTCAGTAGCCCAAGACCAATGGCAGCCACCACCCCCTACCCTCCCCCTCTTCTTCCACCCACCCGGTCCTCTCTCTGACGAACTTACCCATAGCCACCAACCCCTAACCCAGCCCATCACTAGCGAACTTGATGACCCACAATCCTCGGAACCTTCCTCCCACTCTATCCTTTCTCTGGTGACCTCCAATGATTGCCCTCGCTGCCTAACCCCTCATCGGCGAAAGCCATCAACCCTAGCCCCATCTGGTCGACCCCTAACCCCAATAGATCTCATGGTGCAGCCTTGCCACCCATTGTCGTCAATCTCTGCGAGGCCCTGCCACCCATAATCGTCGATCTCTGCAAGGCCCTGCCACCCAGCCCTATCCCGTTAAGGGAAGCTGTCAGAGATTGTCTTTGCATGGGCCGTCAATCTCCGCATGGGCCATCGCCGAAGTAGAGGAAAAGGAAGAGGAATTCCTTTTCATTTGTTGACATTAAATAAAAAAATATTAATATATTAATAATTATTCTTTAAAAAATTAAATTTGGGTTTTTTATTTATAGTAATAATTTTTTTAAAAAAATATTTATGTTAGAAAGCATACTATTATATACAACCAAACACAATTTCAATAACAGTCTTAGCATATTTTTCAAAACATTTTCATTTTTAGATTTTTTTAAAAATAAAAACCACAATGAAAACACTACTAGACGGGACCTTAGGGTTTTGGGTACTATTTGTTGAGATTTCATTAATGATGTCATATTTAGGGGTATTTAATTGTTAGACATGTATGCTCTAAGGAGTAAAAATGTAATACGTTTTTGGAGACATTTTTATCAATAAAGAATTTATTCATTTATATATACCAAATATTGTCCTCTTTACGTTCATATTCGTTGAATGTATGATAAGCAAACAGTAGTCTGAGACTGTCAGTCTAAACCTTAAGAGTTGGGCATATGATGGGATGATTGTGCGGTAGACACGACTCTTAAGGTGATGGTCTAAAATATATGATCCGCAATCGAGGGAATAAAGTTGGGCGCTTTATTCATGTAAAGATTGTTATGTTGTCTATATCCCTTTTGGGAGATGGTTTGTCTTGGCCATCGGAGTTGGACTCCGTGAATAGAAACATTGGCGCGTTGTCATAGGTGACGATGTGTTGGATCGGGACATAAAGTGAATTGATTTGGATTAATAATTCTGTCTTGGCAAATCGATTCACTTTAGACAGTCGTTTGTATTGTATCTTAATCCTGAGATGAATAATGGGCCCGTTGTCTCGACTTGTGTCTTTTGATGTACCAATGGGTGACTCCCACATCTCTATAGTGGCATGCATGCCGGTACGTTGGAGGCATGACTCTTGATAGCGTAGACTTGTTATTCATAGATATGGAATCCATAGCTCCTCTTTAGGAGTAATGATATCCTCTTATATGCGTTGTCCTGTAATTGGAAAACTGGAGCGCTCAACCATTTGGATACATAGGTGTAACCGAATGGTATACTATCTTTGGATGGTAAGTTTTCTAATGGTGAGACAATGGAACGTAAGATAAAAATAATCGGGAAGGTAAGACAGAACTTGTCCTTAAGCCGATTATGGATGATCATATGGGGATGCGATACACTATGATATGTCATGGAGACTTAGCTACACGAGCTTCGTAATTCTGTAAAGTTCGAGAGTGCAGCTCCAAGCTTTTAGTGGAGTAGCGTTGGAGTTGATAATTGTGAAATGTATATCTGGGATATTGGGTTTCATAATTATCATGAGCTTGAACTTTATAGGTCCATTTTGGTCCCCTTTGCTAGCTCACAAAGTCCTGTAACGACACGGCGTGCTTTTCCAATAATTGGTGACTTATGTCGGATTTATCAGATTGGTTTAAAATTTATAAGAATCAAATAATTCATGTCTGTTTATCGGTTGAATTAATTTTGTAAGAAATTAGTTCAAGATGAACTTGTTGAATTATGGCGTTCGGATAATTCTTGTCTGTTTATCGGTTGTTTTAATTTTGGACAATTAGAACAAGATAAACTTGTAGAATTATTTGAATTGATTTATTTTCTTAGAGATTATCTTGATAGAGTTTGTTTTGATCAGATATCTTTTCTATTGGGCTATTTGAATCAAAACTGAGACTTTATCCTTTAGAATCTCGGGTGGAAAATAAAAGATTCGCGGAGATTTTTTCTCGGCAGTTCGGCCTGCCGATCATAAAGTTCGGCCTGCCGAACTGGCAAGTTCGGCCTGCCTATCTCACAGTTCGGCATGCCGACCGCGACAGCTAAGATTACGCGTTTTTCACGCGTATCTTATCAGATATTGATCCGAACTTGATTCTGTTTCGATTTTTGAGACCTAATCTGATATGGACTGACCCCAAGGACCAATAGGTATAAAAAGGGAGTGAGTCTAATGATTTACTCAGATCAATATTGAGAGATTAAGAGTGATACTCTTCTAGTGAGCATCTGAAAACTCCCTGAGAGCTTTTGTTCACAAATCACGAACACTAGCTTTGGGTTCTCTCTATTGGTTGGAAGGAGAGTCACCGGTGGAAGAGCTGTACGTGTGAGCCCACACTCACTCCGGTTGTGGATAGAGAATAGCAAAGAAGACCAGTTGGTTGAGGCTCTTCTGGAACGTTACTTCTCTACACAGGTCGCGGAGGTTCTTCGGCACACTGAGGTTAGTAAGATCTGTTTAATTTATACATATAACATGTCATACTTGTATTTTGGAAAATACTCTGATGAAAAATTTTTAAAATTCCGCTGCGCACTTTGTTTCCAACAATTGGTATCAGAGCCGAGGTTTTTACGTAAATTTTCAAGTTTGTGATCATGTTATATGCATAAATTTTGTGATCTTAATCTCTCCAATGCTTGAATTGAATTTTATAGAGAGATGGCACTCTAGGTTTCTATATAATATATATGTTGTCATGGATTATGTGGTGAATGTTTATTAATTAATTATGGTTGATTAAATTGTTGTTTAATTATTTATTAATTAATTAATACCGGTTATGGTTCCTTAGAGGTTAGAATGTGTATCTAAGTTTTTCATGTAATTAGATGGCGGACTATCATCTCCGTCTAGGAATTATTATTTAATTTTTAATTTGTAAGAATTTTGTAATTAAATAATTATTCGGAGAAGACGGAACGAGAAGTCGGATCTTGAAGATAGATGATGGCGCCTCCAGGTATTTCCTGAGTCTCTAATTTTATGTTTTTGAATTGTTGAAAATAAAATTGATGAATTGCATTGAAATTGTATTTTCTGGATTGAGTGTTTTCTGCTCGGTCGGCATGCCGGACCTCACAGTTCGGCAGGCCGAAGGTCACAGATCGGCAGGCCGGACGTACGGTCCGGCAGGCCGACAGTGGGGCAGAAATTTTGGTGCTCTGCCGGCAGGCCGAACCTTCATGTTCGGCAGGCCGAACCACCATGATCGGCAGACCGATCACCTAGATCGGCCTGCCGACAGAGAGCATCCAGGTGTCCAGAAAAGGTGCAATTTTTGGTGCAGTTTTAATTTTATTTTTAGGACGATTCTGAGAAACATTAAATTTGGATATGACCGGAAATATGAAGTGTTCGATTCATACGGGATTGAGGACTTGAAGATGGATATTACATGAAGAAGGATACAGCTTGAGGATTCAAGGATGAAGAATCGATAAATGTCTCGATTATTCTCTTGTAATCTTAGTTTTTTCTATTCTCTAGGGTGGAACCATAATATTACGGTTATTATTATTATGCTTGTAGCTTTGCTTGATTGCTTTGCTTGTCTGCATTATAATATGATTTACCATGTATATTGATAACATGTCATATAGAATAGGGAGTGCCGCTCATATTAAAATTGTTCATGCATAATTTTAAAATAAAACCTTGACTTCAAAAGATTGAGTGGGAGAAGGTTTTCGAAGAGAGAACCTAAGGCCTCCATCGTTGGTCCATAGGAAGAACATGATGGTCCCAACCCCTAGGAAGGGATTTCTATTATGTACCAGATTGGATCTCTAAAAGGATAAGGTATTTTAGTATGATTTATGGTTGCACACCCCTAGGTGGTGATTATAAATCATGGATAAAATATTGAAACGGTGGTTATACACTCACGTTAATTTTATTATTAACCTCCCCTAGGAGCTCTGTTAATAAAATTAATGGCCAAAGAAACGATTATTAGTATATGCTGGATCATACGGGTCCTGGATGGCATATATTAATCAGGAGGGGATCCGTGTTCCTGATTGAATTTGGCATGACTCCCCTAGGAGCTTGTTGAATTCTGAGTTGGGAATTATCGTTGTAAGGTTGTGATATTTTCAAGGTTTTGACACATAAACACATTTGTATGATTTTACATGATTGTGTTATCTTACTAAATTATTAAATATGTTTGCTTATGTTTGGTATATGATTCTTTATTGTAGATTGAAAATGTCTAAAAACGCTTTATCATCGATACTTGACAAAAACCAATTAACCGGTGAGAACTATAATGATTGGAAACGGAACCTGGACATCGTCCTATCCTTTGAGAAACTGAAGTATGTACTGACAACTCCTTGTCCTCCCGAGCCTACGGGAGACTCAACTAATGAGCAATTCCAAGCGTACGAACGCTGGAAAGATGCTAATGATCAGGCCCGCTGCTATGTTATGGCTAGCATGAATAACGTGCTGCAGGCTCAACATCAGGATTATGAGACTGCGAAGCAGATCTTGGATAATCTTGAGGATATGTTTGGAGGCCAGGCCATAACAAAGCGGCAAGGGGCGCTTCGGAAACTCTTAAACTGTAGACAGAGACCGGGGACATCTGTAAAGGAGCACATGATGTTGGTCATGGGTTACCTCGCTGAGGCTCAAACCAATGGAGCCGACATCGATGCTGAAACTCAGATGACTATGGTCTTTGAGACTCTGTCTAAGGAATTTATTCCGTTTAGAGCTACTTTTAATCTGAGCAATAGACGGGATATGACCTTGACAGAACTGATGAAACAGTTACAGGAGTTTGAACTGCTGATCAGGGAGTCTCCTGCTGGTGGAGAGGCCAATTTGGTAGCTGCTTCTGGTTCCAATCCTAACTCTGGGAATGGAAAGAAGCAACGGGCCAAGAGTGGTAAGTCTTCTATTCCTATTGCTACCAAGAGCAAGAAGAAAAAGAAGAAGAACCCAAAGAAGCTTAAGTGCTTCTTCTGTGGTAAGGTCGGGCATATAAAGAAGCATTGCAAGGACTTCCTTTCCAAGGGAGGTAGGTGTGATCTTCTATATTTAGAAACTTGTTTGGTTGAGGAATCCAGTGACATTTGGGTCATAGATTCCGGTGCAACTAATCATGTTTGTGTTTCTCTGCAGGGATTCAAAGAAACGAGAAGTCTACTTCGTGAAGACTTAACGCTTCGGATGGGCGATGGATCCTTGGTCTCAGCGGAAGCAGTGGGAGATGTCCATCTTTATTTTGATAATTATAGGAATTTAATTTTGCGAGATTGTTTTTATGTTCCTAAATTTAAAAGGAATTTAATTTCTGTATCTTCTTTATTTAAAGACTCCTACGTGGTATCTTTTAATGAAAAAGTGGTGATTCGTAAAAACAAATCTTTTATCTGTTCTGGATGGATGCAAAATAATCTATATTTTATCAAACCTAAGATGGACTTATTGCTTAATGCTGAGATAAATGATAATGACTCAAAAAGACTTAAAACTTCTCACTCTAATAAGACTTATCTTTGGCATTTGCGCCTTGGCCATATTAACCTGAATAGGATTCAAAGGTTGGTAAGGGATGGACCTTTAAGTCACTTAAAGGTGGAATCTATACCTCAATGTGAGTCTTGTTTGGAGGGTAAAATGACCAAAAGACCATACGGGTCTAAGGGCAATAGGGCCGAAGGGGTTCTAGAACTTGTGCATAGTGATGTTTGCGGACCGATGAACATCCGGGCACGAGGAGGGTATGAGTACTTCGTCACTTTTATTGACGATCACTCAAGATATGGGTATGTGTACCTAATGCACCACAAAAGCGAAACTTATGATAAGTTCAGGGAGTTTCGGGCTGAAGTGGAAAAGCAATTGGGTAGACCCATAAAGGCACTTCGATCTGATCGAGGTGGGGAATACCTTTCTGATGAGTTCTTGGGACACTTGTTAGAGAATGGGATTTTATCCCATTTGACTGCGCCGGGCACTCCGCAGCAGAATGGCGTAGCGGAGAGAAGGAATAGGACTTTGTTGGACATGATTCGGTCCATGATGAGTTATTCATCATTGCCTTTATCCTTTTGGGGATATGCACTACAAACCGCATGTTATCTTTTGAACAATGTGCCTTCAAAATCGGTCCCTAAAACTCCTCACGAGTTGTGGACAAGACGGAAGACATCCTTAAACCATATTCGCATATGGGGATGTCCAGCTCATGTCCTGTTTAAGGATCCGAATAAGTTGGAAGCACGTTCAGAAGTTTGCGTGTTTGTAGGATATCCAAAAGGGACTAAAGGGGGTTATTTTTATAACCCAAAGGAAAATAAAGTCGTGGTTTCAACTAATGCAACTTTCCTTGAGGAGAGTTACATGAACGACTTTAAACCTCAAAGCAAAGTGGTGCTTGAGGAGTTGAGGGGTAATCCGTTTACTCCGGAGGTTCCGAACGAAACCATTCCGATCGGTGTAGAAAAACCAAACAAACCTGAACAACAACCTCAGGGGCTTCGGCGTAGTGGGAGGATCGGGCGTCAACCTGAAAGGTATATGTTCAATGGGGAGGTCTTTTTGGCTGAACCGGATGAACATGACAGGGATCCTTATACTTACGCAGAAGCTATGGAGGATGTTGATTCAAGACTCTGGACAGAGGCCATGAACATTGAGATGAAGTCTATGGAGACTAATCGGGTCTGGGAGCTTGTGGATCTTCCCGAAGGGGTAAAACCCATAGGGTGTAAGTGGATCTACAAGAGGAAAAGAGGAGTGGATGGAAAGGTCGAAACCTTTAAGGCTAGACTGGTAGCTAAGGGTTATACGCAAAAGGAAGGAATCGATTATGAGGAAACCTTTTCGCCTGTAGCCATGCTTAAGTCCATCCGGATTCTCTTGTCCATAGCTGCCGCTCTCGACTACGAGATTTGGCAGATGGATGTCAAGACGGCTTTTCTGAATGGCTATCTTGATGAGTCCATTTATATGGAACAACCAGACGGGTTCAAGGTCACGGGTCAAGAGGGTAAGGTTTGTAAGTTGCTAAAGTCTATTTATGGACTTAAGCAGGCTTCTCGTTCTTGGAACATAAGATTTGATCAAGTGATCAAGACTTATGGGTTCTCACAAAATGTGGATGAACCATGTGTTTACAAACACATTAAGAATGGGAAGGTGGTTTTTCTACTACTCTATGTAGATGACATTCTGCTAATTGGCAATGACGTTGGGGCGTTGTCATCGGTCAAATTATGGTTGACCAAGCAGTTTGACATGAAGGACTTGGGTAAGGCTAATTTTGTTCTCGGTATCCAGATCTTGCGGGATAGGAAGAACAAAATGATAGCTTTGTCACAGGCCGGCTACATAGATAAAATTCTCAGGAGGTTTGCAATGCAGGATTCCAAGAAAGGTGGGCAACCATCTAGGTCTGGAATTACTCTTTCTAAGAAAGACTCTCCAAAGTCTTATGAAGAAAGAGAATACATGAAGAAGGTGCCTTATGCTTCGGCAGTGGGTAGTCTCATGTATGCCATGCTTTGCACTCGACCGGATATTAGCTATGCGGTCGGGATTGTGAGTCGATTTCAGGCGGATCCAGGACCGAACCATTGGGTTGCGGTAAAGCATATTTTCAAGTACCTGAGAAGGACTCGAGGGTATATGCTTGTGTATTCGGGTGAGGATTTAACTCCTCTAGGATACACTGATTCGGATTTTCAATCCTGCCTGGATTCTAGGAAATCGACTTCAGGGTTTGTGTTTACTCTAGGTGGCAGTGCCATCAGTTGGAGAAGTGCGAAGCAAGATTGCACTTCGGATTCAACGATGGAGGCCGAGTATGTGGCGGCTAGTGATGCTTCGAAAGAAGCAGTGTGGCTCCGCAAGTTCCTTGGGGATCTTGAGGTAGTTCCTGGTATGGATAAAGCGGTATCACTGTACTGTGATAACAGTGCGGCGGTAGCTAATGCTAAGGAACCAAGATTTCACAAGAAGAGTAAGCATATTGATCGGAAGTATCATGTGATAAAGGACTTCGTTGAGAGCGGGCATGTCACGGTGTGCAAGATCGCGTCAGAGGACAATTTAGCTGATCCATTTACGAAGACACTTTCTGGGAGAGTCTTCGAAAGGCATGTGGAAGCTATGGGGATGCGAAATTTGCAGTATTTACTCACTTAGTGCAAGTGGGAGATTGTTAGACATGTATGCTCTAAGGAGTAAAAATGTAATACGTTTTTGGAGACATTTTTATCAATAAAGAATTTATTCATTTATATATACCAAATATTGTCCTCTTTACGTTCATATTCGTTGAATGTATGATAAGCAAACAGTAGTCTGAGACTGTCAGTCTAAACCTTAAGAGTTGGGCATATGATGGGATGATTGTGCGGTAGACACGACTCTTAAGGTGATGGTCTAAAATATATGATCCGCAATCGAGGGAATAAAGTTGGGCGCTTTATTCATGTAAAGATTGTTATGTTGTCTATATCCCTTTTGGGAGATGGTTTGTCTTGGCCATCGGAGTTGGACTCCGTGAATAGAAACATTGGCGCGTTGTCATAGGTGACGATGTGTTGGATCGGGACATAAAGTGAATTGATTTGGATTAATAATTCTGTCTTGGCAAATCGATTCACTTTAGACAGTCGTTTGTATTGTATCTTAATCCTGAGATGAATAATGGGCCCGTTGTCTCGACTTGTGTCTTTTGATGTACCAATGGGTGACTCCCACATCTCTATAGTGGCATGCATGCCGGTACGTTGGAGGCATGACTCTTGATAGCGTAGACTTGTTATTCATAGATATGGAATCCATAGCTCCTCTTTAGGAGTAATGATATCCTCTTATATGCGTTGTCCTGTAATTGGAAAACTGGAGCGCTCAACCATTTGGATACATAGGTGTAACCGAATGGTATACTATCTTTGGATGGTAAGTTTTCTAATGGTGAGACAATGGAACGTAAGATAAAAATAATCGGGAAGGTAAGACAGAACTTGTCCTTAAGCCGATTATGGATGATCATATGGGGATGCGATACACTATGATATGTCATGGAGACTTAGCTACACGAGCTTCGTAATTCTGTAAAGTTCGAGAGTGCAGCTCCAAGCTTTTAGTGGAGTAGCGTTGGAGTTGATAATTGTGAAATGTATATCTGGGATATTGGGTTTCATAATTATCATGAGCTTGAACTTTATAGGTCCATTTTGGTCCCCTTTGCTAGCTCACAAAGTCCTGTAACGACACGGCGTGCTTTTCCAATAATTGGTGACTTATGTCGGATTTATCAGATTGGTTTAAAATTTATAAGAATCAAATAATTCATGTCTGTTTATCGGTTGAATTAATTTTGTAAGAAATTAGTTCAAGATGAACTTGTTGAATTATGGCGTTCGGATAATTCTTGTCTGTTTATCGGTTGTTTTAATTTTGGACAATTAGAACAAGATAAACTTGTAGAATTATTTGAATTGATTTATTTTCTTAGAGATTATCTTGATAGAGTTTGTTTTGATCAGATATCTTTTCTATTGGGCTATTTGAATCAAAACTGAGACTTTATCCTTTAGAATCTCGGGTGGAAAATAAAAGATTCGCGGAGATTTTTTCTCGGCAGTTCGGCCTGC
Source organism: Artocarpus heterophyllus (assembly GCA_025403435.1). Lineage (NCBI taxonomy): Eukaryota > Viridiplantae > Streptophyta > Magnoliopsida > Rosales > Moraceae > Artocarpus > Artocarpus heterophyllus. The sequence continues at coordinate 33,247,009 of CM046334.1, read as the reverse complement.
CGATCATAAAGTTCGGCCTGCCGAACTGGCAAGTTCGGCCTGCCTATCTCACAGTTCGGCATGCCGACCGCGACAGCTAAGATTACGCGTTTTTCACGCGTATCTTATCAGATATTGATCCGAACTTGATTCTGTTTCGATTTTTGAGACCTAATCTGATATGGACTGACCCCAAGGACCAATAGGTATAAAAAGGGAGTGAGTCTAATGATTTACTCAGATCAATATTGAGAGATTAAGAGTGATACTCTTCTAGTGAGCATCTGAAAACTCCCTGAGAGCTTTTGTTCACAAATCACGAACACTAGCTTTGGGTTCTCTCTATTGGTTGGAAGGAGAGTCACCGGTGGAAGAGCTGTACGTGTGAGCCCACACTCACTCCGGTTGTGGATAGAGAATAGCAAAGAAGACCAGTTGGTTGAGGCTCTTCTGGAACGTTACTTCTCTACACAGGTCGCGGAGGTTCTTCGGCACACTGAGGTTAGTAAGATCTGTTTAATTTATACATATAACATGTCATACTTGTATTTTGGAAAATACTCTGATGAAAAATTTTTAAAATTCCGCTGCGCACTTTGTTTCCAACATTAATATGGTATAAAAGACTATTTCTAACAAAATTATTTCCATTTTAAAAAATTAAAATTTCACTGTGCCATATAATGAAGCCATTTACAAACAGTTTAAAGAAAATAATTAAAATTTTAAAAATTTACAATAATTATCACGTATTTTATTCCTTGATTTTTAATGGATATTTCATGATTAAATTTTTTTTAATCATTGATATTTACTCATTATGTAAGGATAAATATTTCTTTACATGTTTTATTAGATTTTTGAAACTTTTTGAAGTAAATATCAGATTTTGAAGATATTTATAGTAAATTCATATTTACAATGTAAATAATTTATTTACTATGTAAACAAAAAATATTTATATTGTAAATAGGGAGGTAAATATATTATTTACACCATAAATCCATTTAATGTGTAAATAAGAATTATTTACACTATAAACAAAAGGGTAGATAAATTATTTACATTATACATTTGATATTTGCTACAAATATTTTTAAAACTTGACATAGTAAAAATCCATTTATTATGTAAATAATAATTATTCATACTATAAACAAAATTGTAGATAAATTATTTACATCATAAATTTGACATTTACTATAAATATTTTCAAAACTTGACATTTACTACAATTAGTTTTGAAAAAATGACATTCCCTACAATGTTTGATAAACAGAATATAGATAATATTAGGTTCCTTTATTAGACATTCTTCTAAATAGCCCAAAAATCATATCCATGAGCCCTTTTAGAAGCTAAATCTCACAGCCCAGATTACCACGTCTCTTAAACTTTGTACCAACTACTATGACCAAAGCCCTTTAAGGCTATGTTAGTTACCTAGGATTAGGATTGAGACTAGGATAAATAATCATAATCTTGTGTTTGATAGCAACTATAAAGTAGATAACTTATTCAGTCAGCCACAAATAGTTCGACTTTTGTGGGACTAATAATCCCGTTAAAAACCATGGGATTAATAATCCTTAGGACTAGGATAAGAAAACTTTCCTAACCTAATAACTTCCCACCATGTCATCACTTCTACCTAGGGCTACACAAAAACCGCCCTACAACCGCCAGCCACCCGTGCCCGCATTCGGCCCGCTCGAAAAAAAGGGGTCCATGTCAACAACCCCTCAATGGGCGGGTTGAACCAGCCTGCCTACATATGTTGGCAGGCGGGTATGGTTTAGAATTTTAGGAGGGGGGGAGGGGTTCAAACCAAACCCGCCCGCTTAATGCTTTAAAAAAAAAAATTCTAATCTAAATGCCCCACGACCTGCTACTGTGTTGCATCTTCACCCTAAAGTCTAAACAATTGATTTTACCCTCAAATTTCCCCCCTTTCTTTTCTTCTTCCCACTTCCAGCTCCCTCAACTTTCACCCTAACTTTGTCCATCACTTCATTTGTAGTTGATGTTTCTTGTTGCAATGAATAATATGTTTCTTAATTTGTTGTGAATATGGTCACTGTCTTTAGGCACCAAACTTAGTTGTTGTTGGGAATGCTTCATACATTATCATCTAATATTTTCTACAAATTTTCTTCACTTTTTTTTAATAAAAAAAAAGCTCAAAAAATTACAGTTGGGCATTAGTGTAAGCCGAAACCACCACAACCCGCCCGCACCCGTCCGCACTCAAACCGAAACCGCCCGCCATTCCATGGGTGGTTTGTGGGTTGGTTAATCGCCAACCCGTCATTTAAAAAAATCGACCCGTACCGGCCCAAAAACCGCTAAACCGCCCGCTGTTCACCCCTACTTCTACCTTCACCCTTACTAGATGACGGAAAGTCACCGCCTCTACTGTTTAGAGAACCCTTCATCCACTGTTGGAGCTCCTATTGCTCTTCAAATCACTAAAAAGTCATCGTCTCCATCGTTCAGAGATCCTGTCACCATACTTCTAGAGCTGACCATTGCCCACCTCTTCCACCAAATCGTCGTCGCCCCTCCCCACCCTTGACTAGTTGTCGCCCCTATCCCCGCCTCCGTCGCCCACCAAGATCTCCGTTGCTCAAATTTGTCTTCGATTGGGGCCTGCGGAGTTGCCATTGTCGCTCGTCGGAGTCGCCATGCTCGCCGGAGATCCCCCACCCTACCAAATCGTCACTCGTGACTCACAACTAGAGCTTGCCTAGCCTCCCCCATTCCTAGACAGATCTCTGCCATTGTAGGCCCTCCACTGGTGCTCCAATGTAGGAGCTGAACTATTTGCAGACAATTGCTAATAAATGTTGTGGAAATTTTATTTCTATAAATATGTTAAAGAAAAATAAAAAATGATGGTTGAAGAGGTAGAAAATGTGGCAGAGATAGTAAGAAAGAGTGGCAATAGTGGCTGAGAAGCTATCATTGGAGGTGGCGGATAAACTTCCATGGAGTGGAAAATGAGAGAACTAGAGAGAAGAGAATTGAGAAATTTGTTAATGAGCCTGATTTTTGAGTAAATGTCTCATTTTATTTGTAATTAATTTGTAAAATTTAAAATAAGATTTTAATCTTTCAATTTTGCTACTAAATCTTATTATTAGGAGAATTTACCACTTTACATCATTAATTTAGTCAAATTAATTTTATTTATATTGATATGGTTTTCTACTTTTAAAATTCACAATTTAAACACATTTAATTTACTCCAATCTGAAGTTGCACCAAACACGTGACAGGATTAAACATAATCCTATCTAATCCTATCCAGTCCAATCTTAACCTTGTAATCTTATCTTGTCCGACGTGCTAAACAGGATCTAAAGATCTAAAATGGCCTCAAATCGTGTTTGAAAAATATGACGCTTTTGTTTGGAATGAAAAATTGGAGTTAGTTCCATCTGTAGCCGCTTAAAATCTTTTTGGGCATCCACTCAAAAAAAAAAAATTTCTTTTTGGCTGTAAGTGAATTTTTTTGGACTAAACAACATCGTAATTTCTAATCACAAATTGAATCAGAGTTGGGGCGCTTCATTTCATCATCGTTTGTTGCTTGTTACTTTATTTTCGGAGAGGTCTTTATGCATACTGCAATTCTAACAAGGCACACATTCCAATATGGATAAACGAAAAATGCTCATAATTTATAGTATTAGTGATCAGCATATATATTTGGCTAGAGGAGAGGGCTCCACCTATTGTCTCTTAAGTTTTTCAGAGGCTTCAATGAATTGTATTTTTCTTAAAAGGGATAAAAAACACACACACATATATCTATAACAGTCTATATTTAGATAAAATCCATTACACGGGAACCAAAAAGAGGGGGAAAAAACCTCTAAAAGTAGTAATAAAGGATATCACAATCTTATTCCTGTTATGAATAAATTAGTTTAATAGTGTGGATGTTCATATTCCTAACACCCTCGTGAATTGCATTATTTTCACCTTAATGACCATTAGTGTTGGTATTTTATAACCTTTATAACCTCCTAATTACCACTCTATTTGTATTATTTTGTTGTTATAACTTTTGTCTTTTGGTCTCTCCTATTTTATGATATTTGGTCTATATATATGGCATTTGACAGCTTATATTTGTACATAATATGAGATGATGAATAACAAAATTGTTTCTCTCTATTTCTTTTATGTCTCTCTATTTTATGCTTTGCAATTTAGTTTTTTGCATTTATGTTATAGCATGTTATCAGCACGAGTCTCTGGCTATTTTTATTGTAGGGGCATTTGAAATTCTACAAAATTTGAAGATCATCTTGAATGTTAGTACCTTGTCTTCGACGTGTGTTAAGTATCCTTCATCATATCCCAAGTATATCTTAAGGATGAACAGGTAATACATACTTCATATGATTACTGTGTCTATTATCTAATATAACTCTATATACTATTATTTGAAGATAAAAATGCTTAATCAGATCCTACGATTTCATGCTTGAATATGTGTTACAAATAAAAGGACTTGAATGTTGGTTTTATCAGTCTCTGGATGGTATATTGTAATTATATATATTTATATTTGCATATATTGTTATGGAAGAAATTGTAAAGATTTTGACACATACTTTCATATTATATCTACACAACTATTGTTTGGCTATGCTCTTTATACATTCACTTTGAATAGTGAGCAATATATATTTTTCTTATGTTTGAGAGCTTATCTTGTTTTGCTTATGAAAATCTTTTCCTACTATATTAGTTTATAAAATTTTTTTATCATTATTTATTTGATTCGATGATCATGAAAATACAATCATCATTTTTTTTGTTTGGTTATTTTAAAGTCAAGAAATTGATGGTACTTTATAATCATAAATGACAATTCATCTATTATAATTGTGCAAGTGTGTTTTGAATGTTATAATTGTATAAATAAACATGCCATGCTATTACTATTAAATTCCTTTTTTTAGTACCAAAACCTTTATGCCATCATCTTAATATCAAACAGTATTGTTTGGTTCCAGATTTCATTTGTTATATTAGCATAATATTTGTCTAAATTGTACTCATTTACAATATGTTTTATGTTTTTGTGTTTTTATATTATTTGCAAGAATCTACAAATACTCTCTAGCTAATATTTGAAACTTAAATTGACATAAATATAAATTGTATTAGCACTTAATTCTTGAGCCCATAATTATAGAGCCATTAATTTTGGCTAATTGGCTCCACATATTCCATGAAATGAATATATATTATTGCAATTATAGGCGCAATTATGACGAGATAGTAAAAAGGTGATTTATATTAGACATGGTCTTTAAGTGTTGACAACATAATATGAAATGACCATATATTTTGTCTAATTATTATTGCATATTCCAAGTAATGCAAATATAAGGGCTATGAGATTTTTGAACTTTCTCAACATCCCCGTTGTCAAAGAAAGCCATAAAGTAAGATTGAAAAGTGAAAAAATGTTTTAATAAGAGCAATTAAAACTTTTGTAATATTGCTCCCATGAATAATCAAATTTAGCCACTTGGCATGTGATATATAAAGGCTTTGGTACGTACTCGTTGTATGTCTAAATGTCAATACCAAGCCTAAATCAAGGGAGAAATTTTCATCCGTTTGTTATAAGAATATTATTATGATATATGAAAAGGCTATAGTGATGCCTCCATGAAGGACACTCCTATAGAGCATTCAAAATATAAGTGTGATCTTATAAATGAAGAAAAAGCTAGAAAAAGAGTTGAGCTATTGATTGTCTCCTCATTGTTTGATCCAAATTTATTTAATCAAGTGCAATGTGATATTATGATACAAAAGCATGCTTCAAGTTTGAAAAAGTTACATATAATCACCAAAAGTGGAAATGTGACAAGAAAGAAAAATTAAAAGGTTTGTGAGACAAAATTTATGTAAAGATCACATACATGCAATACATTGAAGTAATAATGGTATTTTATTATTACATAGTCTAGTGATTAATAAGAAATTGATTATGATATTTAATTTGTTGGGTAACAATTTAAATATTTGTTATTCATGATGTAAATTCCCATAGTATTGTCATTATATTGATGAAAAAGGGAAAAAAAATCATAGTAGCTATAAAGGATATGAGATGTCTATGGATTATGTTTGGTTGCATGTATTGAGAGATATGCATGAGGGTATATGTTTTTACTTATATGGATATATTGGAAACTTATTGCCACATTCTCTTCCAAGTTGTAAAAAGACAAGACAACTATGAAAAAAAATTGTTATGACAAACTAGAAGTTCGCTAACCCAAAAGACATATTAGGTATGAACATATATATTTTGAAAATTTCTACAGGTAATATCATTTGAAAAAATATTCCCACCATTAGGGGAAGAGAATTTGCAGTTGGATATTATTGATCCTCGCACAGATTGATTAATTTAGCATTGTAATGCAGTATAAAATTATTAATTAATATAAGAAAGAAAGTGACTGAATCACTTCTCCAACTACTAATTTAATAGCTTGGATTGAGGTCTCTAAATGATAATTTGTTATTTTATGAGTTTAAGAGATACTTGAAGTATCGAAGACTTGTCTAGTCTATAGTACCACACTTATTGAAAGAGAAAGAAACTCATAAATATGTTGGTATTATGAAGGGACCATATTCTTAAAGAGGATATATTTGAAAATATTGACATAACAATTTGATATATTTGTTAAAGATAGAACTTCTTAAAGCCATTGAGCTCCTGAAGTAATTCAAAGGGTATACCTGAAATTTAGAAATAGTAAAGAAGAAGGAAAATCTCGACAAGTCATGTCAATATAAAAATAAAGTTAAATTGCAATAAAAGTTATTGTCGACAATTACAAAAAGCATGAATTATTAGTATATTGAAAAAAAAGTGAGGATCTTGAAAAATATTTGAAATCTGTCGAAAGTGATTGATGTGAAAAAATGGCCTATAAGTAAGAGACGCAAAGTTCAGGCAAGTAATATATGCTAGTTCAAAATATGGAGGACCAATAGTTCAAAATATTTCAAATATTAAAGCCAGTAGAGTGGAAGTGAATATTCATATGAAATAGTACATATGAAAAAGTATGAGGTTATAAAATAAGTTATGAGTTATAACAAAAAGTTTTTGTAGAAAACTATGAGTAACGTTACTCATATATAATGGATAAGCAATTATATTTTGAGAGCTTGGCAAAATATTTATAATAAGTTTATGTGCGTCTGAAAAACATGTTGCAACAATCTATTGATATTTATAAAAAGTCCTAAAGGGGCTTCAAAGGTCTGAAATATATAAGTTAAAATTGCACGCTTAATTATTAAGGTCACAAAGATCTTTGTGTAAATAAGTGCAATCCTGATATGAATGGTACCATTATGTTTTTATGATATAAAGAATGGAAGTGCTAGCAAATTAATATCTCCATTACTTTATAATAAACTCAAATATATTGGATTTGCTGTTATTTGTGAAAATCCTTGAAGAGATCATAAGAGAAATTTAGGAAGACAAATCTTATAGAAGCAAGTTTTTTCAAACCTAAAAATTGAGATTTGCTTAAAAGAATGCTTATCCATAATTTCTCCTACATATAAGAAAATTATTCTAAAGAACTTTCAGGGATATTGTGTATTTTTATCATTTATTTGATGATTATATATTTTGAGGATATAACAAAAAAATTCAGTCTTGAATTTTATATAGTGTTTTGTATAGCATCTCAGTATTTAATTTAGTATAACATGAAATATTATCTGAATAATTAAGTAGAATGACAAGTATTCGGCTATAAGGTAGTGCACAATATTTTATACTCACTAGGTGATGAGTTTATGTGTAAATAATTGTTGCACCATTGTTCTACTAATTAGAACACAAACATGGGTAAAGGTTTATTCATGTATACCCAAAAAAATAGCCAATACTTTTATGAAATTCTTTATGATAAATGAGCTCTCAAAGAGCAATAGTTGAAATATTAGCAAAAGTGCTAAGGGTAACAAGTTCAAATAGTTGATTGCAAATATCTTGAATTTGTTTACAATAGTATGTATGGACTCAATTATTTTCTATCAAATCAATTGTTATTGATAGAACTATGATTGCGGTACAAGGGAGACATAAATACACACTGTACTTTTTTTCCCTTGGTCAAGGTTTTTTCCACTGGGTTTTCCTAACAATGTTTTTAATGAAGCAGTTTATAACGTATAATAAGAATGATGTACTCTTTTCTTGCACTAGAATTTTTATCCTATGGGGTTTTAACTAGTAAGGTTTTAATGAGGTACATTCTAAAATGTTAAACATCTAACAAAAAGTCTTATAAATTAAGTTGACTTATTATTATTATTGATGTTCATCTTCTAACACCACCAATGTGTTCTTCAATGATTGTTTGATCCCTTGAATAAGAATGTTCTTGATCTCTTAAAGTGAAAAATTATCATCATGTGATATTGAAAAAATTCTTAGTCCAAATAATACTATTAGTACGGTAATGTATTTACTAATGGCATAAGACCTCACATGACAATCTTTGCTATTGTACTAGCAAGATATAGTTCTCAAATACATTGAAAAGATGTTAGACAAATATTTCGTTTTTATTGTGAAACATCTAATATGGATATTAAAATTGATTGGATGTTGAATATTTTTCAATCCATATAAAAGGATGATTACACACATGCTACTTGTTTACATATGATGGTACTACTATATCTTGGCAATTTATAAGGCAAACTATTGTTGTTGCATCTTTGAATCATGTTGAAATGTTGGCAATTTATGAGATAGTTATCTTATGTGCATTATATTGTAGAGATTTATACTCAAATATATCCAAGCAACATGTGACTTTTTATTTAGCTAAGAAAGTCCGACAGCTTTATACGGGGAGAATGTAACACTTATCACCCAAGTTAAGGAGACATAATAAAACAAGTTTTCCAACAGTTCTTTTTCATGCATGAGCTCCTAAAGGACAACACTCATCGAATTTATTCAAGTCACAACTTGAGAAATTTATATAGAGATACTTTCTACAACTATATTTAAGAAATTACTGCACAAGATTAGTATGTGTCGACTCAAAGATTTTTGCATATGATTTTGTTGAAGAAGACATGTTGACATGAGGGGGAGGCTTTTCGCTATTGTAGTCTTTTTTCCATTGCATAGGTTTTGTCCTATCGGGTTTTCCTAGCAAGATTTTTAACGAGACAGTTTCAAGCTAAATCCTAAGAGAATAATGTACTCTTTTTTCCTTCACTAGGATTTTGCCCACAGGGTTTTTCCTAGTAAGATTTTTAACAAGGCATATATTCTTAAGTGGTGAACATCCCAGAGAGAATGTTATGAATAAATTAGTTTAATAGTGTGGATGTTTATATTTCTAACACCCTCATGAATTGCATTATTTCCACCTTAATGACCATTAGTATTAGTATTTTATAACCTTCCTAACTTCCTAATTACCACCCTATTTATATTATTTTGTTGTTGTAACTTTTGTTTTTGGGCCTCTCTTATTATATGATATTTGACCTATATATATGGTCTTTGAGAGCTTGTATTTGTATATTTGTACATGATATGAGATGATGAATAACAAATTTGTTTCTCTTTATTTCTTGTGTCTTTTTATTTTATGCTTTGCAATTTAGTTTTTTGCATTTGTTTTATAACAATTCCTTGGTTTACATATATCTATAAAACGCCTATCACTTACGATGTGTATAAACTTAATTCGTCGAAATTTTAGAATTCCAAATATTTTCCATCAATGTTAATCATGCATATTTCTCTCCTTGATCGATATCTCCAGAGCCCATATTAGGAACAAGGCGGTCATATATATGGAAGAGAAACAAAATTTGCTAAAGATTACTAGCCAAAAAAAAAATGGAAAAGATTTTTCCTTTTAACATTAATTTCCTATAGGGTGCTTTTTCAAGATACATTGCCTTAACCAAAAAAATTAGTGGACCATGATTGAACTACCTAAAATAGTCTGACCTCATGTTTTAGAAAAAATATATATATGATGTCTCACTCCCACGCCCTAGTGCAAAAATTACCATCATGAAGGATGCTATAGATTTTAAAAAAACAGATTTCTGCTTCAAAAATGGCTTCCATTTCCAAGGCCCACATTGTCATTTTCCCCTTCATGGCTCAAGGCCACACCATCCCTCTTCTCGACCTCTCAAAAGCACTATCTCGCCAAGGCCTCAGAGTCACAATCATAACAACGCCTTCAAACGCTTCTTTCATAACACCATACATTTCTCAGCACTCCAAAATCCACCTCCTAGAAATCCCATTCCCCAAAACACAAGGCCTCCCAAATGGCTGCGAAAACTTGTCCCAAATTACTTCCTCACCCGACCATCTTCTCCTTTTTTTAAACGCCACAAAACACCTTCGAGAGCCCTTCGAAGCGACTCTAAAGGAGATGTGCCGAAATGAAGACCCTCCAACTTTTGTTTTTTCCGATTCTTTCCTTGGATGGACCAACACTTTGTGCCGTTCTTTAGGCATTTCTTGGTTGGTCTTTAATGGCATGGGCGTTTTTGCCATGGTTGTGAAGAAAACCTTGTCCATTCACCAAATGTGTGCAAAACATGATGGTGATATTGTACCAGCTGTTTGGCTAAGTCCCACCATAAACTCAGTTATGAACAGTGTAAAGCTCTCACATGTTACAGTTACAATAAAAAAATTTGCTACAGTGTAAAGCTCTCACATGCTACAGTAAAAAAGGTTCTAACCAATGGTTCCACTACCCTTCCAAACACTACAGTAGACGTTCAAGGAGTTGATATTTCATTCTACCTGTTTAAAAGGGATTTGCCGAGGTCACTTAGGGTGATGGATTGTGGGCTTTCTGATTTCTTTTTGGAGACGGAGAGATCTGATTTGGGAAGTTTTGGTGTGATTGCCAATAGTTTTGTAGAGTTAGAGGAGGCTGTTGCTTTGTCCTTGGGGTCTTTGTATGGGAAAGGAACTACGACGTTTTTTGTGGGTCCTTTGTTTTTGTTTGAGCAAATGGCGGGCGGTCAACATGTTATTGGGCTATATGGGCAGGACCCATCCTCAAAATGGGTAGAGTGGCTGAACCAGCGTGGTGAAGGGAAATCTGTACTTTATGTGTCTTTTGGGTCACAGGCCAACTTGTCTGAAGAACAACTTGATGAGTTGGCTTATGGATTGGAGCTGTCGCCAGAAGACTACCTCTGGGTAGTCCGTTGGAAGACTTGGAGAAATCCAACGGATGTCATTAGTGGAGTAAAAAACAGGTGATTGTGAGAGAATGGGTGGACCAGAAATGGGTCTTGGCCCATCAGGCCTTTGGCGGGTTCTTGAGGCATTTCTGATGGAACTCGGTGTTGGAGAGCTTGGCGATTGGGGTTCCGATTTTGGGCTGGCCCATGCAGGCTGAGCAACACCTGAATGCCAAGTACTTGGTAGAGGAGCAAAGAGTGGGTATTGGGCTTGAGAGTGGTTCGGCCCAGGACGGAAGAGTTGTGGGCCGTGAAGAAATCAGCAGAGGGGTGGAGGAGTTGATGAAAGGAGCAAGAGGGAGGCAAGCAAGAGAGAATGCAATTGAGTTTGGAAGAATTGCAAAGAAAGCAGTCCAAGTTGGTGGGTCTTCTTACAAGTGCTTGAACGAGATTATTGAACGTGTATGTGACGAGAAGATGGAAGCACAGCTTCGGTTAGTAAAACGTATAGACGTTGTCCAGAAGGACTTACGCAAGTGGTTTTTCATTCACCGAGATTTGGTAGACTTTTTAGAAAAGAGAGAGAATATTAGGGTCTTCCCTTCTACAACAGATTCTTCAAATGAGAACGTTAGAGGAAACAGAAAGAACGTTAGGGGAGCATGTTGACTTGGTGTTCTTTATTTTTTCTTTTGTTCCTTCAGTTTTTGGAAAACAAATATATCACTATTTTATGTCCAAAATGGTAAGAAACATTACTTTTTAAAAACTAATTATAGTAAACGTCAAGTTTTGAAACTATTTGTAGTAAATGTAAAATATATCTACCCCTACTTGACACTATTTGTAGTCAATGTGAAATTTATGATGTAAATAATTTATCAACCTCTTTGTTATAGTATAAATAATTCTTATTTACACAATAAATATATTTATAATATAAATAATGTATTTATATTCTTGTTTACAATGTAAATATTTCTTATTTACATAGTAAATAAGTTTTGACATTGTAAATTTGACATTTACTATTAACATTTTAAAAACCTGATATTTATTTCAAAAAGTCTTAGAAATCAGACATTTGCCTCATTCTCCCCACTATTATATAGTCTCAATATGGCAAGTAACAATTGAAAAATATTATTTGAAATTTGCCCACAAACTATTCAGTGACTACAAACGTATTGTCCCAAGAAAAAAAAAAAAAAAAAAAAAGGATCAAAGAATATATGGAGAAGGAAGAAAATTGTTTCCTAAGAAAGCCAATTTGATGCTCATCAAAATACAGAGAGCGATAAAAAAGTGTTGAAGCAAGTGGCCCAACATTTCTCAGTCTTATTATAGCAATTAATAATAAAAAAATTATAAAATATGACCAAAGTTGTAAAATTAAAATTCAACTCAATATTTAAAATATCTTAAAATGTCATTAGTTATATGGTAAACATTTTAATGGTATTATATTTTGTATTGTATGGTTATATAGTAATTATTTTGATGATATCATATTAGGACATAAATAAAATATTTACAAACTAAAGTCATATTTTAGTTAAATAAACATAATTGGACCATTTGTCTCATTACCTTATTAACTCTTCAGGGGTATTTAAACCACCAAGTAATGCAGTGAAAGCGTCAGAGTTACGGATCATATTTTCAAGACGCTTAGAGATGTACAAAACTCTCTCTTCCTTACCTATAGTTGTCCCACAGAGGTTCCCCTCAACTAGAAGATGGGGTATAATCCCTATGACATGGCTACCCCTAGAATATGCTTCTATTACTATATTCCCCACTAACCCTAAGCTACCTCCGCATAAATCAGGCTAATCTTCCTACATGACAATACTTGTCATAAGTATTCCGCAACTTCTAAGTAGACTTTATCTTTACTGGGACTAGAACTACAAATGATACGAATAGTTTTGATTTTTCTAGATAAATAAGAGGAAGATATGTTTGGTTTCTAAAACAAATTGACTCTTTTTTTCCTATATATATTTTTTGACTTTTGTCTAAGTCTGTTTTGATTAAAATTTGAGTCTCGAATCAGTTTTTAAAGGAGATGGAATTAGAAAGGACTAAGGACTTATAACATATGGGTGATGTACATGTTAAAAAAAGTCAAACTAAATCAATTCAAATTAAACAATGGGCCACTGACATTACTCACAATGCCTCCCTCCCTTCGTTATTGCGCTAATGGCAAGTTTATAACAAATTATAAAAACAAAACTCTCTTAAGTTCTTTTTTTTAATAACAAACGGACAAAGACACAAAATTGTAATACAAATAAGGATTTTAATCATTTTGGTACCCTTAAATTTTTGAGTACTATCACTTTAGTATCTTACTATTTGAAAAATATTTAAAAAATTTCTAAGATATAAAATGTCCAATTGACTTTTTTCTTAACAAACCTCAAGTTAATTTTCTAAAACAGATTAAAAATAAAAACAAAAAAAACTTAAACAAAACTCATCAAATAAATTGAGTTATGTGTCTCTTCATCTTTTTAACTGTTTTCATTTTTGTTTTCTATAATTGTCTTATGAATTTAATAAAAGAGTAAGCTTGATATTTCAGGTCCTATAAAACATACTCAGAGTTGCAAAATAATGTTTCTGAAAACTATGAAATACCTTTCTCAATATTTTTCAAATAACAAAATACCAAAATGATATTAAACCAAAACACAAAGTATTAATAATAAAAATCCTAAAAATTAAAATAATAGTTTAATACTATGCATCATTTTTATTGGAACGTTGAATGACATGTGGTGAGAGGACGACAAAAGAGTGAAAAGGAGAGTGAGGAAATAAGTGATCTTAGCATTTTTTATCTTGAGGTGTAAAGATAATTTGTTAATGATCCTAAAAATAGGGGGTTTTGACTTAAGGCAGGCTTCATTTAAGGAGGACCTTATGCAGTTGTCTTAATCTCCATACCTTTGATCCAAATCCATTTTGCGGTGTATGTTTTGCGTTTGCAGACTCCCATGACCACTTATTCTGCACTTCCTAATATCAATTCATGTAAGTCACTCTCTTAATGCGTTCCCTCAACTCTTCTTTTTTGTTTTTCTTTTCTTAATATCTATTTTTATTTGTTTGTTGAAGACGGTTTACTCCGACATCCTTTTCATTGTTCATAGGTTGGAACTTGGCACTATATTGTGCATCAATAACCTTTCACACCCATTTCAACTTTTGGAAATGAGGAGTATATAACACAAATATATATATATATATATATATGAGAGAATTACCCATGTGTTAATTTTATACGTTGATTGGCATATAATTGTAGATTTTTTACTAATTTAGTTGCGTTTGAATCCGGACAATACATGGGCTGCATGGCCATAACTGTATATACATGCTCATTTAGTGCACATCCATTTCAACATCTCCCATAAATAACTTAAATCTCATTTCCAATTTTTTCACATCATTCACTTGTTTTAAACTCTTGACGTTATTTTTCTCCTATATATCTCATTGATCAGTAACAAACATAGACTGGAACTCCAAACAGAGATCACATCGGAATAATGTCTTCGGATCCAGTCTCAGAAGCACCAAGAAACATACTAATAACCGGCGCAGCCGGATTCATAGCCTCACATGTCACCAACAGGCTAATCAAAAACTACCCACATTACAAAGTTGTTGCTCTTGACAAGCTAGACTATTGTTCCAACCTCAAGAATCTCGACCCTTCAATTTCGTCTCCCAATTTCAAGTTCGTCAAGGGCGACGTTGCCTGCGCAGATCTCGTAAACTACCTCCTAGTCGCCGAGGAAATTGACACGATCATGCACTTCGCGGCACAGTCGCACGTCGACAACTCCTTTGGAAACTCGTTTGAGTTCACAAACAACAATGTGTACGGAACACACGTTGTCCTTGAGGCCTGCAAGGTCACAAGGCAAATCAAGAGGTTCATCCATGTTAGCACGGATGAAGTCTACGGCGAGACAGATTTGGAGACGGATGTAGGCAATTCCGAGGCATCGCAGTTGCTTCCGACCAACCCCTACTCTGCCACAAAAGCAGGGGCTGAAATGTTGATCATGGCTTATCACAGATCTTATGGTCTGCCAACAATAACCACTAGGGGAAATAATGTTTATGGACCGAATCAGTACCCGGAAAAATTGATTCCCAAGTTCATTTTACTCGCGATGAGGGGAGAAAAGTTGTCAATTCATGGAAATGGATCGAACGTGAGAAGCTACTTGTATTGTGAAGACGTGGCTGAGGCGTTTGATGTGGTACTTCACAAAGGACTAATTGGTCATGTGTACAACATAGGGACAAAAAGGGAAAGAAGTGTACTGGATGTTGCTGGGGATGTTTGCAAGCTATTTGGGTTAAGTCCTGAAGATACAATAAGCTTTGTCCAAGACAGGCCTTTCAATGACCAAAGATATTTCCTTGATGATCAGAAACTGAAGAACCTTGGTTGGAAAGAGAAAACCCCTTGGGAACAAGGGCTAAAAACAACGATGGAGTGGTACACCAAGAACCCCGATTGGTGGGGCGATGTAGCTTCCGCCCTCGACCCTCATCCCCGGGTGTCATTTGCTAGTTCCCAAGCTAAGGATGATTCTTGGTTCTCTCATTACAAAGGCCTAAACAGAACAAACGGTAATGATTTGATCGACGATCACAGTCCGAGGAAATTGAAGTTCTTGATCTACGGAAGGACGGGTTGGATTGGCGGGTTGTTGGGGAAAATATGTGAAGATAGTAGAATTGTGTTTGAGTATGGAAAGGGAAGATTGGAAGATAGAAATTCTATTTTGGAGGACATAAGGAGAGTTAGGCCTAGTCATGTGTTTAATGCTGCTGGGGTAACTGGAAGGCCTAATGTTGATTGGTGTGAGTCACATAAGGTTGAGACTGTTAGAACAAATGTTGTTGGTACGCTTACTTTGGCTGATGTTTGTAGAGAAAGAGGGCTGTTGATGATGAATTTTGCAACTGGCTGTATATTTGAGTACGATGAGGAACATCCATTTGGATCAGGTGTTGGATTCAAGGAGGATGAGAGGCCTAATTTCACTGGTTCCTTCTATTCCAAAACAAAGGCTATGGTAATTTACACCAATCTCCCTTTTCAAAGTTTCTTTTCATAGCAATACTATTTGGAACTTTTTTTTTTTTTTTGAATTGCTACTTGAATTAGTTATCATATGTTAATAACAGGATATATCGTAATCAAACCATGTAAAACTATGTTGAATATTCACAACCCTGAGCAATGTGTCGCAGTGGCGAAATTACTTATAGTAACCCACTCAATTTTTAAAGTATTGATTTTTACC
Source organism: Artocarpus heterophyllus (assembly GCA_025403435.1). Lineage (NCBI taxonomy): Eukaryota > Viridiplantae > Streptophyta > Magnoliopsida > Rosales > Moraceae > Artocarpus > Artocarpus heterophyllus. Next base: position 33,230,429 of record CM046334.1, on the reverse strand, counting down.
CACAAATTTTTAAAAAATTTGTGTTGTATCATTATTTTATATGAAAAATTATAGTTGTGCCCCTGCTAAGAACTTGAAATATATCATTATTCCTCCATTTTCTTAGAAAAATTATTTTTTGTGCCTCCACTTAATAATTAAAACATATAACTATGTTTGCATGCAAACAAAACAAAAAGTAATTTTTTTATATAGTATCCCTATTGATAAAAACTTCTGGCTCCGTCATTTATGTGCGGTGATAGCAAGTGACTAAATCACGCACAACCATAACAGTAATACAAGAGTCAGGCACAATCACTTGACAAAGTGTAAATTAGATAGAAGAGTTGTGCACAAACACTTAACAAAGTGTAAATTAGATTCAAAATTAAAGCCACTTGTGATCCTAGATTGGCTATTGGAACAAACTAATCATTGTTATATTCTCAAACATAATACTACTTCACTACTATTTTTGCTGGTTTTAAAGACTTATTACAAGGGACGAAGCAGGGTTGGACGTGTTAAGAGAGGGGGAAATTTCAATTTTTAAGTATGCTCCTTGTTTAAAATTTTGGTTTTAACTCATGCAGCCTGAGAAATAGTTTTTCTTATGGCTCCACACTATGGGTGGAATTTTGGGTCTTGTTCATGTCAACTAAAATTTGGATATTTTTTCACCCTGACATAAGTTACATAAATGCAATTTTACTTACTTAATCCACTTATTTATACTTTATTTTGTGAATAATTATCTTTTTCCTTTTGTTTGAAGTAATTTTATTAAATGTATTTTTCTAAAACTTATTTGTCTATATAATTTTTTTTTGTATGTTTTAATAAAAGTAATAATAAATCAAGTCAATTTCGTATCAATATTATCATTAAGTTGGCTCAATTTCAAGTCGTGGTCTTGTCAAACCCAAATTACCACCCCTACTCTACACTTCTCATGATGATCAACTTAAATCTTCAATTAATAATAAAAGATTGAACTTTTGATTGTTTCATAGGTATAGTATTCTTTTCTCACAACAATTTAAATAAATTTAAATTTTTGTTCCAACTTTTTGTTCATACATATGAATTAAAGGGCCATGAGAGAAATCCAACTACCTTAATTTGTATTAGTGTTTTTTTAGCAAATTGTATTTTGCGTCACAAATAGGAGTAGAGTCACTCAAAAATGAGGGTGGATGGCCATCCCACCTAAACATTTTTTCTTTTTAAGTTTGTGTATAAAATTTTATAAAATTTGTAATTCCCCCTCTCCGTCTCCATCTCTTTCCTCTTAAAATTCTACCTCTTTATTCGTTCTAATTTATTAATTCAATCACACCCTTGTCCTCCATCCTAGCTCTGGCCCTGATCATATACAACATGATGTGGCATAACATGCAGGTGGAGGAACTATTAAGAGAATATGACAACGTATGCACACTGAGAGTTCGAATGCCAATATCCTCAGACCTCACCATCCCTCGAAACTTCATCACAAAGATCCGCCGCTACAACAAGGTGGTGGACATTCCGAATAGCATGACGGTCCTCGACGAGCTCTTGCCGATCTCCGTCGAGATGGCGAAGAGGCATTGCAAGGGAGTATGGAACTTCACCAACCCAGGTGTCATAAGCCACAACCAGATCCTAGAGATGTATAGGGATTACATTGACCCTCAATTCCAATGGCAGAATTTTGACTTGGAAGAACAGGCCAAGGTTATTGTAGCACCAAGAAGTAACAATGAATTGGACGCTTCAAAGTTGAAGCAGGAGTTTCCTGGGTTGTTGCCCATCAAAGACTCACTTATCAAGTATGTTTTTGAGCCAAACAAGAAGACTTGACTAATTCATAATTGTTGATCCCTTCCTTCTTCTTTTTTTTTTCTTTTTTATATTAATTAATGTTGTTTTTATTCATTGAACTCAGCAACTAACACGTGATTTGTGAAACTTTTTTCATATTATATGTTATCTCAAAGAGCCATCTCGAACTTTTATATCATATTGATGTATTCTCTTCTACTTGTTACATTTGCCAGCTGGGTAGAAATATTGAGGAAAAGATAAACGTGTGATATTTATTTATTTTATGGCAATATCACTAATCATATAATATTTGTAGCTTTTTTTTATTCCGTGGCTGTATTTAGTTAGAGGAAAAAAAGGTATATATATGAGGCAGGTGAGAAAAATGAAAGAGGAAAAAAAAAAAAAAAACTGGAGCATCTCTATTTTATTGTGTTTAGTATTTTCATTTAATTTTTCCAAATTTGGGAGAGAGAACTAAAATAATTTAAGGGCTTTGCAATCACTCACCTGATTTAATCCCATTTCTTTTTTTCTTTTTTTTTTTTACTACTAAATAACCACCAGCCTTGAAAAACATTTCACTAATACCCTTGATCATTCTCACTCTTTTACTTTTCTCTTTTACCAAATAAGCTCTAAAGCGTTTTTTTCCCCCTTTAGATTCTTTTTATGTTCTTCGTCCTAGCAGGTTAGACGCCCACCATTTTTGTTTGTTTGTTTAATTTGTTACAAGAAAGTAGCCCACCTTTTGCAAGTCTAGTATTATATACACCCGTATGGTACATTCTTTGGAGTAATGGAATATGATCCATCATTTCACTCTTAAGGATCTTGGTATTAATTTGTAGAAAAAAATTGCGGTGGATGGTCTTCTCCGAAAATAATAGGGAGGTTTTATAATTTGAGGAAACTGACCAATAATATCGTTGTTTATTTCTTAAAATAATACATTAATTGAGTTATTTACTGAAAACAACCTTTTTTAAATACCAAAAAACTAGGTCATAATTTAAATTCCCCATCCAATAAACGAGTTATCTCTTCAAATTACATAATTTTATAACGGATTATTTTCACATTTGTCCCCCGAATTATGTCACTTATATCACTTTATCTTTTGACTTTTAAAATGAATCATTTAATCCCCTCAAACTTTGTTTTGTTAGTAAGTATCCACTTCCATCCAACTCGGTTAGTTTTTGGATGTTTCTTGTAAAATATTTTTATATTTCCCCCCAAACTACGCATTTATGTCATTTTATCCTCCCTTTTCGACTTTCAAAATGTGTTACTATGTCTTTGTTTGTTAGTAAATAACCTCCTTTGTTATTTTATCATCCAATTTTTGTTCAGCTAATAAATTGCTTTCTTTTTCTTCCACCTTTACAAGACCTCCACAGCAAAGTAATCTATATATCCACAACTTGCACATGAATATTTTTTGCAACATGTCATTTAAATACAAATACAAAGAAAATTCAAAAAGAGCTTTTACTAGAAATTAAAATAATATTTTTATTTTTTGAAAAAAACTTCAAGAGCTCAATTCTTTTAAAAAATTTTGCGGGTTTTTTTTCCTCCTCAAGCTCTTTTATGTTATTGGAATGACCTATTGTAAAAAATATACTTTTTTCTTGAACTCTTTTTTCCTCAATCTTTTTCCCCCTTAAACTCTTTTTCATGTTTGGAATTTTCCTCCAAAGTTAGAAGAAAAAACATAGACTTGTAAAGATGAACAAAATTGGATGGAAGGACATTATTTGCAAACAAAAAAATAATTGAGGAGACGTACAAGTTTGAAGAGATTAGATAGTACATTTTAAAGGTCAGGGTAAAGTGGCATAAGTGATATAGTTTATGGGGCAAATGTAAAAATAATCCTTTTTTATAAACTATAATTTTAAGATAATCTTTCGATGTTATCCTATTCATTTTACCAATTTGTGGTTTACTTGAACTCAAGTCGGTTATCTAAGACAACTCTGGTTATTTTTGTTTATTTTGAAAACTAATATATATCTTTCAACATTGTTATATAGATTCGACGTTGGTGATGTGGCTACCAACATGAAAGAATTTCCACCCCTTTTTTAAAAGCATGGTGGAAAAATCATCATGTTGTAGTCACACATATGGTTGAGAGTTAAGCGGAAATGGATATTAAGCTTTGTTTATTGTAGGACTTTGGACCATCAAAACTAAAGATTAGAGGTGGCATACATATCTTAATTAACATAGTGGACTAAATGGTGCTTTTAATTATAATTAAAAAAAAAAAGGAAATCCATTACCAACAATTGTGTCCATACTTTTTTATGGTCTCAAAAGAAAGAATATTCAAGTTGAACAACGAACAAAAAAATCTCCAAAATTCAAGGCAAGTGCTTTCTTGCGGTTGTACAAATTGAATATCTACTTCTTTTTTTTCTTTTTTTATAGCGGAAGTATTTGAACCATCGAAGGTGAAGATTCAAGCAGACATATTTGATACGGGAAATCAAGATAATGGATCATTATAGATCCCGGCCGAATATTTTCCAAAAGGCGCATGACACCTTTAATATAATGACAAACTTGATTAATTGTCAATTAATCATGAGTAAGATAGTGCTTCACAGTGTTTGATTGATCATGAACGTGACGTCCATTTGCCGACTTGCCTGAAGCTCTTAATCATGCATGATTGATCGTGACGTCAAATTACCAAACAAATATACGCATGAGCACATCTATATCTATATATATATATATATATATATATATATATATATATATCCTAGCATTTTGGGCACACAAATCACAATCAATAAAATACTTTCCATGATGATCTTTTGGGTTAATCAGGGTAAAGTGCATGGTTGAGAAGATTACGCATCTCTGGCAATTACTCGACTTGAAAGAATTCGCCCACAATATTGTCAAGAGGCCTCTAGACGCTGGTCAAATTAAATTAGAAGAAAAAGAAAACGTGACATTACATATATGGTGGACACGATTTGATGTTGGTCATAAAATTACAGCCTGATCATATGATTTATCTCCACCAAAACATCCAAATTAGTTCGAGTCATTTCAATCTTCTCATGAACCTGAAATTTGCTGGCGCTTTCAAGCTGTTGTTGTCTTGTTGTTGAGTGCTACGTCCACATGCAGGAAGAAAATATTGGCCTGGCCATGACTTTTTCTTAGGCCGAATAAAAGAGAAAAGCAGTGCACCTTATGTCCCCATGCTCCTTTGGCATTTCAGCAATCCCAGGTACCACCGAGGAGTAAAAGAGGTCTATTAAATTTCTACATGGGAGACCTCAAAAGTCTCTGATATTCACAACACAGGCCCAGCGGCACAAGTGACTTATAGTCTCATAATTGACTGCGAAAGATAAGCCATCGGCTTCTAACATTATTGTGAGGCATGGAATTTTTTATTTTTTATTTTTTGCTAGAAAAAAAATAGATCCGTTATATTTCTGTGGCCAGTCTAGCAATCGTTTGAAAATCTACTTACTTTATTGTATATTCATATGGGAATCTAAGCGTTTTCTAGCTATTCTTGTCATGGTGTACATACATACAAGGGCGGAGCTACATTAGATCAAGGGACCGGTTGCCTAAGTACAATCACTCGCCCTCTGAAAATTATTCACACTATTTTTTTACGACTTGCCCCCTTGAAATCTTCTAAATTGCATTATAGGATAGAAATTTTAAAACTATGTTAATTACATTCCAAATTTTTACTTTGAAATATGCTCATATTTTAAACAAATTCCAAATAAATTAAAAAGAATCTATAGTACTATGAAAACTTATACCTTTGAGCTGTAAGTTTTAAAAGAGTAAATTAAATTCTATTACATGCATAATTCATTGAGAATAAAATTGAAATAGATAATATGAAGACAAAATAAGGATAAAGTTTTAAAAAATTATGTTGTAATTTTAATTTAAAATTTTTGTTCTATTTCGCCTCCCACGAAAAAAAACTATATATTTATTGGGAGAGATAGAGAGAGTGTGAGACTTCTCTGAGATGATGTGTGTAGGTATAACTTTCTTTGCAGAGTTAAATGGAGCCTTAAGGCCGATGGTATTAAATTTTTTATTTTGATCATGGTTCAATCTGGTTCTACATATGTATTGATTTGCTTTACTTTTGTTGATATGTAATGGATTTTTAGGGCAAATCATTTTCTGTAATGCATTTTAAAGCGGTGTTACCGTATTTGAAGATGGATTTTACGACGCATTTTTCCTTTTCTTACTTTAAATTTTATGTTTTTTAATCTTTTTAAAGAAATCAAGTTAGAATCAATTTATTATTATTTTTTGAAATGAAATCAATTTAATCATGATTAGATCACCAAAAGGAATCGTCATACGATCCCTTCAAATGATGGTGTTAAATATTATAAAAACAACAAATAGGCTAAAATAATATTATAATAAGACCCTAAAAAATTGCATGAGTTATAAAAAATAAATAAATAAATAAATAAAAGACAACCCACACTGGGTAGGTGCAACATGTCTATCTAGCTGTCAATAGTACCACGAATCTTTGCCTGTATCCCACCTTGATCCTGCAAGTTGACTTATGTGGATTAATTTTGCTTCCATAAAAGCTCGTACGGTTGAAGACCAGATTACTTCAACTCTATTTTTGTTTCTTCCTTGTATTTTCTGAACATCTTAAAAATTATGTCAGATTTTTTATCTCAAATTGATAAGAAATGATAATTGAAATTGGACAATATTGATTTGCTTTTCCCTTTTGCCTCAAATATGAACTTATGATTTATAAATTTGTAAAATTATTAATAAACAATTATGGATTCTCATTATTCTTTTTTTTTTTTTTGAGTGAGCAGCTTTATTCTTTTTCATACATGTAATCCGGAGATTTTTACTGTAATATTATATCTAATTAATATGCGAGCATTAAATAAAATTCAGTCCACATGAAAATAAATAAATATACAAAACTGACAAGTATGATAAAATTTAAAGGTCCTTTCGAAAAAAACAAAAAAAAAAAAGGAATCAAAGGTTCAAAAGAGTACATTTAGTACATACAGTTCTAAATTATCGCATCTTTTAGTAAGTGAACATTTGTGCAGTTAATGGTTGTGTCCCTTATTATGATGGATTAGCTTCTAATTCTTTTTCTAGTTAAGAAAACATAATAAAAATTTAAAATATGTTTTTTTTATGACATTAATTTTGGTTCCTAGAAAACTCTGTTAATAGAGATTGAGGAATTACTCGAATTAGGAGTTTTTTTTATTTTTTATTTTTGAAGAACAAATATATTTGACTTTGAAAAGGTAATACGTACAGATACCATGTATATTTATAACAGTTGTGACCTTTTTTAAGATGTATATTTATTATTCTATTTGTTTTTTAAAATTAATAGGATAATTCAAACTCTACACCTTATAATAATATAGCTACCAATTTAGACTATGTATGTGTAACTACCTATTTTCTATTTGTTAGAAAAAAAAAAAAAAAAAAAAAAAACTACTTTCAAGAATTTATCTTATCAACGACACCAAAAAAAATTGTGGTGTCAATGAATGTGATTTCCTCTTAATTAAGTATACAATATGTTCAATCCTCTACATTACTTTTCTCTGCCAAAAGAAGATTCTTTTTTTTTTGGGTTGAGATTAGAAGGTTAATGAAAACGCTTTGCACATTAATTCTCTTTTTCTCAATATTTTTGTAACAACTATGGAAATTTTGATAAAAGATGCACGTTTCAATATTTTGCTCGCATCTCCTATAAAAAAATATATATTTTTTACTTGAATCAAACTTGAAAAAAAGATCCATTACTTATATTTTTTGGAACTTATCTATTATACATATATTGGAACTGAATATTTGAAACAAGCATCTATAATAGTGAGAGAGTAATGTAAAATAATAATGTGTTTTTTTTTTTTCAAAAACAAACAGGTTTTCATGGTCTTCATTCCTTTTTTTTTTTTTTTTTTTTACTCATATGAGATATGAGAGATTAGTATAAGGGTTTCGTTTTTATTTGGAAGTATAACAATTGAAGAATAATGCTAGAGACTTCAATCGTAATCTTAATTTTTTACGCTAACTTTAAATTGTCATTTTTTTATCTATATTAATTAAAAGATTGTCACATTAAATAATAACAAGATATTACATAAACCAATAAAAATGACAACTTAAAGTGACTAAAATATAGAATTGGTGCATCTAATCTGGGAGAACGAGAGAAACGTCTAATTTTTTTAAACTCTTTAGATTAAATATCAAGCTTAAGAAATATTTGTTGCAAATAATAGATTTACCAAATAAATAACTTATGTATTATGTAAATAAAAAAATATTCACATTGTAAATAAGAACTACTTATTTAGATTTTAAATATTTAATATTTACTATAAATATTTTTAAATCCTGGTATTTACTATAATTAATTTTAAAAAAATAATATTTACTACAATTTCTATCAATCATCTCGTATTTAAAATTAAATTGGTCTAAACATTTTGCCCTTCAATTCTTTTATAAGGTGTGGGGCTTATTGGTGGACACACACTTATGCACCCAAACACTTAAGCTAAGTTCTTCGATTTTCAAGGAAAAATAAAAAAGAAAACTGCAAGATCTATTCTTTACCTTTTCTATTCGGAGGGAAAGAAAAAATCCATATCCTTCCACGTAAAAAACTCTAAAAACATGACATTAAAAAGTTCCCATATATATTAATTCTAAACTTTTTATTGATGTTATTCTTATTTGTTATAACAAAAAATAGATAGGTTGAAAATTATGATTAAGACTTATTTAGTAATTTTAAATTATAACGTAAGAAGTTGTTGTAAAAAGACCAAAACCTTTTGTTGCTCCCAGCAATTTTTTGAAGCAATCCGAAAAAAAATGGCAACATCTTTTTAACTTTTCCTTTGGGAGGGGAGAAGAAAGACAACGTATCCTTCCACATCCACGTCCTCATCCTCATCCGCAGCCGCACCCGCACAGTGTGCATCTCGAAATGTTAGTCTGCTAATTTTCCTCAAAAGTTAGGCCATTAAAAGGCAGGTTAATTAATAAATAATTTTATGTTCTAACAAATTATACCATAAATATATAAAACCAAACAAGTGGGTTTCCTTCACGAGAGCACCACCATTAAAAAGTATCCCCGCTAACCAAACCAAAACAAAACCCCCTCAAACCACTTGCCTGACATTCCTTCACCGTTTCAACACTCACGCACTGCATCCACACTCTATCCCAAACATGGAATATTCCGGTGTCGACAAAGAATCAGCGAAAACGACAACAACATTCGACGTGATAGTTGTCGGAGCCGGCGTCATGGGAAGCTCCGCCGCATACCAGACGGCGAAGCGCGGCGAGAAGACTCTCCTTCTCGAGCAGTATGATTTCCTCCACCACCGTGGATCCTCCCACGGCGAGTCACGCACCATACGCGCCACCTATCCGGAGGACTACTACACCCCTCTGGTCCTCGAGTCCTACGACCTCTGGCAACAAGCCGAGTCCGAGATCGGCTACAAGGTCTGCTTCAAGGCCCCCCAGCTCGACATGGGTCCGGCCCATTCCAAAACCTTCCGGGCCGTCATCAGCACCTGCCGCAAACACTCCCTGCCATATAAGGAGATGGACAGCCGGCAACTCCATGACGAGTTTTCTGGCCGGGTCCAGATCCCGGACGATTGGGCCGCCATTTCCACCGAGCACGGCGGGATCGTTAAGCCCACAAAGGCCGTTTACATGTTCCAAATGCTCGCCTTCAAGAAGGGCGCCGTTTTGAGGGACAACACGGAAGTGAAGCAGATCAAGAGAGGAGAAAACGGCGGCGTTTTGGTGGTGGCGTCGAGTGGGGAGGCTTTCCGGGGGAAGAAGTGCATTATAACAGTTGGCGCGTGGACGAAGAAGTTAGTTAAAGCCGTTACTGGATTTGAAATTCCGATTCAGCCCCTGGAGACCATCGTGTTCTACTGGAGGATCAAGGAGGGGCATAAACGGGATTTCGATATAGGCAGCTTCCCCACGTTCGCCAGCTTTGGCGTTCCGTACGTGTACGGTACGCCGTCGTTTGAGTTCCCGGGGCTGATCAAGGTGGCAGTGCACAGCGGGCGAGCATGCAATCCCGACGAGCGGCAGTGGGGCCCGGGAGGGTCGGTATTGATGGCGGAGCTGAGTGAGTGGATCGAGATGAGGTTTTCGGGTCGGGTCGATTCGTTGGGACCGGTGAAAAGCCAGCTTTGCATGTACTCTATGACGCCGGATGAGGACTATATTTTGGATTTCTTGGGAGGGGAGTTTGGGAAGGATGTGGTTATCGGATGCGGGTTTTCGGGGCATGGGTTTAAGATGGCGCCGGCGGTGGGAAGGGTTCTGGCGGACTTGGCCTTGAATGGGGTGGCGGAAGGGGTGGAATTGGACAAGTTCAGGATAGCAAGGTTTGAAGGGAATCCAAAAGGTAATGTCAAGGATTTTGAGGAACAAGTCAACCATGGAGGGTTCAATTGTAAATTATGATCATCAAAAACCGTGAGTGGAGTCATGTTAGGGATTGTGATGTTTCATGTGAATTTGTTTTTTTTCTTTTCTTTTTCTTTTTTTGGTTTTATGGTGCTCACTGTTTAGTGCTTAGTTGTCGATGCTTGGAGCCATGCGATCATTCACCCCATTCAGATAATGACCCGTCAGATTTGTTTTGTTTAATCTTTGATGTGGATCTGTTTTCTTTTGCGGCTGTGCTGCTTTTGTTTCATTTGTGGTTCTTTTATTTTGGCCTTTTTCTCATGAGTGTAGATTTATTTATCAATATTGCTTTCCGACTCTAATTGTAAAACGACCAAAACCCCTTTCTTTTTGTTCTTTTTCTCTTTCACCCAATTTTTTCTACCGTTTCCTACCGTGACACCCGTTATTTTTCATGGATATAATTATATATAATTCATTTTTTTAAAAAAATGAGCCAACTTAAGTTTTGTAAAATTTTGTTATATCTAAAAATGCTAAAAAGGTTTTTGCTATTCTATTTATTTAGGAGAATGTTATTTGGCATTATGTGGCATAAAAGTATCCGAAGGAGACTAGAGTTTCACCTGCCCTTGTTCTCTTCTCTCTTTTCTCCTTCATAATTGCCTCTCTCTGTCACTCTCTCGCACTCTCCTTGCTTCTCTCTTTTCTTCTTCTTTCTTCCATGTTAATACAAAGCAGGGAACATCCAAGGACACAAACAATACCTCCAAGCTATTTTCTCACAAAAATCCATAAAATAACCTCCTATAAACTCATAGATCGAGGAAGCTTAGACGTTTTTAAGATCAAACAACACTTGTGGACTAGGTTTTGAGGTTAGATTTACAAAACTTGAACTTTGATTTAAAGTTGTGTTTTAGTATAAAAATTTGTGAGAAATGTGTTTGGACGTTTGTGGATGACTATACAGTATTTTTGAGCTTTATATACCTGCAAATAAGATTGTGTTGTTTTAGGCTTAAATATTTTCAAATTTGGATCATGTTCTTGCAAAATTTTGTAAAAATTAGTGTTTGACAATTTTAGATGTGTTTTCTACATGAAAATTTGGGGAAAATAGTTTACATGTGTTTAAATATGATATTCTAAAGTTTTTGTATACCTTTCATGTTTTGGGATTTGATAAAATAGGTTAGGTTGAGCTATGAATCTTGAAATCTTAAAAACAGAAAACCAGAGTTTCCAGATTTTTGTCTCAAGCGACAGGCCGAACTCACTTAGTGGTAGGCCGAACTCTTTTAGTCGGCAGACCAGCCGAGCAGTTCAAAGGCGTCTGTTTTGTGTAACTTACGTGGTGAACTCGGTTGTGTAAGCTAGAAATTAACAAAAGATTATTTGTAGAGAGGTAGGGATTCTATTACTCATCTTTTGTGAAGTTTTGGTTAATTAAAACTAGCTCTTTACATTGCAAGATATGTATATGTTATTTTGTTAATATATGAATCACACTTATGACACACTAATGTGGACTAGTCCTATAATGTTATAATTTGAGAAGCATGGTTAGGAATGCGAACTCTATACATAACGATAAGGTTATGAAAGGAATGGTAAGACATAAAGAGGGTGACGGTTATATCCTTAGGCACGAATACCCTAAAAGGTAAATAGGAGAAGGCGAAGGCGCTCTCTTGGGTCGAAAGTCCCAGAATACACTATACAAAAATCGACTTGATGAGGATTAAGGCTCAATGTCCCCTCACCAACAACTTTTGGAATGATTGATTGAGTTATCAAGCGCGCCTTTATGGTTTCATTGGGAAGAGTAACATGATTCTTAACTTAGTTGTGGACACCAACAAACATGGTTTAATCATGAACTAATATATATATATATATATATATATATATATATGTAAGGAACTTGGTAATGGTTACTATAGGTATCCACCATATATGAATATAATGAAATTGTTGTAAGATAAATTATATTGTTGACTAACTAACCATATAGTTGTTAATACGGTAATTAATAAACCTAAATATGAGTAATAATTTTTCTATTGGGTATGTCGATGTTCATCCCTATTATTTTATCTTTCAGGTAGAGTTAAGTGTAACATATCCGACGAGGAGTAGACGACAACACTGCTTGTGTCTTGTCAAAATTTCTTTAGCTTTATTGTATTTCGTTTAAACATATAAGATTCATAATCTGTAACAATAGCTATCTTAAAATTGTTTAGTTACTGTAAACTGTATTATGATGATGATGCTTGTCTTTTCAATATTTGGTGCTACACTAAAACTGTGGAATATTATTTAAAATATGTTATTATTTTCTATTTTATTTGAAAGATCCATGGGCAAAGTTTTAATGTTTTGAAAAAATTTAAAATAATTTATTTAAATTTACTAAATACTACTAATCCTCACATATAGACATTACAAATTTTGGTATCAAAGCCTAGGTTCGATTAATCTAGGAGGTATAGCACCAGCTTTAAAATCAGTTTTCGAAATGGTTTTGAAGTTAAATTTTAATGTCATCATCATTGGTATTAATCCTAGTTTAACTTCTGCAGTTAAATAGAAACCATGCTGCCAAGATGTCAACCCCAATCATCTGAACAGTCACAACCTGTTGAGCAAGCCCAATCTTCTACATAACCACAACTGGTTGAATAACCTCAAGAAATTGAGCAACCCTAACCAACGGAACAATCTCAACCAGCTGCTTTGGAAATGAGTAATTTGGGCCAGATTCTTCGAGCTCTATAGAATGTACAAAGACCTGCAGCGGCTATGACCTTGAACAATGTCATTTAACCCTACTTAAGAAATTCATGAAACAAAAACCTCATGTGTTTACTGGAGAACCTAACCTTGGCATGGTTGAACAATGGCTGAAGGCTGTCAAGAAGAAGATAGAAACCTTAAGAATTCCATAAGAATACCTAGTTGATTTTGCCACATATGTATTTGAAGGCAAAGCTGAAGAGTGGTGGGATATTCAAAAAGATGACTATGATATGTTAAATCTTACCTGGAATCAATTTGAGATTATATTTCACAATACGTATGTTCCACAGAGTCACCAACAAGCAATGCTCTAGGAATTTAACAATTTAGTATAGGGTAACATGATGGTAGCCGAATATCAAGCCGGATTTATAGAACTATCTCACTATAACCTTGGAGCAGTGTCAGATCCCTTAGCAAGATGTGAAAAGTTTAGAAACAATCCAAAGCAGAAGATAAGGCAAATGATAGTTGCGACTCCATCTACTGAGTTTTTTGACCAGGTAGCGATAGAACAGCATGCGAAAGCAACATTGAATAATTCCTATAGGGAATACAAAGGATCTATGGGGCGTCAGAGGAACATGAACAAGAAGGAAAGGTCACAAGGGCAACCATCACAGAATAGCAAAGTGAGTGTTGGTGGTAGATCCTTAGGTAGTGGATGCCAGCCATACACTTGTTATAATTGTAGACAAGTGGGACACTTAAGAAGAAACTACCCTGCATAGTCATCTTTCATTATGAGGCCTCAAGGAAGTTATTTCGACTCCACTATGTACGGAGGAAATCAGAATCGGATGGCATCACGACAACACTCGACAGTCTTACATGCTTTTGTGACGTAACCTTATAGGTTCCAACACTAGTATAATTATCAGCAATGACCACAGGCTTGGGTTTCCATCAAAGTCAAAATTTTCAACCAACTCCTTAGACTTATGCTAATCAAAGGATATATTTTCTTGGAAAGAATAACAATACAAGCAGTAGTTAAGGGAACTGGGGGAAAGGAAATAATGAAAAGGAAAAAGCAACGGCTCAGGTCTATGCTGTTACAGCCACTATTGGACAAACAAAGCAAGTCGATAATTATATGGTAGACGATATAATTCACATTTCTCATTCATGGGCTCATGTGTTATTTGATATTGGTGCTACCTATTTGTTTATATCTATATTGTTCACCTCATTATTACAATTAGAAATTGAAACCTGTAATTAGCCTCTAACCTTAATACGCTGATGGGTAGTATAGCTGAAGTTTCCATGATTTGTAAATTAGTGTGTGTAGTTATAGGGGAACATAGACTTTCAACTGACTTGCATGTAATAACCACGTTAGAGTTTGACGTAATTCTAGACATGTACTGGCTAACTAGACACTAAGCTATGGTAGATTATCATTGAAAACATGTCTCCTTATTCACAAAAAAGGGGCAAGTCATCTACTTTCAAGCTAATACAAAGACAGTGACACCAGTCTCTATTCTAAAAGCTTGTATTAGAGGATGAAGGAATTTCACAAGTTTTAGAATGATCTTTGCTTCGAAAGGAGAATTAAAGAAGAGTGATCCATCTTCCTATACTCCAGTGGTGGATGAATGTTTGGAAATTTTTCCAAACGAATTTCCATGACTTCCGCTGAACAAAGAAATCGAATTTGTCATTGACTTAATTATGAGAGTAGTACCTTTTTCCATCATTTTATATCGGATGGCACTTGATGAGAAAATAGAGTTAAGGAAACAACTAGATGAATTATTGGAGAAAGGATTTATCTAGCCAAGCCTGTCACCTTAAGGAGCTCCAGTGCTTTTTGTGAAGAAATATAATAGATCGTTAAGACTTTGTGTCATTATCGCTAGCTTAATCGACTAATTATCATGAATAAGTATCCCTTATCCTGAATTGACGAATTCTTTGACCAGTTGGGAGGATCTCAAAACTTCTCGAATATTGACTTACGGTCGAGATATCATCAATTAAAAATAGGAGAAGAAGACATTCCAAAAATGGCATTCTGAACTCGCTATGGTCACTATGGATTTCTTGTCATGCTTTTCGATTGACCAACGCTTCAGCAGCTTTCATGGACTTAATGAACCATTTTTTTTAACCGTACTTAAATCAATTTATCATTGTTTTTGTTGATGATATTTTGATCTATTTCAAAACCAAATAAGAGTATATTGAAATATGATGATTGCTCTACAGACATTAAGGGAACACGGCTTATATGTGAAGAAGGAAAAGTATGACTTTTGGATTATGAAAGTCAAGTTTCTAGGACATATTATCTCGAAAGAAGGAATATCAGTGTATCCTTCTAAAATTGAAGTAATGTTAAATTGGAAACGATTGAAGAATGTGACAGAAATCTGAAGTTTCCTCGGATTAGATGGATATTATCGGCGCTTTGTGGAGAACTTTTTGAGAATTGCCTCTCCGTTGATAAGACTTACTAGGAAGGATGTCAAGTACTCATGAGACGACAACTGTGATAAAGCATTTATGGAACTAAAGCATAGACTCACAAGTGCACCCATACTTGTTATTCCTAATAACAAGGAACCTTATACAGTATACACTAATGCCTCAAGAAATAGATTGGACTATGTACTGATGCAACATGGTTAAGTAGTTGCTTATGCTTTATGGCAATCCCACACATGATCTCAATTTAGCTGCCATGGTTTTCGCGCTTAAGATTTAGAGATGTTGCCTATACGGCACAAGGTTTGAGGTCTATACCGATTACTAAAGTTTAAAGTATTTATTTACTCAACAAAATCTTAATCTAAGACAATAGAGATGGACTGAGTACAGGATGGATTATGACTTTAGTATCCAATATCACCTTGGTAAAGTAAATGTGGTAGCAGATGCTTTGAGTTGCATAAATAACGGGGTTATGGCCAGCTTTACATTGGAAGATTAGAGGTAAACAACCACCATCACCAACTTTGACTTGTAGTATTATGAAGATGATAAAAGGGCCTTCATGTTCAACATGATAGCTACCCCTACATTGGTCCAGCAAGTGAAACAAGGACAATGAAATAACAAAGGATTACATATGATATGGGAGCAGATACAGAATGGTGAATAATTAGATGGATAGTAGATTGAGCTAGAATGATTCTTACTCTACAAAGGGACATTAGTTATGCCAGAAGACCCTTATCTTCAACATATAGTGCTGGATGAAATACACCGCTCCAAATTCGCTATTCATCCTAAAAGTTTTAAGATGTATATAGACTTGAGGTGATAGCATTGGTGGCGAGGAATAAAGCATGACGTAGCGACTTTTGTCACCAAGTGCATGACGTGTCAACAGGTCAAAGTAGAATATCAAAAGCCTAGAGGTGAACTGAAGAGCCTACCTATTCTAGAATGGAAGTGGGACTATGTAACGATAGATTTCATTATGGGATTTTCTAGAACTCAAATGGGACATGATGTCATTTCGGTGATTGTGGATTGTCTAACAAAAACAACCCACTTTATCCCAATCAGAACAAGTTACAATGTTTTCAAACTATGTCAGTTGTACATGGAAAAGATAATAATATTGCATGATGTGCCAATGTCAGTAGTCTCTGATTGGGATACACATTTTAGATCTAAGTTTTGGAAAGGATTGTAGAGAGCCTTAGGAACGCAACTAAATTTTATTACTGCTTTGTATCCTCAAATAGATGGGCAATCAGAACGTATCATTCAAATAATTGAGGATATGCTCTGTGCTTGTGTGTTGGACTTTCGTATTAATTGGGCCACACAGTTACTATATGTTGAGTTCACATACAATAACAGCTATTAGTCAAGTATTGGGATGGCTCCATATGAGGCTTTATATGGTAGACCTTGTAGATCTCCTCTATGTTGGGCTGAAAAAGAAAAGCACCTTAATCTCTGACCACTGTTTATCAAGGAAACAACGGATAAGATTTGGATTATTCATGAACACCTTAAGACTGTTTAGAGCTGACATAAGTGTTATGCAAATAAAAGAAGGCAACCTTAGAGTTTATGTTAGAGATTACGTATTTTTGAAGGTAAAGCATAAGCGTGGTGTATCTCAATTTGGTGTTCGAGGAAAGTTGGCACCAAGTATAGAGTTGGACCGCTTGTTTACCGTCTAGATCTACCACCTATATTGTCTCATGTACATAATATATACCACATGTTGATGCTGAGGAAATATGGGCCAAATCCATCATATGTCATCATGTGGATAGAAGTTCCAATCTAAAGAAACACAACTTACTAGGAAGTTCTGATTCAAATACTAGATCATGAAGTGAAAATCTCACATCGTCGTTAAATTCCTCTACTAAAAGTGATGTGGTAACATCATGATGTTGAGGAAGCCACTTGGAAACTTGAGTCAAAAATGAAGGAGAAGTGCCCTTATTTGTTTTAGTGTCATCTTCAGTTGTATGTTAAATTTCGAGGATGAAATTTCTTAAAGATAGGGAGAGTTGTAACACCTATTATTTTTCATGGGTATAATATTATAATTGTGAATAATTCAATTTTTTTCAAGCAAGCCTACTTAAGTTTTTGTAAAATTTTGTTATATCTAAAAATATCAAAAATGCTTTTGCTATTGTATTTATTTACGATAATTCCATTTGGCATTATGTGGCATAAAAGTCTCCAAGGGATACTAGAGTTTCAACTGCTCCCCACCTGCCCTTGTTCCCTTCTCTCTTTTCTCCTTCATAATTGCCTCTCCTCGTCACTCTTTCTCACCCTCACATGTTTCCTTGTCACTCTCCCTGCTTCTCTCTTTTCTTATGCTTTCTTCCAAGGTAATACAAAGCAAAGAACATCCAAGACCCAAACAATATCTCCAAGCTATTCTCTCATAAAAATCCATAAAATAACCTCCTATAAACTCATAGATCAAGGAATCTTGGACGTTTTCAATATCAAACAACAATTGTGGACTAAGTTTTGAGGTTAGATTTCCAAAACTTGAACTTTGATTTAAAGTTGTATTTTAGTATAAAAATTTGTGAGAAATGTGTTTTGATGTTTGTGGATGATTATACAACATTTTTGAGCTTAGATACCTACAAATAAGATTGTGTTGTTTTGGATTTGAATATTTTCATATTTGGATCATGTTCTTACAAAGTTTTGTAAAAATCAGTGTTTGACAATTTTTGATGCGTTTTCTATATTAAAATTTGGGACAAATGGTTTACGCGTGTTTAAATATGATATTCTAAAACTTTTTACATCTTCCATGTTCTAGGATTTGATAAAATAGGTTAGGTTGAGCTTTAAAGCTCGAAATCTTTAAAAACAAAAAATTAGAGTTTCCAAATTTTTGTCTCGGGTGGCAGGCCGAACTTGCGAAGTGGCAGGCTTAACTCTTCTAGTCGGCAGGCTGGTTGAGCAGTCCAAAGTCGCCTGTTTTATGGCTAAGAAATGTTCCAAAAATTATATTTTTGTATTCAAAACATAGAGAATATAAAGTATGATTATTTTTGTACATCTTAGGATAACGATATACTTAGAGCTTATATGATAATTGTGTAAGCTAGAAGTTATCAGAGGATTATTTACAGAGAAATAGGACTCTATGACTCATCTTTTGTGAGGTTTTGATTACTTAAAATTAGTTCTTTACATTGCAAGATACGTATATGTTATTTTGTTAGTATATTAATAACACTTATGAAAATAATGTGGACTCATCCTATAATGTACAACGAGGTTAATTGATTTGACATGTCTTGATATAATTTCAAAAGCATGGTGAGGAATACAAACCTGATACATAACGGTAAGGTTATGAGAGGAATGATAAGATGTGAAAAAGACGGCAGTTACATCCTTGGGCACGAATAAATGCACTGTATAGGAATCGATGTGGTGAGGATTTAGGGCTCGATGTCCCCTCACTGATAACTCTTGAAATTATTGATTGAGTTGTCAACGCGCCTTTGTGGTCTCGTTGAGAAAAGTGACATGAATCTCAACTTAGTTATGGATACCGTCATGGTTTAATCATGAACTAATATGTATATATGTATGAAACTTGATGATGGTTACTATAGGGTATCCACCAAATATAAATATAATGGAATTGTTATAAGATAATTTATATTGTTGACTAACTAACCATGTAGGTATTAATACGGTAATTAATAAACATAAATGTGAGTAATAATTTTCCTATTGAGCAAGTCGATGCTCATCCCTATTATTTTATCTCTCAGGTGGAGTTAAGGGTTACATGTCTAATGAGGAGTAGACAACAACACTACTTATGTCGTGTTGGAATTTCTTTAGCTTTATTGTATTTCGTTTAAACATATAAGATTCATAATCTGTAGTAATGGCTGTGTTAAATTGTTTAGTTATTGGAAACTGTATTATGATTATACTGATTGTATTTTTAATATTTAGCGCTACACTAAAACTATGTAATATTATTTAAAGTGTGTTCTTGTTTTCTGTTTTATTTAAAAAACCTACGGGCAAAGTTTTAATTTTTGAAAAGATACTGTAAAATAATTTATTTAAATTTACTAAATACTACTAACCTGTATATAGGGGCATTATACCTTCTTTTGTCCTTTCTTTTCCTATAATTGCAAGTTTTTTTCTTCAAAAAAAAAAAACAAAACAAACAAAAAAGAAACCGCAAGTAGCAGAAAGAAAAAAAAATAGTAAAAGCAAATATGGGATCAAAAGGATCTTCATTCTAAATAATTTTGAAATGTCTTTGCACAATCAGCTTTGTAATACAAGGTTTTCAGATTTAATAATCTATGGAGTATGAAACTAGTGGAGAAACCAGTACAACTAAACCGTTTTGCTTGGGGTGACCTTCCCTTCCAAATTCATGGAGCACCAAGATCTACATGTATTCGAGATTACTATTTAATAGGGTGTTTAAAAAGTATAGTTAGAATTAATAGTTAGATTTAATTCTGATTAAAAACACTATATCATATAAGAGTTTTATATTATATCAACGTTTTACTTTTTACTATAGTTGTTAAGAGCTTTATATTATTATTAGCTCTAATCAAAAGCTAAACACTCTGTGAGTCTACTCCTACATGTTCACACACTAAGCCAGAACTTTTTTTTTTTTGGTTAGAAAATGAGTAAAGATAATGATAAAATCAAACTACAATCATGCGTTAATTGAAAAATCCAAGATATATAGATATATATAGTGGCATCTACTACAACACGCCAGCTGTGTTCTCCACCCCTCTGTCGCAAGTTGTCAGCAAAAGTGAAGCCACTTTTGTTGGTCCTTAAGCGTCCACGGTGGCCATTACTGCCTATTAATAAATACTAGAACTCATTTTCTGTCTCTTTATTAAATTTATGCCATCCTTTAGGTCCAATTCTCTACAGTAAGTATTAACTTTAGTTTCCCTCCAGGTTTTTTCTTGTAGTACGATTGTGCATTTTCCTTTCTATGCAATGGACTTCTAGTGCCTTCTATCTAATATATATTCTGTATGCATTATTTGTAAGGTAAATCTTATACATAAGATTTTTTTTTAAAAAAAAATAATCGTAACATTTGTATATGTGTGAACCATGAGGAGTAAACTTTTTGTTTAAAAAATATGCAATAAATGTTTGGGCGAGAATCAATGGTATATTTAGAAAGATGAAAAAAAAAGAAAAAAAATATATATTTCACAAAAAGAAAGACTTTACTGTGTAGTTTATGAAATGCAAAGCCTTCAATGACAATTTTCTAGTAACTAAAAATATCTCTCAAAATTTATCCTTTATAAGTAGAAAAGGAAAAAAAGGATTGGCAGATGTGTAATAAAGAGTAAAAAGGTGGTCTATAGTCATGCTTGGTTTTTTATAAGGAAGTGAGATGACATGTGTTAAGAGTAGAAGGCAAAGAGCGACAAAAAAAAGCGATAAAGAGAGTGATCCTAACATTTCTCCTGTTATCAGCTGTTGGTTGTATATGTAATGAACGGACTAGTCAAAGTTGTAAATATATGATCACTTTAATAGCAAACTGGTTTTTATAAGCGTGTAGATTTAAATGTGCAAACGACGGTGCAACAATTTCGATTAAGAAATATCAATATTGCATTCGTGGACGTAATATTTATACAATTTGTACCCAAAATGGAGAAATTTTAAGTTCTTTTTATTTATAAGCCTAAAAAAACCGTTTGGGAGGATAATAGTTCAAGATAACAGTTCAAATACATTATATAGTTCTTGATATAACAACCTAGATTCAACAAGCGAAGAATAGAGCATTCATAGACCAACTAAATTCATATTTCAAATACTTGTTAGGAGTTGAGACATGGTGAAAAAGAAAGCATCATCTCCATGGCATGCAAGACAATGGCATTTTCGAAATATGTAATTTTTCTTTATAAAAAGTAAAAAAAGAATTATCATTTATCAGCTTAAAAAAGTTGCATTGAAAAATGGTTGAAGCATATCATAAGGTAGGGTGGTAATTGGCGTTATAGGTAGAGCCTAGTGTCACGAGCTTACTTTCTCCAAGCTACTCATGCAGCCTTAGCACAGTCTCGATGCTAAGTCAGCCTAACTAACTCACGCTCTTGCCTTGAACACAAGGGAACACAAGAGAGAACAAGGAGAACTTTGAAAGGCTTTGATTCTTGATTTCCTTGGATGGTTTACAAATGAATGGGATGGTCCTATTTATAGGCATGCTCCCAACTAATAGATGGTCTAGATTACATTGATCTAACGGCTTGTATTTCCTATCTAGAATGTTCTGGCAAAGTGTGGAGGATATTTACAAGTATAGAGTATTCTAGAGAGTTTTAGAGTAGTCTTGAGTCTTCTAGGACCTCCTAGGTTCTTTAGGATGCTTCTAGACTGTGGTGGGACCTCCTGGAATGCTGTGGAACATTGTAGATCACTCTGGTCCCTTCTAGAATCTTTTTTGGGCAATGATTTCTCCCAAAAACGCCCAAGACAAGTGAGTGCCCTCTTTGTGGCTTGGTGGGACGTGACATTCTCCCCCACCTATGCTCGCGACGCCCTCGTCGCCTCCTCATGGTATTGTTGGATCCTGTCTTTGAATTGCCAAAGTGCCTCCTCAGTTTCCCAACTAGCCTCGGTGTCAGGCAGCCCCTTCCATTTGATAAAGTACTCCCTGTAGCTTGCCACGCCTTGTCTTTGGATGACTCGATCTACTAGTATTTCGTCAACCTCTTTGTCAAAGGAGGTGACCACGGCTGTGGGTGCTCGATGGGAGACTCCCCTTGCCGGATCTTCCATGTCTTCATGGTATGGTTTGAGTATACTTACGTAAAAGACTGGATGAATCTTTAGCTTGGGTGGGAGGTGGAGTTTATATGAGACCTTACCCATAAGCTTGATTACCTTGAAAGGTCATTCATACTTGCGTATTAGGCCCTTATGGACCTTCCTGAATGTCTTGAACTGTTGTGGCAAAATTTTCACTAAGACAAGGTCTCCTTCCTTAAACTCTACATGCCTCCTCTTCTTGTCGGCCCATTTCTTCATGCGACTCACCGCTTTGTGCAATGCTGCCCGGGCCAATTCTGCCTGCTCATGCCATGACTTAGCAAATTTGAATGCAGCAGGGCTCTTCCCTTCATAGCGAGTGGCAAGGAAAAAAGGGGTTGTTGGCTGTTGTCCCATGACGATCTCAAAAGGACTCTTGTTGGTAGCCTCACTTTGTTGCAAGTTGTAGGAAAATTGTGCAACATCTAAAAGCTTGGCCCAGTCCCGATGGTTGGCACTCACATAGTGCTGCAAGTAGAGCTCCAATAAAGCATCGATGCGTTCTGTTTGGCCGTCGCTTTGGGGATGGAAGCTTGTTGAGAAGCTCAAGTCTGACCCTAGCATCTTGAACAGCTCCGTCCAAAACCTTCTAGTAAAACGAAGGTCTCGGTCATTGATGATGCTTGTTGGAACGCCCTAAAGTTTGACTACATTGCGTAGGAATAGTCTGGCTGCGTCCTCTACGGTGTAGTCAGTTGGCGCTGCAATAAAAGTTGCATACTTGCTAAACCTATCCACCACAACCATGATGCTTCCACATCCATCGGACTTCGGCAGGCAGGTGATGAAGTCCTTAGAGACACTTCCCCATGGTCTCTCTGGGATGGGTGATGGGTTGAGCATACCTCCTGGTTGCTGTTGGACTACCTTATCTTGTTGGCAGACAAGGCAGGTCCTTACATATTCCTCGACCCCATCTCGCATGTCAGGCCAATAGTAGACAGACTTCAAGAGAGCATGTGTGTGTTTCATACCTGGGTGGCCCACCCATAGGGAGTCATGACACTCTTTTATTAAATCTTTCCTCAAATTGGCCCACTTTGGTACATACATTTGGTTGCCCTTGGTGTAGAGGATGTCATCAGCTAGCCAAAACCTTCATGTTTTGCCCTTATTCGCCAAGGCGATGATACTTTGTGCCTGAGGGTCCACCTTTAGTCCCTCCTTGATTTTGCTCAATAGTGGGCTAGTGACTTGAGAAATGCTCGATAGCTCGACCTTTCGACTCAGCACATCAGCTACCACATTCACCTTTCCTGGCTTGTACTCCATGACATAATCGAATTCGGCCAATAAGTCTTACCATCTAGCTTGCTTTGGACTGAGTTTCCTTTGGGTCTGGAAGTAGCTTGTTGCAATGTTGTCAGTCATTATCACGAACTTAGACCCAAGTAAATAATGGCGCCACACTATAAGGCAATGGACGACGGCTGTCATCTCTTTCTCTTGTACTGTGTAGCGTCGCTTAGTCTCATTGAGCTTTCAGCTTTCATAAGCAATTGGGTGTCCTTCTTGCATAAGAACGCCTCCTATGCAAAGTCTGAGGCATCTGTGTGTACCTCATATGGTTTGGTGTGATTGGGTAGGCTGAGTATGGGCTCCTCACTGATTGCTTTCTTTAGATTTTCAAAGGCCTTTTGACACTTCTCTGTCCAGTCCCATGCTTTGTTTTTCTTGAGAAGGTCGGTCAGTGGAACAGCCCTCGCCGAATAACTCTTGATAAAACGGCGGTAGTAGTTTACTAACCCAAGAAAAGATCGCAACTCATGTACTTTGGTTGGTGGCTCCCAAGTTTGGATAGCATGCACCTTGTCATCCTCCATCATTAGCTGGCCATCCTTGATCTTGTGCCCCAAGAAGACTACCTCCGGCTTGGCAAAGGAACACTTTTCCTTCTTGATGTATAGCTCGTTGTCTCGTAGCACCTTAAACACCTCTCTTAAGTGCTGCACGTGCTCTTCCAAGGTCTTGCTATACACCACTATGTCGTCCAAATAGACGACCACGAATTGATCGAGATACGGGTAGAACAACTTGTTCATCAAGGTACAGAATGTAGTAGGTGCATTGGTTAGTCCAAATGGCATAACCAAGAATTTGTAAGACCTGTACCTTGTAACACATGTGGTCTTTGGTTCATCTCCTTCTGCTATGCGAACTTGGTAATACCCCGAGCGAAGGTCTAACTTCAAAAAGTATCGGGCATGACCTAGTTGATCAAACAAGTCGACAATCAGAGGAATGGGGTATTTGTTCTTTACCGTGATCTTGTTGAGAGCCCTATAGTCGATGCACATGCGCAAGGAACCATCCTTCTTCTTCTGGAACAGGACTGGTGCGCCGAACGGGGCTTTGGAAGGCCTGATGAACCCTGCATCAAGTAACTCCTTGAGTTGCCTTCTTAGTTTCGCCAATTCCAATGGTGCCATGCGATATGCACCCATGGCTGGTGGCTTTGTCCATGGTTCCAGCTTGATCTGATGGTCTACCTCCCTCCTTGGTGGTAGCTTCTTTGGTAACTCTGCTGGTGCAACATCCTTGAACTCCTCGAGGACAGCTACTACCTCCTTTGGCTCGACTTCCAGTGGCCCTTGTTCTTTATCGTCATACTCCTTGAGAATAGCCAAATAGCTTTCCTGATCCCTCCGGATGCCCTTCTTAAATTGCATTGCCGAAAGCACCTTTATGTCTTGCTTGTTGGTCCTTGTTGTTGGTACCACACAAGCCTTATCGCCGTCCATGATGCACATGCTATTGGCAAATGGTACTGGAATGCTTTGACTTGATCCAAGAATTCCAATCCCAGGACAACCCTAAAGTCATCCATTGGAACGACGGAGAAGTCCATATGTCCGGACCAGGCTCTCACGCCGGTCTTAACTCCTTGGGCTATGCTGTGAATGGGTCGAGCAGCTGAATTAACTGCCTTGATGGAGCCCCCTCCACTAGTCACCTTAAGTCCTAACCTTTGGGCTTCTTCGATTAAGATAAAGTTGTGGGTCGCACCTGTGTCAAGCATGGCTACCGTTGGTTTGCCTCCAATGGACATGTCCACAAAGAGTAGCCCTTTGGCTTGGGTCTTGGGAGCAGATTGGATCACATTGAGTAGTTGCAAGGACCCCATGTGTGCACCATTGTTGCCACCATCAACCTCTGTCCCGTCTTGATGACTTGCAAGGAGCGAATTCAAGGCTCTTTTCTGTGGGCAATCCCTAGCCCAGTGGTGACCATCACAAAGGAAGCATTTGTTGTTGTTGGACTTACTTGAACTCTTACCGTCCTTTTGCTTGCCCTTGTCCTTGCCCCTTGAGGTGTTATCTTGGTGGTGCTCATCTTTGCGTTGGCCCTTGTCTCCCCCACCTTTGGCTTGACCACTCTTCTTGTCCTTCGGCTTGTTGGTGGACTCCTTTTGGCTTGCATAGTCAATCAGGCTTTCGGCCACAGCTATGGCAGTGGCAAGGTCTTGCACCCCACGTCGCCTTAGCTCAGTCTTGGCCCATTGTTGGAGCCCATCCATAAAATTGAAGAGTGCGTCTTTGTCGGACAAATCAGGGATCTCAAGTACTAAGTTAGTAAAGTCCTTAACATAATCATGAATAGACCTTGAATGTTTAAGCCTTCGTAGACGAGCTCTAGCCTCATCCTCAGCATTCTCGGGATAAAACTACCTTTTAAGCTCCCTTTTAAAGTCATCAAAGGTAGTCATGGTACACGTACCTTTCTCGACGTCTCCTCGTCTTCTCCTCCACCAAAGCATGGCTGTGTCATTGAGATAAAGAGCCGTGGACTGGATCTTGGCGTCCTCTTCTATGATGCCCATGGCTCCAAAGTATTGGTCCAGGCCCCACAAGAAGTTGTCCACTTCTCGTGCATTGCTTGATCCCCCGAAACTCTTAGGCTTTGGCACCTCAATGCGCCTAGCCTCAACGATGCTACTGCTGGACCCTGTTGCCAATGCCCGCTTGCAAAGGGCCAAGTCCCCACGCATATCCTCAATGCGTGCGAGTGTGCTATTCAACTCCATCTCATGGGCTCGACGCATTTTAATGAGCTCTCCCGCAAACTCGTCACGAACCTTCTCAATTTCGGCCCGCAAGGACTCCTCTAATTAGAGCAACATGCCTCGGATCGCAGTGTGGATAGCAGCATCCTCCGCTTCTAGGCCATCCACCCGTTGGCTTATGTCATCCACCTCGGCCTCCACGCCACTCACGGCCTCCTCTACCCAAGATAGGCGTGAGTCGAAACTAGAGATCACGTCCTTAGACCGACCCCTCTTAGCCACGACGTTGGGGTCGACTATCTCTTCGCGGCCTCGCTTTTGCGTCACCTCCACGTCAGAAGGGTTGGATCCCGTGGCCCTTTGAGTAGCATTGTTCTTAGCCATTGTCTCAGCCTGAGCCTCGCTCTGATACCAACTGTCACGAGCTTACTTTCTCCAAGCTACTCGTGCGGCCTTAGCACAGTCTCGATGCTAAGTCAGCCTAACTCAGTCACGCTCTTGCCTTGAACACAAGGGAACACAAGAGAGAACAAGGAGAACTTTGAAAGGCTTTGATTCTTGATTTCCTTGGATGGTTTACAAATGAATGAGATGGTCTTATTTATAGGCATCCTCCCAACTAATGGACGGTCTAGATTACATTGATCTAACGGCTTGTATTTCCTATCTAGAATGTTCTAGCAAAGTGTGGAGGATATTTACAAGTATAGAGTATTCTAGAGAGTTCTAGAGTAGTCTTGAGTCTTCCAGGACCTCCTCGGTTCTTCAGGATGCTTCTAGACTGTGACAGGACCTCCTAGAATGCTGTGGAACATTGTAGATCACTCTGGTCCCTTCTAGAATCTTCTTTGGGCTATGATTTCTCCCAAAAACGCCCAAGACAAGTGAGTGGCCTCTTCGTGGCTTGGTGGGACGTGACACTAGGGTGCTATGTGGCTCGCAAACGAATTGTTTTTAAAATTTAGGATATTTTTGTTTCGTATATTTTTTTGAACTCAATAGACTCAAATTTAGGTTTGAATATTAAAAATCCTTCGAATATGCGTTTATTTCCTCTAAAATTTGAATCATTTGAGTATCAAGAATAAGATATCTTTGCTACAGTAAAAATTAAAATTCTCTCCCTTTATATTTGAAGAAAAAAATCATAATTTATTCATTTGATATTTAATTAAAATGATTTTTTTTCACTATGTTTCTAATGAAGAGATGAATAAATCAAGATCGACATTGCATAATTTTTAAGATCATTAACACTAAAATTTTATTAGATTTATTAATAAATCAAAAACTATCTTCACTACCTCTACAAACACAAATTTTAATTTTATTTCATACTTAAATTAAAACCTAAATGTACATCCAAACGTAAATTCGAATAAAAATTTAAATTATTAACTCAAATCTTAATTCAAATTACACTAACTCAAATTAAATGACTAATTCGAATACATTTACCAAACGAACCCTTAGACTCTTTTACAAGCGTGTGCATCATGTACTAAGTGCAACTTCTTCACATTCCACCATTTGATTTAATTGCTACGGCCAGACAGTGAGCAATACAGATGGTGCACGAGAAGCGCACCCTACTATAACAGCCCTCTCTTGCCTCAGACGGTTGGCGTGATCTGGTCAGAAATTCAAGGACTGTAGAGGGAAAAGAAGCGCACCCTACCATAGACATTCCCATTTTTTGGAAGCCTAGAAAAAAATGTGAAGCACAATTAACCGGCAATAGGTAAAAGAATGCTGACACTTTTTTCACTTGCCTCTGGTCATAGCCATCGATTGAGATCTGACCCCAAACGGCTAATTATAGACAGGCGGATCTTCCACCTGGGCGCAGTAGCACCGTACATCTAGTTATAAAAGTCTGCATTCTATATCATATTGTTTGACAATATGCCTTCAGCCGCCAACTTCACACTAATGTCACTAGTGTTGCCTTTTCTTTTCCATTTGAACATGTTTTGGATAAATCCCTCCACGTCATCCTAACCTTTTTCTTACAGGGCGCAGCCTGTAATCCAAAACTACGGTACTACGGTTCTCACTGGCTACTTTCTGAAAAGACTGATTTTGTAAATTCGTAAAATCAAATACCAAACTTCCAAGATTTGAACTCGCGCCTCGTATTTATTGGGTACAAAGATGACAGATCTGTGTGATTGGTACAGAATAGTTTATAACAAGACCGGCTGAATTTAACCTGTGTAAAACTAAAAACTGCCACTAAATTTTTTGAGAAAAATCTGTAAAAAAAAAAAAAAAATGGCAGCTACATGGTATACATCCGTCACTGGGATTTTGCACAATCTATTACATCTGTCATGATGACAATGGGACCTTTTTCTCTTTATTTTATGCAACCAAGCAGTCTGGGATTCATATAAATAAAATTGGGAATCACAGTTGCGTGGTTGGACTACACAATCAATCAATTGGACAACTTCTAGGAATAGGGGGAAAAAAAAGAATGTGACGGTCCAGACTCCATGCCCATCCAACCTTAGAACCGGATCTAGACCTGTAACACAACAAAAGGCTACATATTTATTATCATATAATTGATTTTCAAGAAGCCATGGCAGACATTTTATTTTTTGATATAAAAACACGGGAGCCTATTTACGAAGTAAATAATAATAGATTTCAACCACACAGCCTGACAGGAAGAAGACTAACCATATTTGACTTATTAAACTGCGAAGGCTGCCAGAAGTGCATGCAATACGACCCAATAGAGTATAATACCAAGTCGAAATGTAGGCTGCCGCATCAGAGTCCGATCACAAGAAACCCTGGCATTGCATAAACAAAATATACATCAGCATTAATCAGTAAGGGAAGTCAGTTGCCCCCATTTTAGCAGGATAACATTTTCTCTTTTACTTTACCAGTCAATATGATAGTCAATTCCACGTGCCTAGAGCGCGAAGTGGGAAGGGTTTTAAAATAATAATAATAAAAAAAAATCCTAAGATTTTCCCCTAGGCTACTTCTTTGACGTTTTGTGCTAAATTTTGTTTTTGGCTTTGTTTCTTAGGCTTTTTAAGTTTTCCAAGACTTCTTTTTCTTTTATTAATTTTTTTTATTAAAAAAATGACAAAATTATCCATATATGTTCGTGACTGCATGTAGTATGTTCCTCTCTAATCTCAAAATGTAATTTTACCACGAAAAGACATGCTTACCAGAGACCATCGATCATGTCACTGACAGGTCTTGTAAACTTTGGGACAATTCTTGACGTCGTAAGTGACTTGAAACCATGAACTACGGTGAAGGAAAGAAAGATAACAGGTCATAAACAATCCAAACTAGGAGAGCTTTTGTATGAGCATAAAAGAAACAAGGAAAGGAATTACGTAGGTTTTCAGCTTTACCTTTGTCATCATCTTCATCTTGTAACCTGTCACTACTATCAGCGTCCATATCTATAGCAATGGCAACTTGTTCATTATTGCCTTTACGCAAACTGCGGACTTGAGATGCAACTGAAGTACTTGGTACTGTCCATTTGTTTATCTGCACAATCCACAACAACCAATTAAGAAACAAACGGGGAACTGAATCTAGTAGGGCTCTTAGTTAGTAGTCTAAATAATAAAACAACATCCAGGATGCATATGCTCATAAACAAAAAATGACCTAAAAATTTCATGGACTTAGTATTAAAGTCCATTTTCCACAACAGAGTACCCACATAATTTGCATAAAATATAGTTTACAATATAACGCTGGCCACCCATCCTCTTATAACTCCTAGAAGCATTACATGATATAATCGACAAAGAAACTCCAAAGCAATAATTAGCTTAAAATTGCATGAATAAATGGAAAAGCATTTTAAAAAAGGGATCATATTGCGTGCAATGTAATGTGCAAATAATGAGCACCAAAGGAAAGTAAAAAGAATGACAAACAGAAGAGAGTACAAGTGCTCATATTGAAAGAATATAGTTAAGCTTATCGAGCATCATACCACGGGCTCAACTTCCATAATTTCGGAGGTTACGCCTGTTGCCTCTCTAGAAGTTTCTACACCTTCAAGAAGATTTAAACGTGATTCCTTGTCATGCAAAGATCTCTCAAGAATCTCTTCTTTGCGCTTCAACTCGTCCACCTTACTCCTTTCTACTTGTATCAATGTATCCTTGCTTTGAGCCACTTCCCTTAGATCTACCAATTCTGATAAAACAGACTCGATTTTCTTTTGGAGTGACTCCTTGTGTTCATGAACCTGGTCATTCTTCTTAATATCAGGATGCACATGGTTCATTCCAATATTAGCAATCATCATATCAAACCATGTCAGGATCTCATGGATATCATCTGAATCGCTCTTGTTGCTCTTCTGGGATGCAACAAGAGCATCATTTGTGCACCTAGTGACCTCCTGTCGCAAGAAAGAAATCTCGGCATCCCGATCTTGCAACTGTGATTGAAGCTTTTCAACCTCGGCAAGGAGAGTTGCAGATAATTGATGAAGCTCGTCGAACTTACTCACTGTGATGGAAAGCTTTTTCGTAACCTTCCCTCGGGAAGCTTCAATATTCTCCAAGTCTAAATTTTTCTGCTGCAAAACTTTTTCCAGTTCCTCTATCTTTTTTGTTAGATCTTCCATTTGTGACTCCTCCTCATCAAGTGCTTGCATTAAGGCCTCGATTTCTGTTATCAGGCAAATATTGTATTATAAAGAGAAAACGATATAAAGAGGACAGAAAGTAAAAAGACAGCGTGAGCTGACCTTGGTCTTTGGCAGCAATCACATCAGTGAGCGATCTGACATTCTGTTCTAACTCTGTAGAGGTTGCATGTGCATTTTGCAACTCCTTTACTCTCTGTTCCAGTAAGTTTCTTTCCCCCTCCATGACCTCCAGTTGTTTTTCCAAATCAACCACCTGACTTCTTGAAGATTGAAGATCTAAAGAAGAACGTGCTGCGGCAGCTTCAGCTGCCTTGACTTGACCTACCAGCTCCATGCAAATTCTTTCCTTCTGAATTTCCTTCTCCTGAAGCTCTTTCTGCAAATCTGTGATAGCATTCTTCATTTCTTTATGTCTACCTTCCACGATTTCAGCTTTTATGCTAGCGAAATCCCTGACAGAAAACAGCAGCTTGTCTGCCAAGGTCCTAATAGATTCTTCAGAGGAAATTTGACCTGATCCACTAAAAGATATTCCTCCACCTGGAAATGAATTTGGTTTCAAGTTTATCCCAAAATCTCCAGAAGCCAAGTTATTTCCAAGCAATTCAGCTTTTATACTTTCAACTTCCATCAGAGAACTGGATAATGCTTCAAAAAGCAAAGCAATATTTGTCTGCAAAATAACAAGTTCCTTGTCTTTTTCCTTTTCACTTGACTCCATATGTATAATGTCTCTCTTCAAGGCTTCATAAGTCTCGTTTTGAGAAATTAGTTCCCTATGGGCATTTTCCATTAGTTTAGATAGACTGCTAGCCCGTTCATGTAATGAACTGGTGTGTTTGTGCAATTTTTCTTTAATAACCCCAACCTCAGTCATGAGGTCTTGCAGTTGACTCCCAAGAGAACTACAGATTTCACTTACAGATTTGCCATCAAACTCACCATGCATATTGGAGTCTAACCAAAAATCGATAGAAGAAAATAGCCCCTGAACAAGAAAATACATACAGAGAAGAAATCATAAGTAGCATATTCCATGCTAAACAATGTTCAGTAACAAGCTAGACAGGAGTAGACTAGATATTACCAACGTCAATCCTGATGACAATAAGATGAGTAGATGATGATCAGCAAATAAAAGCAAGTTGGGAAAATGATAGGCCTACCATTTAGGCATACGAATGCGAGGATAAATAGAAAGAGCAGTGGCTGAGTACTTTGTGAGTATATGTTATGTGGTGACTTAGAAGAGATACTGGGGCAGTTGTTCAGGCAGTTCAAGTGTGAATGGGGTACTGCTTGTGAGTTTTTGTCCAACTAACAGATTGTAGATGATATAAAAATTCATTGGGAAACATCTTGAGGCGCCAAACAAAGAATGTAAAGTGAGTAGCCTCTCAAATTATTCTAGGGATCTCTGCAATCAGCCCTAGGGCAATTTCTTCAGTAAAGTGGTTCAGTCTTTCAGTCTTCTTGTGCCTCGTGTGTGTTCTTGGGTGTTTTCTTTGGTTCCTATCAGAAAATAATAGATGTGCCCTCATGGTGCCATTTCCTAGGGCACGAAGTGCTGAAGAAGGAATTGCTATACAAGAGTGACCCAAGAAAATAATAACTATGTAAGAAGATAAAACTAAACGTATCTAATGCATTTAAATAACACATTCATAACATTCTTTTTGCAAGTATCATTATTCACTTTAAAAAGGCGTCATTTGACATGCGATGAGAGAGAGAGAGGGAAAAGGACGGTAAAACTGAAAAATGACCAAGCTATACAGAATTACCTTTCTATCTGAACTGCTAGATATAATGCCAGTAGATGCATTAAAAAGAGGCACGCTAACCACATAAGTAATATTGGTTGGTTTCAAACACGCACCAATACCAGTCTCCAGGTTGTGCAAAAATTCCAATTCCTTCCGGAAAACATCAGCAAGCAGATTATTGACATCATGGAAATCCTTCCTGAGTTTATCTATGCCAGATTTAAGACCCTTAACTTCAGATAATTGATTTCTCTGTTCCAAAGAGTGAACATTAGATAACCCTTCAAGACGTGAAAGAGCTTCACGTTTAGCAGCTTCTGCTACATCCCTTGCCTTGGAGAGTTCAGACAGTTCGGAAGCAGCATTAGCCAGCTCTTCTTGAAGACTGTCATTTCTCTCCTGTACTTCATTCAATTCTGCAAGGAGTAGCTCTGCTGCTCTTTTAGATTTCCTCGACTCTTCTGCTGAAGAAGCCATATCAGCACGCAAATCAGCACACAACTTCACAATTTGCTCAAATTTCTTGATTGGGTCACCGTAATTAATTCCATCTCCAACATCAACCTCAGATAAAGTACTCAGAATCATGCTCAGAGTATGTCCTGTCTCCTGCAAGCGTTGCTCAGTTTCTGTCAAATGATTCCTTAAGAGCATAATCTCTGATTGTAGGACGTTAACCCTTTCTGGATAAGGGGATAGCTCCCTGAACTTGTTTTCATACTCGGAAAGTCTATTTCCCTGGATATCAATTTCAGATTTCAATTTTTCCACTTCAGCACTCCTCTCTTCAAGAGTCTGTTTCATACTGTCACGCTGTTGCACCAATGTTTTCCCTTTTCTAACCGCAACCATTAACTTCTCTTTCACAGAAGCTGACTTCCGCTCCTCCTGATTAAGAAGTAATTCCAGCTCTTCCCTTCTTTTAACCAGAGCCTCAATTTCACAATTCAAATAGTGTTGCTTTTCAATGTACTCATCTCTCTCCTCCTTCACATTAGTCAATTCGATCAAAGCTTCCTCAAGCTCTTTCTTCAAGATAGCCATACCTGATCCCCCAGCATCAGATTTACTTGTGCTTTTTGCTCCTTCAGTCATCATCACATCTTTCTGGAGCCCATCAACTGATCGATCAAGAACAGTTTTTCCTGAAGAAAAGCTAGCATAGTTCTCCAACAGCTTTCTTAGGAACACTTCTAAGCTCTCAATGCTGCTGCCAGAAGAAACCTGATCTTGCATCCCCGGATCCTGCAAAACATCACTAACTAAATTCCGTAATCTTCTTATTTCACCTTCTATGCTAAGAATACGCTCCTCATTCCCACGCATCTCAGCCACATTCTCCTGCAAATTAGTTATTTCATCCTGCAGCCTTCTGTTATCAAATTCAAACTCAGCTGCTTTTGCTGAAAGTTTCTCATAATTCTCATGAAAACTTGTCAGTTCACCCTGCAACCTTCTGCTCTCGACTTCATATTGACTTGCCTTTGCTGAAACTTGATCATATTCATGACTCAGAATATCCAATCTTTCAGAAAGACACCCTTTCTCTTTTGAAATTGCTTCAAGGTTTGACTCAAGTTCAGATATCCTTCTCTGTGAGTCTTCCAAATCAGCATTCAGAGATCCACAATAGGTTTCTAAGTTAATAACCTTCTGCTGGAGAGACATGGTATCATGATGTGCATCTGAAAGTGCACTTCGTAACCACTGAATCCTATCTTCTGGCTCCACAGAACGCAATTGTGATGGCATATCAATTCTGTCCAAAAGTTCTTCCCATTTCTGAACCAAGTCGTTCCTCTCCATTAAAGATTGCTCCAGCATTTCATTTTGTTCAGCAAGACCATAAAACTTGTTTTGAAGCTCCTCATATTTCCTTTTCAAATCTTCACCTGATATTGAACTTGACTGCACATCATCTTTCCAGGGTTCCATCACAACAAAACCAGCATCAGAGTATGAACCTCCTCCTGCAGAACTCTTCTGATCCCAATCAGTAGGAGGCAAAACATTACCAGTAACTGATCTCGCTAGCCAATCAACCTTTTCAATAATATCTCTGGAATGAAACTGCTCAGGCAGATCTAGGTCTTCTAAGATCTCTTCTATCCTCTGAAGTACAGAATCCTTGAGAAGGAATGACTCTCTCAGTGCAGTAGCCGAGTTGCGAATGTATGAAAGCTCAGATTCAAGAGCTTCCACACGCTCTCCTGCCTCTGAGTAAGCCTTCAATTTTGTTTCAACCTCGTGAAGCCTGGCATCTTTCAACTGAAGCTCCTGCAAGCACCTTTCAAGTTCACTAGACATCTCTGCCAGGGATTGCTTGAGACCATCTCGCTGCACAACCAGACCTTTCCCCTTGGTAACGGCAATACTGAGCTTTTCTCTAATGGATGATACACGATGCTCGGACTGTTCAAGTTCACTTGCTTTCTTTCGTAGTTCGGAACCAGCAGCAAATAGAGACTCCTGCACCTGATTTAGACTTTCCTTGAGAACATGGGTTTCAGTTTCATGATGAAGACACAAGGCGGTTAAATGCTGTACTTCTTCCTTCAGCTCAGTTAAATTCATTGCTTTGGATTCAAACTCTTCTTTAGACAACCCTAATTGCACATCAGCTTCCTTGTATTTCTGAACAAGAATAGAGAGCAATGGTTGGAAACGCAAAGCAGGCAATTTATCTGAGTAACTTCCGGCATCTTCCAGTTTCAGAACACCCTCAACATCTTCAATTAATTTGCAGATAACATTTTCATTAAGGCATCCATTGTTCAGTTCCTCAAATTCCTCTATTTTATTCATCAACTCCAAATTTAACTTCTTGATAACAGATTCAAGCTCCAGTCTTTCACTCAGAAAATGCTCCAGCTGTCCCATATAAGTCTCGTAGTTACGATAATCTAGAGGATCCAGAAGCTTCTCGTTTTCACTGCTCTTCTCACTTCCATTCACAGATCCATGCAAACTTGCAAGTTTTCGAAGGTTACCATGTATTTCCTGCAATATGCCAACAGCAATATCATTCTTCCGATGCAAATCATCACACCTCAAATTCACTTCTTCAAACGATGTACAAATTACTTCATAGTCCATATGAGCAGCTTCAAGTTTATTCTGCAAATCTTCAATCAATTTAGTGGCTGAATTGACTGAAGCAGCAACAAAACTAACTAAATCCAATCCATTATCAGGGGCTGAGACCGTTAAACTGACACTCCCAACCGATTCATCAAGCTTCTGAACTATTTCAACAACCTGAGCACGAGTTGAATCCCAATGTTGCTCAAGTATTAATACCCTCTCAGAAACTTCTTTTCGCAGATCTTCCAAGTCAGTACCGATCGCAGCTGTCGTCTCATTTGAAGTTTGTTGTAAATCATACAGTTGCCTCTCTAAATCACCAATTCTCGATTCATACACACGTTGCTTCGAACCAAGTGCAGTGTTTTCTAGCTTGAGGCACGCAACTTCATTTTTAGTAGCTTCACATAAAACCACAAGCTCATTCTTTGTTGCTTCAACACTGCTCCCATGTTGTTTTATAACTTCACATTGAACTGCAAGCTCAATGTTGGTTGCTTCCAAATTTTTGCTGTGGTCCTTCAAGGCCTCACACTGATCCTTAAGCTCCCCAACACTGATTTCAGCAGTTTGCCTACCATCACGCTCACCCTTTAACATTACAAAGGCGTCTCCAGCATCCACAACTAAATGCTCATGTAGTGCTCTCAAGTTCCTCATGTCCTCTTTCATCAACACAAATGGATCTCCCGCTGTTGATTTATTTTCAGTTGGACTTTCCTCTGCATCATGCTCATCAATTTGCACCTTCGACTCAAAAGCCTGAATCAGTTTAGACACCCCAGGTGCAGCCAACTTGCCACCTGGCTTGCTAAATGATGAAGAAAAGGTGTGAACCCTTTCAATTTCCTTTTCAAGTTGGTGCAATGTTTTCTCAGCCTCCTCTAAGTGCCTCTTCAAGGCAACGAAGCAAGAAGAATCATCAAAACCTTCTTTCTCAAGAAGTATCTGCAATGTTCGCCATGAACTGCCATCACAGAGAGGCTTCTGGACAGAAGAGCAGCAAACTTCAGGGACTTGCTTCCCCAAACTACTGAAAGAATCTTCGCCTGCAGTTATATTTTCATGGTCCCCTCTTCGTGCTTCTGAATTGTCAACCTGATGCACCACTTCCCTGCTTTGAAGATGCATTTCAAGTCTGTTGCTATCAGCCTCCGTTGGTTTTTCTTTATGGATGTCCAAACTGCTAGAAAGAACAATGTTTTCCTGGATTAGCTGTTCAAGGCGCATTGTCACTTCTTTCAAGTCAACCTCAACCCTCTCTCGTTCCCTTTTTTCAGTGGATAATTGTTCTTGAAAATTAAGAAGTTCAGACAAAAGTCTCTCACTCTCAAGAGCAAAATGTTTCTTGTCATCTTCAAGCTTCTTCTTCTCTTTGGCTACAAGAGCAAGGCTCTCCTTCAAGCTAGAATTGTCCTGCTGCAATGCTAAGCCCAATTCCTTGATGTCGGTAAATTCTGCTGATAGCTTCTCATGCTCACGGGACAACTTTTCCTTCTCCTCCTCAAGCATCTTTTTCTCTGCTGCTACTGAAGACAGATTTGTGGCTAAGTTGGAGTTTTCCAACTGTAGATCAGCCACTGAACTCTTTAAGTCAGCTAATTCAGTTAGAAGCTTCTTATTCTCCTCAAAATGAAAATTCCTTTCCTCGCTGAGTTTCTCTCTCTCTTTGGTCACTAAAGAAATAGAAGCATTCAAGTTTTCATTTTCCACCTGTAAAGATGTCAATAATTGCTTGCAGTCGGCTAACTCTATTGACAGGCTCAACAAATCCCCCTGTGACCTCTCCAAATGGACCTGCAACTCATGTGCTCTAGCAGATAATTCTTCAACCTCAGCCTTTGAGGTATGAAATAGGTTTTGAAGCTCCTCCCTTGCACTGACAGAAGACTGGAGTTCATACCTGCACTGTGAAAGCTCCACTGAAAGACTTTGGTTCTCTTTAGTGGCTTCCTTTAGCGAATCATTAAGCAGGGATATTTTGTGTACTAATTGATGCCTCTCATGGTCAAGTTCCCCTTGTAGCTCAGACTGCTGAGAAAGTTGCAACTGAAAAATATCCTTTGTGAAGTTCGTGAGAAATAGTTCTTCTTTGAGCCTCTCCAATAGATGTCCACTAACATAGTCCGGTATTCTCAAATTATCAGCCCCAAGTCCTTGACGGGAAACCAGTTCTCTCGACTTAAGTAAAAGACCGTAGTCTTCTTCACTAAGCCTCCTAACCAAGTCTAAGAGCTGGGAGAGACTGATCGAGCTCAAATCTGAACCAGGAGACATAATCAACCCTTGGGCTGAACTTACCAAATTGGTTTCCATAGGCTTTTCATTGCTTTCCAACCTATGCTGCTGATTACACCACCCTGCAACTCCCTCATTTCCTGTACCATCTTCAACCCTGTCTCTTTTTCCTTCTACAAATTCATCAGACCTGAATGACCGTTCATGCTTCCCTTCATCAAGTGAACCTACCATAGTAGGCGAGCTTTGTAGTTCTGCCACAGCAGGACTAACACATAAAAGATTTGCCTCAGATAGAGCCAGTGCAGAGCCTGAGAACTCATCTGACATGTTTGTACCATCTGAAGTATATACTTCATCTATCTTTCTGGTCTGCTCAGTTTCACATGATGCATTCACGCTAGACTCTGATAGAGACATTCCCAAAACTTCAGCACTTCCACCGACGTTGGACAAAGGAAGCTTGTTATCTCCTTCAATCTCTATTTCACTGTTATGATCAGATTGTCTGCCATCCAAACCTTCAGCTTCCTGCATTGCCCCTACCCAGCAACAAAAGGGAACATAAATTATACATCAAATCCACATATTAGTGTCCTTAATTAAACAACTAGGTTTCTCAAATCGAAGAAGATAACATATTTTAGAACAAAGAAAAGTTCTCCACTACATCGACATACCAATATTTCTAATCCACCACCTACACTCCTCGAATCAATATATATTGGGAGAAAAAAGTAAAAGGAAAAGAGAACAACCTATATCTGTTACCTGATCTTCCCTCGCCAGTGCCAAGGATGTATGAGCATCCTCTTGTAGAGGGAATGACTTATCTTCAGAAAAATCCACGCTTTGTGGTTCAACAGTATTAGCCACTAGTGTGGAATCAACTGGTGTGGGTTGCATTAGCAAATCAATTGGTACACTAGGATTACTGTAATTGGTTTCCCCTTCCGAATTCATAGAATCTGAATCAACCAGAGGCATAACTCCCGCCACCTCAACATCTGCTGTTCCAGTACTCATCCCTTCATTTTGGAGTAGGGAATCAGTGTCATGCTCACCATCACCCACCCTTGGCATTGGCAACTCATTGCTGACCATTAGTACTTCATTGACAATAGACTCATCTACAGCAACATGAGCGTCGGGTGCCACATTCTCCATAGAATATGAAGTTGATGACCCAATTGTTGGTAAAGCAGAGTCAGCACCTGGTGTGATTTCCCGTTCCAGGACCAAAGACGGGGATGTAGGTTTAGAAACAGTGGACTCAACATCGGTATCAGGTTCGCGCTGCTCTGATTTGCCAGACTTTTTTGTGGATTTCCCATGGCTTCCAGTCCCTTTATTATCCTTTTTCTGGCGAAATTGTTGAAGCTGATGATAAACAAAGAAAGGAGAAAATTAAACTGCAAAATCAATACATTCAGACACAAAACACACACAAGAGGAAATAGCATATATTTTCCAAAAGGGAGACAAAGAATGGCAATTCAGCTGAAGAAAAGAAATTCCATTATGATTTCCTATCAAGAACCAGCACACAGCTTCAACGTTAAGAACGTACCTTCTTTCGGCCCGCGGCGAGCATATCGGTACGGCTCTTGTTCTTGTCCATCCAATCCAATCCACTCCAATGTCAGTCCGAGACTATTAGACTCTCAAAATCACCTCCCACCAAGTCTCGATCACCATTAATCCTAAAACATACAATGAAATCCAATCATCATTTATGGCACCAAAAAAACGCTCTTTTTCAGTCACCGACAAAATTCCCGAAATCAATTTGAAGCAAAAAGAACGTGACCTTAAAAAAATGAGTAACACGCCGAAACAAAACTCATCAGAGAATTTTTTTCAGAAACCAAAATACTCCATTTCCTTCGTTATTATTCTCAGTATCATAACCAAACACACAAAAAAAAAAAAAAAAAGCAAAATTCCGGATGCTCTACCAATCCAAATCGCCATCGACAAACCCTAAGCACAAACCTAACTGCTCAAAGAGAAACAAAAACCAGTTTTTTTTTTCCTTTTGATTTGCGAAATCGAAGACAGAATTCGCACCTGATTTTGGTTCACGGCTTGCTGGATCTGCCGGGAAAGTTGGATTCAAGAATCCTCTGAAGCAATTGGTTTGGTTTCAAAGGGAGACGAGAAAATGCGTTTGTCTTGGATCTAACCCAAACTTCGTTTTTTTTTTTTTTTTAATTTTTCTTTCTTCCTTTTTCTTTCTCCGTTATTACCTGAAAGCCAAAGGCTTGTAGCTGTAGGTGAGACGTCGATTAAGTTAGGCAAAATATTAATATTAATATTAATTATTGGAAAATGAAAATACACGAAATCATTATCTTTTTTTTTTTATTTTCAAATGTGAACAAATATACGATGCTAGTACAGTGCAAATCTCATAAAATAGATCCTTTTTTTTTCACTTTTTTTAGAGGCTTTTTTTTCTTTTTTGAATGATGGAACATGTTTTTTTTTTTTTTTTCAAAGTTAGATTCACGGAACGTGTCGGTTTTAGAACTTTCACTTTGCTTTTTTTTCCCTCAAAAAATTTTGTTCTATCACAAAAATAATTTTCTTCATAGATGACACTAATTCCTATTATTTCTTCACACAAATAATTATTGTTATCACGAGTTAGTAATTAGTGCGTGGAAAGTAATTCTGACTATAATAATTATGAGAAGAATATAATGCGATAATAGTGAAAAAAAAGAACTAATGCCAAGGTATTTTTCATTTTATTACTCATATAAGCTAGTTGTATCTTTAACGCCCATTTCTAAATCACCTAGAATCTAATTACAAGCTCGAAAGACATGCACAAGGGCGACAATAATGTATTTTTAACTTGTAAGTCCGTTTGAGAGCATAATTTGAATCAAAAAGTTTTGATTCAAACCAACTTTGTTATAATTTTTTTTTTTTGTTACTAATAATAGATGTCGCCCAAACTTAATTAAAGGACACTTATTTTCTACGCTCATAATAAGCCTCGTTTGATTAATTTCTCTATGATAGAAACCATTATCATGAGTGACATTGTCTCTCTCCAAGTAGCCCTAGCTATTTTGTGCGAAGTTCTTTTTTATGTTAGGACATGTTTTGTGCATTAAATTAAGAATGTGATTGAGTCAAATAGCCCTAATCTCAAGCGGGAATTTTGTTTAAGCTTTTAAAGTCAATTGACCTAATTTTAAGTGTTAGCTACTTCACAGAAGCACCTCTTTCCATTAGTAGGACAGACCACCACAGCCATAGGGCTTTTGTAGTTGGCGCCGCAACTTTATTCCGACACGACCCTCTTTGTACGCTTTGAAGGATTGAGCCTTCACTACCAAGCATAAAAGTTAATCAAAGAAATAGTAGGACCAACCATCATAACTTTAGGGTTCAGTGTCGACGTCGCCTTTTTCTTCCAACTCAAACTCTCTTTTGTGCACTTTGAAGGACTAGCCTTCAGCAATAATAATTTATAGTGTTTTACTCAAGGACCAAATACGTGATCGAGACTATGCCAATAATATCAAAGGCATGGGACCAACGGTGGATCTAGGTGAGGCTCGGGGTGGTCACTACCCTCCTGGGTCCAACCGACCCTTTGAAGAATTTGCCCCATGCCCCCAAAGCCTAAGTATCCTTTAAAAAAATTTGCCTTAAAGCTCAAATTCTTGACAAATTTATCCCTTATTTGTCTCCTCTTAATTTTTTATTAGAATATTTAATTTTATTACATATTTAAATTATACCCTAAATTTTGATTTTTGAGGACACATGTTTCAAACTTAAAATCTCAAATAAATCCAAATTCCATTATATTTTAATATATATTCACAATTTTTTGGACTCTAAAACCTCTAAAAAATTTTATTCAATTCATGCCTTCCCTTAAAAAAATTCTTAGCTCCGCCCCTATGTGGAAGAAGTACAACTGCCCATCCCATTGAGAGGTAAGCGATCATAATCCCAATCTAAAATGGTGAATGTTGTAAAATAATTTCCAAATCCTCAAAATATATATAAAAAAAGTCTTTTAAAATAAATTTATTATGTTTCTAAACTTAAAATCTCAAATAAATCCAAATTCTATTATATTTTAATATAAATTCACAATTTTTTGGTTCTAAAAATTTTTATTCAATTCATGCTTTCCCTTCTAAAAATTCTTAGCTCCGCCCCAATGTGGGAGAAGTACAACTACCCATCCCATTGAGAGGTAAGTGATCATAATCCCAATCTAAAATGGTGAAGGTTGTAAAGTAATTTCCAAATCCTCAAAATATTAAAAAAAAAAAAGTCTTTTAAAATCAATTTATTATTTTTTCTAGGATTATTAACACCAATGACTCCTAAATTTTGAGGTCTCTCCTATTTTTTTCTCTTGAACTTTAAAAATCATCACTTTGTCCTTTAAATTTTCAAAACTTCTAATTTTACAACATGAATTTTTAAAATTACCACTTTGCCCCCTAAACCTCTGATTTTTTATTCAAATAGAATAAATTAAG
Organism: Artocarpus heterophyllus; assembly: GCA_025403435.1. NCBI lineage: Eukaryota > Viridiplantae > Streptophyta > Magnoliopsida > Rosales > Moraceae > Artocarpus > Artocarpus heterophyllus. The sequence continues at coordinate 33,187,751 of CM046334.1, read as the reverse complement.
GCTATGTGATTCGCATAAAAGTCATCTATAAAGACAAAAATGAGATTCAATCACTCCTATTAGGGCCTAAAGTGAAGAGTTTTGAAAGTTCAGGAGACAGAGTGGTGATTTTTAAAGTTTGGGGGGCGCAAAATGAAGATTTTTGAAAATTTAAGGTCAAAGTGATGATTTGTAAAATTTGAGAGCAAAGTAGGAGACACCCTAATTTAGGAGTCATTGGTGTTAATAATTTTTTTTTTTTCCTAGAATCATAAAATTATAATTTTAATCTCACCCCAAATACCAAATGCGAAACACTTGATGGTACCAAAGTATCATTAATGTAATACTATATTGATTGTCAGTTCCAAATTTTGGCATTTATAAGGGTAAAAAAAATCTCCAATGCAATGTTATTTTTATACAAAATGTGTTATATGCTAAGCTTGGTGGCATATTTACTACCAACTTTAACATATGGCAAACTTGACATTTGATTCCTATTAGTTGATTTTTTTTTTCTTTTAATCATTACAACATTGTCAATTTCAAAGTCTTCTAATATTAAAGCTTGCCTTTATAACTCTCAAACTTAATAAGTATGACAAAAGAAAAGTTTACCATTAAAAATAGCATTATATTATCAGACCACAAAATAGAATAGCATATCAAATGTGCTATGCTTACACTTTTAAATGGTAAATATAGTATTAGCACTAGCAGTTGTATTGGAGTCTTAAAACCATCTTCGATGCAAATGCCAATACTAATGTTATATTTACCACCAAAAAGTATAAAAATAATATATTTGATTTGTTATTTTATTTTATGTTCCAGTGCATAATACTATTTAACATAATTATTAAACCTTAAAACTTGTAAAAGTAAACTTTTAATATTAAAACTAGTTTGATGTACGTGCCAAAGCATGTACCACTCATGTATCTATTTCTATTTGTATATTTTTACATGTCTATATATCTTATACCAATTTACTTTTTTTATATATAGATTTAGCAATTCACTAATGAATATATATATCTTTCTATGTATAATAAGGCTTGCTGTTAGAGGTAGATTGAATTCAATCCGACAACAACTTGCTTGGCTGTTTTTAACTTTTAAAAAAAAAAACATTAGGAGGGGTGCTTTTTGTTTCTACGATTCCCATTTGCTTGGGTGCTTTGAAAGGAAGATATATTCTTATCCCACCGCTTGGAAAGGGGAAACATATATCAACACAAGCCCACCTTAGAAAAAGAGGAGATACATCAACACAATCTAACAAGAAAGCAAGAACAGTCTCATTAGAAGAAGAAAAAAAAAAGACTACATAACCAAATTACACATTTCCTAAAGAATTATGCACGCTCTAAGGATTTAGCAAGTTCAATAGTTATATTATAACTATTTTTTTGGGGATTCGTCAATAAGTGCTATATTATTGCTACTATTGTTTTGATAGAATTACTGTCACTAATAATTATTATTTTAATTATCTGTAGAAGGATAAAAAACAATGAAAACTGATACAAAAGAGAGAGTGCGGGGGAAAAAAAGAAGAAGAAGAAAAGAATAAATGGAACATTTTTTTTTTTTAATGAAAAACCAATTATGGAGACATAGGTTGAACTTTGAAGATTGCAGATAACTTGATATGTGTAAACTTGAAAAAAAAAATGGCCGGAAAGAAACATAAAAAGTGTTTTTTTATTTATATAAATAATTTAGAGGAATTTGAAATTACACGACTTCCTTTTTTATTGAAAATTTTTAATTTTGTTTTATTAATTCATCATCATTTGTCACCACAATACAAGAGCAGATAGAGCAAAAAACATTGTATGGTTGGATTAGACATTAACTTCCTGTTAACTGGACTGAAATTCATACTTTTCTGTTTTTCTTAACTTTTATATTTTCTTTTTATGAATACATATTTTTTTCTCACTTGGTAATAAGTTTTGTGTTTCCATTTTTTTGTGTCTTAGTTGAAGTTTGAGTTTTTATAGTGTCGTTCACGATATTTAAAATATTTTTTTATCTTTTGTACAAACAAAGGCAATGATTTTTTTGTTTGTTTATGTTCATAGCTCTGTATGTTACAGCATATTTGTGTTGACAAAATTAGTTATTAAAAAAATAGTTAATGGGATATGCCAAAAAAACTACGAGTACAATTACAACATTTTGACTAAAATTAATATAGACTTTCACATTAGACTTTAATTAAAAATATAAAGGATTTTTTCATATAAATGTTAATACAAATTTATATTCTAAACAAAATTAACTTAAAATTTTCTATTTTTATAAAAACTTAGCTAAAGATATTAATCAAAATAAATTTAGATTAAACTAAATAAAAAACCATTTATGCTAAGAATCAACTATTTATGTCAATAATCAAGTTATAGGCCTGTAAGTTTAGAGAATAATTTATCAAAATTAAAAATTTAAGGGATAAATTATAAATGTGTGATAAGTCCAGGGTTGTTCACAAACATGCTAAAAAAATGAAGCGTGAACTGATTTATTCCACAAAATGCAAAACTGCTAAGAATGTTGTACCACTCTAACCCAGTTAAGTTGAAAGTACCAAATAATCCTCATCCTGACTTTTGGCTGGTGTTCCGCAGCAGCTCTTTTGCTACTCGGGCGACCTTCTAGTTGGTGTTCCATGGCAGCTCTCGACGTTGTAGTAAAGTTGCACGAACCGACAGAGCAAGAGCTCCAGAGGATCCGTGCCATTGGATTCGTCGTCGGATGGTTCGATTAGGTCACCGACGACAGCTTTCGATGTTGTAGCTCTCGATGTTGCAGAAGGGCTGCAAGAACCGACAAAGCAACAGCTCCAGAGGATACGCATCGTTGGATTGATCGGCACATGGTATGATAAAGTCGCTGGAAGAACGGACGGAGCAACATATCCAGAGGATCTGCGCCGTTGGATTCATCAACGAACGGTTCGCAGGCAGCAATCTTTTGGTTAGTGCTCTACGGGCTCTGATGTGGAGTGGGTTTAGCTGGTTTTGATGTCAAAGTATCGATTATGTAGTGATTTTATGTGAATGTAGGGAGGAATCTAATGGATAAAGATGCTGAAACTCTTGAAGGGAAGTTGACATCTTTGCTTGCTCAGCTTCAATTTGAATGTGCTGCACATCTCCTCCACACCCACCACGACGGGTGTTCCACGGAGCAGAAAGGAGAGACGAAAAAAAAAAAGAGGGGGTAAGATGGTCTTTTCAGTTAAAACAAAAGTGCTTGCGGATGCATTTCTTGCGGGACTTTTCCTCCGTCGCATAAGTCGGTCCCCTGGTTAAAACGTATTATCTCAAGTTCAGGAGGCATGAAAATTTCTGCCTTTGTGGAGCCCATTTGACTATTTACTTGGCCCAAGTTTCATTTCCTCAAACCCATTACTATAAACACTCTCCACCACCACATAACATAAAAAGGAACTCTTTTAGAGATGGCAAGCAGCACCTGAGCACCTGATGTGAGAGAAGGAAAAGACAAGAGACAAAAGAAAGGTAGCAACCACATTAGCATGAGCAGAACAAAAAAACATCGCACGCTTCCAACGGCTTCATCATGCCAAAGAAAAGCAGCTGCTGATTGAAAGTAGCTACAGGTTGAGGGGAAAAAAAACCACAACCAGTCAAGCATGTCTATCTACACTTATATAATTATATATACATAGAGAGACGGATTGATAATTAAAAAATAAGAATGTCGTAATTATTAAAGTAAAAAAATTAATATATCAATCAATAAAAATTAAATCTTAAATTTGTTATATATTAAATTTAGTGACAAATTTATAATAAAGTTTAACATATAATAAATTTAACATTAAAAAGGCATTGTATTGGAGATTTTTTTTACACTCAAATACTAAATTTGTCTTTCGCATATCAATCTAGCTTGCATTTTAGTTCATTTACGATGATTGTTGGTAAATAATAACTTTTATTAGTAATTTTTGGCATTAGAACAATATAAAGGATTACTTTTAAGGAAATTAGGTTTGGTGGCATTTTTTTTTGGTAAATTAGGTAAATGGTTCCTCTTTATTAATTATAAAATCAAGATTATAAAAATAATCTTCACTATTATTAATCAAAACAACTTTCGTCGGCATTCCAGGTAGTAGACCTGATGGAGTATGGCGCTGACAGTGTTTGGAGATTTAGTGCAGTGAAAGAAGAGGGGGAGAGGGAAGAGAGAAAGTTAGAGGTTGCATTTTTTGTCAGGGTTTGTTATTAACAGTGTTATCAGTGATATGCATACAAAGGTTTATCACTCATATACTAGGCTTTTATCACAGATATACTATAGATTATCACTGATATTGTCACATCCTCAAACCAAGGTGATGATGTAGCGGTTTATTTAATATTAATTAACTAAGATTTCTTTAAATTCCAAGAATTAGCCTTAATTAAAAAATTTTCAAAACAATATAATTACAAAAGAAAAGAAAATAAACATAGAGGAAAATAACTTTAATTATTTAATCATGGCATAAAAGAAAAATCATTGAAATAACCTCAAAATCATTGAAAATTTAAGTCTGTCGATTACGGTCTGAGTTCCACCGAACCACACAACAGCGCACACATAAATTAGACATAAAAAGAGAAATACAACCAAATCACAGTCTAACAATCACAAATTAAAGAATATGATTAAAGTCTCATTATTACATGCCTTAATAAAAACAGATAACTAAACAATTCATAGACTCCGTGAATAAATTAGTAGCAATCTACTCAGTTGCATGCTACAAACCACCGGAGGGGGAAATTAAACAATAGAAATCATGAGTGAGACTTAAGTTCTAAAGTAGCATTTTAAAAAAATTAAAGTAAAATAAAGGAACATAACTGGAATTAAAATGAAAATAAAAAAACTTTGCAAATAACGAGGGTCCTTATCATTAATTATCTCATGATTTATCTCAAATAATATATTATTACTTATTCTGTGCAAAGCTTAATGTCATCAACACTGTAATAACCCGGATGGGGTTCACAACCTGCTCTTTATGTCACTCTCTATACAACTTGATTTCTGTGTGACATCATGCACTTAAAACTCGACCAATCGGGGTCTTATACCGATTGGTGTTTAGAAAAGCGTTCAAAAACTTTATCTCACTCGGTGGAGCTTAAATCAATATATTGATACTTATTTAAAAATATTCGTACATACATATTTTCAAATAGTTTGAAAATATTTTGAAATAGCAATTTAATTCTTAAAATATTTAAGAACATGACATATGACCAAACATTATTAAAATCATGGCTACAAAGAAGAATGTAAAGTCCTACCTCGAATTCTTAATATCAAGACATCCCTACATTGTAGTTCCGTTCTGCTAAACGTTAGCTCTACAAGGACAGCAAATGACCTTAAATGTAGGCTTAATTATTAACATTGAAACTTAGAGAAAAATACATTAGTATGCGATTTCATCGTTCCTACTGTGCCTTACTTAACCAAAACATCACTTTTGCTCACATGGTTATTTATCACACTTTAAAATGCATTAGCAATGATTTTAGATCAATAAAACAAGTAAAACACGCTTAAAATTTAATTTGAAACAAATAGGGCCCGGGTTGATCAAACAGTGCCTTCTAGTGTTGCATGGTCGATTGCAATATACTATCCTCGGTTGACCCTGTGTTTTACAGTTGCACGGTTGACTGTGGCTGACCGCTGCGTCGCGAGCAGTAGTGTTCTATTTTGAGCACCCAAACTCAAATCGAGTTCAATCTTTACCAAATCGATTCTAAAGCTTCCAAAACATGTTCTAGCACTCCAAAATCATCGTAGAAATCATATATACTCCATTGTGCACTCATGCAACTCAGTTCTATTATTATTCAAACATTTTCATTATTTTTCTAAAATTGAGTAAAAAAATATAAAAACGATTTTAAATTTGTTTTGGCTCGAGTAAAAATTTGAATCTTGTTTATAATAATCTTACTATCTCGGATAAAACATAATTTGTGTTCATTTAACTTAGGATCATAACCTGCAAACATATTATTATCACAATTCTTCCAAAAACTTTCTATTTTCAAAGAAAGAAAATACTAGACTTATGAACACGAATTTCAAGCCACAATCTGAAAATAAACTTTGAAAATTAAGCAATAAAATGTTTCATAATCGTCTAAACCTCAGTTTACTTAATTCAAAGATTGGAGTTGGTGATTTCTGCTTTTGTTTTACTTCAAAATTGAGGTCTTTGGGTTCTAAGTTTTGAAACAAAAAATGAGAGAGAAAGGGGGAGAGAGAGAATACTGTGAATGGAAGATGAAGAGCTGGAGAAGAGTGTCTGTTGGTTTGAGACCTCTTTCTGGCTTTTAATCAGAAAAATCTGAAGGATGGTTTGTTCAAAACCAAGGGCAGCTAATGGTTTTTTGATTGAAGACTCTTGTTTCACGTGATACTTGTTCTGAGTAGAGCAGGGGACTTTGTTTCACATTTTGGCATTTGTTGGGCTTTACTTTAAATATTTAAATTGGAAGGAAAATATTATAATTTAATTAAAACAAATGAAATACTAAAATAAAATACGAAAAATGAATTTTAAATAATTTAATATTGCTGAAAATGAATTAAATTAAATAAAACAAATTTGAAAGATAAAAATTTTAAAAAAGTGATCAAAGAAAATAAAATTTTAACTAGGCATACTAATTACCACTTAGCACACAAAACATAATTAATTAATTTTTGAAGCTTTACAGATGTACTCAGCTTTATCATTGATATATATTATACCACTATATATTATAATTTATCAGTGTTGCATTCGAGTTTATAACTGATGTACCACAGCTGATTAATAATCAATAAATGTTATTTTTATTATTTTGACTTTGTAAATAACGAGGTGGGGTCATTTTCTTAATTTAAAAAAAAACATGATCATTTATTTTAAAAGGCCATTTGCTTCTATATCTTTTATTTTTAATTGTAATTGACATAAAGTAATATGAAAGAAAGATATCAAAATCAGTGTTATTCATGCATTCTTTTTTTTATACAAGTGCTATATAAGCGGAGAATGGAAAAATAGAACGATATATTCTTTACTTCGACTAACAAAATATACGCTCAAAATAAGGTGCCTTATGTACAATGGGATGCACTTGTAGGTGTGTTAATTAGGCTCTATACTAAATTTGATATTTAGCCATTCATACGTACCATTATGATATATAAGATAATACTTACATTAAAAACAATAACATAAAGATTTGTTAGAAATTCAACTAGGATAATAGTTCTTTAATTTACCCCCAACGTACACTAATATACCCACCAGAGCCACAAGCCGTAGTGCAACATTCATTCCTCTATTTTGGGTGGAGCGTGTGACCTTTTCTAGCGGCGTGTGGCCTTTTCTAGCGGCGTTGTGGGCGGTACAACAACTCATTGGACTCAGCTCAACGAGAGCTTTTCATTGGTGTAGGAGGTGTCGAAAACAAATGCCAAAATCTTGACTGAGATTTGAGGAGAGAGAGAGGAAATGCAGAGAGAAAGTAGAAAGAGAGTTATTATTTTGTGGGATTTTCCTTTTTATTTGTTTTTCTTTTTTTTTTTTGCACTTTTATAAAAAAAATTTGTGATCTATATTGTCTAATTCATATATTATTTTACTTTTATAGTGTAATTTTTATTCTATATAATTTTATTAGTGTACTTTATTCGGGCACGCTCTTTCATGCCCGACTATATAGCCTTATCTCGCCAAATTTTTTTTTTTGTCTTTATTTACGTACTGATTAACTTTTTTTTTTCTTCCATCACTACACATGCATTTATGTACACGTCAGAGTCCCTCTTTTTTTTTTTCATTCTTTTTTCTTTTGGCCCTTTTTACGGACTGATTAACATTTTTCTCTTCCATTTCTATACATGCATCTATGAACATGTAAGAGTCTCATCTTCAAAAAAAAAAGAAAAAAAAAAGGAGTTTTTCTAAATTTATTCCTTGAATGGGACTGGTCATGCACCAACGGAGTCTACCTTGATAGATTTTTAAACCTAAAAAAAAATCCTCATTGTTTTATTTTTTTTATTAATTGCCTTAAATAATGCCTTTGAATAATAAGCACACTAGCTAGTAGTATAGTAGTAGCTAGGCAGTTCTTGTCATAGTTGCGTTGATGAATATAAAGGTTATAGTGATCTAGATCAGTTTTAATTGGAAGTTGGAACAACCATTCAAAGGAGTAGGTTTAAGTGATAATAACAAATAGGCTTCTTCTTACAAAGTCTAACTTATATCCAACCCTCACCTATTCCTTTATTTATATTTCCTTGTATAAAGAAGGCGTAGAAATTGATTCACTTGTTAAGTTGGAAAAAAAAAAAAGAAAAAAGAAAAAAGGAAAGGAAAGAGAAGAAAAGAAATTGTTTTACTTGTATACAACCCATCTCACTTGGACAAGCAAGTTGGTAGGCAGGTCTTAGTGGGATTGGCCCAGGACAAGATACCGCCTAAGGCCCGTCTTGAGCTAAAGGCTTCCTCGGTGTCAATTTGAGAAGGGAGTTTTGCAAATATGAAACGTTTTTAAACTGTACATTGAAATATGTCATGTGGAAAAAAAAAAAACTCTTTAAAAATATGCTACAAATCACTTGTTTTTTTGATATTTTTACTCTTGTATTGATTCTTATGAGTTGTAAAAGTTTTTTTGGAAGTGACAAAAGTCAATTCACTGCTCAATAAGGTGGTATTGTTAATAAATATCCCATTTAAGAAATGTCCCTTCTCTAGTATTTTTTCAATTTTAAACATACCACTTCTAATGAATATAAATACACTACTATTTGTAAGTATTTGAGTTAGAGTTAAGTAAATACATTATCTAGGGTATTTTGGCTTTTTCAGTTAGGAAAAAAAGATTATAGTAATAATAAAAAGTGGTATACCACCTAATTTACTCGGCTTCCTAGAGGTAAAGCTTGTTTGACCAAGTAAATTAGGTGGCCAATAACTTTTTTACTATTATTATTTTGTTTTAATATTTTTTTTTATTCACACCACTTCTCCTAACTGTCCTTGAAAATTCCCTAATCCTAATCCCAAATACTTATGATCAATTATGCCTTATATTATTTAAATATGATATGTTTTAAATTTTCTCATAGAAGTGGTAAAATTAAAAAACAATGCCACAGAAGCGGTGTTTCTTAAATTTATCATATTTGACCAGATCTTTTGACTTGTTAGACATTTTATTTTTACTTAAAATATAACCTTATTAATTAAACCTAAATAATAATTTGAATTTTTTAGGATTTTTTCTTATTTTTAGCTTGTAAGATATTAAGAGATCATTTGAGAAATATGTTAGAAAAAGTAAGTTTCAACTGCTATAGTATATAATTCTTACATGCTATAATGAAAAATAAAAGTTTGCTAATTGTAAAGTTCTCATGTGCTATAACGTTTAAGTTCTAACTTCAAATTTGAACATGTTTTCCAAACTCTAAGTCACATCATAACTCTCAAAATAATTAAAAAAAAAAAAGATCTCATAAAAATTGGAATTGCTGTTCTTCAATTTTTAGCATTTTTTTCCCTTGACATTACAATATATTATCCTTTTATTCATTGGTTGTGCTGATCGCTTTTCTTTTAATAATATTTTCGGGAGTGAATTGTTAACTATTTTAGGTTTTATTGTTTTTAAATTAAAATTTTTTTTGGTAAGGTATAAAAAATACTTCTGCCCTTTAAAAAAATCTACCGATATGGTATAGTTTTTAACTATCATAATTTAATAAAGTTTTGTTAAATTAACATGAAATAAAAAATCTTACCAAAAAAATATAGTTATCTATGTTTACGAAGTTTAGTCAAATTGTCATATTTTTTATTTTGATGTGATATGAACGTTAAAAATTGTCTCCTATTTGTTAATTAAATTTTATATATTACTGCAAAATTCTTCTAATTATAAATTTCTATTATAAAGTTTGTTCTCCATAGGCCCACCACATGTTGTATTGATATGGTTCAAACCAATTTTACTACCGTGTTTTATCTACCAAAATTTTAATTTCAAACATACTTTAGTTCAAATTGTTGGTTTGAACTATATTTCCAAACGGCCTAGGAATGTTTTCAAGCTCTTAAGAGAAATGCCATGAAATCATGTTAATTTGATAAATTTATTTTTGTGATACCACTTTTGATTCCTACCACTATTGTGAAAATGGTTTGAAACATACTACTTTTATGAAATAAAAAGAGAGAGGAGAGAGAAAGAGATACGAGGAGAGAGAGGGAAGAGCATAAAATATAGAGTGAGGGAAGAGCTAGGAGGTGGGATTTTTTAAGAGTAATTAGGATATATTGTATGTCAAAAGTGGTATAGTTCAAATGCTTGAAAAAAAGTGATGCAAAACATTATTGGTGTTAAAAAAATAGTATGGAACTTAATTTATCCCATGAAATCTAGATTTGGACTAGCCAATGTCATGAGGAAAGTTATTGAGAGAAATTTAGAACGCCTAAGTTTACACCCTATAGTATCATACTAAGATCAATAGCTGTGGGTATCCTACTGAGATACAGGGAGGTACCTGCTGGCTGATGCCATACCAAAAATACCGGCAACCAACAATAGTTGGTCAGTGATTTGCCCGTGTTGATTCTTCCATAGGAACTATTCAGCATTGTACTAAATATTTAGAAAACCAGCACTAGCTGGCTAGTATCCTAACGTGATACTTAAAATAGTCTGTTGTGATACTAAAAATTCATGTAACTTACTATAACTAAAAGGTGACCTCAATATCCTATTGTAATACTTTGAGCTTAGTATGTCATGGTTTTAAAAGATCCAATCTTTGGCTGTTACTGGCTATAGTAATGCCGGTTCTCTCACCAAATATTTAGTAAGGTCACAAAAAATAATAGACATGATGAGAGAAATGAAAAAATATATATATATATTGTAACGTCACCCAAAATAACCAGGCTTACAGTGGAAGACTTGAATTAGTAAAGACAATTTTCTTTGTAATATAGATGGATGCAACTGTTTAACCTAGATATAGGATCTACAATTAAATCAAACTGAGTTATACCGTGAGTAGTAAATGAATTAAGATTAGTTGGGCTCTCGGATCACTGTTATTGTGTCCTAAACAGGCTTTGTTAACATTTAAATCTACTGCAAAGCGTCAGTAAGAACAATAATAAACTTGGAATAAAATTAAAATAACAAAGTCAACTAATAAAAATACCGCATAGCCATTTATAGTAGTTCATTCAATTTTGATCTGTGTCCACTGTAGAGAAGTCCCTTCACTAGGTAAGAAATCTGGTATAAATTACAATGTCCTCTGGAAAACCTCTGCAATGAATCCTTTTCAATCAGAAAAATGAAGGAAAGAACGTGAAGTAAAGTGGAAGAGGAGAAAGAATTTGGTAAAAGGGACTCCCCAAATGGAGGTCTTTAAGCCTATTTATAGAGGCTCTTCGGTAGCATATTAAAATTGCTGCCCAAAAGAGAGTGGGCTGGAGCGATTACTATAAGAGTGGGACACGTGTCAAACAATGAGTAACCCTAAATTTCGAGTCACAAGAGCTTGAGTAACCGCTGCAATTAGTTGATTGCAACTTCCATTTGTCGGTTATTTGCTCTGGTTCAATCATTCTCGATGAGACGAGCGCATCGATTGCTACGACTGCAGAGAAACACCAAGCCAGAATTAAGCTAAATCTTACCGCGCGAGCACGAGCAGCATTTGAATAGCTATTGAAGTGCTTGGTCTCACTTCGCTCGCCATACACTTTGGGCTATGCACTCTATTGGGCTTCGAACTTGGTTTCATTTAGGCTTCACCGAATCTTAACATGGTGAGAAGATTAAGGTTGCGTTTAGAACGAGTATTTGAGTATAATATTTAAATGAAGATTTAAATTTTTATGAGAGAAAATAACGTAGCAAAATTATTCAAACCGTTATTTAAAAACTCAAACAAACACACTCTAAATGATTTGAACTCTTGAAATAAAACGATATGCAGGATAAAAAAAAATTATCTTATTTCGTAACAGTATTGTACATATGGTTATATAGCTAGGATCAAGCATTTATCTATAACTAAATTTGGTTCTTCTTACCTCGACATTGACCGTTTCTTTATCCGTAAAGCTTATGTTGACATGCATATGAATGCCTTTACTTGTTTTGAAGCTCTTACTTTCTTGACAATCATTAAGTGTCACTACAACAAACAAGGTCGTTTGTGATGATAAAAAATCATTGCAAAAAATTCTTTTACGACGATATGTTATCGGAAAAAACTGGTTGCAAATAATTTATTTGCGACAACATTTATATTAACGACGATAGTTGTCACAAAAAGGTCATCGCAATATGTCGTCGAGATTGTCGTTGGTGTGACATGGCCAATATTTTTAGCAACAATAATTTCAAATAATATCCAATATCCAACAAAAAAATATAACTCAATAGCAATACTAAAACAAAATTCCCAACACTAAATTTTTCAATACAATTACAATCTAAATTTCTCAACATTAATCAAATTTCTCAATATATCACAACCATATAACACAAATTTCTTAACATTAAACAATGTTCTCAATATTTTTCAACATTTTTCTAACATAAAATAAAAAACCAAAAACTTACACAATCCAATACCCACTAAACCGAGGGTTGGAATTTCAATGGTTGGCAGCAACATGACGGCAACGGAGTCGGGAAGAAACCCAATGGGGATTTTTTGGGAAATAGGGAGTTTTGTGATTTTTGAGTGTTTTGTGAGTTTTCTTGGAGATTATTACAAATATCTAATGCCTGTGCAAGAAAATGAGTTTTTTTTGAAGCTTTTGGGAGGCAAAAACATTGGAGGAGAAGAGATAATCGGAGGAGAGGCGAGAGAGAAATCGAAAAAAAATGGAGGAAAGAGGTTCTGTAGGCTAGTTTATGCGCAAAACCTTTTGCGAGGACACATGTCGTTGTAAAAGATATAACATGTCGTTGCAAAAATCCTCAAAACGACACCGTTTAGCTTTAGCTAGAAAAAGGACTCGAAGATGGTTCTAAACCCATCTTTTGCGGCGACAATTTTCAAAAGTTGTTGCAAAAAATATTTCGGAAACCGCCAAACCCATGGCTAAATTTTTCACATAAATATCAAAAATTCAACTTTTTGCGATGACTTGTTGTCGCAAATAGGTATAAAAAAAAATCTCTAACATGTCAATGCCACATTTATTCCAACGGTTATTTGTGACAATATGTTGATGCAAATACAATTAAATTAGCGCCATGTTTACTCGTGTCAGATTTTTATTTAGCGCCATTACGTATTCGCGACATCATCATCGCAAGACATTCTGGGATATTTTGCGACAACAAGTCGTTGTTAGTAAGTTATTGTATACAATTGTATGTCATCACTATTATTATTTGTGATGACATATTCAAAGTAAATAAATTTTTGATATTTTCAACAACTTATTGTTGCTAATAATTAATTATTTGTGATAATAAATATCGTCGTAAATAATGTCATCGCTAAAGGCCACATTTGTAGTAGTGTGTGGTCTTATATGCTTCTGTTTTTGTTTCTTCAGACCCCTTGATTAGGATTCTTAATCTAGTAGTCGTGAAGAATTCCTCGTCTCTAGGGGATCATTTGTGCACGAATAACCGGTTATGGGTTCTTGTGCTAGCAAAAAGAGTATTAGCTAGCAGTAAATATGGCGGAGCATTTCTTCAAGAAAGTTAAATACATGATACAAAACTGTATATTCTGAAAATTGTACTTTAAATTCTCAGACATTTATAACAGTTGAAAACATTGTAACTTTATGCGTTGAAATTTGAATATGCATGCATGTATAATAGGCGAACACATTACTTACCTAGTGTCCAACTATTTAATAGTTCTAAAGCTTATGACTGGTCTTCTATGACAATCTGCCCTAAAATGTTGTTTTGATAAAATTACTTATGGGAAATCAAAATTTCCTAATCTTTGTTAATACCACCTATCTTAATTTTTCTTTTTTTTTTTTTACATAATTTCTGTTCAAAAAAGGATTGTCTCATTACTTTTAAATTCGATTGAATCTCCACTTATAAAAGATAAATTTCTAATTCTAATATAGGATTATGACCTCATAGGAAAACCCGTTAGTTCTTGTAAATAAATTCTAAACATAATCATCTTCTTATAATAACTAAATAAAATTAAGCATAATTTTAACATCAGAATATATGCATTATAAATGCTATCTTAAACATAATCTAATTACTAGAATAACTGCAATTATAAGGAAAAATACTATAACAAAAAATTTAGGAGAGATGTATATACCTTAAGATTTTGTGGTCGTTTCTTCTTTTTGAAAACTCTTCAACTTCTCTCTCTAACTTTCTTTCTAGAAGAGTTGGTATGAATGTGGTATAATGGCGAACTAATAGGTTTTCAACTTCATTTTGGACCCTGGGATAATGAGATGCTTTGGCTTGATCTTAGCCATTGTTTGCCATCTTCATTTTTAATTCTTGGATCTAGTTGTACTTTGGCTTAATTCTAGCCATTGACTTCAAGCTTGTCAATGTACATCAACCCTTCCTACAATTCCAAGTGTCCCTTGAGTAGTCAAATTGTATTTTCCTTCTTCAATCTATACTAAAATCCGTATTTTTTTAATCTCTTTTGCAGTGTTTTCTGATACCAAAATATTCAAAGATGACCATTATGTCCCTATCAAGAACCCTAGGAATTCGAGTCCATAGAATTCGAGTCCATATCATTGAAAACAATCCAATTTGGATCCTTTGAAGTGATAGCGAAATTTGGATCATTGAAGACTATCAAATTAAGAATTCGAGTCCATATCATTTAACATTACTTTTTTTTTTTCCCTATAACCTTCGAAACATTTAGGATTTGACCATTCGTTTATTATAACCTCTCAACTTTTGTAATAATAGGACGGAATTATCCTTATTTTCTGGACACGAAAAATCATGTTATTATATTGTAAGGCAAACAGATAAATCATATGTTGATTCTATTGATTAATTTATTCATGTTCATCTGTTTCCAACCATTATTCAAATTTACTAAAATCCTTAGTAATAAACTACAATTCTCAATCTGCCCATAAACTGAAGAACTAATCAGCTGACTATGTATATGAAGCAAGGTAACAAATCTCTGAAACCTTAGCTTGCAATTACATTTTGAATGAAATTAGAATATGCTCAAAATAACTTACCATAGTCTTTCAGAAAAAAAATCAATTATTCCAAGTTCTTTTACTTCATGAGATTTTCAACTTAAAAAAAAAAAAAAAAAAGCGGGAGAAAGGGCAATAGACATAAGGGTTTTCAAAGTGACCTCTCGCTACTTAAATTAAATTAAGAAACATAGTACGTCACGTTAGTCGCATAACTCTTATCTATCAATCACACGTGGAAGATAATTTTTTGATAATGCTGGAAAGATATCTTAAACATAAAGCTACTTAAGAAAAGTCTTACTATTTTCTATTAAAATCTTTCTTAAACTCTTTTACGTCTTGCTAGTTATTCTATTACAATTTCTTAACGAGGAAAAAAAAAAAAAAAACACATACGCTCACATTCATTGATTCAAACCCAATAATCATAATGCGCCCGGCTTTTAAAATTAAAACCTTCTGCGTCATGGCCCCTGATGTTTGGCTACTAAAAAAATAACAAATTTTTTGGTCAACTCGACCAATTCTAGATAATTCATATTATTTTAGTCCCTCTTGGGTCCTGACTCGTGGGAATGAAAGGATAAAACGACAGATAAAACAAAATAAATGTTTATTCTTTGCAATAATGGGGATAAAAAAAACAAGGATTCTGTAGATTCTGGCAAATTATTTAGTGGCCAGATTATCTGTATCTAAGAATCAAATCCTCAACCATATCTTCTAAAGTCTAGAATGTTGCTTGGGAGATCCAGCTTATTTTGAAACTTTGAAAGTCAAGCACGCTGTATTTATTAATTAGACTCTCTCTTTTTCTTTTTGTCTAAAATATTATAAGACTTTCATACTAACATTCTTCCAATCTCTTGGGTTTTTTGTTTTTTTTTTCAAAGTCTTTCTCATAAATAAATGCTTATTGTTTTTATTTTCCATGTGGGACATTGCCAGCTGAATTTTCCTCAACAACGAGGACTAGAACCGGTGGCAGAAAGACGAGAACAATCTGGCTTCATTTTTTTTTTCTTTGGCTTTATTAGGCAGAGAACTTGTTAGATTGTTTGGATATGTTGGTCATTTAAGGGATGTTAATGTAATGTTTTAGCACAAAAAGGTATCTTTGTGATTTAAATAAAACGCAGGAGGTATAAGTATAATTCTATCTTTTTTCTTTTCTTTTTTTTTCTTTTTTGACGAAATTAAATAACAGCCTACTTTCAAAATTCTGAATCTAATCCTCCAAACAAATAGACCATTTAATTTTGCGTCATGGAAAATAAATTGAGAGTTTTACAAAAATGCCGTTTTTTAGACTGTAGATTGAAATATATCACATGGAAAAAACTTTTTTGAACAAATGCTACAAGCCACTTTGGTTTTTTTGATAATTTTACTTTTGTATTGATTCTTATAAGTGATATATATTATAAAATTTTTTTTTACAAATGGTAAAAGTTAATCTATCGTTCAATAACATGGGAGTGGGCATTAAACATTTTGTATTACTTGAGAAACTTGAGGGAAGAAAGAAAAAGATTAAGACACGTAAATCAGAATGCACAGAATTGCAATACGATAGGTCAAGCAAAAAGAAGTTGCCAAAAAAAAAAAAAATGATCACAGTCCTTGTTTAATGAAGAAATATAAATAAATGAAAATAATTTATTGCCGCTTCATCAATCACGGCCGCTCTTGCTCCCCGCTACGCCTTGTCACGCTCCTTTATTACGGTTGAAGATTGAAATCTTCACTTAAAGTTTTATCTACTAGGAACATATGTGGGAAACTTAACCCTTTATATATATATATATATATATATATATATATATATAACTAGTTGAAACACGCGTTCAACGCGTGCACATAAAAAATTTGAAAAATAGACAAAACATTTTGGGGAAGGAGAAGGAGGAGGGGAAACCAACAAAAAAAATAGAAAAGTGATGAGAAAAAAAAATAAAGGACCAAAAATGTAAATGTAAAAGGTAGGAATCCTAAAAAATTGAAGGAAAAAAATAAAGCAAATAGCGAAGAGCTAAAAAAAAAAGGAAACATTTTGTTGTTTGAGATTTGACCCATTTGAAAATTATATAGTAAAAAAAAAAAAGAAAAACAAAGGAGGAAACATTTCAATGTTTGAGATTTGATCCATTTAAAAGTCAAATTGTCTTTTTATTGATAGAAAAAGAGTAATTAAAGTGCTTAAAAGGCACAAATTTAAGAATAGAGAAAAAAAAAAAACAACAGAGTGAGAGAGATAGAAATGTTTCGTTGTTTCTCTCCCTAGGGTTAAAAAGAAAGATATTTATCTGGGCACATTTGCATGAAAAAAATAATTTAATAGGCAAAACTATAAGAAAAATACTTAAAAGGGATATCTTTGTAAGAACATTATTTCAATATGGACAAATTAGAGGTAAAAAATAGTTTAAAATAAAATCGATGTAAAATAGACATGATATTAGGGAAAGTAACCAAAAAAATATAGAGATGGATCGAGGGAAAAAAATAAAGGACTAAAAATGTAAATAAAAAAAAGGAAAGAAGAGGAAGAAACATTTCGTCGATTAGAGAGATCCATTAAAAAATGATTTATCTTATTTTCAAGAAGACCTGAGTCAGTCTCTAGGCCCAGAAACGCCCGCGATTGATCGCAATCCATTTAGCCTCGGTGAACTCCCCAAAACACGACTACTGGATGATACACGAGAAGGGCAAATCAGGATACCACATTTGTTATTTGAATTAAAAAATCTCAAAGATGGTGATAAACATTTCAAAGTCCACAAAATCCCAAATATGCAAAAGAGATAAACTTAACCGAATATCTCATTGGAGTCATCACGCCAATTAGACATGAGATTATCTTGTATTAAAATTTGAATTGTAAAAAAAGGATCGAAACATGACCGACCTAGTGAACTAGGGGTGTTCACGAAATCCGTAAGATCCGTCTTATCCAATCAAATCCGAAGGTTTTGAATTGGATCGAAAAGAGTTTTGGATCGATTATAGATTGAGAAAATCCCTATCCGAAAGTTTTGGATCCGATTACGGATTGAGGAATTCTCAATTCGTCTAATCCGTCAATCCGAAACTCTATATATATTTATATATCTTATAATTTTAATAATATATATTTACATAAAAAATTTCCTTTTAAAAAAAATTAAAGTTTTTCTTACTCTACCAAGCAAAATTATTATCATTGATGGCACTACAACTTCTGTCAAAAAGGCCCAGCCCTCCCTAAAAAAAAGAGCTCAGCCCAATAATCTCTTATAACACAATTCTTTTTTTTCTTTGTTATTGCTGCTGCTGTCTTGTTGGTTTGCTGTGGTCACTTTTCGCTTTCTTAATGAAGTTCTTGTTTAGCAAAACAAATTATTTTGAGTTTTTTTTTAAAATCATAACTCAATTTGTGAATCCGTGAATCTAATCCAAAGGTTTTGGATCGGATTTCGGTTTGAGATTTTTTTAATTCGAAGGTTTTAGATTAGATTGTGAATTGCAATTTTCTTAATCTGAAAGTTTTGGATTGGATTGTGGATTGATCTTAAATCTGTAAAATTCAATTCGTGAACACCCCTATGGTGAACTATAAATAAGGGCTAGCCCTGGAGGGCAACCTTAAATCTAATTCTTGATACAAATCTTAGCATTAGCTTTGTATTTAGTTTTCTTATAGTGAAATACCCCCTCCTTGAGAAAACCCAATGGATGTAGTCTTCGATTGAAGTGAACAACTATAAAATCTTTCTGTGTTCTTATTATTTTCCTTGCTGTTTATTAATGTCTTTCACGAGACATCAACTTGGTGAGGAATTTTTGAGAGATCCTTGTTAGACGAGTTTTGCGAGTCAACTTGTATATTACACAATATTTATTGGATACATGAAAATATATTTGAGAGAGTTTCTAAAATAATGTAAATAGGGACTTTTGTGAATATATATATTCAAGCAATACAATTAGAAAAGAAAAATTATTTAGGATCACATTTGGAAAAGAGGAAAAATAAGAATGTGTAAGGGAAAAAGGCGAGAATGGAAAAAATAAATGAGAACGGGACAAAAGAGAAAGAGAGAAAGAAAAACAACTGTACGAGAAATGCCAAAACATTTCTGAACTTCTTGTGAGAGAATCGTTATCTTTATATGATGGGTGAAGATTATCTTTTTAAGTAGTTTTGAATTTAATTGTATTTATTTTTAAATTAAAAATTTTCTTGGTTTTAAGAAATTTGATAATCTTCTCTTGGATAACTTACCTGATGTAAGAATGATATTTTGTATTTATATAAAGTTCTTTGTTAGGGCTGTTTACTAAAGTTTTTTTTTATTATTTTTCTAATCCATTAATGTATATTTACAACCTTTTCTGATTTTTCTTTTCGGTGAAAGGACATGAAAGTGATTCATAGGTTATCCAAAGCCATCATAATCACTGGTGTTTGTACTACGAGCACTTCCTTCGATTTTTCTCCCTCTCTCTCAATGGCTCTTCCATTGATTATTAGTTTGACTTTCGGTTCCATTAATGTTGTTATCTAAAGTCGTAACTACAAGGTCACAAGATTATCTTCATGAACAAGCCCTATATTACATATCATTTTTCAAAAAACTCCATGATTTTTCAAAACAATTCATTTTACACTTCTCTTTACAAAAAATTGCTCAAAATGCTCATTTCAACCACTTTCATCTATAATATTAAAGAATTTGTTTACAAGGTGAAGTAAAAATCGATTTACAATTCGAGAGAAATTCATGAAATTAATCTTTATAATATAAACACTTATAAAAAAATATATCAATATGAGTATGAAAATTTTTACAGCTATAATTGATGAAACAAAATCAATTCTAAAAGCTAATTACATTAGAATTAACATATTTCGAACGAGAAATTTCGTTGAAATCGTAAATCAAATTTATGTAAAAATATTCATTCTGAAAATTATCTGCTATGAAATTCCAACCCCAAATACTCATTGGAAAACACAAAATATTTAACATATGATAGCAGCCAATCACTCGATCTTCCAAGTAGCTCGAACAATTTAAAAAAAAAAAAAAAAAAATGCATCCAAGACGTCGTTTGTTGCCATGGAGATTATTTGGGTCGCCTTGGAAGAATGGGTAGCGAATAGTTACTGTCATTCGTCAAATATTGAGCATTTTCAAATGGTTTTTTAGGGTTTGAATTTCATAATAAGTTTTAGAATCAAGTTTTTCACGAAGATTTAATTTTAAACTAGAGTTAATGTCAACATAATTTTCATGAGAAGCACATTAATTTTAATGTAACCTACGTTTAGAATAGAATTATTGTTGGTTTATAGTTCAGAAAATATGTCATATCATTAATATTTCTTTAGTAATTAGTATTTATACATTAGGAATTAGTTTCGTAAATCCCTAGACCGATTTTCAATGTGTCTTTAATATGGATTTTCAAAGTGCCCCTGATGGGATGCCATGTCAACAAATCCATTAGTAATTGTAGATGTGCTTATCTAGGATCACATAAAATAGATTAATTAGAATAACAAAATTACAATGAAGGCAATTCATTGTTGGAGCTACGTCTACTATTGTATTGCCTTCACTATAAAATTTTGGAAAAAAAGTACAATCGTTTAATAAAGAGCATGCTTAGGCGTGAAAAATTCTAGAACCCATTCTAAAAGGATACCCAACTCATAAAAAAGAATGGATAGACCTAAGACAATTAGAGTCATTGATCATGACCAATGACCATTACTAGAGCTACGTCTGTTGTTGTGCTGGTTTCTTTCACTATGAAGTTTTGGGGGAAAAGTAAGGTACAATCATTTTAATAACAAGTATGCTTAGGCCTAATCCCTTTTAAATGGAATCTAGTCAATTTATAAAAGAATAGATAGAACTAGGGTTTGATCTACTATCACGTATCCACGTACTTCACGTATCCTATAAGTAGCATGATGTTCTTGGAAACGCGCCTAGAATATTGGGACGTGCAAAACTGTCGAATCAACCAATTTGAGCAAGTCTAACTTCTCACTCTAATCAAGCACCCCAAGAGGGTTATAAAGTCATAATCTGACGTGATTTTAGTCATATTAGTTGAGACGAGCATTACTTGTCGAACAAAATGGAATACTTATCTATGGTGAATTGAATTGAATCCCTGCAATGAGGTGTTTGTGTGTTAAAGAGTGTAATATCTCTTGGAAAGATGGAAAAGCCAAAAATCCAACGTGGAAAGGAGAGAAGCAAGCAAAGTGATTTATAAGGAAACATGTGATGTATCATTTTACTTGTGCATAGGTGAGATTATGCTGTTACCATACACCACTACACGTGTGGGCGCATGCAGAGGATTCGGCGCCTTTGAGGGGCTAAGGAACTCTCTTTTTACATGTTTGTGTTTCTCATATCTAATCTGAGTAGTTGATCTGATCAGTTATGATCCAATGGTCAGAATTAAGTATCTGTTATTAACATATGTTTCAATTTATAACGGTTATGTATGTTCATGAAAAGACACCTTACGCATTGTCGCAAGGAGCTAAGAAGCTCTCTTTTTACTTATTTGCATTTCTCAGATTTAATCTGAGCCATTGATTTGATCAGTTATGATCTAACGGTCATAATTAAGTGTTTGTTATTAATAGATATGTCAATTGATTACAATCATGTATGTTCATGAAAGACACTTTTTAACAAAAAGTTGCATTATTCTAACAATTGCACCTGTTCATAAACATACATGCTTTTGGCTATAAATAAACATTCCAAACTGAGATGAGTTTTATTTTATACTCTGAAATTCAATAACATTGTAAGTTATTAAATTTAGGGTTTGTTGTATCTTAGGGTGATTTACAAAAAATTCCTGTTAGGAAATTGTTCATTGGAGGCAAATAGAACCTTAAGATAATAATTTTTACGTCTAAACCCAATTCTGTTTTCCCTTTTTTTTTTTTTTTTTTGCCTCTAAATAGTTTTCTCCGCCCACTTTTCTAACATTGTGAACATTCGATACTATTGCTACATGAAGGGACTTGATTGGGGACAGAGTGAGCCCCAATGGTGGTATAAAAAGAAGGGGCGAAAGACCCTTTTTGGTGATTTTCAGTAGATAGGTGAAATAAAATGTTCTCAACAGATATTATAAAAAAAAGGGTTTATAATTCAAGAGACATTTCATGGATTATGAAATTCCATGAGAAATAATGTAAGTTCATGATATCACTCCACAATTCATAATTGAACAATAAAAAACACATGATAATGACTCGTTGTTTCTTCAATCTTGCAATAAAGTTTTGTGATTCACAATCTCTTTAAGAATGACCAGACCCATGTATATGCAGGATAGTGCATTTCCATCCTTTACTAGCTTTATTGACTTTTCGTTTTCTTTCAATTAAGGCCCCATTGTTCTTGTTTGTCAACAATTTTGTGCGGTGGTGATGAGCATTTTTTTAATGTTGGACTAACACGGAAGGTTGGTTCAAGGCCGCTTTTGACTTTTGCTTTTGCACATTAAAGATTTAAAGAGTCTTAAATGCACAAAATAAATATAAAAGCAAAATAGATTAAAAAAACTCTGCTATATGCAATGTTGTAGTTGACTACGATTCCACCTTTAACTCATTTAAAATTCCATATTCCAATTAAGGAGCTACTAATTTAGCCATTATCTCAATTATTGGCCGACCGAGCGAAAAGTCCAACATTACAAACTTAAAAACCTCATTTTCTAGAAGTCATTTATTCCAACTCCAAATTAAGATAAAATGCCTCATAATAATGATCGCAAAATGTAGTATAAGAAAAACTTCTACTATGAATAAAACAATTTACAAAACAAATAAATAAACCCCACGAAAAAAAGACAGCTAAATTAGATCAATTTCAAGTTAATTAAACACTGCACCGTTTTAGCAAATATTGAAAGAGATTCCATCTCTGTTTTCCCCCCACCATATTTATGTCTCTAACTAATTTACATCCGGTCCCACCCCAACTTTCTTCCCCTCAACTACTTTTAAGATATTTAAACAAAAAAAGAAATTAATTAGAAACAAAATTAAAATCCCGGGTAGTTGTCCTTCTCCGCTGTTTCTTCACGGTTTCCCGACCGTTGAGTCGAATACCAAGGAGACCCCACCAACCGGCGGCGCGTTGTCCTGCACGCCCCCGGGCTGCACGTGGGCGTGGTGGTGCTCCCCCTCGTACGTCACGATCAGCATCGCCGGATCGTCGGGAGCCCTCTCCACGTGCTTTCTCGCCGGACAACCCCTCACGGTGCTACACTTGTAATAACCCCTGAAATTACAAAAACGACAACGAGTTTGAGACTACTAAATTTTATTATTAAAAATTAGTGCTTAATTAAGTCAAAGATTGTCGTTTATACCTTGGATAAGGTGAGCCTTTGATAGGCTTTTGCCCGTATTTCCTCCATGAGTACTCGTCCTGTGGAATATCAGCGATCTTTGAACTAACCGCCGGCACGCGAATTGTCCTTTTCACCCGATTTTTCCTGAACCACAACAAAAGGACAAAATTTTAGGACCTTTTTTTTAAGGGGAAACATTTAAGGACTCTTAACTCGTTAAATAATAATAAATTTATTATTTACGATTATTATAATCATAATTAAGCCTTGTCAAATGACAATCGTGCGCCACTGGCGCTAAAATGAGCCACTGAGCCCTCGGTCAAACCAACCGCAATTCAAAAGACTTCCCCACACAGCAGAAATGACCAATCTGTCCCATTAAACCACTTTTTTCCCTTTTTTTTCTCTGTTTTTTTTTTTTTTAGATTTCTATTTTTATTAATTTACTTTTGTTCCTTGGGAGTTGGGACACGCCGTTTGAAAAAGGAAAAGACGAACTGTCATTGTTTAAAGATAGACTCTGACCAAACTCGTTGACCAAATAAACCACAGTTGACTCGCTCGGTTCAACTCAGCCTGCACCGAGTCGTCCACGGAGTTTGTCGTATTATAAAATAATTGACCCAGTAAAACTCAGATCTTCTAAGCAAATTTATTCTATTGTACGCCACGAGTGCTAAAATGCGCGGAGGGTTGCGGATAAGTGCAGTTACCTTCTTTTGGAGCAATGGCACTTTCCGGATCCAGACGCGGATCCCGAGATCTTCCCCGAGACGTCGCCGGAGAGTTCGTGCTCGTGACACCTCTTCTTGAACGGCGCCATCGAGAGAGGCGGCTTACCGCCGGAGACCGTCGGCGCCGCGCCACCGGCGGCAGCCAAGAACATCGAGCCTTGCTTCCCGTTCGAAACACTGCCGTCGCCAGTGATCGCCGACGACATGAACGAAGAGCTCGACGAGACGCTGAACTCGAGCTCGGTGCTCTTGTGGCTGGAGCTGAGGAGGTTAGGCTTCGTGAAGTCCAGAGTCATGCCCTGCGGCGCCTGAGCCTTGGCGAAGGTCGCGGGAACAGTTGCCGGAGTCACTACCGGCGCCGGAGGAAAGTACGTCGCCGGAGAAGAAATCTGAGCGGGAGCTAGGTTTAGGGTTTGGTGGTGAGGATGAGGGCGAGAGCCGGAGGAATTAGGCGGCGAAGAAGAAGAGGAGGCGGGTTGAACCGGAGCGCGCCTGAACCGTGCGTGGCCGGTCCGGTTGAGAAGGGAGATGACTTTCCGGAACTTGGAAACGGTTGCGTCGGTGAGGTCTGTGCAGTCCGACGTCATGTTATTGTTGTTGTTGTTGATCTGTTGTTGCTGGTGAGAGAGCAATCGGATCAGGTGCTCCATGCTCTTCAGGCCTTGCGATGCAGCCTCCTGGATCGCCTTCTGATCATCCATCTTCGGGAAGCCCATCAGCTCCACCGCCATTTAAGAGAGAGAGAGAGAGAGAGAGAGTGAAGATTTTAGCAGTGTTTTTGTGTGACGAAGGCAAACTCAGACAAACTCAAGAGGTCATGGGCGAAGCGGAGTGTTTTGGAGAGGCAATGAACCGAAGGGAAGTGAGAGACGGGAGGAGGGGAGGAGAGATGATATAAAAGGACGAAGCAAAGGGGATACCGGGTGACCGGGTAAAAAGGTTGAGAATTAGAGAGAGAGAGAGAGTTCTGTGTGAGTCAAAGTGGTTACGTGATCGACGGCTGAGATGGGTTTGAAGATTTCTATCAGGAGTCGTGAATAAAGAATTCGAGGTTAAATTCAGATGCTGGTCTTTTCTTTTGAAAGTGGTGGGTTCCACACGTTGGAAAATCAAAAGTTTAGGTTATGGGGTTTGTTCATTACAACTAGTACAAGTTCCGGTTTCACTCGTTTTTTAAGTTTTATTTTTTAAGTAAAAAATTAAAAATTGTCGGAAGAAAATTTAAAGGAGGTTGACGCTACTAGAAATTGCGACTTTGGTAAAGAGCAAACAATTCAAAGTGGTGTTTTAAGCTGTGATCATAAGCAGGGTTACTTAAAGATTCTTTTTCTTTCTTATCACTTTTGTCTTTGGTCAAGTGTTTCCTTTGTCTATGTCAAGCTGCCTAACTTCTATGTTTAGTTATTCAATATTTTTTTAGCACATAACAAGTAGGTCATCTTCATATATAACATTAGTTAAGTTAAAAAAAAACTTTACAATTAAATCTTGATTCGTTATGTTACATTACTTGAAAATGAGTATTTGGGTGTTCCAAATTTATTTGTAAATTGACCTTTAGAGGAGCATTGTTTAAGCAAATTACCAATTGAAGTTAAATCTTTTACATTACGTAATAATTTATACTACCATTTTTTTTAAGGAATTCATGTTAACAATTGAAGATAAAAGGAACAACATTTACACATATAATATGTTTCGTATTATCATGTTTCTGGTAAAAATAAACGAATAATGAAAAGGGTTATACTTTTTCTTCAATAGGGGAAAAATGACAAAAGACCCTAAAACAATAACCAATTAACAATTTTTTAACTATTAGCTATCACAGTTTACTTTGTTGGTATAATTCATACTAAAGTCTTTTTAATCTCATTCTCTTTCTTACTTTGGTATTTGATTTGAATTATGACCGGTTTAGCATTTCGAGACTACTAGTTTGTCTTCATTCAATTCTTTGGCTACGTCTCAATGATCTTGGTCAAAAGTTAGCACACTAACTGTCCTTTTCTGATACGTATTATTCTTGCAACTTAAAATAATATGAAAATAATTAAAAAAAAAGAGGCTTGAAAGTTGAAATGGTAAAAGTTATCATTGAGTCCGCGTAATCAATAAATAGCTAATTTGACTCCAAATTTTCAACACCATAATAGACTTTTTCGTCTAGAGTTTGTTCGTCTTCAAAATGCTACGCCGTTTAGTGAAAAATACCGGTTTATAAATTGGATATTGGAATGAAGAAGAAAAAGACCCAAAAAAAATTAAAGAAAAGAAACACTTCAAACCTAACTAATCACGAGATTATTATAACTTCAAAAACAAATTAATTGATGAGAGAGAAAGAAAGCTGACCAAAAGTGGTGATCACGTGCAGTCCCTCCTTTTTCTTTATATAAATCTGAAACTGTTGACCAACTTTTGTTTTTTTTTTTTGCCCAAGAAGCAGGGTGTCGCCCGTACCTCATATGTGAACCGTTCGATGTTCTGTGTGGTGATCGAATGGCCGACGTGAGTGAGATAGAGTTGACCATGACTTTATATTCATTCTCGAATATCTCGAAGTGGTAATATAGCGCATGATGAAAATTAGCCATTCTTGTTTTCTTTTATTTGATTTTTATTTTTTTATTAATTTTTGCTTGATCTTGGAAAACATGAAATTAAAGATTAATAATAAT
This sequence comes from Artocarpus heterophyllus, assembly GCA_025403435.1. NCBI lineage: Eukaryota > Viridiplantae > Streptophyta > Magnoliopsida > Rosales > Moraceae > Artocarpus > Artocarpus heterophyllus. The sequence continues at coordinate 33,160,680 of CM046334.1, read as the reverse complement.
AATAAGAATAATAATAATAGTAGTAGTAGTAGTAATAATAATGAACAAGACTTAGAAGGGGAGCCTTTTCTTTTGTTTTTCTTTCTCCTCTAAAATTCTTTATTTAAAACTATTGTAAGTGGATGGCACAATTACCAGGATGTTTGACGTGGTAGTTGAAACCATTTGTTAAAAGTTAGAACTGTTTTTATTGTAGTATGTAAGCGGTTTACACTGTAATAATTTTTTATTTTACTATAACATGTGAGAGCTTTATATTATTTATAACTAAAAAAATGGTCTAAACTACAACTGGCAAACACCCTCTACATATGTCCAACCCAGCCAAAAAAAAAAAAAGAGACAAAACTTACGTCCTGTTTGATTTTTATGCTTGGACAAAAAGTTTAAACAGTTTAAATTTTTATAGATCACCTCTTTTTACTTGATTTATTTTCTTTTTTACTATTACAAATAGACAAACCAATTTTGAGTTTTTTTAATATAATTGTCATGTCCATAATTATTACTAACAATTATAAATGATTAGTACAGTTGTTGCGAATATATATAAGGTCATTTTTAAGTCTAGTATTGATTTTTTTTTACAAGTATTTTAGCCGTTGGATAGAGATCTAACTACTGTGATCTAAAGAGGAGCAAGCTGCAGAGAGAACGGCATACGTAGGCACAAGTGGTGGCATTAAAGAATCCCAGTAAATGTAATTAATGTATTAAAAATTAGATCCCTAAACGGAATGCCATTTTAGTCATTTTTATAGTCCTTTTTTTGCCTTTTTTTTTTCTTGGTTTGAATTTGTTGAATGTATTTCTTTGGAGAGGAGAATTCTACCCTAATTTATTTCCTCTCTTTGTGATTGGCCTTCATCGTGGAATATCGACATCATCAATGTGGTTCGACGGTCGGTCCAAGTTTGAGCTTTCTTCCTTCTACCTAAACGTCGGTGAGCTCTTCCGATATTGACGGCGGCTCCTCATCTTCCTCTGGCATTTTGTTTTTTCATGTCTTTGTATATTTGTGAAGGATATTAATTGAACACTATTGTCTATGGATGAAGAAATACTTTTCATTTTTGGGTTTTTCTTTCATGATTTTTGCTTAAAATAAATGATTAAAAAAGGAATTTTTTTCTTCCCTTAAAGGGTTTGTCTTAGTCCGATGGTTTCGGATGAGTTCTTGTTTGCCCACTTAAAATCCATGTCTATTTGACTCATTTCATTATCCTCCAATCTGATTTCTTACAATCTCATTGAGCCTCATTCACTTCACTTGAACTCGAAAAAAAGGGGGGTTTATTGATGATTATCTTCATTTGTTCTAAGGAAGATTGTTTGTCTGACACATGAAATCGAATTTGATGGTTTTAGTTGTTCAATTATGATCTATGTATTGTATGCATTAATTTTATCCCAACCAAGAAATTTATGATTGGGATTTGCCTTTTATATAAAAATTCTCAATTTCTATGAAGGAAAATGAAAAAAAGAAACCCTCATTATTTGACAGTCTCTAGACTTATTTCTCGAGCGTTTGTTGTTCTTGTCTTCTTCTTACCTTTTTAGATCTGAAAAAAGGCTAAGTAATGAGAGGATGTGTGAGCAAGAAACCCAATAATGCCATTTTTATTTTTATTTTTATTATTTTGCTAATGCGGGTAAACTTCATGATGATGAGTAGAAACAAACTTGAATAAGCCAATTCTAATTGTAGAAGTGGCAATTTTGGAGGGAGAAAATAACATGGACAGGCTTAGATTTGGTACAACTCAACTCATTTTGGCCTCATTATTTTTGTCCTACACATCATCAATACTTAGCCTACATGCCTTAGATTGGGTGCCACCTGTAGTGCGTATAAGCTGAACCCTACCAAAGGCTCTCCTTACATTTTAGCATTTTCAAATTACATTTATTGTTATCACATCTTATATAAATATATAGTGGCTACCAATATAATTGAATAAAGTTAAGTATTGTTGCTCTTTCATTCACCAATTTTGTTGCTTTATGTATCTTGTCATTTAAGAGGGATAAAAAACATATTTTATTCACTTTCTTACTTCTTATTCAATTAAAATTACACTTTCACCTAAATGATCTATAATATAATATTGCCACTATTTTAGGTCCCTAGTCACGTCAACCAGTATTCAACAGTTGTTTGCTCAATAGAAGTCAAACATGTGTCAAAATATGTGCCAACTCAAAGCCCATATAAGTGTCGAATAAGAAACGGTACCGGGCTTAAGACTAGTCCTAACTATATAAATGTGCTATTATGATCATCAATAATTTCTCTAATTACTAAAACATCTAACATTATAGTGGTAAAAAGAATAATCGAGACCGTTTCTATTTATTTGTACTCCAAATTAGAACAATACAAACACCAATTCAAAATGGTTGTAGGCATAGCCTAAAGCTAAATTTAGACTTGACTTTACCAAAAAAGGTGAAGACTTCGAATCCTCCAATCTCAAAATTTAAAAAATAAAAAACTAATGCAGACGTGAGAGAGTACAACGTAATTAGCTGCTCAACCACAACAACAAACTAAAACCAGTTGTAGGTTTGATTAAAACGTTCAAAAGAATAATACGTTTATCAAGTTTTAAAGATACAAAACCAAATATATACTCAACTAATCAACACTGCAAAGGTAGGTTTGATTGAAAAGTTCAAAAAAAGTAATATGTTTATCAAGTTTTAAAGATAGAAGACCACATATATCCTCAACTAAATCAACACTGCAAAGGACGACGACTTATGAACTAGGCATAAAAACACTACCACCGCCTTTGTCAATCAAAACATAGAGCCCATGAAACAACAAAAACACACTTGTAGTGTTTAGGAAGATAGTTCGAACTACAAATTGAAACCAATATACTGTAGCATATGATAGCTTTACACTATAATAGTTGGAATTTATTAGTTCCAAATAAATTACCAAACCAATCTACTAGAACTAACTAGTAAAAACATCACTATCAGATTCGAGGACTAGGCATAAAATAACCACCACCACCTCTGTTAATTATAACAAAGAGACCACAAAACCACAAAAACACACTATACCTAACTTGTGAAAACATCACTATTAGATATAAATACAAAGATAAAACAAAGCGGGAAAAACCCAAAGTAAAATGCTCGTCACTGGAGGCTTTGCGGAAATTTATATATATATATATATATATATATATATATATAAAGTAAATAAATTAACCCCCACAACTTTGGGTTATATTATACTAATTGGTATTCGATATCTTTTTAGATACGGCTTTCAGCTGTGCCAATTAGCATTACGATATATGCATTTGCATCTTAATCTTATCACGATTGCCTTACGTCGAGCCACTTAGTTGAATTATTCCTTGTTATCTTCAATATAATTATAGATTTTTTCCCAACCGCAGTGGGATTTAAATGTTTTTCGTGCGTTGAATAATTTATTAGCTAAAGGTAGTTCTAACTTCTACGTGTCTTAAATTATTATTGAAGTGTTAAAACTAAGTTAGTCACAAGAGTCGCAGCTCTCTCTCTCTCTCTCTCTCTCTCTCTCTTTTTGGTCATGCTCTTGCTTTTCTGTCACTTGCTAAGTAATTCGGAGTTATGTTAGTCCACTTCTGACTTTTAAATGTTTATGTTTGGCATTTTCTTCTCTTTAAAAAATATATATTGGCATATTCTATGTAACAATTAGTTTTTTCATAATATAATAAATATTGGAAACAATGGCTTTGCAAATGAAAGGGTTGGGAACAAGCCCACTTGCAAATATAATAACTATACATTCCATGAGCATCTTAAAAGTAAAACTTAACCAAATTAAAGAAATAACACAGATTGGCAATCAATAACTTTTATACTATCTCTTCAACTTCGTCAAAGTATATCTTAATAAAATAGACAATATCTTGGCGTTTACTTCAAATAAAGAAATTAACATAGTTCAGGAACATCCAAAAAGTTGATGCCAATTTAAACGTTCAATAATCTCTTCAATATCCCTGAGAATCCACTATAATCCAATTTGACTTTCTTTATAAGCTCTTACACATCAGCGTGCTTGGCAAACCTTAGATAAAGAGCTATTTAATTATGGGCACGTTAGATATACACAAAGATTTGTTTCTTTTTTATTAGGGGGAAAAAGCAAAATGAAATGAACAAGTTCCCGTAATTATGATTTAATTAGTAATTCAATTATTATATCTAAGCATCCAAATTATTATTTTTCAATTTGCACGGTTTTTTCCAGCTCGCAATTTGTTGCGGACTAATCTTCTAGAATTATTTTGTTTTCCCAACAAAAACTAGAAAAAGATAATTTTTAGAGTGGAGAAGGCAATTTTATTCTACCAGTGAAACATGGTGTTTAGCCATTGGATTAACCTTTTAATGGTATGATCCTATGTTCAAAATTAACAGTATACGATACAGAACTGCTTTCAATCACAGATCAAACTGTTATTTCTTTAATCTGACAGCTAAAACATCATGTTTTACTAATGGAGCAAAATTATCTTCTCCACCCTAAGGATTCATACTAACTAAATAACTAAAATAAGTTAGACTTAACCTTGTGCTTTATTACTTGTAGTTGCCGAAAATCCCGTGACTTGTGTTGAATCATGATAAAAATATATTGTTGTTGTTGCTATTTTTTTTATTTGTCAATTAAAAAAAAGGATGAGTGACATCCTCACATTGCTGATCCCTTAGCCACTTGGCAATTTACTGAGACTACAAATAAAATGGAAAAACCTTACTCATGTTTTCGCCAACTAATAGTTGGATAGTCCAAAATCATGTTAGCCTAAGCCATATTCAGAAGGCCGATGAGAGGCATAATTTTCACCTCATTGCGGACAATGAGAATTGATCTTTGGATGTTATATGAGAGAGTTGTGGTAGGTCATCCTTCATCTGTTATGCTGCCACCACCAGCGATTAGGTATTTTAATTTGCATCTTCACACAAAATTGTCATATGTTCACTTAAAGAAAAAAAAAAGTGATGTTAACATCTCTAAAACATAAATTTGACATGATAGATTCTTATCCAAATGCAAACTTGACATTTATTAAACGTAATTTTTTTTTTGAAATGAAACTTCATTTAACTTATAATAGAACAAACAAAGTTGTATAATTCTGCCCGCTATAGACAATTAGATTCACTAGTAAAAATCAAATGAAACACAGGGACAAAAGATGACGTCGAGACCAAAAGGGGAATGAACATTCGACATGTAGAATAGAAGTATTCAATAGCTCGTTACAAGACACCACTGAAATCGATGGATGACACCAATCTCCCAAAATCAAACTTACCTTAACGAGGACGCATACAATATAGTATAGATTCAAAACTAGCTCCCAGTTACTATATACAATGTTGCTAATCAGTTGGTATAAAAACTAAACGATGACTAGAGGTGAGCAAACCACCTCTGTTATTACAACCAAAAAGTACAACCAAAAAGTCCAACAACAAAAATACACACCACGAAAACATCAATGTCTTCATTTGACAAACGTAAAATCTAAAATGGAAAGGTACAACCTGATCAACAACATTGAAGATTCCGATGACGATCTAAAAACACGCTTACAGAGGAAAGAGAAATCCACAACTATGCTAGTGGACATAGTCGACGTTGGAGGAGAACCAAACCACTAATCTATGATGACCACCACCGCTGCTTGTCACCTTGCACCATTGCCAGCCAGTAATAACACCACCCCACAAACCCTCTCGAACTAGAAATCCAGATCTATTCAGAGAACAAGCTCTACAGTACCACTGATGAAACTATGAAAGTATACATTTTACAAGGTTTAAATCATTTATTTATGCTTTTATTTCTTATTAAATCCTCTAATTAATAGCATTTTTGTGTTAATAAGTATTTTTGTATCTTAGTGTGTAAGTGTGTCTAAAAATGTATTTTTAGTTTTTTATATTTAGTAATATTTTTGGTAATTTTTAGAGTCATTTTTGAGTATTTTATAATGAATTAGTTTGTAAGTGATTAAAAGCTATAAAAATAGTATGTGGTAATTTTATTTTGAGTATTAAAGTATTTATAAATATGTTCTTGTGACACCCGTTATTCTCTTAACGGGTATTGAGGTAATTAAATTAATTTTTAATGTATAAAAAAAATTGCTTCATTTAAATTTATTTTATAATATTTATTTTTATCTATTTTTAAATTTTTTAAAATTCTCCTATATTTATTTAGTATGATTACTAAAAAGCCTTAGAACTTCTAATAAATCTCAAAAATGTCATATTGGCATTATGTGTGTTAAAGTCTTTAGATGAGACATAAGGATATCTTTTCCAACTACTCTTGACCCTCATTTTCTTTATTTCCTCCGTGACATGCTTCAACATGTCTCCTCTATAATTGTTTCCATCACTTCTCTTCAAAGACTTCATCTTTTCTTCCTTTCTCTTCCACGGTTCCCACACTCTTCTTCTCATTTCTTTGCTGAAGCAAAATACTTAGAGAACTTCTTCAAGGCAGCCATAAAAATCAGCCACCATCACCTCCATTTGAGCAAGAATTTCAGTCATACCGAAGTAAATGAACCTGTTTTGAAGCCATTTCAAGCTTCCAACTAACCATAATCCGAGGTTAGAATCTTATGAACAAATTTAGTCTTTCATTTATAAATTTTCTTTTATACTAAAGGATTATTCAAATTTGCGTTCTTAAACCTAAGTATATGTTTGTTGCTATTTTGGAGCATATGTATGAAGTCTAAGTGTATATGCCCTAGACAGAAAATTTATATTGTTAAACTTTATAATACCTCTATGGGCAGTGGTTATTTCTTGAAATTCTAAGATTAAATTAAAATAAATTTTATGAATGTAGTTGTATGTTGTGCTTTAGTTTTAATTGTCCTTATGCACGCCTTAGGATCAAGGGAGTATGGAGCTAACGTTAATTGATTCCAGGATTAAGAGACTGTTGATAAGCTTGAAAGGTAGGGATTCTATTACTCATCTTTTGTGAGGTTTTTATAGAATTAAAATTGATTGTTTTGCCGCAATATATATATATCTATGTTGAACTGATATTATATGATTATCACATATGAAACTATGACATGGACTCGTCTTGTATTGTACGGCGAGGAACATAATGAATTGACACATGTTATAAATTGAGAAGCATGGTTAGGAAAACTAACTCTATTGATAATGATTCAATATAGAGAAATTGTGAGACATGAAAAGGGCGACGGTTACGTCCTTGGGCATGAATACCCTAAAAGGTAAAATAGGGGGAAGGTGATGACGCTTCCTTGGGTTGAAAGTCCCAGAACACACTGTACAGGAATTGATTTGGTGAGGACTCGGGGCTTGATGTCCCCTCACCGGAACACCCTTGGAATGTTTATAGGGTGATCAAGTGCGCCCATTTGGGTTTCGATGAGTTGAGTGATACTCAATTTAACATGGATACCTAGGAACAATGATGATTGGTAATATTTGTATAAATGTGTAATTATGACACTTGGTAATGATTAACTACGGTATCCATAAGATGTGATCATAATAAACCTCATAATCTGGAATATGATGTGACTTACTGACCATGCAGATTTTAATGTGGTAATGATAAAAACCTAAAGGTGAGTAATGGCTTTCTCTACTGAGCATAGTGTTGCTCATTCCCTTATGTTTATATCTTTTCAGGACTCACTAAGTGTAAGGTGGCTACGAGAAATATAGTTGAGGAAGTGATGTAGCTATATTACATTGGGACTGCTTCAATCGTTGAGAATGTTCTTCATGATAATGTAAGCATCAATTGTTACTTTCTGTGACTGTATTACAATGTGTTGAGGGTTAAAATGATGATGACAACAGTTTATATTATTAAATTTAAGGTGCTACATTTAAAACTGTGGTTTATTTATCGTTTATATTTTTATTTTTGAGTTGAGAGTTTTCATTTAAGTCCCGGGCAAATTTTATTTTTAAGGTTTTACTTTTATTATTTATTTTTATTTTATCTCATTAAAAACTGTTAACCCCCATATAGGGGCGTTACAGAATTTTTGGTATCAGAGCCTAGGTTCGGTTAACCTAGGGAGTGTAGCACCACTTTAAAAATATATTTTTGAGATGGTTTTGAAGCTGAATTTTCATTGTCATCATCAAAATGAACCTTCACATTGATTTATACAGTCTAGAAGGATGTAACATGGAAATGCCATAGAATGAAAATACTAATGGTTATATGAGTACAATAATTACATAGAAGGAAAGTATTAATAGTTATGGGGGAATGATAATTATATGGAATGAGTTTATAAGTAGAATGCTTATGAGAGATTCGTATAATATTTGGATCTATAAGCATATATAATTCGTATAAACGATGAGAAATTCGTGTAGATACGAGGATTTAATAGCCTTTTGTCTTGTGAAAAACAATAAGAAATATAAGGCTTGATTTATTGATTTTAAAGTTTGACATAGATATGCCAAATTTTTCGTAATTGATTCAAACCTAAGTAATGATTATGTGTGGATTCGATGGAGCACATAAGTGTCAATAACTTTTCTTAAAAGTTCTATTTATTTGAGGAATATGATATAAGTTGGGAATCATGGTATTGAATCTTGAGAGAGATAAATGTTAGACTTTTGGTCTGTTGAGACTGTGTAAAGTCTAGAATGCATGAATATCAAAATTGGAATATTTCGTTACGAACATTGTATTTAAGTGTATCAGTGAATCTTTTGGTTACCTAAGGTTTTGTTATATGAGGAAATTATATATTGTATGAGTAGAATTGTGGGGATTGTAGATGTTCTTAAGTAGTAACATCTAGTGTCTTTGTTCGTTGATATGGTCTACGTTGAAAGACGTAAATCGTATTGATTTCAAGGTTAGACACATTCTAAACCCTTGGTAGCAATGATGACGAATCCATTGATAGATGTTGAGTATTAAGAATAACATATGGGTGTATGCATTGTTCAATAAGGTTTTGATTAAAACAAAATTATTTGAGTTGCTGGATCATTCAGGAAGATCCTTGTTGTCGTTAAATTAGATTTGTTGTTCATAATTAACTTTATCTATAGTGGGCTTTAAATTGGGTTTAAGATTTATACAAATTGGTTTTCAATTTTATGTTTGTTATTTAACTCGTTCCAAATGTGTCAAGGCCCGAAACAACCTGATCATTTTCACTTAGAACATTTGGGCCTAGTTTAAATCTTAAATCAGTTTGATTCACACTGTCTCTCCCACGTGGTTTCTATACGTGTCATATACAGTGGTTTAATCATTGTTTACATATACGTTTACTGTGCATAGGAGCTTATTTCTCCGAGTTCACTTTTTCTCTCTTAATTTGTTATTTTCTCTCTAAATCGCAAATCCTCTTCTTTTTCATTAAAAAATTCTTCTTTTCCTCTAAAAGAAGAAGGAATTCTAGGATTCTGCAATTTACTATCTTAATTTTTCCTTTCTATTTACTCTTCTTTCATCTCATCATGGACCCAAAGTACCAACACCTGAGAAAGTATTTCCCATCACTCTCCCAAAAGATTCTCAGAAAGAAATACAAGGCTAGAATTACTCGGTTGTGGATTCTTATGCGTTTTGGTATCCCTTGTGATGTGAGAATGTTGATAGAGGGGAAAATCCGTCCGAGTGACTTTAGTCAAGATGTCGGTTTACCAGGAACGGGTACCAGTCGTAGTGCAATGAAAAGAAGAGCTCGTGCCATCGTGGTCACTTGTAACAAATGTGGAAGACAAAATTGTAACGGTAAATGTACTTCACCTGGTTATATGTCTACGAATAGAGAGGATAAAATAAGGTTTTGTAGGGATGGACTTTCAAAGGAGAACTTGGATAGCATCCATCCTCCTCTCCACGGTCACCCTAGTGGATATGTTCAAGGAGCTATTTTTAAACTCTGGCCTAAATTTTATACAGAAAGACAACGCCTCAGGAATATGGTATTTCTAGATCCTGTTTGTCAAGCCATAAGAAAACTGGATGGGGAATAAGTCATCGCACTATAAAGGTTATTTAGTCTTTACTTATTTAAAGCAGTTTTAGCTGATGTTCAACAGTTTGTGTTTTTCTTTTACTCAGAATATTTGCTTTTGTGTTTGAAATAATTGTGATTATTAGATTGATACAGTAAGTGTTAATATCTTATTTAATTTATGATTTTCTTAAATATATATATATAATAAAATATATTATCTTATCAGACACGTTACATACGGTACAGTAATATGTTTGAATTTTGAAAAGCTTATCCAGATATTTCAAGATTTGTGTCTCAAATTTCAAAAGTTCTACAGTATTTGTCGTTTATATTAAATTTTTAGACTTGGTGTATATTTGTCAAAAAGTCTACAGTTGTGTCAAGAGGGTCTTCTGTCAAATTGTTCTCAATTGTCAAAAGTTATACAATTAGAGTCTAATCTTTTTCAAAAAGCGAATCAGATTTTCTGTAAACTATCAATCACCTTATCTTACTTTCTTATCCGCACAAGATTTTGTTTAAATCTTTGGATTACCTTTTCATTTCCTACTCGTCTATCTCTTTAGCCCTTTTTGTATATTTCTCATCTTTAAAATCTCATGTAGAACCCGAAGTCTAAGTGGAGCAGACATTAAGCAACCACTTCTATAAACCAAATATGTCTACCTCCCAGTCCGCGAAGAAAATAAAGAATGTCTGTGTCTTTTGTGGTTCCAGCCTTGGAAAAGATAAAGCTTATTTAGAAGCTGCAAATCACTTAGGGCAAGTCCTAGCACGCAAGAAGATTAACATAATCTATGGGGGTGGTAGTATAAAAATGATGGTAAATATGGCACTAGCAGCTAGGTCTAGCGACGCTACTGATGTAAGAATTTGGCCTCATATTCCAGTTGAAGGAAACCTTTGTAAGGAAGCCATAGGTAAGGGAGAAGGAGTCAGGAGTATCCCTAAAAATTTTAAAGACATAATCTATAATTCTGATGCTTTTATAGCATTACCTGGTGGTCTAGGTACTCTTGAGGAAATATTTATAGTTGCTTGTGGGCAATTGTTGGGCTTTTATTCCAAACCTTTGGGACTGCTGAACGTAAAGGGTTTTTATGACGGTCTTTTGAAATTTCTAGATTACGCTGTGGAAGAAAACATCACTACAGAATCAGAGAGACAAATCTTTGTCACTGCTTCAACAGCTGAGGAATTGATAGATAAAATGCAAATCATACATCCAGAATCCGACACTGCAACATCCAAGCTTGAATGGGAAAGGGAAAGCCGGGAGCGGCCAATTGATTTGAATCTCCATCTGTAATCTTTTTGTTTTATCTTTGGCATGTAGGCATGTGTGTCCGTATTTCGTGTGTTACGAATAACCGTTTGCCTTGTATTCTGTGTTTCTTGTGGTACGTCGTTGTTCAATCTTTTAGATTCATTGAGCCTAATGCCGGGATGGCTGGATACGGAGTACTTGATGCTCTCGAAACGCATCCTTCTTAAGGTCCGATCTTTTGTTTATCGATGTTTTTGTATCCTCTAAGCATGCATGATATGGATAGCTGGTATACGGAGTGCCTTGTACTCTCGAAACGTATCCGTATCATGTTTGTAATGTGTAATATTCTGTTAATATTATGTGGAAGTACCAGAGTCAGTTACGGGGATATTCCATATGAAATATGAATATATTATTTGGGTTGAATGTTTGTGTCATGAGGATAGCTGTTTAATGAAAAATATGTCGGGTTTGTCTGCAACTCTGAGATTCCGTTTAATATCTCTATGAATAAGTTTAATGTATGGTTTTGAATATAAGTGTTTGTGATATATGTTTTATGATTATGTTTTAGTTTATTAGTTGAGGTATGAAATCAAATATATTTGACTTTTCCTTACTCAAAAAGGAAAAGGAACCTAAAGATGAAGTATATAAAATTTCTCTGGCAATCTCCTTAAATGTGATTGTAAATCACAGTCCATGGACAATGAAGGACCGGAATCATGATATGGTCAATATGTATGCCTGATCAGATTCTTAGACTATTACACGGTGTTATAAGTTGAAACTTGTCAGAAATACTCTCATTGAGGGATTTAGGAGTAAGATTTATTATGCAAGTAAATGAGTGGAGATACGATAACTTAAATTTGGAGGACAAACAACATTAACGGTTTAGACTCGAAATTGGAATCATAATGGAATTAAAATTTTTACTAGTATTGCTAGAATTGAAATTTCGAGGACGAAATTTCTTTAAGGGGGGTAGAGTTGTGACACCCGTTATTCTCTTAACGGGTATTGAGGTAATTAAATTAATTTTTAATGTATAAAAAAAAATTGCTTCATTTAAATTTATTTTATAATATTTATTTTTATCTATTTTTAAATTTTTTAAAATTCTCCTATATTTATTTAGTATGATTACTAAAAAGCCTTAGAACTTCTAATAAATCTCAAAAATGTCATATTGGCATTATGTGTGTTAAAGTCTTTAGATGAGACATAAGGATATCTTTTCCAACTACTCTTGACCCTCATTTTCTTTATTTCCTCCGTGACATGCTTCAACATGTCTCCTCTATAATTGTTTCCATCACTTCTCTTCAAAGACTTCATCTTTTCTTCCTTTCTCTTCCACGGTTCCCACACTCTTCTTCTCATTTCTTTGCTGAAGCAAAATACTTAGAGAACTTCTTCAAGGCAGCCATAAAAATCAGCCACCATCACCTCCATTTGAGCAAGAATTTCAGTCATACCGAAGTAAATGAACCTGTTTTGAAGCCATTTCAAGCTTCCAACTAACCATAATCCGAGGTTAGAATCTTATGAACAAATTTAGTCTTTCATTTATAAATTTTCTTTTATACTAAAGGATTATTCAAATTTGCGTTCTTAAACCTAAGTATATGTTTGTTGCTATTTTGGAGCATATGTATGAAGTCTAAGTGTATATGCCCTAGACAGAAAATTTATATTGTTAAACTTTATAATACCTCTATGGGCAGTGGTTATTTCTTGAAATTCTAAGATTAAATTAAAATAAATTTTATGAATGTAGTTGTATGTTGTGCTTTAGTTTTAATTGTCCTTATGCACGCCTTAGGATCAAGGGAGTATGGAGCTAACGTTAATTGATTCCAGGATTAAGAGACTGTTGATAAGCTTGAAAGGTAGGGATTCTATTACTCATCTTTTGTGAGGTTTTTATAGAATTAAAATTGATTGTTTTGCCGCAATATATATATATCTATGTTGAACTGATATTATATGATTATCACATATGAAACTATGACATGGACTCGTCTTGTATTGTACGGCGAGGAACATAATGAATTGACACATGTTATAAATTGAGAAGCATGGTTAGGAAAACTAACTCTATTGATAATGATTCAATATAGAGAAATTGTGAGACATGAAAAGGGCGACGGTTACGTCCTTGGGCATGAATACCCTAAAAGGTAAAATAGGGGGAAGGTGATGACGCTTCCTTGGGTTGAAAGTCCCAGAACACACTGTACAGGAATTGATTTGGTGAGGACTCGGGGCTTGATGTCCCCTCACCGGAACACCCTTGGAATGTTTATAGGGTGATCAAGTGCGCCCATTTGGGTTTCGATGAGTTGAGTGATACTCAATTTAACATGGATACCTAGGAACAATGATGATTGGTAATATTTGTATAAATGTGTAATTATGACACTTGGTAATGATTAACTACGGTATCCATAAGATGTGATCATAATAAACCTCATAATCTGGAATATGATGTGACTTACTGACCATGCAGATTTTAATGTGGTAATGATAAAAACCTAAAGGTGAGTAATGGCTTTCTCTACTGAGCATAGTGTTGCTCATTCCCTTATGTTTATATCTTTTCAGGACTCACTAAGTGTAAGGTGGCTACGAGAAATATAGTTGAGGAAGTGATGTAGCTATATTACATTGGGACTGCTTCAATCGTTGAGAATGTTCTTCATGATAATGTAAGCATCAATTGTTACTTTCTGTGACTGTATTACAATGTGTTGAGGGTTAAAATGATGATGACAACAGTTTATATTATTAAATTTAAGGTGCTACATTTAAAACTGTGGTTTATTTATCGTTTATATTTTTATTTTTGAGTTGAGAGTTTTCATTTAAGTCCCGGGCAAATTTTATTTTTAAGGTTTTACTTTTATTATTTATTTTTATTTTATCTCATTAAAAACTGTTAACCCCCATATAGGGGCGTTACAGTTCTATAATATTTCTAATAATTTCTAAAACTATTTTCAGATATTAAATAATATATCTGTTAAGGTTTATTAATTTTAGAAGTTTTTATTTATTTTTAGTATGTTTTGTGTGTTTTATTGCAAAATAAATATTTTTAAAATTATTGTAAATATTTTGTTAATAAAATAATTAATTTTAGTGTGTTTGTTAATTTTAGATTTAAAATATGAAAGAACAACGGAACAAAAAATGGCAAAAAGACCTCAAATGCATAAGAAACCAAAAAGAGATTCAAAATTAAAAGAAATGACACGTAGCGTGCCCTGAACCGTCCGATCAAGATGCCGAATTGATTTCATCCGTCCACGTGTCTTATCTGTCTCCAATAGTGCTCCAAATCTCATGCAGCCGCGCGCCGTGAGAAGCAGCTCACTTATCCGTCAGATCAGCATACCTGCAGATATCCAGCGGTTAGGATCTGCGCCACTCAGCCTAGTTGTTCTCTGCGGTTAGGATCTCCAAACGTCTCCGTCCCGTACAGGCGTTGCACCAAATACCAAACAAATTCTCGCACAATGCTGTAAGCGTAACGGCACAGAGAAAAGAAAAATCAATCATATCTCAATTGCATCGACGTAGGATGCAACCAGAGGAATAATAAACAAATAAATAATAAATAATAATTACTTAATAAATAAAATATAATAAAAATATTAATAAAAATATAAATAGTATTTTTTTTCCATCTACATAAACCCCCTTGAGGAATTCCGCGGCCATTTGGCCCTTCATCTTCTTTTCTTTGTTATTTTTCTCAAATGCTGAGTTTTTGACTCAGCAGCATCACATTTTGGGAGAAATGTTGTTAGGATACTCCTTCGACCTTATTTTAATAATAAATTAATATCTAAATTAATGTAGAAAGTTTGATAAGATAAAAAAATGATCTTCTATGTATAGTATTATAATATGGATTTTAACTTTATATCTGTGTTTTAATGTTTATATTTTATGGAATAAATTATATTTTTTAAGTTTTTAGTAATTATTGTTAGTATTGTTATGCTATCTATTTTTACATAGTTCAATAATTTATTTGTGTTGCATGATTAATATTAATAAAAATAAAATAATACTTAATTTTACGTAATATCTCTTACTGCAATATGACTCGTTATATTATCAATTTTAAATATTTTATAAGACAAGGTACTACGAAAAAAATGTAAAAATTTATTTCATTTAAATATAATAATTTTGATTTATTATTATCTTTTCTATCTTAAAATTATGTTGATTATAACGTAATGATAGTAGTTATAGTTTTCATAATTAATGCGTTAAATTATTAGTGAGAAGTAATTATTTTCTACTTATAGGGAAATCTTTATTGCATTATATCTTACTATATTGTCACTTTTGGTTGATTTATAAAATTAGTAAAAATGCGTGCAATTAATAAGAAAAGGTAAAATAAATTAAATGTGTTAGATAATTTATTTAGAGATAAAATTCTATATCAATTATGAAACATACAAGAGATTCTCGAAACTTTACCGTTTTAATTTTATATTTTAAAATCTTAGTTTAAAATTGTTAAAAATATTTGCTTTCTTTTAAGTTTTGTTTTGAAAAATCCTTTGCCATTTTAGACCGAAAACTTTCAATGTCTCAAAAACCCACATTCCTGTGGATATGACAACTTTTTTATACTACAAACGGTCGTGTTTAAAGAAACATTTTGGGCAATACAACAACACCAAAACCACCAACCCTGAGAGGACAAGCAATCAAACCACCTCTTCTACCACATCTGACCACCGCACAACTCCACCCAGCCATAGAAAGCAAGGAACCTCCCTCCTAAGCCTGGCAAGCCTCCTCCCACCAGAGCACCAAATGCGTAACCCCTAGAAAAAAGAATACTCATCGTCAAATAGGAACCCTCTCATGAGGCAGGGAGTCCAAAGACTAGCCAGAGGCCAAGGCCGAACCTTGACCCCATAAGATCTCTCACAGAAGCAACACAAGGAGAAAGAAAGAGGAATAACACTCTAGTAGAGCACTTTTTTCTTAGACCCGATACCCTATTCAACGTAATATTGACATTTGAAACATGTAACAATAGTCTAGGATACTTGGTTGTAAAGTACATCCTAGAAAAAAAACTAAATCTAACTCCACCATTAGACATGAGGTTCAAGTCCTCATCTCAAGGTTTTTTCTTGTATACTAGTTTAAGTTGGTACGATACACTATTAAGTTGTAATTAAAAGATTTTAACATAGAATAAAAGCACCAATATGTCCCGAAAATAGGATAAAAAGCTTTACTAAGAGATTGAGAAAGATTATGCACACACACATATATATAGTAGTTTGAGTGAAATGTTTTTATCTAATCATAGAAGCACCTGATACATTCTAAATTAAGAGTAGTTAGGAATCAAGTTTTAACTCTAAAGTTTCAATTGTTACAGTATAAAGCTTCCACGTGTCACAATGTGAAGTAAAAATATCATACGATATAAAGCTCTCACATGCTAAAATGTTTAAGTTTCAACTTCAAGTTATAATTTAATACCTATCCTTAAACAGTTAAAGAAAATTTAAACATAAAAGAGTAGAAACTTAAACGGTAAAGGAAAATGAAGAACCTAAAGTTCACCCTTTGGACTACCATGAAATAT
This sequence comes from Artocarpus heterophyllus, assembly GCA_025403435.1. NCBI lineage: Eukaryota > Viridiplantae > Streptophyta > Magnoliopsida > Rosales > Moraceae > Artocarpus > Artocarpus heterophyllus. The sequence goes on along the minus strand of CM046334.1, from coordinate 33,143,723 downwards.
ACAGTAGCCACTTAAAAAAATTTTAAAGAGTTGAACCTTGAAAAGAAAAGGGGAAAAAAAGTAAGCACCAAAAGCTCATCGTTTTATATATTAAGGATTTAAGATATTTTATATATATAGACTGAAGAAAATTTCTGAAGACGTTATTTATTTATAGAGGTCTAACTATCTTAAAATTTTTTAAATATAAAAAAATGGCTGTAATAGAAGTCAGAATTTATCATAAGATGGGAGATTATTTTAATGAGAAAGTTAAAATTTGAAGTTTAAAAAATCTACGAGTAATCGATCAAATTGAAATCAAGAAAAAGAATAAAAGAAAAAAAGAAAGAGAAAATACAAAAAGACAAAAATACTAGTATAAGAAATTACAATAGACAAATGGAGCCTAAGAGAATGGAGAAAAAAAAAAGTAAAATAAAAAAGAAAAAAACTTAGTGCGTCGAAAAGTAATGAGCTTTTATTGTAAGACAAACATTTTGATCTTGTCAATAGATTCTATTATTTTAACAAATCGATTCATTTTTCAATGCAGACTATCTATGTTAAAAATTTACAATGTCTAACACAAAATTATTTTCAATCATAAATCAGACTATTGAAAAGTTAATCTAATGGTTAAAACAACAATACTTTACAGGTAAGCTAAAAAAGTATATTGTACTGTAAGTTTTGTTTGGAAGCAAAAGAAAGAAAGAAAGTAAAGTACCATTTTGTGGATCGATAAAATTTAAAAAAAATAAAGAAAAAAGTTGCAAAAACAAAGAAAAACGAAACGGTAGAGAATGGCGCTCCAAAGAATTAAAAAAAAAAAAAAAGAAGAAGAAGAAGGGCCAATGTGAAAAGAATAAAGGAATAAAATATGCAAAAAAAAAAAAAAAGTGAAAAGCATCAAATACACATATGGACGACGACGACGAACAATAAATTTTTATTGACTTATATATATATATATCTAAGTGTGTGTATATACATACACTTGTATTAAGTTTAACTCTTAGAGTTCAAAAACTTCCACCCGAGTGACAAAAAAAGCTTGGGATGACTACAAGTTGTTACGTCTTTTCAAACGTTCGGGGAAGTATAATCCTTAAAGGTGGTTATATATAAGCCTATGTATTTAGGAAAATTGTATCTCATAGCCTAGTTTTGAATATTTATAGTAGTAAAAAACATATTTCAACTCTAAAAGAAGATTCGTAAGGATAAAATGAATTTATTAACAAAAAATTTGATAATGACGTGATTAAAGAAATAAAAATTTTGATAACAAAATGAAAACAATTTATGATTTTATATGAGTGAATTCGGTAAATCCTGAATTTATCAAATTTTATAGTAGTTATCGGATAAAAACAAGATATACCCAATAATTTTTTCCCAAGCTATTTACTAACTTATTAAAAATTTATGCTATTTATTTATTTTTATTGTACCTAAAAAATACTATTTAACACCTTTTGTTCTATTTATGTTGTGTTTGCATTTTCCATATGAGACTGCGACTTATCATAGTATGGTATATGATATAGAAAAGTTCTAAGCCAAAGTTTTAGGGAAATTGTAGCTGATAACTTCGTTTCGAATCGTTATAGTAATAAATAACATATTCACTACAATTATTAATAAATGGTATTTTTAATTGTAAAGGAAGTTTGTAAGGAAAATTATAGCTGATAACTAGTTTTGAATCTTTATAGTAGTAAAAAGCATATTCATTACAATTATTAATAAATAGTATTTTCAATTGTAAAAGAAGTTTGTAAGGGTAAAAGCAAAAGAGTTTATTAACAAAACATTTAGTAAACATTATACAAATAAAAAATTTAATAAATATTCGATTAAAAACCGAGATAATTTAGGTTTCGTGAAAGTAAATTTGATAAATCCCAAACTTATAAAATTTGCTCATGGATTATTCAGGGATTTATGGGATAAATTTCGAATTTCAATTCTGTCGCGTGGTAAACTTGTAAGTTACTAACTAAATTTGAATTTATCAAATTTGATCATAATGTTAATACAAGATTTACCCAAACGAATTCAACTTTATTGTTATTTTATAAGAAAATTACATGCTATGCCATACTTTTAAAGTTGTGTTTTTTTTTGCCACATTTAGAAAAGTTTATGTCACACTATCATACATATTACATGTTAAGTTATGTAACAAATAGACATATTCATTTGTGACATTAATAAAAAATAAATCTTAAAGGATGACGTTTATGAAAATTTCCCTTATCTTATTAACTATTTCAAAAATTCCTACCACTTATTTTATTGTGACTACAAAAAATACAATTTATTTTCCTGTAATTTTATTCAAGGAAAAGGGCCTATGTTTGGCCCTTATTTAAGTGAGAGTTAATTCAAGTATTCGACTGTTTAGATTCAATCGTCGACCAAAAAAAAAAAAAACACATCTATCCAAACATATTTTTTTTAAGCAAAGAAATCACTATATAAGTATATAAAAAAATGACAAATCATGAATTAATGCGAAAATTAAAATAAAAGGTTGTGTCCTTAATATTATATATATATATATATGGATGTATTTTATATAGTTATGTTTTCAATAGTTATCTTTTTAATAAAGATACTTTTAATAATAATTGATAATGTGATAAGAATTCAACCTCATTAACGACCGTAACTTTTTTATAACTGTTAGATTTATATCATATATATATATATATATATATGTAGACTAGTCTTCAATAATTACGTTCTTAATGGTTACATTTTCAATAAATATATAATTTAACAATAATTAATAATATTATATAATAAAAATTTAATTTTATTAATTATTATATTTTTTAATTAATTATTTATTTTATTATAACGGTTAGATTTATATCAACCACCTCGAACCATCGAACATGTGAATTAAACCGGACTCTTGTATACACACATTATCCATAAAAGTGTCTTAACTGCAAATCACTTCCGCTTTGACACGTGGTGCACGGGAACGAAACGTTTATGTTCCCTTGTCTTTTTTTTAAACTTTCCTTCTCTTCTTTTTATTTTTTTTATTTTTTCTTACCAACGAGGTTCCCTCTCACTTTTTTGTTTTTTTTTTTTCTTCCAATTGTTTTTCTTTTCTTTTTCTACTCTTTTTTTTTCTATTTGTATTTTCTGTGCTTCATCTTTTCAATTCTTCAATGGTTTTGCTTGTTGTTTTCCTTAATATCTTACATATTTACATATTTGTTTTATTAATTTTTTTTTTACATTTACTATCAAAATACTTTTTCCTTAGTTTATCCTTATTGTATATTCTTTTATATTCTCCCAAATATTCTTTAATCAAACGTAACCTACAAGTTGTGTTATTCTAGTCCCAAATTTTTTCCAACTTGCATATTTTTTTTCCTCCCATATAAGCACTTTAAATAACTATTTACCTTATAAATGTCGTCCCCTTTTATTTGTTCAGGCTGAAATATTTTCTCTCTCATATACCCCTCTTCAAATATTTTTTAAATGGCCTTCCCAACTATCATTATCTCATAGTACTTTCAAATTAATTTTCTATATCATTTTATGACTTTTTTTAAATTGTCTTGTTCGTCTACACATACCCACTTTCCCTCACACACACATTCAACAAAATACATGCTTTGATTTAAACGCACACTTTGATCCATTTGCTCTTTTGTTTTTTTAATCTTAATTTTTTTTCTTTCACTAATCTATTATAGGAATGGTAATAAACATGTAAACCTAAATTTGAAGAGAAATTGTTAGATACTCTGCGCGTTTCTAGTGCATGTAAAAGCAGTGTCGTTTAACTAAACATTATAAAATGTCTAAATCGTATGTAACACATACTTATCGTTATTGTTGTTCCCAAAAAAAAAAAAAAACATTATTCGTAGCCTATAATTTATGCTACTCGTTGGTTTCTAAACTTTAGGACGAGCGTCATTTGATGCAAACATAAGCTTCCATGCTAAATGAAGTACTTGAGATTGAGATTAACTCAATTCATTATTCATAAAAGGAAAAATTCCTAAATAAACAAATTCAAATTTGTAAATAACAAAGGAATAATAAAAAAGAAATAAATGATAAATTACACTGACACTCTTATGTTTTGCTAAATTATAGTGACACTCTCTGGATCAAAACAAATAACATTGATATCTTTCACTTTTCAAAAAAATTACAAAGAGACCTATTATGTTAGTTGACCGTACGAGCTGATCGTTAATTTTGTTTAAAACACTAAAACTGCCCCTTTATCCATAAAAACGTAGAAATGATATTTTTGACCTGCCCCTTCATCCATAAAAATGTAAACATGATATTTTTGACCTAAACGACATTAAAAAAAAAAAAATGAGCAGACACAATTTGAATTGTAACGCCCCTATGTGGGGGTTAACAGTTTTTAATGAGATAAAATAAAAATAAATAATAAAAGTAAAACCTTAAAATAAAATTTGCCCGGGACTTAAATGAAAACTCCCAACTCAAAAATAAAAATATAAACGACAAATAAACCACAGTTTAATGTAGCACCTTAAATTTAATAATATAAACTGTTGTCATCATCATTTTAACCTTCAACACATTGTAATACAGTCACAGAAAGTAACAATTGATGCTTACATTATCATGAAGAACATTCTTTACAATTGAGCAGTCCCAATGTAATATAGTTACATCACTTCCTCAACTATATTTCTCGTAGCCACCTCACACTTAGTGAGTCCTGAAAAGATATAAACATAAGGGAATGAGCAACACTATGCTCAGTAGAGAAAGCCATTACTCACCTCTATCATTACCACATTAAAATCTGCATGGTTAGTAAGTCACATCATATTTCAGATTATGAGGTTTATTATGATCACATCTTATGGATACCGTAGTTAATCATTACCAAGTGTCATAATTACACATTTATACAAATATTACCAATCATCATTGTTCCTAGGTATCCATGTTAAATTGAGTATCACTCAACTCATCGAAACCCAAATGGGCGCACTTGATCACCCTATAAACATTCCAAGGGTGTTCCGGTGAGGGGACATCAAGCCCCGAGTCCTCACCAAATCGATTCCTGTACAGTGTGTTCTGGGACTTTCAACCCAAGGAAGCGTCATCGCCTTCCCCCTACTTTACCTTTTAGGGTATTCATGCCCAAGGACGTAACCGTCGCCCTTTTCATGTCTCACAATTTCTCTATATTAAATCATTATTAGTAGAGTTAATTTTCCTAACCATGCTTCTCAATTTATAACATGTGTCAATTCATTATGTTCCTCGCCGTACAATACAAGACGAGTCCATGTCATAGTTTCATATGTGATAATCATATAATATCAGTTCAACATAGATATATATATTGCGGCAAAACAATCAATTTTAATTCTATAAAAACCTTACAAAAGATGAGTAATAGAACCCCTACCTTTCAAGCTTATCAACAATCTTTTAATCCTGGAATCAATTAACGTTAGCTCCATACTCCCTTGATCCTAAGGCGTGCATAAGGACAATTAAAACTAAAGCACAACATACAACTACATTCATAAATAAATCATGTGTAAACCTATCTTACTAGTATGCCATTAAAGCTTTTATATAAATCTCTTTTGAATACCACAGTAAACAATTTTTGTCTTAACACAATATAAAATGTGAACAAGTAATCTATATGTTTTAGTCCCTAATAAGATTCATCAATCACTTAGGATAATATTGGAAAGGTTGCAAGACATTAAAGAATTAGGTGGTGAGCAAAGATGGGTTCTTGGTTCAGGTTAGCAGCTGGTATACCATAACAAACTGGCAGATTTACTAGTTTCCAATACAAAAATTGAATAATTCTTAGAAAATAAAACACAACTCCGATTTAGGTTTATGATAGCTCGTTAGAAAGCCTAGGATGCTACTTTTCAAATATGCAAACCAATTCATAAAATTCATTTTAATTTAATCTTAGAATTTCAAGAAATAACCACTGCCCATAGAGGTATTACAAAGTTTAACAATATAAATTTTCTGTCTAGGGCATATACACTTAGACTTCATACATATGCTCCAAAATAGCAACAAACATATACTTAGGTTTAAGAACGCAAATTTGAATAATCCTTTAGTATAAAAGAAAATTTATAAATGAAAGACTAAATTTGTTCATAAGATTCTAACCTCGGATTATGGTTAGTTGGAAGCTTGAAATGGCTTCAAAACAAGTTCCTTTACTTCGGTATGACTGAAATTCTTGCTCAAATGGAGGTGATGGTGGCTGATTTTTATGGCTGCCTTGAAGAAGTTCTCTAAGTATTTTGCTTCAGCAAAGAAATGAGAAGAAGAGTGTGGGAACCGTGGAAGAGAAAGGAAGAAAAGATGAAGTCTTTGAAGAGAAGTGATAGAAACAATTATAGAGGAGACATGTTGAAGCATGTCACGGAGGAAATAAAGAAAATGAGGGTCAAGAGTAGTTGGAAAAGATATCCTTATGTCTCATCTAAAGACTTTAACACACATAATGTCAATATGACATTTTTGATATTTATTAGAAGTTCTAAGGCTTTTTAGTAATCATACTAAATAAATATAGGAGAATTTTAAAAAAATTTAAAAATAGATAAAAATAAATATTATAAAATAAATTTAAATGAAGCAATTTTTTTTATACATTAAAAATTAATTTAATTACCTCAATACCCGTTAGAAGAATAACGGGTGTCACAGCTCTACCCCCCTTAAAGAAATTTCGTCCTCGAAATTTCAATTCTAGTAATACTAGTAAAAATTATGATTCCACTATGATTCCAATTCTGAGTCTAAACCGTTAATGTTGTTTGTCCTCCAAATTTAAGTTATCGTATCTCCACTTATTTACTTGCATAATAAATCTTACTCCTAAATCCCTCAATGAGAGTATTTCTGACAAGTTTCAACTTATAACACCGTATAATAGTCTAAGAATCTGATCAGGCCTACATATTGACCATATCATGATTCCAGTCCTTCATTGTCCATGGACTGTGATTTACAATCACATTTAAGGAGATTGCCAGAGAAATTTTATATACTTCATCTTTAGGTTCCTTTTCCTTTTTGAGTAAGAAAAAGTCAAATATATTTGATTTCATACCTCAACTAATAAACTAAAACATAATCATAAAACATATATCACAAACACTTATATTCAAAACCATACATTAAACTTATTCATAGAGATATTAAACGGAATCTCTGGTTGCAAACATACCCGACATATTTTTCATTAAACAGCTATCCTCATGACACAAACATTCAACCCAAATAATATACTCATATTTCATATGGAATATCCCCATAACTGACTCTGGTACTTCCACATAATATTAACAGAATATTACACATTACAAATATGATACGGATACGTTTCGAGAGTACAAGGCACTCCGTATACCAGCTATCCATATCATGCATTCTTAGAGGATACAAAAACATCGATAAACCAATGATCGGACCTTAAGAAGGATGCGTTTCGAGAGCATCAAGTACTCCGTATCCAGCCATCCCGGCATTAGGCTTAATGAATCTAAAAGATTTAACAACGACGTACCACAAGAAACACATAATACAAGGCAAACGGTTATTCGTAACACACGAAATACGGACACACATGCCTACATGCCAAAGATAAAACAAAAAGATTACAGATGGAGATTCAAATCAATTGGCCGCTCCCGGCTTTCCCTTTCCCATTCAAGCTTGGATGTTGCAGTGTCGGATTCTGGATGTATGATTTGCATTTTATCTATCAATTCCTCAGCTGTTGAAGCAGTGACAAAGATTTGTCTCTCCGATTCTGTAGTGATGTTTTCTTCCACAGCGTAATCTAGAAATTTCAAAAGACCGTCATAAAAACCCTTTACGTTCAGCAGACCCAAAGGTTTGGAATAAAAGCCCAACAATTGCCCACAAGCAACTATAAATATTTCCTCAAGAGTACCTAGACCACCAGGTAATGCTATAAAAGCATCAGAATTATAGATTATGTCTTTAAAATTTTTAGGGATACTCCTGACTCCTTCTCCCTTACCTATGGCTTCCTTACAAAGGTTTCCTTCAACTGGAATATGAGGCCAAATTTTTACATCAGTAGCGTCCTAGACCTAGCTGCTAGTGCCATATTTACCATCATTTTTATACTACCACCCCCATAAATTATGTTAATCTTTTTGCGTGCTAGGACTTGCCCTAAGTGATTTGCAGCTTCTAAATAAGCTTTATCTTTTCCAAAGCTGGAACCACAAAAGACACAGACATTCTTTATTTTCTTCGTGGACTGGGAGGTAGACATATTTGGTTTATAGAAGTGGTTGCTTAATGTCTGCTCCACTTAGACTTCGGGTTCTACATAAGTTTTTAAAGATGAGAAATATACAAAAAGGGCTAAAGAGATAGACGAGTAGGTAATGAAAAGGTAATCCAAAGATTTAAACAAAATCTTGTGCGGATAAGAAAGTAAGATAAGGTGATTGATAGTTTACAGAAAATCTGATTCACTTTTTGAAAAAGATTAGACTCTAATTGTATAACTTTTGACAATTGAGAACAATTCGACAGAAGACCCTCATGACACAACTGTAGACTTTTTGACAAATATACACCAAGTCTAGAAATTTAATATAAACGACAAATACTGTAGAACTTTTAAAATTTGAGACACAAATCTTGAAATATCTGGATAAGCTTTTCAAAATTCAAATATATTACTGTACCGTATGTAACGTGTCTGATAAGATAATATATTTTATTATATATATATTTAAGAAAATCATAAATTAAATAAGATATTAACACTTACTGTATCAATCTAATAATCACAATTATTTCAAACACAAAAGCAAATATTCTGAGTAAAAGAAAAACACAAACTGTTGAACATCAGCTAAAACTGCTTCAAATAAGTAAAGACTAAATAACCTTTATAGAGCGATGACTTATTCCCCATCCAGTTTTCTTATGGCTTGGCAAACAGGATCTAGAAATACCATATTCCTGAGGCGTTGTCTTTCTGTATAAAATTTAGGCCAGAGTTTAAAAATAGCTCCTTGAACATATCCACTAGGGTGACCGTGGAGAGGAGGATGGATGCTATCCAAGTTCTCCTTTGAAAGTCCATCCCTACAAAACCTTATTTTATCCTCTCTATTCGTAGACATATAACCAGGTGAAGTACATTTACCGTTACAATTTTGTCTTCCACATTTGTTACAAGTGACCACGATGGCACGAGCTCTTCTTTTCATTGCACTACGACTGGTACCTGTTCCTGGTAAACCGACATCTTGACTAAAGTCACTCGGACGGATCTTCCCTTCTATCAACATTCTCACATCACAAGGGATGCCAAAACGCATAAGAATCCACAACCGAGTAATTCTAGCCTTATATTTCTTTTTGAGAATCTTTTGGGAGAGTGATGGGAAATACTTTCTCAGATGTTGGTACTTTGGGTCCATGATGAGATGAAAGAAGAGTAAATAGAAAGGAAAAATTAAGATAGTAAATTGCAGAATCCTAGAATTCCTTCTTCTTTTAGAGGAAAAGAAGAATTTCTAATGAAAAAGAAGAGGATTTGCGATTTAGAGAGAAAATAACAAATTAAGAGAGAAAAAGTGAACTCGGAGAAATAAGCTCCTATGCACAGTAAACGTATATGTAAACAATGATTAAACCACTGTATATGACACGTATAGAAACCACGTGGGAGAGACAGTGTGAATCAAACTGATTTAAGATTTGAACTAGGCCCAAATGTTCTTAGTTGAAAATGGTCAGGTTGTTTCGGGCCTTAACACATTTAAAACGAGTTAAATAACAAACATAAAATTGAAAACCAATTCGTATGAATCTTAAACCCAATTCAAAGCCCACTATAGATAAAGTTGACTATAAACAACAAATCTAATTTAACGACAACAAGGATCTTCCTGAATGATATTTAAAATCATTTCATAACAACATAATCTTCCAGCAACTCAAATAATTTTGTTTTAATCAAAACCTTATTGAACAATGCATACACCCATATGTTATTGATAATACTCAACGTCTATCAATGGATTCATCATCATTACTACCAAGGGTTTAGAATGCGACTAACCTTGAAATCAATACGATTTACGTCTTTCAACGTAGACCATATCAATGAACAAAGACACTTGATGTTACTACTTAAGAACATCTACAATCCCCACAATTCTACTTATACCATATCGAATTTCCTCATATAACAAAACCGTAGGTAACCAAAAGATTCACTGATACACTTAAATACAATGTACGTAACAAAATATTCCAATTTTGAGATTCATGCATTCTAGACTTTACACAGTCTCAATAGACCAAAAGTCTAACATTTATCTCTCTCAAGATTCAATACCATGATTCCCAACTTATATCATATTCCTCAAATATATAAAACTTTTAAGAAAAGACATTGACACTTATGTGCTCCATCGAATCCACACATAATCATTACTTAGGTTTGAATCAATTACGAAAAATTTGGCATATCTATGTCAAACTTTAAAATCAATAAGTCAAGCCTTATATTTCTTATTGTTTTTCACGAGACAAAAGGCTCTTAAATCCTCGTATCTATACGAATTTCTCATCGTTTATACGAATTAAATATGCTTATAGATCCAAATATTATACGAATCTCTCATAAGCATTCTACTTATAAACTCATTCCATATAATTATCATTCCCTTATAACTATTAATACTTTCCTTCTATATAATTATTGTACTCATATAACTATTGATATTTTCATTCTATGGCCTTTCCATGTTACATCCTTCTAGACTGTATAAATCAATGTGAAGGTTCATTTTGATGATGACAATGAAAATTCAGCTTCAAAACCATCTCAAAAATATATTTTTAAAGTGGTGCTACACTCCCTAGGTTAACCGAACCTAGGCTCTGATACCAAAAATTCTGTAACGCCCCTATGTGGGGGTTAACAGTTTTTAATGAGATAAAATAAAAATAAATAATAAAAGTAAAACCTTAAAATAAAATTTGCCCGGGACTTAAATGAAAACTCCCAACTCAAAAATAAAAATATAAACGACAAATAAACCACAGTTTAATGTAGCACCTTAAATTTAATAATATAAACTGTTGTCATCATCATTTTAACCTTCAACACATTGTAATACAGTCACAGAAAGTAACAATTGATGCTTACATTATCATGAAGAACATTCTTTACAATTGAGCAGTCCCAATGTAATATAGTTACATCACTTCCTCAACTATATTTCTCGTAGCCACCTCACACTTAGTGAGTCCTGAAAAGATATAAACATAAGGGAATGAGCAACACTATGCTCAGTAGAGAAAGCCATTACTCACCTCTATCATTACCACATTAAAATCTGCATGGTTAGTAAGTCACATCATATTTCAGATTATGAGGTTTATTATGATCACATCTTATGGATACCGTAGTTAATCATTACCAAGTGTCATAATTACACATTTATACAAATATTACCAATCATCATTGTTCCTAGGTATCCATGTTAAATTGAGTATCACTCAACTCATCGAAACCCAAATGGGCGCACTTGATCACCCTATAAACATTCCAAGGGTGTTCCGGTGAGGGGACATCAAGCCCCGAGTCCTCACCAAATCGATTCCTGTACAGTGTGTTCTGGGACTTTCAACCCAAGGAAGCGTCATCGCCTTCCCCCTACTTTACCTTTTAGGGTATTCATGCCCAAGGACGTAACCGTCGCCCTTTTCATGTCTCACAATTTCTCTATATTAAATCATTATTAATAGAGTTAATTTTCCTAACCATGCTTCTCAATTTATAACATGTGTCAATTCATTATGTTCCTCGCCGTACAATACAAGACGAGTCCATGTCATAGTTTCATATGTGATAATCATATAATATCAGTTCAACATAGATATATATATTGCGGCAAAACAATCAATTTTAATTCTATAAAAACCTTACAAAAGATGAGTAATAGAATCCCTACCTTTCAAGCTTATCAACAATCTTTTAATCCTGGAATCAATTAACGTTAGCTCCATACTCCCTTGATCCTAAGGCGTGCATAAGGACAATTAAAACTAAAGCACAACATACAACTACATTCATAAATAAATCATGTGTAAACCTATCTTACTAGTATGCCATTAAAGCTTTTATATAAATCTCTTTTGAATACCACAGTAAACAATTTTTGTCTTAACACAATATAAAATGTGAACAAGTAATCTATATGTTTTAGTCCCTAATAAGATTCATCAATCACTTAGGATAATATTGGAAAGGTTGCAAGACATTAAAGAATTAGGTGGTGAGCAAAGATGGGTTCTTGGTTCAGGTTAGCAGCTGGTATACCATAACAAACTGGCAGATTTACTAGTTTCCAATACAAAAATTGAATAATTCTTAGAAAATAAAACACAACTCCGATTTAGGTTTATAATAGCTCGTTAGAAAGCCTAGGATGCTACTTTTCAAATATGCAAACCAATTCATAAAATTCATTTTAATTTAATCTTAGAATTTCAAGAAATAACCACTGCCCATAGAGGTATTACAAAGTTTAACAATATAAATTTTCTGTCTAGGGCATATACACTTAGACTTCATACATATGCTCCAAAATAGCAACAAACATATACTTAGGTTTAAGAACGCAAATTTGAATAATCCTTTAGTATAAAAGAAAATTTATAAATGAAAGACTAAATTTGTTCATAAGATTCTAACCTCGGATTATGGTTAGTTGGAAGCTTGAAATGGCTTCAAAACAAGTTCCTTTACTTCGGTATGACTGAAATTCTTGCTCAAATGGAGGTGATGGTGGCTGATTTTTATGGCTGCCTTGAAGAAGTTCTCTAAGTATTTTGCTTCAGCAAAGAAATGAGAAGAAGAGTGTGGGAACCGTGGAAGAGAAAGGAAGAAAAGATGAAGTCTTTGAAGAGAAGTGATAGAAACAATTATAGAGGAGACATGTTGAAGCATGTCACGGAGGAAATAAAGAAAATGAGGGTCAAGAGTAGTTGGAAAAGATATCCTTATGTCTCATCTAAAGACTTTAACACACATAATGTCAATATGACATTTTTGATATTTATTAGAAGTTCTAAGGCTTTTTAGTAATCATACTAAATAAATATAGGAGAATTTTAAAAAAATTTAAAAATAGATAAAAATAAATATTATAAAATAAATTTAAATGAAGCAATTTTTTTTATACATTAAAAATTAATTTAATTACCTCAATACCCGTTAGAAGAATAACGGGTGTCACATGAATACACTTGTAACTTTAAAGGTCACTCTAATGATGAGGAAAATGTCTTTTTTTCGAAAAATTTACGTTTGTAAGATGATATAATCATTTTTCACCCACTAAAATAGCATACAATATAGAAACATATCTAATACAAATTAGCATTCTATAGTGAATTAACATCAAAGTAACAATTATATTTCCAAAGTAACTTAGAACAAACACAAGTGATCCTAGTTCACTCATTATGAATCCTTTTTATCTCAAAACTTTTTTGTATTATAAAGTCTTTTAGCTTCTTCCGGAAAGCGACACTTGGAAATTCTTGGCCTTCTTCAAACTTTACTTTCCCATCATCTCTTAGTTGAAACACCTTTTTTTTCCCTCTTCTGACAGTTACTTTTCATTTTCACCATCTCACTATTCATCTACACAAAATACCATACAAACAATACAAAATAATCACACTAACTAATTCCAACAAAATAAAGAGAAACTAATCAATCTAATTAATCTATAATCAACAATTACACAATCACTTACACTAAATAGTCATGAAAAATGAACACAAACATGCAAAGAATTAACTAATTAAGTAATCCCAACAAACTAATTTCACAAATTTGTTAATTCCAACAAACTTTACACTCACAAATTTCACAAATTAATCTAACTAATTCCACAATTCACATTAATTTCACAAATTAATTAATTCCAATGAAATTAAAACTAAAAAATTTCATACATCAATCAAACTAGCTAATTTCACCAATTACACTAACTAATTTCACAAATTATATAATTCCAACAAAATGAAAATTAACAAATTTCACAATTCAAACTAACTAATTTCATGAATAACACATTCACAAATTAGTTAATTCTAGTTAAATGAAAATCAAGAAATTTTACATGTTAAACTAAATAATTTCACCATTTACATTCGATAATTTCACAAATTGTTAATCCCATCAAAGTAAAAAATTAATAAATTTAACAAATCAAACTAAATAATTTCACAAATAACACTAATTTCACAAATAAATTTCACATATCTATTTACCTAAAAAATAAATAAAACATAAAAACAAAAATACCATTGCAGTTGCATGGGTAGCAGGAGGTGAAGATGGGCTCCTTCGTGCGAGAGTTGGCGACGGTGGGAGACGAAAATAGGTGTAGACGTTAGATGTACAATAAAATGTAAAAAAAATGTTAATTTAGATTATTATGTTCTTATTAATGAATTTGGACCCTCAAATCACCGTTATTTGGATCTGTTAGCTTCAAAACAAACTTGTTAGATTACTTGTAGAAAATGAACCAGCAAATTAAGAGCATATGAAGTAAAGATAATGCAGACAAAATAAAAAGGATAACACGCGCGAATTTATAGTAGTTCACTCTGTTAAAAGAGTTATGTCCATTGTTCTTCACTATTGTATGAATTCGGAGTACAGATTACAAGGATGCAAAATGAGGAATAAATTTGATAGAGTTTCTGCATCTTTTATTTTTTGTATATCTACAATGAAAATGATATCTCTTTATATAGGGAACAAAGAGAGTTGTGACACTCAACCAACTGGCAGAGTGGAGTAATGGCACTGGAGATAACCGCATTAATGGGACACATGTCAGTCTGTGATAGGCTGTAAGGATTATGCTTTTCCTATGTTTCAGTTCATAGTTGGACATTCTAATAACCGTCAGTTTGTGCTGATCGATCCCATCGAACGAATACTTAGAAAAAGATCTAGACAAACTAATAGCAGAATGTAATCCAAATGCATATATTATGTTGAGTTGAGCCAATCGATCCAATCAAAACCTCAGTTCCGTATATACATGTTGTTCTTGTGTCAAATAGTGGAGTCACTTAGTTCCATTCGATTCACTCTAATCGTAACAATGGGCCATCATTTTGGGCTTTTAGACAATTTGGACCTAACCAAATTGTACCCCAATAGTTAGCCCCCTAATCCTTAGTCGATTTAATCGACTACAGGAGTAATTAGATCACAAGCTTCAGTTCGATGATACGGCACCTTGATCAAAATTTCGCATCCACACTTGAATCATCAACCTTCTTCGGGCAATCATGATATTAAACTACCTATAACACATGTCTCAACGGGATTGGAAGGCTCCAAAATATCTCTATAGCACTGAAATATATGCCTGATTCAAAAAGACACCGCCACGGTTTCAGTGGGAATTCAAAAAGACGCAAAATCTTGGCCCTTAGATCAACTTGCTCTAAATCAATCTCGACCGTTGATCAGACTCCTTCAAACAGCATATAACACACATTTTCTCTCTCCTCCTCATTTTACTTCTTCTTCTTTGAACCCAAGGCGATTTTCCTCTATTTGCTTGAGCTTTCCAGCGATTTTCAAGCAAGATTTCTTTCTTTTCTTCTGATTTTCTTGTAATTTTTGTTTCTATAGGCTTGCTTCTCTTTTGATTTTAAGCGTTTTGGTATCATTTCCAACCCATTTTCTGAGAAAATTTGTAATTTCTTGGCCTGTTTGGCTCTCGTGGGTTTAAAACCTTTAAAAACTGTTGAGATTCTTTAGATTTTAGGAACTTTTAGCCATTGGATCTTCGAAATCCTAGATTTCCCTTTAAGAATCTATTTTTAGGAAAGATGTCAAAAGCAATTGCTATTGATTCAAGTACAAGCAATGGTGAAGATCCTTGGTCTAGTAGTGACGAAAGGGCAATCAATGAATGGATTCGAGAGCAATCTATAATCGATTTGAGCTCTAGATATGGTGGCATTGGGACAAGCAGGGAGGTAACTAATCCAGTGAAGAAAAGAGACAGGGAAGCTGGCCCGTCAGTTCAAATCGATCAAACTGAAGCACTCAAAGAGAGGAAATATATCTCCCCAATGAAAGGAGTATCATTCTTTTCAAAAAAATCTAAGGTCCATCTTAACTAAGGGAGATTTGTTAACAATCAAATCGAAGTATGGAATTCCGTCTTCGGTTGACATCCAACTGCCTTATCTAGAAGAACTAGCAGATATGCAAACGACAACTGGTTTTGTGTATACATGAAGTGGTTCGAGCTCAGACTTCGACTGCCAATCCCATAATTTATGCTAGAGATCATCGGTCACTTTGATATCTTGATAACTCAGCTTATGCCAAATGGAATTTGGCTATTGATCGCTCTGATGGTGCTCATCAAAGAAGCTGGAATAGATTTCGATATCCATGACTTCTTTCGATGCTACTTCTTGAAACTGAACAACAAAAATAGGGGCCGCTTCTACTTTGTATATCGGCAGTTGAAGCAGCTCATTTCAGATTTTGTTAATGCAAATAGGCATTGGGAGGAAAGATATTTTTTTTATCTCGATTAATTACGATTTAGTCAAGCTAACTACTCGATTTCCCTTTCCGTTCATGTTTGGTCACATTGGTAAGTACCGACACTTGTATTTATTTCAAGCAGTAATTTTAGCTAATCCTTAACATTGTCTTTTTTGCATATGATAACCTGAATCATCCAGCCCCCATTAGGGAGAGCTTCTGTGTGAGACTCGATGCACTGCTTGCTCTACCAGGATGTACTTGGACTGAAATCTGTAGCCCCGATTGACTCAAAAAGTCATCAATTGGAAATGGTTCAGAGAAATCCCAACAAGTATTCCTCTTCAATTTTTAAAATAAGTCGATTGGGGCTTTATATGCCATGGTGCACTTCAGCAGCTGTACGGTCCATCAAAATTCATTACTCCTCTCTCTAACGAAGACACTCTTCTCGCAAATGCCACGTTATCAACAACGAAGGTTACGTTTCCTTCAGTCGATGACATGAGAAAGAGGAAAGCTGCAGAGAGAATAACGATAAAGAAAAAGAAGACTGATGCTAGCGAGCCTTCAGTTTGAGAAGAATCGACTCCCTGAGTCAATTCATCTAATCTCGAAGAAAAGAAAAAAGGTGGAGCCTTTCGCTCCCATCGAGGATGTCAAAGTAAGGATTGCAGACAAGACCCTCGATGTCCTAGAAAATGTCAGCATCATTTAAGACAGAGAGGCAACATTGAGGGCATCAAGAAGTTTTAACTCAACGTTTGATGAAGACACCTTTGGCGGGAAGTCATTTACTTGGCTGGGAAACGAATCAACTTTGGCCCTCGGATAAGTAAAACATTAAATTTTGGCTTGATATTTAATTAAATTTACTTTATCGATTCATATTGAACCGTTCTGTTATATAGGCCCTTCAACTTCACAACATTTTTGTGAATAAAACCTCTTATACATACAAGCAAGTGGTCCTACGAAACAAGGAGCTTAGAGAAAAGCTTGGAAAGGTCGAGTTTGAGAGGGATGACAAAAAGAGAAAGTTGGACGATGAGATAGGTGCCTCAACCAGGTCGAAGGAGAAGGTCCTTAACCTAAGCAGCAGGCTTTGCCTAGAAGAGGAGAAGATCGCCAATCTAACAAAAATATTGGAGGCTAAGGACAAAGATATTAAAGATATCAAGGAACAGTTGCTCGATGTCCATGGCACTTCCTCTCTCAAAGCAAGACTCGAGACTTTGAAGGAATTCAAGTCGGGTAAGCTTAGCACCCCGGCTATTGATGAAGAAATTGCAAAGCTAAAGGAGCTGCTGTCTTATGACAAGTCAGATGTTGAGGTAGTCGACGCGAATGAGGCTGTTCGTGGATATGTCAGGCCTGAACCTCACGCGCATAAACCAAAAATCGATGCAGAAGAGACAAACGAACAAGCTGCCGAGCCCCCATCTGTCCAAACTGGTGAAGGGCAGAATAATCAGACAGAGGAAGTAGAAATCCCTTAAAGATTATTTTAATTATTTTTTAATATTTGAACAATTTACACTTTCAAACAATTTATACTAAACAACTTTAACTATTTCAAGTATCAAATCTCATTTCGCATGAGTTCAACTTCAGATCAATCAAATTCCAACATAAATGAAAATCGAACGATAATTGTTCAAATTAAACTTAAAGACTTGGCATAAAATTTAAACCAATGAAATGATTTAGCATGCATTAAGCAAATATCAGTTTAAAAGTGAGGTCGAATACTGATAAATCGATTCAACTAAACGAACCATAAAGTCAATGGACCTATCATTTAACATACTAATATTAAGCCATGAAGATGGCGAGCCATGGTGAGTTTGAAATAATTGATCGTGCCACAAACTAGATGGTAAATAATGAGCCATAATGATGGCATTGTAAGATCAAATTCTAGGTGAGTTGATCGAACCCAGAGTAGGGATTAAGCCATGATGATTACGGTCAAGGATCCATTTCAGGGTGAGTTGATCAAGTTCAGAGTTAGGACTGGGCCATGAAGATGGCAATTAAAGATCAAACTCAGAACAAGTTGATCGAGTCCAAAGTTAGGACTGGGCCATGAAGATGCCGATTAAAGATCTAACTCAAAACGAGTTGATCGAGTCTAGAGTTAGAACCAGGCCATGAAGATGGCGATGTATAGTCAGATTCAAGCGAGGTGATCTAGAAACTTTGATGGCAATCCTGGGAAAATAATGTTTGAAATAATAAAGCAGCTGTACTAGTTAATAGTTTACGAGCTGCCTACATACCCATGTGTAGGGATCAAGCCAAATTGTTAACTAGTAGAAACCTTGCCTTTTGAATTTATTGCATAATGATCTCCCGCCTGAGCGGTTGCCACACAAGCCTTCATACACTTACCGAATCACCATCTCGACTTTATCTTTCCCAAGGCAACATAGATAAGGACCTGTGAAGGAATACCTGTAGAGCTTCTTGTCGATCAGGCAGTACCTTGTAGCCTGAACTTTGATCTTCCTCGCAACTTACTTGTCTTCAGGTAGCCATCCATCATGTGTGTACATGTCGAAAGGAGTTCGCTAATCGTCCCTCGGGTCCATGTAATTTTCTTCTTCAACCAACCCGACGTTGGGTTGATCGATGCACTCCAAGGGTATAATTCTTCTCTTGTAAGGAATGTCTGTAGAGCTTTTGTCGACCAAGCAGTACCTTGCAGCTTGAACTTTGATCTTCGTAACCTGCTTGTCTTCAGGTAGCCATCTTTCATGTATGTACATTTCAATGGGAGTTTGCCAATCGTCCTTAGGGTCCACGTAATTTACTTCTTTGACCAACTCAATGCTAGGCTGATCGATGCACTCCAAAGGTATAATTCTTCTCTCGTTGACTTCAACTGAAGATCCTAAACTAACGAGGGCATCTACTCTGGAGTTTTGTTCTCGCGGGACGTGCTTCACCTTGAAATGATAGAACTAGGTCTTGAGCTTGTTTACCAACTTCAGGTAAGAGTGCATCTTCTCATCACGTGCTTCATAGTTGTCGGTTATATGATTAACGATTAGAGTAGAATAGCTTTCTACAACAAGCTCAGTAGCTCCAAGTGTCACAACTAGCCTCAAGCCAGCAATCATTGCTTCATACTTAGCTTTATTGTTCATAGCTTTAAACCCTAGTCGAAAACTTTGCTCGATCTCTTTGTCATTTAGTAATTTTAGCAGCACTCCCACTCCTGATCCTTTTTCGTTACTGGCCTTGTCGACTTGCACAATCCATTTCCTCGGTTCATCAACATTCGTCTTTTACGTCAATTCAGCAATGAAATCTGTAAACACCTGGGCCTTCAATGTCTGTACGCGAAGTCAAACTCTATTAGCTCAATGGCCCACTTCATCATCCTGGCAAAGACGTCAGGTTTATAGAGAATGACTCGCATTATGTATGTCGATAATACCACGATTGTATGACTTTAGAAGTATGGACGAAACTTTTGAGCCAACATGATGAGTGCTAAGGCAAGCTTTTCAACAACAGAATACCTCGTTTTAACATGCAACATAGTATGGCTGATGAAGAATACAAGCTTCTGAATCGTATTCTCTTCTTTAACCAATGCCGAACTAACTGTGGTTTCTGAAACTACCAAGTGTCGATAGAGTGACTCTCTGTCTTTGGGTTTTGAAAGGATCAGCGGTGTGGACAAGTATTTCTTCAATTCTAGGAACGCCTCCTTGCATCATTCGTTCCACTCTAATTTTGTATTCTTCTTGTGCAGTTGGAAAAATGGAAGGCATTTATCTAATGACCAGGCTATGAATCAACTTAGTGTAGCAACTCGTCTAGTGAGCTTTTGGATCTCGCACTTGCTTTTTGGAGATGGCATCAACCGAAAAGCTTTGATATAGTCTGAGTTCATTTCGATTCCTCGTTTTGTAACAAGGTAGCCTAAGAACATTCCACTTGCCACTCCAAATGTGCATTTCTCTGGATTCAATTTTATGCTGTACTTCTAGAGAACGTCGAAGCATTCTTGTAAATGTTGAACATGGAGGTTAACCTGCAAAGATTTTACCAACATGTCGTTAATATAAAGTTTTATGTTTTTACCAATCTGTTGTTCGAACATCATGTTGACCAGCCTCTAGTAAGTGGCTTTCACGTTCTTTAATCCAAAAGGCAAAACTTTGGAGCAAAAAATCCCCTGTTCAGTAATGAAAGCGGTCTTATCTTGGTCTTCCAGATGTAAGAGGATCTGGTTGTAACCAGAGAATGCATTGAGAAAGCTCAAAACTTCATGCCCGGCTGTTGCATCGACGAGTCAATCGATATGAGGCAATGGATAACTGTCTTTTGGGCAAGCTTTGTTTAAGTTCATGAAATCCACGCACATTTGCCACTTCCCATTTTTCTTCTTGAAGATCACTATATTCGCAAGCCAATCTAGGTATTGTACACGATCAATAAACCCAGCTTCAAGCAATCTTCTCACTTTGTCTTTTACAATGGCGTTTCGCTTAATTCCAAGCCTCCTTCTCTTTTGTTGCACAAGTCGACGGTTAGGATCAACAGTAGGTCGATGAGAGATTATGATTGGATCAATTCTAGATATATCTGTATGAGACCATGCGAAACAGTCATTGTTAGCTTTCAAGAAATCAATTATTATAGATTTTACCTTGGCGTCGAGTTACAACCTGATTTTCACATTTTAACGCTTATCTTCTAGATCGATTTGGACGTCATCAAGTTGTTCTAACACTAATTCAGCGTAATCATGATTACTCAATTCATTCAACGGTTGCGTCTGTAATTGCTGTAAAGCCACCTTCTGCTTCATAGCTGTGACATACCAGCTTCTTGCTGCTTCTTGACTTTTAAGTACTTCCTTGACTCCCTGCTTCGTCGAAAATCTAATTCGCTAGTGGAAAGTAGATGGAACTGCCTTATCACATGTATCCAAGGTTGCCCAAGGATGATGTGGTACCCCAAAAGACAATCCATGATGAGAAAACTCGTCATCTTGTTTTCACCTGCGGCGTAGACCAAAAGCTTAACCTTTCCAATGGCTATGCTCACCTTGTCGTTGAATCCTCCTAAAGCGATTGCTGACTTCTCGATTTTCTCTTCACTAATTTTCATCTCTTTCAGTGTTAAAAGGAACAAAATGTTGGTAAAACTTCCATTGTCAACCAATATTATGCTAATTCCATAGTTTGCACTGTTGAGTTTTATTACCAAGGTATCGTCATGAGGAGTGTCGAGACCGAATGCCTCGCCACTTCAAAATGAAACCGTATGCTCACCGTATTCGTCAATTATTGAACTGACACTCGCTGAACTTGCTCTTCGCTAGTAAGCCTTCATCTGGTTGGCAAAATTGCCACTAAAGATTAGAGCCTCTACAAATGGCTCTGATGACTTTTCTTATTGGTGATGGTGATAGTGTATTCTCTTGTGTCTGACGTTCATTTTGTCTTCCTCGCTCTTTATCGAGCTCATAAACTTTCTTTCCTCGTTCAGATAGGTACTCTCTCAAATGCCCATGCCCTTTCTTGAGTAGTTCTACAATCTTAGACCGTAAAGCCTTGTAGTCGATAGTCAAATGTCCTGTATCCTGATGGAACTCACAATATTTGTGTGGTCACAAGATCGGCTTGGGGCCATCTTGTTTGGCCATCTAACGTAGTCATTGCCTTCCAACTACGTGACCAGTTCTATCGGGGATATGCTCAGGGCATATTTTGATGGCGAGAGTGGCCTGTTTGTTGGCTGGACTTCTCTTCTTTCTTCCTCCACTCCCTCTTCGATGGCGTCCTTGTTTGTCCTCTTTGATCCATCCGCAGTTTATGTTGTCTCTCGCCCCACCTTGTCTGGTCTCGACTTCGGGCGAGCTCTTGCTCGCATATCTCATTCTCTTCTTCTAGATTGATCCATCCCTTTGCTTTGTTCAAAGCTTCCTAGATGGCCTAGGGTAGTCAGAACATATACTGTTCTTGAAAGAGGACTTATGCATGAGTCCTTTCTTCAATGCTTCTTGAGCTGTTACATCTTCCAAATATGAAATCTTAGAAAGTGTCTTGCTGAATCTCTTGATGTACACTCAAAGAGACTCACCTCGGCTCTGTACAATCGACCATAGGTCTTTGGTCATCTTGTTAGTTTTTATATGCATAGAATAAGCTTTGATAAACGAATCTGCCAAGTCCTCAAAGCTGTCAATCGATCTAGTTTTGAGGTTATTGAACCATCAAAACGCTGGGCCTTTGAGGCTTTGCGCGAATAGCTTGCATATCATCTCATCAAAGGTCAAATCCAGGATGTTTGTTGCACTGACTACGTTCTTGTATTGCAATAGGTGATCCTTGGGATTAGAAGTTCTATCAAAGTGAACGACCACAAGATTTTCATACTTTGGAGGAACGACTGAAGTAATCCTCCCTGTGAATAGGGTTTCTCGAATATTTTTCAAGATGTTGTCTAGTGTTGGGGTTTTGTTCACTGCTCTTGAAACCTTTTGGTCAATCTGCTCTTCCACGAGCTTAGTATTTTGTTCAAGCATCTCTCTCATCATCCAATGAATCGATTTAAGAATCAATAGAGTTGGAGTCGGAGTTTATTCAAATCAAACGGTTGGTTCGATCGTTGTTTTAGGTTCATTCACTTCATTGTCTTGTCGGTTTGATTCTGCACGGACATTCGTGGTCTTCATAGTCTTTGCCATAGCGAGTGTTACAGGGTTTACTGCGGTTGTCAAAGTTGCTGTTATGATTGTTGCTGGTGTTGGAGTCAAATGGGTGTATAGCGGTTACATCCTCCCAATGGGGCTGTAGGAGGATTGCTGTCTGCTTGGCTATGGCGTTTGAAATTGCCATTGTGCTGCCGTTGTTACTGGGAATGTCGAGTACCCATAGTACAGGTAATAATATGACAGCGAGGCCATCTGTGAGTTTTGGTAACTGATTTGACTCCTTAGAGATGAGTTCTCGCTGCTAAGCTGCTCTAATCTCCTGTCACGTTCCTGAGAACGCATAGCTTACTCCTGGAGCATTTTCTTTAGAGCCTCCACTTCAACTGTGAGGGCTTCCATTTGTTAATTCGCTTGAGTTTTTTCGGTCTCTTTAGTTGGAATTTCTTGTGCATGTTGGTTGTTGGAGTTGTCAGCCATATATGGTTAAGCTAAAAGATCCTGGAGTTAGCAATCTGAAGGCCCCAAGGTGGGCGCCAAATTGTAGATGTTAGATTTACAATCAAATATAAAAAATGTTAATTTAGATTATTATATTCTTATAAATGAATTTGGGCCATTAAATTACAGTTATTTGGATCTATTAGCTTCAAAATAAACTTGTCAAATTACTTACAAAAAATGAACCAGCAAATTGAGATCATATGAAGTAAAGATAATGCAGAAGATATAAAAAGGATACCACACGCGAATTTATAGTGGTTTACTCTATTAAAAGAGCTACGTCCATTGTTCTTCACTATTGTATGAATTCAGAGTAAAGATTATAAGGCTACAAAATAAGGAATAAATTTGACAAAGTTTCTATATCTTCTATTTTTCGTATATCTATAATGAAGATGATATCTCCTTCTATTGGGAACAAGGAGAGTCATGACTCTCTACCAACTAGTGGAGTGGAGTAATGGCGCTAAAGATAACCGCATTAGTGGGACACGTTCGGTCCGTGATACGCTACATGGATCATGTTTTCCCCACGTTTTAGTTTATAGTTGGATGTGCTAATAACCGTCAGTTCATGCTGATCGATCCCATCGAATGAATACTTAGAAAGAGATTTAGACAAACTAACAGCAGAATGTAACCGAATACATATATTACGTTGAGTCAAGCTGATCGATCTAATTGAAATCTCAATTCTGTATATACATGTTGTTCTTGTGTCAAATAACGGAGTCGCTTCATTCCATTTGATTCGCTCTAATTGTAACAATGGGCCATCATTTTGGGCTTTTAGACAATTTGGACCTAACCAAATTGTACCCCAACACTAGGCAGGGTTGGACATGTGAACCGCAGGAATGTAACGGGGTTAAATAGGGCATTTTGGTTATATCAGACAAATTTAATGGAGTTAAGTCCATGAGATGTCAGTATGATTAATTTTAGTTCAGTTGTGTCACTGTAATTTGAGTTAAATATAGGAAGTATCAGTGTAATTTATCCAAGAAATATATGTCATGTTATTAGTGTTATATTTGTTAAAAATCATCGTTACTTCATATTACATATATATATATATATATATATATATATATATATTTGTAGGAAAGCATTCCCATGTTACATATATTACTGCTTATGTAGGTAAATTACACCAAATAGACCAATCTTAAAGACATTTAAAAATAAATAGCATATTTACATATATTATAAAATAATAGGCCAAATTCAACTTCAACAAGATTAATTTTACTTCTTGACTCTCAAAAATCTTACATAATCTCTCCCTCTTTTTTATTTCTCTCTCCTTTATCCCACTCCTTTGTGATCTATCCTTTACCATCGTCGTCATCGACGATCACTGCCCGGTGCCGTTACGAGGCCATGCGACCCACACATCAATGATCGAATTTGTCAACGAACAAGAGCTACAATTGTTGGGGATTTTGATGGCCACGGGAACCACATTTGAGGATCATTGCTGGGTTTTATGACCCTTAGTTTGTAGTGCAAATTCTTGTTGGCATCACCATCACCATTGCAGGTCCATGGGACAAAGAGAGAAGTCGCAAGCTCGCGAAAGTGATGGGAAATTGTCCTCGACGGCGATCCTTGATTGCGACCTCGATGCATTGTCGTAATAGAAGTGAGAGAGAAAGAATGGGTGTGAGTGTTCTTAAGAGAAGAAAAATTAATGGGAGTATTTTTAGAAGTTTATGTGTTTATAAATTCACATTTCCTCTTAAGTATTCTGTGCACTTAAGTTTTAAAAACTTTGACATATTAATTTTTATTCTTTTTAAATTTGACCTCTTTCTCATATTCTTTCCTTTATATGTATCACGGTAATTTCAACTCAATTTTTGATTGCTTCTTTTTTAATATTTTACATTTTATAAATATTTGTCATAAATATATATTTTTAATATTTTCAAATGAGTCGTTACTTAAACATTTGTTTACAAAGTCTGCTAAAACATTATTTTCTCAAATATGACTCTAATAAATATTTTTTAATATATTGTGCCAGTATTTCGATCAAAACGTAAATGTAATATGTTTTCTTAATTTAAACTTTAGGTCTTTTTTCGTTTATAAATCTTGTATTTTTTTAAAAAATATTTTTTTCTCTAAACCTCTTCTGAAATAATTTCTCAAATTTCTTTGGTTTTATTTTGCTTTATTTAAATGTTTTATTCAAAACACATGCTTGGATTCATAATAAGCCTTTTTTATTATTGTTTTTCGTAAAATATTTCAACTGATTGTGGACCTTTATATACTTCTATATAATATAGAAAAGAGACAATCAAATTGTCTGATAAAAAAATTGTAAATCTAATTCAATTTTTAATATAAATCTTCCAAATTCAAATCTTTGATTAAAGGAAAGTTAACAAAATGTGACATGTTGCTGCAATTTAAAAAGTTCTAGGAATAAATTGTCAAAAATTAAAAGTTTAGAGGGTAAACTGATAAAAATATTAAGTTTAGGGGGAACAATACTAAAATCCAATAAAAAAATGTCCAAAGATTAACCTACAAATTGCTGCCTGAAAACAAAACACCCAGTTGTGCCCTCTACGTCTTATAATTATACATATTTTTGCCGCCAGATTGTACTTTTAGAAGAAGCCTGCCACACAATGCAAAACCTCCATTAAGCCCCTTATCGATTTTTCTTCGGATTCTTCGGAGCAATTTCATAAGCCATGCACCGTCGTCGGCGATAACCTCCACTAAGCCCCTTCACGATTCTTCGTTGGCGATAAAGTTACTGGTAATATTCTTTTCCACGCTAATGCTGTAGGAAAATATCATAGAATAATGAACAGAGTTTGGCATAATATTATCAACGGAAAATAAATTACAATGGCAATTTCAGAAAATTGAAATGAGAAAACACGCCAAAGCTACTCCAACAAAGAACTCAATTACAAACAATTTCTGATAGTATAGAAGACTTTGTATGTTGGTGTGTCTTGAGAAGCGAAATGAGATCCCTTATATATGGAAGCGAAATGAGATCCTCTATATATGGTAGCGAAATGAGATTCCTTATGTAGGGTTCAGCGGAGATTGTGACTTTACTCTTTTTTTCATCTGTGACGAGAATTTCACTTTAGATTTTGAAATTTCGCATGTACACATCTACACTTTGGGTGTCAATTTTTCATTCACCTGCAGAGAAAAAACAAGTCTCTACCTTGACTTATCAGAACATATAACGGGTTCTACTAAAAATTGAGCCTCAAAATAGTAATCCAAAATACTTTTTCTAGGCAATTTTTTAACAATGATAACTTCTGTGACTTTGTTTTTATTTTATTTATTTTTTTATTTTTTGAGGCTTGAATTTGAAGCTTTCTTAGTTTCCCTTTTCAAATTTTCATTTGTGTAGTTTCTAAATACCCTCCGTGGTCACGACGTCGCAAAGATGATTCAACTTTTATCTGCACTTCATTTCATTCTCCTTTCTCTCCCTCTCCAACACCTAGTAAGATCAATAGAGACTCAAAATTGTTCGTTTACCAAAGTCGTGCCATCTAAAATATGTTAAAGACAGAAAAGAGAAAATAATTTTTTATTCGAGGTAAGGTTGAGACATGTCTAAAACAATTAGTAAAATCCCCACTACATGACATGCTTACAAGTGGAATTGAAGTATAACAATTGTTTCCAAAATATTTTAAGAATAAGTATTTAGTTATAAGTATTACTATAATTATTAACTGCAAAATTACATAGCAATTATTATAATGGCTTTATTTTTTCTATTGGTAAAATAAATATTCAGAACATTAAATGACATACTACAATTTTTTTGTCTTTTGATTTACGCCAGAATTTCTTCATAGTTTGGATTATATCACATTTGGTTGATCATTATCTTTATCCATTTGGTTGACACCTCTAAAGCTCCGATATCTGTAGCATAAATGCAACCATAGGGTTTTTTTTTTAATTTTTAATTTTATTTATTCATTCATTTATTTTTTTGTGGCATTCGAAAGGGAGGTTGAATAGTGGAATTTTAAACAAACCCCTTTTCGAAAAAAAGCATCCAGCCCAGTTTTTTCATCAAAGCAAGATGTTTGAAATTCAACTGCCCAAATGTTGTATGGAGCCCAACTGCGGAGGCCCAAAGTACTCCAGAGGGATTTGGTTGATACAATTTTTGTAGTAAAATTTCCTCACTCCAATTGATCTTGATTTTGAAAGAAAAAGATATTAATCCAAAAGGGCAGCAAAAAGATTTCACTCTTTTGCAACACAAGGTGTCCAGTCCCACACTAATGACACTGATAATATATAGCCTTGTATGCATTTAACTCTCAGATTTGTAGAAGGAATGATCAAAACTTCATAAAACAAGAAACTGGAAAAACAAACAGCAATAATTAAACAACATCTGAGATTGTGCCACTATAACCACAACCATCAGCCACTAAAGGAAGTCTTGACTGCATAAAATTAAACACCAATCCCAGAAGGCCTATTGAAAAGATGCCAATAACTCTGGGAAATTTGATTACTAATATTATGATAATAACTAGATTTAAGATACCTTACTATTACAAGTTAAGTAGCAAATTCAACTGGCTAGTCAAGAAATTTAAGCATTGATATATATTGATGACTAGATTTTGGATACAAATGACTGAACTACAAAGCAAATAAAGAAATGCACTTAACTATGGATGTGCAATCACCTGAACTTCTCGATCGTCTAAGGAGATTCCAATCCAGATTTTCACCTTTCGGCTTCTTGGAGCCGCCTTTCCTTTTACTCACTGATGCCTGCTCGTCGCCTTGGTCACTTCTGGGTGATTTATTTGGATGTTGAGATTCAGACACTACATGGGAC
The DNA here is from genome assembly GCA_025403435.1 of Artocarpus heterophyllus. Classification (NCBI taxonomy): domain Eukaryota; kingdom Viridiplantae; phylum Streptophyta; class Magnoliopsida; order Rosales; family Moraceae; genus Artocarpus; species Artocarpus heterophyllus. The sequence goes on along the minus strand of CM046334.1, from coordinate 33,115,046 downwards.
TGTTTTCTTTTATTGTCTCCATTTTCCTTGGGTTTTGGTTTATGTGTATCTGAACACTCTGCTTCATCTACCGAGGACCCATTTTCTCTGCAGCAAACCAGTTGGGAAATTGAGTTAGGCAAAGAATATATCGGCTCGTTTGGAGAATAGGTTTGAAAGTCTTGACAGAAATTCAATTTTTTTGCAAGAGAAACATTGCAGCAAAAAGGTTTGAATTGTGGTTCAAATTAAGAATTAAACAAGGTATATGCTTGGTAACAGAGACTATCCCTGAACAAGATTCCTGTAAATTTATTTTCCTATGGTTGCACAAGACTAAGAGAACAGAATAAGGTGTTGAGAATTTAAAATGTCGAATCACCCACCTAAATGATACTCTTCCACTTTCAATTCCAGAAGAAGTGGCAGGGCACACCGGTTGACGAGATTTTGAAGCTCCTTCATTCAGTTTCTGCCGTGAAAACACTTTGACACGATGAAAACAGAACCCAAAATACACAGAAGATGAATAGTTATCGGAAATACTGGCACTCGTCCATGGACTTTTATACTCACATCGATAGACGGGTTGAACCTTTGGAATGACATTCGACCTTTTACAGCTCCTGGATGCGGGTCGCCTTCCATTATTACCGCACTGCACGTATAGAGACAGCAATAATCGTAAGTATCAAAACAAAAGAAATTTTGAACAAGAAAAGCATGTGCACTGATACGAGTCATTCAGTAGTGTTCGCTGGCAGAGGCTTGCACCCTCTTCAATCCTATCACCAAATTCTTGTGCATGCTGCAAGCTATTAACTAAAAATCATATTAGCTGTATTTAAGTTTTCTTCAATAGAGCCGCGTCTAAATACCTAAGTTCTCAAGAGTATTTAAACGTTGAAGTCGCGTTTACATTTTTAAGCTGTTTAAGAAGCGAATCAGGATACCCCTACAGTCCTATGTTACAAACCGTCTGCTGCTATGTGTAAGCTAAAAGAGTATGTCATCACTACTATGCATGGTTAAACTGTTACACAGCAGCCTCTCAGTTATACAACGACCAAATATTTACATTTTTCTGAAGATTTCGAGAATGCCATTCAAAAATTGAAACTAATCCACATAATTACAATGTGCCAACTGCCAAGAATAACAGATTAACAAAACACTAAAGAAACCACGCTTATTGATACTATACATAAAGTTTTTCCCGAATAGTATTGAACATTAAAGCTTGTTGGAGAGAAAGAAGAGCTGCAAAAATGTTTTAAGCTCGGATGATAAAGGTTGGGGCATTATCCCATTCCTTCCTTTAGAGCATCTCTAATGTAATACTAAATCGATGTGCCAAGATCAAATTTAACATTTGAGTGTCAAGAAACACTCTCCAATACAATACCATTTTTAATGCTAAATTTTCTTTATGCTAAATTTGCCACCAAGTTTAGCATATAGTTAAGTTGGCATTTGATTCATATTGGTTGATAGATTGAATTTTTTACTTCAATATTACAATATTTTCGCTTTTTAATTATTTTAATATTAAATTTTACTTTTACAAGTTTTAAGGTTTAATTTTTATGACCAAAGGCAAATATCGCATTGTAATTAGCATTAAGCATTAAAACACAAAACAAAATAATACATCAAATATCCTATTTTTACACTTTTTGTTGGAATTGGCGTTTGCATTGAAAATGGTCTTAGTCAAGAATAACGGGCAGCTTTGGCAGAACTAGGAGTTAGGTGGGCCTCCTATCCCATTCCTTAAACAACAATGGCGGATGGGGTCAGCTTCAAATGGGAGGACTATTGGCGTACTGAGGGCTTCCGTGAAGGTTAGGAAAATTATGCCAAAAAATTAACCAAAAAAATTAAAGCCTTCAATGAAATAGCTCAAAACAGGAAAACCCTACTAATAGGGTGTTTGGCAAAACGGTTTGAACTAAAAAAAAATAGTTCAAACAGTAGTATATCATACAAGAGCTTTATACTATAGCTGTTTTTTGTTTTACGCTATAGTATGTGAGAGCTTTTTATTGTCGTCTAATTGGTTTGAAGCAATGTGCCAAACATCTCATGACATACTTATAGGCAAATCAAGCACAATCCAATACTAATCAAAATTAACGCTATAAATGAAGAAACAAAAAGTCAAAAGTCTCGGAGCAAAACAACAGCAATAAAAAGTGAAAGGAAAACTACCACTTCCTAGTAACACTACCATGGGAAGTAAAATCCCCGTCAGGTTTGACCTTTTCTTTTTTTCACCATCTCCTCTCTCTGAGCCGCTCTTTGCATGAACTATGGTAATAATATAAATACACACACATATATAAGAAACAAAAAAAATGAAGGAAAAAAACCATAGCAAGTTCAGAAGGTTATTTAACATCAACACCGGAATTCCAGAAATATACATATAATTAAGAATTCCCAGGGTACAATATAGTCAAAATTCCAGGTGGGTATTTCAAAATTTTGATGGCAATAATAAATATCGAAATCTTTTTACAGAGAGAAAGAGTAGGCCTCATGTGCCTCTTTACCTTCAAGTTTTTCAGAGTACTGGAAAGCTCTCGTTTAGCCATATTGCCTTCAAATTCGATATAAAATCTAGCAATTAAACCGAGAACTTTGAACTCAAATCTCTCTCTTCGTCTGAAATTCTCCTGGATGGAGGCGAGAAAGGATTCCCGTGCAGCAAGGACGAACAAGAAAATTAAAACCGAGGGCTTCTCATGAGTGGGAGGCGGAAAAGGAAAACGACAAATTACCCCTAGTTATATACTGGGCTTGTTTGCGTATGGGCTGCGACTATCAACGATCAAATGTGGGCTCAAACAATGATATGGTGCAAACTATTTTGTGATTTTGGAATTTGGAGAAAATTATGCGACTAGAAGTTGTATTTATTTATGCTATATTTAAAAAAATTTATACTATATTATCATCATATTATGTGTTCAATTGTGTCATAAATAAACATATGTGACATTCCTTTTGGATTAGTTCTGGAGGCGTGAATATGAGGGAAGCAATTAAGGAACATGTCTTAAGTATAGGTTGTGTTATGCCACAGGTTATAGGACATATTTGGAAGGGCTTTTAAAAAGTTGTTTTGGTTTCTAAAATTTAAAAGCTGCTTTTGAAAATATTTAGATAATATGCTATAAGTGTTTTTACTCTTCACAAGTGCTTTTTGTCAAAACTATAAAATGTGATTTTTTAAGAAAGCACTTCTAAAGTAGACATGAAACTTATACTAGAGTGTTAATAGCACATTATAAGCTTAAATATAACATATTTGTAACTTTTTTTAAAAAAAAATTGAAACTATTTTAATATATAAAAGCTCTTTTAAAAATATGATTTTAAATACTTACTGAAAAATGATAATTTTTGCTTCTTTTTTTCTATTGACTAAAAAGACAAGCAAAAGTTGTGCCAAATACTTACTGAAAAATAATAACTTTTGCTCTTTTTTTTTTTATTAACTAGAAGGACAAGCAAAAATTGTGCCAAATGGGCCTTAAAATTCTCACATTTTCTTCCAGGGGTTGAAAAAAATTGACTGTAAAGACTAAATACCCTCAAAATGCTTAGGATTCTTTCTCTTACTCCCCTTTTTCCCTCATTTGTCCTCCCTGCCCCCTCATATGTTTAACCTCATCATTGGCTCCTTGCCCCCTCTTCTTCGATTCACTCTTTCTTTGTGCTTCCACAATGCTACTCTCATCACCAATCGTGGCATTGCTTCGAACATCGCCAACCATGGACGGTTAGGCTCCCATGGGCAATAAGCAAGTTCAACACCTCACCTCAGAAGCCAAACGCCATCAGCGATCGAAGGTCTAGGAAATGGGCATTTTGAGGTGTCGCTATTAAGCAAGAGGACCTTGAAGTTATTCGGCAAGATGCCGGAGCCATTGTTGACGGCTTGGAAGCTCTTATCTCCGTAGTCCCTAAAGGAGATCTTGATGCCGATGGCGCCGACATGGAGGTTGTTCTCGACTAGCTTGAGAAGAGAGGTCACAAAACAGTCTTATTTGCAAACCGCCAATAGTAACCTCCTCGCAGCTCTAGGATTTCAATTGTCATCGGATCTTCGACGTGCAGAGATCAACAGCCACCAAGGAAATTTTTTGCTTTCTTTTTAAATGATGATTTTTGCTTTTGTGATTATGTATTTATGTTTTTTTTTTGTGGATTTTTGGGTATTTTTACGTATGTTGGTGAAAAAATGGTCACCATCGCCGATAATGGTGGTTTTCAGTAGTTATTAACTAATATCACACTGGTTATTGGTCTGTAATTGGTATCATGGCGATTACTAGAAGGATACCGACTGGTTTCACGACGACTACTGGATAGGTACCGACCAGTATCACGATGAATATTGGACAGTATCTTGAGGGTATATTTGGCATTTTAAATATAGTATAATGACATAGTTGTGGCATTCTCCACAAATATTTTTTTGTGGAAAAAGTCAATCCAAGTTTGCAATTTTTTTTAATTGTGGTATTTAATTAGAGAGTTTCTTGAGGTGTGGCAAAAATCAATCTACTTTTAAGAAGTGTGGTATTCTTCATAAATAAGTTAATTACGTTGTACACCACGTCTTCGGATCCAATATAGTGTTTTACTACCTAGTTTTAAAGAGTTTGATTTATGCAATTTCTAACGAGCATAAAGTCCAAATTACCCTCAACATACTTAAAAACAATAATGAAGCAAATCTCCATTTCACCTCTCCTCTTCCTCTCTCACTTCTCATAAACCGGACAGTTACTTTATCGTCACCATCCCTGTTGCCAGCAACTGCTCTTACGAGGTAGCTTTGTCGTCTAACGTACTCCACAACGCAACGACGATCTCCTCCAAGTTATCCATGGCAATTGTGGCAAAGAAAAGGCCTCGAATTAGGGGAGTCTTGGGTTCGTCAACAGCGTGAAGAAGCTTTAGCGACGGGAAATCAATTCCAAGCGCGACCATGCTTTCACCATGAGCGACGCACAAGAGAAGTTTCACAAGGTCCGCCTTAAGTTTACTTCCTTCCCTTGTTAATGTCATTTTTTATTTTGTTTGCAGGATCGTTTTGTAAATTTTCAGATTTTTCATGGTGTATTTTACTTTATTAACTATTATGGGTAGGAGTATATTGGTTCGAATTTGAAATGTTGATGCATTAAATTTGTCAAATACTATGCTGAGCTCACTCTCAAATATCATAAAGCATTAATGCTTAAAATAATTCTATTTAGTAGGAAAAGAGTAAAGCCAATCCTTTTAAGTAGTCTCACTTTGTCAACTTTGCATTAATGTAAGGTTAAAGAATGACGTAGGGCTTGTTTAGTCTGAGATAGTCGTGAAACAAGTATTTGGGGTTTCATATTTTTATTGGTGTGTGGACTTTTATAGTTTTGCAATCATGTGCTTATGTTGTATGAATATATGTTCAGAAAGGATACGATACCCATGATCCAAAGGGTCGCTGTTCAAGCGGGGACGCTTGATAGCGGCTACATGGAGTTCCAGGAGGCAGAGGAGCTTTGCTTTTCCTTTTGTTTTTTATTTTTTTTTTATGCGTAAATGTTGATAGAGGGGAGTTTATCATTGATAAATTTGTGTCTATTATTGATAGATTTGGGGTCAATGCTAGAGTCCATTTGTGATGAACTCCGGTATATAAGTGATGAACTTAAGTCTATCACTGATAGACTCGACGTCCATCAGTCATAAGAATATGGTATCCATGATCCAAAGGGTGATTGTTCGAGTGGAGACATTTGATGGCGGCAGTGAGAAGCTCTCGGAGGCAAAGAACCTTTGCTTACCTTTCAATTTTTATTTTTTATTTTTTTCGTAAACGTTGATAAACTAGAGTAATGGAGTTTATCGATATACTTAAAATTATTACTGATAAACTTAAAGTTAATTTTAGAATTTATCAATGACAATAAATAGTAAATGATGAACTCGAGTCTATAAATGATAATAATATAATCGAGGTCAGTTTTATCTTTGTATTTTTTGAGTGTTATGCTTGAAATTTTCTGACAAAAAAAATTAAAACAATACTTTGAAATGGTATTTAATGCCCTGAATCAAACTGAAAACGTGTTTGACTATTCTGGGCAAAACTGCAAAAAGGAGGTGACTCAGCTCGGAGCCGAATGCACCACCGCTATTCCCGTCAGCCGATCCATGTCTGCCGCCTCCCGAAGTAATGCCGTAAGGCCTTCAGCACAAATGAGAAATAGATAGGGGATATTGGGCAGCCTTGATGGATGCCTCTCTTTGGCTTCACATAGCCCTGTGGAACACCATTGATTACCAAAGCCTAACTGCAACATCATCTCAAAAAAAGGCCACTCTATGCAGTCATAGTCATACGTCTTACTCATGTCTAACTTGAGACCCATAAGACTTTCTTTACCACTTATCTTTCATTGAATAGAATGGAGAGCTTTCAAAGGCCGCAAGGACATTATCGGTGATAAGTCGACCCAGGACAAAGACACTTTGCTCTGGAGAGATAATAGTCGTGAGGATTGTCTTGAGTCTATCGGCCAATGCCTTGGAGATAATCTTATTTGGCACATTACAAAAGACTAATGGGATTGAAATCAGAGACCCTTTTAGGGTCTTTTATTTTTGGAATAAGAAACACATTAGTGGACTTCAATGGCTCCACCAAAGCTTGATTATAGAGGAAACAAAGGCAAACATTCATAATGTCCTTCCCTACAAGGTCTCAATTTTATGGAAGGAGGCAGCATGAAATCCATCTGGCCCTAGGGCTTTGTTCAGCCCAATACAAAACGATGCTTTTTTCACCTCCTCAGCCCTGAAAGGTTCCTCCAACAAGTTTCTTATTTCTATCATAAGGACCCCATCTACCACTTGGACTGCTAGCTCTAAATCCGTATCTTTTAGGTTAGAGGATGAAAAAATACTTGAGAAATACTCTTCTACTAAACCGGTTATATCGCCATCTTCTGTTAGCCATCTTCTATTATCCATCTCCGGACCTCTAATGGAATTCTTTCTCCATCTCTAGGAAGCTTTTTGGTTTAAAAAAAATAAAAAAAAAAAATGTGTATTTCTGTTATCACCCGTAGACCCTCTGTTCTAGACCGTTGGCGCCCAAAGTTTCTAAAATAATGCTAAGATTTAAAGATTCTGTTTAAATATTTAATTTAAACAAAATTTAGTTTTTCTAATTATTTATTAATTGATTTATGTATATATTATGCTATCTTATATTGATAATAAATTAAGCATTTACTGTGTCATTTTATGTCTACAATACAATAAAAACTTAACTTAATAAATTAGTGGGATTTCAGCATTACTTAACTAAAATAACATTCAAAATAATAAGTTAAGTATTTGTCAAACCATTATATATTTATGGCTAATCCAGGTCTTTTTAAGTATTACCAATATCAGTCTATGTTATCAAAAAATTAAAACCAGAATCTTGGTAGAGTTCTAGCTAAGAAATTGTAAAATCCTAGGTTTTCTAGAAAATATTTTGACATTATAATTACTTAGAAAACTAAGAAAAACTAAAAATATTTAAAGTGATTTTGCCAGAGTTTCTCCTTCTCACCTTAGCTATAAAAAGAAATTAAAAAGATATCTTTAAAACAAAATATTGAAAACATTATTGAATATAATTTTTATAGCATAAACTAGTAAATATTTGACAAAAAACTTAGACTAAAAACTAAACATTGGAAACTAAAAACTAAAAATTTTAAAACAATGAACAGTATTTTTATCTATAGGCTTACCGAATAAACTATTATAAATATTTTAATAACTTTTACTGTTTAATTGTTGATGAAGTTCGGCCTCAACTTGGCAATTTGGCCCTTTTTTTTATCATTTTTCTCATCTTCTTTCTCTGTTTCAGATCCCTAAAAATGCAAGTGTTTAGCCAAGATTCTTTGCTTTGTGGCGACGGGTCGTACTCGTGCGACACGATCCTAGGCATTAATTGCACAATCCAACGGTCACAAAATGTGAAGAAAAATGGGTCCAAGTGGACCATCTGGGTCTGAGATTTACAACCATTGATAGAGTCTAGGTAATCATATACGATGGCTGAAAAAAAGAGCACATAAGGGCATGGCCACACTCGATCTGAAGCAGCCTAAAATTCTCCCACATGCATGGGCCCACCTATTTGGTGACTCTGGCTCCGATGCTAACATGCATGATGATTTGACGGTTGACAATCGTTTAGCGGTTAGTTTGGATGGTTGGATCTGTTGGAAAAAATCAATGTGAGGTGCACAACGGGAATTTTTTAAAATTTTAACATCAGAGTATTTTTTCAAAACACAAGTTTGACATGCTATATGTATAAATTAAACAGATCTTACTAACCTTTGTATACGTAAGAACCTCCGCAACCTGTGAAGAGAAGTAACGTTCCAGAAGAGCCTCGACCAACTGGTCTTCTTTGCTATTCTCTACCCACAACCAGAGTGAGTGTAGGCTTACACTTACAGCTCTTCCACCGGTGACTCTCCTTCCAACCAATCGAGAGAACCCAAAGCTAGTGTTCGTGATCTGTGAACAAAAGCTCTCAGAGAGTTTTCAGATGCTTACCAGAAGAGTATCACTCTTAATCTCTCAATTGATTTAAGTAACTCATGAGACTTACTCCCTTTATATAGCGATTAGTCCTGGGGTCAGTCCTTATCAGATTAGGTCTCAAAAACTCGAAACAAAATCAAGTTCGAATCAATATCTGATAAGATCCACGTGAAAACACGTAATCTTATCTCTCGCTAATCGGCAGGCCGAACAGGCCCCATCGGTAGGCCAAACTACTGCGTAAATATTTCCGCGAATCTTTAATTTTCCACCCGAGATTCTATGGGATAAAGTCTCAGTTTTGATTCAAATAACCCAATAGAGAAATTATCTGATCAAAACAAACTTTATCAAGATAATCTCTAAGAAAATAAATCAATTCACAATAATTCTACAAGTTTATCTTGATTTAATTTATCCAATTAAATCAACCGATAAACAGACAAGAATTATCCGACCCAATAATTCAACAAGTTTATCTTAAATTAATTTTATTACAAAATTAATTCAACCAATAAACAGACATGAATTATTTGATTCTTTCAAATTTTAAACCAATCCGATAAATCCGACATAAGTTACCAATTATTGAAAAAGCACGCTGTATCGTTACAGGATTTTGTGAGCTAGCAAAGGGGACCAAAATGGACCTATAAAGTTCAAGCTCTCGATAATCATGAAACCCAATATCCCAGATATACATTTTACAATTATCAACTCCAATGCTACTCCACTAAAAGCTTGGAGCTGCACTCTCAAACTTTATAAAATTACGAAGCCCGTATAGCTAAGTCTCCATGACATATCATAGTGTATCGTATCCCCATATGATAATCCATAATCAGCTTAAGGACAAGTTCTGTCTTACCTTCTCGATTATTTTTATCTTACGTTCCATTATCTCACCATTATAAAACTTACCATCCAAAGATAGTATACCATTCGGTTACACCTATGTATCCAAATGGTTGAGCGCTCCAGTTTTCCAATTACAAGATAATGCATATAAGAGGATATCATTACTCCTAAAGAGGAGCTATGGATTCCATATCTATGAATAACAAGTCTACGCTATTAAGAGTCATGCCTCCAACGTACCGGTATGCATACCACTATTGAGATGTAAGAGTCACCCTTTGGTACATCAAAAGATACAAGTCGAGACAACAGACTCACTATCAATCTCAAGATACAATACAAATGATTGTCTAAAGTGAATCGATTTATAAAGACAGAATTATTAATCTAAATTAATTCACTTTGTGTCTCGATCCAACACATCGTCACCTATGACAACGTGCCAATGTTTCTATTCACGGAGTCCAACTCCGATGGTCAAGACAAACCATCTCCCTATAGGGATATAGACAACAAAACAATCTTTGCATAAATAAAGCGTCCAACTTTTTTCCCTCGATTGCGGATCATATGTTTTAGACCGTCACCTTAAGAATCGTGTCTTCTATAAAATCAGTCCATCATATGTCCAATTCTTAAAGGTTTAGACCGACAGTCTCAGACTACTGTTTGCTTAACATACATTCAACAAATATGAACGTAAAGAGGACAAAATTTGGTATATATAAATGAATAAATTCTTTATTGATAAAAATGTCTCTAAAAACGTATTACATTTTTACTCTTTAGGGCATACATATCTAACAGGATCTGTACCATGTCTCCCTCTAAATTATTTTTTATTTTTTTATTTTTGAGGCATTTGTTGTTCGATTTTACCTGTTTTAGTGCCATTTTGCTTTTTTTTTTTCACCAAATTTCAAATCTAGATAGAAAATTAAAACAAAATTAACTATTTTACAAATATAATATTTACAATAATTTTAACAATATTTATTTTATATTAAAACACACAAAAATAATTACAAACTTTTAAATTCTGTGTTTATTTGATTTGAAACATATGTAATTTTTAATAGTTGAAAATATATTTTAGAAAACATATTTACAAACTTAAACCACACCATAAAACACATTAAGACTCAAATTAAAATCACCATTCATTATTTTTGCGGTTTTAATTAATTTCAAACTAGACAAATACTTTACATACGAAAATGATTCTAAAATTTACCAAAAATCTTATTAAACATAAAAAATATTAAAAACTTATAATTAAACATATTTTTATGCTAAGACACTAAAATACGGTTTATCACATAGTTGCTTTAATTAAGGAGTTTAACAAGAAATATTAATGTAAAATGATTGATTTTTCCTTTAAAAAATGTGCATTTCTAAGTCTCATCACACCCCAATCTAGCTTATTACTAGTCCTAAGCAATTAAAGTGATAAAACTTAAAAACAGACCAAGACTTTGGTTTTTCAAAAAGTTGGTGATTCCTCGCTGATTTTCCTCAGGAGTTATCTCATATTCTTGCCTCAAAGTAAAAATGCAAATATTAATTAAGTTTATGGCTAATTTGAAGAGTATATCCTTATATTTAAAATGGATTTTCCTATGTGTATGTGTGATATATTCTATTACTAATCAGTGTATACTAACCAAATAAATTTACATTAATATAAATTGATTTATGTTAATGAAATCTTATAAGTTTGTTTTTCATCCCTCTCCCCACTAGTGTAGTATAATACTTCATTAAAGATCATTAGAACTTTATTCTACTTGTAATATAAGGCTAGGGTATAAGGTAGGATAAAAGGATAAATTTGAGACCAATTCCAACCATAAGACACTTACAAAATTTTCAAACCTTTAAAAATTACAGTCTAATTCTCGAGTAACTATTTCAAACTTGAAATCAAATTTTCATTATCATCCATTTTTTATTCACTATTTTTTTCTTTTTTTACTTTTTTTTTTGCTTTTCATTTTACTTTTTTATTATATTTATATTTTTTTTCTTCTTTTCTTTTCTTTTCTTTTTTTACGGAAATACAAAATAATTGGAAATTACAATAGAAACAGAGTAACTAAAATTATAAACTTAACATACGTTCTTAACCCAACACAATCTTCTATAACATTGACATAAACCCAAATACATTCAAACTGATCAGATGCCTTATGAGTGAAAAGTAAAAGAAAAGATTATCAAGTTATAAAAAGGCTAAGCTCAATATATAGATGATAAAGAAAAATGGAAATATTAAGCTCAACAGGGTGACTAAGAATATAGAATGTAAACAGATAAGCTTGAAAGGCTCAATCGTTTCAAATATGGTCTAAATTATATCTATAACTTAGTGTTATCTAAGATTTCACCTCAAGAAAGATTCAAACAAATTATAAGATTTTATAAAAATAAACCAGATTGTATTAACATGAACAATTTCTAAATTAGTATAAGAAATCATAGTTGAAAATTAAGGGCTCAAAATTTTGGAAAAAATCACAACCTAAATATAAAGGCAGACACAAAACACTTTTCATAAACTTAAACAATATTTAAATTTTACTACAAGTCATGAAAATGATATAACTTTTAATATCATCAAGGAGGCAAATCACCAAAAAAAAAAATATTTACATATATTACACAATATTTTTTTAGATTTTTGAAATTTTCTGATTTTTTAAGATTTTCTAAGTTTTAGATTTTTTTTAGTTTTTTTTTTATCAAAACGGTCAAAAGTTATACAAACGTAAAGAAACATATTTCAAGAATGCTAGTCACTCTTTTACTCAATTATTTTTAATAAAATGAAGATACATTTCAAGAATATTGAGTATTTCTTACCTTGACCACTCTCAAACATGCATGCTACAAAAAGAAGATGCAAATATCATCTTCCATCCTTATCATCATCAAATCTCCACTTTTTTCACCCCCATTATCATCTTCTAAAACTGTGATCATCTCTCTAACTACCCCACCTTCAATCTTCCCACCATTCCCATCTTGAAACCCTTTGACAAACTGAGCCCCAAAATGTAGACCATGGTTGAAACCCTTGAAACCTATAGAGTATTTGGTAAGATGGTTAGAACTATTTTTACTGTAACATGTGAGAGCTTTACACTATAATGATTTTTTTTATTATTACTATAGCATGTGATAACTTTACACGGTTGTAATTGATACAGTGATTTAGACCATTTTTGTCAAACACCAGCCTATTGTTGAGGCCATGGTTGGATGTCCCCTGTCAGATCTACAAACTTTTTATTTAAATGAGATCTACAAACTTATATGATTTTTATAATGTAAATGCTACTGGTATTGTGGGTGGAGGCTTAAATTATTGTTGTTCTTCTTCTTCGACAGTGTGGATTCCCCAATCTCGGCGGTGTAATAGCCAACAACAACCCTCTCCAATTCCTTTTTTTTTTCCATCCACATCTGATTTTTAGTTTCAAATCTCAAATTTGGTCCTCAATTTTTCTTGAACAAATTACCCAATAGCCGAGAACATGTCATATCTAATGTAAATACTATTGGTCTCGTGGGTTTGCTGAGGCTTCTAATTGTTCTTGTTTAAATATTCTGGGTCTTGGATGGTCACAGGAAAACATTTGATTGTAAACATTTGATTGTTTTTCTTGTTGGCAATGAAGTTTATATAAGAACATGAAAAATAAAATAAAAGTTGGGACATAAAAGAGTTGAAACAAGAGCTTTTTTTCTATTCTTATTACTGTTCTTAAAAAATCAAGAGCATTTATAGACAACTTCTTTTTCCCTCAAAACTTGGCTTAACTTGGTACATGTATATGCTCATCACAATGTTGTTGGCCTCGTGGCCATACATGTCATCAAACCTTTTAACCGACAGCCCTTGAATCAAGGGCTAGCGACAGTGCACGGGGGTGCAGGGCTTTCCAATTTTTCCATTTTTTTCCCTATAAAAATGTAAAGTATGTGATTTTACTATTATGTCCTTCAAAATAAAGTCATGTTACTAGCACATGCCTGTTTCTGTTATGTTAGGTTTTGAGTTAATTTTGAAGGAAGGTCATTCTATTGTCAAGGTTTTAAGAGCTCAAGGATTGTTTTGCTAGAACTAAAAAAGAGAGACTAAAATGTCACATATTAAATAATTAAAGGACCATCGATGTAAATTACTTTAAAAAAAACTCTAATTACCTCAATAAGAACCTAAAAATCAAGCCCAATGCCTTAACCCTAATTCTTACATTTCAAAATGCTAGATTTACTAAGTGTAGCCACCATAATTAGAGAAAAAATGTTGTTGCACTGTAGAATGAGGATTTGAGAAGAAAGATAAGGAGCAAGGATAAAAGCTCATGACGAAAATTGCAATAGTCGTCGTGGTTAACTCATGTCAGAGTTCGCAATCTCCTGAGCCTTTTTGAGCTTCATAACATCCCAAGCTTTACCAGAGATGGTGGCCTTCGGCAGCAATGGAACGTAACTTCAATTAAACGATGACGACTATCAAGTCTAGGGATGAGAGAGTAGGGGTATTATAGGGATTTCAAAACTTTTGGGTAGAAAATGTGGCATTAATTTTTGTCACCCTTATTCCTACTCATTAATTTTTGTTCTCACCCTTACGCGCATTCTCACTAACAAAAATTGTAGTAACAGTAGCTTATTTAAATTAATTGTAACAAATGATAGAATTTGAAACTAATTATAATAAATAACTACTTTTGTACTATCTGAAGAAAAAAAAATAACAACAAACGGCATATATTAGAAACATTTGAGAGGAAATAACGACATCAACGATATGAAAGGAGAAGAAGTGTGTAGGCATTTTAGGGATTCAAATATTTTTTCAATATAAAATATACAATTAATTTTTATACGTTAAAATATTATGTATGTTTGGCAACGCAGTTAGAACCACAAGTTGGAACTAATTTACTGTAACAAATAAGGGCTATACTATAGCCTACTTTTACTTTACTTTATAGTACGTGGGAGATTTACACTGTTTTAGTTGGAATTACGTTGCCAAAGACTCACTATACTATTTATTTTTATTCCATGTTCAAAACACGATTCTCCCCTCCTTCTGAATAAATAAGGGTTAATTAAAAAATTAAGCCTGTTTGACATTGCTTTTGGAGGCTGCTTTTAGCTTCTATAAATCGCCTATAACAGATTAGAGTGTTTGGTAAACTCTGCTTTTAAAAAGTTACTTCTAAAAACTGCTGTATAGTAGCAAAAGTTGAGAAGCAGGCTGGAGGTTCTTTTTTTACAGCAGCTTCTGCTTTTATAATTTAAAATTACTAAACTAACCTTAATAATAATACATAATTCTCAATCAACTTATTTTTTCTTATACCAATTAAATTAATTCAAATAACATATATTGTTGAAAACAAAACGTATTAAAAATAAACTAAAAAAAAGCTTGAATAAATCAAAACAACTAATTCAAATAACACGCTATGAATTAGATTTTTTTAATTTAATTGAAATTAATAAAAACAAACATAAATTGTGGGAAAAAACCAAACGAATTAATTTGAAAGAAAAATAGTTTCAAATGTGATAGTTATTTGAGATTAAAAAAATTTACTTTTAGCTTTTTTATGTTAGTTATTGTTTACGTGGACATATAATTTTTCTTGTTTAATAAAAGTGATTTATTTTTCTAAAAATATAATGCATAATAAAAATAAAATTACATTTTTAGCATTTTAATATATAAATATTATGTATTTTCTCTAAAATTAAAATTTATTAAAAACTAAAGCAATAAATATGCTTAGTAAAATATGTATATTTTTATCATTGTATATCTCTACAATAATTTTATACATAATTTATCAAACACCAACAATTTTACTTCTAGTTCTCACAATAGCTTTGAAATATTTACCAAAGGCACAATGCAGCACATCAGAAGAATATCAGAACTACAGCATAATATAGCAATGCCAAACTGGCTCATTCTCTGTTACAAAGGATTAGAATTAAAACTGGGGGCCTTCTAACTATGTTAGGCAAATGGCAAGAAGCATCTCGTAATGACATAAAAGCCCCTAAACGACAATATTAGATTTTCTTTTGTTTAATGAAATAATTGATACCGAATTCGGGGAAATAAACTGCACATGAAACCCACATTCTTTTAGGCTTAAAAAAACTACGCACTACAATCAATTACTTGCCTAAAAATCATTGTAAAAAAAGAAAAAAATCAATAACAATATCATCATGACAATGACAAACTCTATAATCATTATGATAAAGGTTCAAATAATCAATATTAGGCGTTGGGATGCAACCTTTGTTAAAAAGAATTCCAAAAACAAATATCATTATGATAACGGGAGAGCAGCTTAGTTAGTTGTAAGTCTTTTCATCCCAATCAGAGGTTATAGATTCGAATCACGCTAAACCCCACTCAATGTGGTGGTATTATCCTCCCCCTCCTCCCTCCTCTTGTATCAAATATATATATATATATATATATATCATTATAATAATGACATCCTGAGCATAAAAATACAAAATCAACAAGCTAAAAATTCTAACAACAATAAACTCAAAATTACCGCCAACAATCTTGAAGGCAGCAATGAGCGTTAATTATTTTGTATTGTAACGTTCAAAACTGTTATCATTATTTTAATGATTATGAAAGGGACGTAATATAAAATTATTCCCTAATAAATTTGTAAATATCGATACAAAAATAATTGTATTGTAATTGTGGTTATAATCTGAGAAATACACAAAGCCATCTTAACAATAAAATTTACATTATTAAAAAAATCCAATTATAACATATGTGATGTAAGAAAAAGAAATTTACGAGAAAAAATTATAAGGAGAAAAAAAAGGGAGTCCATACCGTCTTTATCTAGCATCCACGTACTAAATAAATTTCTTATATAAAAGACAAATAGCTAGTTCAATTAATTTTTAATATATTAAATTTAAAAAATTCTACCATATATATGCCATTTCTCAAAGTCCTATATATTCTAAAACTCCCTTAAAAAATAAAACAATGTGTAATTATATGATTTTTTTTTTTTTTTTTGGGCAAAGGAGAAAAGTCCCAATGGGTGACTGAAATTATTCATGTAAATAGATAAAGAACTTAATTAATAGCTTTGACTCTTTTTATCTCTCTCTTCTTCTTCTTCTTTTTTTTTCAATTTTCGTAAAGAAAAACACTATATGGATGACCGAGAATTTCATGTAGATAGATAATAATGTGTTTGAGAATCTTACAGGGTGTTTGGGAGTAAACATTGAACATACGAGAATTTTGTGGTATAGTATTTTTTTATACTATAGTATATAAAAGTTTTTGTTCTAACTCATGTTATAAAACACCACATCAGTTTCAGTCAAAACTTTTAGCTATTATAATATAAAACTATTACGTGCTGTAATATAAAGAAAAAAGACAACTATATTTTAAAGCTCTCATATGTTACGTATTTTTAGCTAAAATTGATTCAAATCACACTTCTTAAACACCTTGTAAATAACTTAATTAATAACTTTATTACTTTTTCTTATTTGACTTTTTTTTAGGTAATAAAAACTTTAAATTTGAGCTATCAATTATTGAAATAATGCATTCATACATGCAAAATTGGGACCACTATCACAACTTTTTAACCCTTCGTTGATATAATTATTTTTACTAAACCTTTTCAATAAAGTTTTTAACCATCACGATTTGATTGGAATTTGAATGCAAACTGAACGACTTCCAAACCGTGTATCAAATGGAACATTAAATTACTTCCAAAATGATCTTTTAATGCCATTTTTCAGTGTAATTAAATAACTAACAACTCAACGGTGCCAATTCAAGTACGTGAGTTGGCACAAGATTTGGTTTTATTATTTGCCCACTCTTTGTTCTTTAAATAAAATTACAACCTTTTGGTTTCCGTGTGGGAGGGCGACGTTTACCAGTTTTCTTTCTTGGAAAAATTGTGAGAAAGTCCAAGATAACACTAATGCTCAAGCCATGTGAAAACCAGAACAGACTTGACTTGCACACATAAACAAGTATTTTTTTATAAGAAGTTTGACAAACGTCCTTGAACTCGGTGTTTGGCACGGTGATGGAGATCATTGTTTAAAATTGTTTTATTATAATATGTAAGAGTTTTATATTGTATCAATTTTTTTTTTTACTGTAGGATGTGAAAACTTTATATTGTTTATAACTAAGATAATGGTTCATACTGTCCTATGCCAAGCACCTTAAAAAATAAGCAAAATTGTAACATGTAAAAGTTTTACGCTATGATATGCTTTTATTTTATATTTTAGTATTAAGAGCTTTATACCCTGAACAGTTTGAAATTAACTTGGTTTGAGAAACACCATCGCACGCATAAATAAATATTATAGCAAATGCATTCCACGCAATATTTATTTTCCTGGTTAGATTTAAAAACAATTTATTTTTCTTTCCATGGGAACTATATAGTACTCAAACCCATGTGGAGAACAAATTAAACTTGACGTAGACAAAAGACATATATATATATCAACGTACATTGCATTCCACGCAATATCTTTTACAAATAGAAAATAACAATTTTCCCATCAAAAATAAAAAATAACAATTTAGTACATCTACTTTTCCTATTCACCTTTTATGTCTTCAGATTCTCCTTGTCTGCAAGTAATTTCTAGGACAAGAATCAAGAGGTAACATTTTGGAAGGTAAAACGAAAGAGTTACTGCTTAGCTATAATTTTTTTTTGAAGGGTCTTAGAACATTAATTGGTTAGAAAAAATCCTTCTTATCCTATAAAATTAAAGTCAAAATCTTGTTACTCATAAATAACCTAGCTACTCATATATGCGAGTAATAGGTTTTTACCCATGGGTTGTATAAGAGTATTCAATTAGATTGTGTGATAACCCAACTACATAGCGAGACTAAATTAGGATTCAAATTCTCATATTCATCATCAAATGGTAAATATCCATTAGGTAGGTTTAGCTTTTTTACTTTTATACAAAGAGTATACATTCCTAGAACTTTGCATTTCTAATTATTAAAAGAATTATATTAGGTCAAATAGTATTACAAATGTTATTGAAATTGCTTATAAGAACTAAATGAGTGGTCCTTAAATGTTCATTTTCTATAGTCAAGTATCTCTGCTTATATATATATATATATATAAATTATGGAATCTTTGCTTATAATGTATGTATTCTAAATATTATTAGAATAACATCAAAATAAAACATATGTAAAATTACAAAAAAAAATAATAATTAAAAAAGATTGACGGGTGAATAAAATTTTACACCAGTGAAAGAATTTATAAATGCAATCAAGGCTAACTCAGTTGGTATTTGGCGAGTGTGCGAGTTGTCCATTATATTAAGTTCTAAGTTTAAATACTATTAAGTTGCAAGTTTAAATAAGTTTTAGTTAAAATTGAGATTATCAAACAAATTATTTAAAAAATAGTAATTTTTTTAAAATAAATAAAAGAATTCATAAAAGTATTTTTTTTTTAATGAAAGAATGCATAAAAGTAATTACAATTGACAAATTTCTCATTTAAAAATGAATAAATATACACTGGGTTCGAAGAATTGGGATAATTAGAACAAATGGCAAAAAAAAATCTTAATTGAGGAAATGATTTTTTTTTTTTGGCACAAAAAATACGTTTTTTTAGGTAGGTAAACTGCTCTAATTTTTTTTTAAAAAAAAAGACGAAAATAACTGTAACGAGAAGAAAATCTTAACAGAGTGGAAAAAAAAAAACTAAAACAATTTTTATGTCTAAAAAATATATTTTTTTAAGTCAAAAAATTACCTAAAAAAATCATTTGTCAAAAAAGACTTTTTTTTAAGGTTATTTTTCAAATGCCCCCCGAATTAACAGCCAAAATTCACCGGGTTAGTGACTGGATAAAAAAATAATAAAAATAGGAAGAGAGAGAGAGAGAGAGAGAAGAACAAGAAAAAGAACGAGAAACAGGGGGCGAGCTGAGCTGAGCTGAGCTGGGCTTTGCTTTACTGTCATGCACTGTGGCAATTGGCACGACTCGTCGGAAATTGCAAAAGCAAATCCAAAAAAAAGAACCCAAAAAAAATAAAAAAATAAAAAAGCGTTTTTGATTCTCTTCTCTCAATGCTCCTTGTTCTCTTTCTTTACCATTTTCTCTCACTAGGGTTTTACGGAATCTCCCAAAGCTGATCCAGAATCCGCCGTGCTCCACTCCGATTTTCCGAGTGAGTTTCTCCCGTTTTCTCGCCTTTTCTCGTTTCGGAGAAAAAAATCGAGGTCGATTTGTTGCGGAATTGGGTTGTTGAGCAGTTGTTGTGGTCTCAGTGACGTTTCTTGGTGTCGGTTTGGGGTTTGGTTTTGTTTTATTTTTTTTGTTTCGGCGGAGTTTGTTGGATGCTTGTTCTCTTACTTGTCTTGGTTGATTTTCACTTGCATTTCGATGATTCCTAGGGAAATTGATAAAGTTTTGAGGTTTTTGTGATTTCTGGGAATTGTTTTGCATGTTAGCTATTTTAAGTTTTGCCCTTTGCCTCCCGATTAGGTGTTTGAAGCTTTGATAGGATTTTGATGGCTTCTGTGGGGAACAACGAGAGCATTGAGAATTTGATAGCTGCAAGTAAGTCATTGGGGATAAGCTTAGACAAATCAAAGGCCATAGGGTTAGCTCTAGAGAAAGCAGGGCCTAGATTAGAAGAAATTAATCAAAGATTGCCTCTCCTTCAAGCCGCGGTCCGACCCATTCGCGCTGATAAGGATGCCCTTGTTGCCGTTGGTGGCCATATCAACCGCGCCGTCGGGCCTGCTGCTGCTGTGCTTAAGGTTTTCGATGCCGTTCATGGGCTTGAGAAGTCATTGTTGTCCGATCCTCGTAACGATCTTCCCGGTTACTTATCGGTGTTGAAACGTCTCGAAGAGGCTTTGAGGTTTTTGAGTGATAATTGTGGATTGGCAATTCAATGGTTGGATGATATAGTGGAGTACATGGAGGATAATGCCGTTGCGGATGTTGGGTACCTTTCGAATCTGAAGAAGTCGTTGAAAAGCCTCAGAGAGTGTGAAAATGCTGACGGAAAAGCGCGGCTGGATGGTGGGCTTCTTGAGGCTGCATTGGAGAAATTGGAAAATGAGTTCCGGCGTCTCCTCACTGAACACAGTGTGCCGCTTCCGATGTCATCATCGTCTTCTGGGGAACAAGCCTGTATTGCTCCGTCACCATTGCCAGTTTCTGTTATCCAAAAGTTGCAGGCCATTCTGTGGAGGTTGATTGCAAATGATAGGCTCGAGAAGTGCATAACTATTTATGTTGAAGTTCGTACTCTGAATGTCAGGGCAAGTTTGAAAGCTCTTAATTTGGATTATCTTGACATATCGATTTCCGAATTTAATGACGTGCAGAGCATAGAGGGGTATATAGCACAGTGGGGAAGGCATTTAGAGTTTGCTGTGAAACACTTGTTTGAGGCGGAGTATAAGCTCTGCAATGACGTTTTTGAGAGGATTGGAGTAGATGTTTGGATGGGCTGTTTTGCAAAGATAGCTGCACAAGCTGGTATTCTTGCGTTTCTTCAGTTTGGGAAGACTGTTACAGAGAGTAAGAAAGATCCCATAAAGCTTCTGAAGCTGTTGGATATATTTTCATCTCTGAACAAATTGAGACTGGACTTCAACCGGCTTTTTGGCGGAGCAGCATGCGCTGAAATCCAAAACCTTACTAGGGACCTCATCAAGAGCGTAATTGAGGGAGCAGCTGACATTTTCTGGGAGCTTCTGGTGCAGGTGGAGTTACAAAGGCAGAATCCACCCCCTCAAGATGGAAGTGTGCCAAAATTGGTGAGTTTCATCACTGATTACTGTAACAAGCTGCTTGGGGATGATTATAAGCCAATCCTAACCCAGGTTCTTGTTATTCACCGAAGTTGGAAGCGTGAGAAGTTTCAAGAGAGGCTCCTCATCAATGAGGTTCTAAACATAATGAAAGCCACTGAGCTAAATTTGGAGACCTGGATAAAGGCTTATGAAGATACTACTCTATCGAACTTCTTTGCAATGAACAATCACTGGCATTTGTATAAGCAGCTGAGGGGAACTAAGCTTGGGGATCAATTGGGGGATTCTTGGTTAAGGGAACATGAACAATACAGAGACTACTATGCAGCGGTCTTCTTGAGAGACAGCTGGGGGAAACTTCCTAGTCATTTAAGTAGGGAAGGCCTGATTTTGTTCTCTGGTGGGCGTGCCACTGCTCGCGATCTTGTCAAGAAAAGGCTGAAAATGTTTAACGAATCCTTTGATGAGATGTTCAAGAAGCAGTCGAATTGGATCATCTCAGATAAGGATTTAAGAGAGAAGACATGCCAGCTTATAGTTCAGGCTGTTGTACCTGTTTATCGGAGCTACATGCAGAACTATGGGCCATTGGTTGAGCAAGATTCAAGTTCCAGCAAGTATGCTAAATACTCGGTTCAAACTTTGGAAAAAATGCTAATGTCCCTCTTCCAGCCCAAGCCGGGGAGATTCAACAGTTTCAAAGGAAGGTCACCAAGTGGGAAATTCAACAATGGAGTTGCAGATCATCGTCGAACTGCCTCCGCAGTTATGTGATTATCCCTTTACGTTTCTGAGCAAAACCCACATACGCTTGGCCTTTCACCTGTATATATGTACATCCTCAGGGACTGGGAATTGCATAAGGATTACCTTCTTTTTGTTTTAGAAACTGGGTCAAGAAGTTCTTTCAATGTTCTCATCCATTCAATCTGAGGTTTCTCCATGAGATGGAAATTTTGCTGCTCGGATGAATGTCACGAAGATCGAATTCGAACCTCACTGCCTTGAGGATTGTGCAAATTTATGTGGTCTCTTTGACTTTCATACATAAGTAATCACAAGTTTACGCAGACCCTCAATTCATATTTATTATTGTATTCAGGTATAGCTATTAATTTTATTTCACCCTCTACTCATTGATTCAATTGGTAGGCAGGCAGCAGTTAAAACTTCATAGCTCGGTAGATTTCATGTAAAATTCTTTGTTATAAAAGTGCATCTATAGGTGTAGCTGCGGTTAAACTTAATCACTTGTCAAGAAATGGGAAAAACGGTATATAGATGCTAGGGGCTTCAATGAGATTGCTTGTGTTGCGCTACTATGTGGCTTGCATTGTTGAGAACTTGCAAGTGTATTAAAGCCATGTGTTATTGAGATTCATGTCTGACAATAAATTTTCTACTCATTTATGTAGTTCTTGTTAATGTGATTATAGTACATGTTCTTTCTTTCCTTGTTTGTTGTCCAACTTTTGACTTTAGATCGATGACTATTTTATTTTATTTTCTCTGTTTATGACTTTAATTGCTTTGTAGTTTGATTTTTCTCATTTTGCCCTTTGCTTTTTTAAATCAGAATTGACCTCGTTAAGGTAATTTTTCATGTTCCCTTTTGAAGCAGAAAATATAATAGAAATCGCCAGTGTTGGGGTATGTCAAAACAAAGGATATCTTTGACACTGCATTCTTAGGCTTTGGTTGGTTGGAAGGATAAAGATTAGAAAGGAGGGAGAGAGTTGGGGAGTGAGAAAATGTGGAGCATGGAAAGGATTATACTAATACTAATCCTTTATCTTGTTTGGTGAGATGGAGGGTAGTTGGAAGAATGTATGATAGTTTTGTGTCTAATTATTATATTGTACATTTTATTATTTGTTTACAATTACTTTTTTTCTCTTTGTGTCCTTTTCTCTCTCTAACCAAATAATGAATTGGTCATCTTCTTTCACCACCCTCACTGTATCACTCCACCCTTCTCCCTCCTACCTAACACATCTTGTACTTGGCATGTCATATCGTATACACATTGCTGTTGAGTTGTTCCTTGCATCATAAAACACACATATTTTCACTTTTAGTGGCAAAAATACACATTTTCACTTGAATCTTTTTCATACAATACTTGGAACTATTTTCCTTTGAGCTTGTTATTCTGCGTTGATAGCGTTGTTATGCAAGGACTTTAGCGGTAATATGACGCATATACAACTATTATTATTGTTATTTCTATTTCTTGTGTATTGCTAATGAAAATCCAACGGTTTAGAAATGCTGATTACGAGTAAGGTTATTTTTAAACTCTGACCACAAATTTTTTATACAACATCAATTGCTTGGCTAATATCAGTATTAAAAACTCTACTCTTGACTCTTCGTCAAGAGTAGAGATTAACGGGGTGTTTGAGAGAGCGATTGGAATTAAAAATGTTGCTTTGAAAACTATAACATGTGAGACATTATGGTAACTTTTTGTTTGTTATTATAGTTGTTGAGAGCTTTACACTGTTAGTTGGTTGGAACCAACAATCCATAGAGTTTTACATGGTTTCAACCGAGATGCTAAACAATTCATCAAACTTTAATGTTAAAGGTCAATGTGATTACCATAAACCTATAGATTAGTGAGGACCCTCCGCCCTTCTTAAGATAAAATTTGTGCGAACCCTTCCTAGTTCAATGTGAACCCTATCTCTTCCTTTACTACTTTGTTGAGGTTGCTTTAGTTTACGAAGAATTCTATGGTACGGTCATACTTTCATCAAATTTTGTTTAATTATTTTATGCGAAAATTTTGTCTACTTTGACATGATTTTGATGCAATTGGGTAGCAAACAAAACTGCCAAAAGAACTCTATTATTCAAAAGATTGATGAAGCACCGTCCTTAAAAAGTAACACAACACATTTGACCTGCCATTGCTTGTGCTTTGGGAAGCAAGATATGGCATTACTCGGCTAATGATATCATGCTTTCTGTACGACCATTTTTTGACCATAGAAATCTCCCCCCTCAATAATTCATTCTTTTTTTTTTTTTTTAACTCTTCGATTAACGTTGAGAAAAAAAGCATCATGCGTTACTTTCATTCCAACGGCTAAGAGACAACAATTATAAGTACATTCGGTTGGCTTTTGTATAAATATGAATCCAACGCAAAATTTCTTTGAGGGAAGTCGTTTTGAGGTTAGGCCTAAGCCTCTATCTGCACCTCTTTCTCAGGATAAGAAGCTTAGCTTTCGTCTTTTTCTTGCATATATTCATGGGACTGGGTTTTGTCTTTATCCGCCCATGATTAAACATCTCTGCATTTACTTTACAAGATAATAAAGATATTGAAAAAAGAACTGCAAAAGAAAAGACGCAAAGCATAGACATGATTGCTTCCTCAACCATTTTATTTCGTAGCTTTATTTACTTATTTGCTTTTTTGTGTGTGTGTGTGTTTCTAGGAGGATTAGTGACGAGGATATTAAAAAAAGAAAACCCTAGGTATAGTCATAACTTGTCATAAATTTGCTGTTAAATTGTCTTACTTTTTTTTTAATTTAGTATAATTCTGATGTATTCTAATGATTTTTAAAGCTTTGGAATAATAATTAGCACTAATTTTGTAATAATCACTAGTAACTTATTAGCCCACTAGACACTGCAAAAGAAAATTATCTCTTTTTTTTGTTGAATAAAAAAAGGATCAAGGTAGTGCACGTCACGTCCTCATCTCTTTCGGCATATTGACAATCCTAAGAACCACCAAGGAGTGAAAAGGATCTATCAAATTTTCACATTCGAGACCTTAAAGATCCCTGGTGTTCACAACACAAGACCAAACACCCAATCTCAGCCCCCAATATGCCAATGAATTGTGTCTATTAGTCTCAAATTAATATGTCAACTTATGCTTAGTTGATGAATAGCGTTGGTTTCCTTGTAGCTTGGTGTTTGGGGCTCAGCCCCTGCCTTGTTTGGTGCCTTCTGGCTTTCTTGGAATGAAGTTCACCTTTGATATATATATATATATAGAGAGAGAGTGTTAGAGAAATATGTACTTCTTCGACAATCTCCGCTCGTCCACGATCAGCACTTGGGGCTCTTTTACGGTGTACAATGCAAAAGTGTGCATTTCCATTCCGTGGTTCCTACTAGCTTAAACTCTTAGGAGAATAAGTGAATTTAAGGTGGTTAAAGGTGAACAAAAGGGGTCATATGCCGTACAAGTAAGCTTCTGTATTTATCATCACATATATAATTTATAAAATAAAAACTTGAAACTTAATTATATGCATCTTAAGTGTCATCTGAGGCCCCGTTCCATCCAAATATTTCCTTTTTAAGGAATATCTTAACTAAATATTATGCAAACAATTCCTCTAAGAATCACGTAAAAATATTAAATCTTTATGGAAAACATGAGCTTTTTAAGGAATATCTTAACTAAATATTATGCAAAAAAAAATGCAAACAAGATGAATCACGTAAAAACATGATCTTTTTATAAAATCCACTACTTATAAGATAGTTTTAAATCTTTATGGAAAAATTTCTCTAAGAAACAAAGTAGTGCACAAGTAATTATTTAAAGGATTATTTTCACATTGGCCTCCTAAACAATGTCACCTATTTTATTTTGCCCCTTTATTTTTAAAATGTACCACTTAATCTTCTCAAACTTTATTTAATTAGCAAGTTTTCCCTCAAACTATGTCACTTAGTTTATCCCCCTCCCCTTTCAGACTTTTAGAATGTGTCATTATATCCCCTAATTTTTTTTATTTTTTTTATTTTGCTAATGACTTCTGTTCATTTAATTTTGTTTGGCTTTACAAGTCAATTTTTTTTCTTCTAACTTTGGGAGAAAAACCCAAACATAAAAAAGAGTTTAAGGAGAACAATAGATAAAGAAAAAAAGAGTTCAAGAAAAAAAAAGTAATTTTTTTTTTTTGCAATAGACTATTTCAACCACATAAAAGAGCTTAAGGAGGAAAAATAACTCACAAAATTCCTTAAAAGAATAAAGCTTTTGAATTTTTTTTTCAAAGAACGTGTTCTTTTAATTTCTTGTAAAGAACCCTTTCTTGAATTTTTTGTGTGTTTGTATTTGGATGGCATGTTGTAAAAAATATTGATATGCAAGTTGTGAGTATATGAACTGCATTGACATAGAGGTTTTGTGTGGGGAAGAGAGGGGGTAAAATAATATAAATGATATGGTTTGGGGAGAAATAGAAGAATATTCTGCCAGATACTTGTTAATGGAACAAAGTTTGAGATGATTAAGTAGCAGTTTTAAAAGTGAGGGGCAAAGTGACATAATTGACATAGTTCAGAGAACAAATATGAAAATAATCCTTACTTAAAATAGGGTTTTTGACACATTTGCATCTTACTTTTCGCTTTTTTTGCAATGTGATTCTTATTTTTTTGGCAATTGAGTCCCTAAACTTAACAAAATATGGCAAGTAAGTCCTAATCGCAAACTTTCATCAAAGTTAGGATGTAAAACAATCATTTGAGAAGCACGCCACCCATTTACAAGATTTATGCATCTCATATGCTTTTAATTAGAATCAAATTGTTTAATTTTATATCCAAATAAGAAAAAAGCAAAAAAAGGTATATCATTGTTAATTTTTTTTTTTTTTACAATTTTGTTGGCTTATAGGTACAATTTAATTATTGTAGTGTTTAAAATTCTGCTCATTCCTTTCTAAATGGGTTATCTACGTCTCACATGATCGTTCATTCCTAATTTTAACAACTATTTGTGACTAGGACTTAATTATCATACTTAGCTAAGTTTAAAGACTCAATTCCTAGGAAAAAAAATTTAAGAACCGCATTAAAAACAAAAAGTTTAGAAAATAAATGTTTAAAAAAACCTAAAAAAAAAATACATAGAAAATGTATGATGGGCTTAGAGACTTTAGTAGTCTCTTTCTAGCCTTGAGATCCAAATGAGGGGGAATCCTATGGGAGGAGAAACAAGTGGGCATCCCTACCAAAAACATTGGGCCCACTCCTTGAAAATAAAAGAAAAATAGAGCAGATATGTTAATAAAATGAATTAGCTTATTATAAGATATGCATTTCCTCATAATAATACAGTATGCAATCTTTTTAGGGGAAGAAAAAGTTCAGCTTTGTCTTGGTATTATCTGCTTTTGTATCTGACTACAAATCTCTGAAGTATAGACGAACACCAATATTAATTACCACATCCATATCTTCACAAACTTTTTTTTTTTAACTTAGAGGAATGATTCAAATTCTTCATCTTTATATAGAGCCGGATGTGATTTTTACCGTTAAGCTATGCATGGAACCACAATTATATACCATTAAGAAGGTTATAAAACAAAAAGCTAAGCAATGGCAATGGCAATTATTATACTGCGAAAAACGTTTCAAATTGGGAGATAACAATGAACAATAACTTGATATTTCTACATCTACATCAACGTGCATGATTTTGTTGAAAATATGACCTCACATTTAGATATCATTATCTAGTTCCCAAATAATTTCGTAATTATTATTGTGTGTAGCTTGTAAGTTATCGTTACTAATATTGTTTGTAACTTATAACTTGTGCGTTTTTGTTTTGTTTTTTTTTTTGTTTTGTGTTGTTTTTTTTTTTTTGTTTTTTGTTTTCTTTTTTTTACCTTTACGTATGATACTTGTTCATAAATAGAAGTAGTTTAAGCATCTATTTTTCACCATTTACCAATAAAAAATAATAAAAAGTGATCTTATCTTTTAATATTTCTCTAATTGTTTTTTTTTTTTTTATGGTGTGTTGAATTTATCAAATATTATATATTATAGTGATTTTTTTTTTTTTTTAGAGTGAGAAATTTAAACTTTTCATCTTTAGGTGAAGTATACTTACAACCACGATTCTTTCTTTTTTGTGCTAACCTTCTTTAATATCAGTACATAATAACTATGTATAGCCTTAAGAAATTTATTTGCACTTATATGATATTCATTCTTAAAAAAGAAGAAAAAGCAAGAAATAAGTTAGGACTTTGTCTTGTGCATTGGGGACTCAAGCAAGCATGCAACTTTAAAAAAAAAAAAAAAAAAATACAGTGACCATGAAGCTGCCCTCAACCAATGTTTGTTTTTTGGGAAAAGATGACCAAAATTGTGTTGAACCTTTCCTAAATTCGACAGATGGAAGGTTCACATTGACTGATTAACACGTCTAGTAAGTTAAGTGCGACCAGTCAATTTCAACCTTAGATGATCACTTTGAAATTGTGCAGCCAAACATAAAGAACAAAGAAGACAGAAAACATACGAGGAAATTAGGGAGCTTGCCATGCAACTTGCATCTTTTTAAATTTCTCTCTCTTCTTTTAAAATTTTTCTTTTGTATATAAAAAAAGAGGAAGTGAGAATATGAATCTATCCTTGTTTAAGAAAAAAGTATACATCTCTATAGTGCTCACTGGATTAAAAAGGATTGACCCCTCAACAGAAGTCACAAGTATTTATGCTCTTTCTTATAGTATTTGCCAATAATCTTGATTCAAATTATTAATTTGAACCATTTTACTTCAAAACATTGTAGTATTATATAAAAACTTTATTTTTTTCTTTTTTTTTTACTAAAACTTTTAAATTATTATTTTGAACTACGTTTTCCAAACACCCTGTAAACACTAGTAAGTATCTGTTTTCAACGTCTTTTGTTTAATATAACTTATGAAGTGTATAAGAGAAGCTTTTAATTACTCCCTAGTTATCACTGATAATTAGCATTTACCCATGATTAAATTTTATTCATTTGTAAGAGAAATAATGTCCGACTGTCTAATAATTCTTCTTAAAAGTGATATCAAGTGACAAATCAATTGTTTTAGCCATGTGTGATTAACATCAACGTTATGAAGATGTGTAATTCCAAAGATGTAACGTCAGTTATTTATAGCTTGACGACTGCATGTTACCCCAGCAGAGGGGAGTCTGAAAAATTAGTCAAGCGACGCGGACGTAAATGAACTAATAAAATAGGATAAAAAAATGATGAATTTTTTTGGGAGGAAAGGAAAACAATTTAAAACATATTTTATAAAATTTTAAATACAAAATTAAAGAGAAAAAAATTTTAGATGGGATAGTCGTTTATCTTCATCTATGGTACCCATATCCTAAGTCCTAACATTGGTTATTTGAATGTTGAAAATTGAACCATCAAAATAATGTCAGCTGAGGTAGTTACCTTCAAAATTAAAATATATATATATATATTAGTTTAAAATGAGGATTTGAATTTTTTTTTCATGAGTGTGTGTATATATATATATATATATTTATAAAGCTTTGATTCGGTAACATTATAGATATGTCTTGAAAAACATCATCCCCCACATTTCTGTGCTTGTTGTTGTCTCAAGAGTTGGGCTATGTTGGTGACGGTGTTGTTGCTGCATCCTAAGTTTGGAGATAATGCAAGAAAGAAACTATGATTGCTCCGAAGACCATGTTGCTATCTAAAGTCAATGAAAACGATACATAATGGTGGAACTTCCATGGTGATTGTAGTGATTTGTAATTCTTGAACAATGAATTTCTTCAACTGTTATGCCAAAATAATGTAGCAATAATAATAAAATAAATAAATAAATAAATGGTTACTGCGGATGCCTTGGAGTTGTTTAAAACGTCGACACAAAGACAAATGGATGTTTCTTAAGCGTCAGATCTATGAGCACCCACTGCCCGCCAATAAATATATATATATTACATATATATATATATATATGTATATTGTTAATGCTGACAAAGTGGTAATGTTTTCTTTTTCTTTTCTTTTCTTTACTTTTCTTGTACAATGGGAGTCGGTCAAAGTCAGATTAATCGTTTTTTAGGGGAAACGTGAACGAGTGGCTTGGTTTGAACTGTAGGAGTAGGAATGACATTTTCACACGTGAATTCACATACTTGTGGGGAATATCTTGAATGGGACATATAGTAAATTAAGTCTAAATGTATTTAGGTAACTTTTTTTTTTTTTTTCGGCAAGTAAGGCCTCCAAACGGAGGAACAAAATTTGTTAAAATTAGTCGAAATTTATCAATGTACAGCTAAAGGTTCAAAGACTTAGAATATGATATACAAGCAGACTCAAAAAACTTGATCGACGGAGCTAAAGAAATCCCTAACTCTAGATGGAGCTAAACTCCTACAAACGGTAGTCCCAATGACCATGAACAAGGGCCACATTTTTACCTAATCCTGACCTTGAACACCACCTAACAAACCAAGAAACATGGAAAAACCATCCTCTACAACTGACACCACTTGCAAAAACACAAAAACAACAAACATAGCCTAGAGGACCAGTGGAGAAACCGATGCTCTTATCACAACAAGCCTAAAAAACAAAATAAACACAAAAAAATTTCAAAGCACAGTCTCCACCATAATCCACGATTTCGAGGTCCCTCAACATCCACCACCCTAAAGCCACATCCTCCCAACTCTAGCCACCTACCTGCACGGGAGCATCCACGGCCCCACCTCAGCCAACCCCACGACTCCGCCATCAGCCAACTCCAGGGCAAGGCCAGACCCACCGTAGCCCACTCTCCATCTGCGGCACGAACCCATCTCCCAATACAACTAGATCCCCTCATGCTGGCGTCACGCAAACAGCGGCCAATCCCACCCAAGCCACAGCAAACCCGAAGAGCCATGCTTCCCTCCTCACCCAATCGATGCCGCCCAAACCAGAGGAGAACCAAGCCCCCGACGACCGCCATACGTGACCGGCAAAGCGTCCTTCTCCGATTCTAAGCTCAGATTGCTAGCAATGCTGACCTTTCTCCTTCCTACGCGCTCGACCTCCATCCCGAGCGAAGCAAATCCTCATTGGCAGCACAAACTTCTGCCTGACGTAGATCGGCTGACGACGACACTCTAGACCAAAAACGGAGGCTAGCAAACTAGCGACGCGCAGGCCTGCTAGCCTTAACCCTCCTCTCTCTAGCTTTCTTTTTCTCGTTCTCTTTCTCTACAAGTTTTGCAAATAAAAAATACAGTGCTAAATGGATTTAGGTAACTTGTTTAAAGTTTTACCCGTCATGTTTGATTATTTTAGGAAAAAACTACAATCAGAGGCACATATTTAATGGTGGAGTTTTATTAGATTGAACATGGCCCCACAAAAAATTTTGAAAAAAAAAAAGCATTCAAGCACCAGAATAAACCCAGGCTTCTTAAAAAAAAAAAAGAAATAAAGAAATAAATAAAGCCCCAATGGCGTTGGTCTTCCATGACAGGCAACTCCTAACCAAACGCCGGCAATCTCGTCTGGTGACCGCCGACTATCTTTATTTTTCAACCTTTGTTAAAGATGCTATTAGCAAGTGTAACACATAAGAACTGGACGAACAGGAAGAATAATTGAAAATAAGCTATCTCCACTAGATCTTTTCGAATATTTGACCATGAAAACCAAGAATGTTTCATCGAAGTGCCTAAACATCTTTGGAACTTCTCGTGCCCCCAACTGGAACATCATCAAGCTTCATTAGCCTAGAAAAAGAGGAGGAAAAAATGGGTAAGAACGTGGTATGCCGGTGATCTCTTCCGCCGCCGACCGCGCCACACAGTGCCAACCCCCTCTGCCCAAAGGCCAGCGACTTCTGCCACCCCAGAGGCTCGCGATTTCTTGCGGACGATAAAACATTTTTGCTTTAATTTCGTATTAGAATTTTTTTGTTCCTTTGTTTTACTGACCGGGTAAACCTTCACGTGACGGAGATTTGGTATATTGCTTTTCGTCTTCAAATAAGAAGTTAGGTGTTTTTCTTTTCCTTTTTATTTTGATAAAAAAATCATATGCAATTGAGCTCATCTCACCAGTAATAATTTTTCTTTTTTCTTGTTCTTCTTTTTTTTTTTTTTTTAATTTGTTGAAGAAAAATACTGGGGGTTTGCTGATGAAGGAGGTGAGTTTGTTAACGAGGAAGGTGAGAGAGTAGGACGAAGGAGAGGAAAGAGGGATATTTTGACAAAAGAGCCAAAAAAAAAATTTGAATTAGACAAATGGGTTTTTTTTTTTTTTACACTGAAAAATACGTTTTTTTTGTGCAGTAAAACTGCTCCAGTTTTTTACAAAAAGGTAAGAAAAAGACTTGTAGTAAGGAAAGAAACCTCAACAGAGTGAAAAGAAAAAAAAAAACTAAAACAGTTTTCATGCTCAAAAAGTTTATTTTTTTATATCAAAAAAATACAAAAAAAAGGATCATTTTACCAAAAAAACTTTTTCTTAAAGCTAGTTTTCAAAATGCCCCGAGGAAAGAGAGAAGGTTAAAGTGTGCTAAGGTGTGTGCGTGTTTTTTAGACTTGTATTGTTTAAGACCATCCAATTAAATCTAACACTCTAGATTGCGGGTCTTATTTATGAGAATTTTAAAGGGTCTTGTTGTAGTCGCTCTCTTTTTATTTTTATTCTTAGCTTAAATATATGGGAAAAAAACTACAACTAGATTTTCTAAAAGATCTTATTGATAAGATTCTTTTCTTTTTTAACGAGGCTTTATTTTTATCCGTTCGATGAAAGATCTATGGTTTAAAATTACACTTCCACATAAACAAAAATAGCACAACCATACATGATCATAACTTCCAAAAACAAAAAATAAACAAATAAAAACCTCAAAAACAAAAACAAAAACAAAGACAAAGTTGGACGGTGAGAACTTTCGGCCTTCAAGAGAGGGGGTGGTGGGTGGAGAAGGGGGATTGACTCGACTCGTGACGTCAACCCAGCTGCTCAACTGTTGGGGGTGGTGGGTGAACTAGAGAGGGTGGGGGGCTTGACGGCTTCAGATTGACAGCAATCCAATGCCTTCGTTGGAGTCACAGGGGTTCACAATCTCAGTTGCGACCAAATCGCGACCTCCATCACAATTAGACGACTGGCTAAGGGGGTGGGTGGGATGCAACCCACAAATGTCACGACAATTACATGACCTATGGAAGGCGATCGCGATTCATGAAACGTCGATCAGCATCGATCCATCCTCAATGAGATCGCCACCTGCTGTTGATTGGGCTAGCAAACCCAGTCACGACAACAATGGGTTGCGAACCCAGTCATGACCGTGATTCGCTTCCGTCGATGAAGATGAAGGAGATCTGATCTCCGTTTTTTTTGTTTAGTTTTTGGGTTTCTAATAAATTAGATTGGGCGTGGGTAGATTCACTAAAAGCAATAATAAGCTTGTTTGTCTTCAACCATTGGATGTAGATCTAATGGACACTAAAACAGTCTCATCAATAAAACTTTTTAGAGAGTCTTCTCATAGCATTCCTAAATATATCATACACAATGTTCAATAATACATATAATTTTAAGTATTATTATTGTATTACGTATAATGTTACATTATATGTTTTATAATGAAAAATTTTAATATAATGTTATGTTGCGATATAAAATTACATTACCTAACACAATTGTTTAAGTTGAATATACCAGCTTCTTACACTTAACTATAAATGTTTAACAATTATGAGCAATATCCCTAATCCATATGTCTAATTATTGATTATATCTAGTGATGGGATCCATGATGAGAATGAGTTCATCATCTTTAAGGATATTGGTATCAAGAATTAAAAGAAAGTACCCAAGAATTGAGAATATTCTTTTAGGTTAAGCACAAGGACTTAAGCAGCGACTCGACATTTTGGTACTTGGAATCCTACAAGGCAGCCTCACGAGTCACAAACATCCTTTTAGGTCATTTATAGAATTTTAAAGTTTAACATCAAATGTGTATTTTGTTTATTTATATTATTTTGTTTAGGTACAAACATCCTTTTAGGTCACAAGGACACTGATGTGGTTCTGACCAAGGGTTCTCCAACGTTCAAGTCAGGTATCTATTCGGTTGAGAGTGAGATTAAAGTTAGGTATGAGAGAGCCCACTTACCTTAGTGGTAGAGTAAATGCTCCTATTTGTAGTCCGCCACTTGGGTCGGCTGTAAAGCGGGTTTGACCATTGATCTACACGCTTTTGTACGATGGTGCTAGGGCAGTAGGCGACAAATGTCACAATCCTAAAAGGTGGACAACCCTTCATCTAAGGGCTAGAATGAGGCCATGTAATGGCCTTGGGAATAGGTTGTTTACTTGGCTTCAGGCTATATCCATTCGTCTTGAGTACACGTTCTTCCCGAGAAGGCGACATCTCGAGTGGCGGTCAAAGGAGGCCCTGGAGATCATGTCGAGAAAGAGCGCTGATCAACGGGAAGTTGTGTAAGCTCCAAGAATGACTTTTTGACCAAGTAAGGTGGTCGGATAGCTGAGGTGAGCTCTTTGGCAAGGGGCGCCGAGCATAATCCCAACATATACTATATTAGAATTTTTACCCCAAAAACTAGATTGGATTCGTGATTGAATATCTAAAGTTTTTTTTTGTGTTTCATTTTATTTAACCAGATTTGTGACCGTCCCTCCATCTTATGAAGGGAAAAA
Organism: Artocarpus heterophyllus; assembly: GCA_025403435.1. NCBI lineage: Eukaryota > Viridiplantae > Streptophyta > Magnoliopsida > Rosales > Moraceae > Artocarpus > Artocarpus heterophyllus. The sequence continues at coordinate 33,080,204 of CM046334.1, read as the reverse complement.
ACAAATCTCTAAGCATCCCTGTTTTCTTTCCATACCAAAAAAAAAAAGAGATTTCCCTCACCAAATATTAAAGTTGATCTAATCTAGATCTTGCTATCATCTATCAATATTATATTTGACCAATTCTAAACCTAGAGTGCAATTTTGATTTCTAATAGTATCTCAAATCAAAGTTAATAATTATATTTAATTGATTAAGAGCTCAATGAGTTTAAATATTGCTTTTTTTCCTGCTAAAATAAAATATTAATTATTGGAGCTTCGATTGTGTAGGTCCATTAGGTTCTCTTGTTAGCTTCATAATTCTCATGAATAGAAAATTTCTCAGTCATTTTAACCCCATAGACCTATATGAAAGATACTCATGTAGATCACTAGCAGACATGCCCCTACTCATTTTTCAAAATTTGAATGTTTACCCTTATTTTGTACTTTAAAATTTTAGTTAGACCCTTGTTTTTAAAAAAAATTACAACCGTGTCCCCTCCAAACTAATGAAAAATACTATTGTGCCCTCATAAAATAATTAAAGTATATTGTTTCATTCCTATAAAATAATTTAAATATGTTATTGTGCTCTTATTTTATAAGAAAATTATAATTATATCCTACTCAATTATTCAAATATATAATTACATCTTCATTTAATAAAATTCCATTTCTAATTTTTTATATAGTGCCTCCGTTAAAAAAAAATTTATTGACTCCGCCGCTAATGCAAATAATATACTAGGTGTGGAGCCAACTAATAGTATCTAGTACACTAAGTAACGTGATTCTGTGTGGCACTAATATATTTATATTGCCTATTTTTTCAGGATAGTATAATTGTTATATATAAAAAATTTATTCCAGGCATCAATATAACTATTTTGTAGCACTTATTTTTTATAATTGCAAGAATTAATAATTATGATACGCGTGAAAAATAGTTATTTTAATTGTTAAAGTAAATTATAAGGCCTCGATTATTTCTTCTGTGATGTCGGGGTATTGCTTACCTTTGATCTAGCATGAAGGTAGAATGAGGACCACCTGACCTTCTTTTTTGCTCATAAAAAGAAAGTCAATATAAATTTTAATTTTAAAATAATATTTTGGTTGTTTCTGTGCGGCACTAATATATTTATATTACCTATTTTTTCATGATAGTATAATTGTTATATATAAAAAATTTATTCCAGGCATTAATATAACTATTTTGTAGCGCTTATTTTTTATAATTGCTAGAATTAATAATTATAATACGTGTGAAAAATAGTTATTTTAATTGTTAAAGTAAATTATAAGGCCTCGATTATTCCTTATGTGGTGTCGGGGTATTGCTTACCTTTGATCCAGCATGAAGGTAGAATATTAATTTTAACACCTGACCCTCTTTTTTACTCATTAAAAAAAAGTCTAATATAAATTTAATTTTAAAATAATATTTTGGTTGTCAAAATATTAGACTGTGATCGAATAAATTGGACTGCATTGTAAAAAGATGACACATGGCACTACACTTGGGAATGCACCAACATGCCCGGTCCCTTCCATAATGTAAGTATAATTTTTCAATCCCAGTTAAAGACCAACTTGTATAAATATATCCTTCCTTGCTTCTTATGAAGTAAATCTTTTGACCTGAATTCTAATTTTCTTACTTTCTCATCTGTAAAATAAAAAAAAAAAAGTCAAAGTCAGCAAGGGTTGGATAGAGAATTAAAGTGGAGAAAATCTAATCGGTGCTCATACAACTATTGGTTTAAAAGAGAAGAATAGAAAGGAAGATCGAAAAACTAATTCTTTAAAGTTTATAAGATTTGAAAAGCCAATTTTGAGGTGCTAATCTTTTCTTCCTTTTATATAAATCAGCTAATGATTGATATCCTTTTCAATATTTACACATTTATTCAATTGCTTAAGGAGAACAATCTTATTCTCTTTTTAATATTTAATAAACTTAGAAATATGAATTAGTTAAAAAATTATGAATAATAATCTTATCAATGTCATTACCAAAATATCATTTTACTTAATTAAAAAAGATACACTTATAATATGTGAGCTTAAAATATTTAAAATTTGACATTGATTCTCTTTAAATAGGAATCTAGAGCAAGGATTGTAACCTAAAAAGGTTTACATTCTCTTTCCTCCTTTAATATACAAGGTCTATTAAAAATACACAAATAAACACATAATTAAACAAGAAATGAAATCACTTATCTATTTTACTTTTCCTTTTAATGCAAGTAAACTCCTTTTAGTAGCCAAACAAAATTTATAGGCTATATATTAATACCATTACCAACTATCTTTTTTTTTTTTGGTAGTGTTGATCCACACTCCTCGATTTCCAGAGCCTATCATAGGAGGCACAAATCTTTTATATAAAGGGCCTTTCAACTCCCATAGGGTTTATCCGACTAATCTAGAGCCGACTCATAGAGAGATCCAAAAGCGACAAGAGTCTCCCAACACTGACAGCTACGTTTACAACTCTCTAATCACGTTACTATGGGTTTTCTTTCTTTCTTTTTTAAGCCTTCCTCCTTTTTTACTTACCTTATTTTTTATATATCAATTTAATTTTTGCTAATCACGTTATGCTTGGTAGGTAGAGGAAATCTTAGCAGATCTTGATATGCTGTACTTATGGAGAACGTGCAATCAAGCCAAAACTTGATACATCCTGCCCATTAATGTTCAACTCTTGGGATTTACTCTCCATAATATATATATATATATATATATATATATATATATATATATATATATTGCGATATTGAACTGCCTGCCTAAAAAAAAGTTATAAAAGTGATTTTTTTTTTTAAATAGAAGTTTTAGTTGATTAAATCCCCACGAAATTGCCTGTTTTTTGGCATGTTGGTACTAATAGAGACAAACTAATACAAAAATATTGTAATTGGTTTTTTAGGGAAAAAAAAAAAAAAGGAGGCGAAGACCAATGTACCAATTTAATTACTATTACCCTCTCCTTTTTTTCTTTTCCTCCAAACTGGAAATCATTATTTAATATACACTAAAAAAGAAGATCATTATTTAATAGAGTTGAATTATTGTAATTGCAAGTAATTTCACGTCTTATCTTCTAACAAGGTGTAGAGTTTAGAATTTAAATCCACCGTCTTTAAAAAAAGAAAGAGAGTTTTTTTTTTTTTTGAAGGGAAGTTGAATTATTTAAATATGTTGGATTTTACATGTAAATAAGATATATCCCAATGTTGGGTAATAATCGCGCACAAATTAATCGACCTCAGTGACAACCTTTTGGTTATGTAGAAATTAATACCTACATTTGATGGAGGACACTAGAATTCCTCTAAATTACACTTTTTTTTTTAATAATAGATCATTCCTCTTAAATTTGGGTGAGTGGGAAAAATCAACATTGCGTACATAATTTTTTAATATAGGAATTGGCGCTAAAATCATCTGGATACATTGTAAAACAAAATCTTAGAAGCTTCCCATCTACGAAATTCTCTTACCAGAGAAAAACTATAATGTAAAAAAAAAAAAAAAAAAAAAAAAAACCAACAACAACAACTACTATAAAATGTGCAAAATTGTCCTGCTTTTTAATTTTAAAAATGTTCCCCTTATAGTAGGAGATGAGTTAAAACTTCATGGTTTTGAGCTAAAAACTGTAACATGCGAGAGCTTTAAAGGATGTTTGGGAGAGTAGTTTAAACTATCAGTTTGAGAGAATTGTAATATATGAGAGCTTTACACTGTAGCTTTTTAATGTAACATATAAGAGCTTTAGACTGTTAACAGTTCAAACCATTAGTTTGAAGTATTCTTTCAAATACCCTATTACACTGTTTGTAGTTGAAACTATGTGGTTAAAACTACGACCCGAAACACCTTAATGTTATGGCACAATTAATGAAATAGGAATTTGGAAAGAGGTAGATAAGGAGATGAAAGGCAAAGAGGGATAGCGAAAACCACAAGGCAGGAGAAAGGGAAACGATGTGGCCTTAAAAATCAACTACCAATATTTTTTCCTTTTTTTTTTTAACCCTTGACACAATATTTTGAGAACTTTTTTTTTAGATGAACTTCTAATAAGGGATGGCAACAACATGAGACATGGGCTGATATGCTTCCCCACCCCCATACCGTACTCTCCTTTTATCATTCGTATTCGCCTAATTTAAGTCGGACTAGGGAATCTTGGGGAAGCGATTCTCATATATTATCCATTTGCTCAATAAAAAATAATTTTTTGTTATATTATTAAACTTAAGGCAAATTTTATTAGATGTATTGGAAGATTTGTTTATTGTAAAATTTCGCAATATAGTCACTAAGCTCTTATAAAAAATAAAGAGAAAACAAAATTCACACTCTAACAATTTGGAACATAAATTTGTTTAACAAACCAAAACATTAATATACAAAAAAAAGTACATAAAATTGTTATACATCTACATTAAAAGGTTTTTTAAGGGCTATTCAATTATATATATAAATATATGCATCAAAAGTGCATATAACAAGATTGGATCGAATTAAGATCGGGGGAGCTTTCTCTATCCTCATCCTGCAACTATTTGGGGGTTAATTTTAACCTATACACCCACATATAACATCCCAATACCTATTCTAGATTAAGAAGGTGGGTATCTATACATGTAGATAAGAATATCATCCCTACCTTCAAAAACTTACGTAATATATATGTATATATATAAGAACAATAAAATATAAAGCTTTCACGCTGATTTTTTGCACCATATTATTAAAAAAAAAAGATAATAACTTTTGATTTATAAATGATGGCTAGAAAGTTAGCACGATAAATACATTGCTTAATAAGAAAAATACATTTGGATTAAAGCAAATATGAGATATTATGTATCATTCTATAAGCGTAAAAGACAAAAAGGTAAATTTTACTAATCTTCTTTGAAATATGTTGTTTGTGTAAACATGCCTTCTAAAATTTGAAGTGTACATATTGTGTCCTCTAACCCATTATACGTCTTCAAGATTTTTCAAACATGCTATTTTTTTTTAATTCTTTGTGTTGTCACTTGGTTTAAAATTAGGAATAATATTTAGGAGTTGATAAATGCCCTTTGCTCCAAACAGATTAGTTGGGCAACAGATCTCAAATATATTCTCCTTATGGAGTTGTTACTTACAAGGAAGAATATATATATATATATATATATATATATATATATATATATATATATATATTTCTTTCTTTCGATGCAGCTCTTAGGCATGCAAGTTTGGGTTTGTGATTCGGTGCTTCGAGGCTCATGAGAGGACAGAACGGTGCGATCTTGGGTGTTAACTTCATGGAACTTGACTCAATCGTGCAGCTAGAGCTGAGAGGCCTAGTTGGAGGAACAAAAGCCGTAGATCTAGTCTTTGCACATAGCCGGTGGCTGTGATCGTGGGTGCACGTGGACGTTGGTGCAACGGACTTGAGGTTGCATAGAGCAGCAAACGCGGGTGGGCCCTCCCCTGTAGCAGCTTGGCTTTGCAACTGGGCTTCGACGTGGCTCGGCTCCAGCTTTAGGCACATGGGGGTATCGACTCAGGAGTGGCTTCAACTCCGACTCGGCTAAAGTTCTTCAAAATAAAAAGTTATCCAAAACTTTTCAAAATTAATCATTTCACCCCGATTTCTACTTCTTCTTGGTTTTTCTTCTATTTTCGCCTCAATAATAAAATTCCGTGCAATTAAACCAAAAGAAAATAATTATTTTTTAAAATAAAAATTGTTAAAAAATATGTAATAAATACACATAAAACTAAATTAAAGCCAAGAACACACTTAAAAATAAGGATCAAAATAAAAATAAAACTTTGTTAATTAATACTTCTAAAAACTACAAAAAATATAATTAAATAATAAAAACATGAAATTGAACATATTTTTCAAAAATCACACTAAAATGCTAGAAACATGTAGAAATGCTTAATAAGAGGTTTAATAACAAACAAAATGTTAATTCAATTATTTCAAACCCATGAACACATGCATTTTGACTTGTTATCAGCTCTAAACTAGATTATGTACTAATATGCTATCTTAAATGTCATATGTTGTTGATTAGTAAAGACGGTACCACACATAAGTGCCAGGCACTTATGGTTGCTCTACACACCCTTGGTAGTGAAATTCTTAAATTGTTAACTACTTTTTGAGGAACCAAATGCCTAGAACCGTCAAGTATAGATGCATAGGTCATTTAGGAAATAAGTTGTAACTAAGCGTTTTAACTGAAAGACACAGTGGTATGTAAGAAAAAACACTACCAAAAACTTAGTTGGAACTGCAAACGACAATTTGAACCATGGCCGCCAAATGCCCTAATAATTTATTTGTAATGTAATCTAAATTTTATAAATGCTTCGAACCCTAGATATCACATACCATCAACATTGCATATGTTTTTTTTTATTGCTAAAAAGACAAAAAAAAAAAAAAGATGAGAGCAAACATAAGAGATTATGTGCTAGCCTAGTGTCATATGGCTTTTTTACACTTAGCTAGAAGGGTTAAAAAAAGAAGAAGAGGAAAATAGGTGAAGGATCCTTAAATGAGTTTTGATCTCGTACGCCGTTGAATTCAAAAATCACAACCCACATTTGTCTCGCAATTTTTAATGTGGGACCGACAAATAGACGGTTTTAAACATTTGTGATTGCTCGACACATATATAAAGATAAAATTTCTAAACCGTCAAACTCTTTTTCAAGAATTGAAATTGTCAAGTCGAGTCTATACTTGGTATAATCATAATGTCAAATTTGAAATTTTAGAAACGCTCGTAACTCTGGATGTCACCCACCATAAGAAGGGAGATATTTCTTTATTTTTTAGTCTTTTTAAAAAAATAAAAATATAATTGGACCGTTCAGTATTGTTTTCAAAATATATGAAATTATTTTTATTTTAAAAAATGAGAATTTTTTAAAATTATGTTGAGAGTGTTTTTAAAATTTTTACCTTAAAAAAATACGAAAAACATTTCTACAAATTTTGAAAACAGACACAATCGAGGTCAATAATTAAAAAAAAAATGGTTTAGAATTGAAGAAAAGGGAAAAAAAAAATCCTGAATTAAAAGAGGTGGTGGGGACCAGACCAAGGGCCATGGTCCGATCACATAAGAGGAAACAGGATAAGTTAAAAGGATGCGGATGTCAAATGGATATTTCTGGTCATTGTCCCCGCCACGTCATCACAATCGTGCAAAACGCGTTCTCTCTTCCCCGCCGCCGCCACCGGACGTTCATTCTGCGTCGCACCCATGACCTCTTCATCCTTTCTCTTTCTAAAACCCACGTGTCCACGCACATATACACCTATACATTACATACCTATAAATACACCTATATAAAATCTTCCGCGTGGTGCAAGACATTTTCTTTTTTTATTTCTCTGTCTCCAGCTCTGTCCTCATTCCCCCCTCTCCCTCTCTCCCTGGAAGAGGAAGCCACAACAGTCGCCACCTTGTTTCTTTTGTTCCGTTCTTAAGCGCCACCCTTCTCCTCCTTATCCTGTGCACATCTGGATATTCATGGGCGATTGATGAAAGCAAGGCCCATGGTGATTTGGAAACTCAGGAGAAGGAGGCGGCGAATCGGAGAAGGCTAAATCCGTGAAAAAAATTTGTCTCTTTCTTTCTTTTGCTGCTCCGATGGAGGTCTTGGTGGGTCCCAACTTCGGCATCGACGTCTCCTCGTCTTCGGCGTACGTTAGGGACTTGGCGCAGGATAACCACGCCGCCGTGGCCTCCTGCCTCGGCGTCGGCTCGGATTCGCGGATCTGCGCTCCGGAGAAGGCTCCGGTGGATGATGCCCTCTCTGATAGTTCGTCGTCGATCGGAGTTCCGGACGCCAGCGACGATGAAGAAGAGGAAGACGACACGCCGTCTAACGGCGGCGCCGACGAGGCACAGAGCAAGTTTCGTGGTCGGTCGTTCGGTTCTTTGGCTTCATTGGAGGAGTCTCTTCCGATCAAGTAACATTTTTTTGTCTTTCCTTTTTTTCCCAAAAATTAATTATTTTATTTGCTTGTTGAGTTAAAATAAAAATTGGATTTGGTAGATTTATGTGCGTATAAGTTGTTAATAATGTTGTTGGAATAGAGATCTAAGACCGAAATTGTCTTTTTTCAAAAAAAAAAATGGAATATTAATTTGTTAATTTCCTGTCATTAAGGTTTAATTGGGTTTTTTTTTTTTTTTTTTTAATTATGCAGGAGGGGATTATCCAATCACTTTTCTGGAAAATCAAAGTCGTTTGCAAATCTGTCTGATATCAGCACAATTAAGGATCTTGAGAAGAGAGACAACCCATTGAACAAAAGGAGGAAGATTTTGATTGCTTCAAAGTGGTCAAAGAAGTCGTTTTACACTTGGGCAAACCCAAAATCCATCCCCCTTTTGACCCTCAATGAGGATGAAGAAAACCAAGCTGAACAAGAGGAACATGAGAAAAGCCAAGAAGAAGAAGAAGAAGGAGAAGAAAATAATGATGTTGATGGTGATGGTGATAGTGATGGTGAATTATGTCGTTTGGGTTTGGCAAAGTTTCATGATAAGACGCTAACGGGCTTCAAGACAAGGAGTTGCTTCTCACTGGCAGATCTGCAAGAGCATGCACTTATAGATCAAGAAGAGGATCATCAAAACTAGAACAGCTTTTGGGCCCCCTTTTTTTCTATCAATTTTAATCTTACTTTTTTTTTTCCTTGGTGGGTTTTGTGTATTTAATGGGCATTTTAAAAAATGACTTTAAAAAAAAAGTTATTTTGGACAAATGATTTTTTTTTTTTTTTTTTTTGTAGTTTTTTGACATAAAAAACATGTTTTAACATGAAAACGGCTTTAGTTTTTTTTTTTTTTTTCTTTTTACTCTGTTGAGGTTCTTCTTCTTGTTACAGTTACTTTCGTCTTTTTTTTAAAAAAAATTAAGACAGTTTACTTGTTTAAAAAAGTGTGTTTTTTTATGCAAAAAAAAAGAGAAGTCATTTCCTTAATTAAGGATTTTTTTTGCCCTTTTTTCAAATTCTTCCGTTTTCAATGCCCACCAAAAAAGAGAAAAATATTGGGCAAGTTTTAAGAAGACTAAAATTATAAAACCAAAAGAAATATATAGAGAATTCTCGGGGAGAAAAAATTGGGAGATTCTTTTCTTTCATAAAGAAAGAGAGGTGTATTATAAATAAGTAAAAGAGTGGTCTGTATAAGAAAATTTACAATATTATTTACAGTTATTATTTATTTATGACATTATCGTTTACATCATTAATTATTACTATTTATTTAGGAATTTTATTTTCATAAAGTTTATTGGTGAACAATCATCTTTTTTTGATAAATTTCTAACATATTTTTCTTGAACAAGTTTATAACACTTTCCCGTAGATGTCCACTATTTATGATGTCTCATCAAAAAAACCTTTGTTATGAAAAACCTAGTGGGACAAACTATAGCAAAAGGAAAAAGAGTATATCAATCTCGTATATGTTTTTCATGTTGCCTCATTAAAAACTTACTAGGAAAACCTTGTAGGACAAAACCACATCAAGGGAAAAAGAGTATAATAGGTGTAAACTCATCCTTAAGTTGAAATTAGTCATTCTTTACGAATCTCTCAAATGACGCATCTCAATATTGTGTACATGTCGTCTAAAAGTTGACGTGGAAAGTGTCTTCGTGAAAGGATTTGCAACATTGTCACTTGAACAAATGTATTGAACATTAATGTCTTTTTTATTTTCAAGCTTTTGGGTAAATGAAAAGAATTTTAGAAGTATGTGTTTCGTTTTGCCACTCTTGATGTATCCTTCATTTATTTAAGTGACACATGTGTTGTTGTCTTCAAACAATACTATTAGATCATTATTGAGTGGTAATCCATATGTAGTATCGATGTATTGAGTCATGGACCTCGACCAGACATATTCTCGATTCTCTTCATGGAGTGCGATAACTTCAACATGATTTGATGAAATAGCAACTAGTGTTTGCGTTTGTGAACGCCAAGAAATCGTAGTACCTTTACTTGTGAATACATATTCAGTCTGAGATCTAGCTTTATGTGAATCTGACAAATAATCTGCATCTACATAACCAATTAGTCCTTGTTTTGATCCTTTGAGATAAAATAAACCTAAGTCAATTTTTTCTCAAAGATAATGAAATATGTACTTAATTCCATTCCAACGTCTTCATGTAGGACTTGAGCTAAATCTTGCTAATAAGTTAACAGTGAAAGCAATATCTAGTCTTGTACAATTAACAAGATATATAAGAGCTTGAATTACACTTAGGTATGGCACTTTAGGGCCAACAACCTCTTCATTGCCATTACACTGACAAAATAGATCCGTTTCCACTTTAAGTGATCTATTTACGATAAGGGTACTTAAAGAATTTGCTTTGTTCATATTAAAGTATTTTATGTCACAACCTGTCATTTTCGGGCTGTGATAAATCTTTTTCTTACTTACGTATAGACAAAAACTTAGGATTTTTTTTTAAATATATAATATTCATGCAAATTTTAGCAACTCTCAAAATGCAAACATATACATATATTTACACAAACACACTTTTTCTTTTGCAATACTGATTGCCAAATGCTCTCAAGAGAGGTTTTGTCTTACTTAACTACATCTCAGCTTTTATATAACACGTTTTAAAATAACTTAAAATATACTACAACGAAAACATTATTGTGGCGGCATCCATACCCATTCTGCACACTACTCATATCCTTCTACCAACTCATCAACGAATTTATTCCAACCTTTTAGTAGGAATACTTACAGCATGAAATACTAAATAAGCTTACGCCCAGTAAGTCCCAATATAGCCCACATGCACATTCAATAAAATGCATGATTCAGTTATGCTTTTTTATGAACATTCTTTATCTTTTCCATGTCTTATCTTTAACTAGGGCCCAAGTGTTCGTACCATTGCGCACATAGGTGTACGTGACACCGAGACCATACTCAATCCTTAAATTCCTCTTGAGTCAAGAGGCGGTACGACACTCTTCTTAATTTTGGTAATATATTTACCAGTCTAATTATTATGGTTATCATACCATGCATGAAGTTATAATCACATGTTATACACAAAACATAAATAATCTTGTACGGTATGGCACACATAGGTACATACTTTATATATTCACAAATACACAGTAATATACACAGAGGTATTTATGTTGTATACTAAGAAGTACACACTAATACACTTATAGGTACTTATATTATAGCATACACACAGCTATACACCTTGATATATACACAGGTATACGTATATATATATCATATTCTACACCTACAATTCCACATTGTAGGTAGGATGAGTACTTACTTGGTTTGGGTGCTGCATAAGTCAACCTCAGTTCCCTCTTTCCTAGACTTCTAGGATCCTATTGACCAATTACAAAGCTATTAGCTAAATTTTTACTACTTCTTCTATGTATCATTACAAAATGATCGTTAATTAATAATCGAGTTGCATAACTGTATACAACTCTGATAATCTCGGTTTTCTTACTCCTATCTTATTCTACCCTATCGCCTCTTAACGAAGGGCAAAAATCTTTCTAATCATCCTTTTTTCCTCTTTGGAACATTTTGGAGCGATTCGGGTTACTCGTACAAAAATGACAATTTTGCCTTCGGTAGGCCTCCTAAATTTTTCAAGCTCGATTTTGCTATTCTATCGAAAATAGCTGCGTATCGATCTTAGAATAATACCCTGGGGTGTCAGGCCTCCTTATTTTACATCTATAGCCCATTTTAATAAAACTTTGCAGTTTTGTCCCTTTAAAATTTTTGACAATTTTAGCCCCAAGACTAAAATCAATCTTTTTAAACCATAATTTTCTATTTTTCATGAGGATCATTTTTGCTCAAAATACCATATCTAAAATCCTTTTGCAAAATAACATTTTTGCTGTTTTAAATTTTTTTTCAATTTTGATAAATTCTTGTAAAATTAATATCTCACAAACGAATGTGATTTTTGACGAACTGTCCACTATGTCTAATAGTTTCGTCGAGATCTACAACTTTTGTGTTTTAACTTTTTCAAAATTCTCACTGTATAGGGGTTTTTTGGGCATTTTTCAAATCTATCGAGAAAAAACTTTTTCTTGCAATTTAGTCATTGGGTCATTTTTGTAAAAATCCATTTTAAACAGCCTCTCCACCCCTGTGAAGGTAGTTCCAACCTTTCTCTAAACTATTTTCATGCCAAATCACCATTTTTGCAAAACTAACATTAAAATTACAAAAATAACCTATTTTGCATAAACTAACACTTTGCATCCAACCATTGATTTCCACAATACCAACATGCCATAAATCATATACCCATGGAATTCAATCAAAAATTTGCTTGTATACCCACATGCTTTTTGAAATAACAAAAATCAAAACAAAAACCACTAAACTTAAAATTTAAAGAATCAAAACCTACCCAAATGAAAACTTTGTGCTTCTAGCCTTCCAATGGCTCCTTTGAAGCTTTTTTCTAGGCATTTTTCATGCAAAAATACCTTGAATCAAATTTCCCCCTTAACCCTGTTGGAAACACAGTGTGCAGCAGAATTTTTTAAAAATTTTATCAGAGTAATTTTCAAAACACAAGTTTGACATGTTATATGTATAAATTAAACAGATCTTACTAACCTCTATGTGCCGAATAACCTCCGCAACCTGTGTAGAGAAGTAACGTTCCAGAAGAGCCTCAACCAACTGGTCTTCTTTGTTATTCCATATCTACAACTGGAGTGAGTGTGGGCTCACACGTACAGCTTTTCCACCGGTGACTCTCCTTCCAACCAAAAGAGAGAACCCAAAGCTAGTGTTCGTGATTTGTGAACAAAAGCTCTCAAGGAGTTTTTAGATGCTCACTAGAAGAGTATCACTCTTAATCTCTCAATTGATCTGAGTAAATCATAAGACTCACTCTCTTTTTATAGCCATTGGTCCTAGGGTCAGTCTTTATCAGATTAGGTCTCAAAAACTCGAAACAGAATCAAGTTTGGATCAATATCTGATAAGATCCGCGTGAAAATGCGTAATTTTATCTCTCGCTGATCGGCAGGCCGAACAGGCCCATTCGGCAGGCCGACCACGTCATTCGGCAGGCCGAACTCCCGAGAAAAAATCTCCGCGAATCTTTTATTTTTCACTCGAGATTCTAAAGGATAAAGTCTCAATTTTGATTCAAGTAACCCAATAGAGAAGATATCTGATCAAAACAAACTTTATCAAGATAATCTCTAAGAAAATAAATCAATTCACAATAATTTTACAAGTTTATCTTGATCTAATTTATCCAAAATTAAATCAACCGATAAACAGACAAGAATTATCTGATCCAATAATTCAACAAGTTTATCTAAAATTAATTTTATTACAAAATTAATTCAACTAATAAACATACATGAATTATTTGATTCTTATAAATTTTAAACCAATCCGATAAATCCGACATAAGTCACCAATTATTGAAAAAGCACGTCGTGTCGTTACAGGATTTTGTGAGCTAGCAAAGGGGACCAAAATGGACCTATAAAGTTCAAGCTCATGATAATTATGAAACCCAATATCCCAGATATACATTTCACAATTATCAACTCCAACGCTACTCCACTAAAAGCTTGGAGCTGCACTCTCGAACTTTATAGAATTACGAAGCTCGTGTAGCTAAGTCTCCATGACATATCAAAGTGTATCGTATCCCCATATGATAATCCACAATCGGCTTAGGGACAAGTTTTGTCTTACCTTCTCGATTATTTTTATCTTATGTTCCATTGTCTCACCATTAGAAAACTTACCATCCAAAGATAGTATACCATTCGGTTACACCTATGTATCCAAATGGTTGAGCGCTCCAGTTTTCCAATTACAGGACAACGCATATAAGAGGATATCATTATTCCTAAAGAGGAGCTATGGATTCCATATCTATGAATAACAAGTTTACGCCATCAAGAGTCATCCCTCCAACGTACCGGCATGCGTACCACTATTGAGATGTGGGAGTCAGCCATTAGCACATCAAAAAACACAAGTCGAGACAACGGGTCCACTATTCATCTCAGGATTAAGATACAATACAAGTGATTGTCTAAAGTGAATCGATTTGCCAAGACAAAATTATTAATCCAAATCAATTCACTTTATGTCCCGATCCAACACATTGTCACCTATGACAAAGCGTCAATGTTTCTATTCACGGAGTCCAACTCCGATGGTCAAGACAAACCATCTCCCAAAAGGGATATATACAACATAACAATCTTTACATGAGTAAAGCATCTAACTTTATTCCTTCGATTGCGGATCATATGTTTTAGATCGTCACCTTAAGAATCGTGTCTTTCGCACAATCATTCCATCATATGCACAATTCTTAAGGTTTAGACTGACAGTCTCAGACTACTGTTTGCTTATCATATATTCAACAAACATGAACATAAAGAGGACAAGATTTGGTATATATAAATGAATAAATTCTTTATTGATAAAAATGTCTCCAAAAACGTATTATATTTTTACTCCTTAGGGTATACATGTCTAACAAACCCAAGAAAAGCCCTAAGAAAACTTGAAAAAAAGTTTAGGTTTTTACCTCAAATTTGCTAAAATCCTTTGAACTTTGCTTCTTGAACTTAATTGGAGTCAATTTTGTAAAGATTCTTCAATGGTTGTCGTGGGTTGAAGGAAGAAGAAGTGAAAATTTTTTTGGCTTGCTTGAATTTATTTCATGCTTATGTCATTAAGGTGACTCACCAAGTAATCCATTGGTTTACTAAGGTGGCTTGGTGTGATTGGGCCACCTTTCATGGCATGGTGGCCCAATGAAATTCTAATGGGTGTCCACTTAGTGGGCCCAAAAAATTTACACTGTATAATTTTTCACGACATAGTATTTTTCTTATATTGTCGTGATAAAATCAGTGCAAAACATATTCTTAAACTGTATAAAATATTTTACTTGCCTTTGGTGTATTTTTGGAGGCCAAACATAACATTTCTTATATCTGTGTTTTCACTTAGCAGTATACTTATACCGCATTAGGTCCCTTTTTACACTGGTTTAGGGTTTTGGTGGACTCTCTATCTCATTTATACCTTAATTACCCATCCAGTTATATCACAATTCTACAATTGTTTGTGATATAAAAATTTATTTTATGGATATTATTTACAAATTTTTGAGTATTTAGGCATACAAAATCTATATTAACAATACCCAATATTGCATCATGTTCATAGAAGAATTTCTAATTAATACTGCTTATTCATACATTATCACAATTTTTACAAAAAATATAATTTTAAGGGTAAATTCATTAATTAAATCCAATTAAATATTAGATTCTATTAATGAATTTCTCTAATTATTACATTTGAAGACATTTTCGACATAATTTGATTGATGCAAAAGTATTCCACTTTGTAAATGCTAAATCTATAAACCAAGACAATACTTGGTTTTCTAAATGTCTTTCATTTCAAATTCCTCTTTTAAGTATGTCACTGTTTCAAGAATTTTTTTATAAGTTCCAATGACGTTTAAACCACCAACGCAGACAACAATAATTACATATCCAGATGTTGTTTTCTTAATAAAAACACATGGGCATGTAGGATTATTTTCATATCCTTTATTTAATAAATATTCATTTAAACGATTATACCACATGCGTTTAGATTGCTTCAACCCATACAACGATTATACAATGATGTTTAAACCACCAACATAGATAACAATAATTATATATTCAGATGCTGTTTTCTTAATAATAACACATGGGCATGTAGGATTATTTTCATATCCTTTATTTAATAAATATTCATTTAAACGATTATACCACATGTGTTCGGATTGCTTTAACCTATACAACGATCTTTGTAACTTGATCAAATACATTTCTTTGGGTTTTAAACTTGATGCTTTAAGCATTTTAAATCCTTCATAGATTTTCATATAAATATCACTATCAAGTGATCCATACAAGTAAGTTATAACAACATCCATAAGACATATTTTTAAATTTTTAGAAACTGCTAGGCTGATTAAATATCTAAATGTAATTGCAATCATTATTGGAGAATACGTCTCTTCATAATCGATTCCAGGTTTTTGCGAAAAACCTTATGCAATAAGTCAAGCTTTGTACCTCACAATCTCGTTTTTCTCATTGTGCTTCTGCACAAAAACCAATTTATATCCTACAGGTCTCACAGATTCAGGTGTAAGAATAATAGGTCCAAAAACTTTACGCTTGTTAAGAGAATTTAATTCAGCTTGCATATTGTCTTTCCATTTAGCCCAATCGTGACTATTTTTACACCCCGTAACTGATCTTAGTTTAGGATCCACTCTTTCAATGACACGTGCCATTGAGTAAGAAAATATTTCATCAACGTCCTCCATTTTATTCCAATTCCACAATCCTCCTGTATTTACACAATCAATAGAGATATCATGACTTTCTAAACCTTCCAAGTTTTAGTCAACATTAAAAGTCTTGATTTATCTCATTTTGTGTTTCTTCTGGAACACATTCCTCCATATTGAGGACATCATGCTTTTTAGCGCCTTTCCTCTTCTGAGGGATTTTATCTTTGGAACCGATTGGCCTACCACGCTTCAGGCGTGCCGTAGATTCATGAATGACTGTATTTTTTATTTGTCCTTTTAGAACTTCAATTCTAGCAGGAGCATTAACAATTGGTATATGTGATTTAGTTACGTCTGTGAATGCATCTGGTGTTTGATTTGCTATACTTTGTAAGTGCACAATCTTTTGCACTTCTAACTCACACTATTTTGTGTAAGATCAAGATGCAATAGAGAAGGTTCATACTATGTATTCTCTTTTTTTAGATGTTTCTTATCTCCCCCTAATGTCAGGAAAACTACCTCATTAAAATAACAATCGGCAAAACATGCTGTAAAAACATCTCTAGTTTGAGGCTTAAGATATCTGATGATAGAAGGGGCTTCGTAGTCAACATATATTCCCAGTCTTCTCTAGGGACCCATCTTTGTGCATTGTGGTGGAGCAATTGCTACATATACCATGCAACAAAAAATCCTTAGATGAGAAATATTTAGTTTTTGATCAAATGCTAGTTGTAACAAGAAGTATTTACGATAAGCACTTGGCCTAATGCAAATTAATGTCGTAGCATGTGAAATTGTATGACCCCATACAGAAATTGGAAGCCTTGTTCTCCTTATTAAAAGTCTAGCAATAAGCTAAAGGCGTTTAATCAATGATTTAGCTAGACCATTTTATGTATGTACATGAGCAACAAGATGCTCAACAATAATCCTAATTGACATACAATATTCATTCAAAGCTTGAGATGTAAATTCACTAGCATGATCAAGTCTAGTTTTGTTCATTGTATAATCAAGAAATTATGCTCGTAAACTGATTATTTGAGCTAGAAATCTTGTAAATGCCACATTGTGGATTGATAATAAACAAATGTGTGACCATCTGCTAGAAGTATCTATCAATACCATAAAATATCAAAATAGTCCACATGATGGGTGAATAGGCCCACATATATCACCTTGAATACGTTAAAGAAACGTAAGTGATTCACTATTAATTTTAATAGGTGATAGTTTCAAAATCAGCTTTCCAAGAGAATAAGCTGCAGATGAAGTTTTATTTATTTGAAGGAACTTCTGACCCTTCAATGGATGTCCATGTGAGTTTTCAATAATTCTTCCTATCATTGATAAGCCAGAATGACCCAATCAGTCATGCTATAAGTTTAAGGGATTACAAAATATGTCAAAAAACAAATAATATCTTACAAAAGCATTAGTTAGGACAATAAACCTAATAGTGATATCTAGCAGAGTTATAATCACTGACTTTTTAAATCAATTTTATAGCTAAAGCTTTTGCTATTATTTAGATTATCTTTAATGCAATGCAAATGTCACAATGCTATATTTATCATCAAAAAGTGTAAAAATTTTGATGTGTTATTTTATTTTATGCTTCAATTCATTTGTCATAATTACTAAATATTGAAACTTGTAAGAGTAAACTTTTAGTACCAAAATAATTAAGAGTAGGTCTATGGTTGAGTGTAATTTTTTTCTCCACCTAAAGGCTAAAATTCAATCTTAGTGAAGGCGTATCTAGACTCTTCCACACCCAATTATAATCCTAATACAATTAAAAATTAATAAAAAAACCATTAATTATTTCAAAAATTGAAAAATAATTAATAAAAAAATAAAAAAGAAGCCCACAACCCATCGTAGGCCTAGCCACCAACGAGGCTAGATCCACCATCGAAAACTCCCTTTTATCAGTCTTAAGCACAGAAAGAATTTTTTTTATTATTGTTATTTGATAATCTATTCTCGAATTGACGAAAACAAAGAGTACAAAATTGAGTAGAGCTTGCCCGGGATGAAATTCAACGAAGATCCAAAAATGGCAAGATTGGAACTAGCAAAATCTCTTGAGCCAATGAACTTCACAAAACTTGAATCGGATTATGCAAATTATTAAATCGATGGAAACAAACCCTAGAAGAGAAAGAGAAAGAGAAAGAGGAAATTTTAGCTTCTAGGGTTTTTAATAGTGATTGAAAAAGAACACGAAAATTGAAGAATGAAAACAAAAACTTAAATTGAATTGAATTTGAAAATCCCAAAATTAAACTAAAAAAGGGGAAAAACTAGATTAGAACAAAACAATTCCCTATGTATTACATTTTAATCACGTTATATTCAAGAATTCATATATTATCAATAACTAAATGAAAATCAAGATAATTACAGTCCAAAATAAAAAATGTGAAAATCAAAATGCGATTATGAAATAAACTATATGAACAAGAATGATTGCTTCTCTCTAGTGGTGAGCCACGATTTCCATCACAACGGCACAGATGGGTTGCCACGTGGTGGATCGTGGTGAGAGTGGAGTGCAATAGCTGTTGAGGATGAGAAGGTAGAGACCGCCGTACTCAGAGGAAGTCGTAAATCGACGAAGAAGAAGGAGAAGTAGATGGCCGCACTCGGCAGTGGTAGAACTTGACGGAGAAGAAAACAAAGGAAGGAAAACGAGAGAAGAATAAGTCACGAGGAGGTAGAGATCTGAGTGGTTTTTTTGGGAAGGAAAGAAGAAGTCACAAAGAGGCAAAGGAGAGAAAACGAGAGATTTTTTTTGGAAAGGAGATGAAACTAGGATTAGGGTTTAAATTTTGTATTGGCTACATACGGTAGTAGGGTTCATCGTAATTTTACTACTTGTAACACCCCTATGTGGGGGTTAACAGTTTTAAATAAATAAAAAAAATTTTAAATTTTATATTATTTAAATCAATTAAACAATGCCCATGGGTCTTTAAACAACAAGAAAAATAAAAATAAACGTTTTAAATACAAACCACAGTTTTTAGTGTAGCACCAAATATATATAATTACAGTCATCATCACCATAGTACAATTCCCAAATAACTTAACACAGCCATAAAAAAAAATAATACAACTCTTACATGTTGTAGATAAGTTGTAATTAAACAGGGTCTTCTAACACGAAAACAGCAGGATTGTTTTCGCTTATTCCTCTTCAAATATGTTGCACTGAGTTCCACCTGAGATATGAAGATATGATAGGGATGAGCATCGACATGCCCAGTAGGAAAATCATGACTCACCTTATGGTTTATCCATTACCACATTAAAAACTGCATGGTTAGTAGGTTACATCATATTCCAGATTATGAGGTTTATTATGATCACATCTTATGGATACCGTAGTTAATCATTACCAAGTGTCATAATTACACATTTATACAAATATTACCAATCATCATTGTTCCTAGGTATCCATGTTAAATTGAGTATCACTCAACTCATCGAAACGCAAATGGGCGCACTTGATCACCCTATAAACATTCCAAGGGTGTTCCGGTGAGGGGACATCAAGCCCCGAGTCCTCACCAAATCAATTCCTGTACAGTGTGTTCTGGGACTTTCAACCCAAGGAAGCGTCATCACCTTCCCCCTATTTTACCTTTTTGGGTATTTATGCCCAAGGACGTAACCGCCGCCCTCTTCATGTCTCACCATTTCTCTATATTAAATCATTATTAATAGAGTCAGTTTTCCTAACCATGCTTCTCAATTTATAACATGTGTCAATTCATTATGTTCCTCGCCGTACAATACAAGACGAGTCCATGTCATAGTTTCATATGTGATACTCATATAATATCAGTTCAACATAGATATATATATATTGCGGCAAAACAATCAATTTTAATTCTATAAAAACCTCACAAAAATGAGTAATAGAATCCCTACCTTTCAAGCTTATCAACAATCTTTTAATCCTGGAATCAATTAACGTTAGCTCCACACATCCTTGACCCTAAGGCATGCATAAGGACAATTAAAACTAAAGCACAACGTATAATCACATTCATAAGTGAGTTATGTGTAAACCCGTCTACTAGTGCCATTAAAGTATTTTTATGCATTAAACATGGAGAAAATGCATACTAAAAACTAAGTTTAGATTAAAGAAAACCTACCTCAAAACTTCTTTGAAAAGCACCAAAGTTTGGGTTATCAATCAAGCTTGAATTAACTTTAAAACCGCCTCGATCATCGTTGGGAATTATAATTGTCTTGGCCACAAAGAGAGCTTTGTGCTCTATGTCTTTAGTTAGAAATTTGAAGTGAGAAGGGAGAGAATGAGAACTAGAGAAGAAGGTGGTGATAGTTAAATAAAAAGATATCAAAATGCTTAAGAGGAATGAGATGTTTACGGGAAAAAGTTGTAAGAAGAAACAAAAGAGTCTTAAAGGAAAATATCATCTTGTCTCCCATGAAGACTTTTAGCAAATAATGCCAACATAATTGAGGGGATAATTGGAGTGAATTATAGAAGAAGATAAGGAAATAATTAATTAGGTGGTTGAGAAATATCTCCATGTCTTCTATGAATTGACGGAAAATAATTCAATGTCCCCTTCGGATACCTTTAGCAAAATGAGAAGAAGTCTATATAATTGAGCAATAATTTAGGGAGACAAGATTGGTAGAAGTAAGTGTTGGTAAGTTTTGAATGTTTCTTAGGAAGACTTGGTAAGAAAATACTAAAATGGTATTTTTTTTTAAATGATCATAAACAACTTAGTAATTTTAAATAGTCACATTTTATTTATTAAATTTTACAAAATTATGCCCGTTAAAAATACGGGTGTTACAGCTCTCCCCTCCTATAAAAATTTCGTCCTCGCAATTTCGTACACTGATTACAATGTTAAAACAAATGTGGGTACTTTTCTCTCATTTCAGATTCAAGTTCCCATGTGGCTTCCTCCACATCATGGTGTTGCCACATCACTTTCACCAGAGGAATTCCACGACGACGTAATAATTTGATTTCATGATCCAGTATTTGAACTGGAATTTCTTCATAATTCGTATCTCCTTGAATTGGCACATCTGTCCACATGATCACATGTGAAGGGTCGGGTTCATACTTTCTCAACATCGATACATGAAACACATTATGTACATGAGACAATTGTGGTGGTAGGTCTAAACGGTATGCCAACGTTCCAATGCGTTCCACAATCTCAAACGGTCCTGTATACCTTGGTGCTAACTTTCCTTTAACACCAAATCGAGATACACCTCGTTTTGGTTTCACTTTTAAGAACACAAAGTCTCCGATCATGAACTCTAAAGGTCGCCTCCTCTTATCTGCATAACTCTTTTGTCGACTTTGAGCTGTCTGAAGACGTTCGCGAATAATCTGGATCTTGTCCGTTGTTTCTCTGATAAACTGAGGCCCAAGTTCAAGACGCTCTTCCTTTTCAGCCCAACACAATGGAGATCTACAAGGTCTACCATATAAGGCCTCATATGGAGCCATTCTAATACTTGCTTGGTAACTGTTGTTATATGCGAATTCAACATATGGCAGCTGTGCAGCCCAATTTGTTCCAAAGTCCAGCACACAAGCCCGAAGCATATCCTCGAGAATCTGAATGACACGTTCAGATTGTCCATCTGTTTGAGGATGAAAAGCTGTACTAAAATTCAATTGAGTTCCCAAGGCCCTCTGCAATCCTCTCCAAAATTTCGACGTGAAATGTGTATCTCTATCGGAAACTATTGACATTGGCACTCCATGCAATGTCACTACCTTTTCCACGTACAATTGACATAATTTTGAGACACTATAATTAGTTCTGATTGGGATGAAGTGGGCTGTCTTAGTTAAACGATCTACAATTACCCAAACGGCGTCATGCCCTATTTGAGTCTTAGGAAATCCAGTAACAAAGTCCATTGTCACATGATCCCACTTCCATTATGGAATAGGTAAGCTCCTCAACTCGCCTCCAGGCTTTTGATGTTCCGCTTTAACCTGTTGGCACGTCATGCACTTAGAGACAAAGGTTGCTACATCTCGTTTCATTCCTCGCCACCAGTATTGTCGTTTTAGATCCATATACATTTTTGTGCTTCCAGGATGAATAGCAAACTTTGAACGGTGAGCCTCATCTAGCACCGCATGCCTGAGATATGGATCCTCTGGAACAACTAATCTTCCTTTGTAAAGTAAAAATCCTTCTGGCTCAATCTGCCATCCATCCAGTTGTTCTCCATTTTGTATTTGTTTCCAAACCCTACGTAATCCTTCATCGTGCCATTGTCCTTGTTTTACTTTCTGAATTAACGTAGGAGTTGCTATCACATTGAATAAGAAAGCTCTCTCGTTATCTTCATAATATTGCAAGTTGAAGTCGGCGATGGTGACTCGTCTCCAATCTTCCAATGCTAAACTGGCTATACGTCCGTTGTTCTTACGACTTAGAGCATCTGCCACGGCATTTGCTTTTCCAGGATGATATTGGATACTAAAGTCATAGTCCACCATGTACTCAGTCCATCTTCGTTGCCTTAGATTGAGATCCTTTTGAGTAAACAAATATTTCAGACTTTGATGATCTGAATATAGCTCGAACTTTGCACCATATAGATAACATCTCCAAATTTTGAGTGCGAAAACCACAGCAGCTAACTCAAGATCATGTGTGGGGTAGTTCCTCTCATGGGGTTTCAACTGGCGTGAGGCGTAGGCAACTACTCGTCCATGCTGCATTAACACACAACCCAAACCGTTTCCTGAGGCATCAGTGTATACTGTGTAAGGCTCCTCGTTGTTAGGTATGATCAGCACAGGTGCACTAGTGAGTCTTCGTTTCAGTTCCTCAAATGCTTCTTCACATTTATCATCCCACACGAACTTGACATTCTTCCTTGTGAGTTTTGTTAATGGAGAAGCAATCTTTGAAAAATTCTCTACGAAGCGTCGATAGTATCCAGCTAGTCCGAGGAAACTTCGAATCTCTGACACGTTCTTTGGTCGTTCCCAATTTAGCACTGCTTCAATTTTGGAGGGGTCCACTGAGATGCCTTCTTCAGAGACAACGTGTCCAAGGAACTTGACCTTCGTCATCCAGAAATCACATTTTTCTCTTTTTGCATAAAGACCATGTTCTCTCAACGTTTGTAGAGCGATCCTCAAATGCTCAGCATGTTCTTCTTCGTTTTTAGAATAGATCAAGATATCATCTATGAAAACAATGATAAATTGATCTAAGTACGGTCGAAAGACACGGTTCATCAAGTCCATGAAAGCCGCTGGTGCATTAGTCAACCCGAAAGGCATGACAAGAAACTCAAAATGACCGTAGCGAGTCCGAAAAGCTGTCTTTGGAATGTCCTCTTCTCTTATCTTCAGTTGGTGATATCCGGATCGTAAGTCAATCTTTGAGAAATAGCAAGATCCTCCTAACTGATCGAACAACTCATCAATTCGGGGTAGAGGGTACTTGTTCTTGATAGTCAATCGATTAAGCTGGCGATAATCGACACAGAGCCTCAACGATCCGTCATGTTTCTTCACAAAAAGTACTGGAGCTCCCCAAGGTGATGTACTTGGTCGAATAAATCCTTTTTCCAGTAATTCGTCCAACTGCTTCCTCAATTCCACTTTCTCAGCAGGTGCCATTCGATACGGGGCAATAGAAACAGGCGCTGCTCCTTGAGTTAAGTCGATGACAAACTCAATTTCTCTATCAAGCGGAAGTCCGGGCAATTCATCTGGAAAAACATCTGAAAATTCGTCCACCACAGGAGTGTGAGAGGATAGGTCACTCTTCTTTAGTTCTCCATCTGAAGCAAAGATCGTCCCAAGATTGGTGAAATTCCTTCGTCCTCCAATACAAGCCTTTAGCACCGGGGCTGGCGTCACTGTTCCTGTTTTTGCTTGAAATTCGATGACTTGTCCATTCTTGGTGAATAAAGAGACACGTTTCCTATGACAATCTACTATTGTCTGGTATTTAGTTAGCCAATCCATTCCTAAGATTACATCAAACTCTGTCATAGTTATTACATATAGGTCAGCCGATAGTTTATGTTCTCCTATAACAATACACACTGATTTACAAATTATGGATACTTCAGCTATCCCGCCCATTGGTGTACTAAGGGTTAATGATGAACTACATGTCTCAGTTTCTAATTGTAGTACGGAAGCAAATAACATAGATATAAATGAATGAGTGGCACCAGTGTCAAATAATACATGAGCCCAAGAATGAGACACGTGAATCATACCGTCTACAACTGAGTGATCAGCCTGTTTTCCTTGTCCAGTTGTAGCCGTAATTGCATAAGCTTGTGCTGGTGCTTTTCCTTTATCACTTTTTCCTCGGTTTCCTTGGCTACTACTAGCCTTATTATTATTTCTCCCAGAAAAATATGGCCTTTGATTCACTGAGCCTTGTGGAGTCGGTTGGAAGTTCTGATTAGCATAAAAATTGGAACCCTGTGGCCGCTGTTGATAGTTGTACTGAGGCTGGAACCCTCGAGGTTGAGTTACTGAGACTTGGGAAGCTGGAGTGTTTTGCTGAGGCGCTCCACGATTTTGACTCCCTCCCCAAACAGTGGAGCCAAAATGACTTCCTTGTGGCCTTGGTGCAAAGGATGATTGTGTAGGGCGGTTAGGGCAATTTCTCCTCAGATGTCCCACTTGTCCACAGTTATGACAAGCATACGGTTGGAAACGACCACTGCCAGAAGATCCACCACCAATAGTCACTCCACTATGCTGAATGACTTGCCCTTGTGACTTCTCTTTCTTACTTATTTTCCTTTGACGCCCACCAGAACCCTTATACTCTCCATAGGAGTTATTTAGTTCTGTCTCTGCCCGCTGTGCCGCAGCTACAAGATCAAGAAAATCTGTTGATGGAACAGCAGCTATCATTTGTCTGATTTTCGGCCTCAGGTTATTTCTAAATTTTTCGCATCTCGCCATTGGATCCGATACAGCCCCAGGATTGTAGCGAGACAATTCTATAAATCGAGCATGGTATTCAGCAACTGTTGTATCTCCCTGCACCAGGTTTTCAAATTCTCGCATCATTGCTTGCCTATGGCTCTGAGGAATATAGGTGTTGCGAAAAATGGTTTCGAACTGCTCCCATGTAAGATTCGGCACATCATAGTCGTCTTTCTGAAGATCCCACCATTCTTCGGCTTTACCCTCAAATATATATGTTGAAAAGCTAACCCAATACTCCCGTGGAATCCTCAAGGTGTCCAACTTCTTTTTGACTGCCTTTAGCCATTGTTCTGCTATGACCGGGTTAGGTTCTCCACTAAATGTGGGTGGTTTCTGCTTCATAAACTCCTTCAACAGAGTTAGATGTCGTTGTTCGGGATCACGAACCTCCACAGGTCTTTGCACATTTTGTAATGCTTGAAGAATTTGTCCTAAATTATTTACTTCTGGTGCAGCTGGCGGGGATTGTGTTGCATGTCGTAGTTGCTCATCTTCTTGAGCTTGTTCCATCGGTTCCGGTTGCTCAACTTCTTGAGCATGTTCAACCGGTTGTGACAGCTCAGACGATTGCATTTGACGTCTTGGTGGCATAGTTTCTACTGGCTGCGAAAATTTAACTAGGATCAGTACCAAATGATGATGACATTAACACCTAACTTTAAAACCATTCCCAAAGATTAATTTTTAAGGTGGTGCTATACCCCCTAGGTTAATCGAACCTAGGCTCTGATACCAAAAATTCTGTAACACCCCTATGTGGGGGTTAACAGTTTTAAATAAATAAAAAAAATTTTAAATTTTATATTATTTAAATCAATTAAACAATGCCCATGGGTCTTTAAACAACAAGAAAAATAAAAATAAACGTTTTAAATACAAACCACAGTTTTTAGTGTAGCACCAAATATATATAATTACAGTCATCATCACCATAGTACAATTCCCAAATAACTTAACACAGCCATAAAAAAAAATAATACAACTCTTACATGTTGTAGATAAGTTGTAATTAAACAGGGTCTTCTAACACGAAAACAGCAGGATTGTTTTCGCTTATTCCTCTTCAAATATGTTGCACTGAGTTCCACCTGAGATATGAAGATATGATAGGGATGAGCATCGACATGCCCAGTAGGGAAATCATGACTCACCTTATGGTTTATCCATTACCACATTAAAAACTGCATGGTTAGTAGGTTACATCATATTCCAGATTATGAGGTTTATTATGATCACATCTTATGGATACCGTAGTTAATCATTACCAAGTGTCATAATTACACATTTATACAAATATTACCAATCATCATTGTTCCTAGGTATCCATGTTAAATTGAGTATCACTCAACTCATCGAAACGCAAATGGGCGCACTTGATCACCCTATAAACATTCCAAGGGTGTTCCGGTGAGGGGACATCAAGCCCCGAGTCCTCACCAAATCAATTCCTGTACAGTGTGTTCTGGGACTTTCAACCCAAGGAAGCGTCATCACCTTCCCCCTATTTTACCTTTTTGGGTATTTATGCCCAAGGACGTAACCGCCGCCCTCTTCATGTCTCACCATTTCTCTATATTAAATCATTATTAATAGAGTCAGTTTTCCTAACCATGCTTCTCAATTTATAACATGTGTCAATTCATTATGTTCCTCGCCGTACAATACAAGACGAGTCCATGTCATAGTTTCATATGTGATACTCATATAATATCAGTTCAACATAGATATATATATTGCGGCAAAACAATCAATTTTAATTCTATAAAAACCTCACAAAAATGAGTAATAGAATCCCTACCTTTCAAGCTTATCAACAATCTTTTAATCCTGGAATCAATTAACGTTAGCTCCACACATCCTTGACCCTAAGGCATGCATAAGGACAATTAAAACTAAAGCACAACGTATAATCACATTCATAAGTGAGTTATGTGTAAACCCGTCTACTAGTGCCATTAAAGTATTTTTATGCATTAAACATGGAGAAAATGCATACTAAAAACTAAGTTTAGATTAAAGAAAACCTACCTCAAAACTTCTTTGAAAAGCACCAAAGTTTGGGTTATCAATCAAGCTTGGCTTAACTTTAAAACCGCCTCGATCATCGTTGGGAATTATAATTGTCTTGGCCACAAAGAGAGCTTTGTGCTCTATGTCTTTAGTTAGAAATTTGAAGTGAGAAGGGAGAGAATGAGAACTAGAGAAGAAGGTGGTGATAGTTAAATAAAAAGATATCAAAATGCTTAAGAGGAATGAGATGTTTACGGGAAAAAGTTGTAAGAAGAAACAAAAGAGTCTTAAAGGAAAATATCATCTTGTCTCCCATGAAGACTTTTAGCAAATAATGCCAACATAATTGAGGGGATAATTGGAGTGAATTATAGAAGAAGATAAGGAAATAATTAATTAGGTGGTTGAGAAATATCTCCATGTCTTCTATGAATTGACGGAAAATAATTCAATGTCCCCTTCGGATACCTTTAGCAAAATGAGAAGAAGTCTATATAATTGAGCAATAATTTAGGGAGACAAGATTGGTAGAAGTAAGTGTTGGTAAGTTTTGAATGTTTCTTAGGAAGACTTGGTAAGAAAATACTAAAATGGTATTTTTTTTTAAATGATCATAAACAACTTAGTAATTTTAAATAGTCACATTTTATTTATTAAATTTTACAAAATTATGCCCGTTAAAAATACGGGTGTTACACTACTCCTTTTAAGTTTTCTCACCGCTAGATCAAATCTAACGATTCTAATAAAAGTTATCCATTGGTGGAGCATTTTAGTGCCTTCTACCGTAGCATCTTCTAGTAATTAAAAGTAAGAATGTTGTAATTATTAAAACAAAAGGTCAACTTATCAATCAATAGAAATCAAATGTTGAATTTGTTTTATATTAAACTTTATGACAAATTTACTACAAAGTTTAGCGTGTATCAAATTTAGCATTAAAAATGATATTGTATTGGAGAGTGTTTCTTTACACTTAAATGGTAAACTTGCCATTAGCACGTCAATTTAACATTGTATTGGATACTCTTATAGGGTGTTGAACTTTGCTTTGAACCAATTGGTTCAAACACTATAACAGTAAAAGTTTACATTGTAACTCATTTTTGCTTTACACTGAGTATGTAAGAGTTTTACACTATTTAAGCTCAAACTAATTCTCCAAGCAAATGGTTAATTTTATGTTATGGGAAAAAACAATTAAATAATGAGTGTAATCTCTTTAATTTCAGTGTATTAAGTATGTTAACAAAAAATAAAAATAAAAAAAACCAAAAATTAAAAAATTAAAAAATGTTTCGGAGCTAAAAAAAGAAATTTTTTTGAGGGAAAAAAAGTTTTGGGCAATTAAAAGGATACAAACATTTCGAACAATAAGAAAAAACATTTTGGTTGGAAAATTTAAAAAACGATTTGCAAAAAAAAATGATGAAACGTTTTAAGTTTTGGACGTTCTTGAAGTACCATGTAAAACTTATTCTCACTTTATATATATGTTAAAGATTCCAATATTACTAAATGTCATAGTACATTGAGGAGGAGGGTAAAAGGAGAGGACAAGTGATAGGTGGTTTGTTTATCTCTTGACCTATAGAAGACATAACTAGGGATTAGAAGACATAAGTAGAGATTTGGGGAATGACATGATTGCAAATTTTTATTTTAGATTTAGATGGATCCTTTTAAGAACTGGTAGGGTGTTCTGATGAATCATTCGAAGTCTAGTGTTGTTTTTAAAGAGCATTTGTGAACCCAAATGTGGTGTGTACTGGGGTTCATCAGATTTAAGGGACTTTAATATTGCAATTTTCTCTAAATTAGTTGTGTGTCAGGTGTTGCGCGTGGGGATTAAAATTTTATATATATTTTACCTGCATATCAAAATTTTGGATTTTTGTCTTTTTGTATATCATTTGATATTAAGAAAATAATTAAATAGGAAATATTTAATAAAATTACCTCTGCAAGAACAAATTAGAGAACAAAATTTTATGAGAAAATGATTATCAAAAGAATTAAATAAAAATGTTTAAAAAGAGACTTTGAAAAGAACAATGTTTTAGCATGCTAATTAGGAAAAAACTATAAGGATGGCTTTGATATAAAAAAAAATATAATAAAAATTATAAAAAATTAAGGACGTATTTAAAATAAAATATTTTAACAGAAGCAAAGCGGAGAACCAAAATGTATATCAGAGAAGTGTCTCGTACAAAAAAAAGGTAAATATGAGTTTTGGGGGAAAACCAAATAGAAAAAAGAAGAAAAAATTAGAAAACCTAAAAGGAAAAAAACCATAAATGTATAACAAAAAAAAAAAAAAAAAAGAAAAGGGAGAAGTTGCCATGTGGTAAAAGGAGGAGTGCCCAAATACTTCTTTGTCTCTGTTATAGATGTATAGACTGGCTTGAGACTTTGTGGAAGGCCATGACATTTTCGGTTCTTAGAGCTAAATATGGCAATTTGGATCCCCAAGGAGAAGGCTATCCTTGAAGAATTGCCTCTTGGGGATGGAATAGCATGATGAATTGTGAGGACACAATTAGGAAGGTCCTTGCCGCTTCCTTAATAAGACTTTAAAGACATTAAATACAGGGCTTGTATTAATGTTGAACAATGCTAAACCACACACTAATAGAAAGTGTGCCTTATTGTTAGTGAGCCCCACACACTGTTCGCTGTGGTGTTCAACACTATCGATATTCTTTCGTATTTTTCATTAATGTTTGGAAGGAACCTTGGTTACCTTTCATTAAAGGCTTTATCCCTTCTTCGTTGAAGGAAGGGCTAGATTAATACCATTAGAAGGTGTGCAATTTGAAATTCCCTATGGTCTAACTTGTTTTTTTATGACAAAATCTTTAAGGTTATTTGGATCTATTGTCCTCCTAATAAGAGGACGAATGAGCTTGTTTGAGTTTCTAACAACAATGGATTCTTTTCGATCGCGTCAGCGTATTAGATTTCCAGCAAGAATAGATTTCCATATGAATAACTTGAGACCTTGAAAGGCTTTGTGGCAAGCTAAAAACTATAGAAGCATAAGATTGTCCTTTGAAAGTGGAGTTGAAAGCTCTTAACCGGCGCCTTTTTTTTTGGAGTGGGGAGTTTAATGATGCTGAATATATATTGTATTTCCATGTATTAAATTTTGATTTACAAGAGGTATTAAGTTGTACAACTATATTAGACGTTTTCAAGCAATCTTAAGATACAAATTTTGAATTTTTGCTGTTACAACTGACTAGAGAGAACCCTTAGGAATCAAGTTGTTAACATTGGAATTTTCCATGTTTGTGGAGCTGCAGCTGAGGTGGCTAATGCGGCAGGATCTGTCTTGCATTCTCTAACTGGCCCTCGCAAGACGACACTCCCATTAGAGATACCGATCTTGGAGCGCAATTGATGAAAGGTGATGGACGACAAAAGCTTTGTGAGAGCATCGGCAAGCTGGACTTTGGAAGAAATATGGGAGACAGTAAAAGAACCTCGAGCTACATGGTCATGAACAAAATGGCAGCGGATAGAGATATGCTTCATCCATGAGTGAAACATAAGATTAACAGAGAGATAAATTATGCTGATGTTATTGGAGAAAATTTGTGGAGCGGAGAGACAAGTGACATGTAGTTCGCTAAGGAGATTTTTAATCCGTAGAACTTTTGCTGCAGAAGATGCTAGAGCCCAATATTCAGCCTAAGTGGATGAGCAGGCAACGGATTTTTGTTTCTTTGAGCACCACGAAATCACATTGCCACCTAAATACATAATGTACGCTGATGTGGATGTGCAATCATCACGGTTTTCTGCCCAATTAGCGTTGGTGAAGGCAGTAACACTGAGATGTTGGTGACGTTTAAGGAAAAGGCCATGATGAAGTTTGTTCTTTAACAATGAGTCTCGGTAGGAGCATACATGAACTGAGCCAATTTGTTGACTGTATAAGAGACATCAGGACAGATTAGTGTTTGATACTGAAGAGCACCAATTGTTAGCCAAAACTTCTTTGCATCTGTCGTCGATGAACCATCTTGTAGTTCAATTGTCCAAGTAGAGGACATAGGTGTGGTGCATTCTTTAGCACCAGCCATGTCGGTTCGTTCTAGTAGGTCTCAAATATACTTGTGCTGAGTGAAAAGAAGACCACAATTTGTTGGCTGTACCTTAACGCCAAGAAAATAATTAAGGTCACTGAGATCTTTGATTGAGAATTTATTGGCCAGGGCTTCCAAGAAACATATGAGAAAGTTTCTATCATTACCAGTAACAATCAGATCATCTACATAAACCATAAAATAGAATGTAATGGTATTTATATGATAGATGAAAAGGATGGCATCATTGCGAGAGCTTATAAAGCCATAAAAGAGGAGAAAACACTTTAACTCAATGTACCATACTTGTGGTGCCTCTTTAAGTCCGTAAATGGCCTTTCGAATTTTGCAAACAAATGCCGGATTGTTCTGATCAACAAAACCTACTGGTTATTGCATATAAAATTCTTTAGACAATGTTCCATGAAAGAAAGTATTATTGACATCTAATTGATGAAGGGGCTAGCCATTAGATAATGCCCAAGTAAGAATATTTTGAATTTTCGTCGGTTTAATAACTGGGTTGAAGGTGTTGTGAAAATTAATACCGGGGTTTTGATGGAAGTTTTTTGCAACTAGGCGAGCTTTGTACTTGGAGATCAAACTGTCAGAATTTCGTTTGCTTCGGAAAACATACTTGCAGCCTATGATGTTTTGAGAGGGGAGGGAAGGACGAGTTCCCAAGTTCCATTGCAAAGAAATGTCGTCAGCTCATCAAACATGGCTTGCCTCCATTCTGCCAGTTTAATGGCTTAGGTAACTCATGTTGGTTCAACAAAACTTGGAAGAGGGTGTGTGATAGAGGCTTGATAATGACGTTTAGGTTTGAAGATATTATGTTGGGAGCGGGTGGTCACAGTATGAGAGGGAGTCAATGTTGGTATAGACGGGACCTGAGGTGGGGAGGTGGAGTTAGGAGGAGATACATCTGCTTCAAAAACACTAGTGAGAGTATTAGAGTGTGAACTATGAAGAGAAGAAGAGGAGGTAGAAACAGAGGTGCATGACCCTGCAGATTGAAGTGGCAGGTGGTGGTCGTACGACAGTGTGCATGGACGTGATTGAAGGATTCCAAGCATTGATGAATGTAGAAAAATTTGAGGAATCATAGGAGACAATTTTAGAAAAAGGAAAAGCATTTTCTTCAAAACAAACATGATGAGAAGTGTATATATATATATATATATATTGGTTTTAATGTCCAAACAAAAGTCGGCGCTTTGATTAATTACATGTTATTTGACAAAAGTAATTTTAACTACTATTTCATTATGAACAATATAAAGCTCTCGCATGTAATGGTTTGACCATTACCAAATATAATAATTCTTTTTTTTGTTTTGCTTTAAAATATATATTAATATATCATTTTACATAATTATCTTGATAAGTAATTGTTGTAATGCACATGATTTATTCTTTTAATTTTCTAACGATAGTGGATAGAATGCCTTCAATTATAAACATTTTAAGACTTTAAGACATTTTAAATTTTTTAAATTTCAAAAATAAGAATCAAATCGTCACGTTTAGGAAAATTCAAGGAACAAAGGGTGTTAATTACTTTATAAATGTATAAAAAGAAAGAAAATTATTAATATTGGGAAAAAATGTTAACTATACTAAACTTTAATTTTCAGTTTTGTATTAACTCATAAATTGTTATTTTTTTCTCCTCATAAGAGTAAAAAAATTATATCGGATTAAAAATATTATATTAATTAAAAATCTACCAATAAAAAAAATGATCGTGAATTTGGACGAGTTGGGATTAGATTTGCATTACTCTTGGAAAAAGACTTCTATAATGGTCACTGGCGTGTCTCGTGGCACCTGTTTCGTTGCCCTTCCGCTGCCTCCCAAACACGCTTAAACTTCTCCTTCTATACACTCCACACCACTCGGCCGCCGCCGCCGAGTCGAATCGGTCCGATGTCCGTGAATCAACCAGCCGCAAATTCGAGCGCCGTCGCTTCTTCCCCGGACGACGCCGACAAGTCCGACAGCTCCGACGTTCTGGTCCAGTACGTGGTGCTCCGGCGAGATCTGATCGACACGTGGCCGCTCGGGAGCGTGGTCACGCAGGGCTGCCACGCCTCTGTGGCCGCCATTTGGCTCAACAGAGAGGATCCTCACACAGTCCAGTATTGTAGCCCCGAGAACATCGATTCTATGCACAAGGTAAAGTAAATTAAAAGCCCTAAAAATGCTAAGAAATTTCTTTGCTTTGTTGTGTGAAATGAATTCATTGGTTTTTGCTTGGTATTTTAAGGGGTAAAAATGTGAATTTGTCGTTATTTGTGTTTTGTTGTTTACTAAGGTTGTTGACGCTTCTGAAAAGTTGCTATATATGCTATGCCAGATTAATTGATTTTGTTTTGTTCATCTTAGGATGTAATTCTAGATAGATTACTTTAGAATCCCCAGGCAATGGAATCCTACATTAACTTGTTTCAGCCACATTTTACTTATTTGAAACTAAGTGAAGAAGAATCAACACATTTTTTTTAAAGCTGAATAAAATTGGTTTGTCTGCTTCTTGATAGAGTAGAAACTAGAAGACGAAATATGGACGTGTTTTTCTTCCCAAATATTTTTTGCGTGCCCATCATGATTGGTTCAGGTTGCAAAAATATGTTGATGCAACGTAAAAATGTATTTTGTTTAGAAACTTTTGATATATTCTGTATTATAATATGTGATTGAAAATTTTTTCGAGATGATGTGTCTATCAGTTTGTGAATAACCCAAGCCTCCTTGAAAAAGAGAAGTTTTAAAAGAAAATTCTCAAGTTCTGTAATGATAGAAAATGGATTCCCTTTAGCAGTATGGGAAATGACATATCTGTTTTGCTTTACGTATAATCATAGTCTCATACGTGCTAACCTCTTACCGCATGATCACTTTATGCAATCACATATAAATTTCCTCAAGGTTTTAAAAGGCGGAATCGGGCCTTGAGGCTTTTTCTTTTGTGAGGCGAGGTGTAAGCCTGAAGGCACTTTGAGGAGTAAGCCTCAAAGAATGCTGATAAAAAAATTTTAAACAATTATCGAAACTAAATCCACACTAACAATAATAATTAAAAACAAGAAATTTAACCTAACAATCCACAAAAACTCAAATTTAGCTCACAACTAAGGGCATAAAAAAGATTAAATAGTCAAATCCTATTATTACTTGTTCATAATTCATTTCTAAAAGCCTAGAAATCTCCCAAATCATCATCACTACTAAGTGGATCTTCAAGAGAATCATCAGCCAATTTAACTTTCTCATTGTCCTCAAATTCCTGACTACCAGAGTCAGAGTCAATCCATTTATCTTTTTCTCCCTCTTGCATCGGCGCCTTACGTTTGTGACCTAATTATCAAAATTATATTTGAGTTACTATCTCTAATTTGATAATTGTAATTAATGTTAGATAAGAGAACTAATATTTCATAAGGCATATCAACGCTACTAAGTCAAACCTGTCATCTTCTTTTTAGAACTTTTTTGAGCACTTTTACCAGCACTAGTACCTTCCATTTCGTCGTCAAAAGGTTTAATGTCAAGAGGATCATTTGATTCCTCTATTTGAATTTCTTCATCTTGATTTCCAGCCATCCATTCATCATCAGATGACAAGTCATCAAAGTCAGCAATTAAAGGATTCTCATCTGGCTTAAGAGCTTGTTTTTTTCAAATGTCGATCTTTCAACTTCTTGTTAAACATGATGTAGACCAAGGAATTTATCTTTTGTGTGGTTAAGTGATTTCTTCTCTTGGTATGAATTTGGTTATGTGTACTCCAATTGCGTTCACATCCTGAAGATGAACAAGTGAGACTCAAAACTTTCACTGCGAAGCTGGCTAACTCTGGGGTGCCATCTCCAAATTGGGATCACCAATTATCTAAATTTAAAAAGTAGAAAATAATTGGCCCAACAATAATACTAAACTAATTGTTTGTAAGCAAAAAGAACAAGATAAAAGACATTATACACACCAGGGTTGTGTTTTAAGTATGATGCTTGAGCTTGGTGGAGCCCAAAAAACCCTTGCTTCATTTGAATTTGATCTAGTTGGAGATATGCCTTCTCCACATCACTAGGGTCTACAATGGTATAAACCAAGCTTGATCTTCGGATGAGTGGAAGCATTACTGGAGCATCGAATCCTAGGGTTCAAGTCGTATGCCGCTGCATGTAAATGTTGATGCAATTGAAAATCCCACTTTTCATCTATGATCTTCCAAATTTCTTTGTAATCTTTCTCTTCACCTCCTAAGTTTTTAGCAATCTCCTCTTTTGCCTTGTCCATAGCCCCATATATAAACCCTATGGCGGGCATCTTTTGGGAGTCAACTAATCTCAACACATTCATTAGGGGTTGTGTGGACTTAAGGACATGAAATAGCAACCCAAAAGTTATGATCCTTCATGACTATCTTTCTAACTTGTTTTCCTTCCGGCTTTTTTGCCTATGCACAATTGTCCATTGCTCCCATGCAAACATGGATTATATAGGGATTGCAGTAGTTTGTAGATGCATTCCAAAGTCAGATAGGCAGTTGTAAATCTTGTTGCAACAGGTTGAATAAGATCCTTTCCAGTGAACATTCTCATCAATGACAACACCCAACAGGGATTATATATGAAATTGCTAAATTTTTTTTGCTTTCAACAATGCCCTTTTATGTTGTGGCAATTCTCCTAGTTTGTCAAGAATCAAATCGATGCAATGAGCGGCACAATGAGTTTTCTTTTCTCCGTTAGCTTTTGCCCGATAGCCTTGTAAGCACTTGCATTGTCAGTTACAACTTGAACTACTAAATCTTCCCCAACTTCTTCAACAACCTCATCAAGCATCTTGAACAACAAATTTGTATCTTTCTCAAGGTTTTAAAAGGCGAAAACGAGAACCAAGGCATTTTGTCTCATTGACCCGAGGCGTAAGCCTCGAGGCGGATTGAGGCGTAAGCCTCGAATGCAAAATAAAAAATTCAGAAAGTTGAATAAAATTCATAAACAAGCCAATAAAACACACACTTAGTTCATCACAAAACCATAAGAAACAATAAGAAAGTGCATAAAACACAAACAATATAATATGTATGCTACTGCTCTTCTGATATGGTTATACTTTTATGGCTTTTATAGCACATAAGATAACCTTTTTCTGTTTTTTTTTAAAGAAAATGAAATAACTATAGATCTAAATGAATAAAAATCACATACTGCTCTCTTTATATAACTTTCATTTTATATAACATTATAACTTTTGTATAACACCTACTTCTATAAAATATACATTACTACAGTAGCTATAAGAGGGGAAAAACGAAAAAAATAAACCCAACCTACGGTAAAAAATAAAAGAAAAAGGGGGAAAAAAACCTAAGGAGTGAGGGTGGAGGAGGTTAGAATCTGGAGGTGGCTGCTGTCGGTGGGCCGTCATTCTGGTCACTGCTCATAGGGCAGTGGGCTTGAAAGTTGCAGGGGTTGATGACCAAGCAAGGGTCGAGATGAAGAAGGGGGTAGATGATGAAGAAGTGTCGAAGAAGATGGTAGACTTAGGGTTCAAAAATCTATTTACATATTTTTATTTGATTAAAGCCTAATTTTGATATTGGGTTGACTTTCTTTGAAAGGGAAAAAAAAATTGGGTTGAAAACCGGCTCAAAATAGCCTTCAATTTGAGGCTCACGCCTCATAAGCCTTGAGGCGAAAACGCCTCAAGGCACACCTCAATGAAAAAAGGTGTAAGCCTTGTTCAAGCCATTCAAGGCTTAAGTCTTGAAGCGCTGATCAAGCGTCTCAAACTAAGGCGCGCCTCGAGGCGTACGCCTCAAACGCCTTTTTTAAACCATGATCTTTCTTTTTATCAGAGGCATCAACGGATTTCAAGAAGACAGTTCCATAGAGATTGTTCACTAAAAAGTTGATCAAATTCCTATTAAATCGGACCAGCCATCCGATGAAATAGAAACTTCTGTTTGTTTCCAAGTCATTTTTACCTCCTCCACATATTTTTCAGTGGTAAGTAATTCCTCCTTCAAGATTCATGTTCTCATCTCATGTATACTTGGGGGTACAAGTTCTTTACCATAGTTCCCAATTGATCTACACATGTTGTAATAAGGGGGGCGGCTCCCAGCTACATTAAATGCAAGTGCATTTAAAAAAAAAAAAAAAACAAAAAAAAAAACAAACAAAGCAACCTGCCAATGTCTAGACATACTCGATTGCGTGCCTCCTTTTGACTTGTTGAGGTTTTAAGAGGTGGTCTTTCGTTTTCTTGAATATCATCATCCCAAGGTTTTAAGAAGCCGCATCTGCTGCGCCTCGAGGCATACGCCTCAGCAGCAGCAGGATGAGGCATGAGAGGCATGCGCCTTAAAGCTACGCCTCAAGAGGCATAAGGGGCGTACGCCTTTCGTTCCTGTGCTTTTTTTTAGTTTATTTGTACTGTAAAAGCTGGGCCTATGACATTAAAAAAGGCCCACAACTTTTGGGCTTTAAAAAACAAGTCAATAAAACTTAGAAGTTGATGAAAATCCCTAAACAATCAGGAAGGATAGTAAGGTTTTTTTTTTCCTCCCTGCTGCCCTGACGTTTTTCCTCTGTCACCCCTTACGCCTCAAGAGGCGTACACCTCTCATGGCTGAGGCGCACGCCTCATCCTACTGCTGTTGAGGTGTATGCCTCAAGGTGCAGCAGAAGCACCTCGCCCTGAGGCACGCCTTGAGGCGTGCGCTGGAGGCGCTTTTTAATGGAGTAACACTACTAGGCTAGCAACTTAAGCACAATCAATTATGGGATAATTGGATTTGGGCTTAACTGTTGTAGTTAGCATTCCTTTGATCCATCAAGGTCCCCGAGTTAGCTTTACTAAAAGCTCTAGAAATTTAATTTAGAAGGTACTTTTATTAAAAGTCTTCTAGTAAGTCCCTTTGGCGGGGAACTAGAACCTCTATTTAGGAATTCCAATCCCACTTCATGTCCAACCCATGTCCAACCCATTCCCACTTGTTGTGTCACCGAAAATTCATTTTTAACATTTAACGAAGTTGGCTGTTTCTTCGCTATAGGTCTCCATCGACTTCTTTGTTCCAAACAAAGTTGGTTTCTATCTACATGGTTCTATTTTATGGTAGATTTTTTTTTTTGAAATGTTTTATGGTAGATTTCTCTCTCCATTTTGAAATCAAAGTAAAAAATAAGCAAGAGAACTTTTCAAAAATAAGAAAAGAGAAAGGAGAAAGATGCAATGAGTACTATTTAGTAACCACTAGCAAAAAAGGAAAGAAAGAAAGGAAGACCTCATTATAGATTTTAACTTTTTTATTCAAAACTCCAAAGCTTGATATTGTGTTTTACAAGGAAGGAATGATGGATCCCGACCTATGCCTTGCTGTAACTGTCAATATCATACTCCAAGTGGCTTAGAAGAGCTGCCCCCCAGATAATCATTGATAGCAAAAGCAAAGCTTTTAGCAAGTTATAGATCCCTGAATCATGCCTTTGAAAACCATACCATAAAAAGGTACCCAGTGACTTCCTCTTTGTAAGATAGAACGAAAATCGAAACTCCTTCTAAAAATAATGATAAATTTTAAACATGAAGAGAAAGACTAGTCACAAAGAGAAACAAATTGAAAGTTGATTGTGATTCTGCTCTCATCAGAGGCTTGTCCAAAAAAAAAAAAAAAAAAAAAGCGGTTGAACAATAAAGAGAAATAACCAAGATGGACAAGGAAAAGCTAGCTTTGTGAAATGTTTTATGTGACAACGAGAGATAGGGTGGACAGGAATTGGGATAAGATCTCCAATACAAGGGGTCTGGGTTCCCAAACCTGAGTAGGGATAAATGACTTCTTGAAATAAGGAAGTAGAACATGGTTAAATCACAAATATAGTGAAACTGAAGAGAAATCCCAGTTCTAGATTGTAGAGAGAGAGAGAGAGAGAAGTAGAGCACGTTCCAGAGATAACGTGCAAAAGAAAACAGTCGTGTGCTGGAGATTTCACATTGTGTCTCAAGCCGTCTTCAAAGCCTGTCTTTGCTTAGCCATGTTCTACTTAGAGATTCAGTACAAATGGCATGTCCCTTTGGCTAGTAAGGTCCATTGTGCTTAATTCCTAAGATTTATCTAATAAGTAGAATATTTTAGAAGGGAATTATGGTGGTATCTGGGACATTTCCCTTTCATTTATGTCCGTTGGACGTCTTGAGTTAACAGAATTTTTCAGATGACATTATAAACCAAGAGTCACAATTGATGATTCGTTTGTTTCTAGTTATCTTATGTCCATACTGAGAAAGAAAAAGAAAAAAACAAAAAAAAAAAAACTGTATGAATATCTGGGAAGGTAAAATAAAGCTTTGTAGAATTCTTTTCAATAATTAAAAAAAAAAGTAAAGCTTTGTAAAAGTA
Source organism: Artocarpus heterophyllus (assembly GCA_025403435.1). NCBI lineage: Eukaryota > Viridiplantae > Streptophyta > Magnoliopsida > Rosales > Moraceae > Artocarpus > Artocarpus heterophyllus. Next base: position 33,040,225 of record CM046334.1, on the reverse strand, counting down.
CTGACAGTAATGTGTAATCTATCTTCTAATTATTTAGGTTACTCTTGAGGTGAAGGGAGAACCCCAAATCTTGAACTTATCCGAGAAGCTGAAATCTGGTGGCATAGCGCATAAACTGTGGATTGAACAACCTGAGGATATCCCAACATGTCTTGCTACAAAACCTTATCCCAAGTCCATTATAACATCATATTTTAAGAAGTTGAAGCTCTGTAAGTGATTGATTATTTATCTCATCATTCACCCCCATTAATACATCACACGGGTTCATTGGTTCAAATCTATACTACTGAATTTTGGTTTAAGATTTTACGTTTTCTCCTTGGACCATTTTTGTTAGGATTTTGTTTCTTGTACCATCAGCTTGGTTCCTACACTAAAATGAATATTGCCTCTTCTACCTTCAGTTTGGCTCTCACCATTTTTGTATTTCACCATTCTTCATGATTTTTTAAATTAATGGATCCCAGCAGCCAAACAGACTCAAAACTATTAACCTAAATCTGAATTTTGCAAAGAGGAGACAAGACAAAAAAAAAAAAAATGAAGAGACAGGACAAAGATGGGCTAGAAATAGTATTTGATTAGACATTTGCAATGATTCGGTTACCTTGCCAAGTCACACCGTCAACTCATCTAAAGACGCATTATAGAGTATTTGCATGCGAGACTATAGGTCCGTTTGTTTCGATACTTGAATCACAGTTTGAATTATTTTATTACAGTATTTTTTTCTCATAAAAATTTAAATCTTTATTTCAATACTCTATTCAAATACTCAAATCAAACAAGCCCTAAAAGATTATGGATTAACTATTGAGCATAATAAATTGATGCCATATCCACGTAAACAAGTGACATCCAATTCTACCCTATTTAGTATTGCTGCAAAATATCGTCTAATTTTCCTTGAAAATATGTATACATACACGCGCGCGCACACACATATATATATATATATATATATATCGTCCAACGTCATCAAGAACACGTAAGAGCACCATCAAGAACCTTGCAGGATAAATTTAAACTTGACTGCCGTGGAGTACCGACTGATTAGACTTCATTACCTGAGTTGGTAAATTAGCAGTGAAAATTCGAAATTTTTGTATCGTTTAGAAGCCCCTACCTTGGCCCCAAAAAGGGAGTTATTTATAGGCTCATAAAAAGCCAGCTAATAATAATGAAGGTGGATTTGTGTCCTGTTCCAGTCGGGGTTTAGCTTTCTTATTTGATTGATGTTGATTAAATGAACTTGTCATCAATTAAAGAATGATTTGTCTGACAATGGTGTTATGGGACGAGATTAATTGTGATATTTAAGCGCTCATTGAGTTGGAGAATGGTATGCTTAATTACAAAAGAGCAGAGTATCTTGCTCCTCACATGAAAGAGCAGATCTCCTCCTGCTCCTTGCATGGATAAGCATAGCATGTAGCAGGAATGGAACACATGCTCGGTTGAAGGACCTTTTGCTTGGACTCGAAAGCGTGCGTATTATGAGTCTAACTTATTGCACAATACTGATTATCTTGAACACCACGGAAAACACCCTCAACAGTAGCTGCTTTGCTTTCGAGCAGAGCGTTGGGACGCCGGACCCCATTCATTAGTTTTCGCTTTCGGACCAAATCATCCTTTTGCACTAGGCGGCGTTTGATACTTGTCACTTACTCTTTTATTTTCTAGAGAATAAGTCTGAAAGTCCAAGCCTAAAATATATGCGGATACTCTTTAAGTGCATTGAGGTTACAAAGAGTGAGAATACTAAAGTGCATTGAGGTTAGAAAGAGTGAGAATACTAAAATTAATACCCACGAGTTCCTCCTTTGACAAGAAGCCTTACTTTCTTATTGGTTTTCCAACCAACGAGCTGCCACTTCTTCAGCTTATCCTCCAAGAACTAGTCATATTGTTTGCGGTCCTAAGGATCATCCTCAAGACAAGCGAAGAGTGTCGCCGTCGCACCCTCCGTCGTGCATGAAAAGTTTTTAACATGGCGCTGTCAAAGGAAAGGTGTGCTTCCTCCATTGTTCCTTGAGCAACACCCTTCTTCTAGAAGTGGGACTACTCACGAAGGTAAGGACCATCACTGCTAGCTAGTCACTCCACGAGAAGTGACCCAAAAAAAATGAAGTCGGTAGCCAACATTGAAGATTGCACGTTTTTAGGTCCCAATGGCGGCGATAATGAGGAAAATTGTTGCATCGCATCTCAATACAAACACAAAAGAGCAGGCATATTTTGATTTATGTGAGGCCAGCGCTTATGGCGTCTCCGAGATACATTTCTCTTTTTTTTTTTTTTTGGTATACTCCTTTATGCACAATCCATGCTCGTGACAAGTTTGATAGAGATAAAAGGATGATGTCGGAGCTCAAGGAAGTTCATGAGACCTAAAAAGTACTATAACAAAAATTGCTCCATGTTGATCAGAACATGACTGTCTCTAGGGAAATTGCAAAAGCATATAAAGAAGAGCGGTCCAAGCCGAGCTGGCCTGTTGTTTGATCTCTACTAATAAGGGTGTTAATGGGAGGTTCAGAAGATCTCTTCTTTGGTAAAAATCACTGACGAAACTAACAATATGTGTACTTTTTTGGATTGAGCTGTTTGGTGTGTAATTTTTTTTTTGGATCCAGTTGTTTGGACGGTTTGGCTTTTAACATCCCCAATCTCTACAAAAATTTCCCCACTAATTTCACTTATTAAGAAATCATCCAGAACCTCATCAGCTAAAACAAAAAAAGTTGCAATCAGTACTTTTTTTAAGACTTTAATCTAGCTTGCAAAACTAATCAAAAGAAAAACAAAAATCTAGTTGATAATACTCGCATCAACATCTACAATTATCTACAATTAAAAAAAAATAAAATTCTCGACAATCGATCAAAAGTTACAAAACTTTTATCATACATCACACTAGAACAAAAAAAATTTCCTTTCATCACAACAACACTAAAAGTATAATTAATTATATAGAAACCATAATTAAAGAAAAACTTGTTTGATTTAGACAAAATCAATACTGAAGAACCAAGCGTCTAGAACAGACAGAGCAATAGAACTTGCGCTTGTTTGTCCAGTAGAGAGGAAGGAAGCAGAACCTCCATTGACTCTCCACGTCCATCGCCTGAATCATCCCTCCACAGTACGGACATGCCCCTGGCGCCACTTGCCTTGACACAACTCTCTCGTCCTCGTCGCACACGAACACGAAACACATCGTCACGATTCTTCAGAAATTTCTTATATATATATATATATATGTGTCGGAAAGATATTGGGGATTTTGATCAGAAAATGATGATTATTGATTGTTGTGACTGTTTCCCTGCGAAAGTGAGTTTGCCAATTTGACGGTCCCAGGAGCTGCGGGATTTTCCAATTTATAAAGGGTGAGAGAGAGTTTCCGGAAGAATATAGCAGGGACTGGAATCTTTTTTTAGTTGTTTGGGTTCTAGGAAAATTTCTGTGAGAAAACATGTATCTAGAAAATTCTTTTTCTTTGTCTTTGTTGTTTGTGTAAAGGAGAAAAGTCCTCTTATCCAAATTCCATTCTTACCTAACGAGTTGAGGCTTTTAGTTGGGAGACTTTGGATTTAAGAATATTATCCCATATTCTTTTTCTTTTTATTTTATTTTCTTCGTTTGAGAATATTGTGTGGTTTTAGATTTAAGAATATTATCCCATGTTCTTTTTCTTTTTATTTTATTTTTTCGTTTGAGAATATTTTGTCTTTTTAAGAGTTGGAAGGTTTATTTATCTCCCACGTGTAATTCAATTTAAAACCTTTTTATATCAATTTTTTAAAGCTTCGTTTGTTAATCGTACTTTTCTTTCTGAAAACGTGAGTAAAGGCAAATATAGAAAGGCTTTCCTGTCAAAATTTGTGGGGAACTCATACCACATTTTTATCTTGCAGTAAATATTGTTACGGTAATTGTTAAAACGTATCTAAAAGCAAATATAGAAAGGCTTTTCCTTCAAAATCTGTGGAGAACTCTTTAACATTTTTCTCTAGCAGTAAAAATTGTTATGTTATTGCTTTAGCCTGTTTTATCTGTAAGTGTCTGTGTTAATAATTTACAGCAAACAATGCAAAAGTATTTATAACAATAAATTAAACTGTTAAAGGCTAATCTTGTAGTTAAAATAACTATATTTATCAAAAGGGATAAAAATATATAATTCTTATTATAAGTTTTGCCAAAAATGATTATAATAAAAGATTAGACCATTAGAAAATAAAAAACTAATCTAAAAGTTAAAATATCAGGTCGAACTTATGCCAATTGTTTAATATTATTAAAATTAGCTTGATATCTTTTTTTGTTCTCTCTTTTATATTCTTCTTCTTTTTTTTTTTTTTTTTTTTGGCGGAAGTGCTGATTGTAAATTTTTATTATTATTTAAGTTGTCACGCTATCAATAAGTTGCTGGAGTAACTCAGTGAATGACACTGGCAAAAGGAGGTGGTGGTGACTGGAGTATTAGAATTTAGATTTTTGTTCTCAAATTTTTTAAAAATTTTAAAAAATACTTTTATTTTGTAAGAAAAATTATAACTACATGCCCATTAAATAATTAAAAAAATACTATTGTTTCTTCATTTTACAATAAAATTATAACAATGTCTTCACTTAATGATAAAAATATATAACTATGTATTTATTTAATAAAATACTATATCAAACTTTTTCAATAATACCCCCACTAAAGAAAAGTTGTGGCTCCATCGTTGCTAGATGACCACCAGTCATCTACAAAACTCGATCACCAACATGTGACCATTGATCATCATTGATGTCGATTGTCAGAATCACTGGTTATTGGCCATTTGTCAAACTCGACTACCAAAATTAATGAATAACTCCTAATTAGGCTTAGAAAATACATATTTTTTAAGAATAAAATTAATTATTTTGTCTTAATATTTCTTGTTAATTATGTGCTAAATAGTATTTTAGTGTCTTAGTATAAAAATATGTTTAATTATAAGTTTTTAATATGTTTTTATGTTTAATAATATTTCGGTAATTTTTAAAATCGTTTTTGTGTGTAAAATATTAGTTTAGTTTAAAATTAATTAAAACTGTAAATAACGAGTAGTAATTTTATTTCAAGTCTTAATATGTTTTATAGTGTGTTTTAAGTCTGTAAAAATGTTCTGTAATATTTTTAGTAATTTTTAAAAATATTTTTAAGTATTAAAAATTATATATGTGTCAAACTAAATGAGCTTAGAATTTTAAAAGTTTATAATTATTTTTATGTGTTTTAATGAAAAGTAAATATTTAAAAAATATTAAATTTGTAAAATAACTTTTTATTTTAATCTTTGTATCTAAAATCTGGTGAAAAAGGGAAGAAAGCGGCACCAAAACGGCAAAATGATACAACAAATGCTTCAAAAACATAAAGAAAATTCAAATTATAAAAGGTAGGACACGTGGTTCATTTATGGCTGTCGATCACACCACCAAAACCCTCTAGGCCATTGGATTAAGTGAGGCATGTCACTGCGTCATTGCGCACGTCAATCTAGGCTTTTAGATTTCATGTGCGCGACCTCAGCGTTTGTTCATAAGTCCATCATCTCAGCCATCTACTTCCGATCTCTCAAATCTAGCCCCACTTGGCCCACCTGTCCCAGCCTTGATCATGGAATTCTAGCCGTTGGATCAAGCATTGAATGCCTGGGACTACGCCGTTCATCATACAGGCTGCTGCCGCGCCACACTAGATAACAATCGAATGCTCAGATTCTGAAGAAGGCTAAAATGGAGACAACAAGGAAGAAAAAAGTTATTGTTTCAAATAGTATAGTTTTTAGCTTTTAGTTTTTAATGTTCAATTTTTAGTCTAAGTTTTTATAAAATTTTTTTTTAATTTATCTTGTAAAAATTATGTTTAATAATATTTTTATTATTTTATTTTAAATATGTCTTTTTAATTTCTCCTTTTAGCTTAGGTGAGAAGGAGAAATTCTGACAAAATTACCTTAAATATTATTAGTCTTTCTTATTTTTCTAAACAATTGTAATGTCAAATTATTTTTTAGAAAGCTTAAGTTTTTAGTGTTTTCTAAGCTAAAACTCAGTCAAAATTCTGGTTTTGATTGTTCGACGACATAGACTCGTACAAATAATGTTTGGGAAGACTTTGATTACCCATAGGCAAGGAATGGCTCGTAAATGCTTAACTTTTTATTTTGGTTGTTATTTTAGCTTAAGTAATGCTGAAATTCTACTAGTTTATTAAGTTAAGTTTTTGCTACATTATAGACATAAAATGGCACAACAAATGCTTGGTAATGCTTGATTTATTGTCGACATAGGATGACATAATGTATACTTAATCAATAATTAAATAATTAGAAAAACTAAAATTTGTTTAAGTTAATTACCAAAATGGAACTTTTGAATCTTAACATTGTTATAATTATTGTTTCATCCCTTTTAATCTACTATTATTAGTGATGTTATTAAAGTTATTTTGAATTAATTGCACTTATTGTTGAAATTCTATTTTATTTTAAGCTGCATTTCTTGATATTAAAGTTTTAAAATAAAATAAAAAATACTATAAAAATGTGTATATATTGTAAATAATAAATATTAATCCTCATATTTTTCAGCTTTAAAATAAACAAATAATTACTATAACAAACATACTAAACCATAGCAATATTCTTTTCCTATAGGTTAAACCTCGATTCATCAAGTTTTATTACTTAGACAATCTTATTCTTAGGGTTATATCGGATTGCAGTTTTTAAGACCAAACAATACCTTATCATGTTGAGTCACTCGTTGAATGATCATTAATTATTAAAAAATCATCTTTATAACTGAAGGGTTATAGCTCCGCTACTCACAAAACTATAGGCCCCAATCAATATACTTTTTGGAATAAGTTCCATTGTTTCGTTGATAATGAAATTATGAGGATTGCTCTTAGTTATTTGAGTTACTAACACTAATGGTTTCTAAACTTTAGAGTCTCTCTCACTTTACCTCCTGAATATTAAAAACCACTACTTTACACCCTGAACTTTCGAAACTCTTTACTTTACTCCGAACACTTGTACATCAAACTATTTAAAAGTTAAGCTAATGATTAAATTATAGAAGGTACAGGTAGGATAAGAGCTCCCAAAAAAATTAAAAAATTCTAGTAGTTTGCAATTATTTTGATGGTAATATCTCTTTTGTGATTTTTTTTTTAAAAAAAGAAGTCTCCTTTGTGATGCGCCTAGAGTCACATTAGTAACATGATACCTACAAGAATCTTATAATTTAGGTCCATTGCTGATAAATAATTTTATAGTCTATTAAGATCATATATGTGAAATGAAGAAAAAAAAATTATGACCCATACTTTCGTCTAAACACTAAATGAGTCTAAAATCACTTCATCCTAAACCATATTCAACGGGCTACTCAAAGAAATTTTAAACTTTAAAAATCTATTCATAGACCCCAAATGAGAGAACCCGAATGGGTCATCATTTGCCACTATAGTACTAGCTAATACCATCAAAAGTGTCACCTTAAATTTGTTCCATTAACTAGTTCTTAATTACTTTGCTAACAAAAATATAAGTTTTTGAGTGTGCCTTTACGCTTTCTTCTTAGGGACCTTCTTAGTAGGAAATGTCATTTTTTATATAGGTAAAAACTGTTGTTTTAGCCATTGTGTAAATTTTTTAACGATTTGGTATGTAAGCGTTCATATTAAAATTTACAACATGTGGCATAAACTGCTTTTAAACATAGAATAAACTGTTAAAAAATTAATTCGACGATAAGAAAGAGAAAACAATTTCTACCATAGAAATCTCTTGCTTAATAATGTCACATACATGTTCAGTTATATGCTCGTACAATTTTGTACCAAAGATTTAGACCTCATGACAAAATTGAAAAAAAGGTTTATCATATTGTTTCTCCTATTTATTATAGGAAAAACTTATAGTACGACAAATATTTTTACACTATCAATAGGTATTTTTATTTTAACCTTAATTTTTAATTTTCTAATCTATGATTATAAACAATTCTACATAACGTGCTGTAATTTATAACTAAGACACTCATGGATTACATTGTTAAAAAGTTAACCCAACAATTAAATAAAAGTATTATCGATAAGACAAAAATGTTTCTCTGACTACAAATGCTCTCTTTATTATATCCATATGCAATTGTTTATGATTTTGTTTTACCTCATAACAGGTAATTCAATCTCCCAAATTGAACAAATGCAAATAGTAGTACTTTTTAGTGTAGTTTTACTTTTAGATATTGAGAAATAGTAGTTGTCTCAGTTTAGTCCTTAAACTTTCAATTCACATATTTATAATCTTTAAGTTTTTAAAATGTTATGCTAATGGTACCCTTGTAACGAAGACCTTCAAAACTTATGGATTTCAACATGTTAGGCACATTTGATTAGTTAATGTGCGATAATCTAGTTAAATTATTTTTGACTAGTTCAATTTAGGCGAGTGTTTAAACCAAATCATATGTGTCTCACCTAATAAAATCCATCAATTTTTAGTGTTTTTGTTACAAAGGTACCATTAGCATAACATTTGGAAAGCTTGGAGACCATTAGTGTTTTAGTTGAAAGTTTAAAGATTAAAGTGAGACAATTAATATTTTTCAGAGGAAAAAAGTGAAGTTAGCCTTACTTTAGTTTGGGTAGTTAAGGGAAAATTTTTTAGCATGATATAATAACGACAAACAAATAATTGAGATATAAAGAACAATTAGATTGAAATTATACAAATACAAAATTATAATAAGCATAATAACAATATATGTAACAAACTGAATGAAATGTTGAAAAACCGAGGCGACTTGTACTACACAGTATCCTTAAAACAGATTCGTCCCTCACTGTTTGTGCTTGAGGGTCTAATGGTGTCTGTCTTGCAAAATACAACATCAAACAAATAGCTAACACGCATCTCGTCACTGCTCTGACAAACTTAAAACAAGTTCGATAACTATCATACTGAAGCCTACCACTAGAGAAACGGGAGCAAAGATTTTGTGGAATTTCTGAGTACATAATGACTTGAAAACGATGCCAATTTATAGCCATCCAAGGGAGGGATATGACCTTTAAATTCATGACCATTAACCGGCCATAGACACAGATTTTATGCATACCATTAACCTACTATAAAACAAGATTAAAATTAGGTTAAATTTCAAGGGTTACAAACTTTGTAATTCTTCATAATTAATCCTCCACTAAATTATTTTAATGAGGCTTTTAAACTGCTCACTTTATGCTTCAAAATTTCATTCAATGTATCATTTTGAACATATAATAAATCATTTCAAAGATTTGATAAAGGAGACTTACTTTGATCTTATACAAAAATCAAGTACAAGCCACTAATAATCAAGTCTTAAAATGGCCACAAAACTTTGTATTAACCATGTTTTTCCCAACAAAATTATTAAAAGGAAGAAGAGTGATTGAGTGGGGGAGAAAATAAGGAACCCTGTTGGGCTCCTTGGTCTTTATCTGTCTATATGTCATGACAATTGACACTCATCAAAGAACAAAAATAGTGTTTAGTAACTTTGCTGCGCCTCCAAATAAACATTTGCATGACAATGCTCGTCAAACCTGTCCACTGCCCAAATCACGCACGCAAATTACAAAAAGATCGAAGAATTATTTGACGCCAAAAAGCTATTTTTATTATGCGCATGTTGACTTATGTGAGCTGATTGTGTGGCATGATTGACCTAGAACCGCCGTTGCAGGCAAAAGCTTGAGATGAACCTTCTAAAGTTGAGCTTAAGATTCACATTTATCACAACGAATCTTAAAAGCAAGTTTTTTACTTATTACAAAAGGACATTTGTTTATGATTTTTTGTAATAGGCATTAAAAAATAATCTACTGATAATTATTTGACTTTCAACCGTCAAATTTATTAAAAAAAAAAATCTCTTAATCAGATCCAACCATAAAAACAATCTATTATGGAAGATCTGTCCCGAAGTGGAGGACCCATTTGTTAATTACCTGCTAGTCTTTTTGTTTATATGGTTAAAATCCTTACGTTACCAAACCATAGGGTAAGGTTCGTGTGCCCAACATGTGGAATTTTCTGAATTAAACAAAAAAAATTAACGATAACATTTTTCATCATGTTATTCTATCGTTTCTTTATTTGTCTCTTTCAAATAGTTTTCTTACATGACTTAATTAAAAGAAAATTTTTTTAAATATTTTCAGGGAGGCTACAATACGTTATATGTACATATATATGCATGTATGTAGGTATGTAGGTATGTATGTGTGCCCAAGTTTTTGGCCTTTTTATGAGACTTCAAAACTATCTTATTTGTTGTATATATTTTTCTTTTTTTTTTTTGGCTTTTTATCACGTGAAAACGTGACAACTTTTTTCATCAGCCCAAATTGTTTTTCTTTCATATAATTGTTGTGAAGATAAGATCCCAATTTTGTGGGATATCTTGTAATTATTTCTAGTGATTTTTGTTCATATGTTTAGATCCTTTAGTTTTTGCATTTGAGGATTTCACATACTTAAGCACAAGCTGTGTCGTGCCCGCTATGAGATTTTGAATTAAAAACAAAAAAAAAAAAAACCTATTTTCGAATGCATGAAAAATTTTCATTATGCTTTAATTGATCAAGAAGGTTATACTTATACCCCCACTCACTGGTGTAGTGTTTGGTAATATGAGTTATAACCAAAACTTTTAGTTGCTACAATATAAAACTCTCTCATGCTAGAGAGTTTTTAACTAAAATTTGTTAAAACTATTGGTTCTAATCAATGCTATCAAACTTTCTATAAAAAATATTATATTTATGCCCTCTTTTCTTTAAAAAGATATTTATGCCTTCATTTAATAATCGGCAACTCTACCTATACTTTTATATCTTTTAAATGTTAAATTGTCACGCCGCACGAGATCAAATCTAAATGGCCTCATAGTTAGGAGTAAATTTCCCTCCTCCTTGCAAGTAAGAACAGAACAAAGTTAGGTAGTAACTTAACGGCTAAGCTATCTTACCTATCAAGTCATGGTAACATTTTAGGGAATCAACGGTGTACATAAAGCAAGTGGAAAGCAAGACGATTCCAAGAATTATATAAAAAGAAAAGTTAATCAGCCAACAAACAGCTTCTTCAACACAACAGCAAAAGATACCAATATCTGTATTCATTAGCAACAAAAGGACAGTAGTCCTCAATCAAGAACACAACAGCAAAGATGCCACTAATCATCAACATGGGCTAGCTAAGCTAACTAGCTGTAGATTTCATATTACTATTTTTATACAAAAGTAGTGGGAATGTGGGATTAAACATCACTATAATGAAATTCAAACTCTCTTGAAATTGCCTAACAATGCCAAGAACACACAGGTGTGACTCCACTAATCAAGAAAATAATGTCAAATAATCAGAGCCCTCAAAAAAAAATCTAAACTTTTTGAGACTACTTCTTTGTAGGTATTAGAAAAAAGTAAGCTAGTGATAAGCACCGTTTTTTAACCATTAGATCTATATAACAAAATAATTTTGTTTCGATCTAATAATTTTAAAATTTGCGTTACGAACCCACAAGAGAAGACCCGTTTTCCAATTAGTCTTCCCCCCCTTTTTTTTTTTTTTTGTTTCTTTAATTTTTGTTTTATGCATAAAGCACTTGACAACTTGACGGTGAAAAACCATGGAAGGAAGTTGGAGCTGGCAAAACCTGCCACGTCACCTTCACCTCCCCATTCCCTCCATCACACAAACTTCCAATCCCCACGTTCAGCCCGCTCGATATCACATAGATCTTCCCATCCAGACCGGTCGCAGCGAACGGCCGTCTGAGCGCGCCGCATGGGAACTTCTCGCCTCCAACGTACCGCCACGTATCCTGATCCTGATCGTACACCTTCATCGGACAGTCCCCGTACTCCGATATCACCACCAGCTTGTCACCCACCACGGCGCTCACCCCCGTCCACCCTTCCCTCATCCCCTGCCTCATCTGCCGCCACGTGTCGCTCTCTTCTTCGTAGATTGCCCCTCTCGGCGAGAACATGAACGGCCACGTCCACCCCTCCGTCACGTACATCTTCCCCCCGACCACAGCCGAGCTGTACCGGTTCAGAGCCGCCGGTAGCTCCGCCGCCTCCGTCCACGTGTCGCTATCGTCGTCGTACGATTCGACGGAATTGATCGCCTCTCCGGCGGCGGAGCTGCCTCCGACTGCGACGATCTTTCCGTTGACGTTTCCCGCCTCGAAGAACAGCCTCGGCGTCTTCATGGGAGCTGATTCCGACCACTGATTGGTGGAGGTGCGATAGACCATGGTAGTCCCCGTGGGGACGTCCGCATCGGATCCCAACCCCAACCCCATCCCGCCGAGGACAAAGAGCTTCCCGTGACGTGGCAAAGAGGCGCAGGCGAATGCCGTGGGGCAGAAGACGGCGTCGTTTCGGGAGGGCATCGGGGGGAGGACGAACCAACGGCCGGATCGGGGGTCCAGAGCCTGCCACTGAATCCTGGCCGTCGATTTGTTGAAGGCGAAGACGAAGAGACAAGGCAAAGAGAGGGAAAGCGTTTTCTTACACAGGAGAAAAGTCGGGTCGGTTATGGCCTTGTTCCACGACGACGAAACGGACCGTACGAGGGCTTGGTACGGATAAGGGAGGTGAAGGAGACATAGCTCTGCGACGTCATTTGGTAGCCCCGGGATCAGCTGGTTTTTATGGTGGTCGTTTCTTGTTCTTCTTCCTTCTTCCGAGGTAGCTTTGGAAATTGTCATTTCTGTGTCTTCCTAATCAACCATATGAAATTTGCAAGAGCGGTATTATGGAGTAAAATGACTTATTTTTTGCAGGGTTATATAGCTCTTATTTATATATCTGTTGATATCGTAGTGTGTGGACTATATTGTACAAAGGTGTTAACCAAAAAAAACAAAGGGACCCAACAAAAAGTAGTGTGTGTGTGTGTGTGTGGCATCAATTAATTGGCTCGTCAATGTTTTAAGACTACTTAAGGGCTTTTTTCATTTGAATTAAATTATTAAAAAAATAATAAAGGGGAAGAATATCTAGAAACCGGAATATATGGGAATGAGGTGAGATTGGAAGACATAAAAACACCGGTAAATCCGAGGAAACAAAAGACTAATTTGTGAGGGTGTGATTAAACAAAAAGAAGATAAGAAAATGAAATGTCACTGGGAATCCGGGTGAACGTGAAAAATATGTTATTGGTCCATTGTCCTTTTTTTTTTTTTAAAAAAAAAAAGAGATTAACTTAATACAAAAGTGGGTCTTAAATTTTGGCCTTTGGGATTAAGGACTTGGCAAGTTAGATCCAACAACAGTACCTATATAAGGTTATTATAAATGTTCGTACTCAGAAAAATAGTGGTATGTATGTGTATAAAGTGATGCACTTATATAAATAATTGATTAGGAATAATATATATAAAAAAGCCATGACAAATAAACATATATAGAAATAGATATATATGCTCTATGGCTGAAGGGGTAGGCCAACCAAAACCCCACCAGGAACCGGACGTCGAGACAGCTCGTAACACATAGAAAAGTGTCGTTTGTTCCCTGTGAGGATGTATCATCATCCCACCAGTACAGGACGTGACTAAATTTAGGTCCTGTCATGTGCTTGTATATTTACTCTCAAAATACATTGTGTTGTTGTATGTAGGAGGGTCTTTTTTTTTTTTTTTTTAGAGTGTGCATGATTGATATGTGGAAATGTTTCCATTTTATTTTAATAATAAGGTCTCATCATTTCTCATATAACAAATTCCTATAGTCAAACCGAAACTTCATGTTTTTCAACCTTTCTAATATCAAAATATTCTCAAAATTTGACTTGAAAGTAGGATTTTGACAATTAGGGGGTGTTTGACAGTGGTGGAAACCACTCAGTTCCCACCACAATCTCAGTTATGAACAGTATGAAGCTCTCACATGCTACAGTAACAATAAAAAAAATATGCTATAGTATAAAACTCTCACATGTTACAGTAAAAGTGGTTTCCACCACATTTCCAAACACCTTATTAAACATAAAACTAAAAGATAGGCCTAAAAGTGTTTTTTTTTTTTTTTAATTTCGAACCACCATTTCTAATAAATGGTTATGCCATTTGGATTCAAAACAGCCCCGTTATTGTTTTAAAAGGCCGTGACCAAAATATACCATCTAATTCTCTGGAATGCCCTTTTATACATTGGTGTAAACGGTCCACCACTTTCTTCTTTCTTTACCTTATTTTTTTTCTTGGAGATTTCGTCTATAATTTTGTGTGGCAGATGGAGAAGCATGTGATGACGACCGGCAGAGTCCATTTAGTTATGACCACATAGTAATGTGGTCCAAAATTTTAGGAACACGTTAAGAAGTAAGAAAAGTCTATGTGGTACATGAATATGTATGCATTTACGTGTCTACATACTTGGAAAGTGGTTAACGAGATTGTCAAACAGCATTCGCTCATTCTCATCGTCGAAAATAAAAATAAAAACAGTCATTTATTTTGGAGTTTTTTTTTTTTTGAGATTTTTTTCTTTTTTTTTTTTGGTTGAAGTTAAGGTTACAAGTACTTCACATGCAAGGAAAGTAGCGCTCGAGTACGGCTTGGTTAAGATACACCGTTGCCCAAAACAGTGGTTCTCTTATCTTATGAAGGAATTTTGTTTTGATTATGTTTTGTTTAATATTATTATTATTATTTGGAAGGGGAGTCTGTGTTTTCCGCAACCTAATACATAGATTCTAATAATTCTAATTCAATTTTCTAAACGCTTTTTATATATTTGCTATCCAATTAAACCATTTGATAATATAATTTAAACTACAAAATTATGTTTCAAACCAACTTTGATACAATATTTTCTTTTACAATTTTTTTATTAAAATAACTTTGGTTCAAATTTTTTTGTTTAAATTATGCTTTCAAAACGGTTTATATAATAGAGAGAAAGAGAAAAATCATATTTTAAGACATTTATTTTGTTGGTGAAAATTTCCATATGTTCTTGAAGCAAAATAAAAATTTCTTTAAAAAAACAAATGACAAAAAAAATAACTATATCTATATATGTATATATACACACACACATACGAGAGCCAAAGTGAATCATTCTTCTTTTGTCACATGGCAACTCCTCTCTTTTTCTTCTTCTATTTTTTTTAAATCTTTTTTTATCTTTTTTTTTTTAAATTTTTTTCCTTCATTTTATTTGGTTTTTTAATTTCCCCAAAACGTTTATACGCTTTTAGGGTGTTTGGCTCTTGTTTAAAACTAATTGGTTCTAACCAATAAATAGTGTAAAGTTCTCATTAGTTATAGTAAAAGACAAAAAGTTGTTACAGTGTAAAATTCTCACATACTATAGTGTCTTTAACTAAAATTATTTTAACCATTAATTCTAATCACACTTTTCAAACACATTATTTACTTTTATTCTACAGTGTACTACTTTAAAATGCATTTTTGTAGTCCGCTTTGCTTCTATTAAAATATTTTCTTTCAAAGTTATGCTTAGTTTTTTTCTTTTATAAACTTTATTATATAATAAACATTTTTTAAACGTCTTTTTTTGAATATTTTCTCCCTCAACTCTTTCAATACTTGTTTTCTCTAACTTATTTTTGCGGAGGTAATTTTTCTTAAATATATGTTATTTAAATGTTTTCTAAAATATATAAAATGTTGTTCAAAATTTTTAATACCGGATACAATATATAAAATTAATCCTTATGTACTTAAAATATGACATTCAACTACCTATCTATAAAGGCAAAAAACTTACGATTATCATTAATAGCAACTCCCATATCGACTTGAGTACTACAATTGAGACGTTTTTGGCTTTGCTCACCGCCATGTTTTCTTGTGTTTTGTGTGTGTTTAATTATTATTGTTATTATATTTAGTATTAATAACAACATTTTTTTTTTTACTATTTCAACAATATCGATAAACAGAATCGTATCAATCAAAGCAAGTATTTTTCTATAATTAACTTGGCATGCGTAGAACTTGACTCACCATTAGTTTTAAATACTAGAGCCGTAATGAATATTTAGAATTCTTTTTCTTCCCTTCTGTTTTTTTTAATCAATTGCAGTAGGATCGGTATGATATCCTTTGTAATTAGGATACCAACTCTTGTTTTCGTCCCATACCATAGAATAAGAAGAAGAAGAAGAAGAAGAAAAATAGTACATATAGGGAAACGTTTCTTGTCTACAGTGAGCACACTCTGGCTTGGTTTTTGGCAATTTTAATTTAAACTGATAACAGTGTAAAACTTTTATATGCTAAAGTGTAAAGCAAAAAATAGGCTTTAATGTACTCACATGTTATAGTGTTTGATCTAAAATTTTCAAAACACACTATTATTGTAGAACTTTATGAGTTGAACTGATGCAGGAGCATAGCTATCTTTTTCTTTTATCGTTGCTTAATTACTACTATCTTGTGTAATAAGCCACTTGTGGCCATTGTAGTTTGCTATTAAGCTTGTCGTTTGTGAGTTTGTGATGTTCTGGGACGCCTGTCGTTTATTGCGCCTCTAAATGCTGATTTAGATGTGTCGTGTTGGCTCATTCATCGTGCATTAGAGGTTAGCTTGGTGTTTCTAGCTTGAATTTAAAGGTTCTTGTCTGATCAAAGGGTTTTTACGCCAAATTGGTATCTAGAGCTAGAGTTCCTATTGGTTTTATTGATGGCCGATGGTGTTTTTAGTTGGAACCCTAACCCTGGAGAGAGCTTCGATTCAAGAGCCGTTTGTGATGCGATTTATTGAGTGCTCCTTTTCTTTTCTTCTTCGTTTCTTGTTGTTTGGTTTTCATTTTGATAATTTCCAGCTTGAATTTAAAGGTTCTTGTCTGATCAAAGGGTTCCTACGCCAAATTGGTATCTAGAGCTAGAGTTCCTACTGGTTTTATTGATGGCCGATGGTGTTTTTAGTTGGAACCCTAACCCTGGAGAGAGCTTCCATTCAAGAGCCATTTTTGTGATGCGATTTATTGAGTGCTTCTTTTCTTTTCTTCTTCGTTTCTTATTGTTTGGTTTTCATTTTGATAATTTCCAGCTTGAATTTAAAGGTTCTTGTCTGATCAAAGCGTTTCTACGCCAAATTGGTATCTAGAGCTAGAGTTCCTATTCGTTTTATTGATGGCCGATGGTGTTTTTAGTTGGAACCCTAACCCTAGAGAGAGCTTCGATTCAAGAGTCGTTTGTCATGCGATTCAAGCACTCGGACTCAATATCGACACTCGTCGTGACACCCTCTTGACCAATACATAGGTGATTCTTGCTTGCCTCTACAGCCTTGTTGTGACTACCCCATCGGTGATTCAGAGCACCACCACTTTGGCACATGTTGGGGCACCGTCATCCTCCATTCCTCTGCCTCCTAACTATTTGGGTAAGCCACCAACTACCCATCCTTAGGAACCCCTTTTCCACCGCCAAGATTTCAAATTTTCCAACTAGAGCATGCCACCATTGGAAGTCACACCACCTCTACAATTCACCTCCTTTCCAGGGATTCGCCATGATGCCCACCGTCGACAAGCTCCTAACCTTCTCGGCCCAGACCTTGATCAAGACCTTCCAAGGATGCCTCAGCCAGATTCAGTGGATTCCTCTACCAAGGATGAAGTGGAGGCCTGGCCGAACTAACCACCTAGGCACATGGGTAACAATCCTAGACTACCCAAGCACATAAGTAACAATCCTACACCTTATTTTCACCATGAGACTCATGATTATTGCCTGAAAATTGATATTCCTTCTTTTAATGGACTCTTGCATATACATGATTTTTTTTTATTGGCTAAAAATGGTCAAGACCTTCTTCAATAATATGGATGTTCAAGCTGATAAACAGGTTAAATTGGTAGCTTATAAGCCACAAGATGGTGCCTCTACTGGGTGGGATCAACTCATTACTAATTAGTATTGAGAGGGAAAAGGGCATATTTGCTCTTGGGCTCGGAAGTATTTGACGGCAAGATTTCTTCCTTCCAATTACTAGCAGCACCTATACCGTCAATATCAAGATTGTCGCCAATGAGACTGGTTTGTCCATGACTATGCTGAGGAGTTCTATAGACTCAATACCCTTATCAACATACCCAACCTTCGCATCTCTTCAACCAATCAAACTAGTCTCCCATAAGATTACCTATATCATGAAAGAATTTATAATGAGCTTTCACCCAATAAGTTGAAACGTAATCTCACAAAATATCAAAAACATTCATCGTAAAACGTTGCCTTTAAACTTTTCTTATAAAACCTTCTGTATAAACATTTTTCATAACATGTTTTTCTTGAACATTTCTCGTAAAACATTTCTCAAAATATTTTTCATAAACATATCTAATGAATATTTCATTGAAAGGAATATAAGCAAGATCATAACACATGATTCTATTTATGTTAATTTATGAACATTCATTTATCAACTTTTTATGATCATTCATAACTGACTGAAACTTCTTATCATGATTCTTATCGTTTCTTAACATATGAGCTTATGTGTTCATACCAACAACATCGATCATGAGATCATATCTTTAATGTAACATGATGCTTCCCTTGTGGAAGACTTAAAATCATCAAACAACAATGCCATACTTTATCATAACTTTTAAACCTCATATCAAAAAGGCCGGTACGATACTTTTCTTTTACCTCTTTAATTTAGATTACTAATCTTGTAATCTTAGTGAATATTATATATAACAAAATTTAATGTCTGAATATTAAACATAATAATTACAAATCATAACTTGAACTTTTAAATCTTTATGCACATCATCACATAACAACTTAAAATATTATGCTTAACAATTGCAATACATTTCAAACATTTATAAAGCATTTGAAATTCATTTTCTTCATGCTATAGGTAAGGTTTGAAACTTACTTGATTATAGCTCTAGTGTTCCAACTCTATCATTTTCCATTCTATTAGTCGGTTTTGTATCCTGTTCTAATGATATCCGACTATCAGTTTACTTTTCTTATTACAACCTACTTGATCGATAACATAACTTAAACAATTCTGTTCATTCCTTATACTTAATTTCGTAACTTCTCGATTTATCATTCCTTTAGTTAACTTGAATGTCCCTTAGTCAAATTCCTCATTTTACTAGATGGTTTCGTTAATGCATTACGGAATATTTTCCATCTAAGGGCATTTTGCTAATTCGAAGGGCTTGGGTTTTGTTTTAGCCGTTTTATGAAGAATGACAGTTTCACCCTTTATAGTTTTTTCATGAGTCTTGTAATTTCACTAAGCTTCTCATTTTACATTACCAACCCATTACTTAAGGGTGCAGAAAAATTCCCTGTAAGGGTATTTTTCTAAATTGGGCGTTTTGGGGTCCCTTTTGGCTTTTTTAATAAAAATGACCATTTTGCTTTTGATGGTCTTATTAAACTTTCAAAACCCGTTTAACTAAAACTTATCTTGCTTTATTTCTTGTTACATTATGAAAAATAAAGCAATAGTTTTTCTTTCGATAAAATCTATTTTATCGAAACTTTACAGTTGACCCGTAATTTAAAAATCTTGACCTTTTTGCCCTTAATGTTTTTCTTTCATTCTAACTTGATAAAAACTCTTAATCCTTTCAAACTTGAAACCTATCGCTACTCACTGCTCACAGTAGTGTAGGAGACCAACATTTTCTAAGTAAAAATCCAATTCCACATAACTTTACAGTTTTGGCCTGACACATAAAAATCTTGATCTTTTTGCTCCGATAATAAAAAATGACTGTCTTATACTAAAATGTTTAGTTTTTCACAATGATTGAAACTTCCTTAAACTCCTTGGCTTAATTAAAACTATTTCATAGCATTTTCTTTTTTTGTTTACAAAATTTTATGCTTAAAAAAATTTATAACTTAAAATCGGTAAAGAATTATCACAAATCGTCCATGATTTGTAACCATTTTGATGAGATTTATAATTTTCACGTTTTAACTTTCCTCAAAATCTTTCATCTTAATGGCATTCTTGAAATGGAAAAATTGAAATCATCTTGTTTCGACTTATTTTGGTTGGAATTCGTGCTGATTTCTTCACGAAAGCTGTCTAGATCGACATTTTCAATAAATCTTGTATTGAACTCAGAAAATATTTCGGTCTCTCAGGGCCTGAAACATTCAATTATTTCAAAAAGGCCCTTACAACACCCTTTTTATATATTAACTTTCTTTAACCTATTTTGTTAAGGTTTAATCACATTTAAAACTTTTCAAACATTTACTCAAGTACTTAATTCTTCAAATAACCATGCCATAAAGTCCATCAAACATTCCTTAGTTCATAAAGTTAACCATCCATACACAAATTTCATGAAAATATCATTTTTCAAAGCTAGGATTTAGGGTTTTACTAAGAAATTTCCTAAGCTTTCCATCTCTTCTTTGACGCTTAGAACTTTCCCTATCTTGCTTGTTATTATTCATGACAAAATCTATGAAAATCCTACTAAAAACCTAAGCAAAATTACTAAAAACATTAAGAAAAAATCTTAGGTTTTTACCTCCAAAAACTGCCAATCTTTGCTCTGCAACACTTGAACTTGTCTCGAGAGTGGATTATAGGTTATAACCTTGAAAAATATTTAAGAGAATCATGCGTAAGGGGGACGATTTTTGGAAGGAGCAAAATGGACTCTTTTTTTTTTCATGTTTTGCATGATAAATGATGGAGACAAATTTCTCCCCTTCACTTGAGTAAAACTGGTGTACTTAGAGGGGCGAGGTGGCTTTTTGTCCACCTTAAAGGTGGCAGCAAGGTGGAACCCACCTAAGCTTTTTCAACAATCCAAATTTATTCGGATAGTATTTTTTCAATATTGTCGATATATTTCTCATACTGTTTGTATTCTTTTTTATACTGTTTTTCATGTTCCACAAGCTTCTATGTCATCCACATAGTATAATTCCTATATGCTTAGCTTTACATAGTCTAATTTCTATACTACATTACTTTATGCAGTATATTTTTCATACTGCTAGTCTAGTTTTTATACAACATTACTTTATGCAATATATTTTTCATACTGCTGACCTTTATCAGTATAACTTCTATAGTGCATAACCTTATTGGTATAATCTTTATATTGTCTTATTCTTATACTACATAATTTTTGTACCTCTTAATCTTTATGTTGTATAATTTTTATATTTTTATACAGTATTTTTTTCTTAAATGTATTTTTGTCTTAAAATTTTATGCAACACCTTTTGCAATAACTAGATTTTTTAGCTTATTTTCTTACCATTTCATCCTTATTTAAGACTATGGCATGAATTTTAATCTTAAAAATCTCATTTTCATTTTTATGAAATTTTTCATAAAAATAGAATTTAAACAATAATCCTCGTGACACCAAAATTAATCTTAAATTCTTAACAATTTTTTATCACAAAATTTTAGCTTATAAAATTTTTTCATAAATTAATTAACAAAATCTTTAATTATTGCAATTAAAATGCACTAGAAATTCTCGGATGACAATTGGGCTATAAACAAAATCACTGTAAAGTACCATTTTCCCATCTCACTGGTTGATAATATGTTGGCTAACTTAGCGGGCACACAAATATTTTCAAAGATGGAA
This sequence comes from Artocarpus heterophyllus, assembly GCA_025403435.1. NCBI lineage: Eukaryota > Viridiplantae > Streptophyta > Magnoliopsida > Rosales > Moraceae > Artocarpus > Artocarpus heterophyllus. The sequence goes on along the minus strand of CM046334.1, from coordinate 33,018,512 downwards.
TTGATGAGTGGTTATCGCCAAATCTGCATCCGTTCAGAAGATAAGTGGAAGATCGCGTTCAAGACGCGAGAGGGACTTTTCGAGTGGCCAGTCATGCCGTTCGACCTTTGCAACACCCTGAGCACGTTTATGCGGCTCCTGCACGAGGTTCTCAAACCTCTTGTTGGCAAGGTTGTCGTTGTGTACTTTGATAATATCTGTATCTATAGTAAGGATGCGGTAGCACACTTGGAACGTATCCGCTTGATTCTTACCACTCTCCAAGAACACAAGTTATTTTTCAACATGGGAAAGCGTATCTTTGGGGCTTTCGAGCTCCTTTTCTTTGGATTCATTGATGTGGCTAAAATCCAAGTGATCCACGACTGGCCTACCCCTCAAAATGTGCATGAAGTTCGGAGCTTCCACGGCCTTGCTACCTTCTCCAAGACGGCCAGCCCATTAAGATCTTTAGTAAGAAGCCTGGTGAAGCATAACAAAAGTGGACTACCTAAGAGCAAGAACTCTATGCCTTGGTGCGATCGTTGAAGAAGTGGGAGCATTACCTACTACATCAAGAGTTCATTCTTCATAGCAACCATCATGCCTTGAGGTACTTGGATTCTCAAAGGACACTTAGTCATATACACGCCCGGTGGGTCACTTACTTGCAACATTTCTCTTTTGTCTTCAAACATCTTGCCGGCTCCATGAACAAAGTGGCAGATGCCTTGAGCCACCATCGGCCAATAGAAGCCGATGAGGATTTTCATGAGATATAGGTTGCTTGTGATTCGCACCATTCTCTGAAAGGCTACTTGCTTGTGGATGATTTTCTCATTCGAGGTAACCAATTGTGAATCTCGAATGCCTTAATAAAGGAATTTCTTATTCGTGACCTCCATGCCGGTGGCCTCTCTACCCACACCGGCCGTGACAAGACCGTGGCTCTCTTGGAGGAATGCTTCTATTGGCCTCGCCTTCAGCATGATGTTACCTATTTCTTCCAACAGTGTGCCGTTTGTTAACAGGCCCAAGGGTGCTCTCAAAACACCGGCCTCTATTCCCCATTATTGATCTCGAAGAACATTTGGGAAGACTTGAGCATGGATTTTGCCTCGGGTCTCCCCACCACCCCTCGCCATTGTGATTCTAATGTGGTGGTTGTTGATCGTTTTTCTAAAATGACACATTTTATTCCTTGCCAGAAGACTAGTGATTTCTTCCTAGAAATAGTCTCCGCCCAATCACCTATGATCGCGATGTCAAGTTCCTTACCCACTTCTGGTGAGAACTTTGGCACTGTTTCACACGGTTTTGAAGTTTAGTAGTGCTCACCACCACCAAATCGATGGGCAAACAGAGGTCGTGAATCGCAGCTTGGGAAATATGCTCCATTGCATCGTTTGGGGAGCATCCTAAATTGTGGGATGCTACCTTGCCATAAGCGGAATTTATCTGTAATGCCATGCTCAACCATTCCACTGGCCATTCTCCCTTTACTTTGGTTTACGCCAAGGTCCCAAACTTCAATGTGGACCTCATTTATTTGCCTCACTTTAAGAGCAAAACTGCTGCCGACATCACTGAACAAGTGGTTTGCACCCACTGTGAAGTCACTGCTAATTTAGAGCATGCTAATGCGGCCTACAAAGCTGCAGATGATCAGCACCGCCGAGCTAATTCGTTTTCTGTTGGAGACTTGGTTATGGTTCACCTCAACAAAAACTGCCCTCATTTTCCTGGTTCGCACATGCTGCTTGCGCGCAAGTGTGGTTCCTTTCGTATCGCTGCCAAGACTAATGACAATGCGTATAAGCTGGAGCTGCCCTCCGACTTTGCCATATCCTCCATTTTCAATGTGCAAGATCTTTTTGATTTCCATCCTCCCGACGCTGCACCTATTGTGTCTGAAGATTCGGTGCCGAATCTTTTCGAAGACGGGGCCATTGATGCAGGAGCATGTCTATCTTTTATTTTATTGTTGCTTAGGTACTATTATCTTATATTGTAAGCCACTTGTGGCCATTGTCATTTACTATTAAGTTTGTAGCTTGTGGGTTTGTAATGTGTTGGGACACTTGCCGTTTGTTACTCCTCTAAACGCTGATTTGGGTACGTTGTTTTAGCTGATTCATCGTTTATTAGAGGTTAGCTTGGTGTTCTATTGTTCGATTTTGGAGGATTGTTGAATGGAATTGAGCCAAGTGCTCCTTCTCCTTTCTTCGCCGTTTCTTGTTGTTTGGTTTGTTTTATTAATTTCTAGCTTGAATCTAAAGGTTCTTGTATGATCAAAGGGCTTCTACGCCATGAACACAATCCTGAAATTTAGCTCATATAATAATTTTTTTAGATAACATTGATATATTTATGAAAAATCTGATCCAATCGGATGGGATCATCTTGGGCCTTTCATGAAGGATGTATTAAAAAAGTGCATTTATTAATAATTTTGGCTGCTTGTATTTATCTTTGTATCAAGAAATGTCTTAATTTTAGTTTTGACTAACTTATTTGTTTATGTGATATGTAATGTATTTATTCATAGTACTCTTTACTATTGAATCTTCTTTTTGCGTTCATATTCTATGGATGTACGTATATTGTCAAACCACGTTAAATCTTCGTATTTTTTTATTTTTATGTTTAATTTAATTTTTTATATGATATCAGAGTTTCATACTCTAACAAGTTCAGAATCTTTCATGGCTGATGCCACGCTTCTATCTAGGCATGCATTCTTGCATCCTACACTTCTTTTTCTATTTAATTTTTGTTATGGCTAATACGTCTATTTTCTCTATTTTTTTTTATCAAGGCCATGAGACTCCAAGCTCTAGGCCAAGAGCCACAAAACCTCAACCTCTAGTCCACGAGACATGTTCCTCCCTCTCCTAAGGTTGTGCGGCTTTAATCCTGTAGGCCATGTGTCTCCAGTAGTTTACTTGTGCTCTTCTCCATACCTTTCACTATTCTTTGTTCCTCTTTCGCCTTTGACAATTGACATATGTTCATAGCACCCATACGCCCTCAACAATTGTCTTGCCTATGTAACTACTTTTCTTTGTCTTTATCTTCTCATAAAAGCAAAAAAAAAAAAAAGAAACAATATAAAAACAACAAAAAAGAAAACAAAATTTCTTACAAGATTCCATCTTGCAACAACATATTAGGAAAGGATCTTTATTAATAATTTTATTGTGTTTATTTTTATATTAAAATATGTCTTCATTTTGGTTTTGGGTAACTTATTGTTTATGTGATTTATAATATTTATTTATATGTAGTACCAAATTAACCCCTAGGCAGCTTAAGCAATTGCTTAAGGCCCCCATATTTTTGTAGCCATTGATTAAGGGTTTATTTCTTGAAAGTTGGAATAACAATAGCCTAATATTTAGGGATTAGTATATTGATTTTTTTCAAAAAATTAAGATAATAAATAAATCCTCTTATTATGCATTAAAACTCTTTTTTGAGATATTAAACGTGAAGTCAAAATGTCAAACATAAAGAAGCCAATAACAGTGGAGCACTCTTTATTTATTTATTTATTTATTTTGAAAATCACTCCTCAAATGTTTTTGAATATCAAATCTTTTTTTAAATATCAAAACACTTTTTTAACCAGAAAATAATGATTCCTTCCTCTAAAAAAATAATGATAAAAAGCTTTAATTAGCGTACTTCACATGACATTTTTGATAAACATACGAATGATTTATTTATTAAAGGAAAAATAAAGAAGGGGCGCTTTTTCAGAAGTTAAAAGTTTAGAAAATTCTTCTTTTTATTGTTTTACACTTTGAAAAATAAAAAAATTAATATTTACCATGTAATTAATTTTTTATTTTTTGAATTTATTAACTTTAATAAAATATAAAATATAATTATTGTTTTTTATTTTTGAAAAGGCCTTTTTAAAATTTTTGCCTAAGGCCCCAAAATACCTAGAGGAGGCTTTGTTTTATATGAAGTCCATTCATAGTACTTCTTATTAGTAAATCATTTTCTCTTTGTTTTTAATCAGTAGCCGTGGACATATTGTCGAACTATATTAAATTTTTATATTTTTTTCTTTTATCTTTTATCTTTTTAATTTAATTTTCTATAAATGAGCTCTACCTAGGTCTCACTTTTTGTGAGAGACTCATGTTCAATCATCCAGATTGAACAAGTGTCCTCATGTGTGGCTTACCTTTTGAAAGAGACAGAAGTTCATTTCTTTTGTAACTGTGAAGCTTTTTTGAAAACACAGACAATTTCAATTAATTTATTATAGTGTTTTTTTAGAATTTAAATTGTTAAAACATTTTTATGTTTAAACTATTGATTCCAATAATACTCCTAAACAACTGGATGTTTGATTTAACTTACAAAACTATTGTCCTCATAGAAGAATTTTTCCTTGTAGTTTTTTGTTAAGAAAAAACAAATAAGGCTGATTGTTGACACGTGTAATGAAAAATGAGATTAACGGACGGTAAGCTTTCCCACTCGGCCCCATTGAGCCCATGACTTTCCAGTGGAATGCCGCTTTTTAGTGGAGAGTTGGCGTGATGCCCAAATTATCATGATCTTCAATATCCACGGTTTGGTTTTCCTTTTCTTTCTCTATTATAGGAAAAAAAAAAGAAGCAAACTACGCCTTGTTACATAATAATTTGGAAGCATTTTAGGGTCCATATCAGTTACTCTTTTTTCTTCGAGATAAATATTGGGGGTTGATACTATGCATATGTTTGGTAGAACGGAAAAGCGTAGGGAGCGAAGTTGGAGGAAAGATTTCGACAGTAAAAGAGAATATTGAGCTGTTTGGTAAAGAGAAATTTAAGGAAAGTAAAAAAGTAGCAAATCCATAAGTTATCTTCTTAGTTGCAAACTGTTTTTCTTTGTATTTGTTTTATAGTCGGTTGTTAGGACTCTCTATCAAATTATTGCCCACTACAGGCCCGTAGTTTTCAAAAATTTCATCATGAAAATGGTGGATTACCATCCAGCAAAGGCTTTTACTTAATATGTTGCAGGAAGCTATATTTTCTTATATTATAATAAAGGGTGAATTCACGATTGCCCTTTTTCTTTTTTTTTTTTCCTCATCGGGGTTATTTTACGAAAACTTGCCCTACTATAAAGAAGGGAGGAAAAGGATGTCAAAAATGTCAAAAACCCTCAAAATATCAACTCGTAATTTATTAACTAGTTGGAAGCACGTGTTACATGCATATCTTATTTTAGTTAATTTCTTTAAAAAAGATAATATTCTTTAGAGTTTAGTTTAGTTAAAAAAATATTCAAATACAATAGATTAAAATACACGTTCTAATTAAAACATAATTTTGATTGAAATTTTATATGTGTGGATAGTAGAACATAATTGAGTAATAAAGATTTTAGCAAGAATTTACGAGGATTAAGCAATTGAGAGAGCGCGTAAACAAAAATTCTTAAACGAGGACACACTTGATAACAAAAAATCATAAAGATCATTATTAATATAAGAAAGATTTGAAAATTTGTTATAGTGGAAAATGACATTGAAACGACATCCAATAATAAAATATGGTACAATTTACTACAATGAGTCCAAACAAAAGAACGTGGTCCACCAAACCCCAACTTTGCAAAGAAGATAATGAATCTAAAACACTTTCTTCTCTGTTTATTTCCTGGAAACGAAGTCAAACATATTTTATGTTCAGGGAAAGAAAATTGTAACGAGGACAATAAAATAACAAATATGCATTTACAAACAATGACTTATCCAGAAAAAAGAGTAATTGATGAATGATAAATGGATGGACCTACCTTATCTTGGTGTGTCCATTATCCACTGCAATCCAACAGAGCCAACCAGCCATGTTAAGGATACCTCAGCATGGCCTTGAAAGAGCAGGACCGCGGAGCCCACAACTCTAACTGAATTTTTCTACTCTACGACTCTTTCGTCTATACAAATACGTATGTATGTATGTTTTTATTATGCGTACTCTCAATGTTGTACATTCAAATTTTAAATTCATGTTAAATTAGTGTGTTTTTTGAATAAGCGGTTAAATTTGGTCTCAAAATTGACGAATAATATATTTTTTGTAATTTTTATAAAAACTTGTGACCAAATACTAACTAGGTATATTGTTTTTAAAAAAACAAAGTGGAAATCATAAAAATTGTACTTTCAAGTTGAGCAACAAAATTTTTTTTCTAATAAAAATAATAACAAGAGAATCTTGACAAATTTAGTGTTCTCTTACTTGGATTGGACTAGGACATGCCTGCCTAAGTCACTCTGCTTGCAGGATGCCATTCTGGCAGCCTTTGATCTCCGGAAGCTCCTAACAGAGAAAATCACACTTCTGAGGGATGGCCAGTTGCTTGGTTGGCGTCTTATGGTCTCACTCTCAGAGATTCGATTTGAGATTTCTATGCCAAAGTGGCATAAAATTAGTAACGCTATAAGAGTAGTAGGGTAATTATGAGCCGTTTTCTTAAAAAAATGGACGATTAGTAAGAGAATGTCAATGTATTAATTGAACATAAATTAACAATCTCATTGAATAAATATGTAGCAATTTTGAGGGGAAAAAATGTAGTAGTCGCAGTACAATATATAAAATATAAACCCCCAAAATATAGGATGTAAAACAAATACATGAAAAATCTCCATTTCAAAAACCTATGTGGTAAGAATTAACTTTTATTTTTGTCTGTTGGTGTCTTGAAGCGACTCAACACCATATGCGGCTATGCACAATGGGTTGGACCTCCTGCCCAACCTAGAGTTCATCTACTCTTCTCGAACTTGCAAGCGAAAAGAGGGCCTTGAAGTGAATGAAACTTTGGTGTGGTGTCTACCACGAGCACTCTGGCTCTCAAGTTTATATTTTGATTAGGATGAGAGGGCCAAGGGAGGCAAACTGTAGGCAAAGAAGAGTCCATTACCTTTGGGGTAATTCATGCTTTTATTTATAGTGCTTGGTTTGGACTGGATGTGAATTGGGTTTTACTCATAACCTGAGTATATGGTTGTATGACGCCCTAGATCTAAGTGATAAGTGTCGTAATCTCCATGAATGGAGGGTTAAGATGACGCCATATGGAGGTCTAGGTGTGAATTGCTTGCAATGAGAACGCCACCAACACTATTGGTAGAAACTGTTGTACGAGCCGTTGGATTTTAATTGTTTAATGGACTGATCTATGAGTGTTCGTGTTAAAATTTATAGCACACAAAAACTATATTTTGACAAAAACGATTCCAACCACTCTTTATTGTTAAAAACCAATTTTGCTACAGTGTTTTTTCTACAAAATTTAAACTAAAAAATAGTACAAACTATAAAAAAAATGTTTTAAATCGCTCCCTCAAACAAACACTAAAACACCAATTTCTATGATAGAAAGAAAAGACAACATCATATATAGAAATAGATATTCTCATATTTAAATAAAACTTAAGAGGCTAATAGACCGTTTGAAACGTTAATTGTAACTAAAGTTTTGAATTTAAAAACTATAACATATAAAAACTTTATATAATAATAATTTATTGTAACTGTTGAAAGCTTTAAATTATTCATCGATTAAAGTTAGTTGAAACTCGGTTTTCAAATTAAAAACTCTTTTGAGCCTGATTGGACAGTTTCTTGGACCCCTCACAAAGATAAGTCCCACCATATATATGGATCCCACATAGTGAGGCCCCTCACAAGATAGGACCCACCTTGTGAGGGGCCCGGGTAACTGCCGATCGGGCAAAGACGAAACTGCCCTTCCAAATAACACACAAAATTTTATATAATAATAATTTATTATAACGGCTGAAAGCTTTAAATTATTCATCGAAAGTCAGTTGAAACTCGATTTTTAAATTAAAAACTCTTTTGAGCCTGATTGGAAAGTTTCTTAGACCCCTCACAAAGATAAGTCCCACCATACATATAGATCCCATATAATAAGGCCCCTCACAAGATAAGACCCACCCTGTGAGGGGCCTAGGTAACTGCCGATCAGGCAAGACGAAACTACCCTTCTAAATAACACACAAAATTTTATATAATAATAATTTATTATAACGGCTGAAAGCTTTAAATTATTCATCGAAAGTCAGTTGAAACTCGATTTTTAAATTAAAAACTCTTTTGAGCCTGATTGGAAAGTTTCTTAGACCCCTCACAAAGATAAGTCCCACCATATATATGGATCCCACATAATGAGGCCCCTCTCACAAGATAGAACCCACCTTGTGAGGGCTCGGGTAACCACAAATCCAAGACGAAATTGTCCTCCCAAATAACACACAAAATTTAACCAATGAGGAATGTTCGAGCAGGAAAATGATATGACATAACAATGGAATGATTTTGCTTTAGCAGAACCTCTCCTCCCTCCTCATCCACAAATCAGACTTAACGAGTTACAACCAACCGGTGTCTCTCTCTCTTCTCTCGTTCTCATTGGCAATGGTAAGAGAGAGCCGTAGCCATGGCTTCCTCTAACGCTTCGACCATGAAACCAACAATCCACTCCTTTTCCTCCTCTCATTCCCTCACATCTCCATCATTTCGCCATTTCACTCTTCTCTCTTCCTCTTCTTCGTGTGCTCCGATAAGACGTCGTAGGTTAAGCACCAGCTCTCCTCACAAGCTCAGCCTCAAGCGCCTCACCTCCCGCATCGTCCACCTCACTCGCCGACGCCAGCTTCACCAGGTATTCTGTTCTCCCTGTCTCTCTCCGCCGTTTTCTATATCGGAACCGAATTCTTTTCTCGCCGGCCAAACAAGTGAGAGAGTGTCTAAACCAGTGGCTTTTGTTTTACAGATAATGCAAGAGATAGATATGGCTAAGCGACGATACGGAAAGCTGAACACGATAGCGATGAATGCTGTGCTGGAGGCGTGTGTGCATTGCGGGGATATCGAATCTGCTCGGAAGGTGTTTGATGAGATGTCTAAACCAGATGGTTGTGGCGTTGATACTATCACTTACGGTACTTTACTGAAGGTACTTCATGCTATTGAAAAGTTGTTTTTTTTTTTTTTTTTATACGTTAACAAATTATAATTATGGTTTTAATAGCTGTAAGTCATGTACGAATTATTTTGCAAAAAATCTCACTAAATCGATGAATGGTGTTAAATTTTGAAGCAAATGCTCTCATACACTTGAGTTGACATGCTTCTATCCTCGTCCAAAATTCAAGTTTTTTCCTTAAAACGAGCTAAGCTAATGCGTATAGGGGTGTTTTCGTCAAATTTTTAATAACTGACGTCAACTTGAGGCACTCTGCAATGCATTGTTACCCAAAAAAAATATTGATGGGGTAACTTCCCAATCTTAAAAAATTCGGAGATGTGCCAAATATCCTATTTTGGACTGTCTTCACTAATCTAATCTTTAGTAGTGGGGGAAAAAAGAGGAAGAAATGACACTTATTTTTTTTAAAGGGGGAAAGAAAAGATGAAGAAAAGAAGCTTACTTTTTTATACTTATTTTCTATGAGTGTATAAATGTAGGCCAATGCTACGGAAGAGTCTAACTTGTTTTAATGTAAGATCATTTCATATTTTGTTTTCTCTTTTGATTGAAGGGTTTGGGTGAAGCGGGAAGAATTGATGATGCATTTCAATTACTCGAATCAGTGGAACAAGGTAGTGCTGTCGGGAGGCCCAAGTTATCAGCGCCTCTTATTTTTGGCTTGCTAAATGCTCTAGTTGAAGCAGGTCAGTGATACCAATTCAGAGAATAAAACAAGATAAGAGAAATTATAGTGTTTCTTGCAAATGTCTAGATGTGTGTGTATCTTAAGTTTAGACAAAAACTAACATAGTTGATCATGTTGAGTCCATTATGGCTTATTGTATAGCAGTTTAGTTTTGGGATGTGACATGTCATCTTTTCATGGTTACTTCTCCATTTCGTGCTCTCTAATGTCTGCCAATTGCAACTTTTTAGTGCAGGAGATTTACGCCGTGCTAATGGGCTTCTCTCTCGGTATGGGTTTTTCCTCCGTGAAGGCGGAAGCCATTCTGTCACTGCATACAACTTACTTATGAAGGTTCTGCACTGTTTACAAAATAAACACTTTTTTCTTAAGATATAGACAATTGTCTTGTATGAGTGTGCAAATCTCAGTTTCAGGAATACTTTGGGTGCTAAAGGATGATCCTTTTCTCATATCAGGGATGCATAAACGCGGGCTCTCCTGAGGGTGCAATAGACTTGTACAATGAAATATTACGTTTGGGGTTAAATCCTGATAAGCTCACCTACAATACTCTAATCTCGGCATGCGTGAAGACCAACAAGTTGGAGTTGGCAATGCATTTCTTTGAGGAAATGAAGGTGCCAAGAATGCACCTGAAAGGCCAGTTTAGAGCCTGGAATTATAACTTAATTGTTCTAGATGATTTCCTTGATCCAGAATTTTTAAAAAAAAAATTCTGCTCTTTTCAGGACAAAGCACAGAAATTCCATGGTGACCTTTTCCCAGATATTGTCACGTACACTACATTACTCAAGGTCAATTTTCTGGCTTTCAATTATCCGTTTAAGTTGCCATATCTATTGCCATGCATCTATATTCTATATTATTGGCACTATCGAAGATCTTTCTTCTATCCTTTTTCTATGTAGAAAGAGACAGGGTTTATTTATTTATTTATTTATTTATTTTTCCGCCTGAATGATCCCACTTGGATTTCCTCTAAAAATTATATATTTGTCTTCTATGTTTTGGCAGGGTTTTGGGCAATCCAAGGATCTCCCTACAATTCAGAGGATTGTAAAGGAAATGAAAACGTACTTAGATAGTTTTATTGATCGAACCGCATACACTGCTATAGTTGATGCATTGCTGAATTGTGGTTCAATTAAGGGTATGTCATACTGGAAGATGGGTTTTGGTGATTATATTTCTTTTGGGGCTGATTTACTTATTTATTTTTTTGGGGGGGCAACCAGAGTTAAGTCTCAAAGACAGTCTTGTTGCATGCCTATGCTTATCCCTTTCTTGTCAATGTGCAAGAGGATATTGTAATGTTTATATTGTCAACACGTCACTTCAATATTGTGCAAACAGAATGTGGATGTAGTCTACAAGTTTAATGATGGTGAATGATGTTTAGGTGCTTTATGCATATTTGGAGAAATGCTAAAGCAGGCTGGATGGAATAACGACTTGCGACCAAAACCTCACCTCTATCTTTCCATGATGCGGACATTTTCTGTCAGAGGAGATTATAATATTGTGGAAAGTCTACATAAGCGGATTTGGCCAGATACTGCCGGAACCATCTATCCAGCCATCCAAGAAGAAGCTGATCATCTTCTTATGGAAGCTGCTTTAAATGATGGTCAGGTAAATTTTTGCTTCAGCTTCTGTTCACTTGTTTAAGATTTGTAGTTCTGCAAAGGGGGAAGTTTTCATGTATAATTTGCACACTTTTTTCAACTATATAGGCTATGCATTTGCAGTATCTTTTCCCTCTCTTTTGTGATGATATCAATATCCTTATTCTCAGTCTCCAATTTAACTTTCAAAAATCTGTGTGCATGAGAAACTTTCTGCTTGTGCCCTTTACGACATTAACTTTCTCTTTTATACATTAACTTTCTCTTTTATTCTCTTCTTTTAGGGAGGTCTGGCCATAGATTTCCTGTCAAAAATTATAACAAAATGGAGAGGAGTATCATGGACAAGTAGAGGAGGCTTGGTACGTACCATATGTTCTCCTTCCTTGATGACAAAGAAATAGAGAACTAATACCTAATCTTTCCATGTTGTCTTTTGTGTTTACTAGACTTTGGATGCAGATTGTTAAAAATGTTCTTCAAATGTTCTATTGGAGCGGTAGTCCTAACACTAGTTGTACCCTTTCAACTCCACCGTTTGCCTCCTTGCTGCACCTTGGGGTGTGGCAGTCCATCTGCAAGACACTCTGATGCACAAGTTATAGGGTATTTGAAAAGTGTGGTTGTACAATGAAGCATGTGTAGGAAGATGGTATGAGTTTTTAGATCTGTTCGGGTTGTACCTCGGAGGTGTCATAGTAGTCCATTTTGGCATCAAGTGGTAGATTGTCATGTACATATATACATTAGACTGTTGGGGGTCGCACATGGAACAATTCATATATGCATGGGACTGTAGCAGTGTCCAAGCTCGCTCCTGTACTCATTTTTACCTCAAGTTCAAGACCTAACGAACAAGGTGGAATGCGGGTGCTTTGAGGTAGGGTGGATGCTGGCGTCTACCTTGATTATTACTCATCGACGCTTCTACCTTGAGTATAGGATAGTGTCACTTTGAATATAGATCGCAATGCATCCACCTCGAGGGTAAAGGGAGATTGCATTGTGTGTGTGAGGTAGCGGCATGTCTGCTTCGAGAGTGAGGCATTGCCCCTAGAGCAAAAGGCAATGCTTACTTCTTTCTTGAGTGTGAAGTGATATATGGTGCTAGTACTACAGCTCCGACAAATTGCTTTATCATACTAAGCATTCTGCTGGGTTTTCTTTGTGTTGCACATACATAGTATGATATCAGTCATATTCTCCAGTGACTTGTCAAAATTGCCCCTTCGTAAAGAATTATTGCATTTACAACATGCTTATCTTGCTCTTTCATATTGTTGAAAATCATTACTCATCCAACTTTTGGTAATGCAGGCGATGATTCGCATAGAAGCCCTGTTGGGATTCACCAAATCGATGCTGAGTCCATATCTACTTCCTCAGGTTTTGATCATCAATTGCTTTTCTTCGTTTTCTTTTCTTTTCTTATTTTCTCCTTTTCACTATTGTGGTTCAGATTTCATTTGAGCAAGTAGTTAGTAATTAATAACTGTTAGTCTGTTAGTGACTGCATATCACCGATATCAGCAGTTTAGGTGCTTGCTAGCAGCCCGCCCTATAATTAATAAGTAGCTCCAACTTTGAAGATTTACTTATTCCAGGATTCGGCCTCTAAAATGTAAAAGATTTGTGTTTCTTTGATGGGTTTGCCGCACCAATTTTCAAAATTTATGGCTCTTACTAAGACTACTTGTAATAACCATATTCATCAAAACTTGGCAAGGAGTTGCTTAATTGATTGGTCAAACCTAATGCAAAATGGGGGAAAAGTGGTAGCTACGCTTGCCCACCAGTGACCGACATTTTAGTATTCCAGATCACCTGCTTATTTTTATTATTTTTTTTTACTTTCGTTTTCATGTTTTTCTAAATCCCAACTGTTTTTCTTTATCTTTTTAGGTGTCAATGAGCGACCCGATTGAAAAATTCATGGTACCATTTGAAGCAGCGAAGCCACTTCACGAGGCCCTAGAGTTGAAGAAGGTTGTTATGCGTTTCTTTGATGAACCAGTTGTGCCTGTCAAAGATGACTGGGGTAGCTGCATTGGACTCTTGCACCGTGAAGACTGCAGAAAGGTCAGTATTTTCGTTTTTTTTCTTTGGCTAACTCTCCTGCTCCCTTTATGTTAATTAGCAACACAGTCAGATACGATCTTAATATGTTTGTTATAACCCACTTGTAGCTCATCAGTTGGAGAGCATAGTTTTAGGATGAGTTCCCATGCAAAGCTCTACTCCTAGGTAATAAAATATGTATAATGTGCTACGTTACACATCTAAACTACTTTTCTGAATTAATTGAACCTGTGGGTTGCAGGCACTGTCTAAGGATAATCCACACCCACACCCACATGTAATGTTGAGGTTTAGAGATCAGATTCATCCCAAGTTTAAAAAATAATAAGTTATTAACACTAATAGCCCCTTGAACTTTAGTGTCTTCCTCATTTTGTCCCCTGAGCTTTAAAAATATTACTTTATCCCCTGAACTTTCAAAACTTCTTACTTTGTCTCCTGAATTTTAAAAATCACTATTTTGCCGTTGAACCTTCAAAGCTTCTCATTTTGTCTTCTAAATTTTTTATTTTCTATTCAAATAGATAGAATTAAGCCCACGTGATTTGCACATGAGATGCTTATAAGGAAAAAAAAATTATTTTACCCTTAAAATTTTAAAATTCCTCACTTTGCTTCTTGAATATTAAAAATCACTATTTTGCCCTTAAACTTTCAAAGCTTCTAATTTTGTCTTCTAAATTTTTGATTTTCTATTCAAATAAATAAAATTAAACCCGTGTGATTTGCATATGGTTTACTTGTAAGGACAAAAATAATTTTATCACTCTTTAAGTTTTGTTTTATGTTTACACTTTCACGTAACTTCTTTTTTTTTAACCTTAACTCTCATTTAGGAAGAGTGTTCTTGCACATTTCTTCTTATTTTTAATGTGTAACTTATTTATTAAGTAGATATTGTTCGTCGATATCAAAATTTGAATACTAAAGAACATCAGTTACGCATTAAACATGAGGAGATATCGGCAAACAATATTGAGAAGAAATGTGCATACAGACAATTTTTAAATGAGAGTAGATTAAAAATAATAAATGAGAGTGTAAACATGAAACAAACTCTAAAAGTGATAAAATCTTATTTTTGCCATTACAAGTGACTTTGTGTGAATCATGTAAGCTTAATTTTGTCAATTTGAACTGAAAATCAAAAAATAAGAGACAAAATAAGGAGCTTTGAAACAATGACAAAATAATGATTTTTAAAATTGAGGCAGCAAAATGAGGAGTTTTAAAAATTTAGGGTAAACTAGTGTTTAGGGGACAAAATGAAGAGACCTTAAAGTTTAAGGGCCATTAGTGTTAATAACTCAAAAATAAAATAAAAGTACTAAAAAAAAAACCGAGTTGTATTGGTTTTATACCAGTCGTAGATCACACCTTCTAAAGACAAAAAGTAGCTTAGCACACCCACAATACGAACATATGACGGGTTTCATTTCAAACATATAACAAACTTGCATAGCCTTCTGGACAGAATTTGGAAGTGGCTAAAGAACTAACGTCATACTGCCAACTCCAGGTACATACCTGAGCTAGTCAAGAAGAAAACTAAGGAATAGGCAATGTAATAACGAGATAAATAAAACATAATAGCAAGACAAACTTAAATAAATCCTAATAAACAAATACAAATATTCCTAATTATGTAGATTTGTTGTTCTTCGTCATTATTCCACATTAAGTTTGCAAATGTAGTCATTTGTTTGTTTTATAAGCGACTATGACCATGCAACAGATCAAACTTTTGCTCACATATTCAGGTTTTGGTGATCAATTTTGTGAGCTAACACCAGTTTGAGCACTCCTTTTGCAGTTGGATGCTCCACTCTGGACAATGATGAGAAGCCCACCGCCTTATGTCACAACTACGACATCAATGGGGCATGTGGTAGATCTACTGATAGAGAAGAGACATAAAATGGTCATTGTCGTAAACCCCAATGACCTGTACGACAGAGATTACGGCTCAAGTTTAAGGGCAATTGGGGTTTTTGCATCTGCCCAATTGTCCGACCTCATCACGACAGAATCAAACTTGCCTACAGATAAACCATCTATCTGTCGAACATTATAATGTGACTACCTAACTAACAGTGCGAATCTTGTATATTACTTTAATATGAACCATCAAGTGAAATGCATCGCCATACCATTTATTGTGCCACGCAATATCAATATCGTCAATAGATATCTACGAGTGTTTTGTAAAAGCTTTACAGTATAGCTTACTTTGCTATACTTTATTTTTTACTATGCATAGCATACATTTTAACTTTAGACAACTGCTCGCAAGTTAATAACATAGTTGAATTAATTTGTCTTTGTCCACTTAAGAAATTCAAGCTGTCTGAGTGACCATAGTTCTAATAGGTCTACTGCTGTTAGCAAAGGAGCTCATTTCTGGCCCTTTTTTTTAATTAATTTGTTTTTTGCTCGTAAAAGAAAGTCTATAATGCAAGGGCTATTAGCGACCATTTTTCTAACTTCTAATGGAGCCTAAGCCCATGCAGAATATATAGTTCCTTATTTTGTGAATGAAGATTCACTTATTCAACATTTAAGTCATTAATTTGTTTTTTGTTCATGATAAAAGGTCTATGATTCAAGCATCATGCGTGACCACTTCCCTAGCTTGTAATAATGCTACCAAAGATCAGTTTGAAACCTCTTATATGGCTATTCCGCAATACATTAAAACCAATTCTATTGTTATTCACATACATTTGGAATGGTTCTAGTTACATAGAAATATTAGAGAATAAAGGATATTGACAAAAAATAAGTTAGTTTGATTGATAAATCAAAAAGCTTCGAGAATCAATATGGGCATTAACCGAAAAAATAAATAAGAGGCACTCAGGATGAAATGGACTTTTAACGGAGATTTCATAGATTTTCGACCTCATGCTGAAAATATCCTCATAGTGTCCATTCATTGAAAGGTATAAAAACTGCAAGAAACATAAAATGAATCAATAATTTCTTTAAAATATATATTAAAAAAAAGGATCGACAAATCCATAAACCCTATTTGTTCAGCGAGAGAAAGGTAAGAGTGAATAATCATCAGGAGTTGTGGATCTTTTAGCATCAAAGATAATATCTCAGACGACCGTCGTGAGAAATTTAAATCCATACTCATCATTTGATTTCAACAATTGCTTATCATAAAAACATAATAAAACTCAAATAAAAGAAAAACAAGAACAAAGAAGAAGAGAGAAAAAGGACGAGAAGAATACACGCCGACGAGACCGAGGACACGCAGTATGGTGAGAATTGAAGCGGCCAAGGCTTAACCTCACGTGATTTATATAGTGAAATTTTTATCTAATCCAACGGCTGTGATCATTCACATGACGAACTTCGATCCGCGCGACCAATTGTAATAAAATAGGGTTATAATCATTTTTATACTCTCTATTTAAAAAATAAATAAATAAATTATTTTGACTCTCCCCAAACTTTGATAATTTGTCTTCTTGTCTCTTGAACATTGAAAACTGTCATACACATTCCTCAAATTTTAAAACGTTAGCAAAAAATGCCCCTAAAACTTTAAAATAACAAAAATTCGTTTTCATTACATTCCGTCCATGAAATTTTATTTTTGCTCCCGAACTTTGGTAACTATGTTACATTACTCCATTGAAATTCAAAAACTGATATGTTTACCCCTTCCTCCCAAACTTTTTTTTCTTTTTCTTTTTTTCTAGTCATCAATTTTTCACATAAGTCAAAACTTAAATTGTTTATCCAAAAGTCGTGAATTGAACCAAGATGAAAAGGTACTCTTCATTAAGATGAGGATAAGCTTATAAAATACACGATTGCGAATGACACAATTGGCATGAAGTGGAACAAGATTTGTTGAGCAATCACAGAGGAAGCCAACAAAAAATGAGGAGGAAGAGGAAGAGAAGGTGAATAGAAGCAAGCTTGGTATTGATGGAAATCTTTCACTTTATTGTCGTTCCATTATGCCTCTCCTTTACGCCTCTCCTTCAGAAAACACAATTCTCTCTTCTTCAATCCACTCAAAATCTACAATCTTTCTTAATTTGAAGCTCAACCTCCTTAATAGTTGTGCTTTTAGTGCTCAGGCTTCGAGTTTGAGCCCTAACTTGCCTCCTCCTCCTTCTTCTCCTCTTCCTCATTCCTTATTGTCTTCCTCCTCAATTGCTCAGCAAATCATATTCAGTCTTGGCTCAATCCACAACTCTTAGATGAGCAATTTGAGGTTTGACTTGTATGAAGAGTTATTGACTATAAAATAAAGGAAAAAAAAAGTTTGGGCAATTTTTGAAGTTTAGAGGGTAAGATGACATTGTTACCAAAGTTTGGGAGGCAAAAATAAATTTTTAAGGATAGAAGGTAACAAAAGGACTTTTTTGCAAACTTTTTAAAGTTCTAGAAGTATTCATGTCAGTTTTTGAATTTTAGAGAACAAGACAATAAAGTTACCAAAGTTCGGGTAAAATTTATCCTTTTTGGGTTTTAATCATTTTAGTACATGTGATTTAAGAAAACATCATACTGGTACTCTGATGTTTGGAGAATATCAAAACGTTACTATATTGTTTTCAAAAATATCATTTGGTATCTTGAACATGTGTTTTATGATTTAAAATTTATTACTTAACTCCAAATATTTGAAAAATTGTAGCTAACATCATTTTTTAAAAAACTATTTACAGTGTATAGTAGGTTTTGAAAATATTTGTAGTAACTCATAATTTTATAGTGTAAATGATTTATTAACTCCTTATTTATAGTGTGAATAATTATTATTTACCCAGTAAACAGATTAAAAATACCAATAATTTATTTACTCTATTGCTCATAAGAGTAAATAAAATATGTACATCGTAAATCTACTATTTACTATAAATATTTTCAAAATCTGATATTTATTTCAACGGCTTCAAAAGTTTGTTATTTCCCTTATTCTCACAATTAATATTGCAAAACAATAATAGAAAAATCAAAGCTTTCGTTTGAAGAATCAATTGGAACATATGTTTTAAGTTTAAAACTGTAGCATGTGAGAGCTTTACAATGTAGAACTTTTTGTTTTTTACTAGAGCTGCTGAGAGCTTTACACTGTTCCTAATTATAATGATGGGTAGGAACTAATGTTCCAAACACCTTAGTTTAAACAAAACTCATCAAAGAAAATTATGTATGTGGAATTTTATTCTTCTTTTTGGTATTGTTTGCATTTATTTTGTTTTGAAGTTTTAACAAACACTATATAAACAACGTGAAATTTATTGATAGAAGGATAAGTATGTAATTTCACATCAAAAGACACTATTCAATATAGCAAAATCAATTTTTGAAAACTACAAGGTAACAATTTGATATTTTTCAAACAGTAAGGTATCAATGTAATGCTTATCTAAAATACATAGAACTAAAATGATAATAACCCTTTTTTAGAGGAAAGTTCCATTCTATCTATAGAAATACAAAGGTGATGAGACCCTGTAATACAAGGCATGCCTGTAATACAAGGCATGAAACCCCCCCCCCCCCCCCCCAACCACAACAACAAACGAGATTAATTCTATTAGTATATGCTAATCACGCTTAACGAATATAATATATGTTAGAGGCCTGAAAAAACAATAAGCATCTCGACACACCAATATCAAGCTACATATAGATCATATAACAAACCTCTATAATTGATAAATTCCTCTAAAAGATTACAAGGCATGACATTGTAGTATAAAGGTCACCTAACCACAATACAAACATATAATACCTTAAAGCAAACTCTCACGAACTACATATTCAATCGGAAGGTGAGAAAAACACCTCCATTGTTAATCAAACATCATAAAGACACAAAACCAAAACAAACATATGAGAAAACAACCTATGCCATAATAAAAAAATAAATTAAAAAAAAAAACCCCAAGATAGCACTACAACCTAAAAGAGCAAGCCGCTTGCAGTGGAAACCACCAAATGAAAAGCCGAAAACCTTTTACTAAAACCCAACCCTCCATAGCCAAACACCACTGCCAAGACACCCACCAGCCAAGACCCATCCATAGGTGGAACCTGCCACGAACTACATCCTCCGAAGGAGGAAGCCCGACTACAACCATGAATCCCCTATCAAACCACCACCAACCACAGAAAGCACGCACCACTGTAAAAGAGCGGCTGACCAAAGTCCAAAAGCAGAGGTGACCACCATAAGCCTAAAAAAGCCACACACTACCGTTGGAAACCAACCGACCATACCCAAAAAACCCAAATATGCCGCCACCCAACATGGCCTAAACATGCTAGCACCACCAAACTCCGAACGGATGCTATCCTAAACCACCATGAGACCAGAGTGCCACTCCTATTCTTAGGTTGAAGACTAGGCAGTTGACACAGGATTGACGTCGGATTCCTGCCCATAGGAAAGGGGGCGGCCTAAAGAAAAGAGGATGAAAACCCTTGAGGAGAAAGTGAATAGTAGTTAATTGTAATTTTTTTTTCAATACTTTGCATTTTGATAAAACATCTTTTTAGATTTTTGGGATGTGGAACGCTTACTTTACCGTTTTATTGATTTGTTTAGTCTTAGTTATGAAAAATCTTTAATTTACCTAGACAAAAGTTTTAAAGAGTTATTTAAAAAAATGAAGCAAGTTAAAATTAATAAAAAAAAAACAAAATAAGCAAAATGGTTATTTTGCTTCCAAAAAATTACAGTGTACCAAAATATTATTTTCAAAAATAATAAGATACTTTGGGGCCGTTTGATATTGTTTTCAAAATAGGTGAAAATGTTTTTGTTTTGAAAAATAAAATTTTTTGAGAATTATGTTGAGAGTGTTTTTAAACTTTTTACCTTAAAAAACGTACGAAAATATTTCTTAAAATTCTAAGAACAAAATCAAACGGGACCTTTCTTGTTATTTTTTAAATAATAGGGGACCTTTTATCAAAATATAGATTCTAAATTGAAAAGAAAAAAAAAAAAAAAAAAAAAAAGGGAGGAAAAACAAACTCTCTTCTACGGAAAGGACAGACAGAGGCCTAAGCCCCACCACGCCCCCGCCGGTAGTAAACCAAACACTGCAATTCTGAACATCAATTCATTTATATATTTTTTTTACAAAAACCTGGTAAACCTCAAACTAGAGAGAGAGTGTGAGAGAGAGAGAATGGCGTTTAGAGGGAGGGACATGATGAAGAACATAGTGAAAAGGGTGGGAGAGAAGAAGATGACACCGGGAATGAAGGACTCTCCGAAGAAACACGTACCAGATTCCAATGTCGCCATGAATCGGGCCAAGCGAGGCATCTTCGCCGGCAAACACATCCGCTTCGGCAATCGCGTCAGCGAAGACGGTGGCAGCAAGTATCTTCTCTCTGTCATATTTCTGTTTTTGTTGGCGAAAGTTTTCCACTTTTTTTTCTTTTTTCAAAAGAACTAGGATTAGTAAATTTGAGCTTTGATTTCTTATTTTGATCTTGATTTCCGTGGAAAAATTTTGACAGTTGCGGTAGTTGAACTTGTTTATGAACTTGAATGAGTTTGGAATGCAGTATATTATGAGATTTTGCCCCTATATAGATTGCTATGTCAAAAGGCAAGATTGGAAGAAAAAAGAATAAAGCTTGAGAGTTTTTGTTTTCATTTTCTTTATCTTAAATTTTGCAGATATTTGTCATTTCAATTTAAGTTATTATTTGCCCCCATAGGAAATAGAGAATTTTCTGAACCATCAATTTGTCCAGGAACTTATTTTACATTTGAGCTTACATAGCTGAATTGTGTTATGTATATGTGTCTGTCTGTGATCAGAATTTTGTTAACTTTTGAAATTGTCGAGGATCTTATCTTACATTTGAGCTTCCATGGCTGAATTTTGTTATGTATTTGTGTCTGTCTGTAATCAGAATTTTGTTAACTTTTGAAAGGAAAAAAAAAAAAAACTAGCTGCTCCATTAGTGTATTACTATTCCCCCCATCTTAGTCATAACTAGTCCTTTTCAGTTGAAACGGCGTTTGCCTGTAATGGCCATCTGAATTTATATAGCAGTCACATTCTGAGCTAGAAGAGTGGCACTGTATAAGTGCATGGCACCATTCTATGAACTTCCAATTTTGGCATCTGGGAAGTGGATCTAATTCTCTGAAATTGGTTGCATCTATGGTGTGTTACATGGATTCGGATATAGATATACCTAGTACTTTTGTAGGTATTTTTAATGCGGAAATGTGAACAGTCTTGTATTATAAGCCATGTCAATACAAATGGTTGGGATTTGGAAGGATTGTACTAATTGATTGAAGTCTTGGAATTTACTTGGGAACTTGACTGATTTTGAAGAAATTTAGGAATGTGAATCTTTTGGATGTGTTTATGATGATGGCTTGTGATGGGACAAGGATATCAATTGTTTGCAGTCGGATCAAATTTTGCTGTAGATACTAGATATGTAACTGCTGTTGCTGTAAACTTTGTTCTCTCAGGTCGCCATTTTGCTTGGACTGAAATCTGGCTTGATGATGACGTATTCAGCTTTAGTGGATCCTATTACATTGATGCTTTCGCTTTGATTACCCTCTACTTTTCTCCCTTTATCAAATTACTTATGATGTAGGAATTTCAGCCATTGGATAAAGTTTCATTTCATATTGTGATGACTATGTCAGTTCGTGTGGTTTTTTTTTTTTTTTTTTCAATGGCCACTTCTTTGTACTTAATCTGTTGATTATGTATAAATTGCAACGGTGCTGGCAGTTATTTGTAACATGAACGGAATAATTTGCTCACTCCAAATTTGTATGGTTAATTTGTATAGTCATTCTAGTACATATTTAACTTTTCCCTATTCACAATGGTGACAGGACAAGGAGGTCATGGAATCCGAATGCGCAGGAAAAGCGTCTCTTCAGTTACATCTTAGACCGCCATATTCGAGTCAAAGTCACCACCCATACCCTCCGTTGCATAGACAAGGCTGGTGGGATTGATGAGTACCTGCTGAAAACTCCTTACCAGAAGATGGACACAGAGATGGGTCTCTTTTGGAAAGCCAAAATCGAGAAGCTGTAGGAAGAGCTTGGGAAAACGGAGGTACTTTTCTTTTCACCAGAAGATGAAGCCAAGTTTGCTGAGGAATTCAAAGAAATGAGGCTAGCTGAGAGGCTAGCCGAGAGGATAGCTCACAGTGAAGCGAGGAGACAAATGTACAGTTCCTCGATTAAACAGAAGCAGCTCGAGAAAGGAGCAGGCATTGAAGTAACCGATGAGCAAGCACCAAGAAGGGACGTGCATCCCGAGCAGGGGCCTGTAATTTATAATTTCTAAGTCCGAGTATCATTAAGATTACCATGTCGGTAAAGATTTTTCCCCCCATAAAAATTTTTCTGGCGTTGTTTTGAAAAAGAAACGATGAAGTCAACAAAGCCAGAAATAACAAGGATGTTTGCGGACGATATCTTTCATTAGAACGTATTAAAAAAATAGACGCATTAGGATTAGATTATCTACATTTTTGTTTATCATCAAGTCCTTGACAATGCCGAACAGAAAAGAAGATCTGGGACGGTCTTTAACTCAGAAAGTTAAACTTAGGGTTTATGATTGCAAGGGGAAGTATCCTGAAAAAGACAACGTGTGGCTTTCATTTTTATGTTTTTCATGTTTTTCTTGCAGTTGTGCTTTTCGTCGGGAGAAAGAGAGAGAGGATATATATATATATATATATATATAAAAGCAAATGTATGTCTTAAAATTTCTATAGGTGATCAAGGAAAATCATATGCAATCCTATATCAATTGACTTTGACAATTTTCATTTTTATTTTTGGTACTAATAAGAGTCTTTTGTTCACTCCAAGCCTGTGGATAGTAGTGATTCTTTCTTTCTTTCTTTGCGTTCATATTGATACGTACAGGAAAAGAAAATGTTAGTAAATTGTAACGTCTCGAAATTTATTTAATGTTAATGTACTATAAATGATGAATTAGTGTGCCATAATTAACGTTTTAACATTTATTAGACTATTTGGTTGGATTTTTAAATTTTTGGTTGTTTTGTTAAATTAATGAATTCGAAGGATTTCTTATTGTTTTAAAATAATGCTTTGAGTTTTAAAACACAACAATTTGTAAAATGTTAAAAATACTCCGTTTTGCAAAACCGTGGGTGGCACATGGTTTTCGTACAGTAAAACCGTCTACCGATTTTCTCTATTTATTTCCTTCCTTCCTCTCTCTCTCCTCACTCTCCCGGTTTCATTCTCTCTCTCCTCTCTCTCTCTCTCGACAGCCTCTCTCTCTACATCTCTCTCTCAAATTTTTGAAACCACATTCGAATCCAAGCTTCGGAACAGCAAGGAGGAAGCTCGGGGACGTGATTCGGCAACCGAGAACGCGGATTGAAGCTTCGATTCGAGGTTAGATTCGAAATTTCTAAACTTTTTACAAAATTTCCAATTTTGTGTGTTTTTGAAATCTAAGTTTGTTTTAGCTTAGAAAACCGTGGATTTGTGTTAAATGAACTTAGAACAACTAGAATCTAAGCCTAGATTGAAGAAAAACGGATTGGATTCAAGATTTTTCATTTTTCTCCTCTTTTTCTCATTTTCGGATTTTTGAGGATTTTGAGCTTAAATGTTGTTTAAATGATTCCAAACATGTTATAGAATGTTTTTCTATCAACTATAGTTGTTTTTCATGCTTGGGATTTGAGAAAAACAGGTTAGAAACAAGATTTGGATTTTGGGGATCGAGAAACCCGTGGCTGGGATTTCTGGGTTTTCCCAGTTCGGCAGGCCGAAGTTCATGTTCGGCAGGCCGGAGTGATGATCGGCAGGCCGGTGTTCTTCCGACCGGCAGGCCGAATCTGGGGAAATGTTCGGCAGGCCGAACTTTGCTTCCGGCAGGCCGAACTGTGCAGTTCGGCAGGCCGAAGCAGGGCGTCCGGCAGGCCGACCGAGGCATGGAAAAATTTGTGATTTTTACCCGTTTTCACTGTTTTGAACCCTGATTTAAATCCCAACCTTATAGGATGATTTTAAAGGTACAAATGGCACACTAGGACATCATGAAATGATTTAGTAACATAGAATGTCTCGAACTAGATATTGATCGACTTAGTTTGTATCTAGGATCGTTCGTGGTTCCGCGGAGCTAACGTATAGCGGACCGGGATTACGGTGTGGGACACCGGCACGAGTATTGAGGTAAGACTTCCATCCTATTTCTTTGTTAGCCTGGTTTTGAAATGATTTGGATTTGATAAGGATTTCCATTAAAATGATTTCAACGGTTGTTTGAAAATGGTTTTATCAGTTATATTTTAATATACCGTGAACTGAAATGAATTTCATAATGAATGTAATTGACAACACTCGGTAATTGGGTTTTGAATGATAATGATAATAAACATATGGGCATGATGCCATATCAGAGATCGGGTCGTGTAGCGATCGACCTTGGGAGCAGGTCCCGAAACCCAGCTGGGCCACTACGGTGGTGATATCATGGTTTGCCTAGGTAAAAGTAAATTGGTGTTTTGATTTGACGAGTAGACTGTTCTGTGTCAGGACGGTTCTACTCAAATTGTTTATTTATTTATTTATTTAAGTTTCCTTTGAATAACTTCTAATAATGATGTGTTCCTTTGCGTTAAACTATTTTTATAAAACATAGTCCTACTGAGCCTTTCGCTCACGTTTTATCTGTTTTAAATTTCCCCTAGGTGGTTTCCCCTTTAGGTTTGGAGAAGATTCTTCGGACCGAACTCAGGAGCAATAGGAGAATTTATTTATATTCTGTATTATTAATCAGGGCATGTAAGAGTTAACTTTATTTGTACTTGGACTGTAATTGTGTTTATGATATTGTCAGAACCATGTGTGTGCACAAGTTGTGGGTTGTGGAACCCATATTCGCGGTTTTTATTTAATTATTATTATTTACTAAATATTTATAAATTCGTTTATCAAATGTGGTAGAAAATCTCTTTATTTCTTACTTAATTGGATTTTTTAAACTCTTAATTTCAATTAAATTTTTTTTTAATTAAACTAAATATTCCGTCACGTCACCTCCCGTACTCTGGGGCGTGACATAAATAGACTTTTTTACTTTTATAAGTCAGTTCCTCAAAAGCTAAAACAGAACCTATGTAACTAAAACACGTTACCTCACGAAACAACATCAGAAAAATCCATCCTAAGCCTAACGGTTTGAAATCAATGTATCATGAGACATATGCTGTCAGTCCTTCTTCGATGGCATTTAGCAGGCTTTTGAGATAGCAAGAGAGGAATATCCTTTTGCTTACAGGATGTTCAATGCAGCACCAAATTGTTATGCTAATGTTAATTTTTGGCATTTACAATGTTGAATTTGGTGCTAAATTTGACATTAAGTATATGTCAAAATTTACTAGTTTGAAAGTATTTTAAACAAAAATTTTTATATTTTAATTTCACTCTTGAAAATATAACATGTAGTGTACATTTTGCATTTTTTTATATATGTGTAACGTATTAACTTCATCTTGATGGTATTTCAATCTCAGTTCTTCAACATATCACTGCCAAAAATCTAATACATTCATGATCGATTTTCTTAAATACTTCGACAAAATCATTTTTAGTTCACTAGTCCCAGGAACCAGGCTCGAAGCACCTATAGTGGACCAACAATATTCGATTATTCTCCGTCATTGACCTTGACTCAAAACAACGTAACCTTACAACTTCGTATAACTTAATGAGCACGTAATATATTTGAACCAAAAAAAAAATTATCATGTAAAAATTTGACAGCTAGTAGTCCAAACTCCAATCATTAGAAGACACATAAATACAAAAATCCTAGGTTAAAGTTTTGAATCAAACTATAATACGAGCAGCCATTTCTGATCATATTATGCAACGTATTTTCAAGCGTTGGATGATGGTTAAAATAGATATGGATAGTTGAAATGTTTTGTTATTAGATCACATTTGACAAAAGTATCTCAAGCTTCAACGGCACAAATCGATTTGTCAATCATCCAACGTTTCGAAAATCGCTTCTATGGTATGACTAGTTTCGCAATTTTGGTGTCAAATTCTAAATGCAGCATGTCTTAGTCAGTCAAAAAAAAAAAAAAAAAAAAAACAGCCATGTCACACTAGCAATCCCCTCACATTCTCTTCTTTGTAACTCCAACGTAAGTAGCTGTAAACTTCGCGTCCAATCATTTCCAACACGCTTTCTTCAGCTCGCAAGCCATTTATAATTTTATTTTATAAATTTAAAAACACTACTATCTTGTTGAGCAATTCTCTTTCTAATACTTGTCCCTATAAAAACCCTCGCAATTTAATCATTTTTTTGTCTAAACATAACAAATCAAGTAATCACTCCAACAAACAAACTATTAACATTAACAAATGAGCAGACACAGTTTTTCTTCAGCCGCAAGCCACTTGAAGATGGCACTAATAAAGAAGATGAAGTTTGTCCTGCTTAGCTTCAAGCTCTTGAAGTGGCGTTTCTCAAAGGACATAATAAGCATTGATGTCAGAAGACGAAGCCGGAGCTTCCGTGGCGGAGGCGGTCGACGGGGCTTGTGCGGCTGCTTTGAAGATGATGTTGAGAGTTCTAGCATGATGATCAGAAGGACCAGAAGTAGCAGAGCTTATGCTTATAATTACAAATATGATCATGATGATAATGATAATGATTATGATTATGATGATGTTGATCAGAGGGCTGAGATTTTCATCAATAATTTTCGATCCCGGCTGCTAATGGAAAGAGAGGTTTCTTTGAAGCTACGGTACTGTGAAAAGGAATAGTTTGAAGGGAGAAGTTAAAGGAAAGTTATTGCTCTCAAGTTTGATTAATTCTTTGGTTTAAAGTTGTTGCATTTTCACTTTGTTATTTTTGAAAATTTGGCATACTATATGTTATAGTCTAATAAGTAGATATTGAGATTTTAGACATTTTCTATCATTTATGTGATGTCTTTCGGATACAGATTGGTAGCTCTTTGAACATTTCGTAGCCAATAAATAAACATTAATTAGTTCATTCAAGGCCCTATGTTGAGACTCTAACATTGTTCAATTTTATGATTAATTTGTGCCCAAATTTTGGTATGATGACATGACTCTTGCATATTTAAAACTCCCCTTCTAAGCAGAATTGTTTTTTTTAAAAAAAAAAAAATTGAATACACCCCTAATTATTTTTAAATGACACAATCACCAACAAATTCAAAGTCTCAAATAAATTTAAAATATAAAAATAACAATCCTGTTAGAGAAGGCCAAATGGTAGTGCCTCTAATAACAAATGTTCACAGATTCAACAATATGTAGCACAAAATCGAAATTAATTAGTAATAATGCAAAATTAGCTATGCTAGTGCCAACTTAGTTGCTCCTTTATATGTGGATTGTCTACCATAAAATTGGAATCCTCATTCCAATAAGGCAAATTTGTTAACTTTATGTACGCATATGAGTATATTTCAACAGAAATGTTTGTAATGATATACAATTTACAAACATACCAACAAATTGCAGACAACAAAAATAATAAATAAATAAATAAACCAATTAGGATCAAACAAAGAAACAATGCCATAATATTTTTTTTAATGGAGGTTATTATCCTAAAATCTCCATCACTTCATCACTTGGCTGCGGATTCAAAATCAATGACAGTTTCAAAGGCACCAACCAATGCCTTAACCTTGTTCTTCCTCTTCTCCAAGAGCCTACTAGCAGTCTCTTCAATCACATCATTGTATGCCACTTGAGAGTCCTTCTTCCCAGATGATCCCTTCACCACTTCTTCTGATTTTGCCTCCACTTTATCATCACTAGTTTCTCCTAATTCCTTTGTCTTAACTTCTTCATTTTCTGTCCCTTCCTTGTCATCATTACCATTGTTATTAGTACCCTTGTTTTCTAATTCTTCAGTTTCTTCTGTTACAACAACTTTTTCAGCCCCTTCTTTTATCACTTCCTCAACTTTTTCCTCCTCATTTTCAATACCCTTTTCAGTACTTTGGTCATTGATTTCACTAGTACTAGTAGTGGTAGTAATAGTAGTGCTACAACTATTTTCATCTTTGTTATGATCCTCTTCTCCTACTTCACTCTCTTCTCCGGGTTTTTCTTCTTCACCACTTTCTACCTTGTTATGATCATCAGTCCCTTCAACATCATCATTAGCTCTTGCTAATTCTTCTGAAACTATGGTGATATCACAAGGCTTAGCCATAGTCTCTTCCTGATCATGACCATGATCATCAACATTCTCATGATCATGATTATCTTCGTATTTCGGTTCATCTTCTGGAGCAACTTTAACCAGCTCAGTCTCATGATGATCATCACCATCTCCATCTACCACCATATCATCACTATCAACTACTTCAAGAACCAAGGATTCTTTAGCCAATTCCTCATCTTTAACCACTTCATTATTATCTTTAGCACTACTCTTTGGATCGGCCACTCTTCCACTAGAGCCTTCCCTCCTAATATAAATCTCCTTGCTCTTCTTTGCACCCTTGGAATACAATGTCTGTGGCTTTGATGTAGGCCTTGGAGAAGGTTTTGAAGTGCTTTTGGAGGAGAAGGGCGAGGAGCGGGCAGGCACCAATCTCTCAGGCGCAGCCTTTTGGGGTCGAGACGATTGGGGTGGTGCAGGCTTGTTGTCGAAGGATCTTCTTCTGTTGAGTGTTGGCTTGGGGGTGGCGGTGGATTCATGGCGGGAGCTTATGGTGGGCTTGAGATAGTTTGGGACTTGTTTCTCTGTTGAAGATGAGGATGTTTTGTGCGTTGAAGAAGAGCCTTGTGTTGTAGAGTGTTTTGCTGAAGTAGTTTTGGCTTGAGAATTTGAAGATGTTGAGCCAAACCTTTCCTTCTTAGTACTAGTACTATTGCTATGGTCTTTTGCTTTGGTTGCCATGAAATTGTCTCCTAAGTGATCAAAACCTGCATTATTGGCAAAGGAATTAGTAAACAAAGTATGACAAAATCTGATGAAAGGGCATATTTTATAAGTATTCATCTGTTCATGATTCTCCTTATTAACATTGCCTATACGTTTTTTTTATTTTTATTTTATTTATTTATGTCTATTGAGATGATATTACAAGTTAGACAATAATTTTGGTATATAAATTCCAAATCAGTCTAATCCGAGAAAATTGGAACCCTCTTTTGCTCATCCCATCATACACGTTCAATGAGTGTATCCATGTTGCACCATATATTTAAATACATGGAACTAGACGTGTGAGTTTTTAAGTTTAAGCAAATTAAATCAATACAATTTTTGCAAATTCTAAAAAAAATGTTTATTTTTTCTTATAAAGAAAAATGAATATATATATATATATATAAGGAAAAAAAAAATGAAAATATTGCTGTCATCCCATCCATCCCATTCCCATCTTAAAGCAAAGCTATGAAAAAACTGGAGTAATGTGATGTGACTTTTTCTTAGGGCCACGTTCATGGAAATTTACTTTCTTTTTATAATTTCTGGACCTACCAATAAAACGTAACCGACTTAACTTTAATTCAACTTGAAAGATCTACTTAAGAAGACATTTATATTGAATCATGAATTTGGACCCCTAAAGTTGATTTACAGTCTTACACACCGAAAAAAAAAACAGAGAGAAAATTACATTTTATGTTACGCTTTTAAAAAGATGTATTTATTCATACTACACTTAAAAAAATTTATGTCATATTATTATTCATATTACATGTTAAGTTATGTTACAGAATAGCATATGTAACATTGATAAAAAAGTAATTTTTAAAAGGCATTTATGAAAATTCTCAAAAAAAAAGAAAAAAGAAATACAAGGCTCTACTTGTGGGCTTGACATGGGCTTTCAAGACTGAACCCATGCCAAAAGAGGGTCTTTGGCAATGTAGACTATGTGATCAAGAAATTGTATAATAATAAGTAAAAATTACATAAAGTGACCTTTTTTAAAAAAAGTAAATTAAAATTTATCTTTATTTTATAAATATTATTGATATGTGTTTTTTTTTTTTGAACTACATATATTAAGAATTCAAAAATATCATCTAAGTAGACTTTATCTTGTATTTAGTTTTTTTTTTTTCTCATAGTTGAGTCGTTGAAAAAAAAATTTATATTAGAAAAATATAAATATACTTAATTAATTACAATGAAACTTAAACAAAAAAAAAATTATTTGTATTATTGATCCATAATGTGGGCATGACCTAAATAAGAAGATCATTATCACTTAAAGTCTTAAAAAATGAAATAAATGTCATTAAGTATCATTATTATTAGTATAATGAACTTAATGATATAAGAATTATATAACCTATAAGGTACATAAAAAGACTTAATAAATACTATATCATTCATTTAATTACATATTACAAAAAAAACAAGAAATATCATTCACTTGAAGTCTTAAAAAATGAATGTCATTACATATCATTATCATTAGGTATTATTAACTTAATGATATATCAATTATATAACCAGTAAGACACATTAAAAGACTTAATAATACTATATCATTAATTTAATTACAACACCCTAATTCTAATTTGTCAATAAATCCAACTTGTCGTTAAAAACATTTCATCTTTTTAGAGAATTTTAAACTTGTTATTTTAGATACCAATTTGAATTTAAGCAATAATCACCCTAATTTTAGGGATTTTTTTAAATATAATGATATCATAATCTGTTGAAAATCTTAAATACGTACATTATCGTTATTCTAAAAAAATAAATTAAAATTAACAATATCATTATTAAGGTCATTAATGTCTTTATACATATGCATGAGGACATATAAAGAATATTAATAAACTGTAGATATATTTAATTCTACAAATAAAAAAAAAGGCACGTGTCTCATTAACCCTAATAGTTATTCACCAAAGAAAGAAGTATATAAAAAAGAATTACCAAAGAAAAGAAGCATAAGTTACCGAATGAATAGTTAGGCCTAATTATCAAAGAACAAGGAGGATTTTTAAAAATACTTTCTTTCTTAGATTTATTTTTTATAAATAACATATATATTTATTTGTAACATAATTTAATATATAATATAAATAAAGATATAACATAATTTTTTAAAAAATATAACATAAATAAATATAACTTTAAAAAGTGTAACAAACGCATGTTATTTTCTCAAAAAAAAAAAAAACTAATAATAAATGGTCCTCCGTATGGGTTAAAAAAAAAAACATTGCAGCATCTTTATCAAACAATGTTATCAAAGCAAATAGGACCATTACAGTCAAATCCAAAAGCTGTTCATAAATGGATATTTTCAACATTTACATTTTCGGTGACTTTGACGGAAACGAGAGAAATAGAAAAAGATACTGTAAAGTGCCAAGATGATTCTTGATCCAATTCATCAAAACTTTCAATTTCATCATTGTGATTTATAGGACTATATATATATTTTTTTAATAACTCGGCTCAATGTTCTGGCTCACCATTTCTGGGCTAAGCTTAAAGGCCAGTCTAAAAATACATTTCGGATTCCTTTCCAGTTTCTTAAGGCCCAAACAAAAAACTCCGACCAAAGTACTCCAACAAGGTACAGACTAAGGAGTGCACGTTTATTCTCTTTCCTTTTCTTTTCTGTTTTCTTTGGGTAGGAAAATGAGTAGTGTACGTTAAAAAAAAAGGATGATTTTTAAAAATGGCTTTAAAAAAATTTTTTTTGAATAAATGATCCTTTTTTTTTTCAGCAAAAAAAAAAAACATTTTAGGCAGGAAAGTTATTCTAGTTTTTTTTTTTTTTTAATCTTGTTAAGGTTCTTATCCTTGCTATAGTTTTTTCTCCTATCTTTCTGAAAAAAAATTGAGCTGTTTTCGTGTCTAAAAAGCTTGTTTTGCGGTACAAAAAAAAAAGAAGTCTTTTGGGTAAGAAAACTGCTCTAGTTTTTTTTTTTTTTCATCTTGTTGAGGTCCCTTTCCTTTCTATAGTTTTTTTTCCTTGTCTTTCTGAAAAAAAAAATGGAGCAATTTTCATGTCCAAAAAGCTAGTTTTTGGGTGCAAAAAAAAAAGAGATCATTTCCCTAATTTAATTTTTCTTTTCGCCTTTTTTTCAAATTTTCCCGTTAAAAAAAGGTTATACGTCCCAAAAAAAAGGAAAAAAAAGAAAGAAAAAAATTATGAGTGGAAATATTTTTTTTTGCCATTTTCCAGCAAATTCCGTGAGATGCTACATACGAAAAAGGCAAGTATCTTTTCCACATGCTAAAATATAAGATGTTTGGGAAAGTGATAGAAGTATCTATTCAAATCGTCCGGCCCGACTTACACAAGCCAAAAAGAAAAAGCAAAGGCTCAAACTACTCTGATTAACGAAAAGAGAGATCTAGCTCAGCCCAACCCAAAGCCTACAGAAGCCTAGGGTTGGATCGGGCCACTAAAATTTTTATAAGAGAATTCTACAAGGAAAAAAGTATCTAATCGGGCTAGTCAGGTCTGGTTTGATTTTAGTTTAGACCTAAATCTTCGGCCCAGCCAAACTCGAGCTTGTGTGGGGCCTAGGACAAAAAGAGACAAGCCATAGGTCAGCCTGTTTGGCCTAGCCTAAATTGATAGCCCTAGAAAGTGGTTATAAAAAGTATAAAGACCTTACATGGTAGAGTGTAAACTAAAAATATAATATTATGCAAAGCTCTCACATACAATAGTATGCGGTTCAAACTTTAGACTTAGAGCTCTTCTCCTGAATGCCCCATAAAAACAAATATATAAATTTTTTTAAGGAAGTAAAAGCAAATATATTAGAGAAAATTAGGTAAATTGCCTATTTTTAGCACATTTTTAAATAAATTGCTAATTTTTTAAAAAATTAGAAAATAATTAAACTTTTTAAAAATTAAGAAAATAACATTTTTTACTGCAGTATATCATTAATAAACATCGGTACATCATTGATGTACATTAGTGAATCACTTCTTAGATATAGTTTATCACTAAGAAATTGGTTTATTGTTGATATACTGATGATTTATCATAGAGAAACTAATAAATGATTAAGTGAATAAACTATCAAGTTAATCAATAATAAACTACATATCAACACATCATTGATATAACAATTTATGAATGATATACTGACAGCATTAGCATTAGTACATCATTGATGTAATTCAATACATTATTGATATACAAAAATGGCTATTTTTTGAATTTTTAAAAACTTAAATTTTTTACTTAAAAAGAGCTTAAAAAAAGGCCATTTACCTTTAAATCCCAATATATTATTAGGTAGGTGGAAATAATTTTAAAAAAACTTTATTTTTTTTAGTAAAAATAAATTATTAATAGGCAAGATTTCTCTTAAGACGTGGTAAGGAAAAATTCCACAAGTTTCTTTCTTTCAATTATTCTTTTCCCCTTCAAAAGAAAAATCATTATTTTTATCGTAAGGAAAACGATATACATATATAGATATATATAGGTTATTTTTATTTTTAATCCTTGAAGAATTAGAGTCATCCCAATTTGACCCATGACATTCTAAATAGCACAAATTTATTTAATCTAGGACACCAATAATGCTTTTGTCTCCCAAGCGTTAAATTTTTGAAGATCTGTGCACATAAGATGTACATGATATATAGATAACAAGTTAAATCATCAAAAAAGCTCCTTTTTCACCTATAGGAAAGGAAATCTAAGATTTGGAAAAAGCTCACTGAACTCCAAATTTAGGTTAATTATGTTAATTTTAGTCTTAAACACAAGCAATTTAGGCAGTTTTTTTCTTTAACAACTTGTTATATACATGTTATGTATATCCCACATGCACGAATCATAGAAATTTAACAATTGAGAATAGAAGTACTGTTTAATGTTGTAAATTGAAACTTCAGGAGCCAAATTTGTATCACTTAGAGTGTCATGAGTCAAAATGGAAGGATCCTAATTTTTTGTGGCCCAAAAATAAAAATAACTCTATATATATATATATATATATAAATGTATATATATTTGTCGTGCTATAGTTAACGTGAAAATAATGAAGAACCTAAGAATTTAAATACTTGGTACAATTCAAATCTAAGTCATTAAGTGATAAAAATGGATATAAAATCATTACTCGTATCTATGATACATCCTAGATAGTGGGATCTAGTTAATACTACCTTTTTTTTTTTTCTTCTTTCTTGGTGAAGTTAATTCTTAAGACAAGGAAATACCATATATAGACAGGAACACGCTTATTAGATGCAGAATTAATTTAATTTCATTTCAAAAAGAAAAAATAAATAATTTAACTACTCTGTTATTTGTAGTAACTCCATACTTTTGTCTCTGTTGCATATGAATACTTTGATTTTGAAGGTGAAGTTATGAAAAGAAAATGAAGTGGTCCAGCGCACGACTTGCACATACGTACACAAAAACTTGAATGCAAACGCCTAAATATTCAATCCATAAATGATAAAATGAATTGGGTTATTATGAGTGGGGAAAAAACATAGAATTGCAGATTTTCGGAGGGGTGAACTATAAATTTTATCATATTGAACATATGAGATTGAAAGCAAATAAAATTTCAATTGGGGTGGCTGTCTAGTCTTAGCTATATGTGACTCTATCTTTGAATTAAATGTTAATATCAATGTTATGTTTCACATCAAAAGCATGAAAGTGGCATAAAACTGTCATCATCACTAGGGTTTTATTTTTATTTTTATTTTTCCATGTCTACCTACATGCTAACAGCTACATGTTTTGATGATTTTGACTACCTGTTCACATACGTGACCAAAACATTGTACATACAACAGACAGGACATTCACAAAAAAAAAAAAAAAAAAAGGTAATCTGTCCCTGGGATCCACAATTCAGTAGTTTGGAGCTCAGATGGGCCCCAGGCCCACCCTTTTTGGGCTACATGTCCTTTACGTTTTTCCACATTCTTTACCCTACAAATATTCTTTTGTTGATTGAATCACGCTACAATATTCTCGGTATTATTTGGGCCCCACAAATAGCTTAAGTAGTTTGGCTATAGAGATTAGAGAATATATAATGTTCTTCTCTTTTTGATTATTAATCGTGATGGTTCCCACTTATGCATGCTTGTCCTCTAGAACAAGTAAACTAGAAAGTAAAAGAACAAGGAGAACCTTTTGAAAAACCAACAATCATGAAATCCAAGTCATCGATCCATGGAAACTAAAGAGGAAGTACAGCATGCAGAAAATCGCAAGAATAAATGTTTGTAGATTCTCTACCTTCCAAAAGCCAAGAAAAATAAAAGAAACGTAAAGAAAAACAATCATAATGGGACAATATGCTTCGCAATGTATATACATCGTTTATATATATATATATATTATACATCTTTGGAAATCCTTGTATGCAACAAAGTGAAACAAACACATACCCCCAAAAAAAAAAAAAAATCATAGGTAGACAGTTGAGAGAGATACGGCATAAGCAATGGAGTACATGCAATTTCAATTTTTTCGTATTCAAGAAATATTTACAAAAGCACTCAAGGAAGAGTATGATTGTAGAGAGAGAGAGAGGGAGAGAGAGAGAGAGAGATTTAAGTAACGTACCTTAGTTGATGATCAAAACCCAATGAAAAATCATGGAAGAGCAATTTAAGGAAGGAAGAAAGAAAGCAAGAAGGAAAAGTGGAAGAGAAGAATAAAAATTCATACATTTACAAGGGCGAAAAGGAGAGATGGAGAATGATTGGGAGAGAAACAAATTAGGATTTTTAATGGTAAAATAGGAGGCATTAGAGGCAGCGAGATTTACGCACTCAACTCAAAGAATACTAGTGGTAGAGGCCATGAAATGAACAACAACGCATCCAAAATTAAACAACATATTGTTTAATCACCCTTTTCGTTATTTTCTTGTGACGTGTCATCTCATTCATCAATAACAATTATACATAATTATAAATCATTGTTTCTTTTAAAAAATGCTAAGATCACTTTTTTTATAGTCTTTTTGACACTCTCTTATTCCTCCTCCTTATTTCTCGTAAAAACCAAAACATACTAATACATTATTATTTTACCTCCTAATTACAATCATGTCACACAATTATATTCTGTACCATAAAATAACTCACTTCTTCTTTATTACATATATATAGATATGCATATTTATATTTTTCTTATTTTCCTTTTTTGCTTGTCGGATAGAACTATCCACTAAGAAAATATATGCACCGGTGGGAC
The DNA here is from genome assembly GCA_025403435.1 of Artocarpus heterophyllus. NCBI lineage: Eukaryota > Viridiplantae > Streptophyta > Magnoliopsida > Rosales > Moraceae > Artocarpus > Artocarpus heterophyllus. The sequence continues at coordinate 32,981,855 of CM046334.1, read as the reverse complement.
ACTTTTTTTTTTTTTCCTAGATCCATGAATATTATATGTGTAATATTACATTTATATACACATATTTGTATCGTGTACAACTTTAGTAATATAACGTTAAATACAAACATACATATATGTAATTAGAATACATATCATAAATATGGAGAGAGGGGGATATTTTTAGTTTGCTTCATTTACTCGTTATTCATAACACGCTATTTTATATTTTCTAAAAAAGGTCCTAGGTCTAACTGAATTTTAGGAAGGAAAATGTGTAAAAAAAATAAAAGAAATAACAACGAACATAAAAATAATAAAAAATAAGTAATATTTCCTCAAAATAATAATAATAAATGAGTAATGTATGATGATGAATTGTGATAATATTAAGAGTGGTATACTTGTAATTATGAGGTTAAATAATGGTTTGTACTTATGGCTTTTCTTTATAAAGAAGTGAAGTGACATGTAGCAAAAGAAAAAGTAAGATAGTGACCCTAGCATTTTTTGAATAAAATAAAACTTCATTCAAATAAAAAAAAATAAAGTTGTATAAGACTGCCCACTATAGGCATAAAAGAGCTCGGACAACGACTGGATCTACCAATAGAAATCGAGTGAAGCACATGAGGAAAAGACGACATCGAGACCCAGAGAGGACTTCCTCGATAGCCAAAATAGAGCTCATTAATAGCTCATTATAAGAAATCACTACAGTCAATGGATGTTTCTAATCGACTAAAATTAAATATACCTTAACAAAGGCACATACAACCTAGCATATATTTAAATCTAGTTGTCAATCACTACACACAATGCTGCTAATCTACAGTTGTGAAGTACAGACCAAGACCAGAGGTGGGAAAATCACCTCCTTTATTACAAACGTAAAGGGACAAAGTCATAATAAAGTATAAATAATGGTTTATAATTGAGCACCATTTTCATTGGAAGCAAAATGATCTTGGTAAAACGAGTAAAAGGAAAATAGTAACCAAAGAACTGACTGTAGCTCTTTTTTTTTAAAAAAAAAAAAAAACAATCAAGTACGTTGACCTTTTTTAATGCTATTTGCAAACCCTTCAATTTTCTCTTGAAAAAAAACCATTTAAGTTTTATTTTGTTTGCCAAACAAGCGAGCTTTTCCCCTTTGGTTAAATCGTACGTTGCCAAACTCATGGGGAAAAAAGTACAAACGTACTTTACCAATTCTTTGCTTATGAGATGGGAGACAAATTCAACGTGAGAGTGGTCATATTGTAATGCACGATAAGAATGTGTGTATTCATGTATCATGAATTACTTATCCTCAAAAGTATAAATAATTATGTGCATAATTTATATATATATATATATATATCATGATATGAGATAAATTTTTTTTAAAATTAATTAAATGCTTCTTCAGCTCTTGCCGTGTGTTAGACTGATGGTTGCTACATTAGGCTTTGGTGTTTGTGGAAAATCCCTACCTCATGCAATTTTTTTAGGTATGTTTTGAGCATAAATAAGTTTAAGGTTAAAAGTACGATCATCCCAAAACTTTTTAATCACTAACAATTTGGCCCCTAAATTATTTTTACGCAAAAATCTCCCTCAACTAAATTTAGTGCTGTCGATTATCAAGGTTAAAATTCAAAAGGGAAATGTCATGTACCATGCACATGATTGTTTTATTAAGGGTAATTAGGAAAAATAGTCCTAAGAACTATAAACAATAAAATAATTAAAATTTGTCAAAACAATTTAAGTCAATAGATCTTATTTTGCTTTAATCTTTATCTTTGATTTTTATGTCTCCCAACCCCTAATATGTTGTCAGCTACAACTTACAACCCAAGCAACCCACTCCTCTCCCTTAATGGGCTAGTAGTATCAACTAATAACCCTACGAGACATATCGAGTTCCCTACCACTCAAGTGAACCCACCCACGACAGCTTTTCCGGTGCATCCCACCCCGACGACACCACTCTTGCACGCCTAAGCAACCCCATCACCACCCCCCCCCCCCCCCCCCCCCCTCCCCAAACAAGTCCTTGCAACACATTCTTTGATGCTTTCCCAACCTGTTGCACCACTCCTTAACCAACAAGACACCCCTTTTGATAGACCATCAATCTCTCTCACATATAGTATTGTAAATGTACCATGATTAAATAGTACATGATTCTAAGGAAATTAATAGCAAAATCTTATATCCTAACTATGAGCATCATTAATAGAATATAATTTACACACTGTCACAATATTTTCTTGTAATGCTTCAGAAAAATAATATCAAATCTAAACTTTTAGCGCATAGGAATCACATTTTACACTTCAAGCAAAATAAATACATAAACAAAATAACATAACAAATACATGTAGGGCGCGAATGAACTATTTCCCATTTGCGAACTAACACGAGCCATAAAAAGGTAAATTAGAATATTTAAAAGCTCAGAGACTTAATACTCTAATTATTATGTGGTCATAAGTTTTGCCTAACTATAAATATTGAAATCCAAAGTTGCAATCTTCCCCCCAAAAGGTACCAAAATATCGATGTGACCCTGTTTAGGGGCTAGGCTCGTAATTCACATTTTCCTAGTACCTGACCTTTGAGGGATTGAGGAATATAGAAGGTGACACTAGAGACGCAAATTTTGACAATTATTTACCTTCCTACGGGTTCCCCCTCATGACTAGTTCTAGAGCCGATAATTTCAGACACGGCACAATGACACAATATAAAAACGACACTAGATAAACAGGTTTGGATCACACGTTAATTAATTGTATCATAAATGGGTTAACACGAATAACACAAAAATAAACTGGCTGTATTCATGTTAACACGTCTAACACGCCTTAATACGCTTAATCAAATGGGCCGTAAACATGTCAACACAGCACGACATGACCTACCCGTTTATAATATATTTAAACTTAAAAATAAAAATATTTAAAATATTTGTAGTATATTAGTATTAGTTAGATATTGTGTTTTTGTTGATTTTTTTTATTGGCTTTTTTTTATTTTTTTTATTTTTTTTATAATTTTTAGTTAACTGAGTCATAAACGTACCATATACATGTTGTTATCGTGTCAACCCATCACGGCCCGCTTAGTAATCATATCAATCATGTCGTGCCATGTTACACATGCCATAGGCGGATCGTGTTCGTGTTTGTATTTTTAACACGTTTATTAATCATGTCGTGTTTGTGTTCGGCCTGAACGTGTAGTGTTGTAAACGTACTAACACGAACACGAATTTTGCCATCCCTAACTAATTCTCATACCTATAGGTTATAAATTAAATGCTTCAGCTCCATTAATAATAATGCCATGCATGTAGTAATAACTATACAGATCCAACTTTCTATTAGCAAAAAAAAAAAAAAAAAAAGAGAGAGAGAGAGAAAACTAAATAAAATGCCTCTTATGAATATTCCTTATTAAAAATGTCTTTTTTCTTTTTAATTTTTTAAAACTGCTCCTTTTCTAGTTTTATTTTTTAAAATAATAATTATACATTTACTATTTTATCTATTATAATTCAATCTCAAAAATTAGAAACCTTATTTTTCTCTCTATTCCCTCTTTTCTCTCTATTCTCTCATATGGGAGTGAAAAGATATAATAACTTGGACTTTAATAAATCACTAACTTCTAATAAAGGGTAGTTTTAATAAGTAATTTGTTGGAGAATATTTTTAATAAGTTGGGGCATTTAGGGAGGCATTTTTGTAAGTTACCAACAAAACTATTCTAATTCAACTTTCCATGTTCTTTTTTTTTTTTTAATTTTTCATCCAGTGCAAATTATGAATATTACTTTTTTTTTTCTCAATTATTGCTTATGTCAACAATAATGTTTTCAAAACGAAAGGGAATATTATCTTTTGCTGCCATTCGTGCGACTAAGCTGAACAATGATAAACACACAACATATATATATATATATATATATATATATATATGTATGTATCTATGTGTGTGTGTGTGTGTGTGTATATGAACATAGAGATTGCCATGGCGGTTGGAAATTATTTTTCTTTTTAATTCTTTAGTTATATATACTTACCTTATTCTGTTATATAAACAATTTCGGGAGTTTTCTAATAATTTTTTAATAGCTTATATTTCTGGATTTGTTTCTCAATTTGGAAGACCAACTTTAGACATGTTGGTTTTGGTAAGCCCTTAAAGCAGTTTGGTGGTGGGGACCTTGTTTAGTTCCAATGAGGATTTTTCCTTTGTGCAAACGAGGCGACGTCGTTTTAAACCATGTTTAGTGTTGATTATCCATTTCTCTGCTTCTTTTTCTTCTTTTTTTATCCTTTCATCGATAAAATATATGCAATTGTGGTTTATTTTGTGACACGACACAGTGGCACTGCCCCATTAACTAAATTTATATAATGATTAATTATTTTTTGTTTGCTAAGCGTTAATAAAATTATATTTGTATTGCCTACCAAACAAAAAGGTTTGTGAACAAAAAGTCTCTTGGCAAGTGGTGGATGGACGGTGGTGAGGTAGTTTCAGGTGGGGGCTAGCTTCATTATTTGTTTTAGTGCCATGTGGCAGAATATAGCTTCTCAGATTAAATTCTCATTTTGTTGACTCGTAGTACAATAATGACGTAGATTCAAACAAATGTAATTAATATAGACAAAGGGGACGAGGGAGACGACTACAATTATAATGAAATAAAAATTAGTAGTCTAAGTTTAAAAGGAAGCCAAAAATAGGCAAAACTGTTGTAAATTAAGTATGTGTGGATGTCATCTTTTCATATTCTATGAGTTATATGTAAACATTTTATTATAAATTTATAATTTACATTTAGACTATATTATCACCTTATTAAATCCCTCTTAATATTGTGCATTATGTCTCCTTTAATTATATATGAAACCTATGTAAGTTATGTCTATTACCATTACCTCTAGTATGATGACTTGGCCTATAAATAGTAGTTGTACTAAGCTTGTAAGTTTCATCCCTCACAAGTAAAAGTATAGAAAGTTGTTTTGTCTCCAATTTTCTCTTGTCTTTCTCTATTGTTCTCTTTAGTCTTTTGTTATACTTTGCTTTATTTCATAACACGTTATCAGTACGAGTCTCTTGTCTGTGAGCCTTTACAAGTGTTGATTGCTTTTTGGTTCAATCACTTCTCGTTTTGAAAGGTATATTGTGCTTATATCTTCACTGATGTTTATGTAGTATAGCCATTCTCTCTTATAATTCTAAGAACATGTCTACTTTATCTATTATTGAATATAGTTTTATATCAATTGCACACTCCTTCTTTGAGATTGGTATTTCTGTTGGCTTTTGATCATTTCATTGATTTTTTTTCTCATGTAAAATTAATTCTAGCAATTTCACCATCCATCACGTTGTTGATATGTTATACATGTATGTAGTGTTAATTATTTGATGTATTACATTTGCTTTTAGGTTAGTAGTTGTATAATCCATCTTTGTTATAATAAATTGTTATATTATTAATTCTATTTTATTACATTAACAAATTATTTCTTTTATCATCAATAACTATATAATTAAAAAAATGAATTTATTGTATAAGTTTTCTTTTATCATTAATATGCTATTTTTTTCAATTAGTTTTAATGACATGATTTTCAATGAAAATTTTATTACAATATTTTTTTATTTTCTATGCACGTGCATGATATTTGGTATTCTCATATTGTATCCTTTTGTTAATTAATTAAGAATAAATTATTGTAATTCTTATTGACTTTATTTTATCGTATACTAGTTCGCACAATGTCGAATCTTACAAAGCTAGAGTTTGTTGCTCTTGATATTTCTGGCAATAATTATTTGGCATGGACTCTTGACGCTGAGATCCACCTTGATGCTATGAATCTTGGTAATATAATAAAAGAAGGGAATGACGCATCCTTAGAGGATCGCGCAAAGGCAATGATATTCCTTCGTCATCATCTCCATGAAGGATTGAAAATTGAATATTTGACGGTAAAAGATCCATATGTCCTTTGGAATAATATAAAGGAAAGGTATGACCACCAGAAGACTGTAATTCTTCCTAAAGCTCGCTATAATTGGATGCATCTACGACTGTAAGATTTTAAAACTGTGAGCGAGTATAATTCAACAATGTTTAAAATTACTTCTCAATTAAAATTATGCAGAGAAAGTGTTACTGATGAAGACATGTTAGAAAAAACATACTCTACTTTTCATGCCTCTAATGTGCTTTTACAACAGCAATATCGAGAGCGAGGCTTTAAGAAATATTCTGAATTAATATCATGTCTTCTTATTGTCGAACAAAATAATGAACTGTTGATGAAAAATCATCAAACTCGCCCAACTGGATCAATGCCATTCCCTGAAGCGAATGTGGCATATGTTGAAGATCCTGGGCATGGTCGGCATGGTAGACGTGGACGTGGACATGGTCGCGGTCGCGGTCGCGGTCGAGGTCGTGGTTACTATAACCAAAACTCCTCAAATTTCAAGAAAGTTGCATCTCACCATCAAAAATGGGAGAAGAATGAGGAGAAACGAGAAGAAAAGGGTTTTCAGAATAAAGCCCCTAAGAACAATGAAGATACTTGCCATAGATGTGGCATGAAAGGACATTGGAGACGTACTTGTCGCACGTCTAAACATTTTGTTAATCTTTACCAAGCTTCTTTAAAGGAGAAAGAAAAAGGTGCAGAGGCAAACTTTGTTGAGACAAACTTTACTGAACGCCATGATCCCACAGATTTTATACACTTGGATGTTGCAGATTTCTTTGAGAATCATTATGGAAATTTTGAGAATTTAATTAGTGAGGGAAACATCAATATGGCTTGAAAAGATGTTCTTCCACCGATCTATCCCGTTTGTTTTTTTTCTGGTGTGAGCATAATTTTTAGTATGTTTTGATTTTTTTTTATTTTAGTTTGGTTGTAATTTAGGTGTGATTTTATGATGTTTTGTAATCTCCATATATTTTCTTATTAAAAAAATGATTATGTTTAGTATATTATTTTCTTATCTCTTTGTTTTATTTTTCATGAAGAGACATGGATTTCAAAAATCATTCCACCGGTATTAAAGTTAATGATGAAGCCTTTTGCCTAGTGGACAGTGGAACAACACACACTATTCTCAAAGATAAAAAATATTTTTCCAATCTTATATTAGCTGAAGCTAATGTTAGTACAATATCTGGTGTTGCAAATCTCATTGAGGGCTTTGGTAGTGCCAATATATTATTACCTGGTGGCACAAAGTTTATGATTAACGACACTATGTATTCTAGTAGATCAAAAAGAAATCTACTAAGTTTTAAAGATATACGTCGTAATGGTTATCATATTGAGACAACAAATGAAAGAGACGTTGAATATCTTTATATTACGTCTAATGTCTTAGGAAGGAAACAAATATTGGAGAAGCTACCAACATACTCTTCTGGATTGCATTATACATTTATAAATCCAATTGAATCCTATGAGGTGATGAACGAAGAATCCAAAGATTCGAGGAATCTTATTGTTTGGCACAACCGTTTAGGTCATTCAGGTTCAATAATGATGCAAAGGATTATAGAAAATTCAAATGGACATTCTTTAAAGAACCAAAAGATTCTTTTGTCCAAAGATTTTTCATGTGCTGCTTGTTTTCAAGGAAAACTAATTATAAGGCCATCCCCAATGAAAGTTACAATTGAATCTCCTACATTTTTAGAACGAATTCAAGGAGATATATGTGGGCCTATTATTCCATCATGTGGACCATTTCAGTATTTTATGGTCTTAATAGATGCATCAACACGTTGGTCACATGTTTGCTTATTATCTACTCGCAATGTTGCATTTGCGAGACTCCTTGCTCAAATAATCCGATTACAAGCACAATTCCCAGATTATACAATCAACAAAATTCGTCTGGATAATCTGATTACTGCATGTCAATTGGGATTACCGTTGAGCATCCTGTTGCTCATGTGCACACTCAAAATGGATTAGCAAAATCCTTTATTAAAAGGTTGAAATTAATTGCTAGGCCTTTACTTATGAGAACAAAATTGCCTAGCTCTACTTGGGGACATGCCATATTATATGTTGCAGCACTTATTCGCATAAGGCCTACTACATATCATAAATACTCCCCATTATAGCTTGTTTCTGGTAAAGAGCCAGATATTTCCCATTTGAAAATTTTTGGTTGTGCAATAGATGTTCCAATTGCTTCACCACAGCGTACTAAGATGGGTCCTCAAAGGAGACTGGGAATTTATGTTGGATTTGAATCCCCATCAATAATTAAATATCTCGAACCCTTGACAGGTGACCTCTTCACGGCACGGTTTGTCGATTGTCAATTTGATGAGACAGCTTTCCCAGCATTAGGGGGAGATAAACAACAGCTGAAAAAACAAGAAATTTCATGGAATGCATTATCATTATCTCACTTTGATCCTCGTACAAATTAATGTGACTTAGAAGTTCAAAAGATTATCCATTTACAAAAGGTCACAAATCAGTTACCATATTCATTTACCGATGTCAAGAAAGTAACAAAATCACATATACCAGCTAAAAATGCTCCTATTCGAATTGATCTTCCTACCAAAAAAATATTAATATGGTAGCAAATGAATCTAAGGCACTTCAGAAGCGTGGTAGATCCATCGGTTCTAAGGATAAAAATCCAAGAAAGAAAAAGGAGCTAAATAATAAGCAAGTTGGTATTTTCAATGTTATTAATGTTCTTGAAGAGCCCAGTATAAAAACAGTTGACATAGCTGAAGAATTAACCCCAGAAAAGGTTCAAGTATTTGAAAAAGATGTTAATGAAGAGATCTTAATAAGCTATGTCACTTCAGGAAAGAGATGGAACCGAAAGGAAATTGTTGTCGACAACATATTTGCATATGCAATAGCTTTTGATATTACAGAAGAAAACGAGGATCTTGAACCAAAGTCTGTTGAAGAATGTCAGCGTAGAAATGATTGGCCAAAATGGAAAGACGCAATCTAGGTAGAATTAAGTTCACTTTAAAAATGTCAAGTTTTCAGGCCTGTTGTCCAAACACCTGAAGGTGTAAAACCTGTAGGCTACAAGTGGGTATTTGTGCGAAAGTGTAATTAAAAAAATGAAGTTGTCAGATATAAAGCACGACTTGTAGCACAAGGCTTTTCGCAAAGACTTGGTTATTGATTATGAGGAGACATATTCACCAGTGGTGGATGCAATTACATTTAGATTTTTGATTGGCCTGGTAGTTTCAGAAGGACTTCACATGCATCTAATGGATGTTGTAACGGCCTATCCGTATGGGTCACTTGATAGTGACATTTACATGAAAGTCCCTAAAGGCCTAAAAATACCTGAAACATGCAATTCAAAACCCTGGGAAATGTATTCAATAAAATTACAAAGATCTTTGTATGGATTAAAGCAATCTGGACGTATGTGGTATAATCGTCTCAGTGAATACCTTTTGAAAGAAGGATATATTAACAATCCAATTTGTCCATGTGTTTTTATTAAAAGGTATAAGTCTGGATTTGAATATTAACAATCCAATTTGCAGTTTATGTTGACGATTTGAATATCATTAGGACTCATGAAGAGCTTACAGATACGATAACATATTTGAAAAATGAATTTGAAATGAAGGACTTAGGAAAAACAAAATTCTGTCTCGGCTTGCAGATCGAGCATTTATCAAAAGGGATTTTTGTTCATCAGTCAACATATATTGAAAAGGTATTAAAGCGTTTTAATATGGATAAATCCCATCCAATGAGTTCTCCCATGGTTGTACGATCCCTTGATGTGAAAAAGGATCCTTTTCATCCTCTAGATGATGATGAAGAAATTCTAGGTCAAGAAGTATCATATCTTAGTGCTATTGGTGCACTAATGTATCTTGCTAATTGCACAACACTTGACATATCATTTTCTGTTAGCTTACTAGTGAGATATAGTTCTTCACCAACTCGAAGACATTGGAATGGTGTTACACAAATACTCCATTATCTTCGTGGTACAATAGATATGGGTCTGTATTATACATAGGATTCCAAGTCGGAATTGATTGGATATGCGGATGCAGGATATTTGTATGATCCACATAAAGCACGATCACAAACAGGTTATTTGTTTACATATGGTGGTATAGCTATCTCGTGGCGTTCAACAAAACAAACCCTAACTGCCACATCTTCAAATCATGCTGAGATATTGGCAATTCACGAGGCAAGTCGAGAATGTGTATGGTTAAGATCCTTGGTGCAACATATAAGAGAAACATGTAATCTTTCATTCAACAAAGAAAGTCCAACTGTATTGTATGAAGATAATGCAGCCTGTATCGCTCAACTCAAAGGGGGTTACATAAAAGGAGACAGAACAAAGCACATTTCACCAAAATTCTTTTTAACGCACGAGCTTCAAAAGAAAGGAGAGATCGACGTACATCAAATTTGCTCCAGTGACAACTTGGCAGATTTGTTTACAAAGGCACTTCCTACAACAACATTTGAGAAGTTGGTACACAAAATTGGTATGCGTCGACTTAGAGATCTTTGAAAAAGAGATGTTGACATAAGGCGGAGACACTGCATATTGTACTCTTTTTCCCTTAGCCTAGGTTTTTGTCCCATTGGATTTTCCTGGCAAGGTTTTTAATGAGGCAATCCTAAATGCAGAACATACAATAATTATGTACTCTTTTTTCCTTCACTAAGATTTTTTCCCATTGGGTTTTTTCTTGGTAAGGTTTTTAATGAGGCATATTATTTGTATGGTGGACATCCAATGGGGAGTGTTGTGAATCAAGTATGTGTGGATGCCACCTCTTAGTATTCCATGAGTTACATGCAAACATTTTATTACAAATTTATAATTCACATTTAGACCACATTATCACCCCATTAAATCCCTCTTAATATTGTGCATTATGTCTCCTTTAATTGTATATGAAACCTATATAAGTTATGTCTATTACCATTACCTCTAGTATGATGACTTGGCCTATAAATAATAGTTGTACTAAGCTTGTAAGTTTCATCCCTCACAAGTAAAAGTATAGAAAGTTGTTTTGTCTCCAATTTTCTCTTGTCTTTCTCTATTGTTCTCTTTAGTCTTTTGTTATACTTTGCTTTATTTCATAACAAAAACAACATAAATATAGACTTGTTAACTAATTAAATTACAAAAATAACCTCAATTTAATTATTAACAATTGATTATTAATATTTGATATTATTTTCTTCTTTCTTTCTTTTTCTCTCTTCCTTTCCCTCTATTTCCCCCAATATTTCTCGTTTTTTCCTTTCTTTCCTCTGTGTACCTAATTCCTTCTCTCCCCTCTGATTTCTAGATCGTCGAGGCTGTTGCACCAAGCTCATGAGCTAATGAGCAAAGATCGAAACTCCTACAAGGTAGCGACCTCCATGAAATCGCGAATGTACTCGCAACGAACATGTCGCACATTGTCATCTATGCAAGAGCTACGTTGGGAGCAGCTGCTGAAGTCACGTGAGGAGCGTCAGAGTCATGGAGAAAAGTCTCGGAGTCAAATGAGGTCACCGAAGTCGTCTCCAGAGTCGTGCGGGGTCACTAAAGTCGTCATTAGAGTCATTGTCGGAGCTGAGAGAAAGAAGGGGAGGAGAGAAGGGGACAAAGGAGAAAGAAAGTGTGTTAGGGTTTTTTAAGGGAGATGAAGAAGATAAGAGTAATTTTAAAATTTTACAACAATTTGGCTTATGTACTTAAATATTTTTAAAAGTATACTATTTACTAATTTTTAAAATTAAAACTGTATTATTTGGTGCAATTTCCCAAAACGAAAAAAAAAACAAATGGAGATAGTAGGTATGACGAGTGCTATGGAAACCTAAAAATAATAAAAAGACAAAAATGGAGCATTTTAGCTGGACCTGAACAGTGTTTTTGGACATGTCGTTGTGTTTTCGGTCTTGAATTTTCCATGCACAAATAGGGACAAGTATCAGGTCAAAAAAGGAAGGATATGCTTCCCTACCTCCACCCCGCCTTTACTTTCCTCTATACCAATGTTACTTGAGACAGGACCGAGAAATCTTCATAGAAAGATTTGCTTATGCCTGTCCATTTATCCAATAAGAACTTAAAAAAAGAAAGAAAATCTACACTCAAAATAAATTTCATAACATTAAATATAAATTTTCAAACATAGCAATGATATCTCATGAAAACAAACCAGCCTAAAAAAAATATTCAAGGTCTTAAGATAACTAACCAAACTTAAGGGATAGAGGCTGAATTTATATGTTATGTTAAGGTTAGGTTAAATAAGTTATTATTTATACGGAGAAAGAGCAAAATAGTAGTTTTTGTTTAAAAGTTAGTAAATAAAACCATAGAGTTTAAAAGGTGTAATAAATAACATATCATTAGAAATTGAGTAATATATCATGAGAACTTGAGTAATATCTCATGAGAAATTGAGAATAAAACCTTAAAATACCCCAATCTTTTTTCTCCTTTATATTTCTTACCCTCCTCCCACGTCGACATCACTGGCGACTGGGAATTACAGTATTACTCTGGTAATATTGTATTATCATATAGATACAAAAATTCACTAGCAACTTCTTTGAACCATCTACGGTTGGGAAATATAATATTATTCTAAAAATATTGTATTACTATTTAAATATAAAAATTCATTGGCGACTTCGCCAAACTAGGTTGGGAAATACACTATTACTTTAGTAATATTGTAATACTGTGTAAAATTAAAAATTCACAGGTGACTTTGTCAAACCATCGGCTGCTGAGAAATACAATGTTACTCTAGTAATATTTTATTACTATATAAATACAATAATTTACTGACAACTTCGTTGGGTCGAAAAATACAATATTATTCTAGTAATATTGTATTATCATGTAAATACAAAAATTCATCGGCAACTTCGTAGGACCGTCGACGGCTAAGAACTATAACATTACTTCGGTAATATTGTATTATTATGTAAAATATGAAAATTCGTTGGCGACTTTGTCAGTCTAAGTAGTGGCTTTACCGAATCGTTGGCAGATAAAAAATACAATATTACTTTAGTAATATTGTATTACCATCCAAATACAAAAGTTTATTAGCGATTTTGTAGGATCGTTGGTAGCCGGGAGATACATCATTACTTGAGTAATACTGTTTTACCAAGTAAATACAACAGTTTACTAGCGATTTCACGGGACTATCAGCAATCAAGAAATATAATATTACTCTAGTAATACTGTATTACTGTGTAAATATAAAAGTTTATCGGCCACTTTGCTAGACCACCGGAGGTCTATTAATATAGTATTACTTTGGTTATATTGTATTACCATGTAAATACAAAAGTTTGCCAGTGACTTTGCCTAACTAACCATGACTGGGAAATACAAACATTTACTAGCACAGTCACTGAACATTACTAGCAATGGATAAAAACCATATTTAGCTTTAAATATTTCAATTTTTACACAAAAATTTCAATATTTTATTAAAACCATAAAACCAAATTATACACAAAAGAAAAAAAAACACTTAAACACTGCCATGCACACTCCGATAGCGGCCGCGCATGCTCAAGCAGTGATCTTTAACATGTCGCCCATGTCAAGGTGCTACGATGACACTGCCAGGCTCCCCGACACCGGAAGGAGCCGATCTTCATAATGCCAATGGCGATGCGCTTCTTTAATGCTTGTCACCGCCAGATGACACGAAAAAAGCCACGTCGCTACTGTGTTTTTCAACTTATTCCCTTACGACTCCATGGTGACACAACTTATGTCCAATCTTTCTTCACCGATGCTTGAGGCAGGTGACCTAATAGAGATCTGATGAAGGCAACCGTAATCTGAACTTTCACGATCTGGTTTCGGTGCTGGTATCTCATGAAAAGAGGGGAAACCTGGAGAAAGAAAGAGGGGGGAAGAGAGAGAGAGAGAAACTCCTTGTTGCAAGCTCCGATCCAACATTGGTGGCTCCATCGTGACGACAGGGAGAGATCAGGAGAAAAAGAAGAGAAAGAAGGGAGAGAAATGAAGAAAGAAAGAGCAAGGAGAAAAAAATTAGGTCTGTTTTATGAATTTAAGGGTATTTTTAGGTTTTTAGATGTTCAAAAAAATTGATTTGATTGAATTTGCTTTTTTTTTTTTTACTTTTTAAAAACATATGACATTATTTATTCATTAATTAATAAAAACTACTATTTTGTATAACTTCTCTTATTTATAACCCATTAGAGTTTTTCTAAGATGGTAAAATATTTAAAAACTTATGTTCATCCAATAATTTTTTAGGTCCTATAGATATATATAATTTTGAAAATGCACATTTGTTTAGTATTTGGTTGAGTTTTCTATTTGCTAGATTTGTTTCTTCGTGGTGTTTTGTGTAGCCTATAGGATTCTCTACATTGCTTGGTCAAATATTTTCATCATTTGTTAAAGTGCCATGTGTATGCCTTAATGTACCTCTTTGGGTGTGTGTTTGTGGACCACATGTACACAGTATTTCCCCTTAAGCGTTTCATCCACAAATGGAATTGTTGTTTGACGCTAACATGTTTCTAGAAGTATGAGGCTGTGAGGATGTGGATCGATGTTTGAATTACCTTTTCATGCTATGAAATACCCTTCCAATTTAAAAATAGAGCTTATCTAGTAAAATGTATCCATGTTAGGGTAATTTTACTTGTGCCTCTAAATTATAGAGCTTTTTTTTAAAGCGTCTGTTGATGTTACCGTGATCCGACGTCGGATCAGCACCGCGTGCGGTTGCGCACGGTCCGACTCTCCTTCGATTCGCCTCTGCCCGGACGGACGTACTTACAACAAGAGGAGGGACGCTTCGGAGGAAATAGAAAGGTTAGTCAATAGACAAGGGCTCTCCGATGCTCGAGGCAGGGTTTGCTTGGCAGAGGGCGGCAACCAGTTAGGTGTGAAGAAGAAGTCTCTCAAAATGTCATAAATGCATCCTATTTATAGGCCACCACTTGGACCGGGTGTTTAGGCGGGTTTTACCCATGACCCAGGTTTCACATCAAGACATGTCAGGTAGTAGGTGACAAGTGTCGCATCCCTCGTCCGATGGATTGAGTTCTATCGGACGGCGAGTTATCTGCCTTGTGTTAGCCTATAGTGGCAAGTAGCGGCCTGCTTGCGAGTAAGATTCATCCGACCAGAGCTAGCGTATATTCTGAGTTGACAGCCTGCTTGTCATGCAGCCCCGCAGGCCCTGAGAGGCACCTCGGAAAGGTATATGTCGCATCGGGGGTTGATAACAAGCTTCCTGGAGGTTCTGCCGAGCTTATTAGCCGACCACTGAAGTTATTTCTTCGACGGTGCCGCCAAGCTCACCCTCAACAGGGGCCACGCAACCTCCAACCACAAGAAATACAGCACCAATAAATATTTGATTCCGCCTCTAAACCCAAATGAAATGCTTCAGGTAAGATAGCATGTACTGTTACGTACCGTTCTATAAACAAAAAGTCACCCAAAGAGATAACCTAAAGATCGAGCACAAATGTGGCTTATTTACATATTCTCTCCGGTCAATGAAAATAACCGACCAACAAATTTGAGAATTCTATAGCATCAAAGTTGCACACAAGAAAATCACAAAAATCTAGTGGACAGAGAACACAATTAAACACTATACAAAATGAGACAACCATATTAGTTAGCTAGTTTGGTTAAGAAACATTGTTGTTACAAAACTTGAACCAAATTCAATAGTACAGTGAGAAAAAAACCCGCAAATAACAGCGACAAAGCTTTTGGGGAAGAAACAACTATTGATGCCCGAAACAATAAGAATGGTTGAGCTGAGCACCGAATGAGGGAAGAAGCACTGCCGATACACCGTTAAACTAACAACGAGTGCACCACAAGCACCGCCACCTTAGATGCACTACATCAGATGGGAGGAGATCTCAAGAGAGCATGGATAGGTTGACAAAAGCAACAAACCTAGAACACAAAGCAAAACAACCAACACCCTTACCCTAATGCATCTCAAATTTCGGCACATGTGCCTTGTAACAGCAAACACTGCCTCTACCAACATGATGTCATTGAGTTTGTGGGTGAAAATATAGGGTAAAAAGAACAATATTTTAGTGTAGTTGTTTTACTTTAGAGTTCATACCTTATCTTCAAATAGTGGTTTAATATAGTCATTTAAAAAAAAAAAGAAATTGTCTTAATATACGTGGTTTTAATTTGCACCTTCTTTTTTTTTTTTTTTCCTTGCCAATTTGAAGAAAGTTGATCACAAAATATGTGAGAATTAACCATGTAAAAATTTGAAAGGAACTGTTAGTGTTAAAAATAAAAGCTCACTCAGCAAAATAAGATTATCCCATATTATGCATTAAGGGACATAAGTAAAATTGACCGTCTTCTTCTTCTTCTTTTTTAATACATAATTTAATATGCAAGGTCTGCATTTCTAATTCAAGGAGCAATGACCTGTAATGGAAGACATGTCAACTAGGCTCCTTTTTTTGAGTTTGCCATTTCGGTTTTACAAATGGAAGACATCAAACAAGCCTCTCAGATTGAAACGTTTATTATAGCACTTTCTCATGATGTACACATAACACGGTAGCAAAGCAGTTTGGTCAATTACATGGATGGTTCTGCACCCAAATTAATAAAACGACACAACCATATATTAATATTAAAGTTGGACAAAGTAGTCAAGTAGGATAACATCATTCACATTAAAAGGAAAAGAAAAGAAAAAGAAAAGGTAAATAGGCCATCTTAGCCATCGGATAGTCAATAATTATCCTATTGTATATTGTGCAGAATTGACACTTGATTGAGGTCTCCAAATTTGCAACAAAACTTGCTTTTGGCTTCAATCAAAATAATTGATGGAAGAGAAATTATGGAAAATAGGCTCTAGGTGAAGGTATTAGATCATCTAAAAGCAATGTTATGCACTTTTATTTTTAAGTGTCACATGCATGTGTATTGTTTTCACGTATTAAAAAAAAAAAAAAAAAAGAAGTTGACATATTCACTTAAATATAATCTCAATTTCAATAACAGTAATTTGTGGTCTTGACCTTCTTATTATTAATATTAATATTATTATTATTATTATTATTTTTAAGGAAAATAAAACAAATTTCCCACCAAAATGAAGGGAAAGGGACAAGAGAATGTTACCGTGGAGAATGATTTCATTCAAATAAAAACAGGAAGACTAATCTTTTTTAAAGAGAAAAATAATAATTAACTCTAAACGGGAAAGTTGTGTATTTTTCATTATTTGAAGCCTTGTCTCCATCTCTCCTTAAGAAATCTCCGTGGGTTAATTTGTTGGACATGAAATATGGGAGGAAGTATGAAAAGTGAAAAACAAGAGTCAAGAGAGGAAAGGGAAAGAGTCCTGATCGCTGCTAGAATTTTATGAATTGATGACAACATTTATTGGTTGCCTTCTGTCTCGATTTGCTGATGGTCCATCTCATTTTACGAGAATTATTGAAAAAATTCATACAATTTAATTTCTTTATTAACTTTTATCTTAATCACAATAATTTTTCTTTTTAATCCTTTTTGGCTAAACTAAAAAAGGATGGTGGATCCCACGACTTTATAGTGACAGGTCGTGCTCGCCAATGGCCCATTCCCATCCTCCTAAAATGTGGGTTTTGAGCTTTTTTTTTTTTTTTTTTTTTTTTTTCACGTGGTTGTTTTGGATTTTTTTTTTGCTATTGAACCTTGTCCATCATTTTGTTCCTTCTTAATGCATAGTTAACTCGTTTATGATATACCGTTCATTTTTTTAACTTAAGTGGGAGATTCGAGCTCCTCGTCTTTTGGTAGAGTTGGGTTTGTTATTAATTAAAAGTCTTAATTTTACTAAGAACAAAAAATATGCAAAATGGACAAATAAATAGGAACACAAACAAAATTTTAAGTGATTCACCCTCAAAGTGAAAGTGACGTCTACTTTCATCTATTGCAGAATAATTTATCATGATGATAAAGAAATTTGCAAAAGAAAATTGTCCACCCTCTCTCTAGATTTTCACCTCTCTATTTTTTGAGTTATACAAATAAGTCCTACAATGTCATATTTATAGATTTTATGAAACAAAAAACCTAAAAAAAGGGGACTTTATTGCATCAAACTATGACCTTACAGGCTGCGCCCTTCAGTTAGTGCAACAATGCATGTCTTTGCTTTGCTATGAGTTTTGGCCATAGCGGGTGCACAATAGCACCCTCCATTGGTGCCCTAGTGCGCGCTCATTGCCACTCCACGCACCAAGGCTCATTTTCTTTTGTTGCAGCGTGTTTTTTCCCTTTTCTTCTTGCTTGTTCACTATAATCCTCTATGTAGGATGATAATTCATAAGGCATTAATCATACCGCAAGGTTATGTTCAATAATAAGAAAGGGTAAATTGTTCATTTAGTCCCTAAACTAAAAAACACCAACAAACATTTTCAAAAAAAAAAGGCCAAGAAACAAATAAAGCCGACAAAAAATAGAATCCAATACACACACACAAAAAAGGAGAAAATATAGGAATATTTACCCTTTTTATAACCTCTATTTTAGATTTATTTAAAAACTATATTTTTGGTTTTTGATCTCATTAAACATATACTTTCGTATTAAATTTAATATACAAATTTACACATGTAGACGTGAGCAAGACGAGCATTGACTTTGGTTACTCGAGGTAAGCACATTGACCACTAGGTGATTGCTAATACAATTGGACTCATTTCGTTTGTAATGCAACTCTGGTTGTTTGTATGTCTCGTAACAACTAGGCCTCCGATTTGGGCTTGTCCAAATTGGTCCCAACAAATACCTTAACTTAATTAACAGTTAATTTTTACTTAAAAATGACCAAATTATCTTTTAAGTAAAAGAAAAAATATTAAATTTAAAAAAAATAAGAAGAAAATAACAAACAAAGCACACAAAACACTCAAAAGGGGAGACCCCCGCGAACGAGCAGAATCCAACCGCGCTGCTACAGATAACAAAGCAACCCCCTAAATCAGTGACACACGATAGCTCGATCCTCAACTTCGGAATATTAGAAGCAAAGACCTGAATTCCTTTCGTTGGACAGACCTTTTGCGAGAATAACAAAAACCACCATTTTGCTCTTTCTTCAGTTCTACCTTTTTCTTTCTTAGGGTTGGTATGTACAATAACCCTCTTTTTTTAGGATGCGCCCTCCTTCTTAGAACCCATTTTGAGGGGACCTCGGCCCGAGAAGGGGAGAGTGGACGAGTGGTCAAAAGCTACAGACTATAAATTTGTTGAAGTTTTTCTGCGTTTGATTCATTATAAATTTGACTTGGACCCCTTTTCTTCTCCCACGGAGCCCTAAGAGAGTTGCCGGTGGCAGTTTAGTATAGTTTTCCTGCTGCTAATTTGGCCCTGCATTGATTCAGGGGCTTCTTCCTCACAAGCGTAAATGAAGATCCCTTATTTGGAAATTGACTTCGCTTTGTATCACCAAGGCCATGATATCTTATTTGACGTACTTTGGAAATTTTCTTACGTTAAAATTAAAGATCGATCAGGAAAAGGTATAAATTTATGTACTAAACTTGATTTGAAAGTATACATTTGATGAAATAAAAAACCGAAGGTATAGTATTTGAATAAACCTAAAATACAAGATATAAAAAGGTAAATGACCCTAAAATATAAACTATAGAGTTAAGAACCCTTGTTATTAATAAGGAAAAATTAGAAAAAACAACAAACAAGAACGTTAAAACTCCAAGAATAGCAAGGCTACTTGACACCGTTAAAAGAGAATGACAAAAATGGGGAGCGGTTGACATGTTGTTGCTAAAGGCAAAGGCTGACATGCGCACCATCTAACAACTAGTCTTCCCCTGCAGACCAAAACTTTCAAAGGGTAGGCTGATACAAGAGTAATGGCCCTGCAATCAAGACAACCTAACCCTATCTCAACTTCGATCCAACAATCCTCCTCCTTTTACATACTACACTCAAAAACCCAACATCTGACAACGACCATATAGATGAAATTAAATGGTCAAGAATGCTAACATCTTTGTCTCTCGCTTTCTCTTTTCAAAGGCCGCTTAACTCTACAAATTCAAAACTTATGGCCTATTTAGTTCATGAATTTGAACAGAATTTTAAACTTTTTTAAGAAAAAACACCGTAACAAAATAGTTTAAAATGTAATACTAGCCTATAAACCAAACGCCATATTAGTTAACCTCAACCATATAGATTAACTTGTATGTTACTAATATATTAGATTTTATATAGCAGTAATTTCCCACATATAACTTAAAAAAAATACACCTACATTACAGTTCAAATCTCTATCACTAAGTTGAAAAAAAAAAGGACATTTGTGTATTGCTAAGAAATGTCTACCTATGTTCATTATGTTGTATTGAACTCTAGTCTCATTCAGTTGTCTTTTCAACATTGTGAAGTTCAGTTTGATTTATTTCAAGGCTTGTGCTTGCAGTTTGTAAGCTTCAATTCGGTATTGTCTAGTCTGTGCAATTTGATGAATATTCAATTTGGTAGTTGGACACTATATGGGACCAATTCCATTTCATAAAGGATCAATAAATGCATATTGTGTTTATGAATCTGGAAATTAGTCATATTTCACTAACAGCAGTGTGGAAATCAAGCATTTTAATCATTCAAAGCCCGTTTCATACCATGCTTCATCATCTTTTACTTGAATAACATATCTTTCATTATGATGAAAAGCAATATGTTTGAAACTATACATTCATTGGTGATAACATATTATCTACATGTATAGATTAAAGGGTTGAATCTTTATCAAAAGAATTATGACATTCCATTAATTATGTTTAAGAAGATTTTTTTTTTCTCTTTTAAGAATCAAGATTTAATAAACGTTTCTTCCCTCTTTTCATTAATAAATTTAATATGAACCAACTAGAGAGTATATTGCACAATAATATTTGATTAAGTATTGGTAAAAATACTGTATTTGTCCATATTAAGTTCTCTTTTATATTGCCAAATTAAGAGCATTGAATTTGATGGGAATTTCTCATATAGCTTATTCATTCTCCAATTTTTTGGAAAAAATATGTGAGAAATAAATAATTAATTAATTTCTAAACAGATAAAAAGAAGAGTGCATAGCTAGCTTCACCTTTCTCCTAAAGGGCAAAAGTTCTACTTAAAAGAGGGAATATATATTAGGTAAATTTGCAACTCTTTTTCTACCATAAAAAAAAAAAAAAAGAAATAGGAAATCAAATGTTAGTCCTTTATTTTTCCTCTCTTTTTCCCCCTGTTTTCCAGCCAAACATGCTAGCTTAAAACTATTTATTCTATTCAAAGTAAGTTTTTGAAATCTAGTGGCTAAAGGCTTTACATCAAAGGTGTATTTTGGAAAACAAGTATCATGGATAAAGATCTCTGTTACCCAATTGCTGTGATTTTTGTTTTCCCTAAAACAAAATGATGGGTAGTTAACTTCCTAAAAGGATATGAACAAATATATCTTACAATTCCATTTTATTATCCAAGATAGAAGTTAATAGAAGACAAATGATCAACATAAATAAGTTTATTGACTATCCTGATTTAATGAAAAATGAAAACGAGATAACAGAACACAACTCTTTGTCTTGTGGGTAATCTACGAGTAAATTTATTCTCAAAAAAAAAAAAAATCTATGAGTAAATTTGCCATAATAACCTTAGAAAATAGTGCACAAAAAAATGAGTAACTATGCAGTCTCGGGTTCATTGATATTCCTGGTATAGTAGATGCTATCACACATACAATCATACTCAATTCGATGAAATTGTTTGATTTTAAAGGGGATCTTTTATAATTTTGCACATGAGGGGTTATTTTTTGGTTTCGTCTAGTCATTAATAACTTGATTATTTTTAGATAATAGTATATAGTAATTTCCATTGTGGATGGAAGAAGATAGAAAAAAATAATTTCTACCAAAAAAATGAATGAAGGAAAGAACACCAAATAGCATATTTGACACTTCTTATAAGTAGGGTGACATATTATTACCAACTTATCTTATCCTATAAGCGCGTGCATGACGCGTTCCTATGGTTGAGAGTGATGCATTAATTATCCTGTCCGAAAAAGGACATTTTTTATTTCTTTTCAATCAATTTGTAATAAATAAAAAGGAAATTCATTAAAAATTAGAGGTTAGGCGGCTCAGCTGGTGAAGTGGGGGCAGAGCCGTAGGGCCTTTTTTATGTTCTTTTTTAATAACTTTTCTTTTCCTTTTTTTCCTTTTTGGGTTTTTTTAATTTTTAATTTTTTTTAATATTCTTTTCTTTTTTGGCTTTAATGTTCCTTTGCATTCCATTGAAAAAGCAGGCCAAAGCCTCCCACCGCAAGGTTCTTTTGAAGAGGGCGTCCAAGACAAGAACAGCCGTTGATCTTTGACCCTCTCAAAAGCTCCTTAATCCAACGGCTGATAAATGCCTTACCAAACTCCGATTATGGTAATCTGGGACGGCCCTAAACTTGTTGGCTGATTAGCTCATTAATTAATTAATTAATTAATTAATCATCTCAACCATTTATCTCAAAAAATAAATTTATCTCAACCATTCATCTTATTTTTTGAAATAAAAATACCGTTAATAACATAAAATATAACTAATTAATCATTTTCACCCACTTAATTGAGTTTCACAAACCAAAAAACAAGTAACAGTAAAATTAATTTTAGTTCAAATCTATTTGTTACCATAAAAAGGTGAGGATTTTTTTCATTTGAATGTGAATTTAATTGAATTTAAAAAACAATAAAATAAAGAGAGAAAAATAAAATAATAGTAATATTTTTATATTAAATTAGGAATTAGTGATGAGTAACAAATAGAAAGAGTTTCCTCAGCCTCGGATCATTCATACACGTAGTTGCTTCCCCTCGTTTCCCTCTCTAAAAAAGAACTTTTTTCTCTCTCTAAAGGCAGGACAGCTTTCTCTACATACAAGGGAGGAAGAAGAACACAAAACACAGAAGGGGAAAAAAAAAGTAAAGGTAGAACAAGAATTCGATTATCTTCCTTTTTTTCTCTCTTTTGGAATCAATCGTCCACGAAATTTAGATTAACACTTTTTTGTTTTATGAAGTACGAATTTCCTTGGAATTTTTTCCATAAATTTATTGTTCTTCTCTTCTCGTAAGGTTCTCTTCCTCCGAGTCCTTATATATATATATATGTATGTATGTATGTATGTATGTATACAGTTTGTGTTTGGTATATCGCTTGTTTGATGGTTGAACTCTAGGCTTTTTTTTTTTTTTTTTTCCTTGTTTGGTCTCCTGAAAAATATCATATGTGAAGAAGCAAAAGAACAGTAATCTGTTTTTTTTCCCTCTTTTTTTTTTTTTGAGGGGATTCGGTTTTTGGTGAAGCCCTTAAATCGCGGTTTTGAAAGAGTCTTTCTAACTATATGAACTAGGAACGGCTGCGAGGAATAGTTCAATGCCTCCAGAGCATTATATGCTCTAAAAAAAAAAATTGTTTAGAGAACAAGTTTTTGGGGAACAAAACATGGGCACAAAGCCATCTGTCTCCTCTTTTTCCTCCTCTTCTTTTGCTCTATTTATTGTTATTTTATGTCTTGAGATTGAGGTGATCAGAGTATTGGATTATCTCTATTCTTCTTAGGAACAACGCTGCAACAATAGAGACTCTTGAGAAGTTTCATGCATGTAATTTTTATCTGCACTTATCTATATGTTTGTGGTTCATTTTTGATTGAGTTTTAATTTTTAGGAAGTGGGTTTGTTCTCTTCTGTATGCTAGAAAGAACTCCATTACTGCTCCGAACTAGAATTGGTTTTAGTTTTTTACAAGTTTGGCTCGGAGACAAGACTAGTACTAGATTGGATGTATTGTAACTATAGGTCGTTTTTGCTTCTAAGTGATTGAACAGATAAGAATTCCTGGTTGGTTTTTTGATAGAAAAGTTTTGATGTAATATCTTATATGCTTTCCTCATTTCTAACTTTGTTTGATCATTAAAAGATTAACTTGTATACGTATCTGATAACACACTTCACAGTTTCCAGCACAGTGTGTTATTGGTGGAACAATCAATAGATTTTAAGTTGTTATGTCCTTCAAAAAATTTAGGGAGTTTCTTTCTATATGTGTGTGTTGTAAATTGGGAAATACTGGTGTGCAAGGTTGAGCAAATTTTTTCTTCGCCCTCTTTGTGTATTGAATGTATCCAAACTTTATCTTCCCATTTTTCCTTGAACATTTTTAATCTTAACCTCCGGAGTTATACCTTCTTTTGAGTTGCTCAAGCAGCCTGATTTCTATGTATTTTTAATTCAATAAATCTTGAAACCGTTGCATGCCTGTTTATGGTTCCTTTTTTGGAGAACATATTTTTATGCTTTCTATGTAAGAACATGGACCATCTTAGTTATTCTCAACAATTTCAGAACTTGGAAAATCACATCAATTGACCACCATTAACATTCTTCTATCACCCTTCTTACAGATATAAGTTTCTATACATGGATGAATACTCTGGAAAACGAGCGATTAATGGGCTTGTTGTGTCTAGAAAAGGATCTGGTTTGGTTTTGAGAGAAACGCCGAACGACAGAGATAGCAGTGCCCAATTCTGCAACAGACTTGGATGCAAGGGGCGTCTAAATTCCACAAAGGGTACTCAAATTGGAAAATCCAAACCATTGAGGCCTTCAGTGCGTCCTTCTTGTAGTGGAAAGGAGATAGCCGAAAGTTCCTCTAGGACATGCACTTCTGTCTGCAACCCAAGAAAATCCATCACAGAGCCTTGCAAAAGCCTATCATCTCATTTAGAGACAGATTCATCCGAAACTAGTACTGTCCAGGATGAACCAGAAGCTGCAGAACTTATTGCTCTACCTGGAAAAATTCAAGGAGGACTTCACCTTGAAACGAAAAACAAGGAGTCTAGTGAGGTTTCATTAATGGAAGTAGGAAGCTCTAGTGTAGCGTCAAATACAAGATCTCGTGGGAATTTGCAGCAGAGATCTGGAGCGGGCAACCAATCTACTTTAGTCTGTCCGTCACCCTCTTCAGGATCTAAAAGTCTAAGCATGAAAACAAATGCTAGTGCAACCAGGTATGGTTTGCGAAATCTAAAATGCAATTCAATATCTGATGTTGTCCCATCAAATTGTTCCTCGTCAGATTTAAGCCTAGGTAGAAGGGGGGAATTGGTAAAAAAGAGAAATTCGGATGGGGAAAGTAGCTCCACTGTCAGAGGGAAGAAGATCAACGGTTTGTCATCAGGACAAAACCCCAGTTCTGACGGTATCTCCATTTCTGATTCGAGAAGAGCTAGAAATACGCCTCCTAACAGGGAAAATGGTGTTGCATCAGTTAGGACTCGGAGATCAATCAATAGTCAAACAAGGGCAAGGCTTTCTAATCAAGGAAGTGGAAATGGTTTATCACGCAATGCCCGCCCTCTGGGTATTCCACAGCGGTCTCGTCCTGATATATCTATTGACACGAGTTCTTCTGGTTCATCCCAACTATCATCCACTCAAGCTTCCTTGAGTCGATCAAATTCTTATGGTCGATCAGGCAGCAGCAGTGAGGACATACGTGGTACTTTACCATCTGGTCCTCCTGAAGTTGGTTTTAGTCGATCTTCATTGAATCGTGATAGTTTGCGGCAGTACAACATAGATGGGATTGCAGAGGTATGCTGTCTTGTTAAAATTTTGTGGCTTATCAATGTGGTTGAACAACGTTAATTGGAAAGGACAAAGAGCTTCCGCACACAAGACAAAGTTATAATATTGTTTAATTCATAAAATTTTGCAGGTATTATTGGCACTTGAGAGGATTGAACACGATGAAGAGCTAACATTTGAGGTAGTTAATTTGTATAAATGTGTACATATGTGTATATACACACACACCCACACACACAATATATATATATATATATATATATATATATATATATATATCTATATATATAAAGTATATTCAATTTACTGACTAATTATTATTTGTTGACAAGTTCTCTTTCTTTTTTATTGCAGCAAATACTTGCATTGGAGAGCAATTTGTTCCTTAATGGAATAAGTTTCTTTGATCAGCATAGAGACATGAGGCTGGATATTGATAACATGTCATATGAGGTTTGTGATAATTACAATAGTAAAACTAAGTCATATGTATTTATTTCATAGGGTTAATTACATTACTGTACCTCTGAGTTTTGATTATTTCTCAAATTATCTCACTGTTTTGAGAAACTACAAAAGTATCTTTTGAATTTGAAAAACTTTTTTTAATTTTATCTCTTGTAGACTTTTTGTTCAAAAAAATATAAAAAATAGACAAAGATACCTTTAATCAGACTAAATTTGTTTTCAAAATATATTTTTTTGCTTGAGAAAAAATTTTAAAAAATATATAACATTCAAAAAGCTATAAAACTTAAGATCCTTTTTTGAAATTTGATGCTTTGCTTTACGAATTTTATGTTTTTAAATCTATAGGACATTTTTGTTATTGTTTGAAGGTAATTATGTCATATTGTGCAATTTTTTCTTTTATAAGGATGAAATTGAAACAAGTTTTTTAAATTCAAGGGATTTTTTTGTAGTTTTTAAAAATAGAGAGACATATTCAAAAATAGTTAAAACTATAACATATAATTATTTAATTGATCCTTATTTCATATTATCTCTCTTTGTAATCCTTCCTCTACTTTTTTTTCAGTTTTGCGTGTTTAAAATTTTCTTTTGCTTTTGGATCAGTTAGTAATCCTCTAATGGTTCTTAAGGAGAAAAAATTCAAAAATAAAAATTTTGGAACCCATTTTTATCTTTGTTTATTTAGAGTTGTTTTACTATACCTTGACAGGAATTGTTAGCTCTTGAAGAGAGGATGGGTACTGTGAGTACAGCACTTACCGAAGAAGCTTTGTCAGAATGCCTTAAGAGAAGCATCTATGAGTCTTTGCCTTTAGATGATATCCTTCCGGGATGCAATGGGAATAACGATGATGTTAAATGCAGTATATGCCAGGTATGCTTCCTACTCCTATAACTTTTCTTGATTTGGTTGGTAGCCATGAGCTTACGATGAAAATGACAGGTGCTAATATTCCTTGGCTCAATAGTAGAGTGTTCAGTGAAAAAATCACAAGGAGTGGTGGAGTAGATTTATGATTTAGGTTTTAGGTTCAAAACCGTCTTAAGATCCTACATGCGCGAGTGCGGAATGGATTAGTTTCAGTTTAGGCTGCAGGCTTCACATCAGTTTATTGAAAAAGAATTTCATAAAAAGATGGACCAACTCCTAGTCTGATTCTTGATAATTTTTGTGCTTCAACGTCCTTCGAACTACAGCCGTGGCAGATTGAACCAGATTCGCATGGAATATAATTAAGTTCTTTTTTCTGTGTCTCCACTTGGACCTAGTTGTTCATATTTTGTAATGTCTCGTTGGTATTCTTCATGCAGGAGGAGTACGTGGGTGGGGATGAAATTGGAAGGTTGCAGTGTGAGCACAGGTATCATGTTGTCTGCATACAACAGTGGCTGCGTCTTAAGAATTGGTGCCCTATATGTAAGTTGTCTGCGGCTCCGTCGCCTTCGCCTTCACCTTCACCCGTGCCACCATTGTCCTCATAATTCAACAAGTTCATTATGTGCAGAGGAGTCAAATTGTGTACAAATTAAGTGGGGCGCTCTCTCTTTTTCTTTTCATTTTTTTTGTGTGTACATAATCGATTCTCTTCATATCCATCAACTAATAAACCCAAGTTGTTGTGCACACGGCTAGAACTCTGCACTCATTTATGGAACTGTGAATATCACAAGTTGTTTCTTTTGAATCCCTCTCTCCCTCTCTCTCATTGTCCCTCTTATTTGTCACAAAACTTATTTTTTGATTGGTGAACTTTGGTTCTTTTCTCTCCAACCTCTTCCCAATTTTATTTCTAGGATTGCGAGTATAATGACTTTGTTTTATCATGCATTGTGAATGTAATATTTATAAATCTTTCATTTAACAAAAAAAATCTCTTTGCAAAACACAGTATTGGAAGGCAACAAAGGATGATTTAGGGAGTTAATTATGTATATTTAATAATTCATTGGCCACAAAGATTGTTTATTAAGAAAATGAATTAGGGATAAGCTGTCTTATCCAGAATGCGAATTTGCAACAAGGACAAAGAGGAAATTGTTTATTGCACAAGAAATGTGTCCAGCTCAACATGCTCTTTCGAGATACTTTGCTTGCACCAAACTGCATTTTAAGATAACATGATAACATCAGAATAGTAAAGCATACCACGTTGATTGGTTGGTAAACTCTAACATGTGTGATACGGGAGATTGTTGAGATCAAGGTGAGATGATTAAAAGATGAACCAAATTAGTTCAAGCGTTCTGCAATGAGCCAATATATCCTTGTGCACAAACAGAAACAGAAGGGATAAATCTTTATGCTCTTCTAGTGAGGGGCCATTCCAATGGATTTTTAGACGTTTTTATCGGGAGACGACAGAAATTGTCAACTGCCCAGTTGTTCTAGACCTTTGGTATCGTCAACTCTTGCGCACTTCTATGGGGCTAACAAGATAGGAAATCGAGAATGAAGATGACAAGCGGAGAATTTAGGACGGACGTCACAAGAAACAAAGAAAACAGCCCAAAAGCAAAATGAATTCTGGAGATCCTTAATGACATGACGAAACGAGGATCAACTGGTTTATCTCTAATACTACTTAAAAGATCAGTTGGCATAGAGTTAAAGCTTTAATATACTTGTTTTAGCAGGTTCCCCAATCTTAAAATTAATCCCACTTTGATCCTTTCCTCTTTGATGGCTTCCCCAATTTTGATTGGATCTAATACTGATTGTTGTGCTTAGTTCGTAAAAGGAGCTCAATATCAATACTATCAAGAAAGCAACAAAATATCTATTAAAGATTACAATGATGCAATTGCGTGGACACTTTGTTGACATTAACGATGGTAGATGGTGGCAAACAAGATACCAATCCTACCTTCGAGAGCAGCAATCCTCTTCCAAAAGTATCGTAGCCGGTTGCTACTAGAGAGTCTGAACGCCATTTCAAACTCCCATACCTAATTTCTGTCTATGCTGTGAAGATGGCGAAAACACCATAATGTCAAGCTCCTCATTAAACCCTAATGTAATTACCCAAAGGAATGAAGGGAAGGCCGCTGAAACTTATTTATTCTTCACATGCGTAAGATTACAAGTCTTCTGCAGCAGCAATTGTCATGCGGAAGTTTACGCGTAATTGGCTCGAAATTCGAGCTGAGAAGGCTGCTATGGAGATGAGCATCCATTTCATGTGGACAATCATATTCAAACCATAAAGACCATCCAACAAGTTGTAGCATGTCGTTTGTTAATGTGGTTAGATCATTTTTTAAGTTTTGTAAATTGTGTTATGTTTTGGTAGTGACACCAGAGTTCACCTTCAAATGAATAGTTGAAGAGAATAAAAGGCAAATGCAAAACATGGCAAAAGGCAATCTGATAAAATGGCATCCTTGATCCACACTACTCCTTGATCTGTTGATTTTACGTACATGCTAATCTTTTAATAATCTCTGCGCATGTAATTCAACACAACTTCGTAGAATGAAACTGATTCTTCAAGATTTGTTTGTACCCCAGAAACGTAAACTTGGACTTGCAGTAACAAGGTTTACAAAACAAGGATATTCACAAATTTTGCTATCCCTTGTTCTTTAAAAAAAAATATCTCCTTTTTTAAAAAATAAAATGAAAACAAATAACATCCCTTTTTATATTTTCCTTTTGGCTATAGGAACACATTTCTACAGTTTAGTGTACGAATGTGTAGCGAGCAAATGTTATCCCGTTCAAGTTTCAAGCTCAGTGATGTAAACTGGAAGTATCTGTCTTTATTCATAGCCAAAGGAAGGAGGGGGTGGTGGGATCCTCATGCTGAGTAACCCCGATGGAAGACTCGTGCACAAGACCTGCGCTAGAATGTCCTGCAACCTTTTATTCCACTTTCGTATGAGAATCAAAATAAAATTTGACGATATCTTTAAATATGAGTCCATGCACAATAAAAGATAGAATTCAAAAGAACAAGCACGAGTTTCGGACATAAAAGACGAAATGGAAATGTTGGATAATGGAAGATAGTGTGAAGAATAAATTCCCTTGTTTCTATATATAACATTTAGCCACCATTTGTTAGCAATTTAGCATGCAAATAGCTGAATTACATTCATCAAGTTTCCAGAGAATAGAAGCAAAAGAGAATGATAATATCAGCAGTATTTTACGTATCAGCATTGGCAACATTAGAATATAAATTAACGACAACTTGAGCAGTGGGATATTTCATTATTCAGTGGAGACGGGAGTCATACAATCAAAGAAATTTCAACTGATGTTAATGTGTTATTGATATGAGAATTCCAATTAATTATCAGCTTTTAGAAATACATACAGAGAATTCCAATTAATTATCAGCTTTTAGAAATACATACAGAGAAACACTGCAGCTCTTGCACAAGTGATTTGACTTTTGACCAAGTTATACAACAGCATATCTGCAAAACTTTTCTTCGATTCCCTCTTCATTGGCTGTCAATAAGACCAAGAGCTCAAGATCTGAAAATAGCAGGGTACAGCCAAAGCCAATGCTAAACATGAAAGACCACAACCAAATATGGGCATTCAACTTGAAACATCCCTGTATTGGTTGGTAGCAGTTGAATCATCCTGGCCGAGCTGGCTCGCAGTGAGCAAATGCAGACATTTCGAGCTCAAAGCCATTGCATCATCTTGGAAGGGCCACAAATTTACCCAATTGGGGTTCATCTGGTCCTTTCTGGCAACGACGAGAAGTAGGTGCATAAATACACCTCCCACAACTGTCAGGCCATTTGAACCAGATCAAATTGACCCAAACACAGCTTTGGAAAACAAGTCTTGTAGGTGTTTCATTCCTCAAGAGCAAGCATACAAATCTTCTCAAGCAGCAACGGCCAGTCATCACCAAGTTGCTGTGGATTTAACTCCATGGCAACCTTAAAATCAAGCAAGGATATTGAGCGCTGCGGTCTCTGCTCCGGCATAGCTTCCATGGATACACTGTGCATGTGCAAGTGATTACTAGGCCACATGCCATTGATGACCTTGCCTTGAATCTGCTGTTTCTGGGCAGGGAGCTTCTTTAGATCGTGTGAAGACCTGGCTCCAACCAACTCAACACAAGATCTGATCAGTTGCTTCAAGTAAACATCCAACATGCTATTCAACATGTTGGCACATTCCATAGAAACTCCTCCTAGACCCTGTGCAGCAGCAATCTGCTCCATGTGTTTTCTCAGTGTCTCTGTGTCAGACAACCCACCACTGTCGTAAGAGCTACCTACTGGTGTAGCTTTGCGAGACCCACCCACACTAGCTGAGCAAAATGGAATCCCAAGTGGAGCAAGCAAGAGACTTCTAGAGAAATTCAAGCTGTTTGACTGTTCCCCCTCCTCCCTGTTATCGACAACAGCTCCTCCTGCCTGATCCTTACTGTGTATTCTTGGTTTTTCTGTAGGTCGCAAAATCCCAGCTTCCCTTTCAATCTCAGGCATCTCAGCAACTGGTTGAACATGCTGCACTGGTCTCTGATAATCACATGGAGTTGCATCCCCATTTTCCATTCCAACCTTACTGCCACTTTCTTCCAAACCCATAGATGGGTGCACGACATTGTCTACCTTCCCATTTGGTCCAAGAGGACTTGGTCTATCCTTAAGCTTACGATCACGTATCCCCGACCTGCCCTTTCGTGGTGACATGGGCAGAACTCCATTCGACCAGATGGGCACATTTTGATTTTGATTTTGATTTGGAAAAATAGCCCCAGCTTGTTCATGCCCATCTTCTCTGCTAGGAGAACTGTTTGCAGCTTGCACACCAAGTTTTGGGGGACCTGGTGCATGGATTGGCGGCGGGGTCTTCGCTTGGCATGCATTCTTTAAGATTGACCGAATGAACTGATTGTGCAAAGAAACATTCTCACTACCAAGCTCTCGGCAACAGTACTTATCAAATTCTTTCTTGCTCAGCTTCTGACTCAACAACTTATTCAAGTAGAAAAAATACCGTTTCGACTTCTCAGCACCAATCCTCTTCACTAATTGAGCTTTCAAGTCAGCCAAATCAATTCTCGAATACTGCTGAGGTTGCATTTCTCAATGACTAAACAAGTTCATACACCATCCA
The DNA here is from genome assembly GCA_025403435.1 of Artocarpus heterophyllus. Taxonomy (NCBI): domain Eukaryota; kingdom Viridiplantae; phylum Streptophyta; class Magnoliopsida; order Rosales; family Moraceae; genus Artocarpus; species Artocarpus heterophyllus. The sequence continues at coordinate 32,949,539 of CM046334.1, read as the reverse complement.
CAAAATTCAAAATTAAAAAAACCCCCACTTTACTCACCAATTCCAACCAAATTATAGTTATTTGCGTTTCCAAAAAACCGCACACATAATTTATTCCTAATCAACCGGCAAAGCACTTCATATCCCAATAAACAGACGAGTACATCATTCACCAAATCACAGGAACCCCAAAAACCCTAATCCCCAACTGGATTGCAATAACCCTCGTCTCCGAATGACCCTGGATTCTCTCACCCAAGGAAGCACACAATGCAGCCCCAAATCTCGTCCTCTCGGGACCAAAACCCTAGAGATCAAGCCAAGTACGGAGCTCGCTAAATCCCCGCTAATAAGCCACATAAAAGCCAAGCTTAATGCATTGAGAACCTCGGACAAATCAAAACCCTAAGTTCGAATCACCGGAATTTTGGCCTGAGAACCACCAAGCTCCCTTCGCGGAACTGCAAATTACGGACCGGACCTATCAAAACCCGCCCTTTTATTCGCGCAATTCAAAAGCTTTAAATTTTGAGAAAAACACAAGAAATTCGATGTTGAGGGAATGGGATCTACGAGCTCCACGGATTAAGCAGAGCACGAATTAAGGAGAAATAGATAATTAAATTGCGAAAAAAATTAATTAAATTAAATTAATAGAGCCCAGTGAAGCGCCAAAAAAAAATTGAATAAAAGAAGGGAATAAGCTTGAACGAGAGCGAGGGATTGCTTATTGGAAGATTGATTGAAGTCTGACCTTAGAGAACCGGAGGAATTGCAGAGAAATCAAACCGCAGTGACTCGGTCGGTTTTGCCCTTCAGAGCTTCTTCTTCCCTTTTGCTCTGACTCTCTCTCTCTCTTTCTTTCTCTCCCTCTCTATTTTCTTTTTTCTTCTCTTTCTTCGTGTTGTTCTGGTGTCAATTTTCTCAGTGCATTTTCTGGGAAAAGTTGTTTTCTTTGGCGTTAAAGATGATAAAATACGAAGAGCTCTCTCTGCACTCTGTGTTAAGCTTCGATCGCTCGCTGCTAAAAACTTTCACCCTTTCTCTCTCTTCGCTCTCCTCAGTCTCTCTCCTCGTGCCTTTTTTTTTCTTTTTTCTTTTTTTTTTCCTTCTAATTACTTCTTCTTCTTCTTAAAAAAAAAAAAAAAAGTGAGAAACGGGTGTTTGAAAGGGTGGTGGGAACCAACGGTGGGTCCACTTTTACTGTAGCATGTGAGAGTTTTATACTGGAGCATATTTTTTTTATTGTTACTGTAATATGTGAGAGCTTTACACTGTTTATAACTGAGATTGTGGTGTGAACTGAGCAGTTCCTACCACTGCCAAACACCCCCTTAATTTAAATTTTTTAGTTTATTGAATTTTCTCCTTTTGTTTTCCTTCTTCGATGGATAATTGATTTTCTGTGGGTAAAAAAGTTTCAATATAGTAATTATTATTTTTATGTTTTTGATAATTTCATATTTGGAGGATTTTGATCTTCAAGTTCTTACCATGCATTTATTAATTTCAAGGTTTTCATTTGAAGTAAAAAAAAGTCACTTTTATAATGCTTTTGATAAAATTTATATTAAAAAATTATTATTATAATTATTATGGTTATTATTCCAATTATTCTAAATGCTTGAAATTTACAATTAATAGAAAATAAAAAGGATGTTAAACATTGGGGTGCTTCTATTGACATTTTTGTTGTACTTCACACATCTTTTCTTCAACAATATTCAATTCTACTTCTTTCACCCCCATAAAATATCAAAAAAGTTCTTACACTTAAATAGTATTAATTGGTTTTCTTTTTTTCACCCACCAACTCAATAAACTATTTTTTTAAAACATTGTTCTTTTTTAGTTATATACTTAGTGGTAGTTTTCCTTTTTATTAAACTAAACTTTGGCGTCCAAAAACAATAATCGACAGTAAATTGAAAGGATTTATATATGAATCAAACAAATTGTATTTCCTTTACTTAAAAACAAGAAAGGAAACATTTTTTTCCTTTTTTTATGTTGTGTTCTTTATATCAAATCAAAGAATGGTTCATTTTACTGGAGTACATGATTTGTAGTTATTTATGTATCAAATAATTTCCAATGATATATATAATTATAATTAGTATATATAATAAAACAATAAAAATAAGAATTTTGGAAAAAATAATAAACCACACATATTTTTTTAGTGTAGGACTCTTTCATGTTGGAATCTATTTTTATTCTTTTGAAAAAATAATACACTAATTTTTTAGAAGGGAAAATATAGATTTTAAGATAGAGTGTGTAATGAGTATTTATTTAAAACACTTTTGTCTTTAAGAGTGATTTTGTTAATAGGTAATATAGTAATAAATACATCATATTAAATATGGGTGTGTGAAAAGTATAATCAAGGGTGTCAAGAGATGCATGTATGTTTCGCCTAAAATAATTCTTTAAATGTGGACGTTTATAATATAAAAAAATTGTTGTATCCACAAGAAGGTGGGTTTTGAAAAGACTGAAAATTTTCTGTTTAAAGTGGAAAGAGATTTTTCAAAACAAAACTTAAAAAAATATATATATTTTTAAAAATTTTAAAACATAAAATTAAAACAATGAAAATTTGAGAATCCCTTGTATGTTTTGTAACTGATATAAAATTTTAACTTTAAATAATTATCTACAGCATTTAATTTAATATATCTTTTCCCGTTAATTGCAAGAACTTTTACTAATTTTGTAAGTCAACCTAAAGGAATAATATAGCAATCTACAATGCAGTAAGGGTTTTTCTATAAAAAGTAGCAAAATAATCATCTCTCACTAATGATTTGATGCACTAACTATATAAATTATAACAGATGTCATTATAATTATAATCAGCATAATTTTAAGATAAAAAAGATAATTACAAATCAAAATTATTATATTTAAATGGAATAAATTTAAACGTTAATTTTGGTACCACTTCGTCTTATAAAATATCTAAAATCAATAACATAACAAGTCATATTACAGTAAAAGGCATTCCATGAAATTAAGCATTATTGTCATTATTATTGATATTAATTATGCAACACAATTAAATTATGTAAACAAAGCATGACTAAATTTATGTAAAAACGGGTAGCATAACAACACTAATATATAATTACTAAAAACTTGAAAATATAATGTATTCCATAAAAATCTAAACATGACAAAGCAAATATAAAGTTAAAATCTACATCAGAATACTATATATACAAGATTATCTCTTTGTCTCACATACTCTCTACAATAATTTAAGCATTTTTTTAATATTAAAAGTGAGGTTGAGAGAGTACCCTAACAGTATCTCCTCCAAAAGTGGGAACTGCTAAGCTTCTAGCTCAGCAGTGGAAGGAGGAAAGAAGGAATTAAGGCTAAATGGACATGGGAGTGTTTTGGCCGCTGAGAAATTATGAAGGGTTTTGTATAGAAAGAATTTTTTACTATTCATTAATTATTATTATTATTATTAATTATTTTTTTCTTTCCATGCTGATCTGCTTTCTTTAGAATGCATTTCTTATCTCATGATCTAGTGGTGCGCCAACAAATGCCAGATTCGCGAAGGCCGTCATATTAGTTAAGCGAGACTTGAATTAGCTGCTGACATTCGCGGAGAGCAACTGGGACTGAGAAGATACATCCGAACCATTGGCTTTGTCTTAGTAAGTTGATCCAAGGACACAAAGGCACACTTGCGTGGAGATAATCGCACGAAATTAGCTAGGGTCTAACACACGCCAGTGACACTCAGACAATTGGGATGCTTTATGCAGCACGATCTGACAGTCCTCGTACTGCCACGTGGCACTATTTTTATTTTTTTATTTCTTTTTTATTTCTTCTGCATTTGAGATCTGTTTTTGCCCCTTTTTGCATCGCCTTGCTCCATTTTTCCTCCAAATTTTAAATCTAAAATGAACAAACACATTAAAATTAATTATTTTACAAACAAAATATTTGCAATGATTTTAAAAATATTTATTTTACAATAAAACATACAAAAATAATTATAAGCTTTTAAAATTTTAGTCTCTTTTGGTTTGGCATAGATATGATTTTTAAGACTTGAAAATATTTTTAGAAATTACTAAAAATATTATAAAATATATTTACAAACTCAGAACTTATTTATGAACACTTTAAGACTTAAAATAAAATTACCACTCTTTAAAACTTAAAATAAAATTACCACTAATTATTTTTGTGGTTTTAATTATTTACAAACTAAATACATATTTAACACATTGAAACGACCTTCAAAATTATCAAAAATATTATTAAACATAAAAACACACTAAAAATATATTTTTAAACATATTTACACACTTAGACATAAAAATACTAATTAAAACAAAAATGCTATTAATTAGAGGATTTAATGAGAAATAAAAGTATAATTAAATGATCATATCGTTAGAAAATGTGCACTTTACATCTCATCACACCCTCAACTAGCTTATTTTTAGTCCCTAGCAATTAAAGCGATAAAATTTTAAAATGATTTACAAAATATTCACACAATACAAATACATTTAACTATAATTTGACTAACCTAACTAGATAGATTAACAAAACAAAAATCTTATTTGAACGATTTATATGTTATTTAACAAAACATATGGAAGCCGGACTAAGTGCAAATAGAGATAATACATAATTACAAAATTTCATCATAAATTAAGAATAAAATTGTTTTGATATTTTGATTCAAATCACTCTTACAGACAGCAACACTTCAAATTTTATTATTTAGAATAATTAAATACAAAAACTTTAAACAAACTTTACAACTGTGGATAGTGTAATTTTAGCTCCTTTAAGCTTTCTCCATAACCCATTTAACGAGTTTTAAGTCAGTAACTCCCGAACCAGTTGGCCTAAGATACTAGGTGTTGAAGTATCCTTTAGAATTTACATGCTTGATTTAAAAAGGTTATGAAACCAAATTGATTCAACTTTATTCATTAATTTATATGCTTACATTTTATTTATTTACACATTCTTTTATTATTTTTATTTTTTAAACTTTGTTTTGTCAAATTTAATTGATTAATTAATTTTGAAAATGTTATTGCCCTTAATTATTCATCCTCACAAAATAACAAAACTCAAGTATTCATAGCTTTGACTTACGACCACAATTAGGCATTACAGTGTGTGTGAAAAGAATAGCTTACAAACACTTTGAAAAATAAACACATAAACTGTTAAATAAAACCGAAGTTTTGAAAGTACATAAAGTTAGATAATTCAAAGAACAGAAAAATGATATTACATTAATATAAAATTAGAAATCAAGACAAAAAAATAACACATTAATTACTATGAAACTAATATTTACAAAACACACATTTTTTAGATTTTCTTGACTTATAAAAACTTACAAAATGACACACAAAATATAAAATTTTTACCAAACTCTGAAAATTTGGAGCAAAAATCAAAAAAAATTTGCACAATTTTACACAATAGTCCCTCAACCTAAATTGTACATTGTCCCTAGTATATAAAAAGTATAGCGAGAGCAGCAAAAATATTACCTCAATCAGCACAGTTGCAGAGATAAACTGTATTAATAAACAAAAATAAAAACAAAGAAAACATACAATAATATGTTACAAACTAGGTCTTTTAAAGTCAAATTCCTAAAACTTTATTTTTTGTTTGAAAATTAAAATCCTTTTAAAATTCTTCAAAACGCATTTCAAGAGACTGTAAATACAAAATACTTACTAATCACAATGACTATATTCTCCATAATCTCAGCCATTTTAAATGAATTATTAAGTAATTTAATTTCAAAGTTTTTTTCTTTAAGGAAAATTAAAATATGAAATCAAAACACACTTTTTTATTGAAAATTTATTTAAAAATCCAAACAAATAGCAATTACAAAATCAAACCCATTAGATTGCATCTCGAGAGAAAATTGAAAACAACTTATCTCCGTAACTCAACCACTCTAAACAATTTTAATTTATAGCTTCATTTTAAATTTTCAAAATAAATCTCAACATTTTTTATTTTTAAAAGAAAATCAAAATAGCATACAACAACACGCAAAAATATATTACAAATAATGGATGGTAAAGATATTTCTTTGATAGTGTTTTCCTATTGCTTGATGCTCTGAATCCAATAAATCTTTCTTCCAACTCTGCTCTTGGTGGACAGTTGTCAAAGAGCAACTTCCTCCCATAGCACGTATCAAAAGACACCTCGTATGAACATACTCTCAAGATTGGCAAAATATGAAACATTTAACTTGTTAAACTTGGACTCATTTTACATTATTGGCAAGTCTATAAAAATGATGCTAGAGGTGGTGGATGAGGTAGTGGCTATATAAGATCTTAGTAAGAATAGTCTTTGATGAACTCTTGTGGCAACTAAGGTTGAGAACCTAGAACTAAGGGTAATGATTGTTCATTTCCTACAACTAAGTTTTCTCTCTTCCTCACATTCCTTTCCTAATGGTTCCTCAAAATAGGTGGGTTTTAAATGTTCTTCTTCTATGGTTAGGTCAACTATTCTTTCTTCACCTGAAGAATCTTCTTCAAACAACTCAAGGGTCTATGTAATTGGCTCGGCAAGTTTTTCTAAGTGACAACTTTATGCTAAGGTATCTCTGGCATGGATGGTTTTCTTCTATTCTACCTTTGATATTAATTGACACAAAGAATTTTCAAACCTATCTAGGTCAATATCCTTCATAGTTTTCATGTATTTCTAAGGTTTCTTTCAAATTCACCCTATTTGGGTCACTATTTGTCTCTTGTAGTTTAAAATTTGACTCAAAATTTCAAGTTAAGTGTCAGGCCAAGGTTTTGAAAAATTTGTATTATTCTCCCAACCTAAGTTAGTTTCACAATTATTCAATCTCAAATAATTATACTCGGCCATATCTTCTATCATGAAATAGGTTTCATCAACAGTTTGTTGGTACAAAGTGGTGGTACCATCTCCCCTCTCTACCTAATTTCTTGTTTCAGGACTTAATCTATTTATGAAAACTTCTAACAGATTTTACTTATCAAGACCATGGTAATGATACCTATCTAGTAAGTCTTTAAATCTCCAACAAGCATTATAAAGTGATTCTAAGTATTTTTGAGAAAAACTTGCAATAAAATGAAGAATTTTCCAAAACATTTTTTTTTATTTTTTTAATGTCTTAATTTTTTTATTTTTGAAAATATTTTAAAGAAAAATTTTCAAGCTGAATAATGCTAGATTAATCGGATTCTCAAATGATTAGGAGTCACACCAGACACACTTAGAATTCCCAACCTTTTTAGGCAAGAGTTTTAGCCTTGTGGTTGTGGGATTGTTTCAACGGTGGGCATTTTTGACAGAATCTAATAAATTTTACGATTACCTAAACTTGCAAAACAAAAGACAAGATGCTAAACTTTTTTTTTTTTTGAATCCAGAGAGAATAAAGTAGTGAGTGAAAAGAATCCGCTCTTTTTAATTTTTAATTTTTGAATTTTTAAAATTTTTTGAATTTTGATTTTTTTTTGGAATAATAAACACACTAATTAAAACATGCAAATAATTAAAATAATATTTATAAATGATAGGGATAGATCACTTACATGTTTTCCCGCTTAATTTAGCAATCTGACAAAATGACGGCATCTCCTCGGCAACGACGCTAAACTTTCGTATGTTTCACCAAAAATGATTCTTTAAACATAGATGTTTGTAATTTTAAAAGGTAGTCGTATCTACAAGGAGGTAGGTTTTTGAAAGATTGAGAATTTTTGATTCAAAGTGGTATGAAATTTTTCAAAACAAAGCTTAAAAGAAAACATATATTTTTAAAAATTTTAAAATAAAATTTTAAAACACAAAATTAAAATAGTGAAGTTTTGAGAATCCCTTGTACGTTTCGTAATTGATATTGGATTTTAACTCTAAATAATTATATAAAGTATTTGATTTATTATGTCTTTTCTTATTAATTGTAAGCACTTTTACTAATTTTATAAGTCAACTTAAAGCGACAATATATCAAGCTATAATGCAGTAAGGGTTTTCTTATAAAGAGTAACAAAATAATCATCTCTCACTAATACTTTGTACACTAATTATGAAAATTATTATCGCTATCACTACAATTATATTTAACATAATTTTTAGATAAAAAAGACAATAACATTTCAAAATTATTATATTGAAATGGAATAAATTTTTATTTAATTTGGACAGCACTTTGTCTTATGAAAAATCTAAATCGACAAGATAATAAGTCATATTGTAGTAAAAGACATTCCATAAAATTAAGCATTATTTCATTATTATTAATATTAATTATGCAACACAATAAAATTACATAAACAAAGTATGACTACATTTATATAAAAACAAGCAGTATAATAATACTAACAATAATTACTAAAAACTTGAAAATATAATGTATTCTATAAAAATATAAATATTACAAAACAAATATAGAGTTAAAATCCATATAAAATACTATACATATAAGATAATCTCTCTACTTCATCAGACTCTCTACACTAATTTAGGCATTATTTTAACATCAAAAGTGGTGTTGAGGGAGTGCTCTAATAGTATCTCCTCCCAAAATGAGTACTACTGAGCTACAAGCTCAATAGTTGAATTAGGAAAAGAGGAATTAAGGCCAAATGGCCGTAGGAGTTTTTTGGCCAAGAATGGCCGTGAGAAATTATGAAGAGGGTTTTCATAGGAAAGATTTTTGTACTATTAATTATTTTATTATTTATTTTTTGCACGCTGCTTCGCGTTCCTTAGAATGCATTTCTTAGCTTAGGATCTAGTGGTGTGCCAATAAAGGCCGAATGTACGAGCTGTTAGATTGGTTGATTGAGACTTGAACGAGCTACTAACGTGCGCGAAGAGCAGTTGTGACTGAAAAGAAACAACCGAACTGTTTGTTTTGTCTTGGTAAGCTCATCCAAGGGACACGAAGGCACACTTGCATGGAGACAATCGCATGGAATCGCCAGCGAATCTAGCACACGTTAGTGACATGCGGACGGCTGGGATGCTTTAGACGATGCGATCCGACGATCCTCGTGTTGTCACGTGGCATTATTTTTAATTGTCTTTTTGATTTCTTATGCATTGGAGGTCTGTTTTTGCCCTTTTTGCACCATTTTGCTCTGTTTTCCTCTAGATTTTAAATCTAAATTAACAAGCACACTAAAATTAATTATTTTATAAACAAAATATTTACAATGATTTTAAAAATTTTTATTTTACAATAAAATACACAAAAATAACTATAAACTTCTAAAATTTTAGTCTCTTTCGGTTTAGTACAGATATAATTTTTAAAACTTAAAAATATTTTTAGAAATTACTAAAAATATTATAAAACATATTCACAAACTCAAAACTTATTTACGAACACTTTAACACTCAAAATAAAATTACTATTAATTATTTTTAAGGTTTTAATATTTACAAACTAAACACAGATTTAACACATCGAAATGACTGTAAAAATTAGTAAAAATATTATTAAACATAAAACATAATAAAAACATATTTTTTTAAAACAAATTTACAGCTAAAACACAAAAATACTAATTAATACATAAATGCTATTAATTAAAGGATTTAATAAGAAATAAAAGTATAAATAAATGATTTTATTCTTAGAAAATGTACACTTTTACAATCTCATCAATACTCATCAATACACCCTAAACATTGTTGTCTCCATTGCGGTCTTAATTTACATCTTTAAGGAGAGAAGACTAGCGCTAAGAGATTAACATCCCTAATATTTAAATTAGTTAAGCAAGAGAGAATGAGAATTCGAAAAGTATTTCTACAAGGTTTTATTATGGAGTATAAATGTAAGGTCCTAAAAATGAGATACCCCGCCCTCTTTATAGAGTGAAAATATCAATTTTTCAATCTTTTTCAAAAAGACACATGACACAAAATTGCCCCCTAATAATATAACAATAATTTTTCCACGTGAAATCTTTATAATATGAGAGCTTTCAAAATGTCAAGAGAATTCTTTTTTCCAGGCCTTTATTTTTTTTTTCCCAATCGAACACTGTTTTTTTACCATCATTGTTAATGTTAAATACTTGCTTTGCTTTTGCCTTTTGTCTAGTGTAAGTTAGGTGATGCAATGAATTATTTAACACAAGTAATAAGTTTAGAGACCTAAAAAAATAATTTAGAGGCCAAAATATGTTTTTATCTTTGAAATTTAAAAAAATTAAAAAGAGATTTTTTATTGTGATTGTATACAAAGCCAACAATAATCCCCCACCCTAATTTTATTTTCTAAAGAAAAGAAATTTCACATTCAAAAAGATGGACTATAAGGAAAATTATACAAGATAAACTAATTTTGAAACTTTTAGAAGTAAATAACGTGTTTATCTAAAAAGTAAAATAACAAGCCATTTGTAGGTTTTAAATACGTCTTTTTCAATTTTACCCTTTTTAAGTTCCTATGTTTGTGTTTTCTCTCGTTTTTTCACACCTTTTTTCTTTCTCTCCATGCCTCCGCCGCTCTCCTTTATCTATTTCTCTCTCTAATGGCTGAATCACGACGACGATGTTCTTCACGACGACGATGGAGCTCAATAGAGAAGTGGAGTCGTTGTTGTCATCTGGTGCTCTAATCGGACTTCAAAGAGGCGATCTTATTTCGTGATGGGAGATGAAGACAATCACCTTCTCCCGCCAACATCGTTGTACATCATCTCCAGCTTTGCACGGCATTTTGTGTCGGTGTAGGCGGAATGTGCATATCATTGTTGTAGATTGAGATCTACAGATCATTGCCTTCGTAAAGCAGGAGAACAAAATCGTGGATCCGACTTTAGATTCACATGAGAGAGAGATAGAGGGGGGAGAGGAAGGAGGAGGAAGAGAGAGAATGTTGGAGTTTGAGATAAGAGAGAGATAAAGAGTCGGGGGAGACAAAGAGAGATAAATATACTGTCTCTTATAGTTTCAAAGGCACAATAACTAAAATTGAAACAAGAGTATTTTGGTAATTAAGCTATTGATAAAACTATAGTTTACTCTAAAATTGCTATTTATTAACTTTCAAAAACTTTTTAGCCTATAAAGTTTTATTCTCGTTTTAATTTGTCCTAAATCCTCAGTGTCCTTTGATTAAATTTAATTATTTTTAAGGTAAAACTAAATTAATTTAATAAAGAAGAAGAAGACAAAGTTATAGGTCAAAATGCTAATACATATATATATATATATATATACACATAAGAATAAGAGTAATAACATATTAATGTAACTTTTTAAAGTAAATATCAAATGGTGAAATGTTTATAATAAATATCAAGTTTATGTGTAAATAACTTATTTAATTGTGTAAATAGGAATTATTTCTTGTATAAATAAGATAGTAAATAAATTATTTATACTTTAAATATATTTATAATACAAATAAAAATTTTTCACATTATAAATAAGAGAATAAATAAATTATTTACATTATAAATTTTAATATTTACTACAAATATTTTAAAAAGATACTATTTATTATAAATAGTTTTGTAAAAGTTTTATTTACGAAAAAAATTGTATATAATATATATTTACGGGTTAAACAAATCGGGTTTGGGTATCAAATAATTACCCGATACAGTTACTCTAGTCCGTTTTCTTTCGGGTGCACCAACCCAACAAGCGTACACCTCTCGCCTCTCTCTCTCTCTCTCTCTCTCTAAACTTCTGTTTCTTCTTCTTCCTCTTCTTCTTCTTCTTTCCCTCTGCAATTCAATCTTCCCTCCGCCAAAAAACCAGAGGCATGGACAGCGACATTGAGGAATCGCTCAAGAAAAGGCCCCGAAAGAGCTCTTTTCCCGCGGATTTTTCTCGCAAAGTTTGTTTCTCTCAAAACTTCTTCTACTCTTTTGATTCCGAGTTCATGCACTTATACGGCTAAATTCTGTTCTTTTATTTTTTTTCGTTTCATTGCTTTGATTTGAAGCAGCAATTCCCTTGCTCGCCCCAAGTTTTTATCTTTTTGTAAAATAAGTGCCATTTTCTAGTTTGTGAAACGTAGTTTTCTTAAACGATTTCACTATAAAATTCAACCGAAACGCATTTATTTATTTCTCGTCGCTGGGGCTATGTGATTAGGTCAAGAATGCCCTCTAATTGATTGCACATTTCGTTCCATTTTTTATGTTTTATATATTTATATATTTATTCATTAATTATTTGCTAATATGAGATTCTGACTTATTTTATAACCGATATTCTAATTAGTGTTTGTGGAATTGATCATTGATGCAGCAACTTGATCAGTTTCCCGGACGTACATATGCTGTACCGGGAGAAGTGGTAATGGTTATTCTTATTCTTATAATGATTATGCTTTGCCTTTTGATAGGACTGGTATAATCACGGGCTAATATTATTTTTAACTTCTTTACAATTCAGTTCAATTCAATTTTTCTATCATTTTTGAAAGTCCATCTGCTGCCAATTTGTCTGTATTTATTTGTTTGTTTGTTTTTATGGATGGGGGAATTATCACAAGGTCGCTCCCGGCATTTTAAGAGCTTTTGACAATGGGAATGATATAGTTGACCCCGGATTTATTTAGTTGATATTGATAATCTGTCAATTGTATAAGTTTCTTGGTATTGTGTATTTCTTTTGTACAAATGTGTTCCATCAAACTATTTGTGTGTAGTAACCAAATAAGTCTTTCTTAGCCTTTATATATGTCTAGCACTTGGGTTTTTGGTTTAAATTTTAATTTTTGTTAAATTTACATAGGTTGCTCCTTTTTTTTTTTTAAGTCTTTACACAGTCTTCTTTCTAATATTTTTATTATGCCCCGCTTTCTGACAGAATTTTATGCAAGATGATGATGTTCGTTTAGAGACGACACGAGCTAGATGTAAGTTATCTATATTCTTTTGGGGGGAAAAGAAACTCCTACATGTTTGCATTAGTTTCTTTAATGTGTATGAATTTTTACTACTTTTAGGATTAAACATTCTTGTTTCTGTGACAGTTTCAAACGTTCTCAAAAGGCATGGAGAGTTAACAGAGCGTCTTTCAAGGCAATTTCTTTGAGTCTTTAGTCTACCTTATCTATTTTATGTGCTTTAACTGTTTGACATCTGAATCCTCATAACTGGTGTCAACTACGTGTTGATTGCAATATATTTTTTGAACACTATAACCTCAAAAGCTGCAATTGTCTAGGTTATATTGATACTAAATTGTGGGGTTTTGTTGATTTGAATAGGGATTCTGACAAGATGATATTTGAGCGTCTACAGAAGGAATTTGAAGCTGCTCGAGCTTCTCAAACGCAAGGTAGCTTCATAAATGAACTTCTCAAAAGAGGTGGTGCAGATTAAAGCTATGTAACTTAGGACAACGTGAAAGCAGATACAGATAATGTAATTAGCTAATAGAAGCAATTCAACTTGTGTAAAATTTTACGCGTTTATATGCACCATCTTCTTCAAAGAATCATAAGTTGATTTTTTTTTTTTTTTGGGCCTGCTGTTTGATTAAGAATTTTTTTTTTCATTTTCTTTTAGAGATTTGTTTAGATGGCAAACAGTGGAATGATGGGCTATTGGCTACCATCAGAGAGCGGGTATGGTATCATATTGTTTATTTAATTGTTTGGTTCACTTTGATCATTTGGTGTTATCATTATAAGATTCAGGATGTTGATATCTAGTAGTATTTTTCCTTCTGTAGTTTCATTTTTCAAGTTTCTTGACAAATGTGCAAATACCTCGTTGTTGATTCGTGTTTTTATCAGGTTCACATGGAGGTAGATAGAAAGGCAATGCCTGGAGATGCAAACATGTTGACAAGTCCTCATGTTCAAGAAAGGATTACTTATAAAGCTGGAAGTAAGGTAATAATTCTGGGAAGTTGTTTCTTTGATGCAGGAGTTTTGAATGATGATGCCTTTTCGTCAGCTTTATGGTTAATATAACTTTAGAGAAATCTCCTCTTTCTAAGACTAAGATGATTTGAAACCCCAACTACTAATAGACGCTAGATATTTCTTTTCTATTTTTCCTACTATAAGAGCAATTTCAAAAGCTTTGTGATCTTTGAAACTTCAAGTAGCTGATCTTGTAGAAAGTTTCTATTTTCGAAATTATTGGATTTGGGAGAAGTCACACTCATGAGAGTTGCAATCCTGCTGCATTTCATTGGGTGGGATTTTAAAGAAATAGAAGGTTTACAGTTATACTTTTAAAGTTGGACCGCATAATAGTGTATTCTAACTTTTCCAGTTATAGCAAAGGCTCTTCTTGTGCTGTTTGGAGAGATCAAAATCTGGAAAATTGCGTTGCAAACATAAAATTCTAAGTTAAGCATGTAGGCAAAATAGAAAACTAATGTAATGTTGTAAATATTCTGAATTAAGTGTGTGGGTAAAAGAACTTGGATATAAGCAAATTATGTACTATATTTAACATTGTTAGTGTGGTAAATTCATTTTGAAAATTACTCATCACTTTACATGTTTGGCACAGCATTTTTTTACATACGGAAACCTTCTGTTTATAATTCAATTGCATATGCTTTCAGAATAATGATTTCTTTAAATGGTTGCTTGTTTGTTTGCAGGTGATTTGCTGTTTGGAAGGGGCAAGAATTGGAATACAATACGAGACATCTTTTGCCGGTAAGATCAAAGTGGTGTTCCGTTACTTGTGCTCCTAATAAGTAGTCTAAGCATCTTGTCACGTTATTTCCATTCAAAGCAAAGAGAAAAAGACTATTCCAGTGCTCATTGTCTTCCTCTTTCTTCTCTTGTCATATTTCATATTGGTATTTTCTTGTATCTTCATGAGTTTAGCTCTTGCATATAAATCCAATATCTTGTTGGTTGTTGCCAATCTTTTACTTGTGGAGTCCTGTGCATTCACATTAATGAGCCATTGGGTACCTTCTTTTTAGTAGTGTCATAACGGTGCAGTTAGAGCTTATATAGAAAGTGTGAATAGGAATTTTAAGGTTGGAGGCATACTTGTGACCTGTAGCAATGAGGGAAGCTCTCATTTATTCTCATAATGTTTTGTAGGAGAACCTTGTGAGTTGTATCATTGTGTGCTTGAGAGCAAGTCGTTTCTTGAAAAGATGACTGTCCTTGAACACACAATTCCATTTTTTCTGCCATTAAGAGAAGCAGAAAATGATCTTCTATTGTCAAATGCTATGGTAAGGTTGGTTTCTTGCGTTGGCTTGGCTTACTTGTGCTTGCTTTAATTTGGAACTGGCTCTCAGTATTGGTCCTTAATGGTTTTCCTCCAGAAATTTATAGACTACATCGGAGAACTTTTGCAGGCTTATGTGGATAGACGGGAACAGGTACAATGTTGTGACAGAGTGTGTCTGCGTGTGTGTTTCTGTTGTTTTCTCTTGGTTAAAGAAAAATAGAAATTCTGGTCTGCTAAGATTTTACTACTTGAGGATAGAGTCCAACGATGCCTCTTTTATTATGAAAGAAAAGGTTTACCAAATTTTGGATGCCACTTAATGTTGTATCTTTTGGGTTATAAGCTATTTATAGTGGGATACTAGTTCTTGATTTTTTGTAGCCGGCCCAAACGATGATGTATTATTTGATATTCAAAATTTGGTGAGAAAAAGTTGTTCTTTGTAGCATTATTCTCTTTTGACAATAACAAGTGTTACTTAGCTATTATTCAATTCCCAAATGTTCCTACAGGTTCGACTTGTGAAGGAGTTGTATGGAAACCAAATTGGAGAACTATATCATAGCTTGCCCTACCATATGATTGAATTTGTACTTGATGATTTTGATTGGTCAGTGCATTTTGTGAATTGTTTTTCCCCTATTTTCTGTAGAGCTCTTCTTTAATTTTATTTAATTTTATTTTTTTGTCAATCTTATCTAAATGTTACTTCTTTTCAATAATTTCAACTTTTTCCCCTGTATTCTAGAAGCTTGATTGTGTGAGGTTTATTTTCTAATAGCTTTTTAAATCATTCTTTCAAATTAAAGGAAGAAAAGATCCAAAATTTGGGAATTCAACAAGGAATGTGGGTGATGGATCCATGACTCTGTAAACGAAATTTGAGTTCTAGAAGGAAAATTTTATATTAAAAAGTGGAAAGTAAAAATGAAATTTCTTCTTGGGATAGAAGTTCCTTAATGTATTAAAATAAAGTTCTCCCTGCTGCATCTTCCCTTTACTTCTTATTTTTTTGGTTGATATCCAGATGCTATTTAGATTCTTTGGAGGATGTTACAAAACTCATGCTTGTTGATCCACTTGCAATGCTCAGACAATAATGAATATGGTGTTAAACCTTTGTTTCTATGTGCCTGTTACAAAACTCATTGCCATTATCAGAAAACGTTATTTCAAATTAAGTGTTCACCATGCTGAATAATGCATGTTTTTTGTTGCAGCAAGGTAACTGTTGCACTCAGATATGCGGATCTGGTCTCAGTACTTCCTACTCGTATCAGAGTACTAGCATGGCCAGTACAACAATCCAAGAAAAATGGTACAAATGCTACAAGTAGAAAGGAAAATGGAGCTATGGCTGGTCCACTCAGTCCTGTTCGTCTGTCCTATGCAGAGGATGCATTACGAACCATGAGCTTACCAGAAGGTGCTACCCCTTTCTAAGTAAACGCATAATTTTTTGGTACCTGTCTTTGTCAGCAGTATAAAGGGATTCCATTAAATTTTTTATTGTCACTCCCCCTTGAACAAACACACACACACACGTGCACACACATATCGTACGTATTCTTACATGTATCTTTTGTTGATATATTTGTGATTGGTGTGTATATGTACTTGTGAGGATGGCTTTGTTAAAATTTAGCTTCTAATGGGACAATGCAGTTAATGCCAAGTAGATGTGTTTTGGTCTTGAACTATATCAGTGCTTCTAAATAGCTTATAGCTGAAATCAACTTAGGGGCCTTAAGGTCCCCTTTTCGAGGGTTTTTTGTGTTCTATTTTTGTCTTTTCATATTCTTAATTTTTATTTCTTCTTCCGGTTCCAGCTTATGCGGAGATTGTGTTGAATTTGCCAAGAGCTCTTTCGCAAATACATCAGCAAAGGACTCCCACTTAATGCTTCACCTCGTTTATGCAAAATCCGGACTATGTACAAAAGCTGTAGAGGAAAGTTGGTTGGGGCTCAAGCTGTTTAGCAATCGAGTGCAGATTTAGCGTGGAGACCATTACCAGCCTAAAAGGGAGATAGGTTCGGTCTCATCATTTTGTATATTAGAAAAATTGTATGGTGCGAGTTTAGTACCATCTATGTCTAGTTGTCGAGATATTTTTGTATCACACTGTGTGATCTATTGTCATGACTCTAATTTCATCGGATACCTCTGACAGAACTCAGAAGTTAATTCAGCTGTTTTATATTTCAATATGTCCGTTTTCTTGTAATGGACGAAATGATTGAACTCTTTGCCATTATACAACCGATTGGTGAAATCATAGTCTTGTAACTGTTGTTGCATTGAGTCTCTCTGCGCGCTCCCGCGCGTGTGGATACATGTATGCACAATATGAATACGTTTAATAAAATGCCAGCACCAAGGTTTGGGGTGGGTTCTGTGCTTTGTTAGGTAGCAGATAGGACCGTTTCTGCACCCTTTTGCCGGGGGGTGTGTGTGTGTGTGTGTGTGTGTATATTACATGCTTTTTTAAATTCTTCTTTGGGACTTGTAACTCAATTGAGGACAACGCACACACACTAAACACCAATTGAGCTAGCCTTTTGTTTCAAAGCAGCTTTAAACTGTCTACTTGTTCACATCAATGATGCACATTGATTGACCGTTAGATCTGCATTTATGGATGAAAATGAAATAAGCTCACTACAAATAAAATGAGCCTATACACACTAAATTTATCAAAAACTTAAAAATTGAAAAAACCAAAAAAGGGCAAACTCCCATCTGTTGCTCCTCTATTGATAGGAGGGGTTCATCAGCCGTGGAAATGCGACCACCGTGAATGTCGTCGTTGTTGGTGACGACCCACACTTGAGTCGTTGTGACTTCGCGAGGGACTAGGGTTGGACTTCGCGAGTTGGAATGTCATGACAAAGCTTGTTGAGACAGAGATAAAGATTGACTAGCGCTGCCTCCAGCCCACCAATCATCAAGACAAAGATCTTAGGTCACAAATCGTCGTGCCTTTGTCGCTATTCCATCATGACTTAATGCGAATCAAGCTAAACTGGGACAACGCCTCCATGACAATGGCCCACCCTCCAGCTCTGTGGATTACGACCCACCCTTCAGCCTTCGTCATTCATGATAGAGCTATTGATAGTTGCCTAATTTTTTTATTTATGTCTTGAGAAATTTTCAGTTTTGAGGTTATTTGATTTAGAAAAAGAATGTTATTAGATGAACTTTCCCTATTCTATATTGATGGAACTTCATTTTTGATACCGTTAGATTTAATATGATGGCTATAAAATTGAGTCTTATCAATGGGAGAAAAATATAGGGTCTCATGGTAATCATGCCCTTAAACTATTTGACGCAAGGGTTTCTTTTTTTCTTTTTTTTGGATAAATTACACTGACAGTCTTTGTGTTTTTTCCAAATTACAGAGACACCTTTTGCCAAAACTAATTATACTGACACCTCTTGGACTTAACTCTGTTAAGTTTTGATATAAAATGTCAAAAACACCTTTTAATTTCAACCATTGATCCCAATCTCGGCCACCCATTTAATTAAAAAAAAACTAAATCAGAGTTAAAAACAAAAAATAAAATAAAAAACCAAAAACAAAAACAAGAGCAGTCATTTCCTCAAAAAAAAAAAAAAAAAAAAAAGGAGCAACTATGGTGATGGATCTACCGTGTGACCACCACCCAACCATCCCGTCACATAGCCCTCCACCCCTGCCACACCGTCACCCACCCTCCTCGTCCTCTTTGCCCACCTTCCCCCATTGGTCTCCCAAACGTGGGCCAACCAGTTGGCCCCTTTCCCTATCACACCTAGCAACCCATTGCAACACCCCTTCCCCAATCTTTGTAGCCCACCCTCCTTGTCCCCGTCGCCCATCCTCGTCACATCCCCCACCTCCGTGGCCCACCTTCCCCGTCCTTGGTGCCCACCTCGTCCTCATCCCCGTCACCCAAATCGAGAGAGATCGAGATAGTTTATTCTTTGGGTGTGTAGATAGGTCTTTTAAAGCATGTTTGACACACCGTATTGTATTATATTGTATTTTATTATATTGTATTATAAACAGAAAATGTAATGTAATACAACACAATACAATATCATACGGTGTGCCAAACAAGTCCTTAAAGTTCTTTTTCAGCTTTATTTTTTAAACAAACTTATGTTGTTTTGATTTTAATATTTTTAAGACTTTACATAGGTTTTTTATTTTTTTCAAAAATACCTTTTTTTAATTATGTCAGTCATAATTTTTAAACTTTTATGAAAAAATAAAAGATTCAAATGATAATTAACTAATGTGGTAAGATCTGGTTAATTTAAGTACTAAAACAATACAAATTTATAAAAAAAATGTCTTATTTTAATTTTTTTTAAGTTTGCCAAGAAAAAAGATCAAGAGAATTCTTTTTATGAGAGTGAAAATTATACTTAAAAGTGTGCAAAAATCAATTGAACTTATTTTGAAAATAATTATTGTTGGAAATCAGTATGCAACAAAATTTTAAAAATTTTAAATGAGAGTATTTTTCAAAATACAGGTTTGACATGTTAAATACATAAATTAATAACAAATCTTACTAACCTCTTTTGTATACCGAAAGCAGCAAGAATACGTGAAGAGAAGAACGTTCCAAAAGAACCTTAACTAACTGGTCTTCTTTGCTATTCTCTATCTATGATCGGAGTGCAGGTGGTTGCATGTCGTATAGCTTTTCCTCTAGTGACTCTCCTTTTAACCACTTGAGAATACCTAGAGCTAAGATTCTTTGATATTGAACAATAGCGCTCAAAGAGTTTCAGAGTTTCTTTTACTAGAGTACTTATTTTATGCTTTTCCAATGATCTAAATAACAAAGAAAACTCACCTTATTCATAATGGTCGAATTTGGAGTTAAACCTTATTAGATTAGGCCTCAAAATTTGAGTCTGGATCAACTTCTAATGAAAAATGTGTATACTGATTATTGCATGTTTGGTAAGCCGATCTCTCAGATCTGCTTGTCGAGCTTACTCCATCGGCTTGCCGGCCGTACGATAATGTGGAATCTTTAGAATATCTTTTTTTCAACTGGGAATCTTAGATAGAGACTCGGTTTTAATTCAAATAACCTAATAGAGAAGTTATCTGATTAAAATAGTCATATACAAATAATTGCATAGTAAATAAAATATTATCTAAATAATTCAACATGTTTATGTTGAATTAATTTACAAAATTAATTCAACCGATAAACTAACATGAATTATTAAATCCAATTAACTCAAATTTTAGTCAATCTAATAATTTAACAGAAGTCACTAATATGTAAGAAAAACACGTCGTATTTTTACAGGATTATTATAACCTAGCAAAGGGGACCCGATGAATATATATAAGATCAAGCTCCTGTAATTATAAAATACAATATCCCAGATACATATTTTATAATTATCAACGTTAATGTTACTCCAATAAAAACTTAGAGCTGTACTCTCGAATTATATAAAATCACAAAGCTCCAATAAGCTAACCATCCATGACATATCATAATATGTCACATCCTTGTAGGATATTCATAATTGGCTTAAGGATAAATTCTGTCTTACCTTCTCGATTATTTTTATCTTACGTTCCATTATCACACCATTGAAATACTTACTATTCATAAATAGTATACTATTTGGTTATATCTATGTATCTAAATGGTTGAACGCTATAGTCTTCCAATTACAGGATCATGCATATAAGAGAATATCATTAACTCTACAAAAGAGCTATGGATTCTATATTTATAAATAACGAGTTTACGTGAATCAATAGTCATGTCTCCAATGTACCAGTATGCATACCATTATTAAATCAGAATGTCACCCTTTGGTATATCAAAAGACATAAGTCAAGAATATAGGCCCATTAGTGATTTCAAGATTAAAACACAACACATATAATTGTCTAAAGTGAATTGATTTGAACAAATAAAATTATTAACCAAACCAATTCAATTTTTTGTCCTAATCCAATACATTATCACCTATGACAATGCACCAATGTTTCTACACGCGCAATCTCACTCCGATGACCAAGATAAGCCATCTCCCGTTAGGGATGTAAATAACACAACAATCTTAGCATGAATAAAGTGCCAAACTTTATTTCCTCGATTACAGATTTTATGATTTAAACCATCACCTTTAAGATTCATACATTCCCATAATCTGTCCATCATATGCATGATTCTTAAAGGTTTAGACCGATAATCTCAGACTTGTGTTTGTTTATCATACATTTAATAGAAATGAACATAAAGAGGACAACATTTGATATATGAATAATAAATAAACTCTTTACTGATAAAAAATCTCCAAAAACTTATTACAACATTTTATTCCTTAGGGTATTATGTCTAACAATTGTTGTCTTCAAAGAAAAGAAAAAAAAAAGAAAAAATTTTATCTTCCATTAGGATGAAATTTATAATTACAAGCATGTACAAATTATTTAAACTTATTTTTAATGTAAAAGAAGTGTAAAATTGTCATTTTTAACCACATAAATAACTAAAAATGTTTTTAATCAATGGAGGGATATTTTTGACATTTTGGGCAAAATTAACAGTCAAAATAAATGGTCAACTTGTGGTCAACTAATAGATGGAGTATTTTTGTAATTTTGTTGAATAGTCAGAGGGTGTCTTTGTAATTTAGATAAAACATAAGGGTCTTAGTATAATTTATCCCTTTTTTTTTAGGGATTTGATGTAAAGGTTTTTAATTAATATAGTTCAGAAACTTCTCCTTGGATTAGGTGGTTCCTGCTTTCTTTTGGGCGGAAAAAAAAACCCGTTGGAGAATATTAAGAACATAGTTGGAACTAAAATACTATAGCATGTGAAAGTTTTATATTATAATATATTTTTGTTTTAGATTGTAGCATGTGAGAGCTTTACATTGTAGCAATTGGAATTAATAATTTCTACTGACGTTACTAAAGAAAGCAAAAAATATCTTTTATGTTTCTGTTAATGTTTTTGTAATTACCGCATAATTTTTTTTTTCTCGAGAATAAGTGTCCAAAAATCAAAGAATTTTATGTTAATTGAAATGCAGTTTATTTTTTATGAAATTTCTTCATATTTCTCTTTACTATTAATATATTCATTGAAATATCTTTAAATTTAAGGTATGGATATTGAAATATTTTGGTTTTAATCTTTTGTCACAAGACCTACAGGCATGGAGTTTTGGTTTTGCCTTTTTATTTTTTTTCCCTTTGATGACTACTCTTTAATTATTTTTTATTAAAGGATAATAAGGATGGAATATCTATGGTATTGTTGACATTTTCATGACAATATTCATATTTTAAAGTCTCGACATAGATATGAGGGGAATATTTTTCTTCCAGTATGTCCGTAAAATATCCATAACGTCTACAAATATATTCAATATCGTTGAAAATTTGTAAATATCTAAGATACTTTTGGAAATATCCACAAAATTTCCAAAAATGCTGTGAAAAGTTTCTTTTTTACACAAAAATAAATTTTTGTAGGACTTTTTTTTTTCTATTTTTCAATCAAATGTGACTAATATTTTCAACTTAAAAACAATAAAAAAGTATTTATCAAGACTTATTTGGTCTTGAAATAATTTTTACTTTCTAAATAAATAGTTTAGAACTTTACAATCAAAATTTAAAATCTTGGCAATGGAATTCATTTTAAATTTTCTACATTTTTTCTTTGAAAAATATATTCATGATTTCAGTCTTCCTTTATTTCACATAATATATTCATGAGATTTTTCACGTTTTCTTCTGCAAAGTTTTAAGGTTTTTATCATCTAAGATGTAGATACAATATACTTTTATAATTTTTATCTATTAATGTGAATTATTATTGTTTCTCGTACAATATATTAGTTGGATTGTTATTTTATTATATTATGCATTGTGTTGTTAATGAGTATTAAGAAGTGTGGAGTTAAATTCAACGTCTTTCAAAATATTAACCAATGCAGAGGATTTTAGGGATTGCAGAATATTATTGCATTTTGTTGTTAATGAGTGTTAAAAAGGTGTGTGCCCTATTGATGGAAGATCCACACGGCTGTGTGGAGTCATAGAAGCACGGTGCGGCTGAGCATGGAGAGTAAGAATTTGTAGCACGGAACATAATTTTGTGCGGCAACGCCAGTTGAACGGTGCGGCCTTGCGTGTCCCAAGCCTCATGTAAGAATTTTTTTTTTTTTGTTTGGTTTGTTGCTCATTCCTTTGTAAACCTATAAATAGATAGGTTGTATTCTTTTCTATAGAGTGAAAATTGAAAATTAGAGTGAAATTTAGGCTAGGGAAAAATTCTTGAGAAAGTGTGTATAATTTTTCTTTTGTAAGCTTCTTTATCATCATAGTAAATTATTTTGCAATGACTAAAAGTGGACATAGCTTTTATATTGAGGGTGAACCTTATAAATTTTATGTGTTCTTATTTTTTGTTCTTGATAGAATTAGAGCTTCTAATTTACAACTATGAGTATGTAAATTAATATTGATCATAATCAATTTAAAATTACAGTGGTTTTCTTATATATTATGGGATAAAACTCTCATATAAGACCAAAAATGTATTATTTGTTTTATTAATTTGGTTTAAATTAATATTAATTATCTTAACATTTTGTAAAGTTTAATTTTTTTTTTCTCAAGATGTCTGCTTTTTTTTCAGAATATCCATCAATGTCGATATTTTTGTCGATATTATTGGTAAATCAAAAAAACTGACCAACTCCGTCTACATCGATATTAAGTTATTTGAACTTTGATTGCAAATTCACATGCATACAGATCTTTTTCTTTTTTTTTTTTTTGGGGAAAGAACATGCTCACAAATCTTGATAAATGCATGTACGAGCACTATTTCTATCTACTAGCGACAGAAAAAGCAATAGCTTGTTAAAAAAAAAAAGAAAGAAAAAAACAGAAAAAAGGTTTGAGGAGAGGGAGAGAGACAGGGTGCCACTTGATATCATATGACAACTTACCCGTTTCAAAAAAAAAAAAAAAAAAAAAAAAAAAAAAAAAAAAAAAATATATATATATATATATATATATATATATATATATATGCACATATATGGAAGCAATTTTCACAAAGTAAAGCGAAAAAGTGAGAATATATGATATCTATGTGAATGATACGCATGATAAAAGAGCGCTATTTCTTACTTATTTATAAAATGGACCAACGAAGCTATGAGGCAAGAAAATGAAGTGGCTACTTTTCCTTTACGAGTATCTGGTGAATACTTTACATTTACTGGTGTTAAAGGTTGTAAGAGTCATGCTTAATATTATTGGTGAAGTTAGGTTTAAGAAAAAGGTAAATTTCATGCCAAAAGTACTACCATTGTTACATTAACATCCTAGACTCTAGACTTTAGAGAGTAGTTGTAATTTGAGGAAGGGGAAAACTATTGAGCACAAACAGATTTTTCTTTTAATTTTTGGTAGAAAAGCAAAATTGCATATTGACATTCCTTTTTTTGTTGTTTTCTTAGACCAATCCCTTGCCAAATTTACCTTGGTCCTCAACAATTGAAGATTCTCAGTGGCCCTCACAATTCACACAGATTTTCACTTGTGAGTTGCTGTGAAAAATGTCTCTGATCTTGTGATATAAATTTGACAGAATACTCTGTTGTCTCATTGACTTTGTGAAGGTGAAGGCTCTTGTTTACATGTGCTGCCACAACTCATGATGTTGTTCGACCTTCGCATTTTTTGATTTGGGCTTATACTTGGATATGATGTGGGACTAACAGGGTGTTCGGCTAGAGATGAAAACTATTAATGAGAATAATTTTTATTGTAGTATATAAAAATTTTATGCTATAGTAATTTTTTTTCTTTTATTATAATATATAAAAGTTTTATATTATTTATAATTAAATTTATAGTATGAATCGCTTTTAACCATATACTTTTTAAATGTATATTGGTTCGTCCACTCGCACCATGACCATGTGACTGCCACTTTGAAGAGAAACCGAGTTCGAGAAAGCTGTTGTCAGTATGAGTCCACCTCCAATGGCAGAAATTAAACCATGTGGCAGTTTTTAGAAGGAGAATACTAAAAGCACTTGAAGCTAAAAGCATTACGTTACAATTAGATGTTGCCAAATGAGAATGAAATATATATATATATATATATATATATAGAGTGACGGAGCTAGATTTTTCTATTAGGGGTTAATATCTTATAATCTATAAAGTTAGATATAATCAACTTTTTAAGAAGGGACTTTGTGCAAATTTTAGCAATTTTTTGGAGTATATTACTCATCTTCGCTTATATTACTTAGGAGGAAGAAAAAAGTTTACCCCGTCTCTGTATATATGCACTTATGTATAAGACTATTTCAGTCCGCCAGGATGTATGATTCGCCCACTTGATTTTAACTCTTGAGAAGAAATTCGACGTTTGTGACCTATTTGCTCCATGTAATCGGTTAAAGTGTGTTTTTGGGTTTTTTTTTTTTTTAATTGTTAAAAATAAGAGGTGGAATGGAAACGACATGTGTTTTTAGCCATTGTTGTTTAATTGTTGTTTTGTTCTGGCTCTTTCTCATGTGGCAATGAAATTTTTTTCTCCTTTGGTTGCGTTACTATTCTGTTTGGCTCCCCAAAGTATCCCCGCTTGCACTAATTTTCATTGATTCGTGGGCTGAAGACGGTGGGTTTTATTCGCATTGCGTATTCGAGCATACTTCATTGTCAGTGCAGCTACATCAAGATTGTTGATAACCTTGAGCGGCTCGATATTACATGCAGTTGTGTACGGTGATCAGACTGTCTTTTTCACTTTTGGATGATATGGTCTGCTCGGACCTACAAGAGAAGAAAACGCCTTAGAGTAAATGGGGGATACCGCTGTGGTACGTGCCAAGGATACTTTGACGCTTATGTCAGGTATCTGCTCAAGGTGAGCTAGGTGGAGAGGGGAAGGGTTAAGGCAAGAGAGTCCATTTATCTTTAGAGTGAATTTAATGCTCCTATTTATAGAGTTTGAATTGGACTAAGTGTTAGACCGGTCCGTCTCGTGACCCGAGTAGATAGTGATATGAAGCCTAGGTAGCTAGTGATAAGTATCACGATCTCCAGGTAAAGAGGATTGTCTATCGGAGGACAGAGATGATACCACGTGATGGTCCTTTGGTTGCCACTCACTCCCATTTATGGAAGTGTTATCATGCCTCGATGGTGCTGTCCTGGTTGGGGACCAGTCAGGTCACCGGGTCCACAATGATTGATGTATCTCCGATCAGCATGCCACCAACCATACAGCTTTTTGCTCTAGGTATTGCCGGAATGGCGAGTTCAGCCCATCTACACAGGGAAGATACTCGGAACACCTTGTAGGAGGTCCTCGAAAAACATTGTTTGAGAACACCCCCAACAAAGATTACTTAGGGCCAAACATTGGAAATCGTCATTACTCAGCATTTTTTTTTTTTTGGGTGTTGGTGCAAAGGTTGTTTGTTTTTCTTTATCCTTTTTTTTTTTGACATTTGTAGTCTCCAAATGGATTGGGGCTTTGATTTAGTTTGCTATTTTTGGCATTTATCAGCCATATTTCCCAAATTTAGTTTGCTATTTACGTTCCCAAATTTTGCGGGTCGTAACCCCGTCAGCAAGCCAACAAGAAATAACACAAAGAACACAAAGCAATAACCAGTTAATAACGATGATGGTGCATACAGACCTTTAACACACTCCACGAGCAGCAGACCCTACAAGAACTACCGACAGTCTGACTACTCATAAGATTTTCATCTAACTAATGACGATCTTAAATAGCCATATCAACCTTCATGTAACTGCAGCCCACTAAAAGCCTTCTTTTTTGAAAAACAAAAATAAAAACCTCCTTAAAATGAGAATCATTCCCCGTACCATCTTTTTAGATTATTTTTAACCACATGTTGTAAATAGGTACCATAAGAATTTTTATTTATATTATGAATAATACTTCTCAATAAACTAATATTTAATGGACCTCTTGATATACTACTACCTAATTTATTAATATTTATTAAATATTGTAATTGAATGAGCAAAACATATATTAATCGG
Organism: Artocarpus heterophyllus; assembly: GCA_025403435.1. Lineage (NCBI taxonomy): Eukaryota > Viridiplantae > Streptophyta > Magnoliopsida > Rosales > Moraceae > Artocarpus > Artocarpus heterophyllus. The sequence continues at coordinate 32,922,243 of CM046334.1, read as the reverse complement.
GGAATTCGTCCAAGTGTAAATTCTATCAAGGAAAATTAAAGAATCATAAGTTAGTCAGAGAATCATTAACAAAGTTTTGGAAAAAAAAGTACTATTTCTCTAAAGGGAATATTTAAATTTTAGAACAAAAAAGTATCATAGTACCTCAAATATTTATGCAATGCACTTAAACAATTGTACAGTAATCTTGGTCATGGGCCTCACTTGATATGTTTATCCGTGAATTTCATATTTAAATTTGAGATAAAGACATAGAATTCTAAAAAAGTTTAAGACTATATAGGAAAACTCCCCATAAACAAAATGCTTAAAATCCTAAACACCTGCCATGTAAGGGTGGAAATAAGCCTGGACGGACTGAAGTAGGCTCCTATATATACACACATACCGTATAAGTCCTATTTGAAGAACATTTCTAACATGGTTTTATTTTCCTTTTCATTTCTGTTTCAAGTAAAAATAATAATAATGAAATGTGATTTCAGAACTATATAAGACTATTTCCAGTTGACACATCTTGAGAATTGTGAGAAAACATTTCCGAAATGCTACCATATTTTCGCTATATTATGATATCAATAAAGTATAGTTTCTTTTATGAAGAAAATTAAATGCTATTCAAAATCATGCTACTAAATTATTTTTTAAAACTTGTCTCTGAAATTAAAAAAAAAAAAGAAAAAAAGAATAATGCAAGGAATCTCAGTTCATGGCTAAGTGCCACTATGTCATCTTTTTTTTTTCCCCCTAAAAAACAACAAATATCCCTTATACCCCCACATGACAACAAAAGTGAACCACAAATAAATCAAATCCGGATTCACATTTAAATACAACAGATATCTGTTTACATATGTAGGCACTTTCTTCTTGTCCCACTCCCAACAGAAGTTAATATTATCACGTCTGCCTGATGAAGAATGACTCAGAATATTACCCTTTTTGCCCTTAAAGTAATAAAGCAGGAAGGAAAGCAACTGCCATAATCTCAAAAGCAAAATAACAACTCTAGTATCAACAAAATGCCTGCATGATTCACTTCTCACCCTCCAATTCAAGTTTTGATCAATTCATCATCAAATAGGAAATACCCCACTAAGACCCTTTACAGCTAAGAACAACCCACCTCCAATTATCTTCACACATTTTGCTTATATAAGCACTAGATTAACTTTTAAACCACTTGAGAAGCACATAAGTAAACAGAAGCTCTTAACCAAATTTCCAAGCAATGAGTGTCCCAACTCTTTTCTCTCCCTCCTTCCTGTTTCTTCTGACCATCTCAAGTACATGTCATGCTCAACTTGGCAAAGACTACTACAAAAATTCATGCCTGGATGTTGACTCCATCGTTCGGACAGCTGTGGAGAGGAAACATCAGCAGACAATTTCTACTGCTCCAGGCACTCTTAGGCTCTTCTTCCATGACTGTCTTGCTCGGGTTTGTGGTTTACTTCTTTCCCAAGGAATACAAAATTTGCATTGCTTATATTTTAAGATTAGAACAAAAATAATGAAAGTTAGATTTTTTTGGGGGGCAGGGATGTGATGCATCAGTAATGCAGGTTTCTTGGAATAACACAGCAGAGAAGGATAATTCTGATAATCTTTCACTGGCCGGGGACGGGTTTGACACGGTTATCAAAGCAAGCGAGGCTGTTGAGAGTGTTCCTGCTTGCAGGCAGAAAGACTCTTGTGCCGACATTCTGGCTTTGGCCACTAGGGATGTTGTAAGATCGGTAAATTATGCAGACACCCTTTTCTTGCCTCTAAAAGTTGGTTTGAAATGAATAGTTACTTTCGGATGAAGAAAAATACTATTTATCATCGTTCCTAATGCATTCACCAACGATGCATTAGTGTTGTTTGGCATTCTTGCGTTACGGGCACTTTTTGGTGATAGAAGAAAGTGCCCAAAGAAAAATGATTATTAGATTGTAGGACGAAAGTAGATCCACATTTTTAAACGATGAGGTGCGGTTTGAGGTTATTATAGCCACACACATCTAACACAGTTTGATTGTGGAGCCTAAGGTGGGTCTTGATGGGATTCATTATGCAACAACTTGACATGTTGTTTCATGTGAGGAGGGGGTGTGCTAGACAAATATTTATTGCTATTCTAATAGTCAACAATAACGTGGAAATTTTGGTCTTTGGCAGATCGACTTTAATGTTATTGAAAAAAGAAGAAAGATCTATTGCTTAAAACAGGAATAACATACGTCGTGAATCAATATAAACCATGTATTTTTTTTTCCCCTTTTTGCCATTTCATAGCTTTGACAACATGTAAATTAGTGATGGGAGGACTTACTTCTAAGTGGTTTGATAGACCGAAGTACACAGGTTTAAGTCACGTTAGAAGCATTTGAGACTAATTTTAGGCTAGCGGTTCAATGTTCATTAACCTTTGATGGAACAGGATTGAAGCGTTTTATCTCCCGAAGCAAGTAGCTATTGTTCAATTCAATGTAAATTTATATTGGTAACCTAAGTATAGATTTACTTTGGTGCAGACAAGGGGTCATTTTATGAAGTAGAGCTAGGAAGAAGAGATGGGAGAAATCTGTACAAAAGCCAGCGTGCGTCATCAACTTCCTCATCCAGAGTTCAGAGTAAAGCAACTCAAATCAGTGTTTGTCTCACATGGTCTCTCTCTAACTGATCTGGTGACACTACAGGTACTATTACATATACATACACGCTATATGGATTAATTCCATAAATTCCATCCGAACTACGTGCTCTAGTTCAACATGCACCTTGAAATTTGAAAAGGGTTTGTTTCACCCCCTGAACTCTATAAAATCGTCAAAAGGACCCTCTGAACTGAAGTTAATGGTTTTGTTAAGTGAAGACATTACATATCTCGACTGTAAAGTGTAAATCATCAACGTAGGGTGATAAATGCTCAAGGTGCTTTGAGAAAAAGTTCTTAGATTCGAGCCATTTTGACATGTCTTAGCCAAATGCGTATCAAGTGGGTCCTATGAATACTCTCTGATTATCTGAGAACGCCACCACTCTACTGAAAAATAATATTGTTATAGAAGCGCACACAATTGGGCTTGCACACTGCAGCTTTTGTTTTCAAGAGGGTCTAACCTGCAATACGCAAACGAGCTGAAACGAGAGTGTCGCCAAAACGTTGACCATGATAGTCATCGGAATGGACGCAAGTCCACCCCTAAAGTTTGACAACGAGTACTACAAGAATCTTCAGCTAGGAAAGGACTTGTTCACCTCTGATCAGACCTTTTTCACAGACAAAAAGGCGGGGTAATTGTCAGCCTATTTGCCTCCAATAACACAGCTTTTAAAGAGGCTTTTGTGAATGCCATGACTAAGCTTGGAAGGCTAGGGGTCAAGACTGGAAACCAAGGCGAAATTAGGCGTACTTGTGCCTTTGTGAACTAGATTATTTACACATGAATATTACCCCAAAAACTTTTCGAGAGCTTTACTCACAAACTCAAGATTCTAGTACTTGTAATTTCCTGACTTTAATTTTTTTTCCCTGAGAAAATCCATGTAAAGGGTATGCTAATGCTAAGCTGATTTGTAATGAAAAGGTTAATATAGCAAGCGTTACAGAGAATTGAATTGCAAAATATAAAACCGATTGTTTGGTGGGGGGGAAGTGCTAATTAAAAAGTCTCTGGAGAAAATTGAAGATTTTAGTTACCACGATCTGAGAAGGACATCTATACCATACCATAGTTTTTTCAGAGCTCAATAGGTGGTCCTGGCACGTTTGGATGAACATGAAATGATGCCTCAGAAGAGTATTATAGGTAGGTAAAGTGAATGTGACATTACAACCTGCAACATGTTGTAGAATATTTGAGAAGTTTACTTGGTGAGGTAATATATGATAAGAGCTTTTTGAAAATTCAGAATGTACATTTTGAAACTAGTTTTAATATAGATGAACTTTGAAAAACTATGTAATGCACGTTAGATAAAAGGCTTAGTGAAAAAAAAAAAGTTGAATTGCAAGTAGAACATGCTTGTTAAAAAAATATGTAGATAGTTCTCGTTATTGGCATCCACATGGTTTGTTTAGGAATATGTTTTTATGTCAAAAAAATTACATTGAAAAAAGTTCACTATAATTCAGATCTCTTAGCAAGTATTTAACTGAGGAAAAGACACTAAATTTGGCCTAGTTCAGAATTATTACCTTCTACCATTTAAAGTAGACCAAGCAACAAGATTGCTTTATGAGGAAAGAATCCCATAAATTTCATACAATGCTCACATTTATAGAACCGTAATAGGAAGTAACTAAAGAGAGAATGATCTTTTATTTTTTAACAGTATCGGTACAATTAACGCAATCTTCATAGTCGCCTGCCAAACCTAGAACTTCATGTCCTATTATGTACCGCGATTGATAATGCAAGAACGAATCACGTTCAAGACCCATGACAGAAGAAGAAGAAGATGATGAAGAAAATGTAATTTATCATGTTTAGCTTTAAAAGAAAACAGTACCTTTCCTCTGCCTTTAGGTAACAATCAAAAACTAATTAACTAAAATTTCAAGCAAGAGGAAGTTTTACCCTATTCTAGACATAGACTTTGACCAAAGTTCAACATCATTTTCCTAGCTTTGACCTCCTCATCTGCGTATGAGCATTAGCATTTTTCTTCTCTTTGAAACTCTCATTAGATCTCTAAACTGTGTAATGTTGTTGAATTGTATCAATGTCAAGTCCTTTCAGCTTCACCACTGACTCAACATGTCCCTTAAGCGTATGCAATTCACGAAGCCTGCAACAATAATTTAAACAAAAATTTTTTAAGAAATCACAATAAAATGAGTAAGCTATTATCTCAAACATGATTTCTCCATTCTTATTATTACAAAGTTTCATACTAAGAGGCATTCTTGTTTATGAAATCCCATAATGCAGGTTAGACCTGATACACCACCAAGCTTCACTGTGAGTTAATTATGTTTATAATATGCCTATGGTATATCAAATCGCTTACCTTGCAACCTCAGCCCTCCGCTTGGCTTGTTCTGCAATCTCTGAAAGCTCCCTGTAACTGCTCTTTTCTGGGAAAAGGTTGGTGCTTTCAGGTGGCTGAAGACCGTGAAGAGTCCTCTGTGCTGCAGCCCATTGTGCTTCTCTCTCTTCTTTACCATAGTCTTTCTTGGTGGTGAAGGCAGTCTGTTATAGCAAGAAAGCAGGAATGCAGTTGAATTAAGAATAAGGAAAATGTTTAACCAGTGACTTCCTTTACATTGGAATTTCTATCAAGCTTCGAAAATATTCACAAGAAAAATATACCTTGTTCTCCAAGAGGTTATCCCAAGCTTTTCCACTCAGAATGTAGCGGATCGCAAATTTGAGGAGATCAAGAGGAACATATGTTACCACACTGTATAGCCAGATTACACCCGCCCAGCCCCAGCCACAACCCTTTATTCGTGCAAAACCCCAGTTTGCGTAGACTGCTATAAGAGTTGCCACCTGATAATTAAAGAGTTGCTCATCAATGTATCGAATAAACTATTGACATATGGCATTGTCAACGTAACTACAAAAGCCAAACCTGAATTATGGTTTCCATGGTAAAGTAATGTATCAGATCTTATAACAGGTTTCTAGAAAGTCTAGTACAACAAAAAGCATGATAATGTGTAGAAACAAACAAGTATTACCAGCTGTGCAATTACAAAGGCACTGACTAAAAGAAGTCCAGGGCGTTCGACATAGGACAAGCTGCGAGACCTTGTGACGAAAATAAGGGCCTGACTCACAATACTCACTTGTAGATACAAGGCTGCCATCATTTCCTTGGGGTGGTTACTCAAGGATCTAACACCAAATTTATCCTGCATTAGAAAAGAGTAGATAAATAAAACATGAGGCAGAAGATAGCCTAACCAACCAAGAAACTTAAACGTGAGCTAAAGATAAAAGACATGTACTTACGGTGAAGAAGTCAGTGTCTCTCATGGCCCAGAAGAAGATAACAGTCATAAGTGCCAAGTAACCTCCAAGCACAATGCCAGTAGCAAAAATCTCTTTCAGTTTCCAGCTGTCTGGCAGTGGGGATGGCTTTACTCTGTCTTTGGATATCGTCATGATTGTTCCTGGAAGTGTGATAAACGAAACATTCAGATTTATGTTTCTAAAGTATTTGTAAGCTGTAAAATCTAATGGGTTCTATCAACCCAACACTGGAACCAAATGATCTCACCGTCATTTAGGATGGCAATGATCAAAACCATGAAGGGCGCAAAGTCGAATTTCCATATCAGAGCAATGAACATGAAGCCAAACTGTTGAATTAGACATAATAAGAACATGAAAAAAAATCTAAAATATGAAAGGGTTAACTTAGCATTTGCATCGCAAAACCTTTATGTGTCACACTTACCACTATTCTGATGGTAATTGAAACTGCATATATCTACCCAAAAAAAAAAAGGGAGGGGTCAGACACTTGAGAAATATAATCATACAGCTTTTGCAATTGCCATATAAGAGCATATAAATCAACTGACTGTGTAGTTCTTCATTCTTTGAAAAATGGCCCTGCTGGTCAGCACTGCACTGATAATAACACTCAACCCAGGTTCAGTAAGGACAATGTCTGAAGCACTTCTAGCAGCATCAGTAGCATCAGCAACAGCAATTCCAATATCTGCCTTCTTTAGAGCAGGGGCGTCATTGACACCATCTCCTGTCATTCCACAGATGTGCTTCCTCTCCTGGAGCCTCTTTACAATTTCATACTTGTGTTCTATCACGTGGAGAAAAAGATCATTAGAACAAGAATTGACAAGTTCAGAACAATATTGAGGAGTTGAGTGCTAAACTAAATAATATGAGACACATGGTGCATCCAGAAAAGCAGAGCAAATATAATTTGTAAATGTTAGAATACTTGGACAAGGAGACATAGAGACAAGCAATTCATTAACTCTACTATTTTGGTAAAAGAGAACGAAAATGCACCTGGAAAAACTCCAGCAAATCCATCAGCCTTCTCAATCAATTCGTCCACTGGGAGTGCCGCAATGTTTGCATCTTTGTCCTGGCCAAGCAATGATGAAGACGGGTACATGTTTGTTCCCATACCAAGCCTCCGACCAGTTTCCTTAGCAATGGCTAGCTGATCCCCTGGAAAATGAAAAATTGTAATCAGATTACATACAATGATGTAGGAGAAAAGGCTGCAACGTTTAGATAAGTAGACTAAAAACTATCAGTATTCAGTGAAGTGGTCGATGGGAGTGGTAATATAACCACACTTACCAGTAATCATCTTAACGTTCACACCAAGGTTGAGAGCTCTTCGGATAGTTTCTGCACTGTCGTGTCTGGGAGGATCAAACAGAGGCAATAGGCCAACAAACTGCCATGGTCCTCCTGCACTCTCCTTTGTCTTCTCGGGAACTTCCTGAGAAATCGATAAGCTCATACCAATTAGGATATTTTCAACTAACATAGCAATAAGGATACTCTTGTGTTATATTTTTCCAACCTGTCTTGCCACAGCTAAAGAACGAAGTCCACGTTCAGCAAACTTATCAATTACTGCATGAACCTTTTTCCTGACATCATCTCTGCAGTTGCATAGCGTGATTATCTGTTCCAAAACATAGGAAACTAATGAATTAATGTTCTTTAAAAAGGTTTTCAAGCCATATCACAAATATGAATTACCTGTTCAGGGGCTCCTTTGCTAGCTCGATGCCAGTTTCCATCAGAATCAATGTAGGTCAGAGCAGTTCTCTTGTCAACAGGGTTAAATGGAAGGAAGTGGACCTCTCTGATACCAGCTCTTGCCTGCCAGTTTAATATAATCACAAAACAGCTCCAACCACAAATCTAAGTAAAAAAAAAAAAAAAGAAAAGGCAGAAAACAATTGAACGAAGAAAAATAATTTTACTTGGTTGTACCTCCTTTGGATCTGCAAGCATTCCAACAATTGCAGCATCAATAGCATCCTGATTTTCAGTCCTTGAAGCCCTAGCTGCAAGGAGGACAACATACTCCTTTTCCACGCCTTTGGCAAACAATTCAATCAGGGTTCTGTCAACAGTCAACTTGTTCAGGGTCAGAGTTCCTGTCTTGTCACTGCAGAGGACATCCATGCCAGCCATTTCCTCAATGGCTGTCATTCTTTTGGTAATAGCACCTTGCTGAGAGAGCCTATGGGAACCAATAGCCATTGTGACAGATAAAACAGTTGGCATGGCAATCGGAATTCCTCCAATCAAGAGAACCAGCAAATTGTCAATTCCATCCCTATACTTGCGGTGCTGGATTGGGTACATGACAATTATCTCAATGATTATCCCAACAGCAATTGAACAAATGCAGAAGTTACCAATGGCGGTAAGAACTTTCTGGAAGTGTCCAACTTGATTGGTGCTGTCTACTAGATGGGCAGCTTTACCAAAGAAGGTGTGCACACCAGTGGCAATCACAACTGCTTCAATTTCGCCTTGTTTACATGTTGAGCCAGAAAACACTTCTTCTGAGGGATTTTTGGTGACAGGAAGGGACTCTCCAGTTAGAGCAGATTGATCAATCTTTAAAGGGTCACCCTCGAGAAGACGAGCATCAGCAGGAATAATATCCCCCAACTTAATGCTGATTATGTCACCTGGAACCAAAATTGAGGCATCTTGCTCGCTCCAGCAACCATCTCTAAGAACCTATGTATTATGGCAAGAAAAATATAAGAAAAGATTTGCAATAGTAGCAGGAAATAAAGTAATTAATTGAGGCTTAACTCTTTTCTTTCACCTTAGTCTTGGGAGCAAGACCAGCCATGAGGGCTGCTGCTGCATTACCAGCATTGTTTTCCTCAATGAAACTGATGGTAGAGTTAATCAACAGCAGGACAATGATACCAACGAAGTCCTGCCAATCTGGAGGCCTCCCATCACCATTTGCCAAGGCAATAGCCATCAAAGCAGCAGCTTCCATGACCCAGGACAAAGGATTCCACATAAAGCCCAGAAACTTGAGAATTTTGCTTTCCTGTTTCGAAAACATGAAGTCATCACATGATACCATATAATCTAATGGAAAAGAAGATATGAAAACATAGATAAGAACGAGCCAACAGACACGTTTGATGAACCCAACCTTTTTCTCTTCTAATTTGTTTGGTCCAAAAACTTGAAGCCGGTTGGCTCCTTCTTCTGATGTTAGCCCTTGTCTTGTGCATTTCAACTGTTCAAAAACTTCCTCCATTGGAATCCGTTCCTGTAATAAACAACGAAGTTATGCATGAAATTAAGTATTAAAAATCTTCGTCATATTTAATGCAACAATTGCCCAGCTCATAGGAATCCATGTGAAGATTACCGATGTTCCATGTTTAACTTCCTTTTCGACAAGACATACAAAACTTTGTTCTGATCGCTCTATGAACGGATCACATTATGAAGTCTGAATCCAGTGGAACGTTTTGCTCCACTGATAGTAGAGTGACAAGAGCTCTATTCATACTTCAGACCAACAATCTATAAACTTGTTTTCAGGTCATTGCCTTTTTTTTTTTTGGGTTATATCAGTAAGGTTACATTTTATGAAATCATGATGACGCCCTAAACAGGGAACAAAGACCTAATCAAACCGACAACGGTACGGGTTCCAACCACCTAATTGTCACAGGAACGATATGTCACGGGTACACGAAAGGGATCAGCTGAACTTTAGTTACTGCACATGTGAACTCTCGTAAATTTTTTCCTACCAGTGTTTAGCAAGAGATGTAAAACCAAGAGGTCTAATAATATATTGCCACTCGCTGCTTGATTTTTCTTCTTTTTTTTTTTTTTTGCCGGGGGGAGGGCTGGCGGGCGGGGGTTCACTACTTGATTTCAAGTTCGGTAAGTTGATTAATAAAATTAAAGTTTTTGTCGTTTCAAAAAAAAAAAAAATTTTTTGTTTGGAATTAGGGGTTTGGTTTTAGTGATACTGTTTTAAGGTCTTGAAGTAGTTCGTCACCATAAAAATAAGAACTTTTTAAAATACCCTTTTACTACTTGTTTCCCAATTATTAACAAATTCTACTAGCAGCCAAAACATATATATATATATACACGTACATATACATATAAAATTTCTTGAATCAACAAATAAAGACGTATATCTTCGAATATATGCACAGTCGGTGTCAAAGTTGATTTTAATACAAGTTAAAATACATACTAGCAAAAAAGAATAAAGTACAAAAAGTACAATAGACGGTACGCCCACACGCTAAAATAAGGAAGACAAAAAATCCAGAGAACTAGACAAGCATAGTAGAATAGATTAATAAATTAACAACCAAGTCCAAATCAGGCCTTATTTTTACTCGAGAGAACATAACGCAGGTCCTTTTACAAAGCAGAACCCACTACAAGGCCCCCAAAGGGCAATACGGGCCGGATTGAAATTCTATCCATGTGGGATTAGGAAATGACCAAAAGCAGATTTGTTTTGGTGCGAAGAAGGAGATAGTACGTGTAGGCACGCCTCAGAAGGCGCGTGATAAGAAAGTAATAGAAAAATAAATAAATAAATAAATAAAAGAAAATTGGAGTTTTTTTTTTTTAGAAGGGTTCATTTTCTGCTCCATTCTATTCCCATTTCAGCCACGTTCTCTAAAGAAGTGTGCATTGTCAAAGCCACTAATTCCATGTCATTGGGTGCGTATTTCACTGATGCTTTTCAGACAGACTTAAAGCACAGAAAATATATTTCTATTTTTTTAAAAAAATAATTATAATAATAATTTTCCTTGTTTCAACGGGTACGATGGTACGCTTGAAATTAAAGCAAAAAAGAGACTTGCAATCTGGAACGTCCGTATGATCAGGGGACCCTACAGTGGTCCACGTGTCGCGTACGCTTCGACTAAACCGCTACAGTCGCTCAAAAAGGTTTCCATTTGTCGCCGTTGTTGACATTGAACCACCAACATCACTTCTCTTTTTCATATCGGCGAAATGACAGAATCTCAAAAAAGCCCCAGGCCATGCCAGAGTTCATTGTATTTTCATTTCCTCAAAAAAGGAAAAAATGGAAAAACGAAAAGCGAAAAACGAAAATCGATTTTGTTTTTCGTTTTTTAGTAAAATTGTTTGCGAGGCTGAAACGAGATCTCCAGCGTACTATATAGAAGAAATGACGAAGACGCTATCGAACTACAGTTTGGTTGACTACTGGACGAGAAAGATTCGCAGAAGGATAAAGAAAACTAACAAGAAATTCCGAATATATATCCACATATATATATATCTATATATGTGTGTAAATTTATGAATCTCACTTCGTCGCAGCAGAGAAGCAGAAAACAAAAGGATTTCGTATCGATTTTCATGAAGCGGAAACCAAAAAAAAAAATGGGGAAAGCAAAACAACGTGAAACTTCAAAACGAATTTTCTCGTTTAGTTTTACTCCACTTTCTCAGCAACCAAACAGCTAGGCACAATAAGAAGAACAATGAAACAGAGAAACCAGAGCGAGAGAGAGAGAGAGAGAGAGAGAGAGTTACCAGATCGACGGACTCATTTTTGATCTCTTCAAGAGTGATTCCTTTGCCACCTCCCATGTTCGGAAGCTCGAGAAGAGGACGAGGATTCTTATCGGAAACCTTACAGTGAAATTTAGAGATATAGAGAGAGAGAGAGAGAGAGGGAGAGAGAAAGAGAGGCACTCAGAGAGTCATGGCTGAAGAAACGAATAAGCAAATCCCTGGAGAGAAAGGATTTTATTTTCCACTGATAAAAAGTCTGCAAATGAGAATAAAAAAAATAAAAAAGAAAAGGAACCACGAAAAATTGATTTTTTTTTTTTTTTCCTTTTTTTCGCTTGCTCTGCGTTCGCGGATGAATGGAAGAAGCACACTGAGTCTCGAGTGCTTCGATCCATATATATACTCGGAGGTTTGGGCCCTGATGGGCCGGGTCCCACTTCCCTAGGCTACTTTTTGTGCCCTTGTTGGGCCCACATTCCTGTCCCACGCGCCGTTCGACGCGCTTGTCCGTGACGAGGGGAAGGGGACAGGTCGGTGAGGATGGGGTTTCAAGGCGGTGATCCGGTGGGGTTGGGCACATGATTAGGAGGGGAAAATGGGGGTTCATTGTAGATGGACTTTTGCTTATTTTTTCCTTTTTTTGTCTTCCCTTTTTCATGGGATTATGGTGTTTATGGTGGATATGCATTTAAAATAATTGGGGGTTTCCTTTTTCTTGATTTTTCCCTGATAGTATTTTCTTTTTTCCATCTATAAAAAGCCAAAACATCATTTATAAACTATTTATTTGTTTTTGGTAATAAAAAAAAAAACGTTTCAAACAATTCATTTATCGTATTTTGGTTTTTTATGGTGGGTAAAATCTGAAATGAAAAACATCAGATACAAGTACTTAATTTTTCCAAGGAAAAAAATGCTTGGAATCTATATGGATGGATTCAACTATTATTTTGATATTCCATTGGAGACGTGTCGCAAATGGCAGGTAATATATGTCATTAGCCATTAATAAACAACTAATTGGAACCAGCGCCCACATATTCTAGTTACAATTTTTTTAATTTTTTTTTTTGCATAATACAATTTTTTTGAATATGTGAAACTAAAATATTTTTAAAAATTTAGTTTCTATTATTCTTGTAAGAGCTGAGTTTAGTAAAAAATATATATATTATATAAATAGAGCACATTTAAAGGAAAAAAAAAAGATTGTAATGACGCAAATTAAACAATTTTTTCGTTAACACATTTAAAAGGCGGGAAAAAATATTTAGGCATGAACACATTTGAGAAAAAATTATTTCAGCTGGACAATTAAGAAAAATAAATATTTATGAGGGCCTCATTTGAAAAAAAATAATTGCAGGGGAAGATGTTGAGGCAATCGCACACCTGATATAATTTATTTTAATAACAGTAGATTGGGGAAAAAAAAAAGTTTGACAAGGCACATCTAGAAAAAAAAAAAACAAAAAGATAAGTGGATAAAGATGCATGTGTCAATCAAAATATGCCTTTTGGTTAAATGTGTGCTTGTGGGGCTAGCAATTCATGTTTGAACTAACACGACCATGGCACGACACAATTAATATGAACACAAACAAGACACGATTAATAAGCGTGTCAAGAACCTAAATCCAAACATGAAACACATTTCATAGGAGTAACACGATGCGACATGGGAACACATTTATTAAACGGGTCATGGCGTATTAGCAAGACAAAAACATGTTTATGACATGATTACGGCCCAACTAGTTAGAAAATTTTAAATTTTTATTTAGAATTCAAAGTAATATCAATTGACTACTAGTTATAAATTGTAAATAAATCAAACAAGCATATAATAACAAGAACATAAATTCTCTAAATGTCAATAATTCATAAAACACAAAAATATCTAAACATAAAGCATATAGATGGTAGTACCACTAGGTATATAAACGTGTTTAAGCATGTTAAACATGCTAGTACGAATCTAGCTTGTTTGTTTTCGTATTATTCATGCCAACCCATTTGTGACCCGAATAATAAACATGCAATCGAAACTCATTTATTTCATATCATTTTCGTATCATTTCATCATATCATGCATGAAATTGTTTGCCTTGTGTGTGTCTGCATGTGTAAAAAATATTGATTTGTGACAAATTTGATAAAAGTTATTTCTATAAAGGTAAATTGTAAAAGTATTTGTGAGATGAATAGTAGTTAAGAGTGTTGTCAAAAGAAAAAAATAAGTAATATGTAAGAAAAATACTTAAATGGGGATATATTTCTAAAAATTTATTTTAATAAAGACAAGGTAGAAAAGGAAAAATAATTTAGAGAAGTAGAATCAACAAAAAAGGTAGCAAAGTGAAAAAAAATAATAAATGACCAAATGATGTAAATAAAAGAGAGAGAAAAAAAAGAAAAGTAAGAAAAGTAAATGAAAAATGACATGTGTTAATCATTAGAGCATGACTAAAACTTAAATTCTCTCCTTATTCAATTGATATAAACAATGTTAGTAGTTTTACAAATATGTAAAAAAATAACATACCCAATATTTTACAAATATAAAAAGCCTAGAATACCCCTATCAAATCCAACTATTCTCGTTAAGAAAATAGCTCTCAACCTCTCTCTTTCTCTCTCCCCAATCCTCTTCACTCATTAGATCTTTGACAAGGAGTCCACCACTCACGGTGACTATGATGCCAACGCTCGCAAAATGAGCTCAAAACACCCGAGGAATGCCTTTGACAAGTGGAGAGCGGGCTTCTAACAGAGATCGCAATAGCTTCCGATAATTGTGATTACTACCGATAAGAATCGTGACATTTTCCTTGTCAATGGCGGCGAAGTTAGGTAAGGATCTTTGATGTTTTGCTTGTCGTCGACTTCTGAGGTGCGACAGATGAGAAAAGAGACGATGATGATGCGTGGCTCTGTTTGCCAAATCTGATGCCGACAAGTGACAAACGAGTACGTGGCTACCATCATTGCAAAGATTGGTTCGGTCTAGTTGTAAGGAGGCGGGCGATGTCGTCGGAGGACCTTCGCCTCGGCGGTGCATGGACAGCCATGCTGGAGTGTGACAATAGATAATCAGAGTTGAAATCTCACAATTTTTTCTATGGAGGTTTTTCTTGAGCTTTTTTTTGGTATGGAGTTTTCGTTTTTTAAGGTCCATTTGTTTTGAGTATTATTTGGACTCAATAAACTCAAATTTGGATTCGAGTATTAAGAATCTTTTAAATACATATTTTTTTTCCCAAAAATCCGAATGAGTATTAAAAATCTAAGTTTTTAAAGTTCTCATTCCCCCTAAACTTTTGATACTCGAATATCTTTGCTACAGTAAAAACTAAAATTCTCTCTCATATATTTGAGGAAAAAAATCATAACTTCTTCATTTGATATCCAATTAAGATGATTCTTTTTTCATTGTATTCCTAATGAAGAGATGAATAAATTAAGATCCATATTGCATATTTTTTTAAGATCATTAACATTAAGATTTTATTAGATTTGTTAATAAATCAAAAACTATTTTCACTACTTTTCCAAACATAAATTTTAATTTTATTCCATACTCATATTAAAACCTAAATGCACATCAAAACACGAATTCAGATAATAATTCAAATTACTAACTCAAATCAAATCACTAATTCAAATCCTTTTACAAAATGGACCTTTAGTGTTATGAAATCTGTTTCTTTTTTAATATCATGAAATTTGTATATTTACTAGTTGTCGACAACGTCGTTGATGCTAGTCGTGTCCAGTGACGTCGTTGATAAATTTTTATACTTAATATAAATATAATATTTACAGGTAAATACTTTATTTCTCGGTCGTCGACGTAGTCAGTTTTGTCCGATGAAGCCACCAATAATTTTTTGTATTTACTTAAAAATATGGTATTTATAAGTAATACTATACTGCTCGATCGTCGGTAGATTTTTGTATTTACATGTAATACAGTATTTATAAGTAAATATTATTACTCCTGGCTGCCAGTTGTCTGACAAAATCACTAGTAAATTTTTGTATTTACATGTAAATACAGATAAATACTGTATTTTTCAACCGCTAGTGGTTTGCCAAAATCACTGGTAAATTTTTATATTTATATGTAAATACAATATTTACAGGTAAATACTATATTTCTTGCTACTAATGGTTCGATGAAGTCGCTGGTAAATTTTTGTATTTATATGTAAATACTGAATTTACATGCAAATATGGTATTTCTTAGGTCCGGCAAGGTTGATATCGCTGATAAATTTTTTTCATTATTTGAAAATATAATATTACCATGTAAATACATTATTTCCCAACCACCACCGACTCAAGAGAAGAGAAAGATTGTGAAAAGAAAAAGATAAGGGTAGTTTAGGTTTTTGTTTTTAATTTCTCATAAGATATTTATCAATTTCTATGCTATTTATTATATATTTTGAAAACATATGACATTATTATTAATTTTTAACCAAAATCTGTTCTTTTACTCTTTCTCCCAATTTTTTGTTCTAACATCATGTCATAAAAGTTGATATTTTGAAGAACTTAAACGGAAAGGGAAGAAAATAGAAGAAAAATAAAATAATGTATTTTTCTATTTCAAATACAAGCAAATGAATTTTATTTTATTTTTCTGTTTCCAAATATAAGCAAATGAATTAGCTTTTATGGTTTGCATACCAGAAGAGCACATAAAATAAAATCCTCGATTTTACTAAAATTTTTTGAAGTGTGGCCATAGAAAAAGTTCCAAGGACTTTTTTTAGGAAGTCTCAAACAATTTAGGATCAACATTTTACCATTAGTTGGGCCATTAAGATCATTAAATATTGTATTCAATGAATAGCCAATTGGAACGTAAAATTGAACCAACAACGAGATTTCCAAATCTTATCAAACAGGGACCATAAACATTTGCTTGAATCCACGCCGAACCAAAATCCAAATTTCCATTGCGATAATGAATAAACATAGAAAACCGTGTCTTTTTGGATTAGGTGGTAAGCACCACTCGACAAAGCCTTTACTAAGTTTTGAAAAATATATATATATATATATATATATATATATATATCTGATATTCGCTTTCGAGCAATTAAGGAATGTCTACTATTTTTATAAAAAAAATATCTAATATCATGTTGGTTTTGGAAAATATTTTTCACAAAAATAATAGAAACATAGTAGTGGTGCGAATCGAGTATAACAAAAAATTTTCTCAAAATTTTTGTAAAACACTACATATTATATTAATTCAAGACTTAAAAAAATATATTATACTTTAGTTACCATAATGATCGGAGATGAACCGAAATTAAAGGAATAGCAAATGGTGTTCTCAATTAGAAGAAACTGCGGTCTTTCTCGCCTAGTTCTTGGCATCGGTTGGACGAACGAGTGGACGTTTAAGGAATATGGTTTCTATAGATTACAAAACTAATTTAAGTCACCCGTAAGTCTTAACACACGAGCAGAATGGGTCTCTGGATGAAGAACATTTATTCTCTCTTTTTCTTTTTCTTACAACCAAAAGGGAGAATTTTGCAGAGTATTCTTAGTCTCTCAAAGACCCACAAGTATATCTCTAATAAATAGAAGATACCTTTATTTATAGAGAATAAGCGAGCTAATCAATTTTGGGAAGTCTTCTTATTTTAATTTAATATCAAATATTTAATTAAAAATAAAAGACACAAGTTTCTTACTCCTTCACTGTCGTAGGCATCATATTTATGTGTGGCGCCAATTCAAGGAAAAGGAGGAGAAAATATCTGCTTGCTACCTAATCTCATTTGTCTGCATAATTCTAAATTAATTATTTAAACTAACAATTTCACTTGTCCAACAGTATTTACAAGGATGGTGAGGGGAACAATGAACTCATAATTTGAAGCTCCAATAAAGCCAATATATTAATTAAACTCTTTAATTAATATATTACATTTTTATTAATTTCGATGTAACTTCACTAAATACTTGGAATTAGACTTTTGAAATTATAGATATTTAATTACTCATTTCTTTGTCCGTGTGATATAGCCATTATATATAAATTAATCCTCCATAAATAATTCATAATTAGAGCTGAGTGAAATCCGTTAACCTCTCTAATTACTTCTTTATCCTTGAGTGCAATGGATTCTCTAATGAATAATAAATTCATGAATGTAATTATGAATTGAGCGCTTTTATTATTCAAACCTCAAATCAATACTTAAGAGAATTATTTATCTGCTTCTTGTTAGAAAAAGAATAGATTTTATCTTAAAATATTAACATTACTGAAAACTTACTTCATTATGTCTCCAAGATACAAGGAATAAGAATTGATTCTCAAATCCGTACTGAGTAAATTAAAAGATGTAAATTCATAAATATGAGTCTACTAATAACTCAGAATTAATATCATCTTATATATGACCATCGGTCGATTTGCTTAGAACTTACTATATTTAACAGAAATTATTAGCTGTTCATACCACATCATGTCCCGGTCCTACATAATCTCATTATGTACATTGCATTTATATAATGACTCACTACATTAACGATTCGGATAAGACCGTTCTTTTCTTAAAATAAATGACATGCATTAGTAACGCTCAATTAAAGATTTCATATTTTAATTGAATAATTAATTATATATTATTGACTATTTTAATTATTATCTTTGAATATTATCCACTTGTATATAATACTTATATATAATATTTAAGGTCACATATATAATTATGAAATTTTAATGATATTGATAAAGTATTCAAAGTATATACATGCAAATTTGATGAATAAATTCACTTTATTTATTTATTTATTTATTAATATGTCCTTACAAGCATCATATGCTTTGAGCGTATCTATCCTAACATATCTCTCTTAAAAAAGGCAAAAAAAAAAAAGCAATATCTAATCTCTAATTTGTGACATTAGGAAGATATATATATATATATATATATATATATATGTATATATTGTCATAATCTCAGGCTTATTCTAAAATGCATAGAATACATATATGTATGTGCCTATGTAATTGTTTATCACTTTTTCTCTATGAGCAATGGTATATTTGATTTATTTGAAGAGAAAGAAAAAAACATAGAGAAAGCAAGTGATGTATCAAAAGATTTTGTTTCGAAATTAAACCAATTTATTAAAGGAAATGTAAAGGAAAAGTTATTGGAGTATGAAGAAAAACATAACAAAAGTAAAAGTTATTAAATCTTTTTTTTTATTATTTTTTTAATCTCTTTTTAATTTTACTTGTCTATTTAATCGTAGAAAGAGAAACAATCCAATTCTCTATATAGTATTTTCTCTCTCTTTTTTTCTCATGTTTTTTATGTATAGTGTTTATTACAATGAAGGATAGCAATTTTATTCATGTAATTATTTAAGCGTCCTTATGCTTATTTAAAGAATTATTGAATTATAATATTTAATGTATTATAAGTAAATAAGTAATTTAGCATTCGTTTCTTTTACCTTGAGAATCAATAGAGTGTATGGATTAATTTTCTTTGCTCACTTTCACTAAACTCTCATTTCATATATTATGTGAGACTTACTAAACTCTCTTTCACTAATTTCGAAAAAAAAAAAACTCTCATTATTAATTCTATAAGTAATCATGTGATTGAATAGTAAAGAAAATTACTTTTATTTTTTTTATTTTTCTTTTCATGTGAAATAAACGAGGCTGAGCAATAAGAGTGCATTGTAGTTTATGAATTTACTTCCCCATGTGCTAGGTACTTAAGCCAATCCATTCCCTTGTGTCCGTGATTGAAAAGTATTATATGCATTTATATAAGACTATTATTCTTTTCTTTTATTTTGTTAGATTGATTAAAAATTATTAATCTAAAGTGCTAACAAAACCTAGTGTGTTAAAATTAACTATTAAACAGTATTTAGTGTGTGTGTGTATTTCTTTTTTTTGTAAGACATATCTGTTAGCAATCTGGCTAACACTTTGGAACTGTACTTTCCTTCATTGCCCCATATAAAATTAATCAGTTGATTCTTTATGAAAGATGGGTTTTGTTGTATTCAAATGTGAAATAAAAGTTCCTTTTTTAAGGACTAATTTATAATAACCAACCCTTGTGACAATTTCAAATATTTAAATCATAAATCATATAGAGAAATCATGTGTAGTTAGGGTTTATTTTTTAGGAAAAATCTTGTGTAGGGATTTTAATCATATATGCTAATAAATGAGAAGTTTTAAGAAAAAGAAAAAAAAAAGTTGAAAGGAAATAATAAAACATAAGCTGCAGTGTTTTTAAGATCTCATATCTCCCCACCCCCCCCCAAAAAAAAAAAAAAAAAAACCCCATATACCTAGTCATATTTTGAGTTAATATTTCCTTTCCTCTCTGCTGTATTCTTGCATGATCATTCAAAATTTACAAGTACTTAATTCATTCATAACTATTTTATCTTCTTCAAACATCATCCAAAATTTATAAGATTAATAAACTTAGAGAAATTGCATGAAATAGTAGATTTTATGAGTTGATGAGTAAATAATGTCAGAAGATTTTAAAAAGTAAAAAAAAAAAATAGCATATTTATAACAAACAGTATTGTACAAGTTATAAAAAAAACCCAAAATAGCCCTAAAAAGGTATGAGTTTTTTTTCTTTCTTCCTTCGTCTGTGTGTTATGAGCTCTCTTTCTCCACTCCTTCTCTCTTCTCTCTCTCTCCTTTGCTTTTTTGCCTGGCTTCCTCATCGAAGTCGTCGTCGAGATCAGAACGAAGAAAGAGTCATGTAGGCATTTGAAGTCATGCCAATCTTTGTTTCTCTCTTTCCCTATATCTGCTCTGGTTTCATCGAGACCATAGCCGAAGAAGAAGGCAACTTGCCATGGATCGCAATCTCCTAGGGTCAACATCATCTGCTATCTTTGTGATCGACGTTTGGATGCAGCAGATTGTGTTGGAAAAATAGTACGCAGCGAAATTTTAAAAATTTTATATCACAGTATTTTCCAAAACATAAGTTTGACATGCTATATGCATAAATTAACCAGATCTTACTAACCTTGAATGCCGAAGAACTCCTGCAATCTGTGAAGAGAAGTAACGTTCCAAAAGAGCCTCAATCAACTGGTCTTCTTTGCTATTCTCTTTCCACGATCAGAGTGAGTGTGGGCTCACACATACAGCTCTTCCTCTAGGTGACTCTCCTTCTAACCAATTGAAAGAACCCAAAGCTAGTGTTCGTGATTTGTGAACAAAAGCTCTCAAGGAGTTTCCAGATTCTCACTAGTAGAGTATTACTCTTAATTTCTCAATTGATCTAAATAACTCTTAAGACTTACTCCCTATTTATAGAGGTTGGGTCTAGGGTCAGTCCTTATCAGATTAGGTCTCAAAAATTCAAATCAAAATCAAATTCATATCAATATCTGATAAAATCCACGTAAAACATGTGATCTTATCATTCGCACATTAGCAGGCCGATCTGCCTAATCGGCAGGCCAAACTTGCTCCATTGGCAGGCCGAACTTGAGGATCGGCATGCCAAATTGTTAAAAAAATCTCAGCGAATTTTTTATTTTTCACCCAAGATTCTATAGGATAAAGTCTTAGTTTTAATTCAAATAACCTAATAGAGAAGTTATCTAATTAAAACAACTTTATCTAGATAATCTCGTGGAAAATAAATGAATTCTTAATAATTCTACAAGTTTTTATTGATCTAATTTATTCAAAAATTAAATCAACTACTAAACAGACATGAATTATCCGATCCCAATAATTCAACAAGTTATTTTGATTCAATTTTATCACAAAATTAATTCAACTAATAAACAGACATGAATTATCTTATTCTTCCAAATTTTAACCAATCTGATAAATCTGACATAAGTCACCAATTATTGAAAAAATACGTCGTATCGTTATAGGATGTTGTGAGCTAGCAAATGGGACAAAAATGGACATATATAGTACAAGCTCCCGATAATTATGAAACCCAATATCCCAGATATACATTTCATAATTATCAACTCTAACGCTACTCCACTAAAAGCTTAGAGCTACACTCTCGAACTACATAGAATTACGAAGCCCATATGGCTATGTCTCCATGATATATCATAGTGAATCGTATTCCCATAGGATTATCCATAATCGGCATAAGGAAAAGTTCTGTCTTACTTTCTCAATTTTTTTTATCTTACGTTCTATTATCTCACATCGAAAAACTTACCATCCAAAGACAGTATACCAATCGATTACACCTATGTATCCAAATGGTTAAGCGCTCTAATTTTTCAATTACAAAATAACGCATATAAGAGGATATCACTACTCCTAAAGAGGAGTTATGGATTCCATATCTATGAATAATAGATCTACGCTATCAAGAGTCATGCCTCCAACGTACCGGCATGCATACCACTAATAAAATGTGGGTGTCATCTTTTGGTACATCAAAAGACACAAGTCAAGACAATAGGCCCACTATTCATCTCAGGATTAAGATACAATACAAATGATTGTCTAAAGTGAATAGATTTATCGAGACAGAATTATTAATCCAAATCAATTCACTTTATGTCTCAATCCAACACATCGTCACCCATGACAATGTGCCAATGTTTCTATTCACGGAGTCCACCTCCGATAGTCAAGACAAACCATTTCCCAATAGGGATAGAGACAACATAACAATCTTTACATGAATAAAGCACCCAACTTTATTCCTTTGATTGCGGATCTTACGATTTAGACCGTCACCTTAAGAATCGTGTCTTTCGCATAATCTATCTATCATATGCCCAATTCTTAAAGGTTTAGACTGATAGTCTCATACTTTTATTTGCTTAACATACGTTCAACAAATATGAATGTAAAGAGGACAAGATTTGGTATATAAACAATAAATAAATTCTTTATTGATAAAAATGTCTCCAAAACCTTATTACATTTTTATTCCTTAGAGCATACATGTCTAACAATCTCCCATTTGTACTAAGTGAGTAAATATGACAAATCTCGCATCCCCATAGCTTCCACATGCCTCTCGAAGACTCTCCCAGTAAGTGTCTTCATAAATGGATCAACTAAATTGTCCTCTGACATGATTTTGCACACCGTGACATGCCCGCCTTCAACAAAGTCCTTTATCACATGATACTTTTGATCAATATGCTTACTCTTCTTGTGAAACCTTGGTTTCTTAGCATTAGCTACCACCGCACTGTTATCACAGTATAGTGATACCGCCTTATCCATACCAGGAACTACCTCAAGATCCCCAAGGAACTTGCGGAGCCATACTGCTTCTTTTGAAGCATCACTAGTTACCACATACTCGGTCTCTATCATTGAATCTGAAGTGCAATCTTGTTTCACACTTCTCCAACTGATGGCACCGTCGCCCAAAGCAAACACAAAACCCAAGTCAATTTCCTAGAATCCAGACAGGATTGAAAATCTGAGTCAGTATATCCTAGAGGAGTTAAGTCCTCACCTGAATATACAAGCATATACCCTCGAGGCCTTCTCAGGTACTTGAAAATATGCTTAACCGCAACCCAATGGTTCGGTCCTAGATCCGCCTGAAATCGACTTACAATCCCGACCACATAACAAATATCTGGTCATGTGCAAAGCATGGCATACAAGAGACTACCCACTGCTGAGGCATAAGGCACCTTTTTCATGTATTCTCTTTCTTCATCAGATTTTGGAGAGTCTTTCTTAGAAAGAGTAATTTCAGACCTAGATGGTTGAGAGTCTTTCTTCATGTATGCCATGCTTTGCATAAATATCTGGTTGTGTGCAAAGCATGGCATACATGAGACTACCCACTACTGAGGCATAAGGCACATTTTTCGTGTATTCTCTTTCTTCATCAGACTTTGGAGAGTCTTTCTTAGAAAGAGTAATTCCAGACCTAAATGGTTGCCCACCTTTCTTAGAATCCCGTATTGCAAACCTCTTGAGAATTTTATCTATGTATGTAGCCGGCCTGGGATAAAGCTATCATTTTGTTCTTTCTATCCCAAAATATCTAGATATTGAGAACAAAATTAGCCTCATCCAAGTCTTTTATGTCAAACTGCTTGGTTAACCATAATTTGACTAATGACAATGCCCCAATGTTATTGCCAATTAGCAGAATGTCATCTACATAGAGCAGTAGAAAGACCACCTTCTTATCCTTAATGTGTTTGTAAACACATGGCTCATCTATATTTTGTGAGAACCCATAAGTCTTAATCACCTGATCAAATCTTTTGTTCCAAGAACGGGAAGCCTGCTTAAGTCTAGAAATTGACTTTAGCAGCTTACAAACCTTACCCTCTTGACCCTTGACCTTAAACCTGTCTGGTTGTTCCATATAAATGGACTCATCAAGATAACCATTTAGAAAAGCCGTCTTGACATCCGTCTGTCAAATCTCGTAGTCGAGAGTGGTAGCTATGGACAAGAGAATCTAGATCGACTTAAGCATGGCTACAAGCGAAAATGTTTCCTCGTAATCGATTCTTTCCTTTTGTATATAACCCTTAGCTACCAGTCTAGCCTTAAAGGTTTCGACCTTTCCATCTACTCATCTTTTCCTCTTGTAGATCCACTTACAACCTATGAGTTTTAGCCCTTTGAGAAGATCCATAAGCTCCCAGACCTGATTAGTCTCCATATACTTCATCTCTGTGTTCATGGCCTCAGTCCAGAGTTTTGAATCAACATCCTCCATAGCCTTTGTGTAAGTATAAGGATCCCTATCATGTTCATCTGGTTCAGCTAAGAAGACCTCCCCATTGAACATATACCTCTTAGGTTGACGCCCGATCCTTCCACTACGCCAAAGCCCCTTAGGTTGTTGTTGAGGTTTGTTTGGTTTTTCGACACTGATCAGAATGGTTTCATTTGAAACCTCTGGAGTGATTGGATCATTCCTTAACTCCTCAAGCATCACTTTGCTTCGAGGTTTCAAGTTGTCCATGTAACTCTCCTCAAGGAAAATTGCATTAGTTGAAACTACGACTTTATTTTCCTTTAGGTTATAGAAATAACCCCTTTTAATCCCTTTTGGATATCCTAAAAACACGCAAACTTCTGAATGTGCTTTCAACTTATTCACATCCTTAAACAGGACATGAGCGGGACATCCCCATATGCGAATATGGTTTAAGGATGTCTTCCTGCCCGTCCACAACTCATGAGGAGTTTTAGGGACTGATTTTGAAGGCACATTGTTTAAAAGATAACATGTGGTTTGTAGTGCATATCCCCTAGACCTTACCATGTCTAATAAAGTCCTATTCTTTTTCTCTGCTATGCCATTCTGCTACGGAGTGTCCAGCGCAGTCAAATAGGATAAAATCTCATTCTCTAATAAGTGTCCCAAGAACTCATCAGAAATGTATTCTCCACTTCGATCGGATCGAAGTGCCTTTATGGGTCTACCTAAATACTTTTTTACTTCAGCTTGAAACTCCCTGAACTTGTCAAAAGTTTCGCTTTAGTGGTGTATCAGGTATACATACCCATATCTTAAGTAATCGTCAATAAAAGTGACGAAGTACTCATACCCTCTTCGTGCCTGGATGTTCATCGGTCCGCAAACATCACTATGCACAAGTTCTAGAACCCCTTTGGCCTTATTACCTTAGACCCGAATGGTCTTTTGGTCATTTTACCCTCCAAACAAGATTCACTTTGAGGTATAGATTTCATCCTTAAGTGACTTAAAGGTCCACCCCTTACCAGCCTTTGAATCCTATTCAGGTTAATATGATCAAGACGTAAATACCAAAGATAAGTCTTATTAAAGTCAAAAGTTTTTAAGTCTTTTAGAGTTATTATCATTCATCTCAACATTAAGTAGTAAGTCCATCTTAGGTTTGAGAAAATATAGATTATTTTGCATCCATCCAGAACAGATAAAAGAATTGTTTTTACGAATCACCACTTTATTATTAAACGAAACCAAATAGGAGTCTTTAAATAAACAAGCTACACAAATTAAATTCCTTTTAAATTTAGGAACATAAAAACAGTCTCGCAAAATTAAATTCCTATAATTATCAAAATAAAGATGGATGTCTCCCACTGCTTTCGCTGAGACCAAGAATCCATCGCCCATCTGAAGCGTGAAGTCTTCATAGCAGACTTTTTGTTTCTTTGGACCCTTGTAGAGAAACACAAACATGATCAGTTGCATCAGAATCTATGACCCAAATGTTAATGGATTCCTCAACCAAACAAGTTTAAAAATGCAGAAGATTACAACTACCTCCTTTGGAAAGGAAGTCCTTGCAACGCTTCTTTATGTGCCCGACCTTTCTACATAAGAAGCACTTAAGCTTCTTTGGGTTCTTCTTCTTCTTCTTTTTCTTGCTCTTGTTATTAGCAGAAAAAGAAGACTTCCCATTGTCAGCCAGTTGTTTCTTTTCATTCCCAGAGTTAGGATTAGAACCAGAAGCAGCTACCAAGTTGGCCTTTCCACCAGCAGGAGACTCCCTGATCAGCAATTCGAGCTCCTGTAACTATTTCATTAATTCTGTTAAGGTCATATGTCGTCTATTGCTTAAATTAAAAGTAGCTCTAAATGGAATAAATTCTTTTGACAGAGTCTCAAAGACCATAATCATTTCAGTTTCAGCATCGATGTCGGCTAACCCATGGCCAACATCATATGCTCCTTTATAGATGTCCCCAGCCTCTGTTTGTAGTTAAAAAGATTCTGAAGCACCCCTTGCCGCTTTGTTATGGCCTAGCCTCCAAACATGTCTTCAAGATTATCTAGGATTTGCTTCACAGTCTCATAATCCTCATGTTGAGCCTACAACACGTTATTCATGCTAGCCATAACATAGCAGCGGGCCTAGTTATTTGCACCTTTTCAGCGATTGTACACTTGGAATTGCTCATTAGTGGAGTCTCCTGTAGGCTTGGGAGGACAAGGGGTTGTCAGCACAAATTTTAGTTTCTCAAAGGAGAGGATAATATCCAGGTTTCGTTTTCAATCATTATAATTCTCTCCGGTTAATAGGTTTTTGTCAAGTATTGAAGATAAAGCGTTTTTAGACATTTTTAATCTACAATAAAGAATCATATACCAAACATATCATAATAATTTAGTAAGATAACACAATCATGTAAAAACATACAAATGTATTTATGTGTCAAAATCTTGAAAATATCACAACCTTACAACTATAATTCCCAACTCATAATTCGACAAGCTCCTAGGAGAGTTATGCCAAATTCAATCAGGAACACAGATCCCCTCCTAATTAATATATGTCATCCAGGACCCGTATGATCCAACATATATTAATAATCGTTTATTTGGCCATTAGTTTTATTAACAAAGCTCATAAGGGAGGTTAATAATAAAATTAACGTGAGTGTATAACCATCGTTTCAATATTTTATCTATGATTTATAATCACCACCTAGGGCTGTGCAACCATAAATCATGCTAAAATACCTTATCCTCTTAGATATCCAATCTGGTACATTATAGAAATCCCTTCCTAGGGGTCGGAACCACCATGTTCTTAATATAGACCAACGATGGAGGCCTTAGGTCCTCTCTTCGAAAACCTCCTCCTACTCAATCTTTTAAAATCAAGGTTTTATTTTAAAAACATACATGAACAATTTTAATATGAGCGGCACTTCCTATTCTATATGGCATGTTATCAATATACATGACAAATCATATTATAATGCAGATAAGCAAAGCAATCAAACAAAGCTACAAGCAAAATAATAATAACTGTAATATTATGGTTCCACCCTAGCGAATAGAAAACTAAGATTATAAGAGAATAATCGAGATATATTATCGATTCTTCATCCTTGAATCCTCGTGTTGTATCATTCTTCATGTAATGCCCATCTTTAAGTCTTCAATCCCGTATGAATCGCTACCTCATATTTTTGGTCATATCCAAATTTAATGTTTCTCAGAATTGTCCCAAAAATAAAATTAAAACTGCACCAAAAATTGCACCTTTTTTGCAAAAATTTCCAACTCTTTGCCGGCAAGCTGATTTGGGTGATCGGCCTGCCGGTCATGACCCATTGGCTTACCGATCTTCACAGATCGGCCTGCCGAACTAAAAGTTTGGACTGTCGCCAGAGCCACCTGATTTTTGCCCTATTGTTGGCCTACTGAACCTCACGTTCGGCCTATAGACCTGTCGAACTGGAGAGTTTGGCATGCCGATCGAGCAAAAATCACCCTTTTCAGAAAATACAATTTTTAATACAATTCATTAATTTTATTTTCAACAATTCAAAAACGTAAAATTAGAGACTTAGAAAATACTTGAGAGCGTCATCATTCATCTTCTAGATCCGCCTTCTAAATCCATCTTCTTTGAATAATTATTTAATTATAAAATTTTTACAAATTTAAAATTAAACAATAATATTTAGACAGAGATGATAGTCCGCCATCTAATTACATGAAAACCTAGATACACATTCTAACCTCTAAGGAACCATAATCGGTATTAATTAATTAATTAATTAATTAATAATTAAATAATAATTTAATCAACCATAATTAATTAATAAACATTCACCACATAATCCATGACAACATATAAAATATATAAAAACCTAGAGTGCCAACTCTCTATAAAATTAAATTCAAGCATAGGAGAGATTAAGATCATAAAATTTATACATATTGAATGATCGTAAACTCGTAAATTTATGTAAAAACCTGTCTCTGATACCAATTATTAAAAAAATAATACGCACCAGATTTTTAAAAATTTTATATCAGAGTATTTTTCAAAATATAAGTTTGACACGCTATATGCATAAATTAACCAGATCTTACTAACCTTGAATGCCAAAGAACTCTTGCAATCTGTGAAAAGAAGTAACGTTTCAGAAGAGCCTCAACTAACTAGTCTTCTTTGCTATTCTCTTTCCACGATCTGAGTGAGTGTAGGCTCATACGTACAGCTCTTCCTCCAGGTGACTCTCCTTCCAATCAATTGAGAGAACCCAAAGCTAGTGTTCATGACTTGTGAATAAGAGCTCTCAAGGAGTTTTCAGATTCTTACCAGTAGAGTATCATTCTTAATCTTTCAATTGATCTAAATAACTTTTAAGACTTACTCTCTATTTATAGAGGTTAGGTCTGGGGTGAGTCCTTATCAGATTAGGTCTCAAAAATTCGAATCAGAATCAAATTCGAATCAATATCTGATAAAATTTTCATAAAATGTGTGATCTTATCCTTCGCACATTGGCAGGCCGAACTTGCTCCATCGGCAGGCTGAACTTGAGGATCGGCATGCCGAACTATCAAAAACCCTCAGCGAATCTTTTATTTTCCACCTGATATTCTATAGGATAAAGTCTTAGTTTTAATTCAAATAACCTAATAGAGAAGTTATCTAATTAAAACAACTTTATCTAGATAATCTCTTGGAAAATAAATGAATTCCTAATAATTCTACAAGTTTATCTTGATCTAATTTATTCAAAAATTAAATCAACCGAAAAACATACAAGAATTATCAATCCTAATAATTCAACAAGTTTATCTTGAATCAATTTTATCACAAAATTAATTCAACCGATATACAGACTTGAATTATTTGATTCTTTCAAATTTTAACAAATCTGATAAATCTGACATAAGTCACCAATTATTAGAAAAGAACGTCGTATCGTTACAGGATGTTGTGAGCTAGCAAAGGGGATCAAATGGACCTATATAGTTTAAGCTCCCGATAATTATCAAACCCAATATCCCAGATATACATTTCATAATTATCAACTCCAACGCTACTCTACTAAATGCTTAGAGATGCACTCTCGAACTATATAGAATTACGAAGCCCGTATAGCTAAGTCTCCATGACATATCATAGTATATCGTATCCCTATAGGATTATCCATAATCGGCTCAATGACAAGTTCTGTCTTACTTTTCTGATTATTTTTATCGTACGTTCCACTATCTCACCATCAAAAAACTTACCATTCGAAGACAGTATACCAATCGGTTACACTTATGTATCCAAATGGTTGAGTGCTCCAGTTTTCTAATTACAAGATAACGCATATAATAGGTTATCACTACTCCTAAAAAGGAGCTATGGATTTCATATCTATGAATAACAGGTTTACACTATCAAGAGTCATGCCTCCAACGTACCGGCATGCATACCATTATTAAGATGTGGGTGCCACCCTTTGGTACATCAAAAGACACAAGTCAAGACAACAGACCCATTATTCATCTCGGGATTAAGATACAATACAAATAATTGTCTAAAGTGAATCGATTTGCTGAGACATAATTATTAATCCAACTCAATTCACTTTATATCCTGATCCAGCACATCGTTACCTATGACAATGTGCCAATGTTTTTATTTACGGAGTCCACCTCTTATGGTCAAGACAAACCATCTCTCAATAAGGATATAGACAACAGAACAATCTTTACATGAATAAAGCACCTAACTTTATTCCCTTGATTGCGGATCTTATGATTTAGACTGTTACCTTAAGAATCGTGTCTTCCGCATAATCTGTCCATCATATGCCCAATTCTTAAATGTTTAGACCGACAGTCTCAGACTTTTGTTTGCTTAACATACATTCAACAAATATTAGTGTAAAGAGGACAATATTTGGTATATAAACCATAAATAAATTCTTTATTGATAAAAATGTCTCTAAAAACTTGTTACATTTTTACTCTTTATGGCATACATGTTTAACAGATTGAACTCGCTTCATCATCACTGGAATAAACCTGTGCAAGTAGTGAAAATGGGGTTGGCCACATCCATGGGTCTACGTCATCCAGAAGTGATGCCAAGTACTGTCATGTTGGTGGTAGCTTCCGATGCGGATGGTCTTTAATGGTGAGTAACTCTCTCTTTCTCTTTTTGTGTGATGGTCTTTAATGGTGAGTAACTCTTTCTTTCTCTTTTTGTGTGTAGTTTCTAAGGAAAAAAATTAGTTGTGAATCTTTGGATTTTCATTGGAATCTCCAACTCCGATCCGTATTTGGTTCCTGATTTGTTGTGTTTGGTTAAAATTAGTTGTGTTTGGTTTCTGATTTGTTAGTCATTCCATTTTCAGCTATGATCTGTCATCGATGTATTCTCCTCTTGATCTTTGGATAAGCTTGTCGAGCAAAAGATTTCACCATTTCATTCTGATATGAACTCGAGATCACCTGGAGCCGAAGGTGAAGACAGTTTGTGAGCAGGCAAAGGAGATATTGTCCATGGGCGTCATTTATTTTGGTGTCTGTAAATGGTCAGTTGTGATCAAAACGTGAGAGAGAGGGAGGTGGAGGAGGCAATAAAGTGAAAGACATAGGAAAAAAGGGGAAAAAAGGAAAAATAGAAGTAAAAAAAGTTTTGCAATGGAATTTTATATTTTTTTGTATTTATAGGTCTGCAATGAGATTTTTTATGTTTTGGTGGTTGCTTTTTTTGTATATTTTGTTATTTTGAGTTATGTTGTTGTTGTTGTTGTTTTCTGTTGTTTCTCTGTGTGTGTGTGTGTGTGTTTTTTTTTTCTTGTTTTCTTGATTTTTAGTGGTATTTACCAGCCATCAGAAACTGTCGTCGGTGTTAGTGAAATTCTGGCAGCTAGCAAGATCATCAGTGAATTTATATTTTTATATGGTAACACTGTATTTTTTAGCTATAGGTGGTCTGGCGAAGTCGTCGATGAAATTTTATATTTACACGGTAATACAATATTACAAAGTTAATGTTGTATGTATTTATATAGTAAATACGATATTTCCTAGTAAATGTTGTATTTCTTGGCCATTGGCAGTCAGACGAAGTTGTCGGTAAATTTTTGTATTTACATAGTAAATACAATATTTCTCGGTGAATATTGTATTTCTCAACTGTCGGTGGTCCCGTAAAGTCGTCGGTGAATTTTTATATTTACACAGTAAATACGGTATTTTTTGATAAATATTGTATTTTTTAGTAAATATTATATTTTTCAGCCGTCGACGATCTAGTGAGATTGCCGGTGAATTTTTGTGTTTACATAGTAAATACAGTATTTCCTAGTAAATATTGTATTTTTTGGCTGTCGAAGGTCCGATGAGGTCGCTAGTGAAATTTTGCATTTACACGATAAATACGGTATTTTCTAATAAATATTGTATCTTTGATTGTCGATGATCCGACAAAGTCGCTGATGAATTTTTTTATTTACACGGCAATACAATATTTCACTTGAAATATTGTATTTCATGATCACTAATAGTTCAACGAAGTTGTTAGTGAATTATTGTATTTATATGGTAATACAGAATTTCAAGTGAAATATTTTATTTCCTTGCCGTTGGTGTTCTGGCAAAGTTGTCAGTGAATTTTTGTATTTACATGATAATTTCAAGTGAAATACTATATTTCCCAACAATCGGCGATTCGACAAAGTTGCCGGTGAATTTTTGTATTACACGGTAAATATAGTATTTCTTCATAAATATTGTATTTCTTGACCACCAAAAGTCGCCAGTGAATTTTTGTATTTACATAGTAATATTGTATTTCACGTGAAATATTATATCCGGCCGTCGGAGGTCCGACAAAGTCACCGATGAATTTTTGTATTTACACAGTAAATACGATATTTTCTGATAAATATTATATGTTTTGGCCGTCGACAGTCCGACGAAGTCTCCACTAAATTTTTTATTTACATTGTAAATACAATATTTCTTGGTAAATATTGTATTTACACAACTAGTAGTAGTGCCGGCAAAGGAGGAGGGTGAGAAATATAGTTGATAAAGTGGTGGGGGTATTTTGGGATTTTTGTTCTCAATTTCTCATGATCTACTATATATTAAACATTTTGAAACTATATAACATTATTTACTAAGGTTTAGTCTAAATACGTTATTTTGCTTTTTTTTTCCATTAATTTATTGACCTTTTTCTTTTTTAAATACTTTAAATAACGTGACATGAGTAAAGGAAAATTAAATTATGAGTACAACGTTACTCTCAAAATGTTTAGCTTTAAATTACGACATGGATATATGATAATTGAGAATTTACATATTTTAATATTATCAATTCCTTTGTTATTTTGGAAAAAAAAAGAGATGTTATCGTTCTTGTAAGTTGTAACACCATATGGCTCATTATTATTACTATTGTTATTATTATTATTCTTAATTTTTTTGTGTTGTAAAATTACAATGCTGTATGCGTGTGCAGAGATACTTCATCAAGTGTCTCGAGATATACATTATTTTTTACTATGACATTTTTATCTTCAAGAGAAAGATGGAAAACATAATTAGAAAGATCATTAAAAATTAATGACATGAAGTTTAATAGCATAATATTAACAATTTAAGATTTATTACACATACTCTTTCCTCATCCTTTCTCCTTCATATCTGTTACGTTATCTCTCCCTCTTCAACTCTCATTGTCTCTCTCTCACCCTGCTCCTTCGCGCGACTCTGCTGACAGTGACCTGCTCCTCGAGCGACGGCGACAGTGCTCTTCGCTCCAGGCGATGACACCAATGACATGCGCGACTCCGGCAAAGACGCCTGCTCCTTGCATGATATTTCTTTGCATGCCTTCTGCAAGCAACTTTGGAGAGGTTTGAAAAATAAAATTAAAACAAGGGGTAAAATTGGTAAACTATGTTTTAAAAACTTAAAATTTGTTATTTATTTTTACTACTTTGAAAAATGCAATTGACTAAAACTGTTTTAAAAAAAATGCTATATAGTATAATTTCTCTTTATTATCGTTATCTTCTTTTTTTTTTCATGATACATCATTCTAGCATAAGCATTTTAAAAAAAAAACAGACCCCGAATTAAAAGGATGGATTCTCAATTTTCTCTATTTATGTACTTTTTAAAATAATATTAGATTTTAATTTTCCCTTATTCTTTTCATTAGTCACATTTTAACACCAGCAGATTTTTTTCTTAGAAGACACTAAATTAAAAAGGAAAGATTCTCAATTTTCTCTTTCATTATTGGAAACGTGAATACAGGAGCACAAGAATTGAGGGGACAAAAGGAGCATTGTGGAAGAACACTACCTCCGCAAAGTTGAATTTCAATTTTTTTTAATAAAAAACTCACCAAGTCTCAGCCCAAAGTCATACATGAGAACAACTGCGCATAATTTATATTAAAAAAATCCTTCATTACGAATTCTTTGACGTGGTACTTGATAATTGGCTGACTTCGCGACGAAGTTGTCAAGCGGGGTGACGTTAAACTTCGAAACGGATCCGTACAGAGGAGCGCGTGGACCACTCTCGGAAAGCTTGCATGCATTGGCGGTTGACATAATACAAAAATCGCATGCGAATTCGAAATGAATGCTGTAAAGTCTCTCTCTATCAAAATTCCTCATTATGATCTCGACCGTCCAAGTTTCCACGTGTCGCCCTGATCCCTCGAAGTAAGAAACTTCCGTGCCCCGAACGTCCAGGTCCCAATTCTGAAGACTTTTTTTTTTTTTTTTCTCCTTTCCTCTTTGTCCTCACAGACACCTGCCCTTTGCATCAAACCCTCTTAGGGAAACTCAAATCTGTATTAATTGCTTATATTTATCTTTCCGTTTAAGAAAAAAGAAAAAAGAAAAGGAAAAAAAGAGTCATGAGTAAAGGGAAGACAAATGTGAAGAGATAAAAATATACGGTTTGTACGCCCTACAAGTGTTTTTTTTTTCTTTCAAAATGCCGTACAAGTGTTTTGAGTTTGCAACATTCAAACCAAAAAACACACAAACCCATGTAAACGCATGTTTTTGGATTCATATTGATAAGTTTGTCATCCGGGTTTAAATTGGCGTAGTTTTTAAACTTTATGGTTTAAATGATGGTTTTAAACTGACGATTGGAATACAAAAGTCTAAACAAGAAATAAAACATCACATTTAAGAACTAGTGTTTAGAGTTATCAATTGACACTTGGTTAAGGAAACGGAATTGAAAAGTGTTTTTACTGTAGAGAAGAGTCTAACTTTAAACTTAAGAGGGACAAAGTTTTCAAAACTATAGTTTAGTCCGTTTTAAACCATCCTCATCATTCTCAACCATTTTTTTTTATTTTACTTATTAAAAGTCGATTTAAAAAACTGAAAGCATAGGTTTAACTGGTAGGAATCTATGTTAATGTACCAAACCTAAACCATTTTTTAATTAATTTTCATGTCGTGCAATGACTTATCTTCAAACATTAAATGATGATTAGAAAAATGGATTGCTAAAATTGTGGTTGTTAAATCTTTTTTATTTTTAGGAAACGTTGAATTCATCATTCAACTTCGTAACGCCTTAATATATTTGTACTACAAGAAAAAGGTTGATTGCCTCGTAGTTCTTGTCTGAATTTTCATCAATACATTATTGGTGCATTCCAAATCGGACCTTTATGTCATGAACAAAGAATCCACCATTATCTTCTCTTCTTGGTAAGAAATCTAGCGTAGAATTTAATGAACTTTTACATGGCTACATATATGGAACTTTAATTATATCATGCCAAAAAGAAGATATATATATATATATATATATATATATATATATATATATATACGAGGACATATCTAATAATTCGTGTTAATTAGTGTGGAAAGAAAGAAAAGCAAAACCATTGCATATCGCATCATGTATTTCTAGGACTCAAAAACGTTGAATAGTGAACAAATTATTGCAAATGAAATTATAAATCCCACGACTAACTCATGTTGTTGCTCTTTAGGTATACAAATACGAGTCGACCTTGTCCTTGTTTTCTTTATTCCTAAATTGCTTTCAAGTGCACGTTTCTTTTTGCAATAAGCTTGCAAATTGGAGAGTAGGGATTATGTTATTTGCAGGGGAAGCAAAACAAAAATGGAGAGATAGAGAATGATCTAACATGTTATTTCGATGAGTATTATTATTTATCTCGATTCGATTTGAGCAAATTAGTTACGGCATGAGTCGGGATGAAAAACGTTTTCCTATTTTGAAAACGAAATATTATGTATGAGCAAAAATGAAATATTGTATATTTAGTTGTAAATTAGTATATCTATTGGAATTTCTTTAACCGACTGTTTGGCAATATGATGGGAACCACGATTTCCACCACAAACTCAGTTATGAACCGTGTAAAACTCTCACATGCTATAGTAATAATTAAAAAAAAATTACTACAGTGTAAAGCTCTCACATACTACAGTAAAAGTGGTTCTAACCAACGATTCCCACCATCCTTTCAAGCGCCCTATAAAAGAATATGATATCTACCTCTAGTTTCCATATTAGGAGGACTAAATTTATATGACCTCTCTTACCTTTTGTGGGTAAGTGTAACTTGGGATGATTCACACCTAAATCAATTAAAAAGAACACAAAAAAAAAAAAAAGAGCAAAAAACTTCCTTCTTTTTTTTTTAAGGAAAAAACAAGTTCCATCTTTAAAAATTAAAAATTAAAAAACACCCACCTTTAATTTTTCTTTTAAATTAAAAACAAATTATAATCCATCATTTTTCTTTAAATTTTGAATTTACGAATGTCTAATTAAGGAGATTACAAATAGTCTACGTAATTAAGAAAAGAAGAAAGTTTATTCGCCTTTCCTCCCCACTTTGAGGGTTGGAGCATCCTAAGGGACCATCATACCGATACGAATATGATAAAGAGGTCTTGAGAAAATGAAAATGCCGTACTAGGGCATGGGTGTTAAAGTCATGGCGGTTGTTGGGGGGTTGATTTTTCCGAAGGGCTTTGAATTTTGACCCCCCTAATTTGGTGGGACCCTTTTCATTGCAACCAATGGCCAGTCGTCGCATCTAACTTCTACCCAATCACTCGTATGTGGGCCCTTCTAACTCTTAAACCTCATATTTTTCCCTTAACGACAGTTTCTTTGGGTCAAATCTAAACCCTTCTTTTTTAGCTTTCGTAACAAAATAAAAAAGCAACATTAAAGAAATTGGTTAAGGGGCTTACACGGTATGGATTCTTCTTCTTCTTCACTTTTTTGCTAAATGGATTCTTTGTTAGTAAGGTATATTTCTCAACCATCAATGAAATGCCAGTACTAGATTTACATTCCAGCGATTTCGTAAATGAAAAGTTTTAGATCTGAGTTTTATAGTAGGAGCATTTGACGGCAATGAGCTGATGTATTTTGTCTTTCAACGTAAATAATTATGACTTAACGTAAACATTCGTCAATGTATGAAAGCCCTTTAATCATAAGGTTTGTTTCGCACACCGTATTGTATTATATTGTATTGTATTATATTGTATTTTTTGTATATAATACAATATAATACAATACAATATAATATAATACGGTGTGTCAAACATGCTCTTAGAAGTTTACGATGAATTTAATCATGGGTCAAGAGGATAGGGTTATTATTAAGCATTAGGAATAAGGAGTTGAATTATGTGTGTATGTTATATGTTAACTCATATCATAGAGCAACTTTGACATTTAGTACCTTGAAAACTCAAAGACTATATTTATCAGGTATTAATGTATATCTCTTAATTTTTTTCGATGAATGTGTTTATTAAATTTTGCTTAATATTTGTTGGCGAATAAAATATAGCAAACAAAACTTGATGAGTTAAATACTATTATTCAATGAGTGGACCACTAACTTTGATATATAGAGATATATTTTGCAAACATCTTGACATAATATATTATAATGTACAACCACAATTAAAAACGACATTATGGATCTTAAAATTGTTTAACTAAGTCACCTGCCATTTTTGAATAGATGAATCACATATGTGTTTTGTGATTTTTTATTTTTATTTTTTTTCTTACAAAAGTGTTTTGTGATTGGAAATATCTTGCTAGGTGTCGTTTGTTTTATAAATTTAAATTACAATTCAAACATATTTACTATAGTTTTTCTCTCATAGAATTTAAATTTATACGTAAGCCATTGAATAAAACGGGCCATTAGCATTTCTTTGGTTTGTTTATAATATTGACATTTGTCGGTGCATGTTTATAATTTTATGTATTGTAGTTGATATTAAACTACTATGTTAAACATGTTAAGGATATTTCATTTTATTTTTTTTTTGAGGAATGAGGATATTTCTTTTTCATGCATAAATGCTGAAAATGCACAATGCAGAAATTTTTTTTTAAAAAAAAAATCATCTAGTCAAGCACAAAATAGGACCCCAATGGGTTTTCTACGGGATGATCTTTCTATTTTCGTACTGTATTTGAGTTGGAAAAATGTTTCAATCAATTTAATAGTTGATTTATGGCTTTTATTTTTCATTTTTGTACTCTCTGTTTTGAAAGTATTGAAAAATCTATATCTTATATATGTGTGTGTGTGTGTGTGTATATATATATATCCATATACATATAAATTTGTTTTTTTAACTTGGGGTGGGAAGAACTCATCACACTTACTGTCATAAATTTATATTTTAAATTTATTTTTTTGGTCGAAAGTAGATTTTGATTTTTGACGTAAAGAGAGTTAACGTCATTGAAGAAAGAGATAATAGAATTTCACAAATAATAATAATAAAAAAAAAGCATCGGAGGCTTTTAAAAAAAATATTGACTCCTTAAAAAATATATTTACATTGACTTTTGGGTAAACGAGAATAGATGTTAGTACGGCGTTGCTGTGGTCATCATAGACATCTCTGGCGTTTGGTACGGCGTCAATCAGTAGAAATTGCCTTCATAGTTAGGATTTAAATTACTGCGTATAAAATAAATCTCGTAAAATTAAAAGCTTGTTTAGTTTGAATATTTAAATAAAATATTTAAATAAAGATTTAAATTTTTATAAAAAAAATATTGTAGTAAAATAATTTAAATTGTGATTCAAATATCAAAATAAACAGGCCCTAAGTTTAGTTTGAATCTAAAAACCGTAGTTCTTATATTAAATATAAGAATGTGTAAAATTCTTATTCTTATTCTAAAAATTACTAGGTACCAAACTCTCTCTAAAGATAGTAATACTTTTTTTTTTATTTTGCTTTTTATTTTTCTTTAAGAACATTTAAATCATTTTATAATCGGTTGTTCTAATGACATGATTCAATAAAAGGATGTATGAATGTAGATAGGTGATTGTATGGGTCCGACTCGACTTGACTCTGGATTAGTCAAGGGCCAATGTGCTTCGGACACCGAGGTTTTACACTAAATATAAAAAAATATTTCCTTTAAAAAAAGAATTTGAATGAAAACGCTTCTCCAAATTCAAACGCAATATGAGGGTCAAAATGTAAACTCTAGGGCACGAGATTATAGCATTAATTGGGGACGTTCTTGACTTGTTAATAGGAAGGCAATCCGTCCGTCAACCTCTTTAGCCGTTTCTCTAGTTGGACATTTCCTTAGCGTAATGGTAACGGGCATAAAAGTCATGTTCTCAACAAAAGAGTATTAATGCCATTATGACCAAAAATCGGGCCACACAATTTTATTCTCCACACACTAACAAAAAAAAAAAAAAAAACTACAAACTCCCTATTTTTATTTTATTTTTTTCTTTCGGGTATCTTAGAGCCCGTTTGGTTCGAGTATTTGAATAGAGTATTTGAATAAAAATTTAAATTTTTGTGAGAGAAAATACTGTAGTAAAATAATTCAAACCGTGATTCGAACTACGAAACAAACGGACCCAATATTTGGAGGCACACTATCATGATGAATGTCAAAAGGTAATTTAGTCAATGTTATGCAACAATGTTTGGGAGGTAATTTGACTAGAATATCTCATTTACTGGCTTTCAAACCACGGGGCGGAAAATAACCCAAACTTCCAATAATTGGTCCATTTGATTTGATTTTAATAGACTACAATGAATAGCGGTCAATTAGTCTTGTTCTAAAATTGGATACATTTTATTTACGTTTTGATAATAGAGAAAGATAAAGAAGATGTGCAATTTCTCTTTTCAATGCTATAGCAAATTATAGAAATTAAACAATGCCTTATGTGAAAGGGAGTGGCAACTTTGACATTAAGAAAAGGATTAATTATAAAAACTCCCTCTAAATTATAGCCTCTATAATGCTGTATCTCATAAACTTCAAAACGTAACATTCGTTCCCAATGAAGTATAAATCATTAACAAAATGGTCATTTTGTCAGAATTTTAACAAAAAAATAACAAATAATTATAAAATTAAGGCTATTTTGATAATTCTGATTATGAAAATAGCCATATAATTAAAACTATAGTAATAATAGTCTATATTGATGATAAAAAAATCAATTAAAACTATTATACTATTGAAATCCTTCTTTTTTGATATACCAAAATTTTCTTTAAAATTTTATCAATTTTTTCATATTCAAAAAGTATTTTGAAATTTTGAAAGTTATATATATTAGTGAAATGAAAAAGAATATAACACAAATATATTCAACATGACAAAAAAATATAATAAAAAATTTTTAAAGAGAAAAAAACTTTGACAGTGTTAATAAATTTTTTTTTCATATTTTTGAAGTTTTTATTGGTATATTTACCTTTAAAAATTTCAAAATATTTTTTGAGTGTGAAAAAAAGTTAATAAATTTTTTTAAAAATCCCTGTATATCGAAAAAAGAGGGATTCAAATAGTAGAATGTTTTTAATTAATTTTTTTTGTTTTTATTCATCAATAAAGATTATTTTTTCATCTAGGATTACCAAAATACTCTTAATTTTAAAATTGTTTGTCAATTTACTATTAAAATTCTAACATAAGGATCATTTTTGTTAGCAGTTCATACTTCAGGAGAAACATATGTTACATTTTGAAGTTCAGGGGCCAAAGTATTACAAAGACTATAATTCAAGGAGAATTTTTGTAATTAATCCTTAAGAAAATGGGGGGCAAAAGAAAAACAATGAAGTATAAAAGTTCTTTAAGGAAGCCTCCAAATAACTTTGGTTAGGTCTCTCTCTTTCATGATATCTATCAAATTTTGGAGATTGCGTCTTGGCCATTGCAAGTTGGTACCTCAATTCTTTTATGCTTCACAAGAATTCAGTTCCACAAGGTACAGACAAGTAGTGTTTACAAATCACAAGGAATGGTCTATGACAGAAGATGATTTGTAAATTGAGGACCTTTTGAACACATATATTCCCACTTAAAACTCCTTAGTATAGTTGAACACTTAATAATAAGCATACAGTGTATGAGGAAATGGTCCATGATTTTGATTCCACTTGGCCCACCAACCTCATTTTAGACCCTCATTTTTGACACGACAAACCAAAAAAGTGCAGAGTAATAGAAATGGAACACATATAGAAGTGTAAAGTACACCATTAGGAAGAAAGAAAGGTAAAGAGCAAAGATGCCATGGGAATAATTTCTATTGCTCTAGATGAATAGCTACACTTCCAATTTTTAGGTGCCAATTCTTTATTGTACATCATAAGAAAGAAGATTCTTTAGAGGAAAGAAGAGAAGGTGCATATGGGAGGTTGGCTAAATACTTGCAAACTTCTTGTGCAACCATGGTTATCTCCCTTTTTTTTTTTTTTTTTATATATGGACAATATTGCACAGCAATTAGCTACCACCTAAGTTGAGAGGAAAGGGGGCAACAACCAAAAAAAGGAGAGAGACCCTAAATTGCAACAATTTTCAACCAACAAATTTTAGGTGAGGTGTGCTTGCAAATAGTGAAAGAGCACAGTTTGTGTCAACTTTGGTGTTAATGAGGGAAGGGGACGTAGACAATCCACTTTTCTTTTCCTTTCTTTCCTTTTATTTATTTATTTATTTTTTGAAAGCCATTTATTTATTTATTTATTTGTTATTGTTATCGTTATTTTTTTCCTAAAAGGTAAGCAATCCACTTTGTAAGTGCGTTGAGCAATTTTTTCTGCTCCATTAGCTTCTTTGGAGGCCATCAAGTCTCAAGGGACGCAATTAAGTGCAACCCTTCAACAAGCTCTCCTCATCTCTCTCTCTCTCTCTCTCTCCCTATTTCTTTTTTCTTTTGAGTTTTGATAATTCAAAGCAAAAACAAGTGGGCTTGTAAAACTATGTGACCATATTTTCCATGCTCTTATTTTCAACACTAATAATTGTGGTAGCGAACATAGCTTCAATAAACAACCATTGACCCTTCATGAGGCCAACAAAGAAATTTGCAAATCAAATAAAGGCTAAGCCATTTCTTGGGCTTTTGACTTTGTAATAGGGCATCGATAAGTTTCATGCAACTTCATCTAATAACATTCCTTTCCACGTCTAAGAAACTTCCCCTTGTTTCGAAAACGACACCGTAACAAAATTAATACAGATATGATATGTACTCTAGTTTTGTAATTATTGAATTTAGTATTTATTTTTGCATGCAAGCTTGTAGCCAAGGTTGCATTTTGAACCCTAGGTATCCCATCATGTACCCTAAAAAGAAATTTTAATAATTATTGACTTATAAATATTTGTCTCTTTTTTTTTTTTTTTTGAATGAAAAAAGGGTTCAATGGTGTAGTCATACCGCCAACAAACACCATTTTTGAAATTTAATGAGACCACAAATGAAACAAAAAGATAACAATGAAAACATTTTTGCGTCTTGAAAATTCTAAGGCCTTGCAAAATATTCAAAGCCATGGAGGCATAACACATTTTGATTTAAAAGATGAAGGAAGACTATACTCACGGGACGACTAATTAGGCCAAAAAAGCTTAAAAATTTGTTACGGATGTGTCACATGAATCAATGTGGGACACAAGTTAAAAGTCAATAACCTGCTTTGGCATGCCAAACTAGAGACATCCATGGCTAAAATATAAATAGAATTTCTTTTGCATTAAGGAGTAGGAAAAAAAGAAAAGAAAAGAAAAAAGCTCCCTAGCTCTAGAAGTGCTCTCAAATTCGTCCAAGTAATAAGCTAGAGAGGAAAGAACTTTTTTAAGAGACAAGTGGAGGAGTGTCTCTCACACGTGAAGTGTCAAAAAAAAGTAGCTCGAAGTTACACATGCAAGAGGTCAAGCCCTATGAAGAGGACCATTTTTCCTGTGATAAACTTTACTTTTTGTTATCTTCTAAGAATCTAATCGAACAAAATGATGGGAAGGCAGAAAGAAAGAGTGAGTGAGAGAAGTTGGAGTGGGGAAAATCATGAAAGGCATGATTTCTTAAAGAGTCCACACAAAACCCACTAAAGATTAAAAAAAAATAAAATTGAGAGATTTGTTTTGTTTTGTTTTTGTTATTCCTTTATTTTTTTTGTTTATTTATTATTATTTTTACATTTTTCTTCTGGGTAGAAGGCGGTAGACTTGTTTATAAGCTTTACCTATGTTCCATTTTTTCCCCCTTTAGTAGGGAGATGAATTGACATTGATATCAAAAGAAAATAGCACTTTTCTGCCTTCTACATGATTATAACTGTATAATACCTATAAAAGAAACAGACCCACGAGTTTTTTGCTCCTTTGCATGTGAACAGCACCATTGCCGTCTGTCTTTTTTTTTTAAATTTCTTATTTATAGATTTATTTGTTTGTTTGTTTATTTATTTCTTAATTAGTTCAATCAATTATTCTTCCAATCCTAGCGTGGATGACTTTAATTCAGCACTTGCTGCTACTATCTTCTTCCTCTTTTATTGAGGAACTTAACTGCCAAGCCTCTCAAAGTACCGCCTAAGCCGCCAATTTTTGTAAC
This sequence comes from Artocarpus heterophyllus, assembly GCA_025403435.1. Taxonomy (NCBI): domain Eukaryota; kingdom Viridiplantae; phylum Streptophyta; class Magnoliopsida; order Rosales; family Moraceae; genus Artocarpus; species Artocarpus heterophyllus. Next base: position 32,879,044 of record CM046334.1, on the reverse strand, counting down.
ACAAGCCTTTGTTCCGTCTTGTAGTGGTTCAAGTCAACTTAGTAGCAAATAATTCTATAAAATGAACTAAAGATGACGCTGAACAATGCTCCGAACTAGGTTTCTGGCTCCTAATTGTCCTTATTTATTCTACGACCACTGGAAAACAATAGTTTGCTAAGGTCACGGACATAATCTTAAGTAATTCCACATCTAACTCCTCGACAAGATTTCTGACTTCTAATCGTCCTTATTCATACCACGACTACTAGGAAAACAATCTTTCACTAGGTCACCGGCATAGTCTAGTCGTAATTCTATTCTACACCGAACTCTCCCATAACGGGGAGTGTTTAATCCACCCTCCCAAGTTCATAATAATAATAATGATCATAATCCTTTTCCTTTGAGCCGTCTTCCCTGTGCTTATTTTGGAATTATCTTATTGAAAATGACAATCCAACTGGTCTCTGGAAAGAAATAACAACTTGACAAGGAAAGAAGTATAAAGAGGAAATGATAACAAAAGAGAATAAAATGTAAGAGAACGCAAAGGTTGGGAACTGTACGGATCACAACTAAACCATGTAACTCTTCCCCCACCCCCAGGTAATGATTTTTTTCTTAAATTCTCAACTTTGTAAAAGATATTAGACCCCGTTAAAGAACCCCATGCCAATGTTAAACCAAGTGCGCTTGAGGGGCTATCAGGTAACAACTGACTACAATGATTAGGAATAAAAAGCATGGCGAACTTAAAATAAGCAAAACCAAGCACAAAAAAGGAAGGAAAAAAAAAATCAAAGTAATTGCTGCATAAAAGAATTTACAACAGCAAAGTATTGATAGAATTATGGCAAGCGGGGGAGGAAATTGGATTAGTAAGCTCGGAACCGAGACAAAAGGGCTCTATCAACTGCAGGCAAAGATCAGGTGACAAAATCAACTCTCAATCATTGGTTCCGGGCCGGATAACTCGGTGCGAGATCCATTGGATTGACGGACAGAGTTGAAGAGAATGTCCTTGATGACCTAAACGGTAAGAGACGCAAAAACGTTGTTAGAAAGAAAAATAGTGCATGTAAGTTCCCGTTCATTATTATAATGCATTTCCACAAAAGACACCCAGATATCCAGAGATTAGAACAGCTAGTACCTGTGACATTAGACCATGCATCTGTTCCACTGTAATTTTTGCACTATCACGAGTAATTTTTGCAAGTTGTGATTCTTCCTGTAATTCATGAAGGAGTTGAAATTAAGATTAATGGTAGAAAGAGAGGTGGTGACATGATTCCAATGATGGCTAAACTATGACCAGAGTAAATTATTGTATGTACAAATGCATTTGCTTGTCACGCTTCAGAAAAAGCTATCTAAGGGACCACAAATTCAAACAAATACTCGAGCACTCTAATTAAGCACTCTTTCTCTCTGAAAACATATGACACTACTATATATAATACAACAAACAACAGAAATTTACCTACTGTAGGAAATAAACAAGACTAGAGAAAGATTTCCAGCCAGTAGGACAAGGAAAAGAATAATCATAAAACAATTAAAAAAAATGACCCACAAAAAATGTTACGTCATGAGCCACATAACATAATGAATTACAACTACGTCTGACGAGGCAAAAAAAAAAACCACACACACATCTTCCCGTTAAAAGTTCGTTCTCATCGTCACACAAAAGTTTAACCAATAATACAATCCCAAAGTGGGGCATGACTGCAACCCAAAATACAATACAAGAAATTAATCTCCTAGTCAAAATGCCTACAGTACGTGAAGGTTAACTATTACCTGTATACATATATAATAATTAAAAAAAAAAAGCATATAGTCATAAAACATGTCATGTAAACCTGCCAAAAGCAAAAGTTATGGTCTGATTCCCCCCTTTGCTAAACCAGCGAATGAGTACTAGTCACAACCTAAGAATCAAGAGTTAGTCCAACACACTACTAATGACTGGACAGACTGACTATTGTTTCAACGTGATACCGTATATCTAGCTGATATGGTACTAGGAGTCGTTACAAACTACACTTCCTATCATAATATAGTGCATACAGCATACACACATATACACAAAATTATGCAACCCTAAATTAGCTCAAGCATTACCACTATTTCATTCTCCATGTCATGAAAAGGTATGCAAATGTAATCAGACAAATGAAAATTTCAAATAACATAAAACCTCCCTCGGTTTAGGTCTATCTTTCAAATCAAGACATTTGCATACCATTCACGTGCACGCACGCGCACACACACACACAAAAGCATTTTTCTTCCAACACTAAAAGGATCTGCATAAACCTTTTTTCCCTCCTTTTCTCGTCATTGAGAGGCAAGAGTGATCACTTCACTTCATAAACACTACTAAAGTACATGCAAATGTTTGAGAATTTCACGATTAATTTCAGGAAACAGGCAAATTTCTCACAGCAGGTTCAAAGTACTCCAACTTAGACTCAAAGAGTTCTATACGTATATCTGTGGGGGGAAAACTTACTTCTTTCTTTCTTTGAGGAGGTGCTATTAATGGCCCGAAGCGGGAATGAGCCAATTGATTCTCTGCTTGCTCCAGCTTTTCAGCTGCAGGGTATAAAGGTCATACTAAATAACTTGTCTTGTTAAAAGAAAATTAAAAAAAAAAAAAAAAAAAACTTCGAATGGAATTATTTATTTATTTAGAATCTCAGACCAGGATCATAACATACGTACCTAGATCTGAAATTTGTCCTGCAACATAGTCCCCGTTACACAACAAGGGCGACGAAGAAAGAGTATTCACCCAATATTTATTCCATAGCAGATCCAGTAGGTGGCTATCAAGAGAGGATTTAAAATAAGTGATATCCAAAGCATAGTACTGCAAAAACACAACAGATGATGATTTAGGCATCAGCAAAAAAATGACGATTTAAGCAACAATGGACCTCAATATTAAAAAGAGGACGCAGAGTTCAAAAACTAAACGAGGATAACCTGTTTACAATGCACGCCAAAGTCTTCAATCTTATTCAGAGGGATAGTCTGGTACTCAGAAACAGGCTCATCTGGAGGCTTATATCCTTCTGGATATGTCCTGAAAGCCCCAATCTCAACTTTTCCAGCAGAAACAGTCCTCGTGGGATCAATGACAACAGCTAAAAACGGCTCCTGAAATTGCTGATTTAGCATTTGTGTTGAGACATCAATACCCGACAACCAGCATCCATAACCAGGATGAGAATGGTACCATCCAACCACATTCTCCAGCCGGCCTGCCTATACCGTAAAATACTCAATAATGAAACAAGGACCCGATAAAAACATTTGCAAGAAGAGACATAATTAGAATTTTCTTTGGACTTACAAGATATGATATGCAATTAACATACAGCAACGATAATGATGAAGACAAAACAGAAAAGTCATCCAGATTTGCAGGAGAGAATAAGCATCATTTCTTGGCTTAAGATTTCCCAAATGAGAAAACTATGGGTTTCTTAAAGTGTCTTCAGCAATGGAAAACTCCCTCAAGATCTCTCACTGCCAAGAAATTCTACAAAAAACTTAAAAAAGAAGAAGAAGAACAAGAAGAAGAAGAAGAAGAGATAGAAGCTAGGGGCAAAATATACACTTCATTCCTTCCACTAAATCCCAGGTTACAATTTTGACCACATCACAATCTCTCAAAAGAAAAATTAGGGTTTTTCTTAGAGCAAGAAAGTGTCTTCAGCAATGCAAAAAACCCCCCCAAAAATACACAATTCATTGATTCCAGTTCAAGTAGAATCTCTCCAAACAAAAACCTGGGGTTCTTTTTTTTTTTTTTTCTCGGATTGACAAAGCGTGATCCACCAACAAATCTCTCAAAAAAAATTAATTTAAGGAAGAAAAGTATGATAGGGCAAAAGAGAAAAGAACCTGCTTGTTGGTCTGGGAATAGTCGACCATGTACTCGTAGGCATCAGCCTGGGCATTAACCCTAGTTTCTGTGCCTTCGACGGGCAAAGCGAAAGCGTCCATGACGATGATGGCATCTCCGTCGGTCTTCCCCTGCATGAGGCCCATGACCTCGATGGTGCCGCCGGAGCGGGCGTGCACGACCATCTTGAGGAGTGCGAGGGCCGAGATCTTAACGCGCTTGAAGTAGTGAGGGTCGTTCGACCACGGCTTCTCCTGCTGGAACTTCGCCTGGGCGGCCTCGTCGTAGTAGAAGATCCCGTCGGAAGAGGCGTCGCCGCCGCCGCCGCCGGAGGATTTCGCCTTCGCCGACGAAGGAGGAGTCTCCATGGGGATGATGTTGTTCTCCAGCTCCCATGTTTGCTGTGCAATCTGTGATGAAGAAGGAAACCCCTCCATTGTTTGAGTTTTGCCGATTCGAAAACTTTTCTTCTTTTGTTCAGTCACAGCGATTCATTCGAAGACAGAGCGAGGAGAGAGACCGGTAAAAAAATAAAAAATTAAAGATTAATCGGAGATGTGGTCTTTTTTTTAATTTGTATAATTAAAATATGTTTATAGTTTTTTAAGTTTCTTTATATGCCTCAACATATATGTATAAATATATTAATAATTATAATAATGATATTATTAATTTTAATTTATTTTTTTAAAATAACTATAATGTATGTATTTAAGATTTCAAACAGATTATAATATCATTATATTTAAAACAAAATTAAAATTAAGTGTTTGTTGCTTAAATTCAAATTGATATCTAAAATAACGATTTTAAAACTCCCTAAAAAATGAAATTTTTTATCGACAAATTAGATTTACCAACAAATTGAAATTATGGTGTTATAATTAAATTAATGATATAGTTTTATTGACAAATTGAAATTATGACGTTGTAATTAAATTAATGATACAGTATTATTAAGTCTTTTTATGTGTCTTATTGGTTATATAATTGATATCTTATTAAGTTATGATATGTAATGATAATGATAAGTAATGACATTCATTTCTTAAGACTTCAAATGAATGATATTTCTTATTTTTTTGTGATATATAATTAAATTAATGATATAGTATTTATTAAGTCTTTTATGTGTTATAGGTTATATAATTATTATATCATTAAATTAATGATACGTAGTGATAATGATACTTAATGACATTTATTTTATTTTTTTAATACTTCAAATAATAATATAATGCATCAATATAATATGTTAAAATAAGAAATATACGTGTATTTTTTTCTCTAATTTAACCATTCAAAAAATAAAAAAAATTATTATATAAAAATTTAAATATATGATAATATTTAGTTATAGGGTATTTTAAAGTTCTGAATATATAAAATTTTAATATATATATATATATAAGTAATATTTGTACAATAAATAATAAAAATAATAAAAATATATATTAATTTACTTTTTAAAAAATAGGTAAATTATATAATTTTTATAAAATTAATTTACAATAAAAAATGTGTGTGAAATTTTTCTTGGGCTTTTGGGTTTAACTCTGAAGAAGAGAAAACAAGTGTGGCCCAGTGTGGGCTGATGAGTAGAGTGGACTGAACACAAGTTGAGGGGATTTTGGGGCTTTCTTGCATTTACGTAGCCCAATGTATATTGGGCAATGTTTTTCATTTTTAGAACTTTTACGAGACGTTTGAAACGTCATCTTTCAAAAATATAAAATATAATTAATCATGAGTATCATGGATTAAAATTAGATGAGTGAGAGCAGCCTAATTAGTTATAGTTTCTCTATCTTAACTATAAATTGAGAGTTCGAGTCACGTTAAGCCTCAATCAATATATATTATTTAAAGGTTTTTTGACCTTTTAAGTAAAAAAAAATGGTACAGGTCAAAGAAAGAAAAAAAAAATAAAAGACAATGGCACTGGAAAAAAGTGAATACTACCTAAGTCACTCGAAACAAGTAAACCAAGAAATTTTGAGAAATGAAAAGAAACATATGAGTTTTGGCTTTACGTCATCAATACTAAAATTTTGATCTGATATAAGGCAAAGGTATTTCTCTATATTTTAATAGGGATTTGTCTCAAATAACACTTAAAAAATAAGTTACTTCCATTCCTTTATAAACGGAGAGCTGATATTGTTAATTAACAAAAAAAGTTAGGCCAGATTTTTAAGAGTTATGTTTATTTATGTTATATTTAGAAAAATTTATATCACACTATAATTTATATTATATGTTAAATTATACCATAAATATATATTTATAACATTTATAAAAAGTAAATATTAAAATATAAAGATTTCTGACTAACAGAAATATCTAATAACATTAGGAGTTGAATTTCCTTCCTTTTGTCCTTTAAAAATGATTTTTTTTTTCAAATTAAATAAGCTCTATGAAGAGATTCAATCCAACATCTCAAGCACATTAAAAAATTGTAAAGAAGTGTGCTTCATAATCCCACGCCTCACGGGCAGATACTGCCATGAAAGTGGGAAGACAACGCTGTCATCCTCTCTCACCCTGAATTTTGAGTAAAATAAGGCCACCAAAATCGCTGTTTTCAGTAAATAAGGTGGCATCGACATTTATTTTAAAGCAGTCTTGCAGTAGGTTAGAAGAAAATCACTTCCAGAAATTTGGAATTCAAATGTACCATTTTCTTTTTTTAAAAAAAAAAAAATTAAGCCTGTATTTCACATTGAAGTAGTACAACAAATGACTAGACTTCAAAAGTGGCCTACAACTTAACTTTACACTAAAATGCTTTAATCCAAGACCATATACAGACTACTCCAGCCAAAAAAAAAAAAAAAGAGGAAAGAAAGAAGAAAACCATATAGAGCTTTTTATGACCACATTATCTCACCGAGACCTCTGCGTGGGAGACTATCTATTTACAACTCACCATCGTCATCCAAATTTTATCTCATAAAATGCCTTATTGCAGCATTTACAAATGGCTTATGACCATGTTGGGAGGAGGACAGCAGCTTCTTAAGCCCAAAAGGTGTTCATTATATTTCAATTCCATTCCTCTAGTTATGCCATAAAATATGACTTTTACCAGAGGAACTAATTCGAGATTATATTTGTGGCCAAAAAAATAAAATAAAATATTACATTTGTTGGACGGTTCAGTGGTCAGTGTGCCAGTAAAATCCACCCAATACTAAAAGCGTCAGTCAAGCCACAACAACAACCAGAGAGAGAGAGAGAGAAAGACCATCAAATTCCCAGTAGCGGATTATGTCAATTTCAAGCACAATCTGTATTAGTAGCAATCCAAACTGAACTAACACTTACACGTGCATTTTTCCCCTGGACAAACATAAACATTCATGCCAGTGCATGGTCAGAACAAGTATTTCCAAGTTCCCAGAATCTCTACACCCAATCACACGTGTGGGTCTACCAAATTACCTATCGATGACTAGCTAAACAGTAATAAATAGCAAAAAATAATAATACCTGCTAAATGGGCTAACAAAATAAAATCTCACTGCGTGGAAATGCCTTGCTTTTTCCTATTGTATCTGCTCAGTCTCTTCCCATGTTGCTTCTCAGCATCGCCAGTGGCGTTGGGTGCCACACTGCGTTTTGAGCCCTGCCGAGTTGAATACCGTTGCGCAACAATTGGTGAGCCATTTATGATGTACTCATTCTCATTCGTGGCATCACTCACATAAGGGACTTCCACAGAGGCTTCACTCAAAAGCTCGCAGGACTCATCCTTAAGGACACCAACAGCTACCTTGTCATAACTTGAACCAGCCAGATCATGTTCCTCATCTTCTAGCATAGCGTCTTGCTCTGAAACTGCTTCTGCAGACCGACTGTAACACAGAAAAACAGTTCAGGAAGGACTTAAAACTCAATAATGTCGCACTAAATTGGATGTTAATGGCCCTTTTACCTGTTTCCAGAAGGAGACAAACCATTAGACTTATAAGCACTTCCGTTTCCAGTCACTTCCTTTGATGTTGTACAGTTGCTCTCAAGAGATCTTGGATCTGGAACTGCATTTCAGAAGACAAGTACTAACTACTCGATGAAAATATGCAAGGAGACCATTTCAGAAGAGAAAGAACAGATACAAAGAAGAAAGACAAACCATTAGACTTATAAGCACTTCCGTTTCCAGTCACTTTGTTTGATGTTGTACAGTTGCTCTCAAGAGATCTTGGATCTGGAACTGCATTTCAGAAGACAAGTACTTACTACTCGATGAAAATATGAGAGGAGACCATTTCAGAAGAAGAAGAAGTAGAAGAAGAAGACAGACAGACAGACAACATACACACACACACACATATATGTATTAGCCAAATCATATAAAATTGGGTCTTGAAATAGAATCTAAGAGAGATAAATACATTTATATAAGAAACATTAGATCAAGCTCAAAAGGTCAAAACCAGATGATATTTCAACAATTTAAAATTGCAAAGGGAAAACATGCCTAGCCCATAAATCAAGCTTATTCATTTCAGCAAGTAGCCTTCCATCAATCAAACAAGGGGAATGAATATCCTTAATTCAGACAATAGAAAGCTCATAAAATTTGGCATCAAGAGTACAACGTCAAGTTACATGTCTTTTCCCTAATAATGCAACCAAAAGTTTAAGAATTACCACATATGTTTCCTTCAGCGATAGGGCTTAGCTGATTTTCAGTTGCACTAGTGTCCTTACGGTCACCAACAACATTAACATCACCATCGCTGTGAACCAATTCAACATTTAAAGGGTTAAACAACAACAGATATAACATAGATCTCACCAATTTTAGAGAAAAGGTGTGTGACAAAAGAAATCAAATCTGCCCCAGAGGGGGCCTTACTAAGGCCCTTGCATCAGAAATGCTCGACAGGAGCAGGTCTAACCGTCTAGGTTTCAAACACACATACAACTATACATAAAGATCAATCAGGTTAGATGCATCTATATGGTGTGAAGATTAATAAATGCAGGCTAAGTACCTAAAAAGAGCAGAAAAGAAGGGGAAAAATTAAAAAGAGGATGCAGAATATAGAAAGCATCTCCTTATGCAACATCTAAATGGTGTCGACATTGATAAATGAATGCCAGATACGTCTCATCCAATAATCATGTTGATTCAGAAAAGTATAGCTCATTTGACACGGACCTTATATTTGGTTTACATGTTTTAGGGATTTCACAAGGCAAAGGCTACCAAGGAAGCAACCTAGGCACCCTTGACAACTAAAGAGAGCTTTCAAAACCGTTATTAAGAGCAAATATAATGTCTAGTCAAAGGATAGGCATGGGAAATATCTCCGCCGAAATATGTTAAACATGTTCATCGCTAAAATCAAGCATAAGAAAAATCTTTCTCATGTTATCCAGAATATAAGAACGAACTTCTGATTTGTTCAATCTTATTTCTTCAACGAGATGCATATATCTGATAGATATAGAAGTAGAGAGAGATAGCCCCTTCTGGGATAATCTCTCGCTTTCTCTTCACTAACTTTCACAAGAATCAATCAGTTGTTTGCATAACAAAAGTATGAATTGGATGAAACTCTTTGGCTTCCCATTCTACAAAATAAGGTAAATTGCATAATACATCAAATCCCATAATTTGCATATCAAAGAGGTCCAAAAACAAATAGCATTAAAGCACATTGCAATTGATGGCTCTGTTCATCAATTGTTTTATAGGGCTCCTCTTATGCACAGTGAGGTAAGAACAAAAACTCTTATAGAAGATAAAGGGGATAGCTTATGAAAGCTATACATTACTACACAGACAGAAATCGAACCTGAGTGATGCAGTCTGAGTCTCAATATCTTGAGATAACATAAGTCTCTGTTCTTCGCACCTTGTACCTTCTAAGCCATCCATTGTACCTAATAGTTTGACTTAAATTGGTGAGCAAAAATTGGTGCGCAATTATGCAACTAAACAAATAATCTTATTTGAAAACAGTCCTATGTCATGCGGGTTTAAGAAAATAAAAATATGCAAATATGATTAATCAATGGAAATAAAGGATTACCTCCTCCATCAACGCCATAAGTCACTTCCAAATCCTACAAACAGAAACCATAATAGATATCAATAAATTGACAAGCGTATAGAGAGTCCCAAAATAACTTTTACGAGAAAAAAAATTAACATAGCTGTAAAGTGGGAACCTGATTTTGCTCAGAAGCAATATTGACTCGATTGAGTGATGAAGTTTCATTTTGTAACCCATCTGGTGCAATTTCCATACCTGAAAAGACAGATATAAAGATTACATGTCTTAAGATTTTCTACTACCCATTTTATCGACAGTAATACCGAGCAACTGCACTTACTGATAACAGAGGTTACCAAGGCAAGCTCACAGATTTACCTCAAACCAAAACAAGAACGTACCATGAAATCCGTGAGTACTAAATATTCCTGTTGTTGTCAGCAAAGATGCATCCATGGTTCTTGTAGAAGCATCCACCTTTTCTGCCACGTTAGCATCTATGTTTTTAGATAGTGAAGAAATTGGGCTGGCTCTAGAAGACCAATCAATTTTTTTAGACGGTAAATTCCTTAACATCTCTTCGGTTGCTTTCACTCGTACTTTCTGTATTTCCTCCCGGATGTTCCAAGACCCTGTGGTGGGAGTATCTTTTTTTGCCTGTATTCAACTTTCAGCAAGTAAATTAGATATGTAGCCAAAGAGACATCAAAGAGAACATAGGTATTGCATATGAATTAATAAGTATATCTCATATTCAACTAGAATTTAACTCTTTACAGATAGTGTTATCATGAACACTTTTTCTCGAGAAAGGCAGAGTTTAACTTTGTGAAAAAGCATAAGAGAAATTTCTCGACAGCAATTTTCATGCACATTTATCATTATGGAGAATACTATCCAAGTCAAGGAATAAACAACCTTCGGTTCAAGGTCAAACTCTAATGTCAAACCAATCGACCCCCCTCCCCAATAGACGCATACGTTGTTAAAGAAATAAGACAGAGAGAGAACAGAACTATACACAAGAGCATAAATATTTGGTAATGGCACCTTGGATGAGGACAAAGCATTACCACCAATTGAATATGGTGTTTCTTCTTTGAAAAGATGCGTGCCAATTGGTGATGGAGATTTGAACTCTCCATGTTTAAATACAGGGGATGCCCATAGGGGACGTGACCTCATGTACACTTTGGCCATATCCACTGGTGAACCCACTTCATCATCAATAACCTGCACCAAAGAGCATAATAAGCACCAGATAACCCATTGAATCAAGATGTTGGAAGTTAAGTTACACATGAAAAATCCTAAAGGGTAGTGTATAAATAACAAGCATGCTACAGAATACTTTAACTAAGACCTTTATTCAAAAACAATTTGGAAGGGTTCTCTATCATCCCAAATCATTCAAAACTATTCTTTACTGCATCTCCGCTTGACCTCTTTCACTACAGGATCAATTAGCCTAAGTTTTATTCAGACTTCATTGTTAATGAATTCATGACACATCATCTAAACGGCTTGGCTTATCTTCTCCGTGATTCCTTTTTAAAGATTATAATTTGGAAGTTTTTAATCAATCAACAAATTTGCAAAGGTAAAGTATGAAAATTGCCACAAATAACGATGCTAGACAATCAAAGGAACCAAAAAAAAAAAAAAAAAGCGAGGAAGAAAATTTAATCCTTATGTCCACTACCAAACAGCATATGTCTATGTGTATGTTGAGAGAGACAGAGGGAACAAATGATGGCATAAATCATATGGTCCCACTTGTTAGGTTAACTATGAAAGAATACAGACTTTTGGAGAGGAAACAGAGTAGAAAGAGTAAAGATTTACGTCATTCATATCTGATTTTGAAGCTGATCTCAATTTCTTTTCTGACAACCACTTTTTTGCCTCCATAACAGCTGTACAACGAAGAGCCTGCTTGTCGGTTTCTGCAACATACTTGAAACCATCAGTCTAACATGAACGGTATTGGCACATCAAATCATTTATTTTCTTGTAAGCAATCCTACCTCCAGATGTTTCTTTGGGTATCTCAGTTAGTCCCCTGGTTTCTGCATCTTTAGTGTTGAAACCATCTACAACTCTGGCTTTAATAATCTTTATAAGTTTGTTGCCTTCTTCCCTGGTCAAACAAAAAATTCCATCATAACTCTAAAGTTGAATTACAATGAAAAAAAAAAAAAGATCTCAATACTCAACGAACTTCCTTTATTAAAATAATTGGGGGAAGCACGAACAGCTGAGCAGGAAACAAAAAAGGATAAATCCTACTTAAGTTTGAATGTGTGGAACTTTCAGTTACCTGGTAAATGTCTCCTGCATAAGCAGCTTTTCAATTGCACTCTTGGAATCCCTTTTTCCTGTTGTTGGCTCAAGATCCTTCCTGAACCCCTGGATCATTTCTGATTTATCATTGCTCTGATTCAACCACAATAATCAAAAGCACATGGAGTAAAACACAAATGAGTCCAGAGGACCTTCATTAATTTGTGTTTTGTGTATACAACCTCATGACTGGGAAACCGAGAGAACGATCTAATGCCACATAAAAGATTTCAAAGAAGTCCATAGACAAAGTAAACCCAAAGAATACCATCCTATTAACACTTTCAAACTCCAAGGTTTTTGTATTTCTTCACTCACTGCGTGGATAAAGCTGTGATTCACATAATACAGGAGCCAAACTCATATTACTGCTGTTTTTAGTGCATTAGCAAGGGTGAAGTAATACATTCATGCACTTCGGTTATCATTTACCATTGAATCACAAAACGCAACAAGAAAACTTAGGTTAATTCTGTTAGCACGCGGATTAGTTCATTGACCCAAAAACACAAACTTCAGGTACTTTCACAAACCAAAAAAAAATAATAATAAAAAAGAAAACAACGCTCCCAGTAGAACAAAATGGAAAATACTGCAATTACCTCCTCCAATATGCCAGCTCCAGATGAGATGTCATCATCATGGTCATCATCAACATTCTCCTCTGCAAAATTGGAGACAACTAATCTAGTTAAAAGGAACAAAAAATCACAAAGCATAATCTAGATTTCTGTCTGCACAAACTACTGAATTGGAAAACACTCTTTACACATACGCATTGATTCTGAGCTTCATGACCTAGAACCTATGACTTAATATCCATTACGAATTGGCATTTTGTTGAAAAGGCCAAAAAGGTAAGATCGATGAAAATCACGGTACTTAAGCATTTATATGTCCCTCTGGCTCAGTTGGTTAGGGTGAGGTAAATTAAAGGGGAGATCTTCGGTTCAAATCCAAGTAACAGCTAGCACTGTATCAAAAAAATATGTATGTATTTATATGCCTCTACCTAAAAAATAAAGTTCTATTATTTTTGTCAAACTATCTCTGTCTCTCTGTGTGTGTGTGTGTGTGTATGCGTGAACAATTACTATTATACGTATATAATACAAAAGTGTGGCATATTCAAAACATTACTTAAGCAGAAGGTTCCTTGCCTATTTGTGAATAAACATAACTACAGAGATTTTGCAAAGTAAATAGTAGGATTCCGCGAGATTCAGAACTAAAACTTCAATAGCAGATTACATTTACTGCATATTCTATTGCGTGGGACATAGAGTAAGAAACAAAAAAGAAGACGGAAAACAATCGTCTCTTAGTGCAAGGACACAAGCCTCCAACATGCTCCTCAGTACGGGACCGTACAACATCAAAACCCTAAGCAGACCTAAAAACCACGAGACACAAAATTCTCCAACTAACTAGGTCAAAGTTATCATTTCCCCTAAATTCCATACACGTTGATCAGAAAAGATGAATTCTTTCCTTCTCTTTTTCATCCATCATCGAAAATTGCAGACAAACAAAAGAAAAAGAGGAAAACAAAAAAAGAATTCTCAAAACAAAACACATATAGCCAAATTCTCTTTCCAGGTTCTCTATTTTCCTTCCATGGCTAAACTACCACGCACTACGCACCTGAACTGGAGTCACTTTCCGACGAGGAAGACGAAGACGAAGATGACGACGAAGAAGAATCCTGAGGGAAGACCGTAGAGATGAGCTTCTCAGCGCCAGAAGCAATAGCTCGAGTCGGCGAGAAAATGATCTTGGAGATCCAATTAGGGTTTTTCCGCTCCGAATTGGCCAATCTCGGCCGGTCGTAAGGGGTCCTCGGACCCGCCGCTCGCCTGGCTCGCACAATTTTCCCACCCGACCGGGGTTCTAGGGCTCGCCGTGATCCGGAACTTGTCGCCATGGCAAAAGTACAAAATCTCCGTACAATATATATATATATATATATATAGAGAGAGAGAGAGAGAGAGAGAGGAACCGAGAGTGTTAGTTGCAGAAGTCGGGGGAAAATAGCGTCTTTCGCATCTCTGTTTGTCTAGAGAGAGAGAGGTGGGAGAGCGACGGAGACCCGTTGGGGGAGGAGAGGGGTTTGTAGCGGTTATTATTCGTTTCTTTTTCTTTTTTTCCCCTTTTCTCGGTGACGATATGAGGGGATTTGAACGGTTGGATTAGATGACACGTCAGTTTTATCAACGGGAGAGAGTTTCACAAATGTAAAGGAAAAAACGCTTTCTTTCAAAAAAAAAAAAAATGAATGAAAAACGCTCCAAAAAATAAGATTTGTCGGGGTTAACGATAAAATTAATAATTGATTGTTTTTTCTTTGGATAAATAATTGATTATCTTAACCTTACAAGTTACGTGGTAAATAATTTTTTTTTTTAAGGATGACAAGTTACATTGGAATTCCGAAAAGCTGATCTTTGTAGAAGGATATAATGAAACCAACCTCAGTTGTTGTGTAATCAATGAATGTAAAAAGTGAATATATATATATATATATATATATATATATATATATATACACAACACACGCACACACCTTTAAAGCATGCATGCTGACATTGTTTAATATTTTAAAAAATAATGATTTTAGGCTTATAGAGTTTTTGACAAAATTGGTTAGAATTAGTTTTTTGATTAGAGAATAATATAAAGATATTATATGCTTTAGTAAAAGACAAAGAGTTGCTATAATATAAAGCTCTCACATGCTACAGTATTTTGAACTAAAAAATTAGTTTTAACAAATATTATCAAACACCCTGTTATTTTACCAGAGGTTTGGAGAATTAACAGAGGGTAGGATTAGGTGAATTAGTGTGACAACTGAGTGCTAAGATGAAAAAAATTCAATCGTTTTTTTTTTTTTTTATGGAAATCGAATTTATTATGATAGTTATAATTATGGAAAAGGTGACAATTTATTATTACCATGTTAATGATTCTTTTTGCAGGGGAAGAATGAAAAACCAAATAAAAGGCTAAAAAGGTCGACTAGTAAATGAGTACTAGAATAAAGAGAAGTCAATTCTCAGCTCCTTATTATTGAGCACGTCCTATGCATTAAGAATTCAACATCCTTTTGGTCATCAAGTCCTGTAATAGATGGTCGTTGTAAAATCCTATGTAGTTTTCACTAGATTAGTTTTTGTGTTTGACAATTTCGTCCTTGAGGCATCCTGAAATCTTCATGTGTTCCTATTAGTTTGCCTAATAAGTCCCCCAATCACAATTAAAATTACAATTAAATCATAAGGTAGTACAGTTCTCTTTATTCCTCTTGTTAATCCTTCGTCTTTCTTCCCAGTGTATTGGGACAAAAGTATCCCACGTCATTCTTGAAACCTTAACCAAGCTTTTTCTTCTCATTCAGTTCATTATGTCCGGATAATAATGATTACTCCAAGAGAGAGAAAAAGAGTCCCATGATACCAAGTGAAGAGTACCATTAAGGAAAGACAAGACAAAGGCACTAAGAGAATTGAGTATTGTATCATTGGATGATGATGTAAAAGGCTTTGTTTAGTAGGACAGTAACTCTATGTTTGCTATGAAAGAGAGATGGAGAGAAGGAGAGGAATGGAAGGAGATGTTTAATCTCTTGTCTGATCGGAGAAAGAGAACAGAGATAGAGGGATGACCTACTGAATTTGTAAAAGAATTCAAGCAATGCATCAACTTTAAGTTTTAAAAGGGCTATATTACTGATAGGTTTCAAAAGGAGTACTAAATTAATTCTTGTTGAAAATATGGTTGTTGTTGTGAGTAATCTTGGTGGCCCATTGTTAGGATTAATGTCTTAAGGAATAAATATTGTAATTGTATTTATGACTTTTTTTGTTAAATAAATAATATACGAATATTTCATGTATTAATAATGGCCCTAATATTTTCATATTAATGATTGTATTAGCAAATATATGATTCATGACTATTAAAACCAAATCTTAGAATTGGGTATATGCATATAGATCCATTCGGAGATTATTAGTCTAAATTATATAGTCTACGGTTTATATATAGAGATGAGCATTTTGTAAATGATAAAGATGTAATGGGAATCCACATCCAATTAGAATGGTGATTTATCTTGGCCTCAGAGTAGGTTAAATCCATGGTACAGATATTGATATAGTAGACAGAATGGTAACCGCACATTGGATTGGACCTAAAATCGAATTAGTTTAATAGTTCTACTTCACTTAAATCAATCTGCTTTGATAATCATTTATGTGTCTGTAACGCCCCTATATGGGGGTTAACAGTTTTTAATGAGATAAAATAAAAATCAAAAATAAAAGTAAAACCTTAAAAATAAAGTTGTCCGGGACTTAAATAAAAACTCTCAATATCAAAAATAAAAATATAATCGACAAATAATCCACAGTTTAATGTAGCACCTTAAGTTTAATATTATAAACTGTCGTCGTCATCATTTTAACCCTCAACGCATTGTAATACAGTCACAGAAAGTAACAATTGATGCTTACATTATCATGAAGAACATTCTCAACAATTGAAGCAGTCCCAATGTAATATAGCTACATCACTTCCTCAACTATTTTTCTCGTAGCCACCTCACACTTAGTGAGTCTTGAAAAGATAAAAATATAAGGAAATGAGCGACACTATGCTCAGTAGAGAAAACCATTACTCACCTTTAGGTTTTTATCATTACCACATTAAAACCTGCATGGTTAGTTAATAATTATCATTATCCAGATTATGAGATTTATTATAATCATATTCTGTGGATACCATAGTTAATCATTACCGAGTTTCATACATATACATATATACAAATATTATAGTTCATCATTATTCCTAGGTACCCACGTTCAATAGAGTATCACTCAACTCATCAAAACCTAAAATGGCGTGCTTGATCACCCTCTAAAAATTTCAAGGGTGTTTCGGTGAGGGGACATCAAGCCCCGAGTCCTCACCAAGTCGATTCCTGTACAGTGTGTTCTGGGACTTTCAACCCAAGGAAGCGTCATCACCCTCCCCCTATTTTACCTTTTAGGGTATTCATGCCCAAGGACGTAACCGTCGCCCTCTTCATGTCTCACCATTTCTCTATATTAAATCATAATTAATAGAGTCAATTTTCCTAACCATGCTTCTCAATTTATAACATGTGTCAATTCATTATGTTCCTCGCCGTACAACACAAGACGAGTTCATGTCATAGTTTAATATGTGATACTCATATAATATCAGTTCAACATAGATATATATATATATATTGCGGCAAAACAATCAATTTTAATTCTATAAAAACCTCACAAAAGATGAGTAATAGAATCCCTACCTTTCAAGCTTATCAACAATCTTTTAATCCTGGAATCAATTAACGTTAGCTCCATACTCCCTTGATCCTAAGGCGTGCATAAGGACAATTAAAACTAAAGCACAACATACAACTATATTCATAAATAAATCATGTGTAAACCTATCTTACTAGTATGCCATTAAAGTTTTTATGTAAATCTCTTTTGAATACCACAGTAAACAATTTTTGTCTTAACACAATATAAAATGTGAATAAGTAATCTATATGTTTTAGTCCCTAATAAGATTCATCAATCACTTATGATAATATTGGAAAGGTTGCAAGACATTAAAGAATTAGGTGGTGAGCAAAGATGGGTTATTGGTTCAGGTTAGCAGCTGGCATACCATAACAAACTGGCAGGTTTACTAGTTTCCAATCCGAAAATTGAATAATTCTTAGAAAATAAAATACAACTCCAATTTAGGTTTATGATAGCTCGTTAGAAAGCTTAGGATGCTACTTTTCAAATATGCAAACCAATTCATAAAATTCATTTTAATTTAATCCCAGAATTTCAAGAAATAGCCACTGCCCATAGAGGTATTACAAAATTTAACAATATAAATTTTCTGTCTAGGGCATATACACTTAGACTTTATACATATGCTCCAAAATAGCAACAAACATATACTTAGGTTTAAGAACGCAAATTTGAATAATCCTTTAGTATAAAAGAAAATTTATAAATGAAAAACTAAATTTGTTCATAAGATTCTAACCTCGGATTATGGTTAGTTGGAAGCTTAAAATGGCTTCAAAACAGGTTTCTTTACTTCGGTATGACTGAAATTCTTGCTCAAATGGAGGTGATGGTGGCTGATTTTTATGGCTGCCTTGAAGAAGTTCTCTAAATATTTTGCTTCAGCAAAGAAATGAGAAGAAGAGTGTGGGAACCGTGGAAGAGAAAGGAAGAAAAGATGAAGTCTTTGAAGAGAAGTGATAGAAACAATTATGGAGGAGACATGTTGAAGCATGTCACGGAGGAAATAAAGAAAATGAGGGTCAAAAATAGTTGAAAAAGATATCCTTATGTCTCATCTAGAGACTTTAACACACATAATACCAATATGACATTTTTGAGATTTATTAGAAGTAAACATACTAAATAAATATAGGAAAATTTTAGAAAATTTAAAAATAGATAAAAATAAATATTGTAAAATAAATTTAATTGAAGCAATTTTTTTTATACACTAAAAATTAATTTAATTACCTTAATACCCGTTAGGAGAATAACGGGTGTCACAGCTCTACCCCCTTAAAGAAATTTCGTCCTCGAAATTTCAATTCTAGCAATACTTAGTAAAAATTTTGATTCCATTATGATTCCAATTCCGAGTCTAAACTGTTAATGTTGTTTGTCCTCCAAATTTAAGTCATCGTATCTCCACTTGGTTACTTGCATAATAAATCTTACTCTAAATCCTAAATCTCTCAATGAGAGTATTTCTAACAAGTTTCAACTTAAAACACCGTATAATGGTCTAGGAATCTGATCAGACATATATATTGACCATACCATGATTCCAATCCTTCATTGTCCATAGACTGTGATTTACAATCACATTTAAGGAGATTGTTAGAGAAATTTTATATACTTCATCTTTAGGTGTCTTTTCCTTTTTGAGTAAGGAAAAGTCAAATATATTTGATTTCATACCTCAACTAATAAACCAAAACATAATCATAAAACATATATCACAAACACTTCTATTCAAAACCATACATTAAACTTATTCATAGAGATATTAAACGGAATCTCAGAGTTGCAGACAAACCCGACATATTTTTTATTAAACAGCTATCCTCGTGACACAAACATTCAACCCAAATAATATACTCATATTTCATATGGAATATCCCCATAACTGACTTTGGTACTTCCACATAATATTAACAGAATATTACACATTACAAACATGATATGGATACGTTTCGAGAGTACAAGGCATTCCGTATACCAGCTATCCATATCATGTATGCTTAGGGAATACAAAAACATCGATAAACAAAAGATCGGACCTTAAGTAGGATGCGTTTCGAGAGCATCAAGTACTCCGTATCCAGCCATCCCGGCATTAGGCTCAATGAATCTAAAAGATTGAACAACGACGTACCACAAGAAACATAGAATAAAAGGTAAACAGTTATTCGTAACACACGAAATACGGACACACATGCCTACATGCCATAGATAAAACCAAAAGATTACAGATGTAGATTCAAATCAATTGGCCGCTCCCGGCTTTCCCTTTCCCATTCAAGCTTGGATGTTGCAGTGTCGGATTCTGGATGTATAATTTGCATTTTATCTATCAATTCTTCAGCTGTTGAAGCAGTAACAAAGATTTGTCTCTTCGATTCTGTAGTGATGTTTTCTTCCACAGCGTAATCTAGAAATTTCAAAAGACCGTCATAAAAATCATTTACATTCAGCAGTCCCAAAGGTTTGGAATAAAAGTCCAACAATTGCCCACAAGCGACTACGAATATTTCCTCAAGAGTACCTAGACCACTAGGTAATGCTATAAAAGCATCAGAATTATAAATTATGTCTTTAAAATTTCTAGGGATGCTCCTGACTCTTTTTCCCTTACCTATGGCTTCCTTATAAAGGTTTCTTTCAGCTGGAATATGAGGCCCAATTCCTACAACTGTAGCATCACCAGACCTAGCTGCTAGCGCCATATTTTCCATCATTTTTATACTACCACCCCTATAGATTATGTTAATCTTCCTGCGTGCTAGGACTTGCCCTAAGTGATTTGCAGCTTCTAAATAAGCTTTATCTTTTCCAAGGCTGGAACCACAAAAGACACAGACATTCTTTATTTTCTTCGTGGACTAGGAGGTAGACATATTTGGTTTATATAAGTGGTTGCTTAGTGTCTGCTCCACTTAGACTTTGGGCTCTACATGAGATTTTAAATATGAGAAATACACAAAAAGGGCTAAAGAGACAGTCGAGTAGGTAATGAAAAGGTAATCCAAAGATTTAAACAAAATCTTGTGCGGATAAGAAAGTAAGATAAGGAGATTGATAGTTTACAGAAAATCTGATTCACTTTTTGAAAAAGATTAGACTCTAATTGTATAACTTTCGACAATTGAGAACAGTTTGACAGAAGACCCTCTTGACACAACTGTAGACCTTTTGACAAATATACACCGAGTCTAGAAATTCAATATAAACGACAAATACTGTAGAACTTTTGAAATTTGAGACACAAATCTTGAAATGTCTGGATAAGTTTTTCAAAATTCAAACATGTTACTGTACCGTATGTGACGTGTCTGATAAGATAATATATTTTATTATATATATATTTAAGAAAATCATAAATTAAATGAGATATTAACACTTACTGTATCAATCTAATAATCATAATTATTTCAAACACAAAAGCAAATATTTTGTGTAAAAGAAAAACACAAACTGTTGAACATCAGCTAAAACTGCTTCAAATAAGCAAAGACTAAATAATCTTTATAGAGCGATGACTTATTCCCCATCCAGTTTTCTTATGGCTTGGCAAACAGGATCTAAAAATACCATATTCCTAAGGCGTTGTCTTTCTGCATAAAATTTAGGCCGGAGTTTAAAAATAGCTCCTTGAACATATCCATTAGGGTGACCGTGAAGAGGAGGATGGATGCTATCCAAGTTCTCCTTTGAAAGTCCATCCCTACAAAACCTTATTTTATCCTCTCTATTCGTAGACATATAACCAGGTGAAGTACATTTACCGTTACAATTTTGTCTTCCACATTTGTTACAAGCGACCACGATGGCACGAGCTCTTCTTTTCATTGCACTACGACTGGTACCTGTTCCTAGCAAACCGACATCTTGACTGAAGTCACTCAGACGGATCTTCCCCTCTATCAACATTCTCACATCACAAGGAATGCCAAAACGCATAAGAATCCACAACCGAGTAATTCTAGCCTTGTATTTCTTTCTGAGAATCTTTTGAGAGAGTGATGGGAAATACTTTCTCAGGTGTTGGTACTTTGGGTCCATGATGAGATGAAAGGAAAGTAAATAGAAAGGAAAAATTAAGATAGTAAGTTGCAGAATCCTAGAATTCCTTCTTCTTTTAGAGGGAAAGAATAATTTCTAGTGAAAAAGAAGAGGATTTGCGATTTAGAGAGAAATAACAAATTCAGAGAGAAAAAGTGAGCTCGGAGAAATAAGCTCTTATGCACAGTAAATGTATATGTAAACAATAATTAAACCACTGTATATGACACGTATAGAGACCACGTGGGAGAGACAGTGTGAGTCAAACTGATTTAGGATTTGGACTAGGCCCAAATGTTCTAAGTTGAAAATGGTCAGGTTGTTTCGGGCCTTAACACATTTAGAACGAGTTAAATAACAAACATAAAATTAAAAACCAATTTATATAGATCTTAAGCCCAATTCAAAGCCCACTAGAGATAAAATTAACTATGAACAAGAAGTCTAATTTAACAATAATCAGGGATCTTTCTGAATGGTATTTAAAATCATTTCATAACAATATAATCATTACTTAGGTTTGAATCAATTACGAAAAATTTGGCATATCTATGCCAAACTTTAAAATCAATAAATCAAGCCTTATATTTCTTATTGATTTTCACGAGACAAAAGGCTCTTAAATCCTCGTATCTACACAAATTTTTCATTGTTCTATACGAATTAGATATGCTTATAGATCCTAATATTATACAAATCTCTCATAAGTATTCTACTTATAAACTCATTCCATATAATTATCATTTCCTCATAACTATTAATACTTTCCTTCTATATAATTATTGTACTCATATAACCGTTAGTATTTTCATTTTAGAATCTTTCCATGTTACGTCCTTCTAGACTGTATAAATCAATGTGAAGGTTCATTTTGATGATGACAATGAAAATTCAGCTTCAAAACCATCTCAAAAGCATTTTTTTTAAGTGGTGCTACACTCCCTAGGTTAACCGAACCTAGGCTCTGATACCAAAAATTCTGTAACGCCCCTATATGGGGGTTAACAGTTTTTAATGAGATAAAATAAAAATCAAAAATAAAAGTAAAACCTTAAAAATAAAGTTGCCAGGGGCTTAAATAAAAACTCTCAATATCAAAAATAAAAATATAATCGACAAATAATCCACAGTTTAATGTAGCACCTTAAATTTAATATTATAAACTGTCGTCATCATCATTTTAACCCTCAACGCATTGTAATATAGTCATAGAAAGTAACAATTGATGCTTACATTATCATGAAGAACATTCTCAACAATTGAAGCAGTCCCAATGTAATATAGCTACATCACTTCCTCAACTATTTTTCTCGTAGCCACCTCACACTTAGTGAGTCCTGAAAAGATAAAAATATAAGGAAATGAGCGACACTATGCTCAGTAGAGAAAACCATTACTCACCTTTAGGTTTTTATCATTACCACATTAAAACCTGCATGGTTAGTTAATAATTATCATTATCCAAATTATGAGATTTATTATAATCATATTCTGTGGATACCATAGTTAATCATTACCGAGTTTCATACATATACATATATACAAATATTATAGTTCATCATTATTCCTAGGTACCCACGTTCAATAGAGTATCACTCAACTCATCGAAACCCAAAATGGCGTGCTTGATCACCCTCTAAAAATTCCAAGGGTGTTCCGGTGAGGGGACATCAAGCCCCGAGTCCTCACCAAGTCGATTCCTGTACAGTGTGTTCTGGGACTTTCAACCAAAGGAAGCGTCATCACCTTCCCCCTATTTTACCTTTTAAGGTATTCATGCCAAAGGACGTAACCGCCGCCCTCTTCATGTCTCACCATTTCTCTATATTAAATCATTATTAATAGAGTCAGTTTTCCTAACCATGCTTCTCAATTTATAACATATGTCAATTCATTATGTTCCTCGCCATACAACACAAGACGAGTCCATGTCATAGTTTAATATGTGATACTCATATAATATCAGTTCAACATAGATATATATATATTGCGGCAAAACAATCAATTTTAATTCTATAAAAACCTCACAAAAGATGAGTAATAGAATCCCTACCTTTCAAGCTTATCAACAATCTTTTAATCCTGGAATCAATTAATGTTAGCTCCATACTCCCTTGATCCTAAGGCATGCATAAGGACAATTAAAACTAAAGCACAACATACAACTACATTCATAAATAAATCATGTGTAAACCTATCTTACTAGTATGCCATTAAAGCTTTTATGTAAATCTCTTTTGAATACCACAGTAAACAATTTTTGTCTTAACACAATATAAAATGTGAACAAGTAATCTATATGTTTTAGTCCCTAATAAGATTCATCAATCACTTATGATAATATTGGAAAGGTTGCAAGACATTAAAGAATTAGGTGGTGAGCAAAGATGGGTTCTTGGTTCAGGTTAGCAGCTGGTATACCATAACAAACTAGCAGGTTTACTAGTTTCCAATCCGAAAATTGAATAATTCTTAGAAAATAAAATACAACTTCGATTTAGGTTTATGATAGCTCGTTAGAAAGCTTAGGATGCTACTTTTCAAATATGCAAACCAATTCATAAAATTCATTTTAATTTAATCCCAAAATTTCAAGAAATAGCCACTGCCCATAGGGGTATTACAAAATTTAACAATATAAATTTTATGTCTGGGGCATATACACTTAGACTTTATACATATGCTCCAAAATAGCAACAAACATATACTTAGGTTTAAGAACGCAAATTTGAATAATCTTTAGTATAAAAGAAAATTTATAAATGAAAAACTAAATTTGTTCATAAGATTCTAACCTCGGATTATGGTTAGTTGGAAGCTTAAAATGGCTTCAAAACAGGTCCCTTTACTTCGGTATGACTGAAATTCTTGCTCAAATGGAGGTGATGGTGGCTGATTTTTATGGCTGCCTTGAAGAAGTTCTCTAAATATTTTGCTTTAGCAAAGAAATGAGAAGAAGAGTGTGGGAACCGTGGAAGAGAAAGGAAGAAAAGATGAAGTCTTTGAAGAGAAGTG
Organism: Artocarpus heterophyllus; assembly: GCA_025403435.1. Lineage (NCBI taxonomy): Eukaryota > Viridiplantae > Streptophyta > Magnoliopsida > Rosales > Moraceae > Artocarpus > Artocarpus heterophyllus. Next base: position 32,854,382 of record CM046334.1, on the reverse strand, counting down.
ATAGAAACAATTATGGAGGAGACATGTTGAAGCATGTCACGGAGGAAATAAAGAAAATGAGGGTCAAGAGTAGTTGGAAAAGATATCCTTATGTCTCATCTAGAGACTTTAACACACATAATGCCAATATGACATTTTTGAGATTTATTAGAAGTTCTAAGGCTTTTTAGTAAACATACTAAATAAATATAGGAAAATTTTAAAAAATTTAAAAATAGATAAAAATAAATATTGTAAAATAAATTTAATTGAAGCAATTTTTTTTATACACTAAAAATTAATTTAATTACCTTAATACCCGTTAGGAGAATAACGGCTGTCATAGTGTCATCTTAATCCTGAAGTGGATTCATTACTCTATGTTGGTAGTTTGTATCTTTTGATATACTAAAGACAGGAATTTCGATGAACAATAACTATTGTCGCTATGTTGAAGATGCAGCTTATATTTGATGAGAGCGTAATCTACATACACGGAATCTATATTCTCTATCAAAGAGTCAATATTATCTTTCAATGGCATTATTTGAGTATTGGAAAACATAGCAAGGCCTTGGAATGAATTCTCCAATGGTGCAATAATGAAACTTTAAGATAAAATAATTAAAAGATAAAATAGAACTAAGTCCTTCATCCGTTTATGGATAACATATGGGGATACACATAAAATAAGAGGTCATGAACAAGACTTATATATCAAGAGTCTCAATATACAGTTTATCATGGAGAATGCAGCTCCAAATCTATAGTACACATAAAATGAGAGGTCATGAAAAAGACTTATATATCAAGAGTCTCAATGTACAGTTTATTATGAAGAATGCAGCTCCAGATCTATAGTGAAATGACACTGAAATTAATAATTAAACATAAAATCAATCAAGAATTAATTACTTTATTATTATTGGAGCTTGATATGTGACGACTTGACTTTTTGAACCGTTACTTAACGTTCTTTTAGGCTTAATTAACTTTAATAAAGTCATGAAAAAGTTCAAACATTTTTTTGGCAAAAGCTTTTAATTTACATTAACACGTTACATAAATACATTGTTGTTCCTAAAAGAGTTTTTAACATTTGTTTAACTTATATTATACACCATATTAACATAATGGTTTTCATTAAAATATCATATTTCAAAAGCACTTAATATATAGCAAAAATATCGTTGCAACAATATCTATATCCATATTTACACAATTGCTCAACCGTTGTTGCTAGCTCAACAGTAATTCTATTCTAACCTCTTGGTTGAATTCCTTATAACATGATATAACTAGATGAGCTATTATTTAGAAGTCCAAACATAGCCCACAAATTTATTTCTATTCATATTCATGATCTATTTATGCTTAATTATGAACTTTAATTATTCATTCCTTTTATCTTGAACTGTAGGGCCTAAGTGTTAGTACCATATGCGGCAGGATCATTCTAACACCGAGATTATAACATTCTTTACTTGAAATGCCCCTTAGATCGAGAGTCGGTATTACACTTTGTTTACTTATCTAGTGAATCATTTTCTCAATCTTTTAAATTATGATGACATACCATTTATAATGCCTTAATAACTTTAAATAAGTGTGTAACAAATGTATTTAATTAAATGGCATAAATAGCGTATTTTGAAAATCTTTTGTCCACTGTTGTAAGTGAGGTTCGAAACTTACTTGGATTTGACATAGCATTAACCAATTTCTAGTTCCCTTACTATTTGACTAGGTGTTCTACCTGGACAATATCCTGTCGTTAGCTAACTAATTTATTAATGAACTATACGTCAATAACGAAACTTAAGCATTAATTACCTAATCTTACTATCAATGGGTTTTCCAAAAACTGAAGCATTACAAAACTTTTTTCCCTTTATTTTACATTGCCTTTCCATCACTAACGGAATATGAAAAAATTCCTGCTAAGGGACGTTTTCCTAATTGGGACGTTTCGGGGGTCCGTTTCGAACTTTTTTGCAAAAAAATAACGATTTTACCCTTGACGAGTCTTAAAGAATGTTTTAAACTCGTTTTAACCATAAACTCACATTTACTCAATATTCAAAACGTTACTAAAATCTAAGGATCGATTTTTCTTTTACGAAATATCTATTTCATCAAAGCTTTATAATTTTGGACCGTAATATGAAAAATTAAGATGATTTTGTCTCTAGGACCAAAACCGATCATTTTATACCGTTTGGCTCAGTTTTTTGCAAGTATCAAAACTCTCTAAAGTATCTAAGTTAAATTCTTTTTGTTTTAAAACGTTTTTCTTTTAGCACCATTTTTTTCAAAATTTCCTGATTAAAAACTAGTAAAATTTATATCTCATAATCGAAACGAAATTTTCCCAAGCCGTCAGTGACATTTAATAGTTTTGACAAGTTTTAAATTTTCGTTCTTTAACATTCCTCAAATTCTAGCTATATAGTGGGATTTTCAACTATTCTTCAAAACTACCTTAAGACATATAAATTTTCAATTTGATCCATTTAGAATTTTACAAAATTTTGTTTATAAAAGTTATTAATCTCACTATTTTGGACAAATCTTGTGTGTTACTCAAAAAAATGGTCTTTAAATCCAATAAAATAATCACTTTTTAAAAAGACATCAAAACTTTGTTCTAAGGCAACATTTTTCAAACTTTGATTTTTAACATGTAGAACCCTGGTTTCTAACAACAAGCATTATCACCATATATAAAATATATTATATAATATGCCATAGAGTTCATTGAACTTGTCATAGTCCATACTTTCCTTAAATACCAAACTTTTTTTTTTTTTAAAAAAGCACAAAATACCATGGTAAGGGTTAAGGTTTACCAAAGGTTTTTTCAAGCTTTGTGTTCCACCATAAATAGGCTTGATCTTATCTAACTTTTTTTTACACAAACCATGGCAAAAAAAATAAACCCATCAAAACTCATCCATAACTTGAAGAAAATCACTAAAACCCTTAGAGCAAGTTTGAATATGTTACCTTCAAAATGGCTTAGACTTGATCACCAAAGCTTGGACTTGATTCTAGGCTTGATTGGTAGTTATAGTGTTTGTAAAAATATTAAGAGAAGGCTTTTAGAGGGGCTACTGTTTTTGGCTGTGGGAAAAAGAGAGTGTTTTTCTTCATAGGTCATGCATAAGTATTGAAAAAAGGAAGATTTTTGCAACTTTAATTATAACTAGCCTAGTCATCACTTAAGCTTATTTGTGATTAAAAATTTGTTCAAAGTTGTGGTTAAAACCTAATACACCTAGGGGGATGTGGTTCAATTCCTTCCTTTTGGGTCTCCCAGTGTGAATTTATGTTATATTGTATTTTTCTCATACCATCAGCGTAAAATTAAAGAGATATTTATTTAAACTATATAGAATATATAGACTTACTTTTTTCCTACATTTTCTAATCCTAATACAGTATTTTATATATCTATGTTTGTGCTTTATCAATATATTTACATTTCACTGTATACAATTTATTTCTGTATATCTTTCTTTATTGTATTCTAACAAATGTTAGACTATAGACAAAGAAATCTTTACTAGTTTAACTGACTGACAACTGATAATTTTTATATTGTTTTGGACCATGGCATGATTTTTTATTTTAATTAACATATTTTCCTTCATTAATTTACACCACAAAAATTGCAATTAATGTGATATAAATTTCACCTTAAGAGTATTTTACAAATTTTAAGTATTTAAACTCACAAAATTTACATGCTAAAAATACTCGAAATTGCATAAAATTTATAGACATAATGCACACTAGTATTATCTATGAATAATTTACATTTTATCGTAATTATACAAAAAAATTCATTATTTAAATATGCATTAATTCTTGATTTAATTCAATGAATTTTCTCAGACATTATAATCTAACCTTCTTAAAATTTTATCCTTGAAAATTAAAACAATTATGGGTAGTTCTTTCTCATATCATCCTCCCACTCGCAAGTTACTTCTTCCATTTGTTGATTCCACCAAAAGACCTTAACAAGTGGTACTATCTTGTTTTCAAGCTTCTTTTCTTCTTTTGCCAAAGTCTGGACTAGTTTCTCCGCATATGAAAAATCCTCTTGAACTTCAATCCGCTCATGTTGAAGCACATGTGACGAATCCAGTATATATTCCCTTAGCATCGATCCATGGAATACATTGGGCACGGATGCCAATTCAGGGTTTCAAGAATCCCATGTGATCCAATATATCTTGAACTCAGTTTTTCCTTTTTTCCAAATCTTATCATGCCCTTTATTGGTGCTATTTTGAGAAAAATTAAATCTCCAACTTGGAACTCTAGAGGTTTTTGTCGTCTGTTAGCTTAACTTTTCTGACGACTATAGGATGTTTCTACTTGTTGCCTGATCATCTTAGCATCTTCAGTACTCTTTTGAACAAAGTCTGTGGTTGACAACACCTTTTCCTTAGTTTCATATCGGTAAAGCAGGGATCTACAACTCCTTCCATAAAGAGCTTCATATAGAGCCGTATCAATTGAAGTATAGTAACTATTATTGTATGCAAATTCTATTAATGGAAGCTTTTTGTCCCACCCTGCCTTGAAGTCTAGCATACAGGCTCTTAACTTATCCTTTAGGGTTTGAATAGTCCTTTCGAATTGACCATCGATCTAAGGGTGAAATACCATACTAAAAGCGAGCTTTGTCCCCATTGCTTGTGAATGCTCTTCTAAAATTTGGAACTGAATTGACCATCACGATTGGAAATAAAGGATTTTAGCACTATTTGATATCTAATTATCTAAGAAACATACAGTTCAACTAATTGCTCCATAGAATTGCTAAGCTTAATGGGCAAGGAATGTGCAAATTTAGTTAATCTGTCCACAATTACCCATATAGCGTCATGCCCACCAGTGTTTCTGGGTAATCGAACGTCCATGGTTATTTTCATTCTAGAATTTCAATTTTTTAGAATTCCCCCACAGGACATTGGTGTTCAGCTTTCACCTTTTGGCACGTAAGACATCTACTAACAAATTTGGTGATTCCATTCTTCAATCCATGCCAATAGAAATTCTCTTTTAGATCTTTAGACATCTTGGTAGCTCTTAGATGAATAGAATATGATGTTTCATGAGATTCTTCCAATATCTATCTCCTTAAATCTTCCTCACAAAGAATACATAATTTGCCCATATTGTAAAGAATACCATTCTCTAAAATACTAAACTCAGATTTCTTTTTTTCTAGGACTTTGTTATTGGTCTTGAGTAATAAAGAATCCATTTCTTGTCGTTCTTTCATGTTCTCAAGGATGGTCGGTTGGAAAGATAAATCACCTAATGTTTTAGTCATCAACTCGATTCTTGACTTTTCTAAGTCTTCCTGAAGGGATCTTGACAATGGTCGTATCATCATGAGAACAAATATCACCTTCTAGCTACGGATCAACTGCTTGGTTCGCTTTCCTAGGATGATATAGGATTTCACAATCATAATCTTTGACCAACTCATGCCATCTTCTATTTCGGGCTGGTAAATGAGAGTCTGGAATGCCTTCAAGTGAACCCTTCGACCTCTATTTATAAAGGTTTCCCTAGAGATCACAACCTTCAATTGGTGGCAAGAGTGGACCTCGATAATGCTTATAGTAGTAGGACACGTAGTAGTCCCTCATTGGGCATGAGTACCGGACCATCTTCCCATGACCTGCTACACGAGTTTATGGATCTTCACCTATAACTTTCAGGCCCAGAACCAACATATTGATCTAAATAAGCTAAAAGATTTAAATTCTTAAACAGCATTGACCATCTTTGACCATCCTTATATAGCGTGAAGATAGCACATCCGCTATCCATGTCGCGCTTCCACGACTAGTTTACAATAGTCTTTTCATATCCAATAAGATTTATATTCCTTTTTGAATTTTGTCTTATGAATTATGTGAAATTTCTTTGTCATCTTTGTATATTTTGTGAATTATTGAGATTTTTTTTTTGGTAATTTGTGGTACCTGTAGATAATTTGTGATGTTGTGGATTGATTTTAGGTTATTTTTGGTAATAGTATGATAGGTTGGCGTCTAATTCGCCATGTCCATGGGGTGGATTTCGTCTCTTCTGTTGATGAGAGATTTGTTAAGATCTCTACTGCATTTGTGAAGATCTATCATTGTTTGATCAATCTCCTTTATGATAGAGCTCTTGTTAGACTAAACGCCCTAAGGATTAAATGACGTAATAAGTTTTTGGAGACATTTAATCAATAAAGAGTTTATTATTCATATATTAAATGTTGTCATTTTTATGTTCATTTCTATTACATGTATGATAAGCAAACAAAAGTCTAAGACTGTTAGTTTAAACCTTCAAGATCGTGTATATGATGGACAGATTATGCAGAAGACATGAATCTTAAAGGTGATAGTCTAAATGATAATATCCGTAATCAAAGGAATAAGTTGAGCATTTTATTCATACTAAAATTGTTATATTGTTTACATCTCTAACGGAAGATGACTTGTCTTGGTCATAGGAGTGGGGTTCCATGAGTAGAAACAATAATATATTGTCAAAATAAAAGTTGAATTGATTTAATTAATAATTCTGTTTATTTAAATCAATTCACTTTAGACAATTATATATGTTATGTCTCAATCCTGAAATGAATTAATGGGCTTGTATTTTTGACTTGTGTGTTTTGATGTATCAAAAGGTGACATTTTGACTTGATGATGATATGCATACCGGTATATTGGAGACATGACTCTTGATTGGTATATACTTACTATTTATAAATATGGAATCCATAGCTCTTTTGTAAAGTTAATGATATTTTCCTATAGGAATTATCCTGTAATTGGAAGATTGAAGCGCTCAACTGTTTAGATCATAAGTGTAACCGAATGACATACTCTTAATAAGTAGCAAGCATTGCAGTGGTGAGATAATGGAATATAAGATAAAAATAATTAGGAAGATAAAATAAAATTTATCCTTAAGCCGATTATGAATATCCTATAGGGATGTTACATATTATGATATGTCATAGACGATTGGCCTATTAAAGCTTAGTAATTTTATATAGTTCGAGAGTGCAACTCTAAGTTTTTAGTAGAGTAGCGCTAGAGTTGATAATTATAAAATATTTGTATATGAGATATGTTATATTATAATTATCAGAGCTTAATCTATATATGTCCATTAGGTCCATTTTGCAAGCTTATAATAATTTTTGCAATGATACGACATGTTTTCTTATATATTGGTGACTTATGTTAAGTATTAGATTGACTGAAATTTGATAGATTGAATTTATAATTCATGTTAGTTTATTGATTGAATTAATTTTGTGAATTAGTTCAAGATAAACATGTTGAATTATTTAGAAAATATTTTATTTGATATGAGATTATCTATATATGACTGTTTTAATCAGATAACTTCTCTATTGGGTTATTTGAATTCAAATTGAGACTCTATCTAAGATTTTTGTATGAAATAAGATACACTGAGATTTCTAGACTAGCATTTGTCGACAGGCTAGTGGCCAAGTTCAGCAGGCCGGTGTAGACAGTTCGGTAGGCCGATCTCCCAAATTGATAGGCCGAACATGCGATAATCCAGTTGCATGTTTTTGACATATTTTTCATCAGAAGTTGATCCAGACTCGAATTTTGAAGCCTAATCTGTTAAGGACTAACCCCGAATTCAAGCCCTTTATAAAACGAAGAATTTTTCATTGTTTCTTAGATAATTTGAGAAGTAGAGAGTGAGTACTCTAGTGAAAGAAACTCTGAAACTCCTAAAGACTTATTGTTCAACATCTAGAATCTTAGCTTTAGGTATTCTCAAGTGGTCGGAAGGAGAATCGTCGTAAGAAAGGCTATACAACGTGCCACGACCCATACTCTGATCGATGATAGAGAATAACAAATAAGACCAGTTGGTTGAGGCTCTTTTGAAAAGTTATTCTCTAGTAAGTGTTCTCTATTGTTTCGGTGTATAAGAGAGGTAAGTAAGATCTGTTATTAATTTATGTACTTAGCATATTAAACTTGTTATTTGAAAAAGACATTGATTTGAAAATTTTTAAAATTCCATTGCGTATCGTTTTCCAACAACTCTCCTCCATGAGTGGTGAAACTGCAAAGGTTTTTCTTGATTATCAGCAATGACGATGAAAACTCTATAAAAATAAAGTTATTTTTGGCATTGAATGCACATATTTTTCCTATGTTCTTGATATTTTTATTTAATTTTGTTTATTTTTTATTTTTTATTTCATTTTTTGTTAATTTGATTTTTTTGTTTCTATTTTATTTTATTTTAATATTAATATCATCATCATCAACATCATCATCATTATCATTTTCCATTTATTTTATTTTATCCTCAATTGTGTAGGTATATAGCAATAGGGACTAAATGACAATTTGGAGCAACATTGGGATCAAAAAGAGAGTAGAAATTCAAATTTTAGATTTTCCAAGAAGAATACTAGATGTACGAGTGGTTGAGAATAGAGCCGGTAATTTCGGACACGACACGATGACATGATACGAAAACGACACGATATAAATGGGTTTGAACTGCACGATTATTAATTGGGCCATAAATGGGTTGGCACGAGTAACACGAAAATAAACGTGTTGGATTTATGCTAGCACGTTTAACATGCTTTAACACGTTTAATTAAACGTGCAGTAAACGTGTCAGCACGACACGACACGACACGACCCGCCCGTTTATAGCACATTTAAACTTAAAATAAAAAAATTTATGATTTTGCAATTTTAAAGATTCAAACCTTGCACTAAAAGGTATATTATTGAGCTTACCTCCACCACACTAAATGATTATGTAATGTAAAATGAGAGTTTTTAGTTTATTTATTATGATTTTAACACTTTTGAAAGTTAAAAAAAAAAATTTATGATTTTGCAAGCATGAGGAAATAAGGAATCAAACCCGCGCCTGAGAGTAGGTGCATAATGCTTGCCTCCACCACGCTTCCTGACCTTCTACTGTAAAATGATAGCTTCTATTCTATTTATTATGATTCTACTACAATTTTGTTCAAGAGTCCCACATCGAAAAGAAACCAAAATGTTTAGCACAAGTCCTCTATATAAGGACTTGTTTCTTGTCTCTGTGTGGTTATCTGCTATTGAAGCCATTTATGGCTTTGAGTAATTTTCTCAAATCTGATTTAAGAGATTGGATAGAAGAAAAAATGCAGTTTAAAATATTTAATGATAAAAAAGATAGGAATATTTTAATTTAACGATAGAAAAGATAGGAATTTTAATTTGAAATGAGGAATATTTTGATGTTTTGAATTTTGAATTGGAAATGATTGTTTATGTTAGAAATTTAATAAAATATGATGTTAAATTTTTTTATTTTTGTATTTTTTTGGTTATAAATGTGTTATAACCGTGTTAAACCATAACAGATCATTTAATAGTCATGTCGTGTTACACGTGTTATGAGCATATCGTGCTCGTGTTTTGTGTAATCGTGTCGCGTTGTAATCGTGTTGACATAAACACGACACGTAACACGATTTGCCAACCCTAGCTAAGAGCGCTAACTCACTCTTACAACTGTCAGATTAGCTCCAAGGGAGCTTCAGATGCACGCGTGCCCAACAAACCCCATAAAAGTGCATCCCATTCAGTTGTGTAGTCCTTTAACTACTCAGCGCACATCGCGTGTTGCCCCTGCGTCAACTACCACTCAACCTAGATTTGGTTCTCGTGTGATACGCCATGCCTTCGTCTCCTTGTGCTCGTATCTCTTACCCAGCCGTGCTTTGACACATGCCTTGTAGTTCTAGTCTACAAATGGCGTGCCGCCAGCTATTTGTGTGTCATAACCCTAATTTGTTGCCTTGTATTTACTTGCAAAAAATGATTTTCATTTACGTGGGGTTAAATACGATTGCTCTTTACTTGTTGGGCATGGCATTAAGAAAGAAAGCCTCCATTTGAGCTCCAAACCTAAGGAACCCCATTTCTTTGGGGATAGAGTTGATTCCCAAATGCAAAATGGAGAAAAAGAAAAAAATAAATATTTAAATTAGTTTTTACTTTTACTTTTAAGATTTTATTTTTAATTTTAGATTTATGAATTTTTTTAAAACATCATTCAAGAATGCATTTTGGAGCTTCAAAGAGGAGGAAGAAAAAAGATTTGGGGAAGAAATTTTGGAGATTATGTCACCTCCATTTAGTGATTTCTTTCCTATTTTTATTCTCTAAATCTTTGTATATTCAAAAAATATTTGATTATTGATATTGCTTAATTTTATTTGTGATTATGCGTAGTTAAATTTCGAGCTATGGACACAATTTGAGATTGTGTTTGGTTTATTGTCTTGGATTAATGCAAATTAATTCCTAGTTTCTATTTATTTGTATTTCTTTGAGTTTAATGTCTCTAATTGCTTGATTATCAATTAATTAATCTTGCATTTACAATTGTAGAGTTGGGAGACCTTTAATTTTTATAGAACTTATTTAATGAGCCCTTAATAATTGATTTTGAATAGGGATATTGGAATTAATTATTTTGAGTATTCTTCAATTGAGTATTTAGGAGACAAAAAATTGAGATACATGAATGTTCAAAGCTAATAAATTAGGGAGATTAATTTGTCAATAATCTAGGCAATTATCAATTATAATGGAAACTTGATGAAATAGTTCTTTTAGACCTGTTTTATTATCGTTTCATTTTCATTTTAGTCTCTCATGTTCATTTCTTTTATTTTAGTTCCGGCAATCCAAATAATTCTAGAGTTAATCTAATTTCAATACTTAACTAAAATTAAGTACAATCCTCGTAAGAATGATATTTATACGTAGGAAATTAAGCACAATTCTTATAGAAATGATATCTATACTTTGGTAGATTACTTGTAGGACACATGCATTCGTGAAAAACGTGGCAATAATTTCGTCGTTTTCGCTGATAGGAGATCTGTTGAAATCTCCGTTGCATTCGTGAAGACCTTTCCTTGTCTGGGCGATCTCCTTCGTGAGTAGTGAAACAGCAATTTTTTATTTTTTTTTAATTATTAGCAACAACGACAACCACGGTGCATTCAATATTAGCAATTATAGCCGTATACCAAACAATATTATGATCAGATATTGGCAAGTATCTAGATGATATATTAGTATTTCAAATATAATATACTGCAATTGTCATAACATTCTTTGTAAGTTTTTTTTTTTTACAATTTCATAAATCAATTCAAGCCTAAAATTATTATATTCCTATAAATTTGTAGTATTTTTGTAAAGAACCTAACCTAAATCTGTCAAAAGTAGAGATTGTTCACATTTCAATACAAAGCTTTTTTGCAATATGGTTTAAGAATATAGTGCTTTTATGTTGAGTAATCTTATTTAATTCTATAGAGTTATGACTGCGTTACTAACCAAACAGTGGGACACAGCCTAAAAAGTACAGTACATACTAAACAAGCCTATAATTTTGTAAGTAGCAGAGTTATAATCTACAGGGGTGAAAATGATTTTTTCTTTTATGTTAGGATTTTTTAACATTTTTCTTGCAAAAAAAGGTTTTGAATCTATTTTTTAAAGGAATTTATTTATTATCATTGTTAACAAATAAAATTTCTTAATTAAAAAAAAAAGAGTAATTCTATTTAATTTCATAGAGTTATAACTCGACTACTAACAAAATAGTGAGACTGAGTCTAAAAAGTACACACATATTGATTGAGCTCATATTTTTATGAGTAATAGGGTTTTAACGCCATGAGAATGAAAAAGATTTTTCTTTAAAAAAAGAGCAAGTAGGTTAAAAATCAATTTATTAATTGTAAAATCAATAAATATTATACTGAATAAAGAATAATTAAGATTAATGAAAAAGAATGAACAATTTTACAGATCATGAAAACAATTTTTTCTGAAAGTGAAAATAAATAAATAAATAAATAAGATTAATAACATAGATATTTAGGGTCCGTTTGGTAAATGAATTCGAATTAGTGATTTAATTTAAGTTAGTGTGATTTGAATTAGGATCTGAGTTAATGATTTGAATTGTTATTCGAATTGACGTTTGGATGTACATTTAAGTTTTAATCTGAGTATGGAATAAAATTAGAATTTGTGTTTAGAGAGGTAGTGAAGATAGTTTTTTATTTATTAATATATCTAATAAAATCTTAATGTTAATAATTTTAAAAAATATACAATATGGATATTGATTTATTTTTTTCTTCGTTAGGAACACAGTGAACAAAGAATCATCTAAATTAGATATCAAATAAAAAAGTTATGATTTTTTTTCTCAAATATAAGAGAGAGAATTTTAGTTTTTTATTGTAGAAAAATATCTGAGTATCAAAAGTTTAAGGGGATGGGAATTCTAAAAACTTAGATTCTTGATACCCAAATGATTCGGATTTTGAAAGAAACAAACGAGTTGATACTTGAATCTAAATTTAAATCCATTGAGTTCAAAGAATGCATGAAACAAACATACCCGTAATACTTAGTTCATCAATTACTTATTTTTATTTTTATTTTTGAAAAAAAAAAGCCTATGCACGGCCCAACAAATGACGTGGACGGTGGTGATTGCGCATTGCATGACGCCCCTTTACGGGGACCCACTTGATGGGCCTGATATCCACGCTAGACCATTTCGCCGCCTGCGACTTCGAGCCGTCGCGTGTTTCCCGTTCTCCTCATATATAAAAACATAAATATCTCCAAAAACCTATTCCCAAGCCCCTAGTCATCTCTCTCTTCTTCTAATTAGGGTTTAATCCCGTTTTGATTTTCTTCCGATTGGAAAGAAAAATGCCGGGATTGACTTGTAACGCCTGCAACAAGGAATTCACGGACGATTCGGAGCTAAAACCCCATTACAAGTCCGAATGGCACCGTTACAATCTCAAGCGCAAGGTCCGTCTGTCTTTCGATGATTTTCCCATTTACAATCCCTAAAATTCATCCAATGTTTGGTTTCTAGGGTTAGGGTTTTCAAGTTGAATCCATAGCCTCAGCTTGTTTATTACATCGGAATTACTGCCTTTTTTTGGGAGCCAAAAATTGTGTTTTTTTTTCCGCCGCCTTAGATAATTTCTATTGATCATTTGTGATATAAGTTGTGATGACTGTAATTTGTTGAGTTTTTAGGCAGTAGGCTTTTTGTCTCAGCTAAATTATATTTAGAGAACTTTATACTTTAAATGTTTTGCCTAAAAACAAAAAAAGAAATCTTTTGCCATTTATCATTTCCCAAATTTCAGTTTTAAGTCTTTGTTGTTATCGTTACATGTACTTTGAGGAACTAGACCTTTAACAGGGCCATTCTTTTTTTTAATTTATTTTTTATTTTTGAAAAAGACATGTTAAATTAAAGTATATTTGATTCTTGTGGGATTACCTTGTCAGTTTTGTTTTGTTTTGGTTTTTTTTTTTTTTTTTGGGTCCATTAGATTGACTAGATGGCATGATTCATTCATCTTGGTGATTCTTTGGTTTATTTATTGATTTATTTATTTAAGGGATTTAAGTGGATTCCTTTTAAGCAAAGACGTTTCTCTGAGCGTGTTTTTGAATAACTTGGTGAATCCTTTTGACCAAACTAAATCAGGTGGCTGGCGTTCCTGGAGTAACGGAGGCATTGTTTCTAACTAGACAATCTGCTCTTGCCCAAGAGAAAAATAAGTTGAGCGAAACTCCCATGCTCTACAGTTGTGGTCTTTGTGGAAAGGGGTATAGAAGTTCTAAGGCTCATGCTCAGCATCTCAAATCACGTAGTCACATCACAAGGGCTTCTCAGGGGACCAACCATGAAGATGAGGAGAGGGCAATAATCAAGCCGCGTCCACGTCGTGTTGTGAATAAGGTTCCTCTGCAAAAGGAGGTTGAGAGTGAAGAAAGTGAAGATAGTGAAGATGAGTGGGTGGAGGTTGATCCTGAAGAAGAATCTCTTGGTGAGGCTACAAAGTCTTTGACAAACTTGAATGTCAACGAGCAGGCTTCTGATAATGACATGGACAAAGATGACGACGATGACTTTGAGGAGTTGGATCCGTCCAGTTGCTTTATGTGCGACTTGGAGCATGATACCATAGAGAGCTGCATGGTTCACATGCACAAGCAACATGGTTTCTTCATTCCTGATGTCGAGTATTTGAAGGATCCAAAAGGCCTTCTTACTTATCTTGGCCTTAAGGTACAATGAATATTGTTAAGATCTTTGTTTGATCCTAACGAATTTGTTTCTTTTTTTTTTTTTTTTTTATAATGCGCGTGCCCTTTTCAGAAGTTAGTCTTGCTTAATTTCTCTCTTCTATTTTCAGGTCAAGAGGGATTTCATGTGCTTGTACTGCAATGATAGGCATCACCCCTTTAGCAGCTTAGAAGCAGTTAGGAAGCATATGGTGGCAAAAAGCCACTGCAAAGTACACTATGGTGATGGCAATGATGAGGAGGAAGTAGAGTTGGAAGAGTTTTATGATTATAGCAGCAGGTTTATCTCCTTCCTCGATGTTGTGGTCCTACATCCATATCACTTTTTGATTAATTGGTTTATCCCTTCATTGAATGTTGTGATCTATATATGATTTGGTAAAGTCCTGAGCCAGCTGTCTTTTTGTACAGTTATGTCAATGAGGATGGCAAACAATTGGTTGCATCAGGCGACAACAATGCTGTGGAACTTGTTGGGTCTGAGCTCGTCATCACTGATAGATCTAGCACCGGAGTATTGATCAAGACAATTGGTTCCAGGGAGTTCTTGCGCTACTATCGCCAGAAACCACGCCCATCACCGGTTAATGATATGGCAATAACAGCTGCGCTGGCCTCAAGGTTTGCTTATTTTCCCTGCATATGGCTTCTTCCATGTGTTACTAATAGGGAAACAATAGTAGCTTAGTGAGGAAAAACTCTAAACGAGGATACATTTGTGCCTTGATTTTCAGGTACAGAAGCATGGGATTGGCAACCGTGCAGTCGAGAGAACAGACAGTGAGGATGAAAGTGATGAAGGCGATGAATAGATCAGGGGTGGAGGCAATGCGGACTAAGATTGGAATGAAGAGTAACGTTATCAGGAATCTGCCCAAGAATGTCCCATATTAGTTGTTCTTGATTATTGACAGTGTTGTTTGTTCCTTGACATTTTTGTTTCCAAAATGGAGTGGTCTCTAGCATCGTGAGCAACCACAGATAATTATATTATATATAATGAGCGTTTCCTTCCACAAGTTTGTAGAACAACCAGAGTAGCAAAATATGCGTCTTCCATGAAAGGGGTGTTTGCAGACTTGGCGTAGGCTTTTAAAGTACCGAAAGGTAACTCCATTGTTATGTTATACTTTTTTGCTCTACTTTTTACTTGAATTCAGTCGAAAGTACCATCCGTTGAAGGTGTGTATTTTTTTTTTTTTTTCATGGGTACAAAATATTTTATTGCTCCTTTTACAATTTGTGTTGATAATTCTTTTTAAAGGAAATTTGGAGTAAAATCACTTTTCCAAAACTAATGGTAGTAAATGGTAGGTTTTGAACGTATTTGTAGTAAATAGTAAATTTATAGTGAAAATAATTTATTTGTCTATTGATTTAGTGTCAGAAATTCTTATTTACACAATGAATAGATTTAAGATGTAAATAACTTATTTACCCTATTTACATATATATAAATTATTTACATTATAAATTTATTATATACTATAAATATTTTAAAAATTCACTATATATTTTAAAATTCAAAAAATTGTTATCTTTCTCATTCCTCCTTTTTAAATTTTTAAATGACAAAAAATATTGCTCTGTTGAAAGGATTTAATTTGGTGGGCTTGTGTAGGGCAGCTCTTCCTTTCAATCAAGCAATATGATGGGCATCTCCCAACGCCTCTTTCCCTCTCTTTTAACCCTCCCTCAAAATAAACATATTTTAGATCCAATATTACATAATGTCAATTAAAACAATACGTCATTGACAATGGCGCTCGTGTCTAACATTAAATTCTGTTATGTGAGCGAGCTTCATTTGTGAACTCAAGCCACCCTTGAGAACCATTGTGGTGTGGTAGGCTATGAGTTATAAATATGCCATCTCTCTCCGGTGCAATTTTGTTTTTCTTTTATGCTACTTGTGCGGTTTCAAAGTAATTTGGTCAAATGTGGATGGGTGCCCAAAAACTCATCTTCAAGATGTTGTGATATGTAGACGTGGGCGCTCGGTCAATAAGAAGTAAAATGATTCGTAAATTTGTAGGCTGGTAATTTCAGATATGACATAATGATATGATACGAAAATCGTACGAAATAAATAGGTTTGAACTGGACGTTTATTAATTGGGACGTAAATGAGTTGACGCAAATAACACGAAAATAAAACGAGTTGGATTCGTGTCAGCCCGCTTAACGTGCTTTAATACCTTTAATTAAAGGGTTAATGAGACATGTGGCCCTTTTTTATTTATAGAATTAAAATATGTCTTTAGTTTATGCATATGTATAAAGATATTAATGACCTAAATAATGATATTATTAATTTAATTTATTTTTTTAAAATAATTAAAATAGATGTATTTAAGATTTCAAACGGATTATCACATCATTATATTTAAAAAATCCTTGAAATCAGGTTGTTTGTTGTTTAAATCCAAATTGGTATCTAAACTAACGATTTTAAAATTCCCTCAACTAAGTAATGGAATTTTTTTAACATATCACCATTTTACTGATAAATTGAAATTAGGATGTTGTAATTAAATTAATGATATAGTATTTATTAAGTCTTGTTCTATGCCTTATAGGTTATATAAATAATATATTATTAAGTTAATGATATGTAATAACATTCATTTTTTTTAAGACTACAAGTGGTAATAACATCCCATTTTTTTAGTGATAGGTAATTAAATTAATGAAATAGTGTTTATTAAGTCTTTTTGTGTGTCATAGGTTGTATGTTTTGTATATCATTAAGTTAGTGATGCTTAATGATAATGATATTTAATGATATTCGTAAAATTTGGTAACACCATAAACTTCTTACGTTAATACATCTGAG
Organism: Artocarpus heterophyllus; assembly: GCA_025403435.1. Lineage (NCBI taxonomy): Eukaryota > Viridiplantae > Streptophyta > Magnoliopsida > Rosales > Moraceae > Artocarpus > Artocarpus heterophyllus. Next base: position 32,837,321 of record CM046334.1, on the reverse strand, counting down.
ATATAAACAGAGCAATTAAATTTTCAAAATTTAAAAATTGGATGGTAAAACAACTCATAACTTAATAAAAAAAGGAAATACGTGTATATTTTTTTTCTTAATTTAACTATTCAAAAAATAAGAAAATTTGTTATAACAATTTAAATACATGATAGTATGTAGTTAGAGGGTATTTTAGAGTTTCGAATATATGAAATTTTAAAAAAGAGACATATAAGTGATGTTTACATAACAAAGACATATACTAATTCACTCCTTAAGAAGGAGACATATTCTATAAATTTTACTTAATTAAATGGGCTGTAAACATGTCAACATGATATGACACGAACTCAACCGTTGATGATCATAATTTATTGAGGCTGCAGGGTTGATTGCATATTTGTTTATGGTCATTGTTTGAGTTTGAGTGATGTATTCTTTTCTTTCTCAATTTATTGATTGTTTTCCTGACGTAGGATTTTTTTTATTGTTTATTTTTCTGGTACATGTTGCTTAAGAAACTTACCTCCATTGTCGGCCGTGAAAGAGGGCGAGATTAGGCTGGGATGTTCTTCAAGCCCCAAAGGTAACTTTTTTCTCTCCAAACTCTCAGATTCTGTTCGATTTGATTATGGTTTCTTTGATTTTGGTTTTTCAATGTCTGATTCATGTTTGGTTTTGGTCATGTATAGCTCCATCTTTGTTTTTCTTTCTTGCGATTACCAAACATGATTAAAGATTTCTCTTTTCTATGATTTTCTTTGAAAATTTGTAATTCTTAGTTTATCTTATGCGTATTCCTTTTCATTTCAGCTTCTAATTTGTGTCTATGCTTCTGGTAGTTGATAATTATGGGATATGGGGATTAACTCTTGTGAAATCATGGGATCCATGTGTTTATGGCTTTATACGTTTATATGTTTTTATTTTTTTTTGGAGAATTGAAAAGAAAATAGTAAGATTATTATTTCGTTTGCACTCAATTTCTTTTTTGTTTGATTCTAAATCTTGTATTTGCAGCATTTTCTTTTAATTTTTCTGAAAAATAACGGGGGATGTTGACAATAGATTTTTTTTTCCGTATATGCTGAAAGAATTGAAAAGAAAAAAGTAGATTAGTTTATTAATTTTCCCTGCTTGATTCAAATGCTTATATTTTGCACAACATATCTGAATTATTCTGGCATTTTCTCTGAAATGTAGAAGCTTTGAAAATGTGTTCAAATTTGTTTGGAGATTCTCATATCTGAAACATTTTGATTAGAAGTTTATGTGTCCATAATGATTTTTTGTAAGGCCAGTAATATAGTTTATGACACGACGACACGACAAGAACCTAACACGTTTTTTTACTGATTAAGGTCAAAAAATAAGCCACGGGTCATTTTAGTGTTAACCCGAATCTGATCTTGTCGAAAAACGAGAAGTTTTCGGGTCAACCCACATGACACTAAAATGGCCTATTTGACCCCCGATTAATTATTTAAATATTTTTTTTTCTAGTATCAAATATTCCTATGAGACAAAACCCTAACTCACTTAATTTCATACTAAGTTTCAAGCTAAATTGATTTTAATTCTTAAGCAATAACAAGATTATTTAGTTTGATCACTTGAGACTTTTTTATTTTATTGGAATTGTTATTTTGTTAGACTTGTTATTCTGTTGATGTTGGACTTGTCATTTTGTTAGATGTTAAAATTTTAAGACAATTTTTTGTTTGTTGTAGTATAGAACTCATTTGATTTTAAGAAAGTTTGTTCTATTTCTTTTTTGTTATATTAATGTAAATTTAAAGCTAAAAACATCACAGTTAGTGCGGCTTACTAGGATCATTAACGGGTTGCGGTCATTGGCAGGTTGCAGGTCATTGACGTTTCATAGGTTGTATAAGAAACAGGTTGATACGGGTCGTATTCGTGTCAATCTATGTCAAAACGGGTTGTGTTAGTATTAAGAGTTCTCAACCCGTTCGTGTCGCGAGTCGGGTTGCTGTCGAGCTAATTTATGTAAAAATTGACTCTCAACCCCACCCTAATTTTTTACTATTTGATTCTTAATATGCATTTTATATGGCTTACTAGTAATGTGTGTAAGCCGGTTGTTTAATTTGTTGCTTGGTTTTAACTTTGTTATTATTCGAAATCTTAAACAAGGTGAAATAGTTGAAAACTTTTAAAAAGTACTTGGAGCTTGCATTTAAGGACATCATTTTAGACTCAAGAAGACTTAGTTTTACGCACTTAGACTTAGACATTTGGATATGAACATTTGGATGTTTAGTTATATTTTGAATTTCGGTTTGGATATGTTTTGAATTTTGGTTTGGTTATGTTTGTGTATACATATTTTGTGTCTTTATTAATATTCTTTCTTGCTTTTTTTTAATTTTCACGTAACTTGGCTATAAACATGTCATATTCGTGTTTTTATCGTGTTAACCCGTCACGGCCCGTTTAGTAATTATGTTAATCATATCGTGTCATGTTACACATGTTATGTACAGTTTGTGTTCATGTTTGAGAGTTTTTGGCATGTTTGTTAATCGTGTTGCGTTTGTGTTTAAGCTAATCGTGTTGTATTGTAATCGTGCTTGCCTAACACGATACGCAAACAAAATTTGCCATCCTTACAAATTTGTGCAAAAATATGACAATTAGGGCCCTTTTGATCTTCCCTTGAAAGCACAAATAAGTTACAAATAGAAGATTCACCAAGCATTAACCAATTAAAAGAAAAAAGAATGGGGAAAAAAATAATCACAACAAAGTTTATAATGGTTCACTATGTAATGCAAGTTGGGAAGCCAATTCGAACTAATTATTTAAACTTAAACAACTCTAACAATTTCAATATTATCCAAAAAAAAACATTGTAACAAAATTAGTTTAAACCAAAACTTTCAATTCGAACTAAGTTGTCAAGCACTAAATCTATTGTTGCAGCCGTTTCACAAGGGGATGTTGATAATTACAGCAATACGAATACTAAATCACAAAGGCTTGTACGTAATGAGTGCTTAACCCCTTTTTCAGCACGGTCTGCGCCTTTCTGTAGGGTAAAACTTGCCTAGATCGAATCGGCCCACTTCATTTGGTCATAGGGAAGTGGTTTGTGACATGGAAGTGTGTCAACATTATGAATCGTGTCTAAATGTGTTTCATAGTATTGCCCTAAGAAACTCGGATACGTAGTTGCAACTGCAAAATCGTGCGCTTCGCTTTGTAGAATACTCAAGAATGAATCGAATATCGAGTGTTCGATTAGGCACTCTTATGATAGGGTTCGGTCGATATTTGTGATTGAAAAGATAAAGAGTCATCCAACGTATTATAGAAACATTTTTTTTGGCTAAAAATGATTCTTCATTCCAACACAAAAACCAAAACGGCTATTACCTGAAATCCCTCAAGGGAAGGCAAAAATGGAGACGTTGAAAGAAAACTAAAAAAACAATAAAGAAAAAAAAGAAGAAAAGACTTACACAGCAACAAGAAAAACAGAAACAAACACACTAAAGAAGAGACCTAAGGCTAAGTGGGAGTGGACCATTCTTGCCCATCAGACAAGATAGACTTGGGCACATCATTGATACAAAGAAAGTCGAAAATTTTTGAATTTCTGGACCCTTTCGCAAGATTGTGAGCAGAATAGTTGATATCTCTATGAATCGAGCTAAATTCCACATCATGGAAGCTAGTCTTGAGGAGAGCATAATCCTTGTGTAGGTTCTTCAGAGTCCAAGGACAAATGTAAGCAGGACTAGAGAGGCTCTTGATTGCAATAAGACAGTCACTTTCACTGAAGATAGAGAAAGCCTTCAAGTTCCCAGCTGTTAACAAGCCAAAGCGGATAGCTAACGCCTCTGCTGCAACAGGGTCAAAAGCCAAGACCAAGTGAGAGGCAAGAGCAACAATAGAGCCATTAGAGTCTCTAATTGATAGGGTAGGGTGCATTATTTTCCTTATTGATAGGGTATGAAATATAGGCTATTAGATGATAAATCAATGGTTTAAGATGGTGTTGCGTTTAAAAGCTATTTAAAATTACATTTGATTACATCTTTCCTTTCAAGTCATAATTTTACAAAATATCAATTTTTATCTAAACAAATCTCTGCTATTAATCGAAGTAGTTTTCGATCTCAACCCTTGATTACTAAAACTGTCTAAAACCTAACGCTAGATAAGCCATTTGCCAAAGGCCTAAAAGTTTGAGAAGCTTCCGACGGGTCGCCTCCTAGCCTCCTTGGATCAACACCGTACCCCACCCTTGTCATTTGCACCTTGGCCTTCCCACGCCCTCACAGCCGTTGAACTTTTTCCCCTTGCACTTCTCACCAAGCTCCTTACCCTTGTGCCCTCAACATCATTAGAGCGTTGGCCCTCCCTTTAATCGCAGGTTCCAATTAGCTATCACCCACGCTACTTTTTAGCTTTTAGGCCTTAAGTATTTTAATTTTGTATCATTAAAATGGGTCAAATTTAGTAGGTTCTGAATATCCTTTTGATAGTTTTTCAATCATATATAGTTTGCCCAAAAGAGACTTGAGATGAGAAAGTTATGGCATTTCAAAGTTAGGGTTGTAAAAATTGAGAAATCCAAAAAAGGTGATTCCACGATAGCATACATTGAGGGCGCATGCGAGAGCGCACACCAAAGTGATCAGGGTGATTTTGAGGGCATTTGAATAATCATGGGTTGTGGTTTTATGTTCCTAAAGTTTCAAATGTGTTATATTTATTTTTTTTATTGAACTATTCAGTTAACTATGATAATGTGTGCCCATCTACGAAGCTTATATGTAGACATTACTAAACAATGTGGACCTAGTTACAGAATTTACAAGTAATAACGTTCAGGGTTGATTTCATTTTTTTCCCTTGAATTATACAACTTGTCATATTTTGGTCGTTGAACTTTAAAACGTAACAAATCACATTCCTGAACTATTCAACTTGTCCTATTTTAACCTTTTCGTTACCAAATTTGTTAAATATTGATAGATTGAGTCAGCAATTTCACTTTTGCCCTTCTTAAACTATGCAACTTGTCTCATTTTGACCCCTAAATTTTAAATTATAACAAATTATACTCTTAAACTATGAAACTTGTTCTATTTTAACCCTTTTGTTACTAAATCTGTTAAATATTGACGGATTGAGACAAATGACCAATTTAACCTTTTGGCTTTACATATGTTTTCAAAATATCTAAATTCTATTTTATCAATTATATAAGTTAACTACTTTTCTTTTTTTATATAGTTTTATTGACAAAAGTTTTATTTTATTTTTTTGCTTAAGAAATTTTGTCAAATTTTCTCTATTATATGATTTAAAATGAATTAAAATCAAAAAAATGAACAAATAAAGAAACAAGCACTAGGGTATATGGGTACCTAACAAAAAAGCTATTGTATAACGTACTTGTCATTTTTATGACTAAATTTTGGGTTAAAAATTACGTAATTGACATAATATTGAATACTTGCTTAATTGGAATCAATAATCACAAAAAACTCGAAATTCGTAGAGTGCGTTTGGTACGAGTATTTGAGTAGAGTATTTGAATAAAGATTTAAATTTTTGTGAGAGAAAATACTGTAGCAAAATTATTCGAACCGTGATTTAAAAACCGAAACAAACAAGCAATGATTTTAAGTCAATAAAAATGTACATTTGTTTATAAAGTTCCCTATCTGTAGGTCTAAGATGTGTGAAAGTCGATTGCAAAAGATTTAATCTCAATAGTTTGATTTATAATTAATCTATTAGGCGCATATACATGTGGCTTAATTTGTTAATATTTAACAGATTTAGTAATTGAATGGCCAAAATAGGTTAAGTCTCATAGTTTAAATTTGTTATCATTTAAAATTTAAGGTCAAAATGGGACAATTTGCATAGTTTAGAGGGCAAAAGTGAAATTATTTGTTTAATTCCGTTAATATTTAACAAATCTAGTAACGGAAGTGCCAAAATGAGACACGTTAAATAATTTAAAGGTGTGATTTGTTATGTTTTGAAGTTTAATGGCTAAAATGAAACAAATTGTAAAGTTTAAGGGTCAAATGTGAAATTAACCTTAATGTTTATTGACGACAAATTTTGTTTTCAAACTTAATTTTTGACATAGATACAATTGGCCCAACAAGTATTAAAAACAAAACCTACTGGTTGCTTATTGGGCTCTTCAGCTCAGCCTTTTATTTTATTTTATTCATTTATTTATTATTTTTATTTATTTATTTTTTATTTTTTAACTTTTTGCCTCCCGATCTCCGAAGCAAATGGAAGATGAGATCAATGTTGAACGATTGGATTTTACGAGTGATTAGACAAGCAAGAGATTTTTGACATGGTTTTTAAGGGCATTAAAATTTATTAATGATATAATAATATATTGAGTAATATTATGTATTATTAAAGCTAGAGAACGAAAGTTTTAGCTTATATTATGAGCAAGATTTTTTACATCTTTTCTTGTATTTTCTTTTCCTTTTGTTCAGATTATCCGAGGTATAATTTTATATTTTGATTGAGGCCTTGCAAGATTATAAGGCTAATACCTTAAGAACCCTTGTTGAACAAGGAAAAATAATCTAACTCCTTACGAAAATCAAAATATCTTTTTTTAGATAAACACGGAAATGATAAATATAGGATTTCAAAAGAAAATAAAAACTTGAAACATATTTAAAAAAAAATGTTACACCGGGGCAATTACGAAAATATATTTATAGGAAAATTTTGAGATAAAAGTTTTTAGAGATTTACCTTTAAAAAACGTTCAAGTGGTGACGTACTTGAATATTAATTAATTTAATTGTTCATGCACGTGTTTATACACACGTGGGCAAATCAACTTCTAAAAGAAAGTCAAGACAAGAAAAACCATGAACAGAGGAGAAGAAAATCACTAAACTTGAAAAATATTACAAGATAGTGGCAAATAAGGAAACAAAAAATAATAATACCAAACCCTAACACAATACATCAATATATAGGCATAAACAAAATCCTTTGAGCCCAATACATAACTAAACGGCCAAAAACACAAAGGTACGTATTGCGGGGTAGAGCCCCCACACCCCCCAATGAGATTAGTGGTGGCTATAGGATCAGGCCGTCCGCTACTGCCACAGGTCTGATGAAAAATCCTATATTTGTTCTTTCACCACAATTATCGCACCACTAACTTTTCAAGTCGGGCCAAACTAAATTTTGGTCACTATACTCTAACAGTTTTAATGAGTGGTATTTCTTTCTTTGTTTCTGTTTTTATTAATGGATGAGTAATTAAGTAGTGGATTAATTTTTTTCCGGTTTATTTATAATTTGGCCTTTGATTTATAGAGGCTTTGCTAGTACTCTGATATTTGCATATGTCAGAATTTTAGTCTATCTAGTTCCAATAAATTGTGTAGTAATGGCTGAGAATTAGGTTCCAATGGAAAAGAGATTTCTTTTTCTTTTTTTTTTTTTGAAGTTGGGATTTCGAATTTCATTAATCCAAATAAAACATTACAGCAAATCACCCTGGCATTTTCACCAGATCAAACACACTGATTGAGAGGACAGATTAAACTTGGCTAAGCAATGTGCAAGCCATTCTCCTCACCTCTCTAGGAATTGCGGTAATTGACTTGCAACACACTTGAGATCGTAGAGCACAAATGTCTCTCATAATCGGTCCCTCAAGACCATTGAAACAATTTTTCGAAATATTGAGGACAACATTAGAAGCAGCAGTTTCGACTAATAGACCATGCCATCATCGACTCTTGGCTGCAAAACGCAAAACCTTCTTTAACAGCAACACATTCTGCAAAGTGGGGGGAAATACGTTACCAGATAGTTTAGGAGCAAAAGCACCAATGACCATGCCATTCGAGTCGCGAACAACTGCAAAGAAATTCAAATTAGCATTCGTTGAGGCATCCACTTTGAGTTTAAGCTCACCAGTACCGGAAGGAGACCGACTAGCATGATAGAAAAGAGATCCATTTTGAGTTAGTTGTGGTGCTTAACACCAACACTGGCTGTGTCCCCAAGTATTTTTTTTCTTCTTATGAGGTGTGGTTTGATTCAGATGGAGATCTGAGGTAAAGGTCGTGTTGTTCAAACATCACATTTCATGGTCAGGTTCTTATCGTTTGATAGCTGATAGTCATTGCGTTAGATGGCTCGTAGATACGCAAGGGGCGGCAGATCCTTATTGGTTGTTGCATCCTCCCCTTATGGATCTCTCTAAGGCTAATAAGCTTCAAGTTTTGTTCATTTGGAAGGCTGCCATGAATAGGAAATTTTATATGGTCAAAACTGTTCTCTTTTACTGCCGGTAAAAATTGTTGTTTTAGTTGTTAGACTTATTTTTCAAATGTTTTATTTATGATTGGGAGCAATTATACTCTAACGATCAAAATGGTAGTTTCTACACGTAGTAAAAAAGGAGAGTTTCGACTGTTAAAAAATAGGAGGATTTTTATGGTGGGGTATTTATCACTCATTAAATTTGCAAGAAAAAAATAATTTTGATCTATGTAATGATCAAAGAAGAGCCCTAAAAGTAGAGGTCTAAAAAAGAGAGAGAAAGAAAGAAAGCTGAACATATGATAATCCTGAAAAATAACGAAATTTCAAGTCAAACTAAGTAACAAAAGAATACAAGCCATTGATAAAATGCCTTGGAAAGAATCCTGCTATAAGACGCCAATGGCTGCTCTTCATTGATTTAACCGAAAAACCACATCCTGTCGTGGCATAATAAGAAAGAGTGGAAAGATTCCACAATTTCTAATCCCATAAATAGTTTTGTTTTATAGTTTATTTAAGAACTATATCTTTCGTTCTTGATTTTACAAAAAATATTTCATATAGATTTAATAATAAATCTATACTTTTCCTCTGTCAACTCAAGATTTTGACTTAAAATGTCAAAAATACCCTCAAAAAGAAAAATAAAAACAGCCGAAGAAACAAAAAAAAAAACAAAGAACCTTAAGCTTCCGACCTTGACCTCAAATGGGCCCATTGTACGCGTGGGTGTGTGTGTTTTTTTTCCCCTTCTAATTTTGGCAAGTTTAGTTTCTTTTTCTTTACTTAAGAGGATAATTTTTATCATTTTAAATGTCAAAATCAATTATTGACTAAAATATTTTAAAAAAAAAACCCGAAGGGTATTTTTTTAAATAAACTTAAAATACAGTTTATAAGAAGATAAATATCACTAAATAAAATGGATTCAAGATTAAACTTTAAAAAAAAAAAAACTAAAACTAGACAAACAATATTAGTTGTTGAATAGTAAGCAGTCCATCACTCTAGATTGTCAAAAAAGAAGGTAAGTCTCAAATTGTGGCTGCCTACAACTTTGATACCTAACTAGCCCATTTTGTTTGACATTTTGAGTGAAATTAGGTAAAAAGATGAGGGGGCATATAGCTATAAAAACCAGCCACTTTATTCATTTATATTATCTCATCCTTGAGAGAAAACAATAAGCTTTACATAAAAAGCTTGAGAAAATTGAGAGCAATTTTGCTTGGGTGTCATTGGGTTATGTGTCTGTAAGTTTGTGAGGTTTTGAGTGTTGTAAACACTTGTATATTTCTCCCTTAGTAAAAGATCTACAGCAACCCGTGGACATAGCCAAAATTGGATGAACCATGTTAAATATTGTGTGTTCTCTTTCACTTTACTTCGCTCCATTAATCTAGTTACTCGGAAAAGTTGTTTCTTAATTCCCAACAACTGGCACCAGAGCTTTGGTGGTGCTAACAAAGTTTATTTTGTCAGTTTTCTACAAAGTTACTATTCATATAAATAGTAAAACTCATGAATAGTAAAATTTTGTCGGTTGTGCTGGCTTGTCGACAACATTGTTTTAATTGACGATGGCTCGTAGGAATATCCAAACGATCCAGAGGAACTAGATTTGAGTAGGAGCGATGGCCGTAGATGAAGGGAAGATTAAAACTGATAAATTTGATGGTGCAGACTTTGGATTCTAGAAAATGCATATTGAAGATTATCTGTACCAAAAAAAGTTGTACCAGCCTCTCTTAGGCAAGAAACCACAAGACATGAAGGATAATGAGTGGGCTTTCCTTGACAGACAAGCGCTAGATGTAATTCGACTGACGTTATCCCACAATGTTGCTTTCAACATAGTAAAGGAGAAGACCACAGAAGGTCTTATTGCGACGCTTTCAAGTATGTATGAGAAGCCGTCGGTGACAAATAAAGTTCACTTCATGAAGAAGTTGTTCAACTTGCGAATGTCGGAAGGTGCATTTGTTGCTGATCATATCAATAAACTAATTCCGTCATAACCCAATTGAGTTATGTCGAAATTGAATTCGACAAAAAAATTCAAGCATTGATTCTCTCGTCCTCATTACCAGAAAGTTGGAATGCCATGGTGAACGTAGTTAGTAACTCTTCCGAGAACCCGAAATTACAATTCAATAATATTCGCAACTTAGCCTTAAGTGAAGAAATCCATTGAAAAGAATCAGGTGCTGAAGCATCAACTTCTTTTGCTTTGCGCACGGAATCAAGAGGGAGAACTTTTGAAAGAAACTCTAATCGGAGCATATCCAAGTCCAGACGAGGCAAGTCAAGATCTAGAAAAACAGAAGCTTGCTACTAGAATTGCAGCAGGAAAGGTCATCTTAAAAGGGACTGTCGAGCACCAAAGAAGAATAAAGGTGCAAAGGATTCAGCCAACATAACTGAAGATGGCAGTGACGCTCTAATTTTGAGTGTTAACAGTCCAATTGAATCATGGATTTTGGATTTAGGGGCATCTTTTTACTCCACTCCATGCCGAGAAATCATGGAGAATTATGTCAACGGTGATTTTGGGAAGGTTCATTTGGCTGATGACGAGACCTTGGATATTGTGGGAAAAGGAGGCATCAGAATGAAGCTGCTAAACGGAACTGTGTGGAAGCTAATTAATGTGAGACATATTCCTAGTCTAAAAAGGAATTTGATCTCCATAGGACAACTTGACGGAGATGGTTACTGTACAACCTTTCCAGGTTGTGAATGGAGGATTACCAAAGGAGCTCTTATCGTAGCTCGTGGGAAAAAGGATGGCACTTTCCATGTAACCTCAAACTTTAAGAATACCATTGCAGTTCCAGATGCTGGAAATAAGTCAAGTTTATGGCACTAAAGGCTTGGACACATGAGCGAGAAAGGAATGAAGACACTTCTGTAAAAGGGAAAGCCAACAGATCTAAGATCTGTAGACATCGGTCTATGCGAGAATTGTCTTCTGAAAACAAAAGAAGGTCAGTTTCTCAAAAGTTAGCAAGACACCTAAGGCAGAAAAGTTAAAGCTGATCCACACAGATGTATGGGGACCTTCTCCTGTTCGATCTCTTGGAAGCTCGTTATACTATGTCTGTTAGACGTGTATACCCTAAGGAATAAAAATGTAATATGTTTTTGAAAACATTTTATCAATAAAGAATTCATTCATTATTTATATACCAAATATTGTCCTCTTTATGTTCATATTTGTTGAATGTATGTTAAGCACACAATAGTTTGAGACTGTCGGTTTAAACCTTTAAGAATTTGGCAAATGATAGATAGATTATGTGGAAGACACAATGCTTAAGGTGACGGTCTAAATTATAAGATCCGCAATCGAGAGAATAAAGCTGGGCACTTTATTCATGTATAGATTGTTATATTGTCTATATCCCTATTGGGAGATGGTTTGTCTTGGTCATTGCGGTGGACTCCATGAATAGAAACATTGGCATAGGTGACGATGCGTTAGATCGGGACATAAAGTGAATTGATTTGGATTAATAATTATGTCTCGACAAATTGATTCACTTTAGACAATCATTTGTATTGTATCTCAATCTTGAGATGAATAGTGGGCCCGTTATCTTGACTTGTGTCTTTTGATGTACTAAAAGAAGACACCCATATTTTAATAGTGGTACGCATGCCGGTACATTGGAGACATGACTCTTGATAGCGCAGACCCGTTATTCATAGATATGAAATCCATAGCTCCTCTTTAGGAGTAGTGATATCCTCTTATATGCGTTATCCTATAATTGAAAAACTGGAGCGCTCAACCATTTGGATACATAAGTTTAACCGAATGGTATACCGTCTTTGGATGGTAAGTTTTTTTATGGTGAGATAATAGAACGTAAGATAAAAATAATCGGGAAGGTAAGACAAAACTTATCCTTAAGCCGATTATGGATAATCCTATGTGGACACGATACACTATGATATGCCATGGAGACTTAGCTATACAGGCTTCGTAATTCTATAAGGTTCTAGAATGCAGCTCCAAGCTTTTAGTGGAGTAGCGTTGGAGTTGATAATTATGAAATATATATCTGGGATATTGGGTTTCATAATTATCGGGAGCTTGAACTATATAGGTCCATCAGGTCCCCTTTGCTAGCTCACAAAAATCCTGTAACGATGGCATGTTTTTCCAATAACTGGTGACTTATGTCAGATTTATCAAATTGGCTAAAATTCGAAAGAATCAAATAATTCTTGTCTGTTTATCGGTTGAATTAATTTTATGACAAAATTGATTTAAGATAAACTTGTTGAATTATCGGGATCAGATAATTCATGTCTGTTTATCGGTTTGATTAATTTTGAATTAATTCAAGATAAACTTGTTGAATTATTATGAATTCATTTATTTTCCTAGAGATTATCTAGATAAGGTTGTTTTAATTAGATAGCTTTTTTATTGGGTTATTTAAATTAAAACTGAGACCTTATCATAAAGAATCTCGGGTGAAAAATAAAAGATTCGCTGAGATTTTTTATCGACAATTTGGCATGTCCTCAAGTTCGGCTTGCTGATGGAGCAAGTTCGGCATTCTAGTTAAACAGATCGACATGTCACTCGTGCGATAAAAAGATCACGCATTTTCACGCAGATTTCATCAAGTATTGATCCGAATTTGATTCTAAATTGAATTTTGAGGCATTATCTGATAAGGACTGACTCCTGAGCCCAACCTTTATAAAAAGGGAGTGAGTCTCACTATTATTTAGACCAATTGAGAGATTAAGAGTGATACTCTACTGGTACGATTATGAAACTCTAAGAGCTCTTGTTCACAAATCACGAACACTAGCTTTGGGTTCTCTCAATTGGTTGAAAGGAGAGTCACTTGGTGGAAGAGTTGTAAATGTGAGCCCACTCTCACTCGGATCATGGATAGAGAATAGTAAATAAAACCAGTTGGTTGAGGCTCTTCTGGAACGTTACTTCTCTTCACGAATTGCAGGAGTTCTTCGGTATTCAAAGGTTATTAAGATCTAGTTAATTTATGCGTATAGTGTGTCGAACTTGTGTTGTGAAAAATACTCTAATATAGAAATTTTTAAATTCCGCTACGTACTATTTTTTCAACAATTGGTATTAGAGCCATGGTTTTTACATAAATTTACAAATATGTGATCATACTATATGTATAAATTATGTGATCTTAATCTCTCCTATGCTTAAATTTAATTTTGTAGAAAGTTAGTACTCTAGAGTTTCTATATAATTTTATGTTGTTAAGGATTATATGGTGAATGTTTACAAAAATTATACTTTCTACTCAATTTGTTTCGTTGCAGACCAACGTTTTGGTTGCAGACTTTCCCTTCTTTTTTTTTCTCAGGGTACTTTCAACTATAATTCAATGGGTAGAAACTGTAATATTTTAGCTAATGCATAGAGAAGAAAACTTCCAGTTTGATATCATTAAGCTCACGCCCGAAAATAGTTAATACCTACTGAAATCCAAACATTCATCTATTTTGGCGAGATCGAGACTAAAGAGAGCCTAAAATGATATCTAGGAACACACCCTGAAAGAACAACTCCATAATCATCCTTCCAAATGATAAAACTGATCTATTTAGCTGCACAGAGCAGCCATAAACATGTTATCGAAATACCCGTTATCAACATGACATTAGCAGCCACGAAAAATACAAAGATTTGCTAAGCAGAGGGGGAAAAATATAATAAAATGGTTAGCTACTAAAGAAAATAGCACGCTATAGGATTGTCATGAAAAGTATGAAATCCATGTGTGCACAATAGAACATTGCAGCGAGAACTTAACAAGTCATGATCCAGATGTAACTTTTTTAAATGTTTTAAGAGACACCATAGCAAGCATTCCTGTGTTTTGATTTTCCACTTCCTTTTGGATCTTTCTTTCGTTCTTTCTCTTGTTTTCACTTCTACTCAAGCACTGCCATAAAATTTTTATGTTAATATAAAACCATCTCAATGGTGAGAGCTGACACGATACCTTGAACATAATCATGTGCTAAAAAAAGTGCAACTACAAAGTTTATTAGAGATTTTCCATGAATTAGAGCATACCTAATTGTCATAGAAGCGGGAGCGACGTCTCCATGAACTGTGAACAGAAAACCAGTATGGATAAATTAGCAGTAGACGAAAGAACCAGCAAACTCTAAGGTGTTTAAGATTGTATTTTCAGAAACAAAATGATGAAACGATCGTAGCAATGCATATTTCAACACATCAACTACAAACAAAAACTCTCCAACTTAAGAAAATGTAGCATATTAGTGTAGCAAGAACAATACGTCTTTTCAAGCTATTCCAATAAAGATGTGCAATATATTTTTGTTAGGGCCAAAGAGTACATAAAGGAACATGATAAGCTATGAGCTTTAGTTATCAAAGCCCTTTTGTGTCACCAGATCATGCTCAATCAAATGTTTCACTAAGATACATACATATATATATATACACATATACACCTATATATATATAAGCAAAAAATAAAATATATATCAAACTAATAATAAACTTTGACGAAAGGAATCTATAAGATATCAACATGATAAAGCATCCAAAAGCAAAATCAAGTACTACAACCTTCGATGACTGGACCCACTCCTTGAGGGGCCGCTCGTGCTCATGAACTCGTCATCAATATCATCTACCCTATAGTCTGCATATTCTACAGATGTTACAGAACCCTCGTCGGAATTTGAAGTATCATAACTTGATCGGCGGCTTCCTCTCCTTGTGTCACCTACTCTTGACCTTCTTCGATTTCTAGAATTCCTGAAGTTATCAAAAACCTGATACAATATACAGGAGGTCCACCAGTTACCTTCACCCCCACGGAAGTCCTCAAACTCATCTCCAGTGTCATCATCACCATATTCTATCACGTAATCTCCCAAAACCACACCACGCGGGACTTCTGAATGAATTGTGCTCAGAACATCAATAATTTCCGAGGACTGCTGGAAATTCTCCCAGTCGAGCTGCCGAGCAGGATCAATCTTTGATGGACGGGCATGAGGGTGCTCCTTTTGAGCATGTTTCTGGAGTTCCAAGAAGGTTCCTGTATATGTACATTTTTCCTCATCACAGCAACGCTTCTTCTCATCTAGATGTGCACGAGCCTTATCAACAACCACCCATCCAGTAACGTCGCCTCTACACAAGGGACAACTTGGTTTGCACTTGTCTTCTGATTCAACTGGGTCAGTGTTTACTTCATCACTTGCATCTGATGTGGACAGAGACGACACGCCATACGCGCTTTTGAACCGATCCAAGCAATTTGAGTGCAAGTGGTTCGTGTCGCAGACAAAAGCACGGCATCCTTTTTCGTAAGATGAGCATTGAAGGAGCACACTGTTGTGAGGGAAATCCAAACATATAGGACAAACCACATCATCCCAGTTGGTTACTAAGGGAATATCAATATTCATGGTAGATATATCAGATTGAAGCCCTCTATTGGTATAAAGATTTAACCTCGCAAAATGTCTTCTAGTACCTAGAAAGAGTTCATGAAAATATCACACAAGAGTGTGCTTCGTCAATGTGCATAGAAGGAGAAACCACCGATTGAACAAACTGACCTTCTAGTCTATAACAATATCCACAATAACCCTTTGATCCTGTATATCATGCCACAGTACAAGGCTGCAAATGGTAAAAGAATATGTTAGAAGTTGAAATTTAGAATAAAGCATATTTGCTACTTTAGTCCCTGAAATATTATATATATATATATATATATTTATATATTTATAATCGTCCACCAACAACAAAATAAGGACTAGTTTTTCTCATAAAACAAAATGCAACAATGCAAGAAACACCAAAACCACCCTCAGTTAACCGAATTTCTTAATATTTGATATGTCTTCCCTGAATAAAACAAAGTCTTAAAAGAGCAATACAAGGGCAAAGGAAAGTCCTTGTTTTCAAAAGTAAAAATAGAAATCTGAAAAGAATGATCCCTACACTCTTCCCCTTAATGATAGCTAAAGCAAAGTGTGTTTTTTGCAAACTCATTAAATCTTTGTATCATGTACCGGAAAAAGATCCCCAATTACTATTTTATAATATTAACGAGATGAACTAATAAAATTTAACAGCATTAAACATCATATTGAAGATTGACATTTCCTTTCTCTATTTGCTTTTGTTTCAGGAACCATAAAAGATGTCAGCGTATATGGTTGGATTTTGACTAAAAGAAATAAAAAGAAAAGTCAACAAACCCCAATAGAAATTGGGCAAAACTAAATGGACAAACGAAAAAAGGGCAATCCGAAACTAATCATTTTCATATTGAGATCAAGAATATCAGTTATTGAGATGTCCCCATACGAAAATAAACAAATCCAGAAACAACATATAGAGGTTCCATTAGAGGACATCAAAATAAATAAAAAGACTCAGTTAATCAATTCAAAATCAGTGTATTGATAAATAGATAGATAGACAGATAAGAACATGATCAAATTTGTTTAATTCACAAAAACTATGATCAAAACCGCATCAAAATTAACAATTGAAAAACTAATTAATCCAACAAAATCATGGGCTTCCAATTTAACACATAATAGATTCAACAAAAGCAACTAAAACACAATAAAGCCAAGAGAAGTGAAGAACCAGCAAATGGGTATTGATTAAATCAACTAAAAATGAAAACTTAAGCATAAAAAAAGTAAGACCCAGAAACAAACGAGAGAGCCTGGCTCACCTAATATGAGAATATTGGGGATTAAAATACAAAAACTAAGAGACCCAAGAGAGAAACAAGCAGAGATCTTTAAATAACAAGACTTTTGGGGAAGTTGTTTCCGCCTCTCGGTTCTTTGATTGTGTGTGCTCAGACTCAGAGACTAGGTAGGGTCCCAGGTCCCTCTATCCCTCCCTCTCTACTCTCTCTCTCTCTCTCTCTCTCTCTCAATCATCTATCCTATAAAAGTTGGGAAGATTTTCCCTCTTCACAAACCAGGAAGGCAGCATATAGAAACGAAAAAGAAGTGAAAAGAAGAAGGAAATAAAATAATTAATAAAATTTTTAATTTTTAATATGAAATGACAAATATGCCTTTCTCCGTTCACATTTTTTTGCTAGTTTTTTGAGACAGGATAACAATGGGGTTTTGCGTTTTCTTTCATGTAATTTTTGTTTCTTTTTACGTATTTTTACTTTGTGGTAGATAATACCTGTTTAGGTGACAAAATTACATCTTTTTCTAATTTATATTTATAAATGATTTAAAAAATTATCTAAAAAACTTTCAAATTGACAAATAAAAAACTTTATAAATTTGAAAAAACTTAATACTAAGGTTTTCGACTTCAAAAGTGTATAAAATACCCTCAAAGATAGGCGCTTTGTGTGTTTCTATTTTTGTTTTTTTTTTATTTTTTAAAAGTTTAATTTTTTATATTTTACTTAAAGATAATTTGGTCATTTTAAAGTTTAAATCAACTAATGACTAAGTAATTTAAAATTTTATGTATTAAATCTAATCTAAAATTATATATTTGATAAGATTAAAAACTGAAAGTATATGTTTTGAATTAACTTAAAATAGAGAGTATAAAAAGTTAAATATCCCTTCTTCTTTTCAAGAGAATGTAACTGTCATTTAAAAAAAAGAAAGAAAGAAAAGAAATCAGGATTTTTGTTGAGAAAAATTGGGATATTTTCTTAACAATCTTCTTGTTTGGATTGAAATTTGAAAAACCTCTATGCGAAAAAATAGAAGAGAACTAGTCAACGAAGATATTTAAGAAATTATTATATTTTAGTTTTATTATTATTGTGTTTTTGGTAGAATTATTATGGTAGTTTATGGGCATAAATGCCCTTCTACTCTTGGGGGTCTTGAATTCACTGTTCATATTATAATATCACCAAGTGTAACAAATTTATTCACCTTTAGAAATTAAAATGTGTACCAAAATTAATTTGCTTTTATTGTCTTTCCAAATTCAAGAAATCTCCTCTGTACTTTTGCAAAAAAAAAAAAAGGAGGGTGTAAACATTAAATATCGACAATGTTGTATCGTATTAATTCTTGGCATTCAAAGACATTACTTTATGGCACACGAGCCAAGTGACTAATTACAAATTATGCAGGGACTTCTTTTTTGGCTCCTAAATCATGTAGACACTTGTCCTCCAATATGCCATGTTTCCTTTCTTTTCTTTTTTTTTCAAAGTTTCCATGGTCAATATTTAAACATTAAAAATAATGAACCTGACATACCACATATATATATATATATATAAAGAGAAGGTATATAAAATAATCACGTAAGAAAAAATGAATAAACTATAACA
This sequence comes from Artocarpus heterophyllus, assembly GCA_025403435.1. Lineage (NCBI taxonomy): Eukaryota > Viridiplantae > Streptophyta > Magnoliopsida > Rosales > Moraceae > Artocarpus > Artocarpus heterophyllus. The sequence goes on along the minus strand of CM046334.1, from coordinate 32,818,674 downwards.
GGTTGATTTTCTTAATTGTTATTGCATCGAAGTCATAATCATAATCATTAAATTAAGAAAGGCAGCTAAAAAAGAAATAAAACAAAAAAGCAGATTATAATCCATTGGATTAAAAAGAATATAAAGGTATTTGACTAAAATTAGACATGACGTGCGGACTTGTGGTTATTTACTTTGCATGCCGAATTACAAGTCTATTCTCAAAAAAAAAAAAAAAAAAAAAAGAGCACATATTTCTGTTCTTAAATCTTTATCTTTGGTATTCCTTCACTTTCTTTATGGACAACCAAATCCAAAGGTTTGTATTATAATATAATCTTATACGGTAAAGTCAGATAGTTGTGAAAACGTGGAAAGTAATTTATTATCAAGGGGGGAAATAAAAAAAATAGAAAAACATTGGCAAGTTAATGAGATTGCATGGTTCATCAATGTCTGCACATATTTTGAACTTTTCAATTCTAATAAAAAATGGGATGCTGTTGACTTCCTTCGGATTCCCACTGCTTTCTCTTCAGAAAAAAAAAACAAAAAAAACAAAAACAAAAAAAAAAACAACAACAACAACCCCAAAAAAATCCCTTTATTGTCGAGTAAAAATATAAAGAAAAACCTCTTTGTACTCTTGCAAATAATTCCTTCAGATAGCAATTAATCCCCGAAGCGATAGATAGTAAGAAATTTAAATATAAAGCAAAATGTTATCATCAACAAAATGTTATTATGAGGTTACTATGGCTTCTTTTTTTTCTTTTTTTTTTTTGTCTCTTTTAGGGGAAAAGGTCACTATTACTATAAAAATTACACTAGATGGTAAAACTTTTCTAAAATTGAAATTTAACAAAATTTTTATGATATTTAAAAATGATCATAATTACATAATAATATCATATTTTGTACTATATAATTACATAATAAATTAATTTCAATAATGTAGTTTTGAGCCATATATATAGATAGAAGACATATTCTAATTCTACAATCATAGTGCCATATGTCACATTAATCCTTTTTTATAATGTCTTATAATTTTAGTTTCATGTAACTCATACTCCTATTTAAAAATTGATGGTAAATTAACAAGAATGGTCCCTTTAATAAGAATTTATATCGTGATAACATTTTCAATACAATGCTATATTGATGTGCTAATGCCAAACTATAACATTTAAGTGTAAAAAAACTCTAATATAATACCATGTTTTATACCAAATATACCATATGCTAAAATTGATGATAGATTTGCCACCAAGTTTAGCATATAATAAATTTGATATTGATACCTATTCGTTGATGCATTAATTTTTTCTCTTAATCATTACAATATTGTTGCTTTTAAAGTATTTTAATATTAGAAGTTTGCGTTTATAAATTTCAAGGCTCAATAATTATGACAAAAGGTAAATATAACATTTGAAATAACATCATATATTGAAGTACAATTTAGAATAGCATATCAAATTTGTTGATTTTACACTCTTTGATGGTAAATATAGCATTCATTAGTATTTGCATTGGAGATGATCTTAGTGTTAATTACTAACGGTTAATGGTTAGCTGGTGAGTAATCACCTAGTATTTTATTGAACCTAAGCCAAGAAAATTATTGTGGTGTTTGAAAAGGTGGTAGGAACCTTTGGTTAAAACCATTTTTACTGTAGCATATGAGAGCTTTACGCTATAGCATTTTTCTTATTGTTACTGTAACATATGAGAGCTTTACACTGTTTATAACTGAGTTTATGGTGAGAATCGTGGTTTCTACCACTCAGCCAAACAACCGGTATAATTACTTATAACATCATCCTTTAGGTAAAAAAGTATCCTTTTGTTATTCATCAAATGGATAGCATGCTAAAAGTGCAAGGCCAATATGCCCTTGAACTATAGGTCTAATATTCTCCTTAAAACAAAAAGAAAAAGGCAAAAAAAAAACTTAGACACTATAGATGCAATGCAACTACTACTTTTTTTTTTCCCTTCTATGAACAAAACTACAAGATTTGGACATTCTTGTTTGAATTTTAATTCAATTGAGGAGTGCACAATGCCAAAAAAAAAAAAAAAAAAAAAGAGAGAGAGAGAGAGAGAAGCATATTCGTTTAGTATATATCAAAGTGGTCTACTGTATGATCCAATGTTTGTTATACATACATCTTAATGGGACCCCCCCTCCAATTAAATTATTTAAGCATGCGTTTCTATACAAAATATAACAGTGTCTTAGCGCAATTCATTGGTGCTTTGACACGTGGTGCGACCCCCCTCTTTTTAGGCCTTTCGCATTTTTTCCTATCTTCTTCACACCCTCCCTTTTTTTTTTTGGTCAACTTTCTTTTTTTTTTTTTTTTGGGCTTTTCTATTTTCTTAGTTGTCTTTTTAATGTTTTATGTTGTTCTTCTTCTTACCTTTGTGCTTTTTTGTTGTTGTTTTTCTTTTATATATTTTAAGAATAAATTCATTGATTTATTTAGAATGTGTATGATCAGAATGTTTTCAAATTTTTTATTATTGTATATTATTTTATTTTTTAAAAATATTATTTTATTAAGTGCAACTTCAAAATGTCAATCGTATTCCTTCCTATTTAAGCCCTTTTTATCTTTAATGTTTTGATTATATGATATTTCTCTACTTATATATGTTTTTTTCCCCTCCGGTGACACTTTTAATTACTATTTTTCTTATAAATGTCATTCCTTCAAATTTATTTATAAATATTGCCTTCTATGTATATTCTTGCTCAAATATTTTTTAAATAGTCTTATCAATTGTAATTTTCTCGTAGTGCCATTAATTAATTTTCTCTATAATTTTGCTGACTATATTCTCTTTAGATGGAAAAGTTCATTTATTTGCATACACATACTAACACTTAATCTCTTACACAAACATTCAACCAAAATGTACGCTTAGATTGAAACAAGCATTTCAATCAATTTATATTTTTAAAAAAACTTATATTTGTAATGATCCTTATTACCCTTTTTCCTCCTTAATCTTCTCTTAATAAAATAATTTTTCTGGAATATATGATTTTCTAAACTTTTTTACTCAATTTTTTTTTCATCGCAACCCCTCATGAATATTTTTTGATTGCTCCCCTCAAGTAGTTTCTTCTCAGATTTGATCTTGCTTAAATATTTTTGTCTTATGACTATCTCAAATACTTTTTTTAATATGTTGCCCATAAACAATTTACTGAATAATTTTTTTTATTAATTTTTCCCTTATTTATTAACTTTTTTCACTAAACGAATTTATTCTAAGAATAATAAATGTATAAAACTAAATTTTAAATATTTTTATCTAAGAAATACAAAAAAAAAAAAAAAAAAAAAAAAAAAACACTCGCAAAGCGTGTGCTTATGAGTAATATACATAAAAGAAGGAAGTATCCTTCTATTGGAACTAAAACAATTGTCATCGGTAAGTAGCAAATTAGAGAAAGGTGATTTGAGCCTAATAATCCAAGTATAAAACTACAAAAATTTTGTCTGAAAAAATTAACATTTTAATTGTCTCGTTGGAATGTCTTTTTTGTAGCTATTAGAGAAGTTAGACAGGCTGGAGCGTGGCAGGCCATATCTCAATTATGAATAAGAATTCCAATCATTATATATGTTTGGTATATTTACTTACCACTTATGCACTAATGAAGATTTTTTTTTTTTTGGCTCTTATCAATTCGTTTTGATTATATATGCACTTGATCACAACGAAATATACCAGACTTAAAAAATAAAGAATATAATTAAGCGTGATTATTATACTTGATAATGCCAGAAAGCTTCTTCTCAAGTTTACACTCTGGATGCATTTATCAAAAGGTTATTTATCTTTTTATGTGATGAATTTTAGGTTTATATAAACATTTGTACTTTTTGTTTTTAATCTGATCGATTGTATATCTTTATATTAAATTTAATACATAAAGTTATATCTTATTTCACTTAATCTTTAATTTTGACCTAAAAAATTATCTAAAATATCATCAAATTGAAAAATAAGGAAAATTTAAAACTCAAAAAAACTTAATATTAAGGATTTTGACTTGAAAATTGCATATAATAGCCTCAAAAGAGGGTGTTTTATCTGTTTTTGTTTTGTTTCTTCTTATTTTTTGAAATTTTTATTTTTTCTTTTTTATTTAAGGATAATATAATCATTTTGAAGGCCAAAATCCACTTTTGACTGAGACAAGGTGTAGATTTATGTATTAAACTTAATCTCAATGTATACATTTGATAAAATCAACAACCAAAGGCATAGTTTTTTTAATAAGCTTAAAATTAAGGTTATAGAAACGCAAATATCCCTTTATCACATTGTAATTGAATATGATATTGAAAGGAAATTAAAATAATAGGAATGGCAAACATTTATTATTTTTCTAGTGTTTACTAATCTATTTTATGGTGTAATGAGAAACAATCTGATTCCTTTTTTAGTTTTTATTAACATAAAAAATAGTATTAATTTAATTATTAAGACATCATTTTACATGATTATATAATCAAATTTATTTCCTTTGATACGAAATCAATGGTGTAAGGATTGACATTCCTTATTCCCCTTCCACATATTGGACCCGATTGGAATAGCTTAAAATAAGCCACTTTCGGCTTATCTAGGCTAAAAGCTGTTTTTGAACCTGTTTAGGTGGGTAAGTTATTTAGGCTTTTGTTTTTATAAGAAATTTTGAAATGGTGCTTATTAAAAAAAAAAAGTGTTTTTGAAAAGCTTTATTTATTTTTTTAACACTTTATTTAAGAATAACAAATTAATAATTTCATCTACATCTTTAAATTACATTACTTTTTACACTAATAAAAAACTTTTGACTTATATAACGAAATTATTATGGAATCAAAAAATACTTTTCCATGCAACATCTAAACACTAATTAAAAATCTTTGGCTAAGGCTTCTCTTCTTCTACTGCCTAAAAATAAAAGCGGAGCTATCTCAAATGAGTTCATTATGTGAAGTCTACAAAATCCTCCTTACTTGATTTTGTAAGTAAACAATTATTAAATGAGAAGCAAAATCATTCCTTGTTTCTTTTCTTTTTTATGCAAAATAAACGTGCCAGATATTCTTAGTAAAGATCCAACATAACTAAAATTTTGAGTTCCCAAAAAGGTAACAACCTAAATTTTAAAAAATGAGTGGAAGCATTTACTCCGCTAGTGGGTACACAACTCAACTTACACAAAGGAAAGTTAGACGATTAGTAGTATTGGGAAAGAAGAAACACAAAGAGATTGGGAAAGAGAGAACACAAGGAGTCCAAGTCTCAGGTCCCAATATTTAAGTTTTGACACATGATCAAATTTGACGCATCATAGTGCATCACAAATTTTTTTTTCACTGTACAAAAACAGTGTTATTCTAAAGCGCTTACTCTTCGGTTCTTTTCAATAAGAGGGACAGTCATTGGACAATAGATTTGGACTCTTTTTGTTCCCCTTTTTCAAATTTGGTTCTCAAGCTAACGAAAAAACCAAAAAAAAAAAAAAAGGACCAAGATACTACTAACCGTCCAACTTCCCTCTGAAAAATTAAAGTTTTGTGTACCTGTGTTAAACTGCAGTATTCATTTGTACCACTTTAACGCGGAAATTAGACTTGAATGTTTCACAAAAATGGTACATTTGAATTCCAACTCCAGCAGTGCTGTTCTTCCAATTCATCCCAACTTCTTTACGCTTTATTTAATCTGACGACCAAATAAATTAAACAGAAACGTCAAGCTGGAATTTTATTAATTCAAGCAACAAGTTCTGACCTAGAACACACTCATGCACAATGCCTCTACAAAGTGTCTCGTCGCTATTGCATATCCAAGTTGTCTAACAACTAATAATTACGACTTAAAATATAGTATCAATTCAAATTCTGTAAAAAAAAACACTGTAGCAAGCTTGATTTGAACCAAAATTTTTTGGTTTAACCAAGTGCTTAAACGGGCTATGAGAATAGTGTTCGCTATTACCCAACCAAAGATCATATTATTTGATAGAGATCGACATATAAAACTACATATATCAGATCCGCATGTCGCAGAATTAACAAGTGAATCTACAGCGGTTAAAAAGATCTCAGTATTGACCACCAGAAGTGAAAAAAAGCTAAAAGGCAACTAATCCCCCAAATGCCAATAGAATGTTGCCCTAAAGCTCTTTAAACCTCATGCAAACTTTTAGTGTGAAGAATATTATCGCTAAAGCACAACCCTGTGTCGAAAAGAAAAGGGAAGGGAGAGGAAAAAGAAAGACAGATAAAAGATTATTTAACTGTATGCCAAGGAAATATTCCATAAATGGTGGTGTAAACAGAAACAACTCTACTCAATAATTCTGGTTACAATACCGACGGCTATAGTTCTTCCTAATGCTCTTAGAAACACCCTTCCAAGAGCCCTACAACTCAAGAACTCTTCTACACAAACTGGTCCATGCAGAAGCACCTAAATTTGGAGAACAGGCAAATGTTAGGGGAAAAAGGGAATCCATGAAATTATTTTATTCCTTAAATTACAAAATGCAAGAATTTGATCTTAAATTACCTCAATAACGGCACTTTGCTTTGCAATAAGACAGCGGGGGGCCTTTTTAGCCACCTGGCCTGTCTTTGAGTCAAGCAATGACAGTATTTTCACAACTCTTGCTGCCTCCTTCGCATGGTGTACGTGAAGTTCCAACTGCTCATTCCAGTCACAACTCCCAAATGAACCTCCAATGGAAAAAATTATAGCAAGAAAAAAAGGATAAAATTGTGACGAGCACACAGTACATACCTGAGATCCCACTAATATTGGAGTTGCTATATCCAAAACAAGAACCCTTACTTCCAAATGTTTCGCAACACTAACTGGAAAATCTGGGTGACATAGCACTCCACCAGCCAGGACATTACCTCCATCAATACCTTGAAGACTAACAGCAACACTGTCCCCAGCTCTTGCAATCGAACAAGCCTGAGAATCACGTTCTAAGGATCGTACAGTACCTACATCTCCAAAAGGCATAACAAGCACCTACAGTTTGAAACAATAAATTTTACCGCTTAATCAGTGGCGCAAACAAACCCACAAGCAAGAATAGATATCATGACACATTTCATACAAGACGGTGATTATTTCCGAGTATTAGTACTTCCCCAGTAGAAAGTTATAAGCTTTTCTCAGTGTTGGAATACACACAAAAATGGAGCAAGCATCATTAAGAAAACCTGTGACACATTGACGGTACAAGCGCTGATCAAGCATCTGATTAACTTAAACATAGTCTCGTTGATGTTTGAATGTTCAGAAATTCAGAAAATTATGCCAGAAACAAACTTATGAATAGCTGATCTCATAAGGCAGAAGACTCCTTGAATAGAATATATATATATATATATATATATATATGTAAATTTAAATTCATGTCGTTCAATGCATTCTTTCTTTGGGACACATCCAGCCGAACAAGTTGGGTAATTATTAACTTGTACCTTTGATCCACTCCGAAGAGCTCCAGCTTCCAATTTACCACAGGCAGACACCTGCCCAAGCGAAGGCGATTTAATGACATCACATATAGGCATGAGCAGAGGCTTTGAAAAATCTCTCGATGGAGGTTTGAAGGAATCAATAGCCTCCAAAAGGTGAGGTCCCCGATACCTGCATTTCAAACAGACAAGTCATATTTTTAATATCTGTAATCTTGGGCAAAAAATCTTTTACGTGAGCCATGCTTAAAGTCAATTCATATATCCCTCAAATATTCAGTCATCAAAATCATACGGCCAAAAGGCCTGTCACTCAAACACTAGCTGGAACGTAAAAGCTAGTGGTTATTAACCACAAGAAATTCCCGGGGAAAGCAATGCCTGGTTCATTGTTGCAAACTTGCATTTCCTAATTCCAATTTCTTATCTTCATTGAAAGATTACTACCAGAACGTTGGTTCTGCTTAAAAATGGTAAATAAAAGATAAGTCTACAAAGACAGCAGAAAGCTTCAACTTTGAATGGATGATCTCACCAGGACGAGAAGCGAACATCAGAAGGAGCTGCAACCAAATTTTGATTTTCCATGGCACTCAATGGAAGCCAAGATATAGAAGAATCTTTAAAATTACAAGAACGGAGAAACGTCCCAAGTTGTCGTTTAATCAAATCAAATCGCTCCTTAGAGTACCCAACAACATCCATTTTGTTAACAGCAACTATAATTTGCTCCACACCAAAACTTCTGATAAGTTGTGCATGTTCCCTTGTCTGCCCCTTCATACTGTCCATACCAGCTTCAAATGAACCAACCGAGGCATCTATTACAAGAATTGCTGCATCAGCTTGGGTTGCCCCAGAGATCATGTTTGGAACAAAATCTTTGTGGCCAGGCGAGTCGAGCACCACCACATGATACCTTTTGGAATCAAAATAAGCAACAGCCACAGTCATAGTTATTCCCCGTTCCCTCTCTTCTGCACTCTCATCCAGTGCCCAGGCATAGGCAAAGGACCCTTTGCCCTGCTCGAATTATGAACACAGTAAATCATAGAATGATCAGATTTGAGTCATCACATGCAAAATCGCAGTATTTACCTGAATCTTGGCCTCTTTTTCATATTTGTGCATTTGTTTTTGAGATATCCGACCTCTGAGGTGTAACAGTCTACCAGAGAGTGTTGATTTTCCAGAATCAACATGACCAACCTACAAAGATGCGTAAAATTGTGTCACTCAAATATCTCTACAATATAAGGCTATATAAGAAGCTTAGTTACATGGATCAGACGAAAGCAACCAGTCAGCTTTACTTACTATGGCCAGATTCAACTGAATCAGCGCATCTTCAGCTTGATCAGGAAGCATCCATTTCTCAGGTTTATACTGCTCGTGCGACTTAGCTCTTCTAGTGTTCGCATTATTTGGATTTCCAGATCTAACATCCAAATCCATGTTATTCAAATTATTTGTAAGACTCTGTGGTTTGCCCCTATTCATTGACCTTATATTCTCATCCATGCTATCAAGTTTGTCTTTAGGCTCTGCAGCTGATGAGCTTTCTATCCTTTCATCATCTGATTCTATGTCAATAGTAATGCCCTTTGCATAACTGCTCTCCTCCACTCTACCATGGCTACCTTTAAGAAAAGAATCTGATGATACATCTGAACTTTTAGAACTTCCTTGCATTTTACCTGTTCCTTTCTTTCCTTGAATCCTCTTATCTGTCAACACAGAGAGGCTATCTAACCCCTCATCACGTATTCCAGTGTTCTCACCGATGGCTGAGGTAGTTTTTGAAGTCTTCGAGTCATTAAAATTGGCTGGCAGTAGAATGTAGTTTCAGAATAAAGTCAAATTTCAAGTCAAAACATAATGAGAAGATTGCAAAGAAAGAATCAATTATCAAATGAATGAACTTTTAATACACTGGATTTTTAACAAGATCAAAGATGCAAGAATCAGGGCATAATACACAGCTATGGATGAATTCCAGAACAGGTTTGTTCTCAGCTAAGAACTAAACATTCACCTTTTTTTCTGCAAGGGATAACTAATTCTTAACGAACCAAGAAAGAAATATTTAATCAAGTACAGGGTAAAAGTGATGCATCACATGATGAACTAAACAAATCCAAGCTAGGCAAACTAAAGGAGACTAAAGGACAACTAGTAATGTTACTGTTAACTCAATCAAAAAAAAAAAGAGCTCAGTGTCATACATCACTTGGCAGACGAGAATCATAACTTGACATGTATAAGACGACATCATTAAAGAAAACCTGATGCCAAACAGTGGATCCCCAATCTAAATATAACAGAAATATTAACATTTCTGTTTGAAGTTAATACAGATATTAAAAAAAATAAAAAGTAAAAAAACACTTATGTGACAAATCATATATGTAAATACAGTATACTTTAGTAATAGATGGATACCTTTAGAACCCTTTTTGGAGGAGCACAAGCCACTTGAAACTATATCATCTGGAGATGGAGAATCAAACTTGAAAGGAGCTGTAATCATCAAAAAAAGTACATTCAGAACTCCAAATACATGTTACGATAACATATCTGATAAAACTTCAATAAAAAATGATAACTACGTGGACATAAAACTATCTAAAAAAGAAAAAAGGATAATTATCTATTTCTAAAGATCCACATCCTCCTTTAGAACAGGTGCAGGCAGACCTATATTAACCTGATGCTGGTTACGGGTACTAAAGATCTTATATAATTCATGAATATGTCCTTGGGATTTCTCAAGCTTGTGGAAGTTATTACTCTCATCAGTCTCATAAACATCATTCTGCGGTTGAAATAGTACAGCATTTTTTGGCGTCTGATGCAGCAGTGATGCAAAAAGAGACTTTGCCATTATGGATGCTTCAGCATCTTTGCATGTGCCTTCAACTGCACGAAAGAGATCTACTCTATGAAAGGACAATGAATTTCAATTGAAACCTAAGAAATTAGGAGACTGACATGGAAGCTCAAGCGATATCTTTATAAGATGACCCCAAACAAAATTGAGATTAAACGTGAATCGTTGCTTAAGACCTAAAACATGGACTGACATAAGTGGCTGCTAATTGCTTCAAAACATTGCGATGTTGGAGGGAAGGCTAGAAAAAGAGTATTTTTAAGATAATAAATGAAGATAGAATGGAAACATCAAAAAATTAGAACAAGTTTTAAAAATAAAGAATATTAATAAAGGAAGACCACTTCATAGAATAAGGACTCATGATGTCGGAGGCAAGCTAGAAAAAGAGTATCTTTATGATAAACAATGAAGATCGCTTCACAAAATGAGGACTTAAAAAAAAAAATAGAAAAATTTATAAAAGTATATGAACAGGAAAAACTTATCTACCTGTTTTCTTAATGGTACTGCTGATGTTAATCAAGGGGTTGCGAAGAACCCCACAAATGTCACAAGCAGACATACTCTCATCGTTGTCGTATGTGCAAATGGAACAACTCCAAATCCCGCGCTTCTCAGTTTCTGACTTTGATTCTACTATGTCAATTGCTGGAGCAAAACAAATTGAAATAATAAGACACATATCATCGCCACGGCCAACAACTGGTAAATAGATCACTAAAATAAAATTGAAAAAAAAAGGCTTTGTGTGTGTGTATATATATAACTATTTTCTGGTTGAATTATGTAAAATAATGTGTCAGTGGCATGAGATGCCCAACAGAGTGGATCAAGCTCTGACATATTGACGTAGAGAGTCTAGATAAATTGGGATGGAAATCTCAGGTAATGGATGGAATCATGTTCCAAATCTTCGGATCCATAAACCCCAAAATCAACAAAGCCAAATCTGCCCCAAAACGACAAGCTCAACACCAATTAGCAAACAACAACCCACTGCCCAAAATGCACCGTTAAGGGAAAGAATCTAAACAAACGCTTAAAACAGCAGCATGTAACATATAAAATGCAAACAACAAATAAAACACTAAAAGACATCTCAGAAGAACAAAATCACATATAATATATCAAAATCACTTAAAAGTAATCGAGTACTTTATAGTTTTACCATTATCCTACTTATGTAGAAGCAATATCTGCACAGAAATAGAATGACAGCAAGACCAAATTACAGAGAATTCATAGCAGTTATACTATGAATGATATTTGGACTATCAGAGATCCAAACTAAAAATGAGCTATAATTTAGTATAGATGACCTGTTTCTGGTTATTTTTTTATGTGGTCAATGCTCTCAAATGAAAATCCAAATCAGGACGGGGGTTAAAGTAAGAATTCAAGGACAACGTCCAAGTTTATTAGGTGTGGAAAAGATTGAGTTTATTAGGTGTGGAAAAGAATCAATCTTAAGTCTCTCTCAAAACAAATGTCTTTGGTCAGATACAAGTTACAAACAACTACGTTGAGCTGGAAATGAATAGAGTCTAGTTTTCTAGTAAAACTGAAGAATGAAAGAAGGGCACCGAAAGGAAGAAAGAAAGAACATATAAGGTAAAGTTTTCATTCCGAGAAAAGAAAGTAGACTTATTGAAAAAAGGAAAATTACTTTAGGAGACATATAAATAATAATGAACAAATGCAGTACAGACACAATCAATTTCAAATCTACTCTTCTAGATACACAACACATGAGTTTGTCTGCATTGGTAACACACTTGTGACCGGCACGGCAACTGTAACAAGAAAGAGCTAACAAGGAAAAGTCCAGACAAACGGATGAATCAAAAATAAACAAAAAGTTACCAACCATTGTCTTCTACGCTGTAGTCATAATCATAATCGTCAAAATCATCGTAGTCCTCGAAATAATCAATTCCGGTATTTACTTTACGAGGCATGGTTTCAAGGCTGAATTCTGGACGCATAAAACTCAGATATGTCACCTCAAATTGGACCTACCACTACACACATGACATCAAACAGGAAAGAGCAAAGAACTACATACCAAGAAAATGTACATAAAATGAAGATCCAGAAAGTTTTGCCCTCTTTTCACCTCATCAATGAAGCTGCAAAAGAACCCAAAAAAAATTGTTGTCACCAACAAAATTTCCTGACAATAAACAAAACCTTGAAAATTGTAACTATTACATATCGAAATTCAAGAACTAAAGCAACAAAGAAACTTTAAAACATATGAAAATCTGTGCCCAGTTCAAACAAGAAACTTTGAAATACCATAGTAGGAAGGAGAAAACAGCTTTCTTTTTTTTTTTCTAATTTCTTTTTCTTTTTCGCAAGGTTTCTGAGCAACCAAAGTTCCGACAAACAATCAGGGAAATTAACAGTGCGAGTAAAGAGAACGAATGAAAATCGCGACGAAACGCTTGTGAATTATACGCCTTTCCGAGAGATCAAACTATCGCAGTGAAAGTAAAAGAGTGAGAAGACGAAAAACCTGTCGACATTGCGACTGGTTGATGCTGAGTTCTAATGGAAATGTAGGGTTTCATTTGAGAAAGAGAGAAATTAGGATTAGGATTTACCAGGCGCTAGAGTGAAGAAGAAGAAGAAGAAGCTCCTGATGTTTCTGCTGCTTCTCTCTCTATCTCGCTCTCTCTGTTAAAAGTTTATACTGGAACGAGAAGATGCCGATACCTTCCCACTTGCGGAAGGAAAGCCCTTTATGGCGGTCTTCTCACACGTCCTTTGCTTCTTTTTTTTCCTTTTTTTTTTTTTTGTTTTTTGAAGGGGGGTCATTTGCTTCTTTCAAGTAAGAACTAAAACTAGTGAATATGAAAAAAATAGAAAATAAAAAAATAATAATAATCTCACCGGCACATTTTTGTATCAACGTGTTTTTCGGGTCTCCTTAAAAAGTATAATCTCAGTTTTTATCTGACTACAAGCGAGTATGAAAGGTGGTAAAAATTATCTGTTAAAATTATTTTTATTATAATATATGAAAATTTTATATTATAATTATTTTTTTATTTTATTGTAATATGTGAAAGTTTTATATTGTTTATAACTAAAAAAGTGATGGGAACTATTTTTGCTAAACACAAGGTACAGTTAAACATATACTTTCAAATTAGACCATAAACTTGAGTGAAGTGAATACCCTTGAAGACAAAAAATAAAATTAAACAAAATCTAAAAGTTTAAAGTTTAAAGAAATAATAAGATATAAAAAGGAAGAATTAGTGAAATAGGCCAAAGTAATGGAATAATTAAAATTAAAGGTTAAATTTTTTAAAAACTCTAAAAAGTTGAGTAAATTGCTCCAAAGATCCCAACATTTTTAAAAATATATAATTTTGTCTCCAACCTTTTTTGTAGTTGAACGAGGTCTAACCTTTTGTTTTATGTGTAGAATGACTAAACTAAGTAATCTCCGTTTAAAAAGACACTGTTTTTAAGACATATGCGAGGCAGACGACATTAAATATATATGAAAAGACTTAAATACCCCTAAATAAATCAGCAAATTTTATTAAAAATACCAAATATATTCAAAAACCAAAACAATAAGACTAATAACTAGATTTAAAAAAATTATCGATCTTCCTCCATCTTCCCTCCAATCTCCCTTCATCTCCCAATAATTATGCAAGCTACATACGCCTACTTCCAATTCAGCGTAAGAAACTGTTAGTGTGTTTGGGAAGTGTAATTAGAACCAATTTTGATTGAAAATACTGTAGCATGTGAGAACGTTATACTGTAATAACCTTTTGTTTTTTTTACTGTAGTTACTGAAAGCTCACATTATTTATTGGTTAGAACCAATCTTCAATCATAAGATCACCCCCTACATGCTAAACCTCCAAAATGTAGTAAACTAATTTTTTAAAAAAAAAAGGGCCTTCTAGTTACAATATTTGAATCTCCTTTTCAAACTAACCCCTACTCTCTTTTTTTTCTTTTTTTTTTAATGGGAGAAAGAGAAAGAAAGTGTGAACACTTCTTGTTGCTTGCGACCTATTCATGAAGTCTAGTGGCTCCTTCGGGTGGCTTGTCTGGTGACCATCTTACGCGCCTTCTTCGATCAAAATCTTCGCTCTTCGCCCTTGTCAATTCTTCTTGTTAATTCACAAAAGACCCAAAGTTAAAGAAACCCATTTTCTTCTGGCAAATAGAAACAATGAATAACCAGAATTAATCAATCTTCATCGTCTCTCTCTTCTTCTTCTAATCTTATGAGAGAGAACTTATAGCACTCAAAATGATGCCAAATACTGATTATACAATACTAATTATCGAGGATAGTCTTAAAATTTTTCAAAAAACATTCAGCAGTATTACAAAAATATATAGTTCTTGTAAAATTAATAAAATAATATTTTTTGATTTTTTGATATGTATATATATATAGGCAAGTGCTACGGTATACCATAACATACCAAAACTTCACTCATGTGTAGGCTTATGCTTCAAACAGTGGCTGTTGTACTTGATTTGGAGATCTTTTGGTAAAGATCTTGTCCCCCTAAGATCCGCACGTGGGAGGAAGAAGTAGGGTGGGAAACCTGGAGTTGCCAATTTGATTGCATGAAGCCTTTTTTATTGTGAGAATTTAGTAAGGAGTATATAGTTAATTCACAGTGAAGTGCGGAATTCAAAAAATTGATGTGGCATGACATGAAAATTGACATGGTAAAATTACAGTGACAATAGGCAACAACGTTATTGAGAAAGAAAGTAACTGACTGATACATTATTTCATGCTTGGACAAAAAATTGGGAAGCAATGTAGGAAGGTTGTCTTAAGTTTATTCAAGTTTGTTAAAACATTTAACGAAGGAGAAGAGTTCTGTTACACGTTTTGAACTGTAAGTTACAATATTAATGAGAGTTTTAGAGCCGTTTGTTTTGATATTCGAATCACGATTCAAATCATTTTGTTATAGTATTTTCTATCACAAAAATTTAAATCTTTATTTAAATACTCTATTCAAATATTCGAACCAAACAAGCTTTTAGTTTTCCTTAAAGGTAGTTTTGAAGTTAAGAGAAAAAAGATAAAAGGATATTTACTGCATAATGTGTATTTTATGTGTTACTGACAGTGTAATTGAATTTTTTTTTTTTTTTGGAGAAGAAAGTGAAGAGTACACAATGAGGAGTTAAAAAAGAAAAAGAAAAAGTTTAGTTGAAAGTACCAAGTGATGGAGGAATAAAATTTAATTTTGTTACTAAAGAATTTTGTTGAAATATAACGAAAACGAAAATAATTATAAGTGATCTTGCATATTGGACTTTTATAAAATACAACGAAAACAAAAGTAATCATAAGTTCACCATTCACTCTATACGAATGTATGAACAAATTAAAAGAAACAATAACAGAAATGAAATGAAAGTTAAGCAAGTAGATAAATGATAGGTCGAGAGTATAAATAAGTAACATTAATCAAGAACGATAGTTAAAAGTCAAAAGTATAATATAGTAGGAAAAAAGTGACAATTACACTTAGTATTATATTAAAGCTTTGCAGTTGTGGCAACTTACCTATTATGTGCTAAAGAAAGAAGTCATCGCCCCAACAGGAGGTGTGATCACACTTCCTTGTGTCGCTATCTAGAGGGAGATGAATTGATTATTTCCATGATGTGTGTTCTCGGCCATCGGGTATGGTCATGTTGACATCGAAATTTTGGCCAGAGTAAGGAAATTAATTATGTTGCATGGTCCTTGGACTTTGGCTGGAACGTGATGGAGTGTTTGTTCCTCTATTATATCAAAGTTGCATGTCACCTTGTTGTGTCTATGTCCTTTGCATAATGTAGAATTTCTAAGATTGATTCTCGGAAATTAGGCTGAGTTTTTCTTGTGATTTGCTGAGTTGTATAGGCTGCAATATGGGCTGCAAATCAGGGATTTTGTTTCTTGTGATTTGCTGAGTTGTATAGGCTGCAATATGGGCTGCAAATCAGGGATTTGGATAGCTGATTATTTGATTTAGATATGTAGGAGATTTGTTAGCTGTCCCTTAGCTGTATCCCTAGATTAGTGACTGATTTCTGTTTTTCTTGTCCTATAAATACTGCTGTACATTCATGTGAAATATGCAGAAGAAATATTCTTCAAATCTTCTCAACTCTTCAAATTCTTCTCAACTCTTCAAATTCTTCATGGTACCAGAGCTATTCTAAGATTAATCTTCTCTCATGACAAAATACGGAATGGCCACTAGCTCCTCATCGGAAATCACCTCCAATTCTGAAACAGCCATGACAGGCTCAAAGGGAGAAACCGAGAGCAACAATCTGCCCATTACCGGTCACAAATTAAATGGGCACAATTACCTGCAGTGGTCACAATCCGTCATGATGTTCGTATGTGGAAAAGGAAAGGATGATTACCCTACTGGTGTAGCTATAGCCCCGAACAAAGATGATCCTAAATTCAGAGCATGGAAATCTGAAAACAACATGGTGATGTCTTGGCTGATAAATTCCATGGTGAACGAGATTGGAGAGAACTTTCTTCTCTACGGAACTGCCAAGGAGATATGGGACGCTGCCAAAGAAACCTATTCCAGCTCTGAAAATACATCTGAACTGTTTGAGGCAGAGAGCATCCTTCATGATCTTCGACAAGGTGAATCCTCGATCACTCAATACTTAATTCTCTCACACGATATTGGCAGCAGTTAGATCTTTTTGAAACATTTGAGTGGAAATGTACTAGAGATGAAGCTTTGTACAAACAGATCGTTGAAAGAAGCGATGTACAAATTTTTGTTGGGACTCAACAAAGAACTCGACGAAGTGCGAGGAAGAATTTCAGGGACAAAACCACTGCCAAGCATCCGCGAAGCCTTCTCTGAAGTCCGTCGAGAGGAGAGCCGTAAGAAAGTCATGATGGGCTCACCATCTGCCACTCCAGCAACCGGAGAAGGGTCTGCACTTGCTGTTCAAGGACTCCAACAATCTCACACTGATGGCAATCGGCCTCGGAAGGGAAGACCTTGGTGTGATCATTGTCGTAAACCCGGACACACTAGAGACAACTGTTGGAAGATCCATGGCAAGCCGGCGGATTGGAAACCACGACAAAACAACAAAGAGAGTCACAGGAATGCTACCTCCACAACTAATGACACAACCGAAGCCAATCTGTTTAGCAAAGAGCATATTGAACTTCTCCAGAAGATGTTCGGACAGTCCTTGCCAACTCCAACATCGTCTGCAACATTGGCTCAATCAGGTAACATTCTCAATGCTCTTAATGTGAAGCAGATTAAGAGACCATGGATTGTTGATTCAGGTGCCTCAGACCACATGACGGGTGATGCCTCTCTTCTTATGAACCTTAAAACCTGCCAACAAGGACACACTGTTAGAATTGCCGATGGGTCTGTATCCAAAGTAATAGGGATCGGTTCAGCCAAAATTTCAGAGTCTCTTATTCTCAACTCTGTTCTTCTTGTTCCAACTCTTGATTGTAATCTCTTATCGGTTACTAAACTCACCCATGATAAAAATTGTGTGGCTAAATTTGTTCATAACCTTTGTGAATTTCAGGACTTGGATTCGGGGAAGACGATTGGCAGTGCTAGAGAATGCTCGGGACTTTATCTCCTCAAAACTAAAGACCCTCCAGAAAGACAAGTCCAACAAGTTGTGTCAGAGATTCAATGTCAAAATAATGCTTTGTCAAGCCTTAGTTCCAATAACGATGGTGAGATCATGTTAAATCACTATCGCCTAGGTCATCCCAATTTCTTGTATTTGGAAAAACTTCTCCCTTCATTATTCAAAAATAAAAATTCAAATCAATTTCATTGTGAAGTGTGTCAATTTTCAAAGCATATCAGAAACTCATATCCCAAACTTCCATATAAAGAATCACATCCCTTCTCACTAATTCACTCTGATATTTGGGGACCTTCTCGAATCAAAAACATAACTGGGACACGTTGGTTCATTTCATTTGTGGATGATCATACTCGAATCACTTGGTTATTTCTCATGAAAGAAAAATCTGAAGCAGGCCAGATATTTAAAAATTTCAATGCCATGATCCAGACCCAATTTTAAACAAAAATCCAAGTGTTAAAAACTGACAATGCTAGGGAATATTTTGCTTCAATTCTAAGTGATTATCTGTCAAGTCACGGGATTGTTCACCTAAGCTCTTGTGTTGACACACCTCAACAAAACGGGGTAGCTGAAAGGAAAAATAGGCATCTTCTTGAGGTAGCTAGATCTATCATGTTCACAACTCATGTTCCTAAACAGTTTTGGGGGGAAGCTGTACTTACAGCTACCTATCTTATTAATAGGATGCCTTCTCGTGTTCTAAATTTCAAAACACCCATCAATACCCTTCTTGAGTTATACCCACATTCAAGAATTGTGTCTACCATTTCCTTAAAAGTGTTTGGATGTTCTGCTTATGTTCATGTGCACCATAGAGGAAAACTTGATCCTAGAGCCATCAAATGCATGTTCTTAGGGTATTCACCAAACCAGAAAGGATACAAATGTTTCTCTCCCATCACATGACGGTTCTACAATACGATGGATGTCACCTTCCTTGAACAACATCCATACTATCCCAAACCTGTCATTCAGGGGGAGAACATAGTCAATGAATACCAGCTTTGGAATAGCATTCCCACTTCATCTGAACCTTCAGTAATTCCCACAAATTCTGTGTCAGACGACCATATCCCTCAATTTCCCGAGAGTGAGTCTATGTCTCAAATTGAACCTCAAAATACTGCTAATGATTCCATTGAACCCTCAACGCCTCTACCAATAGAAACTCACAATTCCCATGTCCCAAACAGTGATTTTCGTGTTTATTCCAAGAGAAGAACTCAAGAGGGAACAGAGAACCGAGCAAATCTTGAGCCAGTCCAGGAGTCCAACCTGAGTACAGGCCATCCTGACAGTTCGCAAGGTAAAATCTCTGAACCACATATTACTGAGCCGGTTTTCAATGATCTGAATTGGCCAATTGCTCTAAGGAAAGGTGTAAGATCTTGTACAAACCACCCAATCTACAACTTTGTTTCCTATAAAAATCTCTCACCAAGTTATAAGGCCTTTATCAGTAGTCTTGATCAAGTACAGGTTCCCAATTCCGTTCATGAAGCTATTCAAATACCTGAATGGAAGGCTGCTATCCTTGAAGAAATCAGTGCATTAGAGAAAAACAAGACCTGGGAGCTCTCAGAATTGCCATCAGGAAAACGAGCTGTTGGGTGTAAATGGATTTTTACAATCAAACACAAAGCAGATGGAAGTGTGGAAAGATTCAAGGCTCGCCTCGTGGCTAAGGGATTCACTCAAGCATATGGGATTGACTACCAGGAAACGTTTGCACCTGTAGCAAAACTCAACACCATTCGTGTTCTCCTCTCTTTGGCATCTAACTTGGATTGGCCTCTTTACCAATTAGATGTCAAGAATGCATTTCTCAATGGTGATCTTGAAGAAGAAGTCTATATGGACATTCCTCTTGGGATTGAATCTCCTGCTACAACCAACAGAGTCTGCAAACTTAAGAAGTCCTTGTATGGACTTAAACAGTCTCCACGTGCCTGGTTCGACAGATTTTCCAAAGTCTTGAAGAGATATGGGTATAATCAATGCCAAACAGACCACACGCTCTTCATCAAGCATTTTCTTGCTGGAAAAATAGTTGTTCTAATTGTGTACGTAGACGATATTATTTTGACAGGCAATTCTACAGCAGAAATAAATAAACTCAAGGAACTCCTTGCCAGGGAGTTTGAGATCAAAGACCTAGGAAATCTCAAATATTTCCTAGGAATGGAAGTCGCCCGAACAAGGAAAGGAATCTCCGTCTCTCAGAGGAAATATGTACTCGATCTTCTCAAGGAAACTGGAATGATGGGATGTAAGCCAGCTGAAACTCCCATGGACTCAACAGTGAAGCTTGGAATAAAAGAAGACTCTGCACCGGTGGACAAAGGCCGCTATCAAAGACTGGTAGGAAAACTCATCTACCTATCCCACACTAGACCGGATATTGGTTTCTCTGTGAGTGTCGTAAGTCAATTCATGAACCGACCCACTGAAGAACACATGGAGGCAGTCTATCGAATACTTAGGTATCTCAAGATGACACCAGGAAAAGGACTGTACTTTAGTAAGAATCCCAACAGGAAAATTGAAGTCTTTACAGATGCTGACTGGGCAGGCTCTACAGTTGATCGCAGGTCTACCACTGGATACTGTACATTTGTGTGGGGGAACCTTGTAACATGGCGAAGTAAGAAACAGTCGGTAGTCTCACGAAGCAGTGCAGAAGCTGAATTTAGAGCAATGGCTCATGGGATTTGTGAAGGAATGTGGTTAAGAAGACTACTCAATGAACTGGGAATCACAACCACTGAACCTGTCAACATGTATTGCGACAATCAAGCTGCCATAAGGATTGCCAGAAACCCAGTTCATCATGATCGAACCAAACATGTGGAAATTGATCGACATTTCATCAAAGAAAAGTTAGATGAAAAAATTGTGGACCTTCTGTATACACCAACTCGTCATCAAATTGCAGATGTACTCACCAAGGCATTACCTCGAATCACCTTTGAAGAGCTTAATTCCAAGCTGAGAATGATTAATATCTATCACCCAGCTTGAGGGGGAGTGTAGAATTTCTAAGATTGATTCTCGGAAATTAGGCTGAGTTTTTCTTGTGATTTGCTGAGTTGTATAGGCTGCAATATGGGCTGCAAATCAGGGATTTTGTTTCTTGTGATTTGCTGAGTTGTATAGGCTGCAATATGGGCTGCAAATCAGGGATTTTGATAGCTGATTATTTGATTTAGATATGTAGGAGATTTGTTAACTGTCCCTTAGCTGTATCCCTAGATTAGTGACTGATTTTCTATTTTTTTGTCCTATAAATACTGTTGTACATTCATGTGAAATATGCAGAAGAAAATATTCTTCAAATTCTTCTCAACTCTTCAAATTCTTCACATAAAAAGGCATTTAGTATGTAATAATCAGTAGGAATCACTAATAGGAATTAGTAGCACATTTTTTTATTCTGCTTATACTAGTTGAAGCATTGGTTATATGATGTCCATGTTGTGGCCTGTTTGCAGTTCCTTTATTTCTAACAACAACCGGATCTCGCAACGCTACGAACGATGGAGCAAAATCATGATGAGATTGTCCTTGCATTGTTTTAATACAACCATACTAAAGAGGGGAATAAATCAAGATCTAATTGTTACCTTTGTTTTAATACACATGCATATGGGTTTTGTCACATTTATTGTTAAATGAAAAACTCCTTTTAAGACCTATTTATTCTATATTTAAATTAAAACTATACCTATACATCAAACCTTCAAATCGGATTGCAATTAGAAGCATGCAAATAAAAACACACGACTAAAATCAAAACATTCTGAGTTAACAAATTTTCGAATCCATATCAAACGGGTCCTAAATTAACTCCTTATTTATGAGTGTAATTTATATGTTTACATAATTGTAGAGAGAAGCCAACTTAAATATCATATTAGGTGCTATTAAATTACATAATTGGTTTGAAGCGTAAATGCTTTATGTATTTGTTGACACAAGATAAAAATGTTGCATGGCATTTATATTTGCATATCACATTAAATATATTTGCATTAATTAATGACCTAAGTATGCTTGGTTTAATAATTTCTTTTTCTGGTAAGCGAATGTTGTATTGTGCTTAGGTAGTTTTTACAATAATGGTATGATATTGCATGGATCGTGAAAATAAAATGAATGATTTCAATATACACGGTGTATATTTATCAATTAATGCCATAATTTATATTTTATTGCTATGGAACCAATTGCTTTTCATTATTTATTAAAATTAAATTTGCCACCAAAGTTTTTTCCACTAGCGCTACATTATCAATAATTTTTTTCAAAGAAATACGTCTAATCAGTAAAATCATTGACCATCTTGAAAATTAAAAAGGGGCAGACGGAGTTATTGATAGTCAGACTACACATATAAATTAAGAATGTAATATACCTAATGTTCAATTAAATAATTAAATTATATACAAATCCCAACCATGCGGAATTTCAAAATTAATGAAAACATTCCTTCAATTTAATTCCTTTTTTATTACGAAATTGCCTCTGAAGACATATGGTTTGTTCTATTAGTTACCTAAGTTGCGTTAAATTATGTAATTTATAGAATATATTAAAACTGCTGTAATTTGTTAAGGTACAAAAGAAAAGAGACAATAACTAAAAAAGGAATTAAATTGACATAAATGCCACTTTTTTCAACTCAATTCTTATTTATACTGCAAAAAATTAAAGGTTCTTATGCTACAAACTTAGAACATATCCCATTGAGAAATGTTTGCATGTCCCTCTTCGAGACATTTTTAGTGTCCATCCTATGTCATATATTCCTTTGGGATTTTTGTGTCCCTCAAGGACATGTTATCGAGACACGTTTCTCCCCTCTCTCTTTCTCTCTTACCGTGTCACCGGCGACTTGTCTTTGGCACCCGTGACATCGCCAATGAAAAAAACACAAAAGTAAAAAAAAAAAAATAAGCTCATGGAAATATTACCTCATGTAGAATAGATGTGTCCAACAACAATATTTAATTAATCTTATGTTATAGGTTAGTAAATTATTTTTTAATTAAAATACCTATAACGCCCTATGTGGGGGTTTGCAATATTAAATAAATAAAAATAAACTTAAATACAAAAACATTCAAGACAATAAAACAACGCCCATAGGTCTTGAAACTAAGCAAAAAATAAAAATAAACTGTAAATATAAACCATAGTTTTAGTGTAGGACCAAATATTAAAATACAGTCATCATCATCGTGATACAATTCCCAATCACACACATAATTTAACACAGCCATCATAAAGGAATTACAAATCTTACATGATTTAGATGAGTTGCAATTAAACTAGGATCTTCCAACACGTAACCAGTGTTATTGTCACTTATTCCTCGTCTTGCGCTGAGTTCCACCTGAGACATGCCTAGTAGGGAAAACCATTACTTACCTTAAGGTTTTATTCATTACCACATTAAACTTACATGGTTAGTTAGTTTTCATCATTATCCAAATTATGAGATTTATTATGATCATTCCATGGATACCATAATTAATCATTACTGAGTTTCATACATATACCCATATACAAATATTACAATTTATCATTATTCTTAGGTATCCACGTTCAACAGAGTATCACTTAACTCATCAAAACCCAAATGAACGCACTTGACCACCCTCCAAATATTTCAAGGGTGTTTCGGTGAGGGGACATCAAGCCTCGAGTCCTCACCAAGTCAATTCCTGTATAGTGCATTCTGGGACTTTCGACCCAAGGGAGCGTCATCACCTCCCTCCTATTTTACCTTTTAGGGTTTTCATGCCCAAGGACATAACCACCACCCTCTTTACGTCTCACCATTCGTTTATATTTAATCGTTATTTATAGAGTCGGTTTTCTTAACCATGTTTCTCATTTTACAACATGTGTCAAATCATTATGTTCCTCCTTGTATAATATAGGACGAGTTTCATATCATCATGTTATAGAGATAATCATATACATTCAAAATATCATATACATATCTTACAACATAAAACAACTAAATTTTAATTTACCAAAACCTCACAAAAGACGAGTAATAGAATTCTATCTCTTTATAAATATCCACTGATAATTTTCAGCTTACACAATTCACCACGTAAACTCCAAATATGCTATTATCCTAAAACATATAAAATAACCGTACTTTAACTTAAATCTTAATTTTTAGTTATGTCAATTTATCATTTATTTTTATTAGTATGCCATAATCATTAATGTACTAAAATTTTGAATATCACTTTTCTAACTTAATTTTAGTAAATTATAAAATAACAATAAAATTAAAATATACGAATTTTATTTTGGTATGAAATATATGAAAATGAATTTTTAAAATAAATAATATGATTTTAAAATATTTATAATTAAAATAATTAAAAAGTTGGATATTTATTAAAATAAAATTATTTGCAATTACAAACTTTATAGAAAATTATCTATGATTTTCAAAGCATAAATTATCAAATAACTACATTGTCCTAGTGGTTTGACCTCTTTTTATTTGTTCTTGAGGTTTGGGGTTCGAATCCTACCTGAAGCTTGCGAATTATACGCCTTTCCGAGAGATCAAATTATCGCAATGAAAGTAAAAGAGTGAGAAGACGAAAAACCTATCGACATTGCGACTGGTTGATGCTGAGTTCTAATGGAAATGTAGGGTTTCATTTGAGAAAGAGAGAAATAAGGATTAGGATTTACCAGGCGCTAGAGTGAAGAAGAAGAAGAAGAAGCTCCTGATGTTTCTGCTGCTTCTCTCTCTATCTCGCTCTCTCTGTTAAAAGTTTATACTGGAACGAGAAGATGCCGATGCCTTCCCACTTGCGGAAGGAAAGCCCTTTATGGCAGTCTTCTCACACGTCCTTTGCTTTTTTTTTTTTTTTTTTTTTTGAAGTGGGGTCATTTGCTTCTTTCAAGTAAGAACTAAATCTAGTGAATATGAAAAAATAGAAAATAAAAAAAAATAATCTCACCGGCACATTTTTGTATCAACGTGTTTTTCGAGTCTCCTTAAAAGGTATAATCTCAGTTTTTATCTGACTACAAGCGAGTATGAAAATGTGTAAAAATTATTTGTTAAAATTATTTTTGTTATAATATGTGAGAGTTTTATATTATAATTATTTTTTTGTTTTATTATAGCATGTAAAAGTTTTATATTGTTTATAACTAAAAAAATAATGGGAACCACTCTTGCCAAACACAAGGTACAATTAAACATATACTTTCAAATTAGACCATAAACTTGAGTGAAGTGAACACTCTTGAAGACAAAAAATAAAATTAAACAAAATCTAAACGTTTAAAGTTTAAAGAAATAATGAGAAATAAAAAGGAAGAATTAGTGAAATAGGTCAAAGTAATGGAATAATTAAAATTAAAGGTTAAATTTTTTAAAAACTCTAAAAAGTTGAGTAAATTGCTCCGAAGATCCCAACCTTTTTAAAAACATGTAATTTTGTCTCCAACCTTTTTTGTAGTTGAACGGGGTCTAACATTTTGTTTTATATGTAGAATGACTAAACTAAGTAACATCTGTTTAAAAAGACACTGTTTTTAAGACATATACGAGGCAGACGACATTAAATATATATGAAAAGACTTAAATACCTCTAAATAAATCAGCAAATTTTATTAAAAATACCAAATATATTTAAAAACCAAAAAAATAAGACTAATAACTAGATTTAAAAAAATTATCGATCTTCCTCCATCTTCCCTCCAATCTCCCTTCATCTCCCAATAATTATGCAAGCTACATACGCCTACTTCCAATTCAGCGTAAGAAACTGTTAGTGTGTTTGGGAAGTGTAATTAGAACTAATTTTGGTTGAAAACGCTGTAGTATGTGAGAACGTTATACTGTAGCAACTTTTTGTTTTTTTATTGTAGTCACTGAAAGCTTTACATTATTTATTGGTTAGAACCAATCTTCAATCATAAGATCATCCCCTACATGCTAAACCTCCAAAATGTAGTAAACTAATTTTTTTTTTTTTTAAATCAAAGAGTCTTCTAGTTACAATTTTTGAATCTCCTTTTCAAACCAATTACCCCAACTCTTTTTTTTTTCTTTTTTTCTTAATGGGAGAAAGAGAAAGAAAGTGTGAGCACTTCTTGTTGCTTGCGACCTATTCGTGAAGTCTAGTGGCTCTTTCGGGTGGCTTGTCTGGTGACCATCTTACGCGCCTTCTTCGATCAAAATCTTCGCTCTTCGCCCTTGTCAATTCTTCTTGTTAATTCACAAAAGACCCAAAGTTGAAGAAACCCATTTTCTTCTGGCAAATAGAAACAATGAATAACCAGAATCAATCAATCTTCATCGTCTCTCTCTTCTTCTTCTAATCTTATGAGAGAGAACTTATAGCAATCAAAATGATGCCAAATACTGATTATACAATACTAATCATCGAGGATAGTCTTAAAATTTTTCAAAAAACATTCAGCTAGGTAAAATATTACTTTGAAACTACTTTCCGAATTTTTATTACAACAATATAAATTTTTTGAGGAAAATAGTATAATACCATTTTGATTCTAAAGTAAGTTATTGCGGAAATATTATCCTAATATCTAGTAGTATTACAAAAATATATAGTTCTTGTAAAATTAATAAAATAATATTTTATGATTTTTTGATATATATATTATATATAGGCAAGCGCTACGGTATCTCATACACATACCAAAACTTCACTCATGTGTAGGCTTATGCTTCAAACAGTGGCTGTTGTACTTGATTTGGAGATCTTTTGGTAAAGATCTTGTCCCCCTAAGATCCGCACGTGGGAGGAAGAAGTAGGCTGGGAAGCCTGGAGTTGCCAATTTGATTGTATGAAGCCTTTTTTATTGTGAGAATTTAGTACGGAGTATATAGTCAATTCACAGTGAAGTGCGGAATTCAAAAAATTGATGTGGCATGACATGGTAAAATTACAGTGACAATAGGCGACAACGTTATTGAGAAAGAAAGTAACTGACTGATACATTATTTCATGCTTGGAGAAAAAAATGGGAAGCAATGTAGGAAGGTTGTCTTAAGTTTACTCAAGTTTATTAAAACATTTAACGAAGGTGAAGAGTTCTGTTACACGTTTTGAACTATAAGTTACAATATTAGTGAGAGTTTTAGTTTTCCTTAAAAGTAGTTTTGAAGTTAAGAGAAAAAAAGATAAATGACATTTGCTGCATAATGTGTATTTTATGTGTTACTAATGGTGTAATTGATTTTTTTTTTTTGTTTGGAAAAGTAAGTGAAGAGTACACAATGAGGAGTTAAAAAAGAAAAAAAAAAGTTTAGTTGAAAGTACCCAATGATGGAGGAATAAAATTTAATTTTGTTACTAAAGAATTTTGTTGAAATATAACAAAAAAGAAATTAATCATAAGTGATCTTGCATATTGGACTTTTATAAAATATAACAAAAACAAAAGTAACCATAAGTTCACCATTCACTCTATACCAATGTATGAACAAAATTAAAAGTAGCAATAACAGAAATGAAATGAAAGTTAAGCAAGTAGCTAAATGATAGATTGAGAGTATAAATAAATAGCATTAATCAAGAACGATAGTTAAAAGCCAAAAATATAATACAGTAGGAACAAAGTGACAATTACACTTGTATTTTATTAAAGCTTCATAGTTGTGGCAATTTGCCTATTATGTGCTGAAGTAAGAAGTCATCGTCCCAACAGGAGGTATGATCACACATCCTCATGTCGCTGTCCAGAGGGAGATGAATTGTTTATTTCCATGATTATGTCTGCTGTCATATCGTTGTGTGTGTTCTCGGCCATCGGGTATGGTCATGTTGACATTGACATTTTGGCCAGAGTAAGGAAATTGATTATGTTGCATGGTCCTTGGACTTTGGCTGGAACGTGATGGAGTGTTTGTTTCTCTATTATATCAAAGTTGCATGTTACCTTGTTGTGTCCATGTCCTTTACATTTAGCATGTAGTAATCAGTATAAATCACTAATAAGAATTAGTAGCACATTTCCTTTTTTTGCTTATACTGATTGAAGCATTGGTTATATGATGTTCATCTTGTGGCCTGTTTGTAGTTCCTTTATTTCTAACAACAACCGGATCTCGCAACGCTACGAACGATGGAGCAAAATCATGATGAGATTGTCCTTGCATTGTTTTAATACAACCATACTGAAGAGGGGAATAAATCAAGATCTAATTGTTACCTTTGTTTTAATACACATGCATATAGGTTTTGTCACATTTATTGTTAAATGGAAAACTCCTTTTAAGACCTATCTGATCACAAATCTTAAATTTATTCTATATTCAAATTAAAACTATACCTATACATCAAACCTTCAAATCGGATTGCAATTAGAAGCATGCAAATGAAAACACACGACTAAAATCAAAACATTCTGAGTTAACAAATTTCGAATCCATATCAAACGGGTCCTAAATTAACCCCTTATTTATGAGTGTAATTTATATGTTTGCATAATTGTCGAGAGAAGCCAACTTAAATATCATATTAGGTGCTATTAAATTACATAATTGGTTTGAAGCGTAAATGCTTTATGTATTTGTTGACACAAGATAAAAATGTTGCATGGCATTTATATTTGCATATCACATTAAATATATTTGCATTAATTAATGACCTAAGTATGCTTGGTTTAATAATTTCTTTTTCTGGTAAGAGAATGTTGTATTGTGCTTAGGTAGTTTTTACAATAATGGTATGATATTGCATGGATCGTGAAAATAAAATGAATGATTTTCATATACACGATGTATATTTATCAATTAATGCCATAATTTATATTTTATTGCTATGGAACCAATTGCTTTTCATTATTTATTAAAATTAAATTTGCCACCAAAGTTTTTTCCACTAGCGCTACATTATCAATAATTTTTTTTTCAAAGAAATACGTCTAATCAGTAAAATCATTGACCATCTTGAAAATTAAAAAGGGCAAGACGGAGTTATTGACAGTCAGACTACACATATAAATTAAGAATGTAATATACCTAATGTTCAATTAAATAATTAAATTATATACAAATCCCAACCATGCGGAATTTCAAAATTAATGAAAACATTCCTTCAATTTAATTCCTTTTTTATTACGAAATTGCCTCTGAAGACATATGGTTTGTTCTATTAGTTACCTAAGTTGCGTTAAATTATGTAATTTATAGAATATATTAAAACTTCTGTAATTTGTTAAGGTACAAAAGAAAAGAGACCATGCCTTAGCATCTTCTGATTAAATAAAACTAAAAAAATTTAGAGATATTCACATAAATGCCACTTTTTTCAACTCAATTCTTATTTATACTGCAAAAAATTAAAAGTTCTTATGCTACAAACTTAGAACATATCCCATTGAGAAATGTTTGCATGTCCCCCTTCGGGACATTTTTAGTGTCCATCCTATGTCGTATATTCCTTTGGGATTTTTGTATCTCTCAAGGACATGTTATCGAGACACGTTTCTCCCCTCTCTCTTTCTCTCTTACCTTGTCACCGGTGACTTGTCTCTGGCTCCCGTGACATCGCCAATGAAAAAAACACAAAAGTAAAAAAAAATAAGCTCATGGAAATATTACCTCATGTAGAATAGATATGTCCAACAACAATATTTAATTAATCTTAAGTTATAGGTTAGTAAATTATTTTTTAATTAAAATACCTATAACGCCCCTATGTGGGGGTTAGCAATATTGAATAAATAAAAATAAACTTAAATACAAAAACATTCAAGACAATAAAACAACACCCATAGGTCTTGAAACTAAGCAAAAAATAAAAATAAACTGTAAATATAAACCATAGTTTTAGTGTAGAACCAAATATTAAAATAGAGTCATCATCATCGTGATACAATTCCCAATCACACATATAATTTAACACAGCCATCATAAAGGAATTACAAATCTTACATGATTTAGATGAGTTGCAATTAAACTAGGATCTTCCAACACGTAACCAGCGTTATTGTCACTTATTCCTCGTCTTGCACGGAGTTCCACTTGAGACATGCCTAGTAGGGAAAACTATTACTTACCTTAAGGTTTTATTCATTACCACATTAAACTTACATGGTTAGTTAGTTTTCATCATTATCCAAATTATGAGATTTATTATGATCATTCCATAGATACCATAATTAATCATTACTGAGTTTCATACATATACCCATATACAAATATTACAATTCATCATTATTCCTAGGTATCCATGTTCAACAAAGTATCACTCAACTCCTCAAAACCCAAATGGGGGCACTTGACCACCCTCCAAACATTTCAAGGGTGTTCTGGTGAGGGGACATCAAGCCTCGAGTCCTCACCAAGTCGATTCCTGTACAGTGCGTTCTGGGACTTTCGACCCAATGGAACGTCATCACCTCCTTCCTATTTTACCTTTTAGGGTGTTCATGCCCAAGGACATAACCACCACCCTCTTTACGTCTCACCATTCATTTATATTTAATCGTTATTTATAGAGTCAGTTTTCTTAACCATGCTTCTCATTTTACAACATGTGTCAAATCATTATGTTCCTCCTTGTATAATATAGGACGAGTTTCATATCATCATGTTATAGATGTAATCATATACATTCAAAATATCATATACATATCTTGCAACATAAACAAACTAAATTTTAATTTATCAAAACCTTACAAAAGACGAGTAATAGAATTCTATCTCTTTACAAATATCCACTGATAATTTTCAGCTTTACACAATTCACCATGTAAACTCCAAATATGCTATTATCCTAAAACATATAAAATAACCGTACTTTAACTTAAATCCTAATTTTTAATTATGTCAATTTATCATTTATTTTTATTAGTGTGCCATAATCATTAATATACTAAAATTTTAAATATCACTTTTCTAACTTAATTTTAGTAAATTATAAAATAACAATAAAATTAAAATATACGAATTTTATTTTGGTATGAAATATATGAAAATGAATTTTTAAAATAAATAATATGATTTTAAAATATTTATAATTAAAATAATTAAAAAGTTGGATATTTATTAAAATAAAATTATTTGCAATTACAAACTTTATAGAAAACTATTTATGATTTCCAAAGCATAAATTATCAAATAACTACCTTGTCCTAGTGGTTTGACCTCTTTTTATTTGTTCTTGAGGTTTGGGGTTCGAATCCTACTTGAAGCTTGTTTTTATTAAATTTCTGTATGGAAAAACGACATGTAGTTTTATGAAAACAACATGTCTTTTTTCACTTGGAAATCTTTCATATAGAATCTAGAATTCGGTTTCTAAGCTCTTTAATCAAATTCTTAGTTTCCTAACAGCTTCTTAAATATAAAAACTATATATAGACAATACATAATCATCTCTAAACATCAAAAACATATATTTCACAATCTTCATATCAAAATACAGCATTAAAATCAAAGTTAAAGTTTCAGAAATCTAACCTCAAAACTTAATTCAAAAGTGTTGTTTGATCTTGAATATGTCCGAATTTCCTTGATCTATGAGTTCCTAGGATAAGGTTTATGTGATTTCTGTTGAAAAATGAGTGGAATTTTGAGGTTTAAAATCTCAGTATAATAGCTGTCGTGCGAAGAGAATGAAAAACAAAGAAGAGGAAGAACAAGAAGAAGAAGAAAAAGAAAATGAAGAGGGAAATAGAGAAGCAAGATTAAATAGAGGAAAAGAAGAAAAAGAAAGAAATAAAAAAATAATGATAATCGTCCCATTGAATGCGGGATGTTTGTCTAGGATTCGATAATAAACAACAAAGAAGAAGATAAGAGAAATCTTCACGGCAAGTTTTTGAAGGAAAATTCCAAAATGGCATTTTTGTAATTAACTAATGATTCCAAGGGCATTTTGGTAAATATGTTAAATAAGTTTAGGAAAATTATAGAAAAATTAAAATAGTAGAATAATTACCATCGAGTAAATTTTAGATGCAACAAAATTTTATAAAATTTAATTTGGCACACTAATAATAAAATTATACACAATTATATCCGTTAAAATAACGGGTGTTACAATACCTAGGTTACTATTAAATGCATATTTTTGTAAGTCGCTACCATTGTTCCCATTGGACATAGCTCATATGCAAATACTTGGTCATCTAATACCTGAGAAATTTTTAATGCATTTTATTCGAGTTATTTAAAGATTATTATAAGTAATTTTTGAACAAATTTTTGTGAGCTAAATTTTATGCTCGAAAATTTATTAAGTATTTTAAGAACAATTTTAGTGCCACAAGGTTTATTATTTAAATCCAATTTTTGTGACAAATTCAATAAGAGTAAATATGGAATTTACACGCTTAATTATCATGCCATAGTCCTAATGAAAGTATAAAATAAATAAGGATGGAATTTAGTTTTGATGAGTATAAAGCTTAATCGTTGCAAAATGTGTTGCAACAAATTTTAAAACAGAAATGCTATATATGAAAAATACTATATAAAAATACAAAAAATTATACAATAAAAAAATTATGCAGCATGAGACTAATGTAATGTAAGGATTATACTGATAAAGTTGTAGAGATCGAAATTATATTGCAAAAATAAATGCAATGTAAGAATTGGACTGTATAAAGTAAAACAGTATAAGAATTAACTATGTGGAGGATGTGGATCAGTGTGAAAGGTCTTGGATCAGCATGGGACTTCACAAACAATATAGAGAAGTATATTGGTAGTATAGAAAATATACAAGCAATATAGGAAAAACATAGTGTAATGTAAATTTGGACTATTAAAAGATGATATGGAGCCCAATTAGTAACACCCAAAAGGTTTATGCCACATCACCTCCCACATTGGTTGCTTTTTGTTGAGTGGTAGAGAGCTAATTTTTGCTTGCAAAATAGTCCCTAGACCAAGTCTTTTTATTATTCAAGGGCTTAGGTGATAAGGATAAGTAAAATGTCGTCATCATTTTGCATGAACCGTGAAGAAAGTAAATCCAAATTTATCCTTTAAAAACCGCCCAAATTTATCCTTTAAAAACTGCCCCTCCTTATGATGTTCTTACTCAAAATTTTGATTATTTAAGTCTCCAAATCATCCAAGGAAGCATAAAAAAGAGTTCTAGTGGAGGACTAAGAAGTTTTCAAAGTAAAACTCAAAATGTCCCTATCATATTCTAGGGTTTTTTTTTTTAATGTTTTAGATGAGATTTTCATGAGCTATGTCACGTAGATTGTCAAGGGATTTTAGAAGATTTTCAAGCATCAAAGAGAAGGAACAAAAGCCCTTGAAATCTTTTGGTAAAATCTAAACCATAGCCTTGAGTTGGTTTATGCATATAAAGAGTTTGAAATGTAATATCTGATATGAATGGACTATGGCATGTAAAGAGACTTTATGTTGTGATTAGCTTATAAGTTATGTTGAAGATGATGAGATTGGTTAATTGAGAAACTAGGGTTTTAAAAAAAAAATGAGAAAGTATCACTACAACAAATTTTTGATTATACAACCTTTATTTAATGGCCGTTTCTCAAAAACCGTGGTGGTACGGAGAAAAAAAGGCCGCAAGTTACACCCACGAAGACGAAAACCATCGTGGAATGGGACGGGAGCTACCACGATGGTCTTTTAAAAAACCATAGTGGTAGATAGTATATACCACAATGGTTTTTTAAAAACCATCGTGGTAGCTCCGCCCCATTCCACGACAATTAAAAAAAAAAAACGGTCGTGGTAGCTTACTTAAAACCCACGTCAGAAACTCACTTCTCAAATACGAACACAGACCCGTCTGAATTAGCTGCTGCCATCCTTCTCTACCTCCACACTTCTTAATCTCAGTCCAAATTATAAGTTTTTGTTAGAAACTGATAAATTGTTATTGATTTTGTTGTATAATTAATTTGAAATTGATAAATAGTTGTTGATTTTGTTGTTTATTTCGTGAAATTTGTATTGTGGATCATGGGTATGATTTATTTGTTTTATAATGAGTATGTGTAACTTATTTTGTGATGGGTGATGCTTTTATTTTATGATTAGAGAATATATATATATGGGTATATATATAATTTGTGAAATTAATTTTAAGTGAATACTTGCTATTTATTATTTCGATTTAGGACTTCCAAAATGGATAGGAAATGGATGTGGGGTTTTCGATTGTTTAGAGAATATGTGAATGGTGTGGAAGAGTTCTTGGATTTTGCCAATAGTGATAAAATTCGGTGTCCTTGTGTTCAATGTAGAAACCATAGATTGCATCCAATTCTAATTGTTAGAGGACATTTATTTCAAAATGAAATTATAAGTAGTTATCAAACGTGGCATTTTTATAATGAGTTTAATTTCAATCCAACTTTAGTAAGTAAAGAAAAGGAAGCTATTGTGGAGGATAATATAGATGATCAAGACAATATGGTTGACATGGTCAATGAAATAATTTAGACAATTTTTTTACAACGGATTTATTAAGAAACCATCATCAAAAAATATTCCACGATGGTTTTTTGCAAAAATCATCATGGAATTATAAGCTTCTATGGTCGTTTTTGCAAAAATCATCATGGAATGCCCTACATTATCACAGCGTTCAAAATACTGTAATAGGCTTCCACAACGATTTTTGCAAAAACCATCGTGGAATGCTATAAAAAATCTATGATAGGCTTCAAAAATCGCCATGGAATGCTGTCAAAAATCACAGCATTTCAAATGCTGTGATAGGCTTCTACGACGGTTTTTTCAAAATCCGTCGTGGAATGCTGTAAAAAATCACAGAATTTTAAATGCTGTTGTTAGGCTTCCACGATGGTTTATGCAAAAACCTTCGTGGAAGTTTCATATTCCCATTTAAATTTTTGAAACTCGCACCCAACCCCCATTTTTAATCCGAGCCCCTCTCTCTCTAAAATCCCTCTCTCTCCACCATCGTCACCTCCTCGCTGCGGGTAAGCTCCCCCTCCATCTTTCTCTCTCTCCTCGCCCCACCCAACCTCCACCCTGCCCCCCACCCCCACCTCGCTCCACCGTCCCCCACCCCACACTACGCCCCCTTCGTCCCCCCACCTTGCCTCTCGCCCCAACCCCGCCCCTAGCTCCACTGCCCCCACCTATGCCGCCCCCTCCCCCCCCCCCCCACCCCCCCCACCTCGCCCCTCACCCCGCTCCCACCGCCCCTACCTGCCCTCCAATCACATGTGTAATTGTGTGTATGTAAATATGTATAATATGTAAAATTGTGTAATTGAAATTGTAAATTTGTGAATATGTGTAATATATGAAATTATGTAAATATGTGAAATTGTATAGTTGAAATTGTAAACTTATGAATATGTGAATATGTGAAATTATGTGAAGATTTGAAATTGGGAACTTGAAATTGTAAACTTGTGAATATGTGTAATTTATGAAATTGTAAATTTGTGAATATGTGTAATATGTGAAATTATGTGAATATGTGAAATTGTGTAGTTAAAATTGTAAACTTGTAAATATGTG
Source organism: Artocarpus heterophyllus (assembly GCA_025403435.1). Lineage (NCBI taxonomy): Eukaryota > Viridiplantae > Streptophyta > Magnoliopsida > Rosales > Moraceae > Artocarpus > Artocarpus heterophyllus. Next base: position 32,783,102 of record CM046334.1, on the reverse strand, counting down.
AAGATGTGAATATGTGTAATATGTGAAATTGTGAATATGTGTAATATGTGAAATTATATGAATATGTGTAATGTGTGAAATTATGTGAATATATATTGTTGATCCTTACCGTGGTCCGGCGTCGGATCAACACCCACGTGTGGCTGCGCACGGTCTGACCTCTTCTTGGACTCACCTCTGCCCGGGCGTGCACACTTGCAAGAGGAGGGACGCTTCGGAGAAGATAGAAGGGTTAGTCAATAGACAAGGGCTCTCCGATGCTCAAGGCAGGTATTGCTTGGCAGAGGTCGGAAGCTAGTTAGGTGTGTAGAAGAAGTCTCTCTCTAGAATGCCATAAATGCATCCTATTTATAGGCCATCACTTGGACCGGGTGTAAGGTGAGTTTTGTCCATAACCTGGGTGTCACATCAAGGTGTGTCAGGCAGTAGGTAACAAGTGTCGCGCCCATCGCCCAATGGATTGGACTCTATTAGACAGCAAAGTATCTGCCTTGTGTTGGCCTATAATGGTGAGTAGCAGCCTGCCTCCGAGAAAGGTAGGTCCGACCCAAGCTACTGTACTTTTCTGAGGTGGCGACCTTCTTAGGGCGAAGCCTTGGATGACTAAGAGGCACCTCGGGAAGAAGTATAAAGCATCAGGGGTCGATAGCAAGCTTTTCTGGTATTCTACCGAGCTTATTAACCGACCACCAAAGTTAGTGTCCTCGACGGTGGCGTCGAACTCACCCTCAACATTAGCCCCCCAGTTCACCTGGTGGTGTCCGGCCGGGTGGACTATGCCGAGTCAGTGAGGTCGGCTCAAAGGAGGAAGGCCAAACGACACTTCGAAGGGGGGTGAGGCGAAAAGACGCACGGATCAGATGGGGGACGCGTGTCGCATCGTGGCCGCCTGCATCTCCTGACAGGCGTAATGATCGCTCATCCTAGTTTTTCGTGCCTAAGTTTCCCGTTTGAAATGGCTATAAATAGGGCCATCTTCTCTGTAATTTGTACTTCATTTTTAGAAATTTTACACCCGAAGAGTTTTGACTGCCGAGCTCAAGTTATATAGCTGAGGATTGTATCTCCCGAGCTTCCGAGAATCCTAGCAGGTAACTTTTCTTGAGTGAAAATGAGTGATCTGTCCGATTCCTAGATTGTAGAGGTCTCTTGGTCGGAGAGTAGCGCAGAGAGTAGTAGTTCCTTTACCACCCAGTCCAACGCCGAGGCAGCGTCCCCAAGACGGGACGGGGCCGGTCGGCTGGAGCAAATCCTGAGGGTCGACTCTCAGATAGTACCCGAACAGGAATTTTTGAACATGCTGGACGGGCGAAGGCTCATTAGGCTGTCCAGGGAGCAAGACCCTTATGTCGGGTCGGCTGCCGCGGGCTCATCCTGAGTTTTTCCAAGGGAGAGGGCCGAGCTTCAGACGCGCGAGGATGCTCTGAGCACTTCCGGCCGGAATGTTGGGGCCCCAGTCCAAGTCGCGGGGGTGATCACAGTTGACGTCTCCGACGAGGAACATGCAGCCAAGGAAGCGGAGGCGGAGCAGCCGGAGATGGAGCGGGAGGTCCAGGTCACCCGCGTTCGAGGAGTGACGGCATATCGGGTAACCCGGCCCTGACAAACCTCAGCGGCGGGCTACATAAGCGCCATCACAGAGTTACGGCTAGAGAACCTACGAGCTGAGTATGACATCCCAGACGACGTGATTTTCACCGTCCCCGGTGAGGGAGATTCACCCTTAGACGCACCGGAGGGATGCATTATGCTCTATGCCGAGTTCTCCAGGGTTGGGCTGTCTCTGCCGTTTCACCCCTTCCTCCACCGGGCACTCAACGATTTCAACGTGTGCCCGGCCCAACTGAACCCGAACAGCTACAGGTCGTTGATGGGGATGTACATTTTATGGAAGTACCACCGGAGCACTGAGATGCCGCTGGAAGCCTTCAAGCAAGTGTACAAGATGAAGAAGCTTCCTCGGCAGTCTGGTTGGTACTATGTCACCGGTTTCTGGAAGGACTTTATCCTTGGCAACCCCGACTCGGATAAATTATGGAAATACGAGTGGTTCTACGTCGGGTGAAAATTTTCTAGCCCAAGCTGGTGAGACTGTCCTTGAGAATCAACAGGTGCCGAGGTCGTTCGAGCAGGGGCATGTGTGGACCAAACGTCCCTGGGCATCGAGCTACGTCATCAGGGCGGTTGATAAGCTGTTCGAAAAGACAGAGTCGACCAGACAGTAGTCTTTCCTTCTCAGGAAGGACACCTTATCCGGTTACGGCTGGTTCGGGGAGTCCAGCAGCCTTTCCCAAGCTATCCGTCCTGCCCGGGGGGTCGGTCAGGTTACAATTGCTCGTCCAAGCAACGCAGACATTCTGGGGCCAAGCACTTCCTAGTCTGGGTGGCCGACGAGAGAGCCTTCTTCTTCCAGTTTCGAAGACTCGTCTAGTGGCTCCTTCGATGCGGGGCCACTTGTAGCAAACGTGAACCTCGAGGGCGTGATTAGGCTCCTATACCCGTCTCGCCAGCTCCGGATCGGAGGTCAGCCCTGAATTTTATTTTTAATGTCTTTTTTTTTTTTTTATTTCCCGACCTCGCTTTGACTGGTTTTCTTGTGCAGAGATGTCGGCGTCGAGCTCCCATGCTGATCGACGGGCTCTGATGGCGAGCCTGAGAAAACAGAAGGGCAAGGCCATTGACACCGGGAGGAAGCGTAAGCGGACGCCTAGGTCTGAGCTCTCACCCTACACCGGGCAGGTCTCCACATCAGTTCATGTTCTGCCACCTCTCTGTAGACGTCCCGAGACACGCAGGCGGTCACCCCAACCGACGAGGCCGCCAGAGGGTCGTCCGAGGATTTACAGCGAAGGCGCCCGAATTACCGCGAGGTCGTTCTCAAATGCCTCAGGGATGCGCTTCCCTAGGATAACTTCTTCATGAACATCCGGGGGGAGGACTTCCAGAGTCTCTACAATACGGCCTTTCGAGTCACCGCCTCTGTAAGTATCCGAGCTAAACGATAGTTCAAATTCTTCTTTTATCATGCTGTCGAGGACTGACGCCTTGATTCTTGTAGGTGAGTGCTGTTTTGCATATGGTGCACTCCTCCGGGATGAAAGACATCCATAAAGAGAAGGAGATGCACAAGAAGACCTTCCTGAAGAAGATAGAGGCCGACAAGGCGCTCGATGCCAAAAACCTTGAGCTCGACCAAGCCAGGGAGACCCATGCTTAGGCCCAAGAGGAAGCCCGGGAAGCCAAGGCCGAGGAGGCGTTGAGGCAGCTTAGGGAGGTGAAGGATAAGGCTACATGGCTTGAGGGGCAACTGATGACCCTGCAGGCGGAGCATCAGCACCTCGTGGCTGAGCTCCCGAGTCGGCTGGCCAGTGCGGTTGAGGAGTTCAAGACATCCCCGGAGTATGCCGATCTTTACTACTATAGCATGACAGACCTCCGCGAGCATCTGATCGATAAACACCCCGAGGCAGCGGGATTCGATTGGTCGGTCATCGTTGAGCCTGACCAAGGCGATGTCGAGCATCAGCGGGGCAAAGAGGACTAGGTCGTCATGGTAGATGGCGATGATGACGGGGATGGGCAAAGCACCGTCGGAGGCGGAGGCGAGGACACGGCTGGGGGCGAGACCTAGGCTGATTGACCGTTGTTGTCTTTGTATTTTCTTTTCCTCTTTTTTTTGTCCAGGCTCGGGAGGTGCCCGATTTCCTTGTACCTCCTCGATAAATAAAAACTTTTCCCATTTTGCTCTTCTTGGATTGTTGCATGTAGTTTTGTTTTGCATTACTTTCCACATTATTTTTCAAGTGCGAGTGTCCTCGGATTAACAGTCTTAGCTTTAGGTGCTCCTCAATGTGAGGGATTCCTCGGACATCCGGTTACTGTTATTCAGTTAGATGCTCCTCGGGGAGGATCCCAGGTTGGGAACCAGCCATCTCGACAACCATGGAGTTGACTCGAGTTTGCCTTGTCCGCTCGGTTAATCCGAGCAAGTAGGTTCTAATCTCGGCTTGGTTGTCGAGTTGTCCAAGCAGAGGTGAGTAGCACTTCTGTTCTTAGTTAATCCGAGTAGTTATCCTTGTCTGCTTGGTTATCCGAGCAGGTTTAGGTTTCTAATCTCAGTCGAGTAGAGCACAGACGGTGTATGACTACCCTTACCCTATTGCCCCTACACTTGCTTAAGTTTTAAAGAAGCTTTACAAGTGTAGGACTTATCGGGCATAGCACTATGCCAAACAACTTAACGGGTTATCTGTAAGGTGACAGACATATGGTCGGTATACCGACCAGCCCCTCAGCCCGGTTTAATAAGGATGACTCTCCCTTGACGGGAGTTATTGTCTTGTCCTCCGAACTAGAGTTGCGGCATTTTGGATCTATATTTCCTTTAAACACATTACTCAGGTGGAATGGTATAGAAAAGTTGTATTCTATTAATGTGATATGTACATGCATTTTTCTAGCCCTATTCAGCAGGTCTAGTTATAAAAGAATTATGGCCAAAAGTCAAAAAAGGAGTTTTCTGGCTTTAAATTTTAACAAAAGAATTTTTTTAGGAGCTCGACATTCCAAGGATGTCCGAGCTGATTCCCTTCCATGTCGGTTAATCTGTACATGCCCGGTCGTACAATGTCTTCGACTCTAAACGGACCTTCCCACTTTGGACCAAAGGACCCGAGGCCGGGCTGTTGAACTGTGACCTTCTTCAATACCAGGTCGCCAACCTTAAAGCTTTTGGGCTGAACCCTTTTGTTGTAATACCGAGCTACCACCTGGTTCCGAGCTGCTTTAAGAATCGCTGCTCGGTTTCTTTTTTCTTCGAGTAGGTCGAGCTCGGTCATCATCAGCTCCGCGTTCAGGGTCTCCTCGTATTGTTCAACTCTAAAGTTCAGCAATCCTACTTCGACTAGAATGACAGCCTCTGCCCCGTACACGAGGGAGAATGGTGTTTCGTCGGTCGTTGTTCGGGCAGTTGTTCGGTATGCCCAGAGCACCTGAGGGAGTTCGTCAATCCACGCACCCTTAAGCCCCTCGATTTTTTTCTTCAGGTTGTCTTTGATTGTCTTGTTCACGGCCTCGACCTGGCCGTTACTCTCTGGATAGCTCAGGGACGAGAAGACCTTCTTGATGCCAAGCCTCTCGCATAGACGACGTAGACTCGAAGATTCAAACTGTTTGACGTTATCGGTCACAATGGTGTGCGGGATCCCGAACCGGCAAATGATGTTCTTCCACACGAAGTTGGTGCATTTGGGTTCAGTCATGTTGGTACAGGGGCTCAACTACGATCCATTTCGTAAGATAATCTATGGCCACGATGCAGTATTTGAATTGCGATCGGGCCGACGAGAGACGTCCGATCAAGTCGATGGCCCACTTTGCGTGGCCATACCGAGGTCACTGGATTGAGCGGCTCGGCATGGGAGCCAGGAATTCTAGCAAATTGCTGGCACTTGAGGCATTTTTGAGCAAAGTTTTCCCAGTCCTGCTGCATGGTGGGCCAGTAGTATCCCTGTCGGAGGCACTTTTGGGCCAAAGAATGTCCTCTGGAATGATTGTCGCATAGGCCTTCATGGATCTCGCTTATCAGATATTCAGCCTCCTTGGGATCCAAGCATCTCAAGCATGGTGTAGTGTAGCCTCGTCGGTATAATTTTTTGCCAATCATCGAATACCGGGCCGAGCCATTACGTACCCGACGTGCTTCCTCTCGGTCGTCGGGCAATTCGGTTGTGGTCAGGTATCGGATGATCGGGTCCATCCAGGTAGTTCTCGGCTCTTCGGCCATGCTTATGACATCTTTAATGATGCTCGGTTCGGACAGTCTTTCGATGGGGATCTACGTTAAATCACTTCCGCCCAAGCTAGAGGCTAGTCGGGCAAGGACGTTGGCTTCCACGTTTTTTGACCGGGGGATCTGTTTAAAAGAATAGGACTTAAATTACCCGAGCAGTTGTTTCACCTCTTTCAAATATGCCGCCATGGAATCTGCTCGGGCCTGAAATCCTCCAGTGACCCGCAGTACCACCAGCATTGAGTCGTTGTGGATGGTGATCGGTTGACGCCGAGATCTCAGGCGATTCAAAGTCCGGCCAGTAAAGCTTCGTATTTCACCTCATTGTTAGAGGCTTTGAAGTCGAACCGGAGGGCATAGATGACCTTATACCCATCTGGGCTTGTCAAAATCAGCCTGGTGCCCGATCCATCCACGCAGGTAGAGCCGTCGACGTGCAGTTTTCAATCCAGCTCCGGGGAAAGGCTGTCTTCACTGCAGCCAGGTGTATCGGGCTCTTCAATAGGTGACTTCTCAACTTGTGGAGTTGCCTTGCCGGCATCCATGAATTCGGCAATGAAATCCGCTAGGACTTGAGCTTTTATGGTCGTCCTTGGCACAAAATGCACATCGTATTGGCCGAGTTCAACCGAGCATTTGGCCATACGGCCTGATATCTTCGGACTCTGAAAAACCTACCGAAGAGGAAACTTGGTAGGGACTTTGATGGTATGGCCTTGGTAATACGGTCGCAACTTTCTGGACCGATGTTATTAAGGTGAAAGCCAGCTTCTCCAGTGGTAGGTACCGCTCCTCAGCACCTTGGAATGCATGGCTGGTGTAATAAACGGGTCTTTGGATCCCGTCATCGTCTCAGACCAAGATTGAGCTGACAGCTTTCTCTGACACGGCTAAATAGGTGGTTAAAGCTTCGCCGAGTAGAGGTTTGGACAGGAGCGGAGGCGTAGCCAAGTAAGTCTTCAAGCTTTGACAAGCTTCTTCACACTCCTTGCTCCACTCAAACCTCCCCTTAAGTGCTTTGAAAAAAGGGTGGCATTTGTCGGTAGCCTAGGAGATAAACCTCAACAGGGCTGCCACCATGCCAGTGGGCCGTTGTATGTCCTTTGTTGTCTGAGGAGAATGCATATCGATAATCGCTTGGGCTTTCGTCGGGTTGACCTCGATTCCCCGTTGATTGACCAAAAATCTGAGGAATTTGCCCGAGCTGACGCCGAACGCGTATTTTACCAGGTTTAGTTTCATCCAATATTCCCGGAGAATGTCAAAGCTAGCTCGGATGTTGGCCATGTGGTCTTCTGCTTGGACAGATTTACTAGCATGTCGTCCACGTAGACCTCCATAGTTTTCCCGATCAACCGAGCAAACATCTTGTTGACGAGGTATTGGTAAGTAGCTCCGACGTTCTTCAGGCCGAATGGCATCACGACGTAGCAGTACAAGCCCTGGTCGGTAACAAAGACGATTTTGACTTGGTCTTCCTCGGCCATCCTTATCTAATTGTACCCAGAGTACGCGTCTATAAAGCTTAGAAGCTCGTGGCCGGCAGTGGCGTCGACGAGCTGATCTACCCGAGGAAGTGGAAAGCAGTCTTTCGGGCAGGCCTTGTTGAGATCAGTATAGTCAATGCAGACCCGCCATTTGCCGTTTGCCTTTTTGACGAGGACGACATTTGCTAACCATTTTGGGTATTTAATCTCTCTGATGAATCCAGCCCTGAGGAGTTTCTGGACTTCATCGTTGATTGCAGCGTATCTCTCCGGGTTAAAGGCCCATCTCTTTTGTATCACCGGCCTATGGCCAGGTTGGACATTGAGCCAATGGCTGATAATGCTCTGATCAATGGCAGGCATGTCCTCATGGGACCACGCAAAAACGTCACGATATTCAGAAATGAGCCTTTCCAGGTCGGCCTGGATCTCAGGTCGCAGTTGTGATCCGAGTTGGACTGTACATTCAGGCCTTTCAGGGTCCAGGGAAAACGGCACCAAGTCTTCGACCGGAGTGGCTCTTACCTCTTCCTCGGGCAACCTGGGGTCCAGGTCTGCCAACATCTTCGACGCCAGGTCGACAGGGAGATCAGCCTTGTCGATCGAATAAACAACCAGGATGCCATGGTGCAGAGGTGAGGTTGCTCATACAGCACTGGCGTAACAAGTCCGAGAGTCCACCTGGGACGAGCGTATCACTCCAACACCACCGTCGGTCAAGAATTTTATGGCCAGATGCTATGTTGACACAATGGCCTTCAAGTCGTTCAGCGTTGACCGGCCGATGATGATATTGTACTGGGAGGGTTTGTCGACAACTAAAAAGTCGACTACCCGAGTGATCCTAGCGGCTCCTTCCCCGAAAGTCACTGGCAAACTGACCTTCCCGGTTGCTCGGACACATTCCCCCGCGAAGCCATAGAGCGGAGTTTGAACTGGGACCAAGGGGGCGTTGCTTATCTTCAATCTGTCAAAAGCCTGTTTGAAGAGGATGTCGACTGAACTACCGTTGTCGATTAAGACATGCCGTACTACATTGTTGGCTATGGGCAGTTGGCATACCAGGGCATCGTTGTGGGGGTGCATCAGTCGATCTGCTTCCTCCTCGGTGAAAGTAATCGGGGTGTCTTCTTGACGGCACACCTTGTTGATATGCTCGGATATGTTTATAAATTCACCCCGCTCGATTCGCCGAGCTTCTCTGATGTACGATCGCCGCCCACTCGATGTGTCCCGGGTAATAGGCCTGTCGAATATCATGTGAACAATATTCAGGGGATCCGAGGTGTTCCCACCGTCGGTCTTGGGTCGGTTCTGTACGTCTCGGCCCAACAAATCATTCCTTCCTGAGGTGGACCTCGGGGTTATAACCCGCTCCACAAATTCCCGTAAATGACCTTCTTGGACCAGTCTTTCTATCTGGTCCTTCAACTGGATGCATTCCTGAGTACTGTGCCCCACATCCTTATGGAACTCACAAAACTTTGACTGATTTCGCTTCACCTTGCTCCCTCGGAGCTTGGGTGGTGGTGTTAGCAAATTTTTACCACTAACCTGGGCGAGCAACTCGTCGATGGTCGCCACCAATGGTGTGTAGCTTTGAAACTTACTGGTCGGCCCCTTTGGCTTCTCAGGTTTCTCTTTCTTCTGCTTCTTACTATGCTCGGCACTGCTCTGTTCCGGCGCCTTTTGCTTCTTATCCTTCTTTGTTTCGCTCGGGCCAGCTTTTTCCTAATGGCTTTTCATGTATTCGGCAGCGTTTGTGTGTCTCTGAGTATATCCGAGCATTTGAGAAAACGTGCTCGGCTGCTCAAAGGCCAGGGACCAGGTCAGCTTTTCGTCTCGAAAACCCCCTACAAAAATGTGCTTGAGGGTCTCGTCTTCGACGTGCTTGACCTCAAGAGCTGCCCGGGTAAACCGGTTAATGTAATCCCTGACGCTGCCGTCTCCCTGCTTAACAGCATACAGGTATGTTATTTCTTTCCTCCACGTTTTGGTGGTAGAAAATACCGAGGAGAAGGCGTCGGCCAGCTGTTGAAAAGAAAAAATTGATCCGGGTTCAAGTCGTCGGAACCACTGTCAAGCAGGGCCCGTAAGAGTGAGTGAAAAGGCTTTACACATCGTCGCGTCGCTGGAGTTGTGCAGTAGCATGTGCCCCCAGAAGAGTTCGACATGCTCATAAGCATCGGTGGTCCCATCGTAGGACTTAATCTGCGGCACCTTGAACTTCGGCGGCATAGGCGCCTGCATTATGTTGTTCGGGAAAGGTGGGTCCTGAGCTCCTGTCTCATCTAGGCCAAATCTGCAATTTCAGATCTTGTCGATTTGGCGCTGCAGTGCCTGAAACTGGCGGCTATTGGTGTCTTCGGGTAGTTCGACCCTGTAGGGTACTCCGCCCTCAGCACGGCCTCTAGCTCCAGGCTAGCGGTTTTGGTTTACTCTCTGAGACCCGAGCTGGTCAAATACCAAGGCTCGGGACCTTGTGGGGAGGGAACACGAGCCGCTTGGCGCCCAAGACGGCGTTCCTGAACGAACCTATTATTAGCTGAGATTCCTCGGGTGAATCCTGCAGACTGCTCGGATTAGGTTTCTTCAAGGTCGGCCGCACTTCGCTCTATCCGACCTCTAGCCTGGTCAACCTGGGCCGGGGGCGGTAGAGCTGGTGCAGCTTGACGCTGAGCCTGCTGCACAAGTTGTTGAGTCAGGATCTAGACTGCGTCTGTAAGTTCCCGGATCAGATCTTGGGCGGCCGGGGCATCCACTGGCTCAGCCCTGGCTATGCTCCCTTGTCACCTAGACCAGGACCTCGCGGTCCGGGGACGGCCCCTAGGCCGACCTGCATTTGGTTGCCTATTTCTTACGTCGCCCGACTCCTCCTATCAGGCAGTGTCGTCTTTGGCGTTGCCTCGAGTCGTCATCTTGGGCGTCATAGGTGATGTAGTTGAAGTTTCGATGAAGGCGGAGGTGCCCTCCTTCTAGTGCCAAAATGTTGATACTTACTGTAGTTCGACGTCGGATCAACACCCACGTACGGCTGCGCACGGTCTGACCTCTTTTTGGACTCGCCTCTGCCCGGGCGTGCACACCTGCAAGAGGAGGGATGCTTCGGAGAAGATAGAAGGGTTAGTCAATAGACAAGGGCTCTCCGATGCTCAAGGCAGGTATTGCTCGGCAGAGGTCGGCAGTTAGTTAGGTGTGTAGAAGAAGTCTCTCTCTAGAATGCCATAAATGCATCCTATTTATAGGCCACCACTTGGACTGGGTGTAAGGTGGGTTTTGCCCACAACCTGGGTGTCACATCAAGGTGTGTCAGGCAGTAGGTAACAAGTTTCGCGCTCATCGCCCAATGGATTGGACTCTATCGGACGACAAAGTATCCGCCTTGTGTTGGCCTATAATGGCAAGTAGCAGCCTGCCTCCGAGAAAGGTAGGTCCGACCCTAGCTATTGTACTTTTCTGAGGTGGCGGCCTTCTCAGGGCGAAGCCTTGGATGACTGAGAGGCACCTCGGGAAGAAGTATAAAGCATCGGGGGCCGATAGCAAGCTTTTTCGGTATTCTGCCGAGCTTATTAGCCGACCATCGAAGTTAGTGCCCTCGGCGGTGGCGCTGAGCTCACCCTAAACATATGTAATATGTGAAATTATGTATTTGAAATTGTAAATTTGTGAATACGTATAATATGTGAAATTATGTGAATATGTGAAATTGTGTAATTGAAAATGCAAACTTGTAAATATGTGAAGATGTGAATATGTGTAATATGTGATTTAATATTACTATGCTGTGTGTTAGTTTTTGCTTACTTTGAATAGGTACAATGTTGGAGAACATTGGATGTTGGCACTTATTTCGCCATGGGAGGACCAAATATATTGGTTTGATCCCCTTGAACACCCACCACGTGAGGATTTCATATCAGTCATGAGATTATAAGTATTAATTGTTCTCTTATAAAATTAACTGTTTTGAGTCCCACATAATTGTATCGTCTATTAATTTATTTAAACATGACACATTGTTAGGGTGCTTAACGATTGGAAGCTTCAAGCAAGAAGCAGCGTCACAAACTGACCAAATGGAACGTTATATTTTAAATGTTAAGTGTCCAAGACAATAAGAAAACGTAGAATGTAGTTTTTTTATTCTACATTTCATGCGAGATATAATTACAAGTGGTATACAAGCCATAGGAAAAAAAGATTTTTATATACATACGGATATACATGAAGTTAGATTAGAGTGGGGACAATTTGTAAATAGGTATGTGCTTTTTAGATAGATAGATAGAGATAGTAGATAAACAATTGCTCAAAATAGCTCAAATGTAAATGATCTTGTAAATACCTTGTAATTTTAATATTCATCAATTTTTGTATGTAATCAGGGCTTTGTTGTAATAGATAATACATAGGACTAGCTATTCTGTAGGAAATCAAAAATTTTTGGAGATTTTTTTTTTGTAGCGATACTAATTTGCCACGACGGTTTTCAGAAAAACTGTCGTGAAATCAAAAGCTTCCACGAGGCTTCCACGACTTTTTTTGAGAAAAACCATCGTGGAATCTAAGCTTCCACGATGGTTTTTAGAAAAATCGTCGTGAAAGCTTAGATTTCACGATGGTTTAGATGGTTTTTTTAAAAACCATTGTAGAAGATGTACATCGTGAAATCTAAGCTTCCATCGTGAAATCTAAGCTTCCGTCGCAGGTGTACATCTTCTACGAAAGTTTTTAAAAAACCATCTAAAACCATCGTGAAATCTAAGCTTCCACGACGGTTTTTAGAAAAATCATCGTGAAAGCTTAGATTTCACGATGGTTTTAGATGGTTTTTTTAAAAACCTTCGTAGAAGATGTACACCTGCATCCCTCTTTCTGCGCCAATTTTTCTATTCCACGACGGTAAAAAACCGTCGTGAAAACTTTATTTTGTACCACGACTAAAGTTTTCATGATGATTTTTTAACCTTTGTGAAATTTTTCCACAACGGCTATAAACCGTTGTGAAATCCGCAGTCTGTAGTAATGTATGACAATTTTAAAGACAATTTTTACTGAAATTGTCTTTAAAAGTGGCACATTAGATTATGATTTTTGTAAAAATTATCTAATATGCCCCCGTTATGCACGCTTGTGGTATTTCATGCACATACTAGATAATGGTTAAAATGTGTACCAACATATTACAAAGGTGAATTAGACAATAGTTTAACTAATTATCCTCTTATCTTTATACGATAGTTATGAACTGTCATTTTATCTTTAGACGACAATTTTAATCATCATCTAACCTTTTGTATATACCAATGTCAATAATTAATGAGCAATTCTGGCTTTTCCAATCCATACAACATTATAAGCATATGATTGTCTTCACTGTGCAACACACGTCGGTAGGCAGTTTAGGATGAAAATGACATTTTCATTGTAGCTTAGGAGTTTAGGGTTGATTTTTTTTTATAAAAAAAATCCCTCAGTCTTTCCACCACTCAACCTAGAAGCACCACCTAACCATGAATGATGAACCATGGCTGCTGTCAAGAAAATATAATGGTTTTAACATCTCTAGTCTTTCTTTTTATTTTTTTTTCTTTTTTGCAAAATTGTTGCAATTGCACGACTATGGTGCATGTGGGTGTGAGGTTTTACTATTGTCAGAAGCCATGGTTAAGGAGGCCCTTGTGGACTAATCATGCAAACCATGGAAATGCTTTTATGGCTATAGGAATTTCACTTCAAGTCTAGGATTTTTTTTTGTTAGTTTTCACTTAAGCTACTTGATTGTAGAATTGAAGAGTTAACACACTTAAATTTATAGATAAACATATTAGATTCTACAAGTCCTTTTTTTTCATTAGCGATTTGTCTCCTATGTGTTGGGAAGAAACTGAAATATAGTAGGTGAAGAGTTTTTTTTCTTGTTTGTTTTTTAGACATTCTATCATCCAACATTCTAATTAAATCAATGGATTCTAGGAATTTATTCCTTTTTCTATTTTTTATACACTTTCGTTACATCAGTTAGTATTAGAACAGAACGTTCCTATACTAATTTTTCTCCATGTTGCCTCCTCGTAGACCCAACGCTTATGTCGCCACCCTCGCTTACAACTCTGAAATAGATTAATGTTTTTGTTTGAGATAAATGATCACCAAGCGCCCTTTTTTTTTTTTTGCCTAGTTTGGAAAAAGATTGTGTTTGTGGAGTCTGAAAATGTTTCACTCTAAGCATGAGTCATTTCAAATTTGGAAAGCAGATTCTTCTCATCCTTATCTCTTAAAGCTGCTTAAGATTCGAGGTTGAATATTTTCTAGCCTAGTGGGTCTGATGCAGTGCGTTTGAAGAAAAAAAGAGGTCGAGTTGACAAGATTTACCTACTGCTGGTCGACCGGTCGACCGACTTTGAGCACAAGAAGTTTCCTGATTTTGTTGCGAATTCAAATTCTATTAGACTTTTTATTATTTTACATTGTTAATTACCTTTTACTTATAGCTTTTTATTCCAAATTTTAGTTGTTTTTCAATTTAGGATTTTTTATGTTTAGGATTATCTTTAGTTTTTAAATTTTAAATAGGTTAGTTTCCTTTTAATTTTCTAATTTTTGAAATTTTTTAATTTTCCTAACTTTATTTGTAGTTTTCCATTACCATTTAGGACATTTTAGGCTGTAAATAGGTTAGTCCTATCATATGTAGGAAAGTGTGGAATTTTATTAATGAAATTAGAGTGTTTACTCTCATCTTTTCCAGTTTTCTTGGTATTTTGCGAAATCAATGAGATTCTTATTCTTCTGATATTCTGAGAGAAACATCAAGTTTATAGAAGTCCTATCATCCAACATTCTAATTGAATCAATAAATTCTAGGAATTTATTCTTTTTTTGTTTATTTTTTATACAGTTTCGCTATATTAGCGGGGGGCTAATACACCCATAATTTCAAGCTCTAATATATTACTCTTTTATTAATTCTAATATTACTCCACTAAAACTTGGAATTACACTCTTAAAATTATAGATATAATTGCTCTTTTCTTAGAGTCCCTTATTTGATATAGTCATTGTATATAATATGATCATCTATAAATAATTCATAATTAAAGCTAAATGAAATTTGTTAACCTCTCTAATTACTTCTTTATCCTTGATTGTCATCGATTTTTTAATGAATAATAAATTCATGAATTCAATCATGAATTGAGCCCTCAAAATCAAGACAAATAAATACTCAAAATAATTATTTATCTACTTCTCCTTAGAGAAAGAATGAATTTCATTTTATAATATTAACAATCCTGGCAACTTACTTCGCTATACCTCCAAAATACAAGGGACACGATTAGATTCTCAAATTCTGCACCAAGTAAATAAAAAATAATAATTTCATGAATAGGAATTTGCTAATAACTTAGGATTAAAATCATCTTTCATGTGATTATAACTTGCTATATTTAACATAAATTATTAGTTGTTCATATCACATCGTCCTAATCCTATATAGTCTCATTATGTACGTACACTTATTTGATGACTCACTATATTAACGGTTCAGAAGACCGTTTCATTCTTAATGAAAATGACCAGCACTAGTAATGCTTAATTAAATATTTCATACTTTAAGTGAATAATTAATTATATATTACTGACCATTTTAATTATCATCCTTAAATATTATCCTATATATAAGGTCACATAGATAATTATAGGGTCTGTTTAGTAAATGTATTCGAATTAATGATTTAATTTGAATTAGTGTAATTTAAATTAGGATTTAAGTTAGTGATTTGAATTGTTATTTGAATTGATGTTTGGATGTGTATTTAAGTTTTAATTTGAGTGTGGAATAAAATTAGAATTTGTGTTTGGAGAGGTAGTAAAAATAGTTTTTGATTTATTAATAAATTTAATAAAATCTTAATGTTAATGATCTTAAAAAATATACAATATGAATCCTAATTTATTCCTCTCTTCATTAGGAACACAGTGAAAAAAGAATCATCTCATTTGGATATCAAATGAAGAAGTTATAATTTTTTTCCTCAAATATAGGAGAGAGAATTTTAGTTTTTACTGTAGCAAAGATATCTAAGTATCAAAAGTTTAAGGGGATGAGAACTTTAAAAACTTGGATTCTTGATACTCAAATGATTTGGATTTTGAAGGAAACAAACACGTATCCAAAGGATTCTTGATACTCAATCCAAATTTGAGTCCATTGAGTTCAAAGAATGCATGAAACAAATATACTCATAGAATTTTAAGGATATTCATAAAGTATTCAAAATACACACATACAAAAATATAAAAATTCACTTTATTTATTTATTTATAAATATGTCCATTACAAAACATCATATGTTTTAAGGGTATCTACCATAATACTCACCATCACTACTTCCTATACAACCACCTCTAAACGACATTGTTTTCTCCTTAACAAGCTTATCAAGCTTTGCGCCTCACTATTTTTCTTCACGCTATTCTCCTCCTAGGCCATGTCATCTCCCTCCTTATCCTCCATCACTTTTCCCTCATGCTCCAATTCAATGAGATTTAATTCGTTTATCTTGGATTTAGGTCCTAACTCTTATTTTTTTTTCTATATAACGTCATTCTGTTGAAGGTTGCTGCACTTTTGACTAGTAGAATTTGACTCATCGAAAGATTAGTTCTTCACACGTACAATTAAAAACACTTGCTGTAAGGCTTCAATCTATGATTGTCTTCACCTCTTCGACTTGATAACACTGTTGTTACCTTCAAGATTCCCCTCTCTGGCTCTAACTCTTCTTCCTTCTTGAAGCTTCGCTTTTTCTCCTCATCCAACCTCTTCACTTTCAACTCAATGACTTATGAAAGTAAAAAGAATAAGAAGCAACAACATCATATCACAATCACTTATTTTCTCATATCTTCGTCAACAGAGAGACAAGATTCACATGATTGAGATGTTGTGACAGCATGCCTTGCTTGAAACTCATTTACACAAATCCACTTGAGTTAGTCGATCATGGCATGGAGGATTTGTCGTCTTCGTTCTTCCCGAAGATCATGATTGCACAAAACTTCATATTCCGATAAAGCAATTAATGTTACATTTTAAAAAAAGTTCCATTTGTTAATTTGTTATTTTACCATTTTTAGTTCAAAAGGTGTCTCACACAGCCTATGGTAGACAGATTTTATTTTTATTTTACTCTTTATTGAATCCCACCTATCCACTAGTAGTCCAATGGTTAAAATTGTTGTAATATTTATATAATATGAATATCCCTTAAAAAATGCAATATCAGAATTCACTTTCATACCCTAACATAAGTTTATCTTAAATCTTACAAAAGTTTGTTATGTACTAAAAAAAGAAAAATATATTTTTGAAAATCATTGGATAATTTCTAAAAAAATCAATTTCTATTATTTAGAAAAAATATCCCTTTATTAATTAAAAAACCTATGAGTAGCCTCACTCCCTCTTTGCCTCATCTTCACATTCAAAAGTTTATATTAGCTAGAAAAATAAAAAATATCAAAAACACCCATGTGTTTTATCTAAATACTATTTTTGCCCCCTTATTATGAAAATCCCTAAAAGACCATTCTATTTATAAAATCATATTCAAAATGTCCCTTGAAATAATTAATTTTTTTAAAAATTCTAAAATTGTCCTTCGAATCTATATTAAATGTTTTAAATACGACTTGACTTAAGCATTAAATAAAAAGTACTTTAATATGTTCAAATAAATATTTTAATTAAGCAAATACTTCAATTATTTTGAGAGTTTTTAGCTTTTTAAGATTGATTTTATTTAATATTTAGTAAAGGTTATAAAGGATAGTTTTGGGTTTGAAAAATTTAATCGCTTTAAAGGTATTTTGAGTATGATTTTGAGGAGTAAAGTACACCAACACCCTATGTGTCTTACCTAAATCATATAAACACCTCTTAAATTAAAAACTAATCACACTAATACTCACTACATTTAACTCTGTTAACTTTTGTTTCAAATGACAAAAATACTCTGTTTTATCTTAGCCATTGATCTACAAATTCAAATCACAACCATTGATTTGAAAAAAAAAAAAAAACCTAAGTGAACTACCCATCTAAACATGCCCCAACCAGCCTGCCCCTACCCACCCACCCCCTTCCTTGACCTTGACCGTCTACTTGCCTCTACACATCCAACTGTCACTCACACGTAGTCTCCCTTTGACTCATTGTGAAGCTCGTCGACAGCCGCCCTTCCTTCTTTTGCCCGTTCTTGCGAAGCTTATCACCAGCTTGTGCAGTCACAAATCCTCTTGCTAGCCTTTTTTACAACAAATCTTGTCACGGTCTGTTCTCATTGCAATCCACGAAACCCTTTGCCCACCCTTATCCACTTCATCGCTCACTCCCAGCTGCCCTAGCCACCCATTGCTGCAAACCCCCATCCTCGTCACCCCATCACCCTCACCATCTCGCCTTCTCCTCGATGCCCTACCCTGTCAACGTGAGCTAGAGATAGAGATAAGGGTAGTAGAGTGGGAGAGTGAGAAGTTTCCCTTTTTTTGTTTTCTTAATAATTTTTTAAATATTATATATACTATTTATTTTTATCAAAAATATGTTATTTTTAATTTTTGTTTATAATTTTACAATTTCTATGAAAAATAAACTATTTGTTATATTGATGAATGGTTTTATTGGAATTAGTTAGTTTTGGTCTTGTTGGAATTGGTTTACTTCAGTTTTATTAAGATTGACTTGTGATTTTAATTAGAATTAAAAATATAAATTGGGATGTTATATTTTAAGGGAATTAATGGTAGAATTTTTTTTTTGAAAGAATTGTGGACCTTTTTAGACTATATAATTTTAATTATGTATTTTCTTATTTTTGGACATAATTGTTATTTTTGCAGATAGAGAAAAAGGAAAGAAAAACAATATTTTATCTTCTATTAGAGTGAAATTTATAGTTGCAAGTGGATTCATATTATTAGAACTTATTTTTAATGTCAAATAAGTGTAACATCATCATTTCTTGCCACATAAATAACTGAAAACGTTTTTAGTAGATGGAGGGGCATTTTTGATATTGTCAACAAAATTAATGGTCAAAGTTAACGGTCAACTAACAAAGAATGTCTCTTTAAAATTTTTTTAAATAGTCAAGGGGTCAAATTTAGTCTAGAGGTTGTATTTGTAATTTAAGTAAAACACATGAGATGTCAATGTAATCTAATTTTGAAAACACATGAATGTTTTAGCCATTTTTTATAGTAAAATGGGCAAAAGGGATAATTTAGCAAAACCTTGTTTGGTAGTTTTTCATTTTGGTTTTTGTTTTAGGAAAAATTTGAAAATGAAAATTCTTTGAAAAATATGCTAAGATTATTTTTGAAATTGTGTTTAATTGTAAATGTTAGTATGTTTTTAAACACAAATATTTTTTAATAAAAAAATATTATTATAAATAAACCCATTAAAAACACTTTTAATATATTAAAAAAATATTATTAATATTATTATTGACAAAACAAATATGTAAAAATAAAACAAAACAAAACAAAGGAAGATTACACTTTCTCTCTTCTTCCTCTGCTCTAGCGAGCTAAGATGTTTGTGATGGCCCACGAGAGATCAATGGCTTATGCGGAGATCGACGAGCCCAGCCCCACCTTGCCCCGACGAGCCCAACCCCACTCCCGACGAGCCCAATTCTAGCCTAACGGCCCCTTGCCCCACCCTTGGTTGCAAAGATCGTTGGCCTTCTCGCCCTCTTATGATGATCACGATCGCGATGAGAGACCTCAAAGGTTGGGTCTGAGTGGGATGAATGTTAGCATGAGCAACGATAGAATCCAACGAGGGATGGGGTTCCAAGGTTGCTGGGCTTGCTAGAGAGGGCAATGGTGGGGGGTGGGAGGTAGGTTGTTGGAGTCCTCGATGAGAGGTGAGGGGCTCCTGTAGAGGATCATATAGGAGGAGGAAAAAGGGGCAGGGCTAGGTTTTTGTCGAAGGAAGAAAAGAAAAAAATGAAAACATCTTTTTTTTTTTTGGTTTTCAATTTTAAAGGTTATTTTTGGGGTGTTTTCAAAATTATTTTTGAAATATTTTGGACTAAAATTGTTACCAAACACATGTTTAAAACAATTTTTATTTTGTGTTTTTGAATATGGGAAAACGCTTTACAAAGGGCCCGTTTGGTTCAAGTATTTGAATAGAGTATTTAAATAAAGATTTAAATTTTTATGAGAGAAAATACTGTAGCAAAATGATTCAAACCGTGATTCAAATATCGAAACAAGCGGGCCTAAAAAATACTTTTTGTGTTGTCTAAAAAATATATAGGCGGGAAAAATACATCAGCTTGGCGGGAAAACCGTCTGAATTTTCCCGAGCCAAACACGTTAAAACTTAACCGAACTCTTTCATTTAATTTTTGCTCTCTCTCTGTTCTACATCAAATCTGGATTCCTCAACCAATATCTCACTTTCTAACTAGGGTTTCCAAAGATGTTCTCCTCCAGGCAGTTCGATCCCTCCTCCGCATTCTCCGGCGGCGGCTTCATGTCTTCGCAGTCAACTCAGCCCAACGATGCCGCTCCGTCTCCGGCAAAGGTTAGCCCCCTCCTAACTTCTTTAAAACCGCCTGTCTCCTGTTTGGCTTTCGAGAAAGTGCCGGAAAGTGGACACTGAAGAATAGGGAAAGGAACGTGATGATGCCTTGTGTGTGTTGTCCAAGATCCAACACTAGAACAGAGCAAAAAAGAATGGGACAAAAATGAAATCAACTGACATATGTATGTCAATTTTTAGTTTTTCTTTCTAGAAATGAAAACTAAAGATCGCCTGCGATTTTCTGATACGATCCCCAATTAATTTCTCAATTATTTTGTGTTTTTAATTGTTGAATTAGGTGTTTTGAGTGTGGTTTCTAACATTTTTCTAAGAGAGAGAGTAATTTTTTTTCCTCATTACCCTCGCTGAAAGCATGACATATAAGTTTAGTTTCCTAATCCTAATAATTTGTTTTTCATTGTAACTGCAGGGTCGCGAGACTCATGGGTTGATTCCGGTGACTGTCAAACAAATAAGCGAAGCATATCATTCTGGCGAAGAAAAAGCAAACTTTGTGATTAATGGCGTTGAAGCTGCTAATGTATACAATTTATCTGCTTGCTGTAAAACTATAATTATTTTTCCTTTTTTTGGGTGTCCTAGATTTTAAAATCCGTAAAGACTATGAATTGGCATATTAAAGATCTTTGTGTTTTTCGTTATTCATCCTATTTTTGACTCCTGGCTACTTTAGGTTACTCTGGTTGGGATGGTTTTAGACAAAACAGAGAGAAATACCGATGTCAGTTTTTTCCTCGATGATGGAACAGGATGAATCAGCTGCAGAAGATGGTAATGTTTTGAGTTTTTGCAAAATTTATTTTGCACAATAGAATTGCATATTGTTCAAAATTTACCTATGCTTCTTCTTTTGCTTGTTAAGAGTTCAAGTTTGATGCAATTTGGACTATATGAGCTGAAAAGGTGCTTTTCTTATGTAAATCCAATGATGCTTGTGCATGAACCATTCTTGAATATACATTTAGATGCAATGATTGTCTATTTGCATATGGGCATGCAATCTAGGAATACTTGGATAGTTTGTGTCAAGCAGAATACTAGTTAAAACGATGTTTAACTTGTTATCAGGGTGAATGAGAGTTTTGATGCAAAGGAAATGGAAGGAATACAGTTAAGTTTCCTGTCCCTTTTTTACTAATTTTTGTATATAAGACTATTTTAGTACTATTGCATTATGAGGTTCTTCTGATCTGAATTTTGTTTTATAATAGAGATGGCATGTATGTTCGTGTTAATGGGCACTTGAAAATCTTTCAAGGTAATCGACAACTAGGTGCTTTCTCAGTGAGGTATGGTCCTAACAGTTCCTTTGCTTTTTCAAGAAAGAGAGTTATTGTTATTGTGGATTTATTTTGTCAAATTTGCTCAAATGTGGTTTTGTGAAGTTGTTGGTGCCAGGGATTACCATGGATATATTTGGAATAGAGTAACCATGGACTTTCATTTAATTTTCTGTTAATTATACGGTGTTATTCTTGCATAAGGTCCCTTTTTTGAATAATGTTAATTAGTCAAAAATGATTCAGTTGTCTATTTCCTCAAGAATGGCATGTAGGTAACTTGTATATGCAATTGTAATAACTTGAGACATGTTTCAACTGCACTAGAGATTGTTTAAGGCACGAATGTTGTAGCAGACTACTTGTTGAGACAGATTGAGAGAACATTTGTCTCGATATTAGGGCTAAAGTAAGAGGTCTATACTAGCTGCTTTAGATTTCAATAACAAACTAGAGAAAAATATTGTGCAGCTATTCAAATGGAAGTATGATAATGTGATATTAGATTTTGAATGTTTGTAAGTTCGTTTGTCTTCTCCTTTTTTCCCCCTAACGCACATAAAAAGAGAAACGAGAATTGATAGCAAGTCAGTCCGGACTATGATTTGGACCACTTTTTTGGTTATGAAAAGTGTAAAACTCTTATATGCTACAGTAACAATAAAAAAAATCGCTATAGTGTAAAGTTCTCATAAAAACAGTTTTAGCTAACGGTTCTAACCACCTTACCAAACACCATAGAAAAGAATTGTACTGTGTAAATCGTGTATTGTCAAGACTGCAGGAGGGGTATTTATACATGTAAAATATTATCATATTCAAAATTTTAATCAGTGAGGTATCTACAATCAAGTGATAGCTACAATTTGGGATTAGTCAAGTGTACACTAACATGATCAAGGGATGGAATCCCATAATTACAGCAACAATAACACCTTTTATCACCTTTGCAGCGAAGTTGTTACAGCTAAACTTTTCACTCTTTTCTAGCGAATTTTTCATTTTTCTTCAAGATAGAGATTTTGTTTTTTCTTTTTAAACTGAAAATAGGAATCATAAAATCATTGTAGAGTTGGAACTTGGAAGCACATGGTGAAAAATAAAAGCCTTTTGAATTTCTTATTTGTCTATTGTGCCTGTTTTATTGCATGATAATATCTAACTTGTCTTTCCCGTGTGTTTCAGGCCTGTGACAAAATTTGATGAAATTTCGTTTCACCTTATTGAATGCATATATAACCACTTGCAAAGTTCCAAATCTCAGGTACATAAATTAAACGCGTGACATTGTACATTTGTAATATACTAATAGTGAACGCCATATCTTCTGTTTCAATATCCATATTAAGAGCATGCTAGATTTATCTTCGTCTTTTGTTTCTAAAAGTTAAATGAAGGATGAGGAACTTCTCAATTCGTCGCTTAATGGAGATCCCCATCATCATGTTACTCTAAAAGCTTAAGAATGAAGTAGGCCGTAAATTTTGGTTAAACAATATTGGTTTATGACTTATGTTCATGTATCTTGTGTTTTTCTATTTATTAATTGATGTTCTTGTACTGATTGAAGCATCAAGGAAATACGGTCACTCAACCCCAGCCTGCAGATGCATCTTTGAACACTCCTGTGAGAAGCGGAGTGAATGGATATCAGACAGCCTCATTAAGTCATGTATGAGTTCTGGATAACAAAGTTTCTTATTTTTACCATATGAGTAGGTTTGAGTTTGACACAAGTACTTCATTCCCTTGTAGTTATCTGGGCAGATTAGTTTCGATGGACAAAAGGGCTGTGACCAGTTGATCCTTGACTATCTGCAGCTGCCTTCAAGCAGGTAATAAGTTTCGATTTATTCTTCACTTTCTGGTTCATAAGCATTTCCCTGTTTACTTGGCTGTCACTAAGTTGTTAATGCCAAGCTTTAGGTTTAATATGCAATGACAATTCCGCTTGTCAGAATTTTCCCATGTTAGTTTACTTTCTTTCTTGAAACTACCTGTTCTGAACTTATTGGGCCTTTTCTTGATTGTAGTGTGAAGGAAAAGGGAATACATAGAGATGAACTTAGCCGACAGCTAAAAATTCCCGTGGAGAAAATAATGTACTCTCTCTCTCTCTCTCTCTCTCTCTTGTTTTTCTATTTAGAATAAATTCATAGACTCACTTTTCTGTACCAGGGAATCAATTAGATCTCTGGAGGATGAAGGTTTGATATATTCCACAATTGATGAGTTTCACTTCAAATCAGCTGCATAAGGTTGATGATCTACTGGAATTTCACCTCAGCTTGGAATACCTTTCAGAATGCCGTTACTGTATATTTCTTTCTATTGGTTTTGGACAGGCAATCTCTATTATATGTATTTTTCAGGGCAGTTCTAGTAGTAGATACATAGTTGGAACCAATATATATATATATATTTTTGGGCTAGAATAGTTAGAACTAACTTGCATGCTAGTTTGGTGAACTGAAGCAGCATCTGTTTTGATCTGTGCAATGTTAAAGATTTTCCCACTTCCCTTGAAATTCGAGCGTAAACTTAAACAGATCCCAAACTCTTTGGAGTTTATTTACGACAAAATTTTAATATTTTGCATTTTTTTTTTTTTTGCTAGCACTAGCATGTTGTATTTGGTTGAGTGGATTTCACCATTCAGGAAGTCAAGTCAATGTTCAAAACGGAATTAGGTTGGGCTGCCTTGTATCTATTTATTATCGCTGGTGATGTATCATTATCATTACATGAGTGGTTGTAACGTAGAATTGGATATCATTAGTAATTTCAATATGCTACTAAATATATGGTGATTGTATTAACGATAATAAAAATACATTTTTCATATCTTTTTCTTATGGCATGATAACATGATAACAAAGTTACATCAATAGTGTGGTTGCATGACACGATTAAAAAAATTTATTATATAATTTTTTATTACATAATTTTTTTTTTAAATTTTGACTATTAAAATTTTAATTTTTTTTATTAGTATAAAAAATATTACAATATTGTATTTTCTTCTAATATTTAAATTTTAACTAACCAAAATTGAACAAAAATTAATTTCAACGCCAACAGCTTGAAACACAAGGGATGTTGAAACAAAGGTGAATGGGTAGTGTTTGTATAGAGAAAAAAGAGAAGAAAGTATCTCGTTGAAACAAAGGTGAACGAGTAGTGTTTATATAGAAGAAAAATGAGAGAAAGTCTTTTTTTGATTTAAAACTTTAAAACCATAATAAATATATTAGAAGCCCTTACTTAACAAAAAACATTGATTCACCTAGGTGGTGGGTTGACAGCATGCTCAACCTTTGAAGAAAGGTTTAATTCCTTGTAACTGTAAAAACCTAAAATTTTTTATTCTAAGTTTAAACGTGTTATAAATGTCTTAATCGTGTCTGAAATTGCCTGTCTTTAAAAATTTGAGGCTTTTGAATCTCTTTCATTTGGAACGAAGTACTCCGTAAAAGCTTCTGACGTCCTTTCAATCCAATTACCATGCATACGGTGGTACCCTTTTTTTTTTTTGGTTCAAAGACATGCCTGTTTCACCTCCTTGCTTTGTTGGGTATTTTATGATTTGTTTTTTCTTTGATACTAGTTGAACCCCAGGTGAAGATTTTATCTATATGTAAGTTTTTAATATGCAACTTACACAATATTTTTTTTTATAATTGTCACTTTTAAAATAATAAAGATTGCATAGTAAAAAATTAAATAGGGACATATCTATTTATATATTTATTTTAATGAAAACATGTAGGGAAAAAACTATTTTAAAAGAAGTATATTAAACAATAATAATAATGTAGAGAATCTTTTGACAAAATGAAACAAAAAAAGCAAAGAAAACTAAACACGAGTACCTATGGAAAAAAGTTGTATTATTAAGAATAAAGTTAAGTAAAAAAGCGCATTTCAAAATTTATCTAGCGGGATTAAATTAAAAAGAACACATTTATTAAAAACAAGTGCATTTCAAATTCTCCAACAAGATTAAATTAAAATGAAAGCATTCATTAAAGAACGATAGTTAAAGGATGGAGGGAAATTTTTTTAAAAAAGCGACACATCTCAAGAAGAAAATTATTGTAGTGGCTAGTGGGCTAATTAAAAAAACCAGGCAACATTATTTCAATAGTAAGAAGCGGAGAGGTAAAAAAGTATTTCAAAAAGTGTATAGAAAATAAAATTGTAAATTTAAAAGTAACGCATTTATAAGAAGTTATTTTAATTTGAAAAAATTTATCTTTATATAGTAAAATGATAGGATGATGAAAAAAGAAAAAAAAAATACGGTTAAAAGGAAAAAAAAAAAAGAAAGGTAAGGATTCTTTTTAATGTTGTATAGATAAGATTTTAGGAAACAAAGAATCGAAAAAAAAGTAAAAGAACGAAAAACGAAAGAAGCAAAAACAAGGGGGGGAAAAAGCAAAACGAAACACGGAAAAACTTAAAAGTATAACTATAAAAAAAGAAAAGAAAAAACGAGAACGAAACTCCGCTGACGAGTCTTTGGGAGAAGAAACGGATGCACCCTTGAGACTTTTAAATATGTACGTAAATGATTTTAGCATCGTTGTGTTGCGTGCATGCTTTACTTTCTTGCTTGGTTGCTTTTTTTATTTATTTGTTTTTTTTATAATGTTTGTCTTTTTTTTTTTTTTTTACATATTTCTCATAAGTATATAGTTTTTTATTAGTTTTTTTTTTTTTTTCTATAACATGTATATAGAGGGGGATGAGGTTGTATGTTCTTTGTACTTCAACTAAGTACTCTCATTTCATGTTTTTTTTTAACATTCACTGTTAATTTTTTTTTTAAAAATCTTATAGTCTTATATTTGCTAATTTTTGGGAGTTCATAGAGGGATGTTTTTTTTTCTCTTTTTTCAAATTTTCTTTTAATAAATCAATATATATCATTTATTTCTCACATAAAATATTATACTATTGTAGGGCACTTCCTCTTTAATGTTAAAAAAGACAGAAAAAAAAGTTGACTAAGAAAAATACACAACAATAAGAGTTCATAAAAATTTCTTATCTTCATTCAAGATAAGTTTTCATGTCTGAGTATCTATGACAACATGAGTTTTTATTCTCAATATTTTGGTGAAAATTTTAGTAGTGGGTTTGGTGGTTTCCAAAAGTTGTTTGCGATGACATTGAAAAAAAGTCATCTCAAAAAGTGGTTCTAGTCGATTTCTCATTTGTTTTAGCTCAAGTTAAACGGTGTTGTTTTGGGCTATAATTTGTGACGACATGCGTGACATTTATGACCATAAATGTCATTGCAAAAAGCTTTGTGCATTAACTAAAGCACAGAACCTTTCTTTCCCATTTCTCCTGAGCTCCCTCCACCCTTCTCTCCATTTCTCTCTTTCTTTCCACCAAAAAACTAT
Organism: Artocarpus heterophyllus; assembly: GCA_025403435.1. Classification (NCBI taxonomy): domain Eukaryota; kingdom Viridiplantae; phylum Streptophyta; class Magnoliopsida; order Rosales; family Moraceae; genus Artocarpus; species Artocarpus heterophyllus. The sequence continues at coordinate 32,756,502 of CM046334.1, read as the reverse complement.
CACAAACCCTACAAAACCCAATTTTTCTTCCACTTTCTCCTCTATTTCACATTAAAACTCCAAATTCTCCAAAGAACTTAGAAAAATCCCCCCAAAAACACAAAAAATCACAAACACAAAGCTTCCTCCTCCACTTCCTCTACTGCTTCTGGCTGTCGTTGTTAGTCGCTAGCTGCTGCTACTCCTAATTTTCCAACCTCTGATTTTAGTAGCTATTAGATTGAGTAAGTTTTTAATAGTTTTAATGGTTTTATTTATGGACTATGATTATGTAAATGTTTATGTAGTTTGAATTAATGAAAAATACTGATAAGTTTGTAAAAAGGTTGAATATTTTGAGTAATGTGTAATATGGTTGTTTTGTAATGTGGTTATAATGTGGTTGTGTAATGTGTAATGTGGTTCTTGGTCAAATTTTTTGTTACTTATATGAGATGGTTAGAATTGTAATTTTTATTATTGTAATGTCATTAGTTGATTTAGTTGTTTTAGTTTATAAGTTAGCTACTGTCTATAGTTAGTTTACAAGTTGTTTATAAGTTGGTCAAATTGTTAAGTTAGTTCTTATAATCTTCAAGTTATAAAAAAATAATTTAATTAAATAGAATATGTTATATGATTAAACAGATTAAAAGTAAGAATTAATTAATCAATTAAAGTATATTATATGATTTAGAATAAAAAATATGGACATAATTTTTTTTGAAATGAAAAATATAGAATTTATATAAGTGAAGTTATATTAATAATGTAACATTTACAAATAGAAAAAAAAGCAAATTCCCTTAAAAATCATTGAAGAAATAATTTTTTTAAAAAAAATTAATTAACAAATATAAATATATTATTTACAAATAAAAAAACTAAAAATAGAAGAAATAAATTTTTTCTTTAGAATTAATTAACAACTCTAAAATAAAATAATAAAATCGATTATTTTAATCAACAAGTAATTCATATGGTTAAATAAGTTTAAATTTAAATTATATGAAAAAATTGAACATAAGATTATCATAAAATTTGATAAAATTTTATAAATTTAATAAAATATTTGTGCCTTTTTTCTAATATAGTTTGATATAAGATTGACTAGATAGTCTCAAGAACAACGTAAGAGGGTAGCCTTTTTGTTTTTATTTTGTACATGTATGCATGAATTAAACATAGACCCATTTGAGGATCGGTACATAGTAATTGCTACTAGAATTGTCCCATTTGGATAGTTTGGTATTATAATTTACGTGTTTGTGATTCAATTTCTCTCGCGCCTTTAGTAGAGGTTTCAATATGTCTTCCTTTATTCTCTGGGTGTGTGTATAATAGCACACTTAGGAGAACTAAAAGAAGATGTTGCCAGAATTCCTATAGAAAAAGGGTGTTGTCGGATGAGTAACAATGCATAAATACAATACTGAACGGGATAGGGCTTACCCTGGTTTGGAGTAAAGGTGGTACATAGAATTGCATACATACATATATTGACATGACTGATGATTGTGTTCGTTATTGTTCATAGTTGAAATGCCTATTGATAAGAGTTAGATTCATTTAAAGAAATAGTTGTTAGATGAATATTGGGATGGTTTGTCTATTTTTATTGAGATTGCAATGAATTATGCAAATTCAACTGGGTGTATTAGTTGTCCTTGTTTGAAGTATAGAAATCATGAGATGTTGCCAGTATAAACAATGAGAGTGCACACATATCGGTTTGGTTTTCATAGAAGGTACACTAAATGGAGTCACCATGGTAAAGAAGAAGTGGTTTCAAGTACTAATCTAGTTGTAAATGAACTAATAGATGAGGTGCTTGCATTTATAAACAATGTTGTTGGGATTAATAATCATCATGATATGTTGGGTGAGATGATAATGGATATAGAAGATACGCAGTATGATGAGTTCAAGAATCTCCTATCCAAGCTCCAAGTGGGATTGTATCTGGGATGTACTAAGTATTCACCATGGAAATTCTTAGTGAAATTGATGCACCTAAAAGTGCTCTATAAATGGCCTAATTATGTTAAAGTCATTGAAAGATGCATTCCTTGATAGGAATAAGTTAACATATTCTCATTAGGAGTCAAAGTAGTTATTAAGTATACTGAGATTAAACTACAAGACAATTCATGTATGTAAGTATGTTTGCGCTTTGTTTTGGAAAGAGAATGTTGATCTATAGGTGTGTCCAGTCTATAGCACAAGTTGAAAGTACTCAGTTACTTCCCTTTGAAGGATCTGTTGAAACGTTTGTATGCTTCTTGTCACACTGCTAAGGAAATGACACGGCATTTCCATTGGTGATCGAAGGATGAAGACTTAATGCGTCATCTAGTTGATGGTAAAGAGTGGAAAAACCTAGATGAAAAGTACCCTGAATTTTCACGTGAATTAAGAAATTTTAGTTTAGGGTTAACTGTTGTTAGTTTCAACCCTTTCGGGAACATGAGTCTTTCATATAGTATATGGCTGATGGTGATGACTGCTTATAATTTACCTTTGTGGTTATGCACTGAGGACACATACATGACGTTGACCTTGTTGATTCCTAGTTTAAATGTTCCTGGGAAGGATATAGATGTATTCTTAAGGCCCTTTGTGGATAAGTTAAAAGAATTATGGGATATAGGAGTTGTTATGTGTGATATTGTTTCGAATACATCATTTCATATACACGCTATGTTGCACTTTCTTGCCCATAGTAGTTAATATGGCTGGAGTGGTCAAGGGCATTTAGCTTGTCTACCTTACAACAATACGACCCCTCAAAGTGGATAAATGCAAAACTTGTTTTGTTGGGCATTTACAATGGCTTCCTATTAGTCATAGGATGGAAAACAACAAAAAAGTTTGATGCTAAGGTTAATTGACGACCTCCCCCGCCTTGAAAATTCGTTCAGCAAATACTAGCTCAATTAGAAAAGGTTGGACCCAAATTGCCTGGTAACCATGAGAAGTATAGCGGTAAGAAGCGAAAGAGACATTCGACGGAGCTTAATTGGATGAAGAAGAGTATCTTTGGGAATTATCATATTAGAACTCATGATCATTACGTCGCAACTTAGATGTCATGTATATTGAGAAGAATATTTGTGACAACTTGTTGGGCACAATTTTAAATATTGATGAAAAAGTAAGGATACATATAAGGCAATGATCGACTGGCAGAACATGAGGGTGTGTAAGGAGCTGTTTTTGTATAACGAAGGTGATTGTCAGATGAAACTACATGCAATGTACACGTTGATCCCAGATAATAGTAAGAAGTTTTGTGAGTTTTTAAAAGCAGTCCGTTTTCCTGATGGGTTTATGTTAAATCGATTTGAGGAAAAATGTGATTGAGGGGAATTAAACATAAATCTTCCCTAAAATTAAACATAATATAATTACTTAATATGTATGTATTGTAGGATTGGTCTATTCTTAATTACCACTACAAGGAGGGTGTCCTACGTGTTGTAGTTGATAGAGAGGGAGCAAAATACTTTAAGGACTGGAATGGTGAGACAAAAAATGAGCATATAGTTAAAGTTAGAGCGCCCAAGCAACTGCAGGAATCTCAATCACTAGGGCCACATGGCAACCAGAAGTGATCAAGTTTACATCGTCAGATAGCGTACATACAACATTGCAACAAGAAGGTGGGTAATTTTTTTAATTACAATTTATTGTGAAAGTTAATTTTGATAATTGAATACACAATTCTATCACATTCAAATTGTTGTACTGGCCAACACGATGACCCAACAACTAATGTCTACCATAGATAACTGTGCTGACATGCATCATCATAGGGACAGCTGGGTTAACTCCAAAGTAGAGCAGACTTTTGTAAGTATTTTCATTCCTTCTGTATTATCTTCTTTTATTCAAATTAGTCTGTGTATTCATAACACGTGTTTATTTTTATTTCTATAGAATAAGATTGAGGGGGAGAGATCCACCTAGAGGACACAGTCTGGTACTGGTTCATCTTCACAAACTGTTAACGAGGAGAGAATTTTGGAGCAAGTTTTGGGTACATACAGAGGATACAAGGTTGGAGTAGGCCCTAAACTCTTGAGGAAGATTTACGATGACACTTCTTCATCCTCTAGCTCCTAGTCAGACATAACATCTTCAGCAAGTCTTGATCTGTATGTGGAAGAATATCTAGCCCAGTTGCACCCTAATGTCCAATTGCCGCCCTTGACATGTCTTCAACCTTATGTACCTCCAGGTCCTCAACCACTTCTAGATGATGCTGATGACAACGGTGACGACGCCAATGATGTTGCAAATTTAAGGAATTAGATTGTATTTTATTTTTAAAAAATCTACATTGTTAAATATTTTTAAATATTATATTTAATTTTTTCTATTAATGAAACAATTTATTGTTATTATTATTTGTATTTTTTTATAATCTAAACATATTGTAACCAAATTTATTAATAAAAATGACCTATTACATGTTAAATAAAAATTATTAGAAATATATGTAATATAATATTATAATTATATTTAAAAATAATTAAATAAAGTTTTTACGACGACAACATCTGAGAAAGTATTTGTGATGACTTATTTTGAAAATGTTGTCACAAAATATTGGCTCCACGTCAGCCGAACAATGAAACCGACGAATTAGTTGCGTGACATTTTTACAACTACCGTCGTTGCAAATACATTTGCGACAACACGATATCGTCGCTCGTCGCAAAAAAATTTTTTGCGACCGACTACTCGCTACTATAAATTTTTTTTGTAGTAGTAGTAGTGCGTCAATCAGAAGGAAGCAAAGTAGATAATCAGATCATGAGGCACAACCAGTTTATCAGAACGTTAGGACTAAATGCTCATTTGTTTTGTTATCTAGAGGATCAAACAACCCTATATATATCCCTTCTAGCTAGACCTTCAAACATTGCTATAAACATGGCAAGTGTCCTTTTTCAACGAACACTAGAGGTATTGGTAATGCTAATTAAGCATCACATACAAAATAGAAAGTGGATCTTACAGATAAGATCCACATGGATCTTTCAGAAAGTGGATCGTATCGCCAATTTTTATTTTTTTATTTTATTAACTCACATTTGTGTACACAAAGGCCATAATCCATATATGTAACCACACAGACACACGCACGCTTATATATTCCAAACCTTTTACGCGTTTTGGCGCAAACATTGAAACTAAGAATTTACAAAAGGAGTTTGACATGCTATAACATTAGATTATTATAGCAGAAGTACTTTTTATATAACAACTCAGTAGCTATTCTCACTGGCCATACGTATATAATGATGAGAAATAAATGTCAATTGTCAAGCATGTGTATATATGCTGAGCGTTTGCCGTGAAAGATCAGAATGGAAGAGACTAGCAGTACTACTTACTACAAATAATTTATATACACTATACATATATACGTATACGCTACAACTTCCAATTTCTTTGGATATTTCTAGACTCAACTACTAGCTATAGCTTTCCTTTTTGTTTGTATCCCATGATCTAGTTTTGGGATCATGAATTATTAACACGCTTTGGGGTTCTGTGTGGTTCCAGGTCTCTATGAGCAAAAAAGCAATGTGGTCACGTAAGCATCAAACCTTCCATATGGACGACATGAAACTTGTATATTCTTAACTCTTAAGCAACAGAAAGTAGGGTTTTTCATATTTCTTTTTTTTGGTTATTATTATTTTTCCTTCTTTTGGTATATAATTTTAAGGATGTAATGCCAAGTGTCCACTTAGACTTTTCCCCCCATCCCATTGCAAAAAGCTGGTGATGGAACTGACACATCCCATTTGGACACGTGGCAGCCGACAGATAAGTGTCAGCTGGTGTCAGCATCTGCTTCACGTGAAGCTCCACAGGCACGTTATTTGCATATCTTCACGGCTCTCATAGATAGGGGACCTCAGCCATATCCACACACATACACACACACACACACACCTATTTTAATTGCGTAGAATCATCCGAATCATCATTACGACCCAATCAACAAACGTATGATACTTCTATATATGATTGGGCAAGTGATTCCAACTCACTCTCTTTTTCTCTCTGTCTCTCGTTTTTTATTGGATGGTTGAATACTACACACACACACGCACACACACACACACACACACATCGTATATATAACTGAAATTCTTTCTCATCTAAATAGGGAAAAATAACCTTGTGGACGTCCTTATCCTAAATATAAACAAAGTCAACATTGAGCCATGCATGGGTTTGTTAGAAAATATTATGAAAACATAAAAGCATTGGACCACAGATTAACTATAATCCCTTCAGACAATTAGTCTCTTAATCTTAATTATAGGTCAAGGTTAATTGGTAACTTGTAAAATAATCTCAATTTTCTCACAAGATTATCCTAAAACAGTATTAATTACACAATACCTACTCTAGCTACGTATCTGGGGTCCTTTAAGGTTGAACTAATTCTTGTCAAATTCTTGGCTGCCTATTGTAATGACTCTATCACAACAATATTTATCACAAATAGTTGTTCTACCCTTTTCTCTATTTAGATTTTGATAATATTTTCTTTCCTGACTCAAGTATATATTGTAGCTTTGTTTGTTTGTTTGTTTGTTTGTTGTTATTAATGTGTTTAATAGGCGAAGATCTTGAAAATCAACTTCTTTCATGCATCAATTCCTTAATTTGTTGGATTTCACTTCTTTCTTATATTAATTTGTAGAAATTATAAATTTAGACCCAAACTATGTTTTCTTAATTGTTTGAAGTTAGAAAATTGCTTAAATATTTATGAACTTATGATAAACTCATAACCATCTTTGTTTTGAAAGACACTCATACAGTACCTCTAGTATCCTATAGTTTTTTAATGTTCTCTGAACAGTATATACGAACTCTATCTGAAAGAAGAATTAAAAAAAAGATCTCCGTTAATGTTGTTACTGTTCAAATAGTCTGGTGTCACGTATATGATACACCAAAGCATGACATATGGATCTATAGGCAGTCGACACATATAATCATCTTCCTCTCTTTTTGCGATCATCATTTGACTGAGCAAACTATCAAATCATGGCATTTTCTTGACAAGTCAATTTTTGTTCACTGCTTATTGTCTCTTCTCTTGAAACACACTACTCACTTCCGCCACATGTTCTCATATATCAGTGACATGGCAATATTCGGGCTCATGAGAATTACCTTTTTGTTTCTACATGTAAGTCATTCATATTAATCACATGGGCAAGTCTTATAATAAACAATATTACTTCACATTGTTAGTTTTTTTTTGTTTTCGTCTTCTTTTTTTGTTTTTTTTTTAAGTTTCTATAATTTTGCTGAATTAGGCTTAATCAGATTTGCTTGAATATTGGCATATTTCAACTTATAATATAAAATCCGAGTTTTAATTTTTAAGGAGGAATAAAAAAAGGTTATTAAAAACTTATGAAAATTGAGAGGCATGCATTAATATTTTTATACGATACAAACAGATCACAAACTTCCAAACCAAAATACTACAAATGATGCAAACTAAAAGAGAACACCCCAATATTCTATAATACAACCTTATTCCAATATTCTATAATACAACCTTATTCTACATAATATATGTAGATACATACATATATAGATAGCTAGAAACCAAGCACAGAATTGAAGTACAAAGCAAAACCAACAAGCAACAACAAGAAGAACAAAGATTCCTAGTACGCTAACGACGAAAAGGCGGAATCAATGAGAGATAATCGTCATGCCATGGAGAGATTTATAATGCAAGAGATTCATGATCATCACGATATATGATGATGATGATGATGATCATGAACTAGCTCTTACATATCTCTAACGTGGAAGATATTGGGGTTTTTGACAACAATATCGTACATGTAAACTGAGTTGAACCTGGCGAAGTCTCTTGGGAGGGAGATCAAATCAATGGAAGATCTCTTGTGGAATTGGAGGAGATCAGGGTCACCCCCATAGTACCTCTCCCAACCTAATCCCGTCAATATCTGCTCCAGAGACGAATACGACGACACCACCTGTCCGCTCGGCAGGTGCACAAGGACCTTATTCCTCCGGGATGACCCCTGCCTCCCCTCCGACGACGCCGACTCTGCCTGCGGGTTCTCCACTAGTTGCATCACGCCATTAGGCTTGAATATCCAAACACCAGACATTTTGATGATGATATTGATGATAATATGATGAAGATGTGATCTCTTTATGTAGTACCAGCTAGTACTATTTTGCTTTTTGTTAAATATTGTTTATGAAGTAGGGTTTTAGATTTTTTGTGTTGGTGTTTGTGTCTTCTAATATGTGTGCTTAAAAGGAAGAAGAGAAGAGATAGGAAGAGAAGAGTTATAGGAAGGTAGCTAGAAGAGAAGAGGAGTTGGTTTTGGTTGGTGTGTTGGAAATAGTTGAGGGGTTGGGGGGGTATTTATACATGTCAAGGGGGTATAAGGAAAAAAGAAGAAAAAAAAGTGGGAAATATTACTTCATCTCTTTGGGGGGTGGGGGGCGGAGATGGGTGGAGGAGTGAGAGTGTAAGAATTAAAAAGAGGGGGCTTGTAATTAATTAGTACTGATGATAGGCATGTTTGGCTTTGGTATAGAATCTAGATATTGTGGGACCCATGGGTATTAATTTATGAAGGCACATGGATGCTCATAGGGTGTGATTTAGGGCACAAGTTCCATCCGTGGAGGTGTGGGTGTATTTTTGGGTTTGGAGGAATCTACATGTTATTTGCTGCGCGCCTTTGATATACTTTTCTAATGGGGAATATTTTATTTATTTATTTATTTATTATTATTTTTATATGGGACAATGTTATTCATTAATTTAGAAAAAAGATTCAGAAGCAGAAGAAAGAAAAATAAATAAATAAAATGAATTAAGTAAAAGAGAAGTCAATGGGTTAACTTAAAGAAAAGTTTGCACTATAGGGTATCCCCCACTCACAATCACGAGATTTTCACGTGAAGGGAGGATGTGATGTGAGGTGTTTTTGGGAGATATTTCGTCTGAGGTTCTTTCTTTGATCAAGTGCTGGGTGATTTGGTAACTGCAAAAGAGGCAACTTCAATTTCTCCTTTTGTCGGGTACTTATCAACACTTGGGGATAAATATTGAGAAACCTTGGAGAGATCAGTTTGTTTTTTGGCACGTGTTTCTCAAATCCTTGCCATTTCGTTTGTTATGTGGTTTTTCCTTGGAGAAAGAAAAAGAGGAAGTAAAGGTATTTTCTTTTGTGGGTTTCTATCAAAATTTTAAATTTAATCAGCATAGGCCTCAAATATATATTATAACTAATTAATTGTGCCAATAATTAATTTTTTTTGAAGGGCCAACCGATAGTTAATTAATAGTGTGGACACGTGAACTTTTATGCACTTTGTTTTGCTTGTTCAAATTACTTGATTATGATCAATACGTAACTGCTGCAAAACTAATATTGGGTTTGTATACTTAAGGGTTAATTTATGGGAATTAATTACTTTGAAACTCTATCATTGCTTTGATCCGGGGTACATATTATATCAGGAATTTATGTACTGTATCTATAACTTAATTAGTTTTGTTTGTTTGTTTTTTTTAAGGAAAAATTTTCTTTAAGAGCCAAATCGGCTAGCACAACACAAGCTATAAAAACTTAAGAACAAAGTCCACATCAACAATATTAAAAAAATTCCTAAAAACGGAATTAGTTAATAGGTGGGCAATAATATTCGCATCACGAGGAACATAGTTGTAGAGCATACAGCAAATCGCAAGTGACATCAAAGTTTTGAATAAAAATTTTAACTCAAATTTTTAAATATAAGAAGAGTGAAGAATAAAAAGTGTTAGGTAGACAACATAGATAAAGCGTTATTGAAAGGGGCAATATTCTCCTACCTTAAAAACACTTTTCTAAGCTTTACTATGTACTTCAATTATTAAGCTTAATCAAACTCCATGATGCACAATTTCTCATCGCCATATTTAATCAATGCACACATATACTTTGAAGATAAAGATCATTGAATTGAAAAATGATCGTATACTAATATGTCTATCTGAGATATTTATTCGTTTTGTATGTAGTATTGGTTCAAATTAAATTAATTGATTGAGAGAAAGGAGTTTGGGTGTATCAAGGAAGGAATATTAAGACAATTAATGTTGATTGATATCTCAATTAATTTAAGAGAATTAATCAAAAGGTGGACAATTTGTACGTCATGAGAAGATTATGTCCAATGATGTCTTATCCATGCAGTAAATGCATTCCGTACTATATCCTGGTTGGCCTATCACATATTTTAATTAGAATATCCGACTAACAAGGATGATTTTTAGGCATTGTTGTTAAAAAAAAAAAAAACCATATTACTTCATTAACTCAAAAAAGAAAAAAAAAATGCTTCTACATGTGCCCGTTTGCATGGTAAAAAAAAAAAAAAGCGCTAAGCACCGTAATTCTTTTCTCTAGCAATTAAAACTACTTTCTTTTTTGAAAAGAAAATCCACTAACATCAAGAGAAGAAAATATCCACTGATCTTTTAACAGATAATATCCGCATAGGGAAGGATTACCGAGGATATTACTTTTATCAAATAAGAGTTTGGTGGATTTTCTATTTTATTGTATTTTTTAAAGAGAAATAGTATTAGTTGCTATTAATAGTACTATTTATCTTTGACACGAAATGGCTAACTTGGCTAAACGACTATATTAGATTTTGTATACTTACAATTCTTAACATATAGTTAATACATAATAGCATGCACCCGTACACACTGTCTACAGTAAAATAAAGTTAACCAACTCAATTTGTAGTTTAACATCACTTTTTTTTTTTTTTTTTTTTCACTAAAGGCTTGCATAATTTACATATAGTGCTGATAATATGGCCTTCAGGCACTATCAAACAATAATATGCAATGGCAATATTAAGATAAATTTTTGCCTCTCAAGAGTGTGTTTAGCAAGGTTATCTCTAGCATGATCAATACTTTACTATGTTTAAAAGGTTAAAAAAAATGGCGTTAATCTAATTATGATCACACTTCTATTAGCTCCGATGTATTTTAACTTCAACTAAATATGTCAACACTTAATAGATTTTGGGTAAAAAAGAGATTACGTAGCATCTTTCATGTATTGTCATGCATTGACATGATAGTTAAAGCACTTAAATGTGGTCTTTATGATTGGGACTAGAAAGTCTATTATTGCTAATTAAACCCACATATCATGATTCTATGATTAAGATTTCCTAGATTTCTCAAAACCACTCAAATGATCTAGTGTCACTTCCTTTTTCTTGACATATCTAGGGTCAAATCAAATTAATGAGACCTAACAAATTGCTTGTCAAAAGGACCACTTTCGTACCAAGTCTTCCACTCCAATATTGTCTGAAGGTTTTTTTTTCCTTGCCAATTTGTCGTCGACAATGGAAATTTATATCCTTTGCTTAACAATGCCATGTCGTGCCCATATGGCATCACATGGGCTACATGGTCCTGCAATTTTATAATGAGAGTCTTTTAGCGGCAATGCATGAGTTGTCAAATCATGATTAGAATGAAACTTTTTGGAAATTTCACAGCTATATCTACCTGCCATGTGGCAAAATGGACCAGTCAAATGTCGACCAGCTTCGGATCCAAAGAAAACTACATTTTGATCCCCTTTTTAAATTTTGTTTTCCATCTAAAATTTGCACTTATGTGATCTATGGAAAATACTATAATATATATAACAATTATTAGCTTGTAGTAATATGTATTCTGAACATCAAATTATATAAAAAATAAAACAACATATAATCACAATCACAATAATCAAGATTATAAATTTTTTGCTAGTAATCTAGATTATAATTTTAATACATTAATGCAGACACTTAATTTCTTTTTAGTGGAATTTATAGTAAAACATTTTTTGATACTCTTTTAAAGTAATTAAATAAGAGGCTTTGAAATATTTGAAGTAAATTAATAATGTATTTACTGGTAAATAATTTACTTATTTTCAATATTTATTTATCCTAGTAAATAAAAAGGGGTAACTAAAGTATGTACAGGAAAGTATACCATTTACTTCAAATATTTTAAAATTCCTTCAAAAATGTTAAAGAAAAAATACTATTTGCTTTTTCCCCCTTCCTTCTTATCTACTATAGAATTAGGAAAAACGAATGCAAAGATTATTCAATATTATAAATATCTCAGTACTTTTCAGCCGCAATGTATTACCTACTGGATTCACACTTGCAAATTGCATAAAAGATCGAAACTAATATTTCTTCCAATAATCTTGCCATGCCAAAAGTCAAAACTAACTGCAGTCACGATATTTATATCTTCTGATCATTCTTAATCAAGCAAAAATTCCAATATTTTGTCTATAAATTCAGCCTGTTCACACAGAACAAATTGTCAACAAGTTATACACACTAAATCGTGGTTTTCCAATTGATTTGTTTATGGGAAATGGTCAATTTATTGCTCTCTCTCTCTCTCTCTCACACACACGCACACACATGCATATATATATATATAAAATACATATTTGAACCAGTTTTTAAAGGTTACATATTCATCGGACATCACCAATCAATACAAAAAGTACATACCATAATTATATTGATGATGTGGTGTTTTATGTGACTTATATAGTAGGTTAAGCAACCCATTAACCTTAAGCATTAGTTAAAAAATTCTTTCTTCTTAATTTTCTAATAATTAAAATATGAACAACAACGATGCCAAGAGGGAAAAGGACCTGCCAATCAAAGTTGACACCTTCTAAACTTTCAATCCTTTGCTAAATTCTATTTTTTTTAACAAATGGCGAGAAAAGACAATTGATTGAATTATAGAATGAGCTATTTATGTATTCAAACTACATTAGTTAAAAAATTCTTTTTTCTTCTTAATTTTCTAATAATTAAAATATGAACAACAACAATGTCAAGAGGGAGAAAGACATTCTAATTAAAGTTGACACCTTCTAAACTTTCAATCCTTTGCTGAATTCCATTTTTTTAATAAATGGTGAGAAAAGACAATTGATTAAATTATATTCAAACTACAGTAGTCAACTTCACATTCGATTTTCACATCTGATTGTTTCTAAAATATACGAGATCTAATTTGATCCCAATCTTTCTATATGCTACTTGATTTTGATGTAATGTGACATTCGAAAACGGACAATCGTATCGTGATATTAATAAGTAATCTTTAGTAACGTGCTACCACGTAAAGATCCCTCGATCGAGCTTATAAAGTCATGATGTAATTGATATCCGAGAAGATCAAAGAAAAAGGAGGGGAAAACAAAAGAAAAAAACATTAATATTTATACAGATATAAATCCATGAAAGTGAATAATAATATTGGTGGTCCTATAAAACTTTTTATTTGTTGCACAATTGAAGAGTCTATTAATTATTCCAGTGTTCCCTCAAGGAGTGAGAAGCGTGTATGAGAGCATGGGAAAGGGCAGTGGGTAGAGAAGGCCTGGTGGATATCATGTATGCCTTTTCCCATCCAAGCCTCGAGTCCCAGTCTCTTCCCTGCCTCTTCCCTGCCTCTTTGTGTTCCTCTTTATGCCTTCCCTTGGGGTCCACGTTGAGTTTCCCCTCTTATATGGACCCCACAATTTTGGGCCTTCCCTGGTTGGGTAATTACTTCTTGAAATGTCCACTTATGACTTCCACGTGCCACAGCCTCATGAGGTTCGCCGTCTTTCTACATTCATTGGTTAGGGACCAATTACATTGGTGTCAATATACCAACACTGTTCTGATCTTATTCCATATGGCCCCAATTGCCGGATCATCGATCTTCTTATTCTTCTTCTTGTTCTCATGTAAAAAAAAAAAGGTTTATCCATTACCATTTTCTTCTTCTTCGTACAGCATATTCATGTTTGTTTCTTTGCAGGGATAATTTCGCGTTTATTAATTGTTAGATCATACCACACAATCAAATAATACTATGCCAAAAAGAAAACTGATCGTTAACAGTATGACACATACAAGTACCAAAAGAATTCATATTATTGGGAGTAAATCTCAATATAATCTTGCAATATAACTTATAATACACGAAACGACATGAACGAAATTTGTTTATTGCACATTGTAACACCCCTATGTGGGGGTTAACAGTTTTAAATAAATAAAAATAATTTTAAATTTTATATTATTTAAATCAATTAAACAATGCCCATGGGTCTTTAAACAACAAGAAAAATAAAAATAAACGTTTTAAATACAAACCACAGTTTTTAGTGTAGCACCAAATATATATAATTACAGTCATCATCACCATAGTACAATTCCCAAATAACTTAACACAGCCATAAAAAAAAATAATACAACTCTTACATGTTGTAGATAAGTTGTAATTAAACAGGGTCTTCTAACACGAAAACAGCAGGATTGTTTTCGCTTATTCCTCTTCAAATATGTTGCACTGAGTTCCACCTGAGATATGAAGATATGATAGGGATGAGCATCGACATGCCCAGTAGGGAAATCATGACTCACCTTATGGTTTATCCATTACCACATTAAAAACTGCATGGTTAGTAGGTTACATCATATTCCAGATTATGAGGTTTATTATGATCACATCTTATGGATACCGTAGTTAATCATTACCAAGTGTCATAATTACACATTTATACAAATATTACCAATCATCATTGTTCCTAGGTATCCATGTTAAATTGAGTATCACTCAACTCATCGAAACCCAAATGGGCGCACTTGATCACCCCATAAACATTCCAAGGGTGTTCCGGTGAGGGGACATCAAGCCCCGAGTCCTCACCAAATCAATTCCTGTACAGTGTGTTCTGGGACTTTCAACCCAAGGAAGCGTCATCACCTTCCCCCTATTTTACCTTTTTGGGTATTCATGCCCAAGGACGTAACCGCCGCCCTCTTCATGTCTCACCATTTCTCTATATTAAATCATTATTAATAGAGTCAGTTTTCCTAACCATGCTTCTCAATTTATAACATATGTCAATTCATTATGTTCCTCGCCGTACAATACAAGACGAGTCCATGTCATAGTTTCATATGTGATACTCATATAATATCAGTTCAACATAGATATATATATATTGCGGCAAAACAATCAATTTTAATTCTATAAAAACCTCACAAAAATGAGTAATAGAATCCCTACCTTTCAAGCTTATCAACAATCTTTTAATCCTGGAATCAATTAACGTTAGCTCCACACATCCTTGACCCTAAGGCATGCATAAGGACAATTAAAACTAAAGCACAACGTATAATCACATTCATAAGTGAGTTATGTGTAAACCCGTCTACTAGTGCCATTAAAGTATTTTTATGCATTAAACATGGAGAAAATGCATACTAAAAACTAAGTTTAGATTAAAGAAAACCTACCTCAAAACTTCTTTGAAAAGCACCAAAGTTTGGGTTATCAATCAAGCTTGAATTAACTTTAAAACCGCCTCGATCATCGTTGGGAATTATAATTGTCTTGGCCACAAAGAGAGCTTTGTGCTCTATGTCTTTAGTTAGAAATTTGAAGTGAGAAGGGAGAGAATGAGAACTAGAGAAGAAGGTGGTGATAGTTAAATAAAAAGATATCAAAATGCTTAAGAGGAATGAGATGTTTACGGGGAAAAGTTGTAAGAAGAAACAAAAGAGTCTTAAAGGAAAATATCATCTTGTCTCCCATGAAGACTTTTAGCAAATAATGCCAACATAATTGAGGGGATAATTGGAGTGAATTATAGAAGAAGATAAGGAAATAATTAATTAGGTGGTTGAGAAATATCTCCATGTCTTCTATGAATTGACGGAAAATAATTCAATGTCCCCTTCGGATACCTTTAGCAAAATGAGAAGAAGTCTATATAATTGAGCAATA
This sequence comes from Artocarpus heterophyllus, assembly GCA_025403435.1. Lineage (NCBI taxonomy): Eukaryota > Viridiplantae > Streptophyta > Magnoliopsida > Rosales > Moraceae > Artocarpus > Artocarpus heterophyllus. Next base: position 32,740,586 of record CM046334.1, on the reverse strand, counting down.
ATTTAGGGAGACAAGATTGGTAGAAGTAAGTGTTGGTAAGTTTTGAATGTTTCTTAGGAAGACTTGGTAAGAAAATACTAAAATGGTATTTTTTTTAAATGATCATAAACAACTTAGTAATTTTAAATAGTCACATTTTATTCATTAAATTTTACAAAATTATGCCCGTTAAAAATACGGGTGTTACAGCTCTCCCCTCCTATAAAAATTTCGTCCTCGCAATTTCGTACACTGATTACAATGTTAAAACAAATGTGGGTACTTTTCTCTCATTTCAGATTCAAGTTCCCATGTGGCTTCCTCCACATCATGGTGTTGCCACATCACTTTCACCAGAGGAATTCCACGACGACGTAATAATTTTATTTCATGATCCAGTATTTGAACTGGAATTTCTTCATAATTCGTATCTCCTTGAATTGGCACATCTGTCCACATGATCACATGTGAAGGGTCGGGTTCATACTTTCTCAACATCGATACATGAAACACATTATGTACATGAGACAATTGTGGTGGTAGGTCTAAACGGTATGCCAACGTTCCAATGCGTTCCACAATCTCAAACGGTCCTGTATACCTTGGTGCTAACTTTCCTTTAACACCAAATCGAGATACACCTCGTTTTGGTTTCACTTTTAAGAACACAAAGTCTCCGATCATGAACTCTAAAGGTCGCCTCCTCTTATCTGCATAACTCTTTTGTCGACTTTGAGCTGTCTGAAGACGTTCGTGAATAATCTGGATCTTGTCCGTTGTTTCTCTGATAAACTGAGGCCCAAGTTCAAGACGCTCTTCCTTTTCAGCCCAACACAATGGAGATCTACAAGGTCTACCATATAAGGCCTCATATGGAGCCATTCTAATACTTGCTTGGTAACTGTTGTTATATGCGAATTCAACATATGGCAGCTGTGCAGCCCAATTTGTTCCAAAGTCCAGCACACAAGCCCGAAGCATATCCTCGAGAATCTGAATGACACGTTCAGATTGTCCATCTGTTTGAGGATGAAAAGCTGTACTAAAATTCAATTGAGTTCCCAAGGCCCTCTGCAATCCTCTCCAAAATTTTGACGTGAAACGTGTATCTCTATCGGAAACTATTGACATTGGCACTCCATGCAATGTCACTACCTTTTCCACGTACAATTGACATAATTTTGAGACACTATAATTAGTTCTGATTGGGATGAAGTGGGCTGTCTTAGTTAAACGATCTACAATTACCCAAACGGCGTCATGCCCTATTTGAGTCTTAGGAAATCCAGTAACAAAGTCCATTGTCACATGATCCCACTTCCATTCTGGAATAGGTAAGCTCCTCAACTCGCCTCCAGGCTTTTGATGTTCCGCTTTAACCTGTTGGCACGTCATGCACTTAGAGACAAAGGTTGCTACATCTCGTTTCATTCCTCGCCACCAGTATTGTCGTTTTAGATCCATATACATTTTTGTGCTTCCAGGATGAATAGCAAACTTTGAACGGTGAGCCTCATCTAGCACCGCATGCCTGAGATATGGATCCTCTGGAACAACTAATCTTCCTTTGTAAAGTAAAAATCCTTCTGGCTCAATCTGCCATCCATCCAGTTGTTCTCCATTTTGTATTTGTTTCCAAACCCTACGTAATCCTTCATCGTGCCATTGTCCTTGTTTTACTTTCTGAATTAACGTAGGAGTTGCTATCACATTGAATAAGAAAGCTCTCTCGTTATCTTCATAATATTGCAAGTTGAAGTCGGCGATGGTGACTCGTCTCCAATCTTCCAATGCTAAACTGGCTATACGTCCGTTGTTCTTACGACTTAGAGCATCTGCCACGGCATTTGCTTTTCCAGGATGATATTGGATACTAAAGTCATAGTCCACCATGTACTCAGTCCATCTTCGTTGCCTTAGATTGAGATCCTTTTGAGTAAACAAATATTTCAGACTTTGATGATCTGAATATAGCTCGAACTTTGCGCCATATAGATAACATCTCCAAATTTTGAGTGCGAAAACCACAGCAGCTAACTCAAGATCATGTGTGGGGTAGTTCCTCTCATGGGGTTTCAACTGGCGTGAGGCGTAGGCAACTACTCGTCCATGCTGCATTAACACACAACCCAAACCGTTTCCTGAGGCATCAGTGTATACTGTGTAAGGCTCCTCGTTGTTAGGTATAATCAGCACAGGTGCACTAGTGAGTCTTCGTTTCAGTTCCTCAAATGCTTCTTCACATTTATCATCCCACACGAACTTGACATTCTTCCTTGTGAGTTTTGTTAATGGAGAAGCAATCTTTGAAAAATTCTCTACGAAGCGTCGATAGTATCCAGCTAGTCCGAGGAAACTTCGAATCTCTGACACGTTCTTTGGTCGTTCCCAATTTAGCACTGCTTCAATTTTGGAGGGGTCCACTGAGATGCCTTCTTCAGAGACAACGTGTCCAAGGAACTTGACCTTCGTCATCCAGAAATCACATTTTTCTCTTTTTGCATAAAGACCATGTTCTCTCAACGTTTGTAGAGCGATCCTCAAATGCTCAGCATGTTCTTCTTCGTTTTTAGAATAGATCAAGATATCATCTATGAAAACAATGATAAATTGATCTAAGTACGGTCGAAAGACACGGTTCATCAAGTCCATGAAAGCCGCTGGTGCATTAGTCAACCCGAAAGGCATGACAAGAAACTCAAAATGACCGTAGCGAGTCCGAAAAGCTGTCTTTGGAATGTCCTCTTCTCTTATCTTCAGTTGGTGATATCCGGATCGTAAGTCAATCTTTGAGAAATAGCAAGATCCTCCTAACTGATCGAACAACTCATCAATTCGGGGTAGAGGGTACTTGTTCTTGATAGTCAATCGATTAAGCTGGCGATAATCGACACAGAGCCTCAACGATCCGTCATGTTTCTTCACAAAAAGTACTGGAGCTCCCCAAGGTGATGTACTTGGTCGAATAAATCCTTTTTCCAGTAATTCGTCCAACTGCTTCCTCAATTCCACTTTCTCAGCAGGTGCCATTCGATACGGGGCAATAGAAACAGGCGCTGCTCCTTGAGTTAAGTCGATGACAAACTCAATTTCTCTATCAGGCGGAAGTCCGGGCAATTCATCTGGAAAAACATCTGAAAATTCATCCACCACAGGAGTGTGAGAGGATAGGTCACTCTTCTTTAGTTCTCCATCTGAAGCAAAGATCGTCCCAAGATTGGTGAAATTCCTTCGTCCTCCAATACAAGCCTTTAGCACCGGGGCTGGCGTCACTGTTCCTGTTTTTGCCTGAAATTCGATGACTTGTCCATTCTTGGTGAATAAAGAGACACGTTTCCTATGACAATCTACTATTGCCTGGTATTTAGTTAGCCAATCCATTCCTAATATTACATCAAACTCTGTCATAGTTATTACATATAGGTCAGCCGATAGTTTATGTTCTCCTATAACAATACACACTGATTTACAAATTATGGATACTTCAGCTATCCCGCCCATTGGTGTACTAAGGGTTAATGATGAACTACATGTCTCAGTTTCTAATTGTAGTACGGAAGCAAATAACATAGATATAAATGAATGAGTGGCACCAGTGTCAAATAATACATGAGCCCAAGAATGAGACACGTGAATCATACCGTCTACAACTGAGTGATCAGCCTGTTTTCCTTGTCCAGTTGTAGCCGTAATTGCATAAGCTTGTGCTGGTGCTTTTCCTTTATCACTTTTTCCTCGGTTTCCTTGGCTACTACTAGCCTTATTATTATTTCTCCCAGAAAAATATGGCCTTTGATTCACTGAGCCTTGTGGAGTCGGTTGGAAGTTCTGATTAGCATAAAAATTGGAACCCTGTGGCCGCTGTTGATAGTTGTACTGAGGCTGGAACCCTCGAGGTTGAGTTACTGAGACTTGGGAAGCTGGAGTGTTTTGCTGAGGCGCTCCACGATTTTGACTCCCTCCCCAAACAGTGGAGCCAAAATGACTTCCTTGTGGCCTTGGTGCAAAGGATGATTGTGTAGGGCGGTTAGGGCAATTTCTCCTCAGATGTCCCACTTGTCCACAGTTATGACAAGCATACGGTTGGAAACGACCACTGCCAGAAGATCCACCACCAATAGTCACTCCACTATGTTGAATGACTTGCCCTTGTGACTTCTCTTTCTTACTTATTTTCCTTTGACGCCCACCAGAACCCTTATACTCTCCATAGGAGTTATTTAGTTCTGTCTCTGCCCGCTGTGCCGCAGCTACAAGATCAAGAAAATCTGTTGATGGAACAGCAGCTATCATTTGTCTGATTTTTGGCCTCAGGTTATTTCTAAATTTTTCGCATCTCGCCATTGGATCCGATACAGCCCCGGGATTGTAGCGAGACAATTCTATAAATCGAGCATGGTATTCAGCAACTGTTGTATCTCCCTGCACCAGGTTTTCAAATTCTCGCATCATTGCTTGCCTATGGCTCTGAGGAATATAGGTGTTGCGAAAAATGGTTTCGAACTGCTCCCATGTAAGATTCGGCACATCATAGTCGTCTTTCTGAAGATCCCACCATTCTTCGGCTTTACCCTCAAATATATATGTTGAAAAGCTAACCCAATACTCCCGTGGAATCCTCAAGGTGTCCAACTTCTTTTTGACTGCCTTTAGCCATTGTTCTGCTATGACCGGGTTAGGTTCTCCACTAAATGTGGGTGGTTTCTGCTTCATAAACTCCTTCAACAGAGTTAGATGTCGTTGTTCGGGATCACGAACCTCCACAGGTCTTTGCACATTTTGTAATGCTTGAAGAATTTGTCCTAAATTATTTACTTCTGGTGCAGCTGGCGGGGATTGTGTTGCATGTCGTAGTTGCTCATCTTCTTGAGCTTGTTCCATCGGTTCCGGTTGCTCAACTTCTTGAGCATGTTCAACCGGTTGTGATAGCTCAGACGATTGCATTTGACGTCTTGGTGGCATAGTTTCTACTGGCTGCGAAAATTTAACTAGGATCAGTACCAAATGATGATGACATTAACACCTAACTTTAAAACCATTCCCAAAGATTAATTTTTAAGGTGGTGCTATACCCCCTAGGTTAATCGAACCTAGGCTCTGATACCAAAAATTCTGTAACACCCCTATGTGGGGGTTAACAGTTTTAAATAAATAAAAATAATTTTAAATTTTATATTATTTAAATCAATTAAACAATGCCCATGGGTCTTTAAACAACAAGAAAAATAAAAATAAACGTTTTAAATACAAACCACAGTTTTTAGTGTAGCACCAAATATATATAATTACAGTCATCATCACCATAGTACAATTCCCAAATAACTTAACACAGCCATAAAAAAAAATAATACAACTCTTACATGTTGTAGATAAGTTGTAATTAAACAGGGTCTTCTAACACGAAAACAGCAGGATTGTTTTCGCTTATTCCTCTTCAAATATGTTGCACTGAGTTCCACCTGAGATATGAAGATATGATAGGGATGAGCATCGACATGCCCAGTAGGGAAATCATGACTCACCTTATGGTTTATCCATTACCACATTAAAAACTGCATGGTTAGTAGGTTACATCATATTCCAGATTATGAGGTTTATTATGATCACATCTTATGGATACCGTAGTTAATCATTACCAAGTGTCATAATTACACATTTATACAAATATTACCAATCATCATTGTTCCTAGGTATCCATGTTAAATTGAGTATCACTCAACTCATCGAAACCCAAATGGGCGCACTTGATCACCCCATAAACATTCCAAGGGTGTTCCGGTGAGGGGACATCAAGCCCCGAGTCCTCACCAAATCAATTCCTGTACAGTGTGTTCTGGGACTTTCAACCCAAGGAAGCGTCATCACCTTCCCCCTATTTTACCTTTTTGGGTATTCATGCCCAAGGACGTAACCGCCGCCCTCTTCATGTCTCACCATTTCTCTATATTAAATCATTATTAATAGAGTCAGTTTTCCTAACCATGCTTCTCAATTTATAACATATGTCAATTCATTATGTTCCTCGCCGTACAATACAAGACGAGTCCATGTCATAGTTTCATATGTGATACTCATATAATATCAGTTCAACATAGATATATATATATTGCGGCAAAACAATCAATTTTAATTCTATAAAAACCTCACAAAAATGAGTAATAGAATCCCTACCTTTCAAGCTTATCAACAATCTTTTAATCCTGGAATCAATTAACGTTAGCTCCACACATCCTTGACCCTAAGGCATGCATAAGGACAATTAAAACTAAAGCACAACGTATAATCACATTCATAAGTGAGTTATGTGTAAACCCGTCTACTAGTGCCATTAAAGTATTTTTATGCATTAAACATGGAGAAAATGCATACTAAAAACTAAGTTTAGATTAAAGAAAACCTACCTCAAAACTTCTTTGAAAAGCACCAAAGTTTGGGTTATCAATCAAGCTTGAATTAACTTTAAAACCGCCTCGATCATCGTTGGGAATTATAATTGTCTTGGCCACAAAGAGAGCTTTGTGCTCTATGTCTTTAGTTAGAAATTTGAAGTGAGAAGGGAGAGAATGAGAACTAGAGAAGAAGGTGGTGATAGTTAAATAAAAAGATATCAAAATGCTTAAGAGGAATGAGATGTTTACGGGGAAAAGTTGTAAGAAGAAACAAAAGAGTCTTAAAGGAAAATATCATCTTGTCTCCCATGAAGACTTTTAGCAAATAATGCCAACATAATTGAGGGGATAATTGGAGTGAATTATAGAAGAAGATAAGGAAATAATTAATTAGGTGGTTGAGAAATATCTCCATGTCTTCTATGAATTGACGGAAAATAATTCAATGTCCCCTTCGGATACCTTTAGCAAAATGAGAAGAAGTCTATATAATTGAGCAATAATTTAGGGAGACAAGATTGGTAGAAGTAAGTGTTGGTAAGTTTTGAATGTTTCTTAGGAAGACTTGGTAAGAAAATACTAAAATGGTATTTTTTTTTAAATGATCATAAACAACTTAGTAATTTTAAATAGTCACATTTTATTCATTAAATTTTACAAAATTATGCCCGTTAAAAATACGGGTGTTACACACATCCTCACGCGCATGGGCTTCCTACTTTTCTAGCACATTATGTAGGAGCATCACTAAGACAATATTGTGAAATTACTACGCTAATAATGACAGATTTTAACATTTGGGTTGGAAACTATTTTCTCATATAATGCTATTGTAGTCCTAAGTTTAGCACATATATGTATGTAATATTCAAAGTCAAATTTAACATCAAGTATATACATCACATTTGACGCTAAAAGAAGCATTGCAATATAAATGTTTTCTCTCAAAATGTTCAAAATTTGGCATTGGCGTTAGCATATTGTTTTGACAATATGTCAAATTTTAGTATATTGCCATTGGTAATATGTTCACCTTTTCATTTAATAATTATTCCAAGCTCATTTTTAAATTATATAAAAATAAAAATGTACTTTTACAAGGTCCAAACTTAAAATTTATATGGTTAAAAAGAGATTTAGTATTTTAAAATAGCAATACATTGTAGCATAAAATAAAACAAAAATAAAACAAGATATTAAATATTGTTGAGTTCACTCTCTCTCTTTTTTTTTTTTTTTTTTCCCGCGTCGAGTATGGCCTGTACATGCGGGGATCTAGGTCGAAGGAGAGAATGATATTAAATATGAGTTTGGCTTTATCCACGCAACGGTGCTGAGGCAGCTCACAAATATAGTGATCTATTTTGATTAAATTTGAAGCGTTACGGAAGACATAATTATATATATATATATATATATATATATAATATACATAGTAGATGAATAGAGGTGATAACTAGTATTGGTAGATTCTAACACATTTCAAGTTAAGACCCATCACAATCTACATCCCACACCAAACCGGTCACCAACTCAAAATAAATTGATCAATAAAAATGAAGAAAATAAGGAAGGGAATGTAATGAAAAATATCTGACCTAAAAACTAAAAGGGTGTTTGGCAAAATTAGTTTTGACCAAAACTTTTGATTGTTATAAGATAAACTCTCACATGATACAGTAATTAAAAAAAATGAGTTACATTGTAAAGCTCTCACATGCTAAGTTTTAATTTTAACTACACTTTATAAACCCCATTAAAACAGAAATAAAAAATCTTCAAGCAGTACTACTGCTAAGGTTCAAAGCATCTACTTTTTGAAAAGAAAAGAGGAAGTCTTGTTACAATCTTTTGCTAGTAAAACATAATGGGAAAAATCAAGTACAAGGAAAACGAGTGTATGATCCACTCCAATCTTCAATACATCAGAATCCTTTGAAACAATACGTCGGAGCAGAAGCCACCAAACATATTACCCACACGTATACACTGCAAAGTTAAGATTTCAGCAAACAGGGGGATTGAATCAAATGATATCCAAAAATTAAAATGTCAAAGAACAAACTCAAGCCGTATAAATTTAATTATAAATATGATTTTGAGTCTTCTAGAATCCTTTTAATCTAGCCATTAATCTATCTCAATCTCTTAGCTAATTGTTTTGTAGTCGAAGTCTAGAATGATTCTAGCCAGTATGTGCACTACAACTGTTCATTATCCAATCCAGATCTGAAAAAGGTATACAGAAACATGAAAGAAAATCTGGAGAGAGAGAGAGAGAGAGAGATTTAGAATCTTGCACGTTGGGTTATAAGGATTTGTATGAGGAAAGGTGCTCATGTATGTTGTATACAGTTGGCATGCATGGTTTCCTGATTCTTCTTATTCCTCTCTCTCTCTCTCTCTCTCTCTCTCGTAATTTTGCATTTCGTTTTGCATATATTTTTTCATTAATTAGAGAATAATTTTGTCATTTCTTGGAAGTGTTTAGATCTTGGAGGACAAATCCACATCAGCAGGATTTTCCATTTTCTAGTCATTCTTTTCTTTGATCGATTGCAAAACTTTATAACATTATTTATTTTCTGGGCCTACCAAACGGATTTTGTGGGAACCAAAACCCTAAATTCCATGATATACACCACAGACTTTTTGTTTTTGTTTTTGTTTTTCTTTTGAAATATTTTATTTTCTATAATTTCCTATTGTGATAAACACCACAAAACTTTATCGGTTAGCTTTTATCTCATAGTTTTATTTATATCCCAGTGGGAATCAAGAGAAAGTTAGACTCCACTACTAGAATATAATATATGTGTCATACTCGTCAACACCTAACCTAAGATAAAAAAGAATCATACCCCCAAAAATTTCATCTATACGGATCAAAGAAAGTCTTTTGCCCGAAACCAATTATAGCGGGGTTCACATTGTAAACATATATATTTTCCAAGATATCCAAATATTATATATCACCATATATATATAAAATATATATATATATAGATATAGAGAGAGAGAGAGAGAGAGTATGATGCTTCAAGTTTATTTGGCATATTTAATTTCCATTAACTTCATGTCAACCTTTGGTTTATAAATGTTATATGTGGAGATAAGAATGTGCAACTTTGGTTTTAATCGTAATATATGCTAAATGGAAGGCAATCGATAAACCATTCTGTCAATCCCAACTATACCGGATCCTTTTTCTTTTTTTTGACGAAAAAAAAGACCCACTTCACAACAATATTGAGACTCTTATAACTATAAAAAAAGACCAACAAAAAAATATATTGGCACTCAAATAACAATCCCATCCTATGCCATGACTTCCATTTTTTTTTTTTTTGTTTTTCCAATTATTATTGATTAAGACAAAGAAGAAAATCTACAAGGATAGTGCAGTACAAATTTACAACTTAGGATTATAAAGAAAAAAAACTGGATCAAAATAAGGCATAAAATTATCCAGTAACTCTACATGATAATTTGGTTCTAGTCACATTTATATTAACATATTATTAATGGATAAACTAGATTCACTTTTCTGGAAACATTTAACAATTTTTATGAAGCGCGTAAAAAAACAAAAAAAGAAAGCGTTTCTATTACGTACTCTCTTCTTTTCATGATCTCTAGAACATACTATAATATATACTTCTAAAGTACATGATAATTTTACTAATTTGATTTGTGCCCTGAGATGGTGCCTGCCTATATGACATAATGTTTAATATTTTAATTTTAACCTATAGGGCTTCTTGCCTAAACAACGATATTATAATATGATGATCTTTTTCTGTTCTGTATGCCCTGCGTTTTAGCCAAGATCAACTAGAACTAGTACTTTTTTTTTTTTTTTTGGGATACAGCACTATACTGTTTTTTAGTGAATAATGCTTTCTTACCCCAAAAAAAAAAAAAAAAACTAATATTGTTTTCTAGAGAGAGATTCTTTCTTTATTTTTGGGGCTTTTTGGCTACATAGAGACTCTATTGATTCGTCCTTTCTTTGCGGGATATGTACCCCATATTAACAAATATACACACACTTAAAACTACATCTATATATAACGTAAAGCAACCTCCTTAAGCAAAATATAAAATATGCGTATATTAAATTAAGCCATTTATGGCGCAAGGTATATATGCTTAATATGTAGTTTATAAATCACAACTATAAAGAGCAAAAAGGGGAATAGTAAAAAGTGTTAGGCATAAGTCGAATTGGTTATAATATATACTTGGGGATAATCTAGGCTAATTAGAGGAATATTGCAAAAGTTTAAATCATGAAAAAAAAGGCTACAACATTGAACATGGCTATGGTTAATAAGCTGAGCTAGTTCGTTTAGTTAATAACACTATTTTTGATGATGCTATTATGCCCAATATTAAAAAGAACAAATAGAAGGCAATTAGAATAAAATGAGTATAGGTAAAAGAAGAAATTAAGAAGAATAATGAGCATAGAAGCATCAATTCTTTTTGTATTAACTTTAACAAAGTACTAATTATAACTCAAAATTAGTCTCTTTCAAGTAATTTAACAAAAGAAAACTTAAAGACATAAAAAAAAGAGAGTGATCAGGGAGAGAGAGAGAGAGACAGCCTAAGACAAGCATCAAACAAAGGATAATGGCCTAAGAATGTACCTTTAATTAATTATAAGCTTCTTAATTATTGCTATTCAAGAAGGATCTTTAGTTTTGATTTTAATTTGTGAACCATACGATAAAATATGTACTTGTCTCATGTTTATTGGAAAGATCATCATTGCATGAGTCCTTGAGAAGATATATCGATAGCGCTCAAGTAAAAAATAGAATTAGAAGAAATTATTATAGGAAAAAAAACAAAATTTGATTTCTTTTGGCACATTGTAATTTGTAGTTTATTTAAGGTGGGTCTATTGCCATTAATCAATACACTTTGAGCACGCCATTAATCACCAATAAGAAACCATATTTTGTTAGAAATCAAAATAGGTGACGTTTCGGAAAAAACAAATTAGTCTTTTTTTTTTTTTTTTTCATTATAATCCATCGTTGTTTCTTCTATCTCTAATCAATGCTAATTAGAAATGTGTATTTACTATATATGTGTATCAAAAAAAGTTCTATGATTTTTCTATTATTAGTATAAGGTGTGTAAAAAATATTTTTTAAACCCCTCAAATAAATATTTTTTAAAAACATATTTTGTCCTTAAAAGTAATTTTATTCTTAGGTAACTTAGCAATAACAAAATTTATTACAAATGGGTGTGAGAATAGTAAATTGAGACATATCAATAGATGAGGCCTTTATTTAATTAGATCCAACGCTCAATTTTTTTGAAAACCATCCAATGCTCAATTTTAACTCTTGAAAAGACAAAAATACTGTAATGACCGAGGAAACGTCATCAATAAAACCTAATATTTAATTAGGTTTAATTAATGAATTTATTCTTAAAAATGTGAAATTTTGTAAAAATAGTAATTTTTGTGAAAATTACAATAAAATATGAATGAGCGGCATTGATTGCAAATTTTATGGCATATGTGATGCAATGGTGGATATTGTAAAATACAAATTTTATGAGTTTGATGACTCAGAGATTTGTGCATAATATCCATAAAATGAATTTTATGTCACAATTAATTGTGAAATTGTGATATAAACGAATGGATGATTAGAATGTAAATAGGACATAGAGGTTGTCCTAACCCTAACCGGGGTAGAAAGGAGGCCAGAGCAGTATAAGAATACTGCTAAATGAAAACGCAGATACGAAAAATGTCACGATTAGCCTCCAAAAGTGAACGAAAAGTAAGTTAAATATTTTTATACAGTCTAAGGATAGACAGTACACTAAATTGACCACGGCAGTATAGGAAAAATACTGTGTGGTGAAAAATTACATAGTATAAATTTTTAATTCCATAAAGTGGACATTTGCTTGAATCCTATTGGGCCAACAAGCCATGCAATGTGGCCCAATAAGATGAGGACACCTAGGGTAGTCTAATGGATGACCATGAGTCATCAAATGTGATAAGGATGCATTTATGGCAAGTTTATCACAAATTTTCTTTTCTTTCCTTTCCTTCCAAGCTCCGGTAGCCGTATCCAAGAGTTCTAAAAAAATTTCTCAGCCCCCAAACTTTGCAAAAATACCCCCAAACAAGTTTTACAAGCAAGTACAAGGATTTCCCACAAGTTTTAAGGTAAAATCCTAAACTTTTTCATGAGTTTTCAAGGGATTTTTCATGGGTAAAGGGAAAAAATTAATCCATGGTATTTTTGTATGAAAACGAAGTCCAAGAAGAAGTTCAAGAAGCCTTTGAAGGCTACAAATCAAAAAAAGAGATATTTGGGTAAGTTTTAAAGTTCAAAGTTTTGAATTTTGTTTTAATTTTTATTTCTTAAAACCCATGTGAGTTCTTGAGCACACATTTGATGGAATTTCATGTATATGTAATGATTGGCAAGTTTGAGTTGTGAAACTTTGGTTTATAGTGCAAAATGATAATTTTTGCAAAAAGTATTATTTTTGCAATTTTGATGTTAGACTTTGCAAAAGTGATGTTTGAGTATGATAATCTTTTGATTAAGGCATGGAATGGTTTCTGCAGGGGTAGAATTACAATTTTAAACGGATTTTTGTAAAAATGCCATAGGGACTAAATTGAAAGAAAAAGTTCCTTCTCGGCAGATTTGAAAAATAGTCAAAAACACCCCTGTACAGTGAGATTTTGAGAAAAGTTAAAACACAAAAGTTGTAGATCTTGATGAAACTGTTAGACCATATAAACGGTTTGTCTAAAAACTCAATCGTTTGTGAGTTTTTGATTTTTCAAGAATATGTTAAAAGTGAAAAAAGTGTTAAATGGCAAAAATGTCATTTTTTAAAATGATTTAAGGTATGGTACCTTAAGTAAAAATGATCCTTGAGAAAAATAGGAAATTTTGATGCAAAGAAGTAAATTTTAGTTATAGGGTAAAATCGTCAAAATTTTCAGTTCAGGGACTAAACCGTAAAGTTTTATGAAAATGGGGCATAATTGAGAAATAAAGGGATTTGACCCCACTAGGGTGTTATTTTGAAATTAGTATGTGGTTATTTTCATAAGAATAACGAAATCGAGCTCAAGTAGGTTAGTGGACCCACGAAGGGTAAAATCGTCATTTTTGTCCAAATAACCCAAACCGCTTTGAAATGTTTCCAATAGGATAAGAAAATGACTAGAAAGGTTCCCGCCCTTCGTTAGAAACGATAGGGTAAAGTTAGATAGAAATAAGAAAAAATAGTGGCTTTTGGAGTTGTACATAGTAATGCAACTCAATTTACAACTAACGGATGTTTCGTATCGAAACATAGTGGAATTTAGCTAATGGCTTTGTAATTGGCCAACAGGATCCTAGGAGTCTAGGAGAAGGGAAATCGAGGTTAAGTTGCTCGACATTTGCATAAAGTAAGTACCCTTCCCACCTACAGTATGAAATGTAGGTTAGAAAGAAATGTATGTATATGTCTAACTGTGCGTATAATTAAGTGTAAACTTGTATGTTTGCCATGATATGAATACCTAGGGGTATAGTCATGTATAAATAATTGTGAGCATATTAATGTGTACCAATGTGTACAAGATGTTATGTACCTGTGTGTATAATAATAAAATGAGCATGTGTACTATGATTTTGTATCTGTGTGTATAATATGTTATGTACCTGTGTGTACAATAATGAAATGAGCATGTGTATCATGATTTCGTACCTGTGTGTACAATGATAAATACTTGAGTATGTATAAAGTAGGTATCTGTGTGTACATTTTATGTTAAGTGCCTGTGAGTATATTATGCTATATACCTGTGCATATATTAATGTGTACTAGTGTATATAAAAAGTAAGTACCTGTGTGTACTATGCTATGGAAGAGAATTTATGTTTCATGGATAATATGTGATTATCACTTCATGCATGGTATGTCAACCATAATAAATGTACTGGTAAATATATCACTAGAAATTAAGAAAAGTGTCGTACCGACTCCTAACTCAATGGGAGTTTAAAGGATATGTTACGGTCACGGTGTTATGTAGACCTAAATGAAATTGTGCAATGGTACGAACACTTGGGCCCTAGTAAAGATAAGAAATGATGAGGATAAAGAAAGTTTATAAGAAAGCATAATTGATTCATGCATTCATGTGAATATCCATGTGGGATTTATGAGACTTACTGAGCGTTAGCTCATTAAGTATTTCATGCTGTAGGTATTCCGACGAGAAGGTCAGAATAAGTTCAAATGGTGAGCTGGCGGAGAGGTGGATGATGTGCAGATTGGGTATGGAGTCCGCTACTGTAATGTTTTTCGCTATGTATGTTTAAAGTTATTTTGATATGAAATGTTTAAAAGAAAGATGTTATAAAGATAAAAGTATTAATTATGTAAATACAAGTATGTGAAAGTATTTTGAGAGTTACCAAAGTTAATGTAAGCACATTATTTATTCTCGTTTAAAAAAAAAATTTCCTAAATTTTTGCCCTAAAGTAAGTAAGAAATAGTTTTATCACAGCCCGAAAAGACGGGTTGTGACAAATACTCTTGCAAAGGAAAATATATAAAACAAAAAGCAAAAAATTCAAAACCTTACAAAATATTTATATACATTGCCCATATATGTATGACGATTTTATTAGGGTGTGGAAAATGAAAGATTAGAAAAAAGATGAATGAGAGAAAAAAAAAACCTTATGACCTATTTGATTCATAGGTTTAAACAAAAATTAAAATTTGTTTGAATTGTTGAGAGAGAAAATATTATGACAAAAAAGATTTGAACCAAAATTTTTTTGTACAAATCCATGAAAAGAACAAGAGGTAGATTGATTAAAACTACTATCACCTTTTTTCCCATTTCATTTGGTGCTATATGTGCAACTAGATCACCTTGAAGCTCTCTCAAGATCATTGATATATAATATTTCTAATGCTAAGTTTTGTCATTGTTTATTGAGAAAGAATAAGAAAGAAATTCTATTTTATAAAGTAGAGGATTGATGGAGGAATAATAACAATATATAAACTTTTCATGTATTTTTTAGGATATATGTCCTTAAAGCATATGATATTTTGTAAAGGACACATTTATGAATAAATAAAGTAAATTTTTCATTATATTTGTGTACATATATTTTGAATACTTTATGAATTTTATTAAAATTCCAAAATTATCTATGTAACTTTAATATTGTATTAAATGTTATATACAAGAGGATAATATTTAATGATGATAATTAGTATAATTAGTAACATATACTTAATTATTATGATTAATTATTTAATTAAAATATAGAATCTTTGATTGAACATTACTAGTATCATTTCATTAAGAATGAAACGGTCTTATTTGATCTGTTAATATAGTGAGTCATTAAATGAATGCACTATACATAATGAGATTATGTAAGAGCAGAACATGATATGGTATAGACAACTAATAATTTTTGTTAAATATAGTAAGTTCTAATCACATCGACATGGCCATGTATAAAATAATCTTAATCCTAAGTTATTAGTAGACTTCTATTTATGTAATTATGTCCTTTGATTTACTTGGTACGAATTTGAGAATCTAATTCTATCCCTTGTATTTTATAGGCATCATGAATTAAGTAGTCGAGAATATTAATATTACAAGATGGAATCTATTTATTCTCTAATGAGAAGCAGATAATAATTCTCCTGAGTATTAAGTTAGGTCTTGAATAATATAAGCTTTCAATTTGTAATTAAGTTCATGAATTTTTTATTCATTAGAGAATCAATCGGAGTCAAGGATAAATAAGTAATTAGAGAGGTTAACATATTTTGCCTAGCTCTAATTGTAAATTATTTATGGTGGATCAACTTATATGTAATGGCTAGATCAAGTGGATGACTCTAAGAAATGAGTAATTTTATTTATAATTTCAAGAGTGTAATTCTAAGTATTTAGTGAAATTACATTGAAATTAATGAAAGAGTATTACATTAATTAAAGAGTAACTAATATATTAGTTTTATTAGATCTTAAAATTATGGGTCTATTAGTCCCCTACCATCTTTATTGATTTAATTAATTAATTTAGAATTATAGAATTCTAAATTAAATATCACTCAAAATAGATTATTATAAATTAATTTATAATTATTAAAAAATGAGATTATTTAATAATAATTAATTAATTTTGGAAGACACACCCACTGTGTGTGGCTCCACACTGCATAGGGGAATATTCTCTATGCAGTCCACAACTTAATTTTCAAGTTTCTATATATTTAGAATTTCTATTTTCGATAAATATGATTCAATTCAAATCTAAAAAGTTAAATTTGGAAACAAATGAGATTGGGTAATAAGCAGATTTTCTCTCTCTATTCTTTATAGTTGGTGTCACACATAGATAGAGTATCTATATATGGTGGCACCTACAATTGATTAGGAAAGAGAATAGTTTCTCTTTTATTTTAATTAAATATTTGATATTTAAAATTAAAATGAAGGAAACTTGCAGAATTAATTCCGTCTCCCATTCTCTATAAATAAAGGTATCCTCTATTCATTCTACACACAGTTAAGAGTCTTAGTTAGGCTGAGAAAATTATTCCAAAGAGTCTAGCAATAGGCGTGTAGAGAGAGAAAGAGAGAAGAAAAAGTGTTTTTCATCCTAAGACTTATTTTACTCTTGCGTTGAGATTAACAAGTGACTAAAAATTAGTGAGTGATCTTTAGAAACCTCTTAATTCTGTTTATGCCTACTTGTTTGTCCATCTGATGCTGAGGATTAGGCGAGTAAGACGATGGTTTCGTTTATATTGGATGTCTTTTTAGATAGAAGATTTTTTATTTCTTCTCATCAACCGGGTAAGCAATATATATATATATATATATATATATATATTTAATAAGGTTAAATTAATACAATCTATATCATGTTTCACTACTAGAAATATGGCCTTTAGCGATGACATCATTAGTGACGACATTTGTTGTCACTAATTCTATACTTTCTTGCGAAAACATATCGTCGAACACACAACAATGACAACATATATTAAGGATAGGTCGTCGTAACAACTAATAGCAACGACTTGTCGTCACATATAATTGAGTGTTAGTGATGACAAGTAGTTGTAAAAAGTATTAGAGAATATCCACTGGTATTTGCGTTGATAAAACATTACAAATAACTAGGCACCAAAAAAGTGCCCTGGCGCTAGTAATTTGCTCGTCAAATCAATACACATTTGCAATGACACGTTGTCACAAATGTAGTTGGAGTATAATTAGCTCTGCAGAGTCAAAGATACTTATGAAGGTGAGTATTTACGATGACATACAAGTTTTAATTTTCAACATTTGGCAAAAATTTTGGCGGTTTCCAAAAATCATTTGCAACGATATGAAATAAGTCATCACAAAAAGTAGTTCCAAAATCTTCCCCCTCGATTTCTAAATTTTTCTCCTAGCTTAAGTTAAACGATGTCATTTTGGGCTATTTTTTGTGACGATCTATGGATGTCGTCACAAAAAGCTCTACGTATAAGCCAAACCAAAAAACCTGTATAAGTTGTCGCAAAAAACTCTGCGTATAAACCAAAACACAGAACCTTTCTTCCCCATTTTTCTTCATTTTCCTTCACCTTTCTCTCCGATTCTCTTATTCTTTTTGGCAGATAACCATCCTAGATCCCCAAAATCCCATTTCTCTTCCACTTTCTCCTATTTTGGCATTAAAACTTCAAAATCTTCAAAGAACTCCGAGATATCCCCCTCCCCCCAACCAAAATAGAAAAAAAGACCAAAAACTAAGCTTCCTCCTTCACTTTCTTTATTGTTGCCATCACAGCCGTTCTTCTCCACCAGTTGCTGTCACTCATAGTTTTCCAACCCCTGGTTTTAGTGGGTTTTGGATTAAGTAAGTTTTTAATTTTTCTAATGGTCGTATTTATGGACCATGGTTATGTAAATTTTTATTTAGTTTAAATCAAGTTATTTGATTATGTGATTATGTGTAAATGTTGAAAAGTTTGTAAAAATGTTGAAAATGTTAAGTAATGTAGAATGTGGTTGTATTTAGATTGGTTTATGTTTTTTTTTTTTGGGCATTGGGTTGGTTTAAGTTTTTGGTTGGGTATTGGAATGTGGTTTAATATGGAATATGGTTGTGTTTGGATTGGTTTATGGTAAAAATGTTGAATTGGATGTTGTTCTGATTGTTATAATTGAAGTGAATTTTTTTTTGGATGTTGTGATTATTGTTGTCATGTTAAAAATGTAGAATTGTAATGTTGGTAAAATTTTTATTATTTGTATGAGTTTGTTAAAATTCTAACATTGTTTTGGTTAGAATTGTAATATTTATTATTGTAATGTTATTAGTTGATTAAATTGTTTTTGCTTATAAGTTAGTTGTTATTTTTAGTTAGTTTATAAGTTGCTTATAAGTTGATCAAATTTTAAATTAAGTTAGTTTTTATAATCTTTAAATTATTAAAAAATAATTTAATTCCTAAAAATTTATTTTTTAGAATATGTTATATGATTTAAGAAGTTTAAAATTAAGAATAAATAAATTAATTAATTAAAGTATTTAAATTAAAATGTAATTGATATGAAAAATAAATTTCTCTTTAGAAATAATTAACAACTCTAAAATAAAATAATATAATCTATTATTTTAATTAACAAGTTATTGATAGGAAAATTTAAATTTAAATTTAAATTAAGTGAAACTAAAAAAAAGAAATAAAATTTCTTATTAGAATTAATTTGCAACTCTAGAATAAAATAATATAATCTATTATTTTAATTAACAATTAATTGATATAAAAAATAATTAAATTTAAATTAAATGAAAAAAATAGACATAAGATTATCATAGAATTTGATAAGATTTCATAAATTTAATAAAAAAATTGAGTCGTGTTACTAATAGTAGTTTGATATGTGACTGATTGGGTAGTTAGAAGAACAACATACATGGGTACGCATTTATATTTTCATTTTTCACGTGTATGCGTGAATTTTAATTTGTTAACAGGCATTATGTTTGGTCCATGTGGAAATCCGGTTCATATCCCCCTTCTTAGGGATCTTAATTGAAGAATATTTTTCTTTTAATGTAGATTATCCTTGATTGTTAGTTGATTCTTGATTTTTAGTCAATCACCTAATTTAGCTAATTACCTGATTTAGCTCCTTGATCTTAGGAATTATTTCTGATTTTGTGCTAATGTAATTAAGCTGATTAAAAGGCAGATGTAAATTAGCTTTATAGGTCTAACCTATATATAATGTACTCCTCTCTCATTTTCTGAATAAGAAAGAATACACTTTATTCAGCCTTTTTTCTACATGGTATCAGAGCGTACCTGATATCCTCCATGGCCACCGAAATTCCTCCTTCCTCCTTTTCCACTTCCGATGTTATTCTTGTCCAGGAAATAGTTCCTTCTAGCAGCCACCCATTAACCGAAAATTCACCCATTACGTGCATAAACTCACAGGCCAAAATTATATTCAATGGTCTCAGTCAGTTTTGATGTTTATATATGGAAAGGGAAAGGATGAATTCATTTTCGGAGAGGCAGCCCCTCCAAAGAAGGAAGACCCTAGTTTCAGAAAATGGAATGCTGAAAATAACATTGTCATGTCATGGCTCATAAACTCGATGACTATTGAAATTGGTGAGAACTTCATGTTTTATGAGACGGCAAAGGAGATATGGAATGCAGCAAAGGAAACCTACTATGACAAGGAGAATACATCAGAAATTTTTGAGATTGAAGGAGCTCTACATGAATTACGTCAAAGTGATCTTTCTGTCACCCAATACTTCAACTCTCTCATTCGGAGATGGCAGCAACTTGATCGGTTTGAGTCCTACGATTGGGCCTGCCCCACTGATGCAGTGAAATACAAGGCAATCCTAGAAAAGAAAAGAACCTTCAAGTTCTTACTAGGGTTAGACAAAAGCCTTGATGAAGTCCGTGGTCGAATCTTGGGAATGAAACCACTTCCATCCATCTGAGAAGCTTTTTCTGAAGTCAGACGTGAAGAGAGCAGGAGGAAGGTAATGCTCGGCTCATCAATAGTTGAAACTTCAGCACTTGCCGTTCACAGGAATCCGAACTTCAACCAAGAAAGAAAGGAAAGGCCTAAATGTGAACACTGTAGAAAGATGGGACATACAAAAGACAAGTGCTGGGATCTCCATGGCAAACCACCAGGTTACAAACCAAGGCGTGGAAACAGTGCTGCCACTTCAACTGAGGATCAGTCCACCAAAACTGAAGGCATCCCATTCACTAAGGAACAATTAGAAGCTCTTCAGACAATCCTAGCCCAAGCCAACCAGTCTCAAAACTCAATCATAGGGACCAGTTCTCTTGCACAGAAAGGTAAGGCACTAAAAGTCATTACATTTCACAAAGAACAATCCAGTTCTTGGATTATTGACTCAGGTGCCTCTGACCATATGACGGGAGATGCAAACTTACTTCAGAATTTCATTCCATGTTCACATACTACATCTATCCAAATAGCTGATGGATCTCTATCAAAAATTGCTGGCTGTGGATCTATGCCTCTTACCAAAGAGATTGTTCTCAACTCTGTGCTACTTGTGCCAAAGCTTGATTGTAACCTTTTATCCATTAGCAAGCTAACTAAGGACCTAAACTGTATTGCTAATTTTTCTTCTAAATCTTGCAAATTTCAGGACTTGGTTTCGGGGAGGATGATTGGCAATGCTGATGTATGTGATGGTCTTTACCTTCTCAAGAATAAAAGGAGTCATGAAGGGCTTCATCAACCAACTAATTGTGTCTCTAAAAGTATTGTGTCTACATCTGTCTCTAGTTTAAATAAAGATGATGCAATCATGTTATGGCATTTTCGTTTGGGTCACCCAAATTTCATTTATCTTTCAAAATTGTTCCCATCATTGTTTGTTAATAAAAATCCAAAATTGCTGAATTGTGAAGTCTGTCAATTTTCAAAGCATATTCGAAATTCATATCCAATTTCTCCATACATATCATCTAGACCATTTGTAACTATCCATAGTGATGTGTGGGGTCCATCAAGGGTAAAAAACATAACTGAATCACGATGGTTTGTTTTATTTGTTGATGATCATACTCGAGCCACTTGGGTATTTCTGATGAAAGATAAATCAGAAGTAGGACAAATTTTCCAAACTTTTTCAAGAATGATCCAAACACAATTTAATTCAAAAATCCAAATCTTTAGAACAGATAATGCCAGGGAATACTTTGCATCACATCTTGGAAATTACCTCCTTGACTTAGGAATAGTTCATCAAAGTTCTTGTGTAGATACACCCCAACAAAATGGAATTGCTGAAAGAAAAAATCGTCATGTACTTGAAGTAACTCGATCTCTCCTTTTCACATATAATGTGCCCAAACATTTCTGGGGGGAAGCCGTGTTAACAGCAGCCTATCTTATAAACCGAATGTGTTCTAGAATATTGTCCTTTAAAACACCATGTGAAAAGCTCCTTGAGTCCTTTCCAACAACTCCTTTGATCTCAACAATTTCGATAAAAATTTTCGGGTGTTCAGCATTTGTACACATTCATCAAAACCATCGAAGTAAACTAGATCCTAAATCCGAAAAATGCATCTTCCTTGGTTATTCACCAACCCAAAAAGGGTACATATGTTTTTCCACCACAAAGGGATGATTCTACACCACTATGGATGTTACTTTTCATGAGGATCAACCATTCTTTCCAAAATCCACCATTCAGGGGGAGAATAATCAGAGTGAATGGCAGATTTGGGAAACAAGTTTTGACTCTCAACCAAGTCTTTCGAGTCAACCAAGTCTTTCGAGTCCATCTTCTTTCGAGTCAAACTCACCTCCCATTCCTCAACCAGTTTCAGATAATTCTGTCCCAATACCAACATCAGGTGAAGTCCGATCAGAAACTCCTCTTATTCAGAAAGATGAAGAACTGAATACACAACAAATGCAAAGTCAAGAATCTGAACCTAATACTGAAGCCCGAAATGAGCTAGGTAATAGCAATACGGTTTCTGAACCTGATGTTTCAATTAATGATCTTGGTTGGCCAAAAGCTATACGGAAGGGGGTGCGTTCATGCACTCAATATCCTATATCTAAATATGTTTCTTATGCAAGTTTGTCCTCTAGTTTTTGGGCCTTTACTACTAATCTAGTAGCAACTAAAATTCCAAAGGACATCCACGAAGCTTTGAAACATCCAAAGTGGAAAGCTGCAGTTGAAGAAGAAATCAAGGCCTTGGAGAAGAATGGCACATGGGAGATAATTAGCCTGCCAAAGGATCGAAAAACGGTAGGGTGTAAATGGATTTTCACCATCAAGTATAACGCAAATGGCAATACAGATAGGCACAAAGCAAGACTTGTAGCAAAAGGATTCACACTGTCCTATGGAATCGACTATCAAGAAACTTTTGCACCTGTTGCGAAGCTCAACACTGTCAGAGTTCTTCTGTCCATTGCTGCCAACCTTGACTGGCCATTATACCAACTAGATGTCAAGAATGCTTTTCTCAATGGTAACCTAGAGGAAGAGGTCTACACGGAGATACCTCCTGGTCTAATGATAAAGAATCCACCAGAAGCAGTCTGTAAACTCAATAAGTCTCTTTATGGACTCAAACAATCCCCAAGGGCTTGGTTTGACAGATTTACCAGAGCAATGAAGAAGTTTGGATATTACCAATGTCAATCAGATCACACTATGTTCCAAAGAAACACTTCTGAAGGAAAAAGGGTAATCCTTATAGTGTATGTTGATGACATTGAAGTAACAGGAGATGACAGGAAAGGGATACGAGAGCTAAGAAAGTTCCTAGCAAAGGAATTCGAGATCAAAGACTTAGGGTTTCTAAAATACTTTCTTGGGATGGAAGTGGCTCGTTCCAGCAAAGGTATTTGTGTTACTCAACATAAATATATATTGGATCTCCTCAAGGAAACAAGAATGCTAGGATGCAAGCCTATCGATACACCCATGGACTCTGTAAAGAAGTTGGGAATCGAGCAAGAACCACCTCCAGTAGATAAAGGGAGATATCAACGTCTGGTTGGAAAGTTGATATATATCTCACACACCCGACCTGATATTGGTTTTTCTGTGAGTGTTGTTAGTCAATTTATGAACAATCCCAAAGAAGATCATCTTGAAGGTGTTCTTAGAATTATCAGATATTTGAAAATGACTCCAGGAAAGAGACTCTTCTTCAAAAGAAACAATGACAGAAGTGTCAAAGTTTACATGGATGCAGATTGGGCAGGTTCACCAACCGATAGAAGATCAACCTCTGGATACTGCATGTATGTATGCGGAAACTTGGTAATTTGGAGGAGTAAAAAGCAGTCAGTTGTTGCTAGGAGTAGTGCTGAAGCCGAATTCAGAGCTCTTGCACTTGGAATTTGTGAAGTTATGTGGATCCAACGACTACTTGTAGAACTAAACCTATCCAGAGAAGACCCACTGAAAGTGTTTTGTGACAATCAAGCAGCCATCAGTATTGCAAGGAATCATGTCCACCATGATCGCACAAAACACATTGAGATTGATCGGCATTTCATCAAAGAGAAAATTGAGATTGATGTCATTTCATTGTCCTACATTTCTACTCGCCTTCAAATAGCCGACATTCTTTCGAAAGCTCTTCCAAGAACCAGTTTCAATGAATTGAGTTTCAAGTTGGGAATGATCAACATCTACCACCCAACTTGCGGGGGAGTGTGGAAATCCGGTTCATATCCCCCTTCTTAGGGATTTTAATTGAAGAATATTTTTCTTTTAATGTAGATTATCCCTGATTGTTAGTTGATTCCTGATTTTTAGTCAATCACCTAATTTAGCTAATCACCTGATTTAGCTCCCTGATCCTAGGAATTATTTCTGATTTTGTGCTAATGTAATTAAGCTGATTAGAAGGCAGATGTAAATTAGCTTTATAGGTCTAACCTATATATAATGTACTCCTCTCTCATTTTCTGAATAAGAAAGAATACACTTTATTCAGCCTTTTTTCTACAGTCCATTAGCTACTTGTGTTGGCTCATCGGGGGGAACATAGCCTCCACCCAATCCATATAGTCTTCCGTCACATTGTCAGTCGGGTATGTTAAAACTAAATTACAAAATTGTTAACTTTATTTTTTCTATGTTATATAATAAGTTAACATGACATTGAACTTCATTGTCTTTGAAATGTTTATTGATTTTTACAGTGCTGGATGCCGCACTTCATCAAAGATCAGATCAAGTTAAGGCAAAGGGCCATAAAATTATAGTATACAAGGTGAAGCTTGAAAGATCAAAGTCAAATTTGACAAGGATAGAGGCACCTGAAAGGGATACATAATGCCCGTTACCTGGTTTGAGAGTACAATCGGCATTCACACTAGGATATGTGTGAGCCATTTCATGACTCCTAGAAAGATATAGATGCCGACACAAGAGATCCACACAGGAATGCCTTTTGGTATTCATCCAACTTCATTGTTATAAATCTTCCCTAAAATTAAACATAATATAACTACTTAATATGAATGAGTTGTAGGATTGCTTATCCTTTATTACGACTACAAGGATGGTGTCCTTTGTGCTATAGTTGATAGAGAGGTGGAAAAATGCTATAAGGACTAGAAGAGTAACTTGCACAACTACTTCAAAGAACCTGGTGGGGCAAAAACCAACGCGTAGTTAGAGCCAACTCCCTCAGAAACCTTAGGAATCCTGGTCACTAGGGCCCTTGCTATGATAGGTTCATATCTGCCAAGTTTCAGATAGTTGTATATCTATTAAGTTGGTGATTTATTACTTACACTAATTTCAATTTCGCTAATGTTGAACATAATTATAAACAAAAAAGGTCAGAAACAAATAAAAATAATTGTGGCAAATAGAAGTGGTCAAACTTACATGGCCAGTTAGCCTACATACTACATTGCGGCAAAAAGGTGAGTAAGTTTTTTTTTAAAATTATAATTTATTGTAAAAGTTAATTTTGATAATCACATATGAGTAATTTTTTTAATTACATTTATTGTAATAGTTAATTTTGATAATCGAATATACAATTCTAACATATTCAAATTGTTGTAGAGGCCAACACGATGACCCAACAATATAAATCTGCCAAACAAATGGGTCCATATGTATCATCATAGGGACACCTGGGTTAAGCCCCAAGCATAAGAAACTTTGTAACTATTTTTATTCTTTCTATATATCTTCTCTTATTCAAATTAGTCTATATATTTGTAATATGTGTTTATTTTTATTTGTGTAGAATAAGATTGAAGGGAGAGATCAATCTAGAGGAGACAATCTGCTACCAGTTTATCTTCACAAGCTGTCAAAGAGGAGGGAATTTTGGAACAGGTTCTGGGTACGTAGAGGACGCAAGATTGGAGTAGGCCCTAAACTCCCGAAGAAGATTTATTATGGTACTTCTTCATCTCTAGCTCCCAATCGGATAGAACATCTTTGGCGCGTTGTTGGCCCAGTTGCACTCTAATATCCAATTGCCGTCCCTGACTTGTCCTCAACCTTATGTACCTCTAAGTTCTCAGTCTTCTTCAGACGATGCTGAAGAGAACAATGACAACACCAATGATGTTGCAAATTTAGGGATTAGATTATATTTTATTTTGAAAAATCTACACTATTTAATATTTTTAGACATTATGATTGTTTTTTTATCAATAAAACAATTTATTATCATTTGTATTTTTTAATATTAATTTTCACTGTTATCATCTAAACATATTATAACAAAATCTGTTAACAAAAATAAGATATTAAAAATGTAATATTATAATTATATTTAAAAATAAAAAATAATTTGTCATCGCAAAAAGATATAAAAACAAAAAAAAAAAATTAGCGACCACATTTTCAATGTCGTCGCAAAAACATTATGCTGCGTTAGATCTGAGAAAATATTTATGACGAGTTATTTCAAAAATGTCATCGCAAACTATTGACTCTACATCAGCCAAATGAAGAAACCGACGAATTAGTTGAGGTGATATTTTTGTGACGACAATGGTCGCTACTACATTTGCAACAAAACAACGTCGTCAACGACAATTTTGCGACTACATATAGTTGCAAAAGAATTATTTGTGAAGACTTTTAGATTTTTACGACGACTTTTTGTCA
Source organism: Artocarpus heterophyllus (assembly GCA_025403435.1). Classification (NCBI taxonomy): domain Eukaryota; kingdom Viridiplantae; phylum Streptophyta; class Magnoliopsida; order Rosales; family Moraceae; genus Artocarpus; species Artocarpus heterophyllus. Next base: position 32,713,980 of record CM046334.1, on the reverse strand, counting down.
TCGCAAAAGATCTACTTTGTAGTAGTGTTTTACAAAAGTTTTGAGAAAATTTTTGTTACATATGTTCGGCACCATATTTACATTCTCATTACTTTTGTAAAAATCGTTTTCTAAAACCAACAGTATTCAATCAAAATGCATGGATTTTTATTATGTATTTGTCAAAAATATTGAGCTTAACTTGTAATTTTTCATAATCAAACAAAATTTATATGCATTTTTCTAGCATTTTAAATCCAAGGCGGCATGACCAACAAGTGAAGCGAAGCTGCACAAATCTCGATAGATCGGCGGCTATGCATTCTTCTTCTATCAATCCACAGACGGTGGACCTGGTTTGTTCTCCTCTGATCTTGGCGATGTTGCGACAAACGAGTCAAACCCTTGGTGAGATCTTTGATTTGCGGTGCCGTTGGACTTTTGAGTTGGGATCTGACTTCATCCTTCGCTGATGAAGCTCTACACCAGACAAGATGGAGAAAGGTCACCCGATTTGCTCAGAGAAAACTCCGATCGTGATGCATAGCCGTTGGATTCTCCTATTGTCATCAGCAGCACAAAGTTGGATTCATAGTGCTGCTGGAGCTCCATGCCAGAGAAGACAAAGAGAGGTTACCTACGATGTTGCTTTTTCTTATTGTTATTGTTGTTTTTTTAATTGTTGCTGTTATTTTTTCTATTTTGTTTTTTTTTTTCTTTTGAGGAACTCTTTTGAAGAAATAAACCACAATTTTTTTGAGGAATTCTTTTATGTTAGAATTTATCTCTATTCCTTTAAAAAAATGTAGAGCACAATAATTTTTTAAAAGAAATATTTTTTTAAGATAGGATAAGTAACGAGTATTTTTAAAGTACTTTTGTCTTAAAAGTAATTTCATAAATAGATAACACAATAATAAGAAATCTTATTAAATATGTGTGAAAAGTAAAATAGAAGACGTGAATGGACCAATTTTTTTTTTTTTCCAATAAAAGTCAGTCGGTCATGGAACAGCATGACCATTGAAGTGAAGTTATGAAACTCACCCGTTTTATAGGGTATTTTTTATTTGGGCTGAATACTCGGCTAGCAGGCCCAAACAGTCACAATTAATTCTTTTAGACTAATCGATATCAGTTGTAAAGTCAGATAAATGAGTTTTGGAATTAATACCATCAGTGTTCGAATAGGATCAATAATTCCATTCAGACTAATATTAGGATCAGAGTTTGAATAGACTTACAATTGCCTATTTGTATATAGGCTTAATTTTGTGTAATTTTTTTTATATATTGCTTCTATTCTCCACTCCGATTCTCTCCTTCTCTCTCTACTTCTTTTACTCTTCGCAAACCGTCCGTCGTCAACAACATGTTTAGCGAAAAAAGAATCAAAGATTTTGAGGAATCCAAGTCTTTCGTAAATAAGGTACGCCTTTGTTCACAATTAGGTGGGAGCAATAACAACATGTACATATCTTTTTTGATACTTCTCCGGAAGTGTGAAAACAAATTAATATGTCAAGAAGAGGTTTATAATTGTCTCAAATATGATATTTTTTCTGACCACCCAAATTTGCTTAAAGAGTTTGAAAGACTTTTCATGACAGAAACATCAGAAGGGATAAACCCTAGTTCGCTCATATCATCTAGACATATAATTAGAATTCATGCCGAAGAATCAGACCCTAGGAAAGTGTTGGAAGTAAAGCAAAATCAATGCAATATTCAAGATTCAAAAGGCGTTGTTCCCAATTTGTGGAAGGAAAATATTGAAGAAAAGATCAAGTTCCCCATGACAAGAGCCGGATTTTCGAGTTTCGAAACTTGCACGCCAAGTTACCAAGTTTTACTCAAAAACTGTCCAGAGAACCCGGTGTTGAACAACTGTGTTAGGCTTGTGGCTCCTAATTCATCCTTTCGCGGACCGATACGAAGCAAGGCGGAGGTGGCTTTGGACGCTGTCGAGGATGATTTGTGCATGCAAGATGTGTTCTTGGAACATCTCAAATCAGCTACTAAGAATGTGGAAGAGTTGTTGAACGTGCTTGATGAGACGGATCAACTCGCTTTGATGACTTTGCCAGATCCGATAAAAAAACATCTCACTGCTCAAAATCTGAGGTGCATTGAAAATTTGTACGGTGAGCATGGGCTGGACATGATAGAAGCGTTACACGTGAATCCAAGGAAGGCCTTGGATGCAATATTACTTCGCTTGAAGCAAAAGTTGAGGACATTGGGGTTAACTTGAGCTTTTTTTTTCCCTTAGGAATTGTTTATAATGGCTAGTATTATTATTTTTTTTTGGAATTAGGAATGTATATATAGCAAGTTATTAATAATTGATTCATGTATTGATTTTATTATTGGTAGTTAAATTCACTTGCTCCGTTTCTTTGGGTTTTTAGACCATTATAAACAGTTTATTTAAAGACTAATTTTAAGTTCTTTAATTCATTTTCAAAAACAGGTTGTCATTATTTTCACTTTCATAAAAACGTTAATAGAAAAGACAATAAATTTGTATTATAAATATAATAAGAGTATGACGTTAGGAACAAAATTTGTAAAATAAGCTATTGTTATGCCAGCAAGGAAATAAAAAATAAAAGAGAGGAGACGTTCTTAATGCACAAAATTAAGATACTTTAAATGATCAAGTTATGAGAAATAATAACGGAAGATTTTATGTACGTGAAAAATTTATAATTGTAAGCAAAAATAGAGGAGCGCTCTCCATCTTTTCTCTAAATAAGAAAAAATGTTACACATTTACGACTACATTTACATCAAGATCTAACGTTAGGGACTTTTACTTCCTATGCCCAAAGGAAAGACAAAGAAAGAGATAAATAGATATAGTAAATGTTGTCAATGTGCACAACGAAGTCGGTTTTTAGGATGGTGTAACGTCCCGAAGTTTATTTAATGTTAATGTAATGTAAATGATGAATTAGTGTGCCATAATTAACGTTTTAACATTTATTAGACTATTTGGTTGGATTTTTGAATTTTTGGTTGTTTTGTTAAATTAATGAATTCGAAGGACTTCTTATTATTTTAAAATGATGTTTTAAGTTTCAAAACACAACAATTTGTAAAATGTTAAAAATACTCTGTTTTGCAAAACCGTGGGCGGCACATGGTTTTCGCACAGTAAAACCGCCCACCGATTTTCTCTATTTATTTCCTTCCTTCCTCTCTCTCTCCTCACTCTCCCGTGACATTCTCTCTCCTCTCTCTCTCTCTCTCGGCAGCTCTCTTTCTCTCTCAATTCTCTCTCAAATTTTTGAACTCCATTTCGAATCCAAGCTTCGGGATAGCAAGGAGGAAGCTCGGGGACGTGATTCGGCAACCGAGAACGCGGATTGAAGCTTCGATTCGAGGTTAGATTCGAAATTTCTAAACTTTTTACAAAATTTTCAATTTTGTGTGTTTTTGAAATCTAAGTTTGTTTAAGCTTAGAAAACCTTGGATTTGTGTTAAATGAACTTAGAACAACTAGAATCTAAGTTTAGATTGAAGAAAAACGGATTGGATTCAAGATTTTTCATTTTTCTCCTCTTTTTCTCATTTTCAGATTTTTGAGGATTTTGAGTTTAAATCTTGTTTAAATGAGCCCAAACATGTTCTAGAATGTTTTTCTATCAACTATAGTTGTTTTTCATGCCTGGGATTTGAGAAAAACAGGTTAGAAACAAGATTTGGATTTTGGGGATCGAGAAACCCGTGGCTGGGATTTCTGGGTTTTCCCAGTTCGGCAGGCCGAAGTTCATGTTCGGCAGGCCGAAGTTCATGTTCGACAGGCCGGAGTGATGATCGGCAGGCTGGTGTTCTTCCGACCGGCAGGCCGAATCTGGGGAAATGTTCGGCAGGCCGAACCTTGTTTCCGGCAGGCCGAACTGTGCAGTTCGGCAGGCCGAAGCAGGGAGTCCGGCAGGCCGACCGAGGCATGGAAAATTTTGTGATTTTTACCCGTTTTTACTATTTTGAACCCTGATTTAAATCCCAACCTTATAGGATGATTTTAAAGGTACAAATGGCACACTAGGACATCATGAAATGATTTAGTAACATAGAATGTCTCGAACTAGATATTGATCGACTTAGTTTGTATCTAGGATCATTCGTGGTTCCGTGGAGCTAACGTATAGCGGACAGGGATTACGGTGTGGGGTACCGGCACGAGTATTGAGGTAGGACTTCTATCCTATTTCTTTGGTAGCCTGGTTTTGAAATGATTTGGCTTTGGAAAGGATTTCTATCAAAATGTTTTCAACGGTTGTTTGAAAATAGTTTTATCGGTTATATTTTAATATACCGTGACATGAAATGAATTTCATAATAAATGTAATTGACAACACTCGGTAATTGGGTTTTGAATGATAATGATAATAAACACATAGGCATGATGCCATATCAGAGATCGGGTCTTGTGGCGATCGACCTTGGGGGCAGGTCCCGAAACCCAGCTGGGCCACTACGGTGGTGATATCATGGTTTGCCTAGGTAAAAGTAAATTGGTGTTTTGATTTGACAAGTAGACTGTTCTGTGTCAGGACGGTTCTACTCAAGTTGTTTATTCATTTATTTATTTAAGTTTCCTCTGAATAATTTCTAATGATGCTATGTTTCTTTGCATTAAACTATTTTATAAAACATAGTCCTACTGAGCCTTTCGCTCACGTTTTATTGTTTTAAATTTCCCCCCTCTAGGTGGTTTCCCATTTAGGTTTGGAGAAGATTCTTCGGACCGAACTCAGGAGCAATAGGAGAACTTATTTACATTCTGTATTTATTTAATCAAGGCATGTAAGACTTAACTTTATTTGTACTTGGACTGTAATTGTATTTATGATATTGTCAGATCCATGTGTGTGCACAAGTTGTGGGTTGTGGAACCCATATTCGTGGTTTTTATTCAATTATTATTATTTGCTAAATATTTATAAATTCGTTTATCAAATGTGGTGGAAAATCTCTTTATTTCTTACTTAATTGGATTCTTAAACACTTAATTTTAATTAAATCCGCTTTTAATTAATCTAAATATTCCGCCACGTCACCTCCCGTACTCCGGGGCGTGACAGAATGGTATCAGAGCTCAAGGTTATGAACCTTGGGAATTGTGCACACATAGGTTTGACAATGAAATACCTCTGACAGTCCAAATTTTGTTTTCAGAAGTGAGAGAATGGCACCTAGACGTCGTTCGACTGCTGACGCCGAGTTCGGAAATGATGAGAGCATGATGAGGTCTATGTTTTTGGCTTTCCGGCAGATGGCAGCCAGGACTAGACCGGAAGACTCCAGTGTTGGTAGTCGGCATGCTTTCTTTAAGGAATTTCGACGGGCGTCTATTCCGACTTTTGATGGCAATGGGGATCCGCAGTTAGCAGAGTATTGGTTGGATTCGATCTTGAAGCATCTGGATACCCTTGGTGTGCCTGAGGAGTATCGTGTGGAGTTTGCGGCGTATAAGCTCGAGGGTGGCGCTAACACCTGGTGGAAACAAACTAAGCGTCTGGAGCGCGGTGGCGATATCGGTTGGGACAAGTTCGAGGAGCTGTTCTATGATCGGTATTTTCCGCAGGGATATAGAGATCAGAAGGCAGCTGAGTTTTATAGATTGCAGCAGGGTGATCTTTCAGTTCGGGAGTATGAGGCAAAATTTAACGAGTTGGCTAGATTTGCTCCATCAGCTGTGGCATCGGAGCGTGAGAAATGCATCAAGTTTCAGGAAGGACTCAAGGCTCCTATTCGGCGGCAGTTGGTTGCTCTACGGCTTAGGAGTTTCGGAGAGGTTGTGTCGTCGGCGATCTCCGTGGAGAATGATTATGTGCAATATTGTGAGGACCGAGCCAAGGCTTCAGGAGGACCGCAGAGGAGTGGCAGGAAGAGCACCAGTAGTCGTCCAGCTCCAGGGAAAGGCAAGCAAGGCGGTGCGACCAGTGGCAGTAGCAGTTCGTCTGGCAGCGGGCGCAGCAACCCCTACAGCTTTCATTGTCATTTCTGTCAGCAGCCCGGACACATCAAGAGGAATTGCCCGATCAGGAGTGCTCGTCTTGGATCTCAGACCGGGGAGGATGCCAGTCGTTCATCTCAGCCTCAGCCTCAGACCCTACCTCCGCCTCTGCAGTACCCGCAGTTGCAGTATCCGCAGTTTTCTCCTCAGCAATTCTCATATCCGGCACGGGGGCAGCAGCCGCAGTATTTTCAGCGTAGTGTTCCTCAGTATAGAGCGCCGAGTATAGGTAGTGTGCAGTCGTCTCCATCTCAGCAGCATCGGCCGAGTAATCCAGGACCCAGTAATGTCGGTAGAGGAAAAGGAAAAGCGCCAGTGCAGGTTCATGCAATGGCATCTGGAGGGACAGATTCTCAGACTGGTAACGCGGTTGTCGATGGTATGGTTTTGTTTCTAGATCCTTAGCTCGTGTTTTATTTGATACCGGTGCCTCTCATTCTCTCATTTCGAGTTCTTTTGTACATGCCTTGGGATTAGAGGTAGAAGAGTTTAATGAACCCCTAGTTATAACTTCTCCCTTGGGACGGGTGTGTGTAAATTGTATGTGTAAATCATGTAAAATAAAGATTGGGGATGAGATTTTGAAAAGTGATTTGATTATACTCCCCATGAGTTCCTATGATGTGATTTTAGGGATGGACTGGTTGTCCAGGTATAGTGCAGTTGTGGACTGCCAACTTAGGAAAGTAACCCTAGTGTCTGATAGGGGGACGGTAATCACTTACCAGGGTGGTGGTGATTGGCTAATGAGTGAGCGTCTTATGAAGTCATGTCTAGGAGGGCGAAGGAATCTAGATTGTTTTGCTTTTCTTACCAATCTAGATTGCAAGCCCTATGTTTCGAGTAGTAGTGTAGCGATTCCGGTGGTTGATGAGTTCGAGGATGTCTTCCCCGATGAGTTATCAGGGTTACCACCGCATCGGGAGATTGAGTTTGGTATCGAGTTGTCTCTAGGGACATCACCAATTTCTATGGCACCTTATCGGATGGCGCCAGCAAAAATGAAGGAATTGAGGAAGCAACTTCAGGAGCTTGCTGATAAAGGGTATATTCGGAATAGCACATCTCCATGGGGAGCACCAGTTTTGTTCGCTAAGAAGCACGATGGGACTCTCAGGTTATGTGTGGATTATCGGCAGCTAAATCGTGTTATGGTGAAGAACAAGTATCCCTTGCCTAGGATTGATGAGTTGTTTGATCAGTTGGGAGGTTCGCGATACTTCTCAAAGATTGATTTGCGTTCAGGTTATCATCAGCTCAGGATCAAGGAAGAGGACATTCCCAAGACAGCTTTTAGGACTCGGTATGGGCACTTCGAGTTTCTGGTTATGTCTTTTGGGTTGACAAATGCTCCGGCAGCTTTTATGGATCTGATGAACAGGGTATTTAGGCCGCATCTGGATCAGTTTGTGATCGTGTTCATCGATGATATTCTTGTGTATTCTAAGACTTGGAAGGAGCATGAGCAGCATCTTCGGATCGTGCTTCAGACTTTGCGGGAGCACCAGTTGTATGCTAAGAGGGAAAAATGTGAGTTCTGGTTGACCGAGGTCAAGTTTCTGGGTCATGTCATCTCGGAGCATGGTATTTCAGTGGATCCGTCTAAGATTGAAGCTATATTGGGATGGGAACGACCAAGGAATGTAGCGGAGATTCGCAGCTTCTTAGGTCTTGCTGGATATTACAGGAAATTTGTAAAGGACTTTTCGAAGATTGCAGCTCCGTTGACGAGATTGATCAAGAAAAATGTCAGGTTTGAGTGGGATGAAGACTGTGAGTCTGCTTTTCAGGAATTGAAGAACCGGTTGACTTCAGCTCCAGTGTTGATTATTCCTAGTAGTAATGAGCCGTATGAGGTTTATGCTGATGCTTCAGGGCGCGGACTTGGATGCGTGTTGATGCAGCATGGACGTGTGGTTGCGTACGGATCGAGACAGCTACGACCTCACGAGCGGAATTATCCTACTCACGATTTAGAGCTTGCGGCAGTGATCTACGCGCTGAAGATTTGGAGATGTTACTTGTATGGAGCGTCATTTCAGGTCTTCTCCGATCACAAGAGTTTGAGGCATTTGTTCACTCAGAGGGATCTCAATCTGAGGCAGCGTAGATGGGTGGAGTACATGGAGGATTATGATTTCGCTTTGCGGTATCATCCCGGGAAAGCTAATGTAGTCGCGGATGCGCTTAGCAGGAAGTCTTCAGGGATTCTCGCTTGTTTGATTTTTGAGGACTGGATCAGGGATGCGACAGTGAGTGAGTATCGGCTACTGTATCATGAAGATGGTGATCGAGTTTCGTTATATCATGTGGAAGCGACTCCAGCTCTTGTTCGGATGGTGAAGCAAGGTCAGTGGCAGGATCGACATTTGCAGGGGATTCGGTCGTGGATTCAGAACGGGGAGCAGTTCGAGGAATGGAGCGTGCATGCAGATGGATCGTTGTACTTCCAGGAGCGTCTTGCAGTTCCAGTTATCGCCGAGGTGACGAAAGCCGTTCTAGACGAAGCTCATAGGTCTCAGTTCGCTATTCATCCGGGGAACACCAAGATGTATCATGATTTGAAGAGACAATATTGGTGGAGAGGCATGAAGAAAGATGTTCGAGAGTACATGGCCAAGTGTTCGACGTGTCTCCAGGTGAAAGCTGAGCATCAGAAGCCTGCAGGTCAGCTTCAGCCGCTTCCTATTCCAGGGTGGAAATGGGAGCATGTGACGATGGATTTCCTCATAGGTTTGCCGAGGACGGAGCAGCGGCATGATGAAGTTTGGGTTATGGTCGACAGGTTGACGAAATCGGCGCATTTTATTCCGTTTAGGTCGACGTGTTCGAGGAAGATTCTCGGGGAGTTGTATATGCAGAACATTGTGAGGTTGCATGGAGTTCCTTTGTCCATCACCTCTGATCGAGACACCAGGTTTAATGCTAAGTACTGGAGGAGTTTTCAGGAGGCTTTGGGTACAGATTTGAACTTCAGTACGGCGTTTCATCCTCAGACTGATGGGCAGTCTGAGCGGGTTTGTAACGCCCCTATATGGGGGTTAACAGTTTTTAATGAGATAAAATAAAAATAAATAATAAAAGTAAAACCTTAAAAATAAAATTTGCCCGGGACTTAAATAAAAACTCTCAACTCAAAAATAAAAATATAAACGACAAATAAACCACAGTTTTAATGTAGCACCTTAAATTTAATAATATAAACTGTTGTCATCATCATTTTAACCCTCAACACATTATAATACAGTCACAGAAAGTAACAATTGATGCTTACATTATCATGAAGAACATTCTCAACGATTGAAACAGTCCCAATGTAATATAGTTACATCACTTCCTCAACTATATTTCTCGTAGCCACCTCACATTTAGTGAGTCCTGAAAAGATATAAACATAAGGGTATGAGCAACACTATGCTCAGTAGAGAAAACCATTACTCACCTTTATCATTACCACATTAAAATCTGCATGGTTAGTAAGTTACATCATATTCCAGATTATGAGGTTTATTATGATCACATCTTATGGATACCGTAGTTAATCATTACCAAGTGTCATAATTACACATTTATACAAATATTAACAATCATCATTGTTCCTAGGTATCCATGTTAAATTGAGTATCACTCAACTCATCGAAACCCAAATGGGCGCACTTGATCACCCTATAAACATTCCAAGGGTGTTCCGGTGAGGGGACATCAAGCCCCGAGTCCTCACCAAGTCGATTCCTGTACAGTGTGTTCTGGGACTTTCAACCCAAGGAAGCGTCATCGCCTTCCCCCTACTTTACCTTTTAGGGTATTCATGCCCAAGGACGTAACCGTCGCCCTTTTCATGTCTCACAATTTCTCTATATTAAATCATTATTAATAGAGTTAATTTTCCTAACCATGCTTCTCAATTTATAACATGTGTCAATTCATTATGTTCCTCGCCGTACAATACAAGACGAGTCCATGTCATAGTTTCATATGTGATACACATATAATATCAGTTCAACATAGATATATATATATTGCGGCAAAACAATCAATTTTAATTCTATAAAAACCTCACAAAAGATGAGTAATAGAATCCCTACCTTTTAAGCTTATCAACAGTCTCTTAATCCTGGAATCAATTAACGTTAGCTCCATACTCCCTTGATCCTAAGGCGTGCATAAGGACAATTAAAACTAAAGCACAACATACAACTACATTCATAAAATTTATTTTAATTTAATCTTAGAATTTCAAGAAATAACCACTGCCCATAGAGGTATTATAAAGTTTAACAATATAAATTTTCTGTCTAGGGCATATACACTTAGACTTCATACATATGCTCCAAAATAGCAACAAACATATACTTAGGTTTAAGAACGCAAATTTGAATAATCCTTTAGTATAAAAGAAAATTTATAAATGAAAGACTAAATTTGTTCATAAGATTCTAACCTCGGATTATGGTTAGTTGGAAGCTTGAAATGGTTTCAAAACAGGTTCCTTTACTTCGGTATGACTGAAATTCTTGCTCAAATGGAGGTGATGGTGGCTGATTTTTATGGCTGCCTTGAAGAAGTTCTCTAAGTATTTTGCTTCAGCAAAGAAATGAGAAGAAAAGTGTGGGAACCGTGGAAGAAAAAGGAAGAAAAGATGAAGTCTTTGAAGAGAAGTGATAGAAACAATTATAGAGGAGACATGTTGAAGCATGTCACGGAGGAAATAAAGAAAATGAGGGTCAAGAGTAGTTGGAAAAGATATCCTTATGTCTCATCTAAAGACTTTAACACACATAATGCCAATATGACATTTTTGAGATTTATTAGAAGTTCTAAGGCTTTTTAGTAATCATACTAAATAAATATAGGAGAATTTTAGAAAACTTAAAAATAGATAAAAATAAATATTATAAAATAAATTTAAATGAAGCAATTTTTTTTTTATACATTAAAAATTAATTTAATTACCTCAATACCCGTTAGGAGAATAACGGGTGTCACAGCTCTACCCCCCTTAAAGAAATTTCGTCCTCGAAATTTCAATTCTAGCAATACTAGTAAAAATTTTGATTCCATTATGATTCCAATTCCGAGTCTAAACCGTTAATGTTGTTTATCTTCCAAAGTTAAGTTATCGTATCTCCACTTATTTACTTGCATAATAACTCTTACTCCTAAATCCCTCAATGAGAGTATTTCTGACAAGTTTCAACTTATAACACCGTATAATAGTCTAAGAATCTGATCAGGCATACATATTGACCATACCATGATTCCAGTCCTTCATTGTCCATGGACTGTGATTTACAATCACATTTAAGGAGATTGCCAGAGAAATTTTATATACTTCATCTTTAGGTTCCTTTTCCTTTTTGAGTAAGGAAAAGTCAAATATATTTGATTTCATACCTCAACTAATAAACTAAAACATAATCATAAAACATATATCACAAACGCTTTTATTCAAAACTATACATTAAACTTACTCATAGAGATATTAAACGGAATCTCAGAGTTGCAAACATACCAGGCATATTTTTCATTAAACAGCTATCCTCATGACACAAACATTCAATCCAAATAATATACTCATATTTCATATGGAATATCCCCATAACTGACTCTGGTACTTCCACATAATATTAACAGAATATTACACATTACAAACATAATACGGATACGTTTCGAGAGTACAAGGCACTCCGTATACCAGCTATCCATATCATGCATGCTTAGAGGATACAAAAACATCGATAAACAAAAGATCGGACCTTAAGAAGGATGCGTTTCGAGAGCATCAAGTACTCCGTATCCAGCCATCCCGGCATTAGGCTCAATGAATCTAAAAGATTGAACAATGACGTACCACAAGAAACACAGAATACAAGGCAAACGGTTATTCGTAACACACGAAATACGGACACACATGCCTACATGCCAAAGATAAAACAAAAAGATTACAGATGGAGATTCAAATCAATTGGCCGCTCCCGGCTTTCCCTTTCCCATTCAAGCTTGGATGTTGCAGTGTCGGATTCTGGATGTATGATTTGCATTTTATCTATCAATTCCTCAGCTGTTGAAGCAGTAACAAAGATTTGTCTCTCCGATTCTGTAGTGATATTTTCTTCCACAGCGTAATCTAGAAATTTCAAAAGACCGTCATAAAAACCCTTTACGTTCAGCAGACCCAAAGGTTTGGAATAAAAGCCCAACAATTGCCCACAAGCAACTATAAATATTTCCTCAAGAGTACCTAGACCACCAGGTAATGCTATAAAAGCATCAGAATTATAGATTATGTCTTTAAAATTTTTAGGGATACTCCTGACTCCTTCTCCCTTACCTATGGCTTCCTTACAAAGGTTTCCTTCAACTGGAATATGAGGCCAAATTCTTACATCAGTAGCGTCGCTAGACCTAGCTGCTAGTGCCATATTTACCATCATTTTTATACTACCACCCCCATAGATTATGTTAATCTTCTTGTGTGCTAGGACTTGCCCTAAGTGATTTGCAGCTTCTAAATAAGCTTTATCTTTTCCAAGGCTGGAACCACAAAAGACAGACATTCTTTATTTTCTTCGTGGACTGGGAGGTAGACATATTTGGTTTATAGAAGTGGTTGCTTAATGTCTGCTCCACTTAGACTTCGGGTTCTACATGAGATTTTAAAGATGAGAAATATACAAAAAGGGCTAAAGAGATAGACGAGTAGGTAATGAAAAGGTAATCCAAAGATTTAAACAAAATCTTGTGCGGATAAGAAAGTAAGATAAGGTGATTGATAGTTTACAAAAAATCTGATTCACTTTTTGAAAAAGATTAGACTCTAATTGTATAACTTTTGACAATTGAGAACAATTCGACAGAAGACCCTCATGACACAACTGTAGACTTTTTGACAAATATACACCAAGTCTAGAAATTTAATATAAACGACAAATACTGTAGAACTTTTGAAATTTGAGACACAATCTTGAAATATCTGGATAAGCTTTTCAAAATTCAAACATATTATTGTACCGTATGTGACGTGTCTGATAAGATAATATATTTTATTATATATATATTTAAGAAAATCATAAATTAAATAAGATATTAACACTTACTGTATCAATCTAATAATCACAATTATTTCAAACACAAAAGCAAATATTCTGAGTAAAAGAAAAACACAAACTGTTGAACATCAGCTAAAACTGCTTCAAATAAGTAAAGACTAAATAACCTTTATAGAGCGATAACTTATTCCCCATCCAGTTTTCTTATGGCTTGGCAAACAGGATCTAGAAATACCATATTCCTGAGGCGTTGTCTTTCTGTATAAAATTTAGGCCAGAGTTTAAAAATAGCTCCTTGAACATATCCACTAGGGTGACCGTGGAGAGGAGGATGGATGCTATCCAAGTTCTCCTTTGAAAGTCCATCCCTACAAAACCTTATTTTATCCTCTCTATTCGTAGACATATAACCAGGTGAAGTACATTTACCGTTACAATTTTGTCTTCCACATTTGTTACAAGTGACCACGATGGCACGAGCTCTTCTTTTCATTGCACTACGACTGGTACCCGTTCCTGGTAAACCGACATCTTGACTAAAGTCACTCGGACGGATTTTCCCCTCTATCAACATTCTCACATCACAAGGGATACCAAAACGCATAAGAATCCACAACCGAGTAATTCTAGCCTTGTATTTCTTTCTGAGAATCTTTTGGGAGAGTGATGGGAAATACTTTCTCAGGTGTTGGTACTTTGGGTCCATGATGAGATGAAAGAAGAGTAAATAGAAATGAAAAATTAAGATAGTAAATTGCAGAATCCTAGAATTCCTTCTTCTTTTATAGGAAAAGAAGAATTTTTAATGAAAAAGAAGAGGATTTGCGATTTAGAGAAAAAAATAACAAATTAAGAGAGAAAAAGTGAACTCGGAGAAATAAGGTCATACGCACAGTAAACGTATATGTAAACAATAATTAAACCACTGTATATGACACGTATAGAGACCACGTGGGAGAGACAGTGTGAATCAAACTGATTTAAGATTTGAACTAGGCCCAAATGTTCTTAGTTGAAAATGGTCAGGTTGTTTCGGGCCTTAACACATTTAGAACAAGTTAAATAACAAACATAAAATTGAAAACCAATTCGTATGAATCTTAAACCCAATTCAAAGCCCACTATAGATAAAGTTAATTATGAACAACAAATCTAATTTAACGACAACAAGGATCTTCCTGAATGATATTTAAAATCATTTCATAACAACATAATCTTCCAGCAACTCGAATAATTTTGTTTTAATCAAAACCTTATTGAACAATGCATACACCCATATGTTATTCATAATACTTAACATCTATCAATGGATTCATCATCATTACTACCAAGGGTTTAGAATGCGACTAACCTTGAAATCAATACGATTTACGTCTTTCAACGTAGACCATATCAATGAACAAAGACACTAGATGTTACTACTTAAGAACATCTACAATCCCCACAATTCTACTCATACAATATATAATTTCCTCATATAACAAAACCTTAGGTAACCAAAAGATTCACTGATACACTTAAATACAATGTACGTAACAAAATATTCCAATTTTGAGATTCATGCATTCTAGACTTTACACAGTCTCAACAGACCAAAAGTCTAACATTTATCTCTCTCATGATTCAATACCATGATTCCCAACTTATATCATATTCCTCAAATATATAGAACTTTTAAGAAAAGACATTGACACTTATGTGCTCCATCGAATCCACACATAATCATTACTTAGGTTTGAATCAATTACGAAAAATTTGGCATATCTATGTCAAACTTTAAAATCAATAAATCAAGCCTTATATTTCTCATTGTTTTTCACGAGACAAAAGGCTCTTAAATCCTCGTATCTATACGAATTTCTCATCGTTTATACGAATTAAATATGCTTATAGATCCTAATATTATACGAATCTCTCATAAGCATTCTACTTATAAACTCATTTCATATAATTATCATTCCCTCATAACTATTAATACTTTCCTTCTATATAATTATTGTACTCATATAACCATTAGTATTTTCATTCTATGGCCTTTCCATGTTACATCCTTCTAAACTGTATAAATCAATGTGAAGGTTCATTTTGATGATGACAGTGAAAATTCAGCTTCAAAACCATCTCAAAAATATATTTTTTTAAAGTGGTGCTACACTCCCTAGGTTAACCGAACCTAGGCTCTGATACCAAAAATTCTGTAACGCCCCTATATGGGGGTTAACAGTTTTTAATGAGATAAAATAAAAATAAATAATAAAAGTAAAACCTTAAAAATAAAATTTGCCCGGGACTTAAATAAAAACTCTCAACTCAAAAATAAAAATATAAACGACAAATAAACCACAGTTTTAATGTAGCACCTTAAATTTAATAATATAAACTGTTGTCATCATCATTTTAACCCTCAACACATTATAATACAGTCACAGAAAGTAACAATTGATGCTTACATTATCATGAAGAACATTCTCAACGATTGAAACAGTCCCAATGTAATATAGTTACATCACTTCCTCAACTATATTTCTCGTAGCCACCTCACATTTAGTGAGTCCTGAAAAGATATAAACATAAGGGTATGAGCAACACTATGCTCAGTAGAGAAAACCATTACTCACCTTTATCATTACCACATTAAAATCTGCATGGTTAGTAAGTTACATCATATTCCAGATTATGAGGTTTATTATGATCACATCTTATGGATACCGTAGTTAATCATTACCAAGTGTCATAATTACACATTTATACAAATATTAACAATCATCATTGTTCCTAGGTATCCATGTTAAATTGAGTATCACTCAACTCATCGAAACCCAAATGGGCGCACTTGATCACCCTATAAACATTCCAAGGGTGTTCCGGTGAGGGGACATCAAGCCCCGAGTCCTCACCAAGTCGATTCCTGTACAGTGTGTTCTGGGACTTTCAACCCAAGGAAGCGTCATCGCCTTCCCCCTACTTTACCTTTTAGGGTATTCATGCCCAAGGACGTAACCGTCGCCCTTTTCATGTCTCACAATTTCTCTATATTAAATCATTATTAATAGAGTTAATTTTCCTAACCATGCTTCTCAATTTATAACATGTGTCAATTCATTATGTTCCTCGCCGTACAATACAAGACGAGTCCATGTCATAGTTTCATATGTGATACACATATAATATCAGTTCAACATAGATATATATATATTGCGGCAAAACAATCAATTTTAATTCTATAAAAACCTCACAAAAGATGAGTAATAGAATCCCTACCTTTTAAGCTTATCAACAGTCTCTTAATCCTGGAATCAATTAACGTTAGCTCCATACTCCCTTGATCCTAAGGCGTGCATAAGGACAATTAAAACTAAAGCACAACATACAACTACATTCATAAAATTTATTTTAATTTAATCTTAGAATTTCAAGAAATAACCACTGCCCATAGAGGTATTATAAAGTTTAACAATATAAATTTTCTGTCTAGGGCATATACACTTAGACTTCATACATATGCTCCAAAATAGCAACAAACATATACTTAGGTTTAAGAACGCAAATTTGAATAATCCTTTAGTATAAAAGAAAATTTATAAATGAAAGACTAAATTTGTTCATAAGATTCTAACCTCGGATTATGGTTAGTTGGAAGCTTGAAATGGTTTCAAAACAGGTTCCTTTACTTCGGTATGACTGAAATTCTTGCTCAAATGGAGGTGATGGTGGCTGATTTTTATGGCTGCCTTGAAGAAGTTCTCTAAGTATTTTGCTTCAGCAAAGAAATGAGAAGAAAAGTGTGGGAACCGTGGAAGAAAAAGGAAGAAAAGATGAAGTCTTTGAAGAGAAGTGATAGAAACAATTATAGAGGAGACATGTTGAAGCATGTCACGGAGGAAATAAAGAAAATGAGGGTCAAGAGTAGTTGGAAAAGATATCCTTATGTCTCATCTAAAGACTTTAACACACATAATGCCAATATGACATTTTTGAGATTTATTAGAAGTTCTAAGGCTTTTTAGTAATCATACTAAATAAATATAGGAGAATTTTAGAAAACTTAAAAATAGATAAAAATAAATATTATAAAATAAATTTAAATGAAGCAATTTTTTTTTATACATTAAAAATTAATTTAATTACCTCAATACCCGTTAGGAGAATAACGGGTGTCACAATATGTTGCGTGCTTGTGCGTTGGACTTCGGCAGGAATTGGAAGCAATGTTTGCATTTGGCGGAGTTCGCGTACAACAACAGTTATCAGGCGAGTATCGGTATGGCACCATTTGAGGCGTTGTATGGGCGACCGTGTCGATCACCTGTGTGTTGGGCCGAGCCGGAGGACAGAGTTATTCTTGGGCCAGATGAGATTCGTGACAGCAACGAGAAAGTCGTGGTGATCCAGGATCGGTTGAGAGTAGCTCAGAGTCGGCAGAAGAGCTACGCAGATAGGAGACGTAGACCCTTAGAGTTCGCGGTTGGAGATTTTGTTCTCTTGAGGGTGTCGCCTCGTAAGGGAACTATGCGGTTCGGGGTGAGTGGGAAGCTCGCGCCGAGGTATATTGGGCCGTTCGAGATCACTCAGCGTGTTGGTGTGGTCGCTTATCGGCTTGATCTTCCACACGAACTTTCTCATGTACACGATGTGTTTCATGTGTCGATGCTTAGGAAGTGTCCACCTGAGCAGGGTAAGATGGTTTCGTTTCGTGATGTACAGGTTCGGGAAGATACGACGTACGAAGAAGTGCCGATTCAGATTATCGACCGAAAAGTGATTAGCTTGCGTCGTCATGAAATACCGTTGGTAAAGGTCGTGTGGCAGCATCACGGGATTGATGAAGCCACTTGGGAATTAGAGTCGAGTATGCGGGGGCTGTATCCGCATTTGTTTTGTTTTTGAGATGAGTTGTAAATTTCGAGGACGAAATTTCTTTTAGGGGTAGAGAGTTGTAACGTCCCAAAATTTATTTAATGTTAATGTAATGTAAATGATGAATTAGTGTGCCATAATTAACGTTTTAACATTTATTAGACTATTTGGTTGGATTTTTGAATTTTTGGTTGTTTTGTTAAATTAATGAATTCGAAGGACTTCTTATTGTTTTAAAATGATGTTTTGAGTTTTAAAACACAACAATTTGTAAAATGTTAAAAATACTCTGTTTTGCAAAACCGTGGGCGGCACATGGTTTTCGCACAGTAAAACCGCCCACCGATTTTCTCTATTTATTTCCTTCCTTCCTCTCTCTCTCCTCACTCTCCCGTGACATTCTCTCTCCTCTCTCTCTCTCTCTCGGCAGCTCTCTTTCTCTCTCAATTCTCTCTCAAATTTTTGAACTCCATTTCGAATCCAAGCTTCGGGATAGCAAGGAGGAAGCTCGGGGACGTGATTCGGCAACCGAGAACGCGGATTGAAGCTTCGATTCGAGGTTAGATTCGAAATTTCTAAACTTTTTACAAAATTTTCAATTTTGTGTGTTTTTGAAATCTAAGTTTGTTTAAGCTTAGAAAACCTTGGATTTGTGTTAAATGAACTTAGAACAACTAGAATCTAAGTTTAGATTGAAGAAAAACGGATTGGATTCAAGATTTTTCATTTTTCTCCTCTTTTTCTCATTTTTGGATTTTTGAGGATTTTGAGTTTAAATCTTGTTTAAATGAGCCCAAACATGTTCTAGAATGTTTTTCTATCAACTATAGTTGTTTTTCATGCCTGGGATTTGAGAAAAACAGGTTAGAAACAAGATTTAGATTTTGGGGATCGAGAAACCCGTGGCTGGGATTTCTGGGTTTTCCCAGTTTGGCAGGCCGAAGTTCATGTTCGGCAGGCCGGAGTGATGATCGGCAGGCCGGTGTTCTTCCGACCGGCAGGCCGAATCTGGGGAAATGTTCGGCAGGCCGAACCTTGTTTCCGGCAAGCCGAACTGTGCAGTTCGGCAGGCCGAAGCAGGGAGTCCGGCAGGCCGACCGAGGCATGGAAAATTTTGTGATTTTTACCCGTTTTCACTATTTTGAACCCTGATTTAAATCCCAACCTTATAGGATGATTTTAAAGGTACAAATGGCACACTAGGACATCATGAAATGATTTAGTAACATAGAATGTCTCGAACTAGATATTGATCGACTTAGTTTGTATCTAGGATCATTCGTGGTTCCGTGGAGCTAACGTATAGCGGACAGGGATTACGGTGTGGGGTACCGGCACGAGTATTGAGGTAGGACTTCTATCCTATTTCTTTGGTAGCCTGGTTTTGAAATGATTTGGCTTTGGAAAGGATTTCTATCAAAATGTTTTCAACGGTTGTTTGAAAATAGTTTTATCGGTTATATTTTAATATACCGTGACATGAAATGAATTTCATAATAAATGTAATTGACAACACTCGGTAATTGGGTTTTGAATGACAATGATAATAAACACATGGGCATGATGCCATATCAGAGATCGGTTCGTGTGGCGATCGACCTTGGGGGCAGGTCCCGAAACCCAGCTGGGCCACTACGGTGGTGATATCATGGTTTGCCTAGGAAAAAGTAATTGGTGTTTTGATTTGACGAGTAGACTGTTCTGTGTCAGGACGGTTCTACTCAAGTTGTTTATTCATTTATTTATTTAAGTTTCCTCTGAATAATTTCTAATGATGCTATGTTTCTTTGCATTAAACTATTTTATAAAACATAGTCCTACTGAGCCTTTCGCTCACGTTTTATTGTTTTAAATTTCCCCCCTCTAGGTGGTTTCCCATTTAGGTTTGGAGAAGATTCTTCGGACCGAACTCAGGAGCAATAGGAGAACTTATTTACATTCTGTATTTATTTAATCAAGGCATGTAAGACTTAACTTTATTTGTACTTGGACTGTAATTGTATTTATGATATTGTCATATCCATGTGTGTGCACAAGTTGTGGGTTGTGGAACCCATATTCGCGGTTTTTATTCAATTTTTATTATTTGCTAAATATTTATAAATTCGTTTATCAAATGTGGTGGAAAATCTCTTTATTCCTTACTTAATTGGATTCTTAAACACTTAATTTTAATTAAATCCGCTTTTAATTAATCTAAATATTCCGCCACGTCACCTCCCGTACTCCGGGGCTTGACAGATGGCAAGAAATGTGGATGAAAAGGGGGAAGGAAGAATTACTTTCTCAAACATTTTTCAAATATAGTTTCTCTTTCTTCACCGAGACGAATGAGTTTGAGAAAATTGTATGGAATTGAATGAGCATATATATGAAGCACTCTGGATACCGTTGCAAAGAAAAAACATGGACGCAAGAACTGTTAAGTTGACTGAGATTGTTTGTCTTGGGGTTAATGATTTGAACAAAATAGACCAATATAAAGCATGTTATAGTATGTATTAATGAACATGTATAACAGAGGAACAGAAACAAATAGTTAAACGCTTCAACTCAAGAAGTGCGAAACAAAGCAAAGAAATACAAGCAATAACTAGAAAAAGAACCTGTACAAGAACTTCAATCCAATTAACACAATGGATGAAGGTTGAAAAAAGATATAACTCAAATCATGAAGTGAAGTTGCCCTGCTAAAATAATGGCAACTAATATGATACCACTTATGACAGAGAAAACTTTCTCAACTTACTTGCGGAGCATGCAACGCCAAAGAAATGGCAAAAAGAAGACACACGCAATTTTTTTGTTCCTTAATACACTTTCATGACCAATTTGATCATTAGGTAGAAAATAAATCCAAAAATAAGTATATATGTATCTTACATAATATTTTTATGAGATTATCTACGTAACAATTATGATGAAGAAAATGTCGTTGATAACAAAAAGTTTTTGAAAAACATCGCGTCTTATTGAGATTTTTTAAATTAACTTTTAAAAAGATCAGTAGAATACATGTTAAAGATAAAGGACTTTTATAGATATAACTGCCACTTAACCAACAAGAAGGGGGAAAGGACCATTTAATTAACTATTATATACACAAAGGCCAATGTTTAATAGCTCTAATCCAACACTGAACATGACAAATATTTCCATTACCAAATTCTCAAAATAGATCTTTGATAGACTTTCATATATAAATCTTTCTAATTTTGACAAGAGCTAAAAAAGTTCTTATTGACAGCCAAATTGCTTATCACTTCATTATCTTTAAAAAAAAAAAATTCCAATTAAAAGCAGTCCTAGACAAAGTTTCTTCTAAAATATAGCACCATGCTTACTGACATCTTAGCTGTTGATCTAGTAGGGCTTTCCTATCACATGTTAAGACCAAGAATGGAAATATTGCTAATGGTGGAAATATCAGTACTTTAGTTTTATAGAAATTTTAAGAAAAATATCAATATTGGTAGAAATTTCAACAAAAATTAAGAAAATTACAGAAATTTTATATTAAATATATCTCTAATACTTTAAGACATAATAAACATTAAATAAATAAATAAATATAATTTACATAATAAACTCCATAATATTAGATTTGTCAAATACCAAAAGAAAGTTCTATGAAGCTCAAACATTGTTGGGATTCCATCTTGATTCAAACAATATTGGTGGCATGATATGTTATTTGAGTAGTACTGAATATAGTTATAAATATGCCATATGTAGGTTTGTTGACTTCTTTCTACTGTATTTCTATAGATAAGAAACTATGACTTTTCTCAATTGTTTGCCTGAGATGGTGGTGGTATACTCGGATGAGAAAAATTGAAAATTCCATAACCAACATAGTTTCTATTGGTGGGGAAGGCTAAATCTTCCTGTAAAGTTAATGTGTATAGGACAAATATTCATTCATTGAAAGTAGGGCTGGCACAAATATTAATTAGACCATAAATAGGTTGGCACGAATAACACGAAAATAAACGTGTTGGATTCGTGCTAGCACACTTAACACGCTTTAACACGTTTAATTAAATGTGCAGTAAACGTGTCAACAGACACGACACGATCCGCCCGTTTATAGTATATTTAAACTTAAAATAAAAAATTTTATAATTTTGGAAGATGAAAGATTTGAACCTTACACCTAAGGGTGTATTATTAAGCTTTCCTCCACCACACTAAATGATCATTTTGTACAAAATAAAAGCTTTTAATTTATTTCTTATGTTTTTAATGCTTTTGAACCTTAAAATAAAAAAATTCCGTGACCCTGCAGGTTTGAAGATTTAATCCCTACACGTTATGGTACGTTATTGTGCCAGCTTCCACCATGCTCGACGAGCTTTTGTTGTGAAATAAAGGCTTCTATTTTATTTATTATGGTTATAGCACGTTTAAAGCATGTTTAAAATTAAAATAAAAAATTTTCAGCTTGCTCTCAAGGTTGAAAATGCCGCCTGCCCACCACCCAAGTGAATCAGTGTTTTTGGTTAAAGAAGGGCTTCTAATATATTTATCATGGTTCTAAAGTTTTAAATGAAAAATTCCACATCGAAAACAAAGAGAGACTTTCTCTCCTTTTTACTCTATATAAACACTACCCGTTGGCGTCCCTTGTGCTTCAACTTACGTTGAGATTAATTAATGTCCACTCTTGAATAGTTAAAATTTAAAGATTGGAAGAAAATGCAGTTAAAATATTTAATAATTAAATATTGTTATATTTTTTACACTAATAATGACTTTTTAGTTCATAGTGACACTAGTTTATAGTAAAAAAATTTATGCAATAAAAATATTTAATTTTTAAAATTTTGATAGTCAAAATTTTTTAAAAAATTATATAATAAAAAATTACATAATAATTTTTTCTTAATCGTGTTGTTTTAAACATGTTCTGGGCTTGTCGTGTTTGTGTTTGTATTTTAAGCACGTTTATTAATCGTGTTGTGTTCGTGTTTAGTTTAGTTGTGTCGTGTTGTAAACGTGTTGACACGAACACGACACGCGACACGAATTGCTAGCCTTTGAAAGTATAAAATACTGATAGATTATTTAGAGAGAAAAATCTACTAAATTTTATAATTTCTGATATTACCGAAATTTTGTTGAAATTTTACCGACATGTACTAAAATTTTATACAAAATACACTATAGAATTTCTGATATCGATATTTCCATCAAAATTTATTGATATTTTTGATATTTTGTCAAAGTCGATAATATAGTGAAAAGATATTTCAATATCTCAAAATTTCTAAAATTTCAACAGAAATTTTCATCCTTGGTAAAGACTAGTACAATTGTAAGTCTTGTAATCGGAAACAAATGAAATTTTTAAATATTGTTAGTCTGTTTCCGCCATACCCTCGTAAAAAACTTCTGGCTCATCATCGAATTAGAATTATCCTTTCTTTCCAGGGTTAAAAAATTCACAGAAGAAAAGCAAACTTTCCTTCCAAAGGCTACATACAACATTTTTTTTTTATTGTAGTTTTTTGGGATCAAAGAAGGCGTCTTCTAGAAATTGACCGGCTTTATAACATATTGTAACCATTATACAACATGACAATCAGAAAAAAATTACAAAAGAAATTGTAAAACTAATATACAATTAAAGAATATAGTGACTTTTAATTTCATTAAGTAATTTCAGTCATTGTATTTTCAATTCTCTTTATGGGTCTTTTTTTAATCATCATATATACTAAGATCCTACACTTAAGAAAGAATTTATTATAACTCTCTACAATAGCATCTACACATTACTAAAATTTGTGGAATACATGACACCTATTTAATGATGATTTTTTAAAAACAATAATGTTACAGGGGAAAAACCTAGTAGTATGCAGAAAATATAAAAATCACCGTGAAAACTCGTTTTTAAACTAGGCTTATATGACGATTTTTGTTAAAAACTGTCGTGTAAACTAATACCACACATGACTTTTTTTGTAAAAACTATCGTGTAAAGCATGAGATTTTTTAAGTAGCTTACACGATGATTTTTATAAGAAATCATCATGTAAGCCAAGGCTAAAGTGACAACCTTTCAGTCTTCATATATAGCTTACATGATAGTTTTTTGAAAAACGATCATATAAGATAGTTTAAGTCCTAATTTTAAATGCCCGCACCCCTCCTACCTAGCCCTATTTGAACACTTAAGACCTCTCTCTCTCTCACTCAAAACCCATTCCAACTCTGCCTTAAACACAACTCTATTGCCACAACCCCACCGTTGTCACAACTCTACCTCAACCCAAACCCACCCCGTCTTTATCGCTCCTTAACCCCGCCATCGCCACAACTCTACTGCCACAACCCCGCCGCCTAACCTTTGCTCTGTCCATCATTGCTGCTTCGGTTTGTTCTTCAGCGTGTCCTATTTATAATGTTTGCATTATTGATTAGAATAAGTTAAAGTTATATGTGATGGTAATTTTACATTCAATATAGTGATAATAATTAGTAAATGCATTGTTAGTTTTAAGTCTATAAATATTTTTGAGTTAGTTTGTGTTTAAATTTCAATTATGATGATCATACATAACAATTCACATAAAGTGAGCTTTTTTTGTGATACCCACCACATGTTGCATGAAAATCCTCAATGATTATCATAGCAATTATACATGTTTTTCGTTGCTAAAAACTCACTAGCATTGTTAGTGTATGTGCTTTTATAAATTATTAGTTTTTTTAATTAGTTTTGTAACTTTGTTTCATTAGTTTTAGTTTTTTGTTATTTTAGTGTTATTTAGGTTTAGTTTTTTGTTTTCGTTTGAGTTTTAAAATTAACTCAATTAATTTGTTTTGTTAATTATATTTTTGTTATATGTTGGTTTTGTTGTTTCTGTGTTAATTAGTTTTTGTGTTAGTTATGTTAACACTTATTACTTAGTTAATTTATTGTTGGTAAGGCTTTTTTTATTTAGTTAATGCATTGTTAGTTTCTATAGGTTGGTTTTGTTTTATTACAAATTTGTAGTTAATTTGTTATTGTGTTTTACGTTTATGTGATTGTTGTAGTGATATTGATTTTGTTTATGTGATTTTCGTTTAAAATATGTGATTGTTTTGGATGAGTATTTGGTTAAAATTAGGTAAAAATGTCGCAAGAGAGCAATAGGAAAACCAAATTTTTTTGGTTTGATCCCTTAGATGCGCATCATGCGAAGATAGAAACTTACAGCAGGAGCCAATGTAACAATGCGACCAAACGATAAAATGACATAAATCCCAAAATTGTCTAAGGCAACCCGATAATATTGAATATGGTTATTTTATTTTACGTTATATGTGGGATATACTTTTTATTAATAATGGTGTGGTCGAAATTTCTAGAAAAGAATTATATACTAGTGATGATTTAATTGAGGTAGATTTGAGTGGCTAAGTTATTTAAATAGGTTTCTTAAATTTAGATAGTAGAAAGTTTTGTGTATTTGACTATATGTTGTAAACTTTGTGTATTTGACTTGTAAAAATTTTTAAGTTAATTGTAAATATATGATTTTATAATCAAGGCATTGTATTAATAGATAACACATGGAATGGTCATCATGTGTGAAATAAGAGATTTGTTCTTTTTTTGTTTGAACATTTTTTCATAACGGTTTTTGCCAAAAACTATAATGTAGACATGAGCTTATACAACAATTTTTATCAAAAACTGTCATGTAAAAGTGAGCTTACACGATAGTTTTTATCAAAAACCGTCATATAAGAGTCATAAAAAATGCCCCGTGGTCTCTTGAAAATCTACATTCCACGACGTTAAACTATGGATTGTTCCATGACGGATGATTACACAATAGTTTTTTATCTGACATGATTCAATTTTTAGCAGTGACAATTACAAAAGGATATAGCTTGTTACCTGGATAATATATGGTCTCCTAAGAAAGGAGAGAAAGTCAATCGCCAAATTGCTGACTTAGCTTTCTTAGTCCCTAGTCGAAGATAGCATCCACTTGCTCTTACTATTTGAACTTTAATACCCATTTTTTATCTTTCTTTATAAATTCTAGATTATAGTTTTTTTTTCTTTATCTTATATGATATGTGTATATCATTTCTTGAATCATTGTGTTTGATTATGTTTTGCACTAATCACACTTGAAACTCAATCTACCTGGTGATTTCTGTTCACATTAAAGAGTCTCAAATGGATATAATTCCTTTCGTAATGAGGCTAGAGGGTTCTTTCATTTTGACCATAATAAATATTAGTCACACAACGAAATTGTAGTCTCCGAGAAAACAAATTCATTTATTTAAATCAAGAATTTATTTTGAATTAAACAATGAATTTTCTTTACTGAATTGTACTTTGTAAAATTATGATAAAATGAAATGTTTACATATAATATAGATGTGAATTATGTCTATAAAATTATATACAGTTGGGAGTATTTTTATAATGCAAATTTTGTGGGTATGATTGTTAAAATTTTTTTTTGCAAAACTCTCTCAAGATGAAATTTTGTGATATGAATTAGTGAGAGAGGAATGTTAATTAAAGTAAATAATCGTGTCATAATCCAAGTAGTATAACAATGGTCTTTTGCCGGTCAGAAAATTGGTAAAAAGATTTCTGTGTTGGTAGTTCATCAGTTGATAAATACAGTGTAAAAAGACACACTTTGGGTACAAAGTACACAGTATAGTGAAACGGTATTGATCATTAAGTACAAATGTAGATATAAGAAATATTGTGATAGAGAATAGTCAATATGGAAAAAGAGAAGTCAGTGTAATTTTGGACTGTTAAATATAATATTTATACGAAATTCTACACTAACAGAATAAGAAAAATACATCGTAGTGTAAATTTATACTATGTAAAAAGGTTATGGACCCACTTACTTTGAAATAAGAGGTTGAAATTTTGCCATCCATTCTATGGAGACAGACGGCAGCTATGGGTGGAGGAGACAAAAAATTAACTCATTTTTGCCCCTAAAGTTGAGAAAATTGAAAATCCAAAAGAAAGCTTTTTAAATAAAAAAAGGTGGCCAAAAATTACAAAAAAAAAAATTTCTCTTTTTTCTTCTAGCTCACCTGAAGCCCCTAACCCATTTTTTTCCAAAATTTTCTTTTAAATTTCATCAAAGAATCAACCTCAAAAAGTTAAAGGACAAAATCAAGTTTAATCCAAGGTAAAATCCCAACTTTCATTCTTTCTTTGAGCTTTTCTTTTTGGTTTTTGGTTTTGAAGAGAAATTTTCCATGGTTTATGTCAAGGGAAATTGCTAAGAACAAGTGTAAGTAGAGGACTACAAAAATCACAACGGAGAACCTTAGGTAAATCCTAAAGGAAACCTAAGAAATTTTTTTTTTTGTATTTTTGTTATGTAAAACCTAATATAGACTATGGCATGCTTAAGGGATGTTATGACATGTTTTTGTGACTTGTTTTTATGCTATGCGGTGCGTGTTGTTGTGAGGAACTAGAGTTTTTAAGTTTAAAAATCCTAAGTTTGAAAATTCAGCGAAAAATTAATTTTGGATATTTTAATGAAATTTAGGGTTTTGACAAGTCTTAGGGTCATTGAGTTTTTTTGGAAACATGTTGGTTCTACCCAACACAGTGAAAGCGACAATTTTAAAGAACAAAAGTACGAAAAATTCATTGACGGTAAAATTGTAAATCTATTTTGGGGCAGATTTGAAAAATAATCTAAAACACCACTATGCAATTTGAATTTCAGAAAAATTAAAAAACAAAAGTTTTAGAATTCATTGAAATGGTTAAGCATCGCAGGCGGTTCGTGAAAATTTTGCTTGGCTCATGAGTTATAAATTATAGAAGTTTTTAACCTTAAAAGTTTAAATTGTAAAAAAAAAAAAGAAAGAAAAGAAGAAACGTTTTTAATTGAAGGTATTGGATATTGAAACTTTGGAAAGTTTATACACTATGGGAAAAAATATTTGAACCCGATGATGTTATGTGGTTGATTTTGAAAAATCAGGGTTAAAATCATCAAATTTTAATAAAACGGAGGAAACTGCAAAGTTCGGCCAGAATAGGTTTCTACCACAAGATGGGCATCATTGTTCCAAACTCATTGTCATTATTTAAAAAATAACAAACATAAGTTTTAAACGACAAATGTTAGCTCAAAAACTTTTAAAGACCCGTAGAGAGAAAAAAAAAACATCATTTTTCACCAAAAAAGGCCGAACGAATCCCAAAACACTCAAAATAGAACAAAGTCCATAATGCAAAATTTCACCCTAGCTTCGAGGGTGATAGGAAGGTGTTTGTAGATAAACAAATAAGTTTCGTTATGCTTAAGTTTTTTTTTAAAAAAAAAACTGCTAATAACCAAAGTTGATAGTTAGTATTTATGTTTAGCTATTGACTAAAGGGTCAATATTAAGTAAGATCGCTAATAATAAAAAATTGTCCGAAGGACACAAAGGCTATTCCTAAAAGGGACGGGGAATAAAATTAATTAAGTATGGTGCAGTTAACAATTTCCAAATCTCACCTGTAGTGTAGATAATAATAGTTTTCTTTTAAAGAAAAAGCCTATCGTACTAAAAATAAAATATCACTTTGATACTATACTCAGAGCATTACACATGTTATGACACTATAATCTAATGAATAGGTACATGATACACCAAAAAACATAGGAAAGTGTTGTACCAACCCCTCGATGCAAAGGGTGTTGGAAAAATAGTACGCAGCGAAATTTTAAAATTTTTATATTAGAGAATTTTTCAAAACACAAGTTTGACACACTATATGCATAAATTAACCAGATCTTACTAACTTTGTTTCCAAAGAAGCACCGCAATCGATGAAGAGAGGTGCGTTCCAGAAGGACCTCAACCAACTGGCCTTCTATACTATTCTCTATCCACAATCGGTGTGTGTATGAGCACACTCGTACAGCTCTTCCACAAGTGGCTCTCCTTCTAACCAATTGAGAAACACCTAAAGCTATAGTTCGTGATTTGTGAACAACAGCTTGTCGGGGAGTTTTAAAGTCTCACTGGCAGAGTCTCACTCTAGATTTCTCAACTGATCTAAATAACAATGAGTCTCACTCCTGTTTTTATAGAGGTTGGGCCTAGGAGTCTGTCTTTATTAGATAAGGTCTCAAAAATTCGAATCAGAATCAAACCAAGATCAATATATGATAAAAACTGCGTAAAAACATGTGACTTATTTATCGCTCGATCAACAAACCAAACTGGCATATCAGCCTGCCGAACTCACTCCATAGGTAAGCCGAACTTAAAGATCGGTCTGCTGAACTTGTGATAAATGATCACTGTGAATCTTTATTTTTCACTCGAGATTCTTGAGATAGAGCTTCAGTTTTAATTCAAATAACCCAATAAAAAAGTTATCTAATTAAAACAGTCGTATCTAGATAATCTCTAAGAAAATAAATATTCCTGATAATTCAACAAGTTTATCTTGAATTAATGTATTTAAATTATTCCAACTGATAAACAGACATGAATTATCTGATGCCAATAATTTAACAAGTTTATCTTGAATTAATTTTTTTCTTAAAATTAATTCAACAGACAAACAAATATGAATTATCTGACTTTATCGAATTTTAGCCAATCTGATAATTTTGACACAAGTCACCAATTATTGGAAAAGCACGCCATATCGTTACAGGATTTATTATGAGCTAGTAAAAGGGACCTAATGGACTTTTATAGTTCAAGCTCCTGATAATTATGAAACCTAATATCCCAGATATATATTTCATAATTATCAACTCTAACGCTATTCCACTAAAAGCTCAGAGCTACACTCTCGAACAATTTAGAATTACGAAGCCCGTATAGCTAAGTCTCCATGACATATCATAATGTATCGTATCCCCATAGGATTATTCCATAATAGACTTCAGGATAAATTCTGTTTTACCTTTTTGATTATTTTTATTTTACGTTTCATTTTTTCACCATTGGAAAACTTACCATTCAAAGATGGTATACCATTCGGTTACATCTATATATCCAAATGGTTGAGTACTTCAGTTTTTTAATTACAGGATAACGTATATAAGAGGATATCAACTACTCCTAAAGATGAGCTATGGATTTCATATATATGAATAATAGGTTTACGCTATCAAGAGTCATGTCTCCAACATACCAGCATGCGTACCAACATAAGATGTGGATCTCATCATTTGGTACATCAAAAGACATAAGTCAAGAAATCTCAAGATTAAGATACAATACATATGATTGTTTAAAGTAAATCGATTTACCGAAACAGAATTATTAATCCAAATCAATTCACTTTATATCCCGATCTAACACATTGTCACCTATGACAACGTGCTAATGTTTCTATTCGTGGAGTCTATCTCTGATGATCAAGACAAACCATCTCCCATTAGGAATATTAACAACATAACAATCTTTGCATGAATAAAGCACCCAACTTTATTCCATCGATTGTGGATCTTATGATTTAGACCGTCACCTTAAGAATCGTGTCTTCCGTATAATCTGTCCATCATATGCCCATTTCTTAAAGGTTTAAATCGACAGTCTTAGACTTTTCTTTGCTTAACATATATTCAACAAATATAAACATAAAGAGGACAAGATTTGATATATAAATAATAAATAAATTCTTTATTGATAAAAATGTCTTCAAAAACATATTACATTTTTACTCTTTAAGGCATACATGTCTAACAAGGGGAGTTTTAAGTTAAGTTACACTTTCGATGTTACGACGACCACTATACACATTTGAAACAAACACTTGGGCCCTAATTAAGTTAAGTATATAATACAAGTTCATAAATGAGTATAATTGGATCATGTAATTTAGTTGAAAAGTTGTCTTGTGGGCTGTGTTTAGACTTACGGAGCAATAGTTCACTTAGCTCTTCATGCTGTAGGGAATCTAGCCAAGAGACCGAAATAGTACCAAATGGAGCTAGCAATGGTAGATAAACACTTCTGTGATTAAGGTATGGATTCCGCTATAGTAAAACTTCCGCTATATACATATTTATATATATTCTTGGTAATGATGAATATGTAATATTGGAAAAAAGTATATCATACAAGTTATGTTATGAAATGCTAATTAAGTAAATCTAATGAAACTTTTTTGTAAATGACTACAAGTAAATGAATTGTATTATTTTAAACTTAGAGTATATTTACAATTTCAATTCAGAAAAAATGTGGGCGTTTTTTTAGGCTTTAAACAAAACTTTTAATGAGTAAATAAATGCATGGTTATGATTCGAAAAGATGGGTCATGACAAAAATAACAACAACAACAATAATAAATTTAATAAATAAATTTATTTTCTTTTTTCTTTAAATTTTTAATTTAAATAATACCAATAATAATAACAACAATATTATAATAAATAATTTTATTAATAATTTTAATAATTATTAATAATGTTAATATTATTTTATATATTTTTAATAAATCTTTTTTCTAAGAATTTGGTTTGGGGGACAAGCTGAACAAAAAGAAACTTCTATATACAAGCACATTTTTCTTTTTAATAGCTAGGAAAAAACAAAGAGATGGTAACCACAGTCTAGACACAATAAGACTATAAAATAACAAAATACGAGGGGTGAAAAGTAATATCACCTTCAAAAAGTTAAATATGAATTTAATTAATAAAAAAGAACAAAAATAAAACTTCCGCCCAACAATCAAGTTATGCAAAGTTGATAGTTTTACATCTTGAAAAAAGAATCCAATCTTTTAAAAGACCAATTGGCAGTGTATATCATGAGCAAAATATCGGAAGCCTAAAATAGAAGCAAAATTAGACGACAATCATATCATCAATAATGTTCCTTTTGAACCTTACATTTGAATAACAAACTAAGCATACGAGGATTCTAGGGCTTGAATAAATCCAAATATTTTGACAACGACCCTCAATTCAAAAGAAAAACGAACAAACTCTCCAAATATAAAATAGTAACGAAGTTGTTTGAATGAGATTTTGTTGAAAATAATTTTCAAACTATAGAAGCTCCAACTAAATCGATAATTCTTTTTAAATACATTAAAACCTAGAATAGTCATGGCAACGACGTTCCAAAAAATACAATACATTTCATCAGAAGTCAACCCAGAATCGCAAGAAAAACAACGATTTTCCAGCCAGAAACACACAACAAACAGTTGATCAAGAGCAATAAAACAACAATGCAATGCAATGCAAAGGAGTATTCCCCTGTGGAAAAAGAGACTTACCCAGATGAAGAAAGACAAACAATCTACATAAAAAAAAAAACAACGGTATAGATGATCAAAAACAAAAGAGAGAGATGTTATTTTTTCTCCTCCTTAGACTTGTGACGGATCTAGGATTTAAATTTAGCGGAGTCCAAATAAGAACAAAATTTATAAACTAAATAATAAAAATTATTGCATAAATGGCACATTGTAATTCTCCTCGGAGGGTTCTCAGGCTTTGCAATTGTTATATAAAAACATTATTATCAATAGTACAATTAAAAAAATGTTTTTCTTAAACAAACAAATTGTTAATTATCTCTTAAGATCTCTTAAATTTTTCACAACATTCATGAGAGAAAATAGTCTGTCCCTCTAGCTCCATTATTCATATTCCAAAACAATATTATGGTTATAAACAAAATAAATTATTAGAAGAAGAAGAAGAAGAATATAAAAAAAAATTAAGATTGAAATAAAAAAAAACATAAACTATAATAATAGTCTAATTAATCCAAACCAAAAAAAAAAAGTAGTATAAAAAACACAAACAAAAATTTTGACATTTCACTATTAAAAAAATAAACATGTGTGATATTTACATAAAATAAATCTTAAAATACACCATTTATGAAAATTCCAAAAAAAAAAAAAAAACAAAGGTTTCTTGAAGTTATATATTGCTAAGGAAGCCGAAAAACTCTTTTTGATGAAAGTACAAAGCCCAAGACAAGCCCAAAACTATTGTAATAGGGCCACTGGCAGAGCCCTGAATCAGCAGATTTGTATCTGCATCAAAGAGAGAGAGAAAAAAAAAAAAAAAAAAGAGCGAGAAATTATCCCAAAATACTTATCAATAACTACAAGGGATTATCCAAATGAACTTGCATCAAATCAGAGGAAAAAAAAAACATAAATGATCAAAAACCTAAGAAGAAAAAAGTGTGATTATTTATTTTTTTTTTTTAGCAAAGAGTCACATGTCCAAGAATTTTTTTTTCCTTAGTGTCCGCCCCCCTCAATGCAGAGAGGGAGAGTAGCAAGAAAGCTAGTAGTCACAAGAGCCCACATGACCTTTTTGCTTAAAATTGAAGGGAAAAAGCGCCGAAAAGAAAGGTATGCTTGAATATTTATCAAAACACAGAAAAGAGCAAGAAGAAAAGAAAGTGAGAGAGAAATAGAAACACTTGTGTTTTGAGGGCTCTTAAGACAAACCGGCGACTCTTGGAAGAGAAAAATCAAGTGTAAGTGTTTCACCAGATTTCCCAACAAGAAGAAGTTGCAAAACAAAATGTTAGATCGTGGAAGAAGTTTAGAGTTAGAAAGGCCACGGAGAGAGAGGGGGGCATTTTGAGAAAGAGGCCCGGCCAAAATTTTTTTTTGGCAAATAGGTCACTTTTTTTTAAACAGTTTTTGGCATCAAAAAAAATATTTTATGGACATCAAAATGGTTCCAGTTTTTTTTTTCATCATGTTGAGGTTTCTTATTTTGCTATAGTTATTTTTCTTATTTTGTTAAAAAAAATTGAGACAGTTTATTTGCACACAAAAAAAAAAGACTTTTACCCAATTTAATTTTTTTTTTGTCCTTTTCATCAAAATCTTCCGAGAGGGGAGGAGGTGAAGGGGAAGAGAGATTGAGGGAAGAGGATCTAGATGATACAAAGAAGAGAAGAGGGGAGAGACAAAGAGAGTCACGAAGAGGAAGAAAGTTTCTTTCTGTTTTTTTTTTTTTTTAAAGCACATGATACAATACATGAAGGAAGCAAAGGTTGAAAAAAAAAAAACAGAGAGAGAGAGAAGAAAGAAAAAAGGAAACGGGAACAAACTCAAAAGACGAAACTTGTGGAGAAAAATGTTGGCTTCAGAAAGACTTGTAATCTTTAACATATATATATATATATATTAACTGAGAAAAGTTTTTATGGAGGTCTCCCACGTTAAAGAACTTTTTTTATCAAAATGTTTTGCCGTGTGTCAACACCTGATTGTTTGAATTCAAATTGATTTCTAGGTGTCACCATGGAATTTACAAGCCAAAAGCCAGCTCATGTGTTCTCGCGACACGAGATCACACCAGCAAGGGAGCGGAGAATGTGGTGGGACCCACAGGCTGACTCACAAGCTGGAGAAGCTTGTCTTCCATGAACGTATGCCCACTATTGGCCAAATAGAGACTGCGTGGATGACAAGGTAGGACCCACGTTGACACATACACGGTTGTCTTGTCGAGTGACTCACCCTTTCTTCGAGCGTGTATTGAATGCGTTAATCCAAGCTGTGCGCGAGCTTGATTCAACAACTACAATGTTGATTTTAAATGTAACCTTATTAATATTTTTCTCCTAAATTATCTCGTTGAAATAATTTCTTCTCATAAATATCCCTATCAAAACTTTATTTGAAAAACATTTTTCAACATGTATCCAACAAATAATCTTTAACATATGTACAAGACAATTTTTTGCCCTCTGATTTTTTTTTTTTTTTTTGCCTTCTCTTTTCTCTATCTTTTTCTGCAATTTTCTTGGTATTTTTCTTCTATATTTTTTAATATAGTTATTTTCCTTGATTGCCCTTCTTCTTCTTCTTCTTCTTCTTCTTCTTCTTCTTCTTCTTATTATTATTATTATTATTATTATTATTATTTATAAATGTCACTATCTAAACTTGGTTTTAAAACCCTCTTAAATACACTTTTTATATGTATCCAAAAAATAATCGTTAGCATATATATAAAACACATTCGATTTTTCAATGGATTGGATCTTTTTTCGTTTTTGTTTTACTCTTAATGAATCCTTGTAATTTTTCATATATGGTAATAATTTATTCGGGTATTAAATTAGGTTCTCAAACTTAAAATTAAAAAAATGTGACAAATTGAATACATGCACATACTAAACACTTATTTTTTAACTAGTATAAGTTACAGGATGTATCATAAAGACTATTTTTTTTTAGTTATACATCACATAAATATAAAAAAAAACCATAGATTTATAAGATATTGGTCTATTTTTTTCGTGTTACATGACTTAAAAAAAAAAAAAGCACATAAGATTTATGAGATATTAGACCACTTCACCTAATATATTGATCGCCAATTAGTTCTTACAAAGTCTATTTCTATAATGTATACGGAAGAGGAAAAAAATAAAAAAAAATAAAAAACCAAGTTGATTGCCACAAATCATCCAATAACTTTCCAAGATAGTAGTTCGTTAAATGCAGTTATACACACGTACTACAACGTTGTTCTTTCATCAACCAAAATCACGACTTTGTATGCACGCAAGTACCCTCCCCTTTCATTAATCTACGTCTAACGTACTAATTAAGCCTTCTTATTCCCATATTCATCTCAATTATTACAAATTAAGCCAACAAAGATGACACCAATGCCGCCGCCGCAAGCCAAGCACCGACCGCTAACTCCCTCCGCGAGCCGC
Organism: Artocarpus heterophyllus; assembly: GCA_025403435.1. NCBI lineage: Eukaryota > Viridiplantae > Streptophyta > Magnoliopsida > Rosales > Moraceae > Artocarpus > Artocarpus heterophyllus. Next base: position 32,678,379 of record CM046334.1, on the reverse strand, counting down.
CAGAAGGAGGACTATGTGTTGGCGCTGCAGCGTCGGCGGCATCATCGGGCTTTGGAGGAGAGCTCGCTGGTACAACATCGGCAACTGGTGCATCGCTCTCTGGGCCATCAGCTACCGGAGCGTCGGAAATTGGTGCCTCCACCGGAACTTCGATCACGTCCTCCGATGGTGCTGGGGCCTCGGAGTTTGACGGAGAGGGAGCCACTGGCGATTTGGGGGGAGACACTGGAGGTTTGGTGGGCGCCGCTGCGGGGGACTTCTTCGGTGCCTGTACCGGAACCGGGGTGGGCGAGGGCGAGGGCTTCGGCGGTGGGCCGCCGGCTGGGGCGGACTCAATGCCGGGGACTTGAATGGGGGCGGTGATCTGAAGCACCGATACGTTGTACGGTTGCGCCGCTACTGACTTGACGAGCTTGGAATTTAAGGCTCCGCCCTTGGCAGCGGATCCGATGGCGATTTCGCCCTCGTTGACAAGCGAAACATTGATGAACCCCTCTTGATTTGTGGCCTGGCCGGAGGCCTGGAAGAGTGTGGTTAAGGTTGAGGTCTTGTTGGAGATTCCGAGCTTGGTGAGCTTCTCAACGTCGTAATAATCTAGAACGACATGGACGCTCAAGACCTTCTTGACAGTCCCAAGAGGCTTCCCGGACAAAGACGAGGCTGCGGCATTGTCAACGACGAGGACGGTGATCGTCTGGCGGCGGTTTATCTCGTCGGCAAGCTTCGTCTGTGAGAGAAGGTTGTTAAGCGTGGAGAATTCTGAGGACTGGGACAAGATTTTGGTGATGTTAAAGGCCAAAGAAGAGGAGAAGAGGAGAAAGAGAGATAGGAAGAGGAGTGGAGAGGCTTTGGGGTTCTTCATTTTAATTAAACTCAATAATGGTGATTTGCAAAGCCTGTTTTGTGGGAATTAATGGTATGAATATATAAATAATCATATGAGACGTTGAGCAATACAAGGTGAGGACTAATTCAAATTGGGGAAGTTAGAGTTTGAAGGGTTGGGAGTGAATTTCTCTCTTTTGTTGTACTAAGTATAAGAGACTAGTTAGAAGGATGCAGGATATGGTAAAGAAGGTATTGAAATGTCATGTAATCTTGAGGATTATATGGATCCATATGGTTTGGTCTGAGTGTTTTCTGTATGATTACTTACTAATTATAGTCTTGCGGAGGCCTTAATTAATGTATTACATCTTACAACATTCCATGATTAAATAACTGAAATGTTCATTTTCGGTTTGATTGTTGTTAAATCACAAGTATAATAGCGTAGATTAATTACATAATTATACTTTTTTGTTTTAACTATTTTTTAATTTGCTTTTTATTTTTTAAAACAACAAAGCTATTTTTAAATTAAAAAACTTGTTTCGGTTTCATAACTCGCGTACTTCGTGAGTAAAAGAAAAAAAAAAGATGAAACGATATAAATAACCTCAAATAGTTTATGTCTTGATGAAAATATTTTATAATTTAAAAAAATAAAAAGTTCTATAAAAATATCAAATTTCAGAAAAAAATAAAAAAAGATCTTGAGCTCAATGTTTCTTAAATGTTAAAATATTTTCAAATTTTTTATTCAAAAAAATATTTTTCAATCAAAAAAATATTTTTCAAAAATAAATTCAATATATTTAAGAGTATCTTTGTCTAATTTTCCTCCTTTTTTTGTCCAAAAAGTTGGAGAGAAATGAAATGGAAGCAAGTTTTTTTTTTTTTTTAACTTGAGGGTGAGGGAGTACAAACTCTTCATTTTTAGGTGGAGTTGAAAGTGGTTTAAAAATTAAACCATCTTTAAAATTCAAAAAATACTTTTAAGGTTTTAAAATAAAGTAATAAAATAATAAAAAATAGAAGGTATAATTATGAAATGTAACTTTCATTTTCTTTCTCTCTATTCTCATTACTCATTGGAGCACAATCTCGTCCAATGCATAATCGACATCTTTAGACTGATAATTTCAATTACAACACACAATTTAGGAAAGGAAAAAAAAATGGATGAACACGAAAAAAATATAAATAACATCTATAATCGAACAAGTAAATGACAAGAATAATAGTTTATAATCTTAAGGCTATTGTACTAAAAATAGAGTTTTCATCAGAAAAAGAAAGAGAGAAAGAAAATGGAGTGTTTTATGTTTACTCTCAATTCGAGGAAATTTTATAATACATTAGGAATGATGATTCTCCCATTTATTTCTCTCCCATTATAACGTGACTCTTCCATTTTTGAATGTTACAACTTGCCGATAATTAGTTTGTTTTAATCTCATTCTTTAAATGTCTTTAACAACAACCATTATGCTTCTTAGTGACGATTGAGCTTCATTCGTTTGGCGTTTGGATCATTATAGCAAAATTCCTGCTTACACGACCGTTTGAACCAAGAATTACAGTTCAAACCACAACTAGAATTGTTTAAACCAGAAAAAACTCCAGGTCAAACTAAAATTTATAATTTTAATTTTAATTTGTGGCTCCAAATAACTTCAGACTAACCTTTTTGATAACCAATGCAAGTACTAGCCACTTCAAATTGTAATAAACAAGTTGTAGTTCAAATTTTGTAGTTCAAATGGGATTGCCAAAATGAGAATTAAATAGCCCATAATCATAAACATTTATTGGCTCATTTTTCATTCATATTCATCATTAATATCAATGTCTTAAATTTAAATCGTCCCCCTCGTATAAAAATTTAGATATGGTACATGATATATTGTAGGTTATTGTTATAAAGTCATCTTAACGAGGAACATTTTAGGGTGTTTCGTTTAATAGTAAAAACCCTTAGTTAGAACTGTTTTTACTATAGCATGTGAGAGCTTTACACTGCAGCAATATATATATTTTTTACTGTAACATGTGAGAGCTTTACATTGTTCATAACTGAGATAGTGATCTGAACTGACCTTGCCAAATAGGGCATTTGTCATGTTGTAAGTTACTTTTATAGTACGTTAAAGCTATTAGGGAATTCTCATAAACGTTGTCTTTTAATATTTATTTTTTATAAATGTGACACTTATTTATTTGTAGCATAATTTGGCATGTAATATAAATAGTAGTATAACATTAACTTTTTTAAATAAGGCATAAATAAACACAACATTTAAAAGCATGACATAACATGTAATTTTTCTTATTAAATAACATAAACACGATTCAATATTACACTTGGCCGAATTGGCTTTACTTTTGAGGTCAATGACATAAAAATTAGTAGTATGTTTATTGAACAACTTACGAAAATGCCCCCAAATGCATCACCTTATTAAAAACGCCCTCCAACAAACCACGTATTAAAACTACCCATTGATTAGAAATTTGAGATTTATTAAAAGACTAAATTACTCTTCCTCCAAAAATGGAACCTGCGGGTTCCGGGATGGAAAATTGGGGATTTATTTAAAGATCAAGTTACCCTTCCTCTAAAAATAGAAGCTAAGGGATGGAAAATTGGGTATTTATTAAAAGACCAAGCTACTTTTCCTCTAAAAATGGAACCTGGAGGATGGAAAATTGGGTATTTATTAAAAGACCAAACTACTCTTCCTCCAAAAATGGAACCTGCCAGGTTCCATTATTCTATTTTTGGAGGAAGCAAGTTCCATTTTTGAAGGAAGGGTAACTTGGTCTTTTAATAAATCTTCAATTTTTTATCCTGGAACCCGCTAGAACCTACCTCCAGTCACTGGAGCAGGGTGCCAGATTAGAATTTTTCAGCTTCCAACTTGGAACCTACTAGATTTTAACATATTCTTTTGAAACAAAGAAGCACCAACCACCTTCGGTCATTAGCACAGGTGCTGGAATAGAACCTACCCGGTTCAAACTTGGAACCTATCAGATTCCAACATTTTTTTGAAACAAAGAAGCGTTATTCGCCTCCGGTTGCCTACGCGAGTACCAAATTGAAACTTGCTAAGCTCCAACTTGAAACTTGTCAAATTCCAACATATTTTTGGGAACCTACCAAAATTTACCCACCAGGTTCCATCAAAAAAATCATCAAAACTGTCAAATTTTGTGCTACAACTTGTCGAAACCCACCAGTATTCATTCAGTATCTACTGTAGATACCACTATTATTACTGACAGGCGAATACCGATGTCATTACCGTCGAATAACCCCCAAGATTGGTGGCACCGTGGATGTCTCCGACACGAAGAAATCACAAAAATGCACAAAAAAAATCACAAAATTCAAACAAAACTATTGAAACACAAGACACACCCACAGATTTATGATTGAAAACAAGATCCAAAAAAAATGAACAAAAAAAGAAAATTCAAAAGAAAAAGAATTTAGAGAATCTTACTGTTACATATTGAAGAAGAAAAAAAAAAGAAAAATTACTCAGATCTATGCTCAAACTCATTAGTGCTTGACGACATCCTCAAGCTGGTGACAGAATAGGATCAGAGATGGAGCATCGGAGCGCCAACAAGTGAAGAGGCAATAGAGCAACATCGTAATCGATGGGATTAGATCACGACTTCTCAGATCGGGGACTCAAGGGCTGAGAGGAAGGGAGCTCCACAGTTGTCAAAGTCAAGATTTAGCCTCAGCTTTGAATGTGATGTTGGTAAAGTCATGATCGCGATGCTAACGAAGTCTAGATCTAGCCTCAGATTTGACGTCATTGCAAGATCCATTATCGCAGCAATGATCGCAGCAATGATCACAGAATAGATCGGATCAACGGCGTTCCAACAAGAATTGACTATCGTTGGGAAGAGAGAGAGTGACAGAGGTAGGGATAAAGAAAGGAGAGAAAGACAGATCGGAGGGGGTTAGAAGGAAAGAACAGCGATGGAATGGTAGGGAGAGAGAAGAGAAGGGGGTACAGAGAGAAAGGAGAACGAACAAATTGCAAAAAGGAGAAAGAAAAGAACAGAAAAACTAAATCCTTATATTGATAATCCAAAGACAAAAAAGTGAATACAAAAATAGAATTATAAAAAATAAAAAGAGAAAAGGAACAATTATGAAAACTAAAAAGAGGGAGGCCAATTTTGGTAAGGGGTGGTATTTGGGGGGCATTCTATGTAGTTTCTTTATGTTTATTTTCAAAACAATCCCAATTTCACCTAACTATTAACAAGATTATAAAAGTGATGACTTTTATAATATTGAGTGTTTGTAAAACAAGTTAAAACTTAGTATTATAGATATATATATATATATATATAAACTCAAATACTACAACATATTAAAGCTCTATACTATAATATATTTTTATTTTATATTATATTATGTAAAAATTTTATACTATAATAATTAAAACTTGATTTTTAAACACACTTTATAGTTAAATAATATTGGAAATTTGAAAAGAGCCTCAATATTCGTGTACATTAGGAAAATGCAGTCGTCATAGTGATCAAAAGTATAAAAATTGTAACTTTATAGTAACGAAATTATCTGACTCGTTTAAGTACTGTAAAAAGGGCAAAACCTTCTGTTCTGTTTTTGTACTTCAACCAATGATATATTCGTGTTTCCCAGTATGACAGCCAAGTTTTATTGGTTCTTGTTTTTTTAAAAAAAAAAAAGGTTCTAGGCAGAGGTTTCTTGGACTTTTACAGTTGAAAGGACAGCTGTGGCAGCTGTTGTATTTTTGAAAAGTATGCATAAATATGTTGATGTCAACCTTTTTAAAAACAAATAATTTAGTCTTCAATTTTTTTGTTTAATTGAAACGAATCTTTTAAAAATGATACAATTTAATTCTTAATGTTTAATTTGTGACTAAAAAGTTTGTTTGGCTTTATTTTTTATTCAAAATTACTATACTACCCCTTCAAACTAACTAATATATTATAAAAATTTATTTCAATTTTTTTTATTTCTCTCTCTCTCCCTCCTTCTCTCACTCTCTCCCTCCTCTCTTTCTACTGTGAATAAAACACAGCTGTGACACCCGTTATTCTCCTAACGGGTATTGAGGTAATTAAATTAATTTTTAATGTATAAAAAAAAAATTGCTTCATTTAAATTTATTTTATAATATTTATTTTTATCTATTTTTAAGTTTTCTAAAATTCTCCTATATTTATTTAGTATGATTACTAAAAAGTCTTAGAACTTCTAATAAATCTCAAAAATGTCATATTGGCATTATGTGTGTTAAAGTCTTTAGATGAGACATAAGGATATCTTTTCCAACTACTCTTGACCCTCATTTTCTTTATTTCCTCCGTGACATGCTTCAACATGTCTCCTCTATAATTGTTTCTATCACTTCTCTTCAAAGACTTCATCTTTTCTTCCTTTCTCTTCCACGGTTCCCACACTCTTCTTCTCATTTCTTTGCTGAAGCAAAATACTTAGAGAACTTCTTCAAGGCAGCCATAAAAATCAGCCACCATCACCTCCATTTGAGCAAGAATTTCAGTCATACCGAAGTAAAGGAACCTGTTTTGAAGCCATTTCAAGCTTCCAACTAACCATAATCCGAGGTTAGAATCTTATGAACAAATTTAGTCTTTCATTTATAAATTTTCTTTTATACTAAAGGATTATTCAAATTTGCGTTCTTAAACCTAAGTATATGTTTGTTGCTATTTTGGAGCATATGTATGAAGTCTAAGTGTATATGCCCTAGACAGAAAATTTATATTGTTAAACTTTGTAATACCTCTATGGGCAGTGGTTATTTCTTGAAATTCTAAGATTAAATTAAAATAAATTTTATGAATGTAGTTGTATGTTGTGCTTTAGTTTTAATTGTCCTTATGCACGCCTTAGGATCAAGGGAGTATGGAGCTAACGTTAATTGATTCCAGGATTAAGAGACTGTTGATAAGCTTAAAAGGTAGGGATTCTATTACTCATCTTTTGTGAGGTTTTATAGAATTAAAATTGATTGTTTTGCCGCAATATATATATATCTATGTTGAAGTGATATTATATGTGTATCACATATGAAACTATGACATGGACTCGTCTTGTATTGTACGGCGAGGAACATAATGAATTGACACATGTTATAAATTGAGAAGCATGGTTAGGAAAATTAACTCTATTAATAATGATTTAATATAGAGAAATTGTGAGACATGAAAAGGGCGACAGTTACGTCCTTGGGCATGAATACCCTAAAAGGTAAAGTAGGGGGAAGGCGATGACGCTTCCTTGGGTTGAAAGTCCCAGAACACACTGTACAGGAATCGATTTGGTGAGGACTCGGGGCTTGATGTCCCCTCACCGGAACACCCTTGGAATGTTTATAGGGTGATCAAGTGCGCCCATTTGGGTTTCGATGAGTTGAGTGATACTCAATTTAACATGGATACCTAGGAACAATGATGATTGTTAATATTTGTATAAATGTGTAATTATGACACTTGGTAATGATTAACTACGGTATCCATAAGATGTGATCATAATAAACCTCATAATCTGGAATATGATGTAACTTATTAACCATGCAGGTTTTAATGTGGTAATGATAAAAACCTAAAGGTGAGTAATGGCTTTCTCTACTGAGCATAGTGTTGCTCATTCCCTTATGTTTATATCTTTTCAGGACTCACTAAGTGTGAGGTGGCTACGAGAAATATAGTTGAGGAAGTGATGTAGCTATATTACATTGGGACTGCTTCAATTGTTGAGAATGTTCTTCATGATAATGTAAGCATCAATTGTTACTTTCTGTGACTGTATTACAATGTGTTGAGGGTTAAAATGATGATGACAACAGTTTATATTATTAAATTTAAGGTGCTACATTAAAACTGTGGTTTATTTGTCGTTTATATTTTTATTTTTGAGTTGAGAGTTTTTATTTAAGTCCCGGGCAAATTTTATTTTTAAGGTTTTACTTTTATTATTTATTTTTATTTTATCTCATTAAAAACTGTTAACCCCCATATAGGGGCGTTACAACAGCACTCAGACCCCATGCCCCCATTGGCAACCTCCAAACTAGGCCCCCGGTCGGCGCCTCCGAAAGCCCCCCCGCCCGCTGGCAACTTCCTGAACACAGCGCCCGTTGCCCCCCCTCCCCCAACCTCCTGAAGGAAAAAGAAGAAAAAAAAAGACAAGAGAGAGAGAAAAAATATTTGGTTTGATTTTTTATTTTAAAAATTATATTTTTAATCTGATTTTAATAATATATATTTATTGTTTTTTTATTTTTAATTTTTTAAAATTTTAATTTTAATTTTTTAAAAACATATTGGGTATTTTACTAAAATACCTCACTTAAGTGGCCAAAACAAATTTTTCCATTCAAAATTAACAGCAAGGATTAAATTGCATATTTTTTAAAAGATTAGACTCAATTAAGTAAAAAAAAATTAAAAATCAAATTACACCTTTTTAACCCTTTGAAAAATGAAACCTACAGGTGTTTACAATCCACTTTTCTAGTTCTTTTCTTCCTTTCATTCTCGTGGAGAGTGGGAAATTGATGGAGATTCAAAAAAAAAAAAACCCCACAAAAACAGAAAGAGTGAACATAGCATCTTCTTCTTCAGATTATCAGCGTTGCTTAGCAAGCAGGCCGCAACTTCCAAGTTGTTAGGGTGAGGGTTAAGGTAAACTATGATTACAAGGTTTCATGGATTTTTTTCCTTTCAGGGATTGTGGTGGTTTCTTTACAGGATTCTACCATGAATTTTCAAGGTTTTAGTTTGTCTCTGTGTATGTTTTTAACCTTTTTTTGTGTAAAGGTTTTTGTTTTGTATATAACAGTAAATGCAACCAATTAAAATTTATTGAATGAGATTATTATTGGTTCAATTGATATTAGATTTGGGATTTTTTTTTTTTTTTGGTTTTATATTCTTGCTGTATATCTCTCAATTTTTTGTATAACATTGTATTTAGCCCTTGTTAGTAGCAAGAAAAGTTCGAAGAAGATAGATGAACTGATAAATGTTGTTGGTATTCAACTACACTCGAGAAATATCCTTTAATATTTCCAAGTCACTATGTGTTCTTTTTTGCTTTTCCCTTTTCCCCTTATATCTGTCTAACCCTAAAAAAACAAAAAAAAAAAAAAATCAGAAATAACAAGTCTGGTGAGTGGTGAGTACACCTGCAATGCCAATTTTTACTCAGAGTGCCTGCTCGCTTTGTCGTGTTGGGATGATTATGAAGTTACTTTTTGTTAAAATGCTTGCTTTGACACTTAAGTTTGATCTCATACTCCACCAAGAGTGTAAAAAGAAAAAGAGAGAGAGAGAGAGAGAGAGATGTCCTATGTTTTACCCCTAATACTAAAAAAGAAAAATAGCAAGCTAACAAATTAGATATTCACCGCTTTCCCAACTGTTGGTGTTGATTTTCCATGCACACCACAGAAATTGATCCATCACCTTCTATCAAGAATCCCAAAACACGAAGACTAGAACACAAACACAGCAACAACACCAGTTTTTAGCGTGGTTTGGATCAATATGAATCCTACGTCCACAGGGGCCGAGACAGTCACCGGAGATCACTATAATCACACTTCTACACCTTTGACCAAAATGGTAACGTTTTGGTTGAAAGTTTAGTTCTTTTTCTTCTTTATTTTTCTCTTTCCTTTTTCTTTTAGTCCTTCCTCTATTTTTTCCCCTCATCTTTAGCCCCTCCTCCCTCTTTTTCTCACACTTTTGCCTTTTTCCGCGTTTCTCTCTAAACATTTTATAAAATTTTAAATCTACTTTATTAAATGATTTTTTTTCTATCTTGCCTCTGTTGAAATATTTTTTTTAAAATATATTTTGACTTACATATTTCTCTTATGATCCTTTATTTTTAAACATGCCTTATTGAAATATCTTTCTGTAACGCCCCTATATGGGGGTTAACAGTTTTTAATGAAATAAAATAAAATAAATAATAAAAGTAAAACCTTAAAAATTAAAATTTGCCCGGGACTTAAATGAAAACTCTCAACTCAAAAATAAAAATATAAACGATAAATAAACCACAGTTTTAATGTAGCACCTTAAATTTAATAATATAAACTGTTGTCATCATCATTTTAACCCTCAACACATTGTAATACAGTCACAGAAAGTAACAATTGATGCTTACATTATCATGAAGAACATTCTCAACAATTGAAGCAGTCCCAATGTAATATAGCTACATCACTTCCTCAACTATATTTCTCGTAGCCACCTCACACTTAGTGAGTCCTGAAAAGATAAAAATATAAGGGTATGAGCAACACTATGCTCAGTAGAGAAAACCATTACTCACCTTTAGGTTTTTATCATTACCACATTAAAATCTGCATGGTTAATCAGTTACATCATATTCCAGATTATGAGGTTTATTATGATCACATCTTATGGATACCGTAGTTAATCATTACCAAGTGTCATAATTACACATTTATACAAATATTAACAATCATCATTGTTCCTAGGTATCCATGTTAAATTGAGTATCACTCAACTCATCGAAACCCAAATGGGCGCACTTGATCACCCTATAAACATTCCAAGGGTGTTCCGGTGAGGGGACATCAAGCCCCGAGTCCTCACCAAATCGATTCCTGTACAGTGTATTCTGGGACTTTCAACCCAAGGAAGCGTCATCACCTTCCCCTATTTTACCTTTTAGGGTATTCATGCCCAAGGACGTAACCGCCGCCCTCTTCATGTCTCACCATTTCTCTATATTAAATCATTATTAATAGAGTCAGTTTTCCTAACCATGCTTCTCAATTTATAACATGTGTCAATTCATTATGTTCCTCGCCGTACAATACAAGACGAGTCCATGTCATAGTTTCATATGTGATACTCATATAATATCAGTTCAACATAGATATATATATATTGCGGCAAAACAATCAATTTTAATTCTATAAAAACCTCACAAAAGATGAGTAATAGAATCCCTACCTTTTAAGCTTATCAACAGTCTCTTAATCCTGGAATCAATTAACGCTAGCTCCATACTCCCTTGATCCATATGCATTTCCAATCTCATCAATGCTTGAGATATAGCAGACAGAAACTAAGCAAACCACCAAGAGAAACCAATTTATGCCGGGATATAGATTTGGCCCATAAATTTCCTGGAGGTATGAATGATTTTAAGCCAAGGGAAACAACCAAGAGCCATATATTGTTTTATACAGGAAAATGTGGCTGTCGTCATTGCTCGGCTGGCAATCAATGCTGCAATGTTAGCAATAAGGAAGACAGGCCAGAAAACACCACTGGGAATTGAAGAGAAGAAAGCTTGCTCAGCCCCGGTCTCGTTTTGCATCAGATATGCAGCTTGACCCAAATAACCCAATAGAAGGCAAGGCAAGACAAGAAAAACAAAAGTAAGCTGAACTGATCGCACAGAAAAATAACAAAGATCTGCAAACATTGCCTCAGAACCCGTTGCACCTAGAAGGCAACCTCCAAGAGCATACCATGCCTTGGTTGAATCCCTCTTGGAAAAGTAATAAATGTGAACAGGATTAATTGCCCTCAAGACACTGCTGTCATATTTAACAAGGTTATAAATTCCAATGCCTGCAAGGGAACAAAACCATATGAACGCAGGGTCTACAGCAAGTCCGACTTTATTTGTCCCATATTTCTGTACACTAAATAGTATCACGAGAAAAGCAACTGATATCATTACCACTTGATCTTGGTTAATGGCATCAACTCCGACCCTTAAGCCACCAACTGCTGACACTACTTGATTTTAAGAGACTGCTCAAGTTCAGGAGAGGGAGCCTTTAGCCTGAAGCTTGATACACGAGCATCTGATGGAAGCTGATTTGGAAGAAGACTGACCTTTGCATTCCGACAGATCAATGAATACAACGCAAAAGTGCCACCTTCACCATCATCATTGGCCAAAAGAACAACGAACACATACTTAACCAGGGGGATGAAGATTAAGGTGTAAAGAACGAGCGATAATGCTCCAAGAACATCTTCATTCCCATTAATGGGTGCTTTACTAAACATCACACTGAAGGTATACAATGGACTTGTACCCACATCACCAAAGACGACCCCAAGGGTTTGAAAAGCAAGAATCATGTTCCTGCCCACAATGAAGTCGCTCGATTTCAATGCTAAGGAGATAAATCCGAAGCATCTCGTAGTCGTTTCGCTGAGCGCCGGGGACCTCTAGCGCTTTGACATCAAACGAATCGACGCGCGTACCGGTCCGAATCAACCTCTGCTCGGCATTCTCATCGTCCTCATCTTCCTCCGAATCCATGGACGTCCTGTGCCTCAAATTCTCCTCGTCCCCGTCGCCGTCAATCTCCGAATCGTCCTCGTCCTGAAACACCCACCGCGACTCCGTCGAATCCATCGACGCCACTCCGCCATTGATCTCGCTCTTCTCCGAACTCGCCTCCTCCGCCATCACTTGCTACTATATGAAGTTTCTTCTTCTACACCTTTTCCAGCGTCGTAGCTTCAGAAATCGCAGGTGAATTGGGCGTTTGGATCGGGGGAAAACGATGGAAAATTTTAGGGCTTGGCATGAGAAGATCAGAAAACAGGAGAAATTTGAAGAACTGATAACTACTAGGAAAAATATTCGGGCTGTAATAATTGTGAGATCATAAGTTCGGAAAAAAAATAATAAAAAATAAAATAATAAAAAAAAATAAAAAATAAAAATAAAAAAAATTGTAAAATAATTTAAATGAACCAATTTTTTTTTTATACACTAAAAATTAATTTAATTACCTCAATACCCGTTAGGAGAATAACGGGTGTCACACTTTCACCCTGCCAAAATAACTTTTTTTTTCAAATGTACTTCTCTCTTCTTTTTTTTTCATATAGTCCTCTTAAATATTTCTACCTACAAAATGATCTGTATAATATCTTTTAATTTCTCCCTTAAAATAATTTCTCTCAAACATCTTTTTCATGTGTCCTACTTAGTTAATTTTTTTTTTTTCATAAATACATGCTCACTAATAAATAATGTATATAATTTTCCCAGAAAATTTATTTTCTTAAATATGCTCTACTTACCTATATGTAAACAATACTCAACCAAAATACACATTTGAATTAAAAATTCCGTTTTGACCCACCTATATTTGTTTGGTTTGATAAATGTACATAATTTTCTCTTCTAATTCTTCTTGTTGAATTTTTTTTTTTTTCTAAATGTACGCTAGTTCAATTTTTTTGGTGCTCCTCTTATGTTATATGTTTAAACGTGACCTTATGATTACTTTTTTTTCTTAATTGATAGGAATGTACGAAAAAAGAAAAAGGGTTTTTGGTTGGGAAAAACAATTGCAGGTTTCTTTTTTTGTTTTGAATAAACAATATTTCTTTTTTTTTTACTTAGCCCTTTGCCTTTGCATTGAAAAAACAGATAAAAAACGATATGATTCAACCTCAAACCCATTTGAACGTAGCGGATAACAGCGGAGCCAGAAAATTGATGTGTATTCGAATCATAGGAGCTAGTAATCCAGACACTATTGTTGCTTGTTGCTGACCACAGACATACTTGTAAAGAACTTAAACGTAACAACGATATGATAATAGGATATGACGACAATATTGCGGCTTTTATTGATCAAAGAAGGAAATCCAAAAGGAATTCAAATTTTTGAAGCAATCACCCGGAAATTAAGGTAATTAAAGTTTACTAAAATAGTTTCTTTAGCACCTAACGGACTAAATACACCCATGCATAGCAAGTGCTTTCAGACTAGTAAATTTATAAATTTGAATATATTGACAATGTTTATGTATAATACGTAAATACAATTAGGGTTAGCTCAAGTGGTAAAGACTTTGGTCTTGGTGGTGTGCTTCCACTCAAGTCTAATGTTTGAATCCTCCAGGGTGCAAATCCCTTAAGCGGACATGCTCTAGTATAAAAACTAGTTACTCGCAGCTTTGATCTGTATAGGGAATCGAACTTTTTAACGTAGACTCACTTTGAACTATGTGGGGAACTTTCTAGCGTACAAGTTGGTTGTACACCCATTTGTTAAAAAAAAGGGTTAAGTACCAAAAACAATTAATATTAAAATTAGACAAAACTATGATATTATGAAAATTATACACAAATTTAAAAAGTTCATTTTGGTATTCTATAGTTTTCCAAAAAAATCATTTTGTTAGACGGTGTTCTTGATAATACTAAAATAGTACATTGATTGTGATGCCCCAGGGAGAGATCAGTAAGTTTTAGGTAAATAAGTTAAAATTAAGGTAAATAAGGCGGATTAAACGAGGTAAATAAAGATAAAGTAAATAAATAAAGTAGATTTCATAGCCGAAATGAATATCATCAGCGATCATCGTCACGTGAATGCCATGAAGGTGGGTAGCTGAGACATTATTATCATTTACCATCACGTGGTCACGAAGGTGGGTAGGAAAATAGAATACAAATAACAAGATTAATAATACAAAAATATTGAAAATCATCGTCTCTAAGATAAATTAAAAACATACAATTGACAGAGACGAAAATGACATCAACACCGACATCGGGACAAGTCGTACAATACACGTATCATACAACAGGCTTAGAAAAAATACCATTTCTACACATAGATCTAGGTTTCGATCCTAGGACCTTCCTTCCTCTTCAAACCTGGAAGGGGAATTTTCTTTTAAAAAAAAACGTGAGCGGAAGGCTCAGTAGGATAATTAGTTAAAAAACAAGTTATTTTAAAATAGTAATAAAAATAGAAACTTGTTCACAAACCATTCTTTTTGAAATAAATCTCAAAGTCTTAACAAATCTATAAAAACACTTTCTTGAAAGGAACTTGATAAAGCATCATCGTACGGGTTTTGGGAATCTAAAAGGAATATCAAAATACAATTCTTTAAAATCAAAGATAGAAATCATTTTTAAAAGGAAACATGTAAGAAATAAACTTCGGCTAAAACAATTTAGAAAGGGTTGCCAAAGAATGGGGATAGAAATATCCTACCTTAATTTGAAACCCAATAACGTAAGCTCCAAATAAAATTCAACATATGCTCCATATAAGTTCAAAACCTTAAAAGCTGCATTTGAAGTAATGCTCAACAAATATCATTATGTTAATTTAATCATTAGTATTCTATTTTGACTCAAAATAATCATAAATGCAAACTTTTATCTTCTCAATGTTTTTGAACACAAAAACATAATTTTTGAAACATTTTTGCACCACAAAACATCAAGAAATCAAACCGGTGCACTTCGGGAGATCCAAGAGGCTCGGAGGGAGGTGACATTCCAAAGTTGCCACCCAAAGTTGCCACCCTGCAATCAACCCCACTACATGTGGAGCGGTCGACCACACCCCCATCAGAATAGGGCCAAAATCAGGTTCGTTCATTCGTGGACTGATTTAGTTCAAACTCAAATTTTGGATTCCAAATCAGTTTTTAATGCTTAAAACTCATCCAAAACATCAAGATTAACGTGTTTAAACATAAACAAAAGTTTTCCCCCAAATTTTAAACTAAATTTCGCAATTGACTTGAAAATAAAAGAAAAATGTAAAAAGTTTTGGATAAAAAGGGCTAACCTCAAATCAACGTTTTTGAAGAGGATTTTTGGATTGAATCTCTGTCTCTTAGCTTCAAATCAACGAGTTTAGAGCTCAGGAAATGAAATTTTGGCAAAGAAAGAGAGAGAGAGAGATTTGCAGAGAGAGAGATGAGAGAAAGCTAAGAGAAAGCAGGAAAGAAAAAGGAAGAAAGTAAAGAGAGAGAAAAATGAGAGAAAAAGGGCTCAAGGGTATTTTTGTAAATATGGAAAAAATACGGTGTAAAAATGTCATTTGGTATTTTTGAAAACCAAAAATCAAATTTTCAAATGTAGCAAATGCAACAAAATCTTAAATGACTTAAATTAATATCAAAATTATACTTGGCACACTTAATAATTAAACTTAATATAACTAATCTCACTTTAAAATTCAGGGGTGTTACATTGATATTTTAAAACATGACATCCTACTACCCTAAAACTTTTTTTTCAGATATAAAATATCTTTTCTACCCTTTACATTGTTTATTTTAAGGGTCTAAAATTAGGGGAAGAAGATTAAAAAAAAGTAAAAATTTTTCTTATGTCCAAATAACAATAATTGATATTTTTCGGTCTTTCTTTTCTAACTTCAGACTAATTAAATCAAAAAGGAAAAAGGTATGGACATTTTATATCTTAAAACAGACTTTAGAATATCAAAATACTTTTACGAACGTGACGGCACCATTTGAATATTCTAAATTACATGGCACTAAATTGATTTTTTTCGAAACATAGAGGGTACTATAATGATTTTCATTTTCATAATAGATTGAGGTTCTTAAAATGTCTAGTTTATATAATTACTTGTTACCTTTATCTATATGCTAGTTTTTAGACAATAGAAGAAAAGAAGTAAAAGCTGTGATTTTTTAGTTGGGGCTTGAAATTGCATTTTTTTTATAAAAATATTTAGTGAAGTGACATGACATTTAGATTTTTCTAATTCGGAAAAAAGTATTATAGTGAACTTTATATAAAACCTTATTAAAGCTCTCACACAAGTTTTATACTCCATTTTCGTAAGAGGAAAATACACGGAGGGCAGAGAAAATGTGAATGAGAGAGAAGAAATTGTTTTGCTTTATCTTGTTGGTGAGACGAGAAGAAAAGAAAATGAGGAATCAAGGAAATGACTAATTTTGCCAATAAATTAGTATTACCTTAGTTTAAAAGTGAGGACAAAAAGCTAATTTTATTGTTTCCAAAAGTTTTATGTTTGGTAGTGTTTTCAAAATGGTTTTTTTTTTTTTTGTTTTTGAAAAAAAATAAAATTGAGAATATCTTGAAAAATATGCTGAGCTGCTACATTTGAAATTGATTGGTTGTATATAGTGGTGTGTTTTTGAAAACTATATTTATTAATATAATACTAAAAGTCAACTAAAACTGAAAAAAAAAAAGTTTTTTTTCGTCCTCTCCCTCTTCAACACGTTGGTGGTGGACTAACGGCGACAATGTATAAGACTAGAAGGTTGCAATCGTTGAGGCTTCAAGGACGGAAGCTGCAATATACGGAGGTCCGGTGGGTTGGGTGGCAATCGACGAAGATCCAACACAATAATCTGTTGGGGTAGGCTTTGACGAGTGGCGGGCTTCAATGGTCAACAAGAGTGCTCTGCTAATGGGTTCAATGGAGATCTAGTGGTGGGGGAGCTTTGACGGCGGCGACGGAGATGGGCTCGACAAGATCTAGTGGCAATAGAGATCACTAGAGATTCGTCACCAACGTTAGCCTCTGGTTGGGGCCGGTGGGCTATGTGTAGGATTCGCCGGAGATGGGCCCGGTGGGGGGGGGAGAAGAGGGTTGGGTTGGTCGGGAGACAAGAGAAAAGAAAAACAAAATTGAAAACAACATTTTTTTTTTTGGGTTTTCAAAATCTGAGGAAATTTTGGGTACTTTGGAAACAATTTTCATTTTTATTTCCTACAAAGTTTAACCAAACATTATTTTGGATGTTATGAATAAATTAGTTTCTTAGCGTGGATGTTCATATTCTTTAACACCAACATGAATTGCATTATCTCCTCTTTGATTATCATTGATATTTGATATTTTATAATCTTCATATAACCTCCCAATTAAAACTCCAAAAGTACTATTTATTGTTGTAACTCATGGCTTTTAGCCTCTCTCATTTTATAATTCTTAGGCTATATATATAGCTTTTAAGAGCTTATATGTGTATACAATAAAATGATGAATAATAAGATTGTTTTTCCCTCTATTTCTTTTATGTCTCTCTATTTTATGTTTTGCAATTTAGTTCTTTTGTATTTGTTTTATAGCATGGTATCGGCACGTCTAACTATTGTTTCTTGTTCGGTATTCTTGAAGGTTTTACAATAACAAAAGATGGCAAAAGTCGCCAGCCAGATTGCATCTTGTGATATCATTTACTCCTGATGATTGATATTGAATCATGTTATATCCCTTGTTTAGACGTCAATATTATTATAAGTTTTAGGTCAGTTTTCATGCCTATTAACCTGGTGGGTCTAATAAATTCGTTTATAATAATTGGTATCGTAAAACAATTATATAATGTCTACAGATTTTATCAATCTACTTCTTGGACTTTTTAGTTTAAGACGTTTATGTATATTTATTGGTTCAAGTGCTTACTTTTATTTTGTTAACGTTTTCCTTTACCCTCTTATTTTTATATGATATAACTCATTTTGTGCAATATGCAGGGTTACAATTCAAGGAAAAAAATTAGCATTTTGAGGTAATTTTACTTTAGTTATTTTATTTCAACTGTCCTTTTGCTCACATGTTTCTTGTACGTGTGTATTTTTTTTTTTTTTTTAGTATCGTTATTCATGATGAGCTACATTATATTGTTTTATATATATATATATATATATATATATATTCAATTATATATATATATATATATATTCAATTAATTCATTGATAATGGATTTTAACTCTCTATGCATTTTTATATCATACATTTTTACTGATTATGTTGAAGTTTCTATATTGATGTTGTAATGAATAAATTTATGGATTATACATTCTTTTTTTTTTTTGGTGAATGATTATACATTCATTTAAATTACCCTAATACCAGTGGTTTAAATGATAGGTTTTTTTAATGTTTTCCTTATATTTTTTGAGAATTGGATCATATATGTTGTATAAATTGAGTTTTTATCATATGTGGCTCTAATATTTTTATAACTTGTTTTGTTTAATCTGTGGTATTGATTATTCAATATTAATATATCACTATCAATATGTTCTTATTGTAATTTGCACAGAGTTACAAATACCCTTGATATTTTATAAAATTACATGCATTGATGTAAATATATTATATTAACATATATTTATGAGCCAATAATTTAAAAGCCATTAGTTTTGCTTATTGATCATTTGGCTTTACATATTTTGTGAAAATAAATGTCATCGCATTTATATGTGGAAATACAATAAGTCTGTGAAAATAATAATACACATTGGTTTCTTATTATTGACGATTTAGGATGAAAAGACCATCGATTTTGTATGTATTAGTTTTGAATATTTCTTGAAGTGAATATTACATAAATGATGGCCATGGGACTTTTAATAATTTCTCAACGTCCAATTATTAATAAAATAATAAAACACCATCAAAGCATGAAAAATGTGAGGAAATTAAAAAATTTGTAATATTACTCCCATAAATAATTAAAATTAGTCACTTGGCGTGTGACATAGATTGGCTTTGGCACATACTTGTTATATGTCCAAATGTCAATACCAAGCCTAAATCAAGGGAAAAATTTTGTCGTCATTGGTTTATTATAAGAATATTATTATGGCATATAAAAAGGCTATAGTGATGTCTCTACGAAAGACATACCTATCTCATAGCTAAAATATAAATATGATCTTATAAAGCCTAAATGGAGGAAAAGCTAAAGAAAAAGTTGAGCTATTGGTTGTCTCCTCTTTGTTTGACTCAAGTTCATTTAATTAAGCATAGTATGACATTATGATACAAGCATTCTCCAACTTTGAGAAAGTCGCATATAACCACTGGAAGTGGAAAAGTGACAAGAAAAGAAAAGTAAAAGATTTTGATGCAAAATTGTTTGGAAAGATCACAAACGTGGCCTAATGAATTAATGATAAATTCATGATGACATTTGGAGGTTTTAATTTGTTGAGTACCTGAATTGAATGTTTGATGATATTGTCATCGTATTGATAAGAAGGAAAAATAATCATAGTAGCTATAAAGGATACAAGATGTCTTTACATTATGTTTAGTTTTATGCAAAGAGAGATATTTATGAGGGTATATGTTATTACTTATATGGATATATTTGAAACTTTTTGCCGTTCTTTTTCAATTTATAATAAGACAACTCTAAAAAATTATTATGACGAACTAGAAGTTCACTAACCCAAAAGAAATATTGGGTATGAATATATGTATTTTGAAAATCCCTACAGATAATATCATTTGGAAAAAATATTTCCATCATCATGGAGGAAAGAATTTGAAATTGGATATTGTTAATCTTCACAAAGATTGATTGATTGAGCACTGCAATATAATATAAAATTGTTAATTAATATGATAAGAAAGTGACTAAATCACTTCTCTAGCAACTAATTTAATAGATTAGATTGAGGTCTCTAAATGACAATTTGTTAACTTATGAGTCTAATAGATACTTGAAACTTTAAAGACTTGTCTAGTCTACCACACTTATTAAAGAGAAAGAAACTTGTAAACTATTATGAAGAGACAATATTAGTAAAAAGAAGATGTACTTGTAAAAAGTTATTTGACATGACAATTTGACATATTTGTCAAAGATCAAACTTCTTGAAGTCGTTGAGCTCCTGAAGTAGTTCAAAAGGTATATTTGAAATTTAGAAATATAGAGATCTCAATAAGTCGTGTCAATATAAAAGTAAAGTTAAATAGCAATAAAAGTTATTGTCGACAATTACAAAAAGCATGAATTATAAGTGTATTGAAAAGAAAAAAGGATCTTGAAAAATATTTGAAATTTGTCAAAATTAATTTATGTGAAAAAAGAAAAAAATGACCTATTAGTAAAAGACACAAAGTCCTGGCAAATATATATGTTGATGCAAAGTATCGTGAACCAATAGCCCAAAATATTTTAAATATTAAAGCCAGTAGGCTGGAAATGAATATTCATATGCGTATATGAAAATGTATGAGGTTATAGAATAAGTTATGAGTTATAATAAGTTTTTGTGGAAAATTTATAAAGAATATGACTAACGGTACTCATATACAATTAATAAACAATTATATTTTGATAGCTTGGTAATATATAAAAATAAGTTCACATGCATCTTAAAAACATATTATAGCAAATCTATTATTATTTATAAAAAGTCCTAATGAGGCTTCAAAGGTCTGAAAGATATAAGTTGAAATTGCACACTTAATTATTAAGATCACAAAGATCTCTGTGTAAAAGGATACAATCTGGATAGAATGGTACCACTTTTTTTTTATGATATAAAGAACGGAAATGTTAGCAAATTAATATTTCTATTGCTTTATAATAAGCTTAAACATTTTGGATTTGTGTTTATTTATAGAAATTCCTAAAAGAGATTATTAAGAGAAATTTAAGAAAACAAATCTCATAGAAGAAAGTTTATTCAAACATAAAGATTGAGATCTAGCTTAAATGAATGTCCTCAAGAATTTTTAGAGGTATTGTGTATTTTTTTGTTATCATTTATTTGATGATTTATATTTTGCGAATGTACCAAAATAATTCTATCTTGAATTTTTACATAGTGTTTTGTATATCATCTTAGTATTTAATTTAATATATTATAGTATGAGATATATTCTAAATAATTAAGTAGAATGATAAGTATTTGGCTACAAAGTGCACAATATCTATAGTCACTTGGAGATTACTTTATGTGCAAATAATTGCTCACCATTGTTCTACCAATTAAAAGATAAATATGGTGTTGAACATCCAAGTGATATTGAAAAGTTGAACAAGACCTCACATGACAATCTTTGCTATTGTGCTAGCAAGATATAGTTCTCAAAGACATTGAAAAAGTGTTAAACAAGTATTTCGTTTTCATTGTGGAACATTTGATATGACCATATTATTCAAACGCTTAAATTAGAATTGATTGGATGTTAAATATTTTTCAATCCATATAAAACAATGATTACACACATGCTACTTATTTACATATGTTGGTACTACCATATCTTGACAATTATAAAGCAAACTATTGTCGTTGTGTCTTTGAATCATGTTGAAATCTTGGCAATTCATGAGATAGTCATCAACATGTGACCTTTTATTCAACTAAGGAAGTCCGACAGTGTTATACAAGGAGAATGCAAAGTTTATTACCCAAGTTAAGGAGACATAATAAAACATATTTCTTAACAACTCTTTTTCATGTATGAGCTCCTGAAGAATAGCATTCATCGAATTTGTTTAAATAACAACTTGGAAATTTTGTATACAAATACTTCCTACAACTGCATTTAAGAAATTAGTATGTAAGATTAGTAGGCATCGACTCAAAGATTTTTACGTATGATTTGCTGAAGAAAATATTTTGACATGAGGGGAAGGCTATTGGCTACTGTACTCTTCTCTTTTTTTTTTTTCCTTTGCATAGGTTTTGCCTTTTTGCACTACAAGAAAAATTACATTTAACGACATATTATTTATGACATGTAGTTTTTGAATGTCGTTGAAAAGTACATACAACGACATCTCCAACAAAGATGTCATTAACGACATTTGAAACAATAATTAACGACATCTATATAGATGTCGTATTAAAGGTCTCCTTTTAACGACAATAGTTTAGTGTCGTTAAATAATTTTAGTGTCGTTAAATAATTTAATGCCAAGTAGGAGATGTTGTCAAAGCCTTGGAGATGACACCCCTTATAGACGACATCTTGACCAATATCGTCTATAAAGAGTGTCGTAGAATCTCTAAGGTTTTGACGACATCTCCTACTTGTCGTTAAATAATTTAACGACACTAAACTATTGTCGTTAAAAGGAGACATTTAATACGACATCTATATAGATGTCGTTAATTATTGTTTCAAATGTTATTAACGACATGTTTCTTGAAGATGTCATTGTATGTACTTTTCAACGGCATTCAAAACTACATGTCATGAATAATATGTCGTTAAATGTAGTTTTTCTTGTAGTGTCAGGTTTTCCTAACAAGGTTTTTAACAAGGCAATTCTAAGCAAAATCTTATAAAAATAATGTACTCTTTTTTTCTTCACTAGGATTTTTTCCCATAGGATTTTTTTGGTAAGGTTTTTAACGAGGCATATATTTTTAAATAATGAACATCCAAGATGGAGTATTTTGAATAAATTAGCTTATTAGTGTGGATGTTCATATTCCTATCGCCCTCATGAATTTCATTATCTCTTTTTTAATTATCATTGATATTCAGTATTCCATAACCTTCAAATAGCCTCCTAATTAACACTTCATTAGTAGTATTTTATGGTTGTAACTCATGGCTTTTAGCTTGTCCTATTTTATGATTCTTAACCTATATATATGGCTTTGACAGCTTTTGTTTGTACATAATGAGATGATGTATAATAAGATTATCTTTCTCTCTATTTCGTTGTGTCTCTCTATTTTATATTTTGCAATTTAGTTCGTTTGTATTTGTTTTAAAACATCAAAAACATTTTTATTTTTGTGTTTTTGAAAATGGGAAAAAACTTTCCAAAAACTAATCTAAACAGTCCCACAAGCTTTGTTTTCAAAAATATCCCCACTTTAAAGAGAAAAAAGTAATGGTTGGCTCAGTTAGAACCAACTAGTTCTAACCAACAAATAATGTAAAGCTCTCAAGAGCTACAGCAAAAGGTAAAAAATTATTACAATGTAAAGCTCTCACATGCTACAGTACTTTTAGCCAATTGATACCAATGCTCCCAAACATCCTATAAAGGTCATAGGTTGAAGTATAATCTCTGTACTTTTTCCTCCAACCAAACAACCTATTATTCATTCTCTTCACAATTTTTTGCATTCTCTTCTTTCCGGTTCTACTTTTACCTCTACCAAGCATTGTTTTAAAGTTTTTTTTTTTTTTTCAAGAATGGACATTTAGGGATTTGATTGAAAACTCTTTTGGAGAGTAATGCTTTTCTAAAAAATTAGTTAAAAGACCCTCGCAACCAACTTTTGAACTTAGGAGGCCAAAAACAAAAAAGAAACAATACTTTTCTAAAAAAAATTGGTTAAAGATCCTTACAACAAACTTCTTAACTTAGGAGGTCAAAAACAGAAGTCAATACCAAACGGATTCTATAGATTATCTTCCAAAGAAAATTGAGTTAAACGGATTTCTAATAACTACTCAACAGTATGCTTGTGCAAGTGTATTTATTAACAAAGAAAACCTTTATCTAACAATAGGGATGTTAAGCTAACTACCATTTGCCTTCCTTGGTTGAGTATAATAACATTCCTACCCTAATACACAGAGAAACAAGTCATATGACTCAATGATGACAACGTTGATTTATGACATCGTAAATTCATAATCAATCTTTGTACACTTACGATCATTACAACGCCAAATTTAGCAAATCCCATCTGTTGCGCTCCCTCCTCCACCATGCATGGCATGCACCCTTTTTTTCAATCAAAACCCTCCCCCCCCCCCTCCCCCCATATCAAACCCTCCTTGTCCCAAAAAATAAAACAAAATTAACAAAACAGAACAACGTAAATGTCTCTCAAACCCTCTTCTTCCCTCCTCATGGCTATCATCCTGCTCCTCTTCTCCTCCACCGCCTCCGCCTTCAACATTACACGACTGCTAAGCCACTACCCCGAATTCGGCGCCTTCAACGACCTCTCTCCCAAACAAAACTCGCCGATCTCATCAACCACCACCAGATTATCACCGTCCTTGCCCTCAACAACCACTCCGTCTCCACCCACCTTGCCAGAAAACCCCTCTCTGTCGTTGAAAACATCCTCAGCGTCCACGTAGTCCTCGACTTCTTTGGACTCCCCAAGCTACGCTACATCGTCCAGGACCACCCTACCGGCACCGTCTTTGCCACCCTCTTCCAGACCACCGGCGAGGCTCGAGACCGCCAAGGCTTCATCAACGTCTCCGTCTCCAGGGACGACGGTAGTATTGCCTTCGGCTCGGCCGTCAAGGGCTCCCCGCTCGCCTCGAAGCTCGTCAGCTCTGTCGCCGTCCGTCCGTACGACATCTCCGTCCTCCAGGTCAGCGAGCCAATCGTCCCGCCAGGAGTCGACCCGAACCCCAGCCCTCCACCACCACCGGCACCGGCGGGGGAGAACGATTCTCCTGCGGAGGCTCCCGGACCCGCATCCGATGAGGAATATGAGGAGGCAGATGGACCAGTGGCTGATGCGCCGGAGGCTGATGTGATGGCTCCGAGTGATGCTCCAGCGAGCGATGCGCCTGAGCCGGAGGTTGCGGACGAAAGTATTGTGGTGGAAGTTCCGGACACTGACAAGTCTGGTTCAGAGAGGGCTATGGTGGACTCTGTGACCGTCATTGGTGTTGGGGTGATGATCGGATTATTGTCGTTTTTTGTTTCTTTGTAAGGGAAAAAATGTATTATCATTATTTTTTTTTATTCTTTTATAGAGAAGAAAAAAAAATTCTCCTTTTTTCCACCGAAAAGGTGTAGCCATTCTGGTCGCATTTGAGGATTCCAACCAAACATCTTGAACTTCATGTTAAACAGTTTTGTTGCTTTTCAATTTCCAAAAGCACAATTGGATTTTTATTAAAGTGAATTAACACAACACAATCTATGTAATTACTATTTAGTTATATTGCATGCATATACCAAACTGAGAAAGATTGTAAAGGAAAATAAAATAGGACCGGAAAATAAAATAAATGATTAAGATTCTGAAAATGGAGATTATTGATTATGTTTTCAGTAATTATTTGTCTATTAGATGCTAAAATTGGAAATAATGATTTTTGTAGTTAGCCGAACAACTCTATCTCCACCCGGGTTTTGTTGTACTCTTGCTGCGCCGCCCCTCTGTAAGGCCCCGAAATTTATTTAATGTTAATGTAATAATATAAATGATGAATTAGTGTGCCATAATTAATGTTTCAACATTAATTTGATTACTTGGTTGGATTTTGAATTTTTGGTTGTTTTGTTAATTTGGTGAATTCAAATAATTTCTTATTGTTTTAAAATAATACTTTGAGTTTTAAAACACAACAATTTGTAAAATGTTAAAAATATTCTGTTTTACAAAACCGTGGGCGGCACATGGTTTTCGCACAGTAAAACCGCCCACCGTTTCTCTCTATTTATTCTCTCTCTTCCTCCTCTCTCTTCACTCTCCCTGATCTCTCTCTCTCCTCTCTCCCACCCGTGAGCTCTCTCACTCTCTCTCTCTCGGCTTCTCTCTTCTCTCTCAAATTCTCTCTCAAAATTTTGAATCAAATTCGAATCCAAGCTTCGGGTTAGCAAGGAGGAAGCTCGGGAACGTGATTTGGCAACCGAGAACGTGGATTGAAGCTTCGATTCGAGGTTAGTTTTGAAATTTCTAAACTTTTTCCAAAATTTTTAATTTTGTGCATTTTTGAAATCTAGGTTTGTTTGAGCTTAGAAAACCTTTGATTTGAGTTAAATGAACTTAGAACAACTAGAATCTAAGCTTAGATTGAAGAAAAACGGATTGGATTCAAGATTTTTCATTTTTCTCCCTATTTTCTCATTTTCAGATTTTTGAGATTTTTGAGTTTAAATCTTGTTTAAATAAGTCCAAATGTGTTCTACTATGTTTTTCTATCAACTATGATTGTTTTCTATGCCTGGGATTTGAGAAAAATAGGTTAGAATCAAGATTTGTGTTTTGGGAATCGAGAAACCCGTGGCTAGATTTCTGGGTTTTTCCAGTTCGACAGGCCGGATCACGTGTTCGGCAGGTCGGAACAGGGATCGGTAGGCTGGTGTTCTTCCTTCCGACAGGCCAAACCTAGGGAAATAACCGGCCGACCGGACCTGGCTTCCAGCAGGCCAAACTGTGCAGTTCGGTCGGCCGAAGCAGGGAGTCCGGCAGGCCGGCTGAGGCATAGAAAATTTTGTGATTTTCACCCGTTTTTACTGTTTTGAACCCCGATTTAAATTCCAACCTTATAGAATGATTTTAAATATATAAATGGCACACTAGGACATCATGAAATGGTTTAGTAACATAGAATGTCTCGGACTAGATATTGATCGACTTAGTTTGTATCTAGGATCGTTCGTGGTTCCGCAGAGCTAACGTATAGCGGACCGGGATTACGGTGTGGGGCACCGGTTGAGATAGGACTTCTACCCCATTTCCTTGGTAGCCTAGTTTCAAAATGATTTGGCTTTGAAAAGGATTTCTATTAAAATGTTTTCAACAGTTGTTTGGAAATGAATTTATCGGTTATATTTTAATATACCGTGAACTAAAATGGACTTCATAATGAATGTAAATGACAATACTCAGTAATTGGGTTTTGAATGATGATGATAATAAACATATAGGCATGATGCCATATCAGAGATCGGGTCGTGTAGCGATCGACCTTGGGGGTAGGTCCCGAAACCCAGCTGGGCCACTACGGTGGTGATGTTAATATGGTTTGCCTAGGAAAAGAAAATGATATTTTTGGTTGTCAGAATAAACTGTTCTGGGTAAGAACAGTCTTATTCAAATTTATTTATTTGTTTAAGATTTCTTTTAACTATCTTCTGAATAATGAAATGTTTCTTTAAATTAAATTATTTTATAAAAATAGTCCTGCTGAGCCTTTCGCTCACGTTTTTTATTTGTTTTAAATTTCCCCCCTCTAGGTGGTTTTTCATTTAGGTTTTGAGAGGATTCTTCGGACCGAACTCAGGAGCAATAGAAGAATTAATTTATCTTTTGTATCATTTAATCAAGGCATGTAAGAGTTTAACTTCATTTGTATCGGGACTATGATTGCATTTATGATATTGTCAGTACCATGTGTGTGCACAAATTGTGGGTCTGTGGGACCCATACTCGCGGCTTTATTGTTTTAACTATTATTCGTTTAATGTTTTAAATTGCATAATGTATATGAACTCTTTATAAGGTGTTGTTTTTAATGAACCTCACATTTTATACTCAATTCAACTCCTAAACTCTTGGTTTTTAATTAAATTCTCTTTTAATTAATTTAAATAATCCACCACGTCACCTCCCGTACTCCGGGGCGTGACAGAATGGTATCAGAGCTCAAGGTTATGAACCTTGAGAATTGTGCACACATAGGTTTGACAATGAAATACCTCTGACAGTCCAAATTTTGTTTTCAGAAGTGAGAGAATGGAACCTAGATGTCGTTCGACAGCTGACGTCGAGTTCGAAAATGATGAGGGCATGATGAGGTCTATGTTTGCGACTTTTCGACAGATGGCAGCCAGGGCTAGACCGGAAGACTCTAGTGTTAGTAGTCGGCATGCGCACTTTAAGGAATTCTGGCGGGCGTCTATTCTGACTTTTGATGGTAATGGAGATCTGCAGTTAGCAGAGTATTGGCTGGATTCGGTCTTGAAGCATTTGGATACCCTTGGTGTGCCTGAGGAGTATCGTGTTGAGTTTGTTGCATATAAACTCGAGGGTGGCGCTAACACTTGGTGGAAACAAGCTAAGCGTTTGGAGCGCGGTGGTGATATCAGTTGGGACAGGTTTGAGGAGCTGTTCTATGATCGATATTTTCAACAGGGGTATAGAGATCAAAAGGCAGCTGAGTTCTATAGGTTGCAGCAGGGTGATCTGTCAATTCGGGAATATGAGGCAAGGTTTAATGAGTTGGCTAGGTTTGCTCCATCAACGGTGTCATCGAAGCGTCAAAAGTGTATTAAGTTTCAAGAAGGACTCAAGGCTCCTATTCGGCGACAGTTGGTTGCTCTGCGGCTTAGGAGTTTCGAAGAGCTTATGTCGTCGTAGAGGAGTGGCAGGAAGAGCACCAGTAATCGTCCAGCTCCGGGGAAGGGCAAGCAAGGTGGCGCAACCAGTGGTAGCAGCAGTTCATCTGGCAGCGGGCGCAGCAATCCCTACAGCTTCCATTGTCATTTCTGTCAGCAGCCCGGACACATCAAGAGGAATTACCCGATCAGGAGTGCTCGTCTTAGATCTCAGACCGGGGAGGATGCCAGTTGTCAGTCTCAGCCTCAGACCCTATCTCCGCCTTAGCAGTACCCGCAGTTACAGTACCCTCAGTTCTCTCCTCAGCAGTTCTCATATTCGGCACGGGGGGCAGCAGTCGCAGCATTTCCAGCGCAGTGTTCCTCAGTATCGAGCACCGAGTACAGGTAGTGTGCAGTCGTCTCCATCTTAGCAGCATCGGCGAGTAATCCAGGACCCAGCAATGTCGGTAGAGGAAAAGGAAAGGCTCCGGTGCAGGTTCATGCAATGGCATCTGGAGGTTCGGATTCTCATGTTGGTAACGCGGTTGTCGATGGTATGATCTTGGTTTCTAGATCTTTAGCTCGCGTTTTATTTGATACCGGTGCCTCTCATTCTCTCATTTCAAGTTATTTTGTACATGCCTTGGGATTAGAGATAGAAGAGTTTAATGAACCCCTAGTCATAACTTCTCCCTTGGGGCGGGTATGTGTAAATTGTATGTGTAAATCTTGTAAAATAAAGATTGGGGATGAGATTTTGAAAAGTGATTTGATTATACTCCCCATGAGCTCCTATGATGTAAGTCTAGGGATGGACTGGTTGTCCAGGTATAATACAATTATGGACTGCCAACTTAGAAAAGTGACCCTAGTGTCTGATAGGGGGACGATGATCACTTACCAGGGTGGTGGTGATTGGTTAATGAGTGAGCGTCTCATGAAGTCGTGTTTAGAAGGGCGAAGGAATCTAGGTTGTTGTGCTTTTCTTGCCAATCTAGATTGCGAGCCCTATGCTTTGAGTGGCAGTGTAGTGATTTCGGTGGTTGTGAGTTCGAGGATGTCTTCCCCGACGAGTTGCCAGGGTTACCACCGCATCGGGAGATCGAGTTTGGTATCTAGTTGCTTCCGGGGATAGCATCGATTTCTATGGCACCTTATCGGATGGCGCCGACAGAGATGAAGGAATTGAGGAAGCAACTTCAGGAGCTTGCTGATAAAGGGTATATTCGGAACAACACATCTCCGTGGGGAGCACCAGTTTTGTTTGCTAAGAAGCATGATGGGACTCTCAGGCTGTGTGTGGATTATCGACAGCTGAATCGTGTGACGGTGAAGAACAAGTATCCCTTGCCTAGGATTGATGAGTTGTTTGATCAGTTGGGAGGTTCGCGGTACTTCTCGAAGATTGATTTGTGTTCAGGTTATCATCAGCTCAGGATTAAGGAAGAGGATATTCCCAAAACAGCTTTTAGGACTCGGTATGGGCATTTTGAGTTCCTGGTTATGTCGTTTGGGTTGACGAATGCTCCGGCAGCTTTCATGGATTTGATGAACAGGATATTTAGGCCGTATCTGGATTAGTTCGTGATCGTGTTCATCGATGATATTCTTGTGTATTCTAATTCTTGGGTGGAGCATGAGCAGCATCTTCGGATCGTGCTTCAGACTCTGCGAGAGCACTAGTTGTATGCTAAGAGGGAAAAGTGCGAGTTTTGGTTGACTGAGGTCAAGTTTCTAGGTCATGTCATCTCGGAGCATGGTATTTCGGTGGATCCATCCAAGATTAAAGCTATATTGGAGTGGGAACGGCCAAGGAATGTAGCGGAGATTCGCAGCTTCTTAGGTCTTGCTGGTTACTATAGGAAATTTGTAAAGGATTTTTCGAAGATTGCAGCTCCGTTGACGAGATTGATTAAGAAAAATGTCAGGTTTGAGTGGAATGAAGATTGTGAGCTTGCTTTTCAGGAATTGAAGAACCGATTGACTTCAGCTCCAATGTTAGTTATTCCTAGCAGTGACGAGCCGTATGAGGTTTATACGGATGCTTCAGGGCGCGGACTTGGATGCGTGTTGATGCAGCATGGACGTGTGGTTGCGTACGGATCGAGACAGCTACGACCTCACGAGCGGAATTATCCTACTCACGATTTAGAGCTCGCAGTGGTGATTCACGCGCTGAAGATTTGGAGGTGTTACTTGTATGGAGCGTCGTTTCAGGTCTTCTCCGATCACAAGAGTTTGAGGTATTTGTTCACTCAAAGGGATCTTAATTTGAGGCAGCGTAGATGGATAGAGTATATGGAGGATTATGATTTTGCATTGCAGTATCATCCCGGGAAAGCTAATGTGGTCGCGGACGCGCTTAGCAGGAAGTCTTCAGGGATTCTCGCTTGTTTGGCTTTTGAGGACTGGAGCAGGGATGCGACAGTGAGCGAGTATAGGTTATGGTATCATGAAGACTGTGATCGAGTTTCGGTATATCATGTAGTAGCGACTCCAGCTCTTGTTCGGATAGTGAAGCAAAGTCAGTGGCAGGATCAGCATTTGCAGGGGATTTGGTTGTGGATTCAGAACGGGGAGCAGTTTGAAGAATGGAGCGTGCATGCAGATGGATCGTTGTATTTTCAGGAGCGTCTTGCAGTTCCAGCTATCGCCGAGGTGACGAAAGCCGTTTTAGATGAAGTTCATAGGTCTCAGTATCGCGATTTGAAGAGGCAGTATTGGTGGAGAGGTATGAAGAAAGATGTTCGAGAGTACATGGCCAAGTGTTCGACGTGTCTTCAGGTGAAAGCCGAGCATCAGAAACCTGCAGGTCAGCTTCAGCCGCTTCCTATTCCAGGGTGGAAATGGGAGCATGTGACGATGGATTTTCTCACAGGTTTGCCGAGGACGGAGCAACGACACGATGCAGTTTGGGTCGTGGTCGACAGGTTGACGAAATCGGCGCACTTCATTATATTGAGGTCGACGTGTTCGAGGAAGATTCTCGGGGATTTGTATCTGTAGAATATTGTGAGGTTGCATGGAGTTCCTTTGTCCATCACCTCTGATCGAGACACCAGGTTTAATGCTAAGTACTGGAGGAGTTTTCAGGAGGCTTTAGGTATGGATTTGAACTTCAGTACGGCGTTTCATCCTCAGACTGATGGGCAGTCTGAGCGGGTTATTCAGATTCTCGAGGATATGTTGCGTGCCTGTGCGTTGGACTTCGACGGGAATTGGAAGCAATGTTTGCATCTGGCGGAGTTCGTATACAACAATAGCTATCAGGCGAGTATTGGTATGGCACCGTTTGAGGCATTGTATGGGCGACAGTGTCGGTCACTTGTGTGTTGGGCCGAGCTGGAAGATAGGGTTATTCTTGGGCCGGATGAGATTCGTGATAGCAACGAGAAAGTCGCGGTGATTCGAGATCGATTGAGGGCAGCTCAGAGTCGACAGAAGAGCTACGCGGATAGGAGACGTAGACCCTTAGAGTTCGCGGTTGGAGATTTCGTTCTCTTGAGGGTATCGCCTCGTAAGGGAACTATGCGGTTCGGAGTGAGTGGAAAGCTCGCGCCGAGGTATATTGGGCCGTTCGAGATCACTCAGCGTGTTGGTGTGGTCGCTTATCGGCTTGATCTTCCGCCCAAACTTTCTCATGTGCACGATGTGTTTCATGTGTCGATGCTTAGGAAGTGTCCACCTGAGCAGGGTAAGATAGTTTCATTTCACGATGCCCAGGTTCGAGAGGATACGACGTACGAAGAAGTGCCGATTCAGATCATCGATCGAAAAGTGATTAGTTTACGTCGTCGTGAGATACCGTTGGTAAAGGTCGTGTGGCAGCATCATGGGGTTGATGAAGCCACTTGGAAACTAGAGTCGAGTATGC
This sequence comes from Artocarpus heterophyllus, assembly GCA_025403435.1. NCBI lineage: Eukaryota > Viridiplantae > Streptophyta > Magnoliopsida > Rosales > Moraceae > Artocarpus > Artocarpus heterophyllus. The sequence continues at coordinate 32,646,049 of CM046334.1, read as the reverse complement.
GGGAATTGTATCCGCATTTGTTTTGTTTTTGAAATGAAATGTAAATTTCGAGGGTGAAATTTCTTTTAGGGGTGGAGAGTTGTAACGCCCTGAAATTTATTTAATGTTAATGTAATAAAATGATGAATTAGTGTGCTATAATTAATGTTTCAACATTAATTTGATTACTTGGTTGGATTTTGAATTTTTGGTTGTTTTGTTAATTTGGTGAATTCAAATGATTTCTTATTGTTTTAAAATGATGTTTTGAGTTTTAAAACACAACAATTTGTAAAATGTTAAAAATATTTCGTTTTACAAAACCGTGGGCGGCACATGGTTTTCGCACAGTAAAACCGCCCACCGTTTCTCTCTATTTATTCTCTCTCTTCCTCCTCTCTCTTCACTCTCCTGATCTCTCTCTCTCCTCTCTCCCACCCGTGAGCTCTCTCTCTCTCTCTCTCTCGGCTTCTCTCATTCTCTCTCAAATTCTCTCTCAAAATTTTGAATCAAATTCGAATCCAAGCTTCAGGTTAGCAAGGAGGAAGCTCGGGAACGTGATTTGGCAACCGAGAACGCGGATTGAAGCTTCGATTCGAGGTTAGTTTTGAAATTTCTAAACTTTTTCCAAAATTTTCAATTTTGTGCATTTTTGAAATCTAGGTTTGTTTGAGCTTAGAAAACCTTGGATTTAAGTTAAATGAACTTAGAACAACTAGAATCTAAGCTTAGATTGAAGAAAAACGGATTGGATTCAAGATTTTTTATTTTTCTCCCTATTTTCTCATTTTCTGATTTTTGAGATTTTTGAGTTTAAATCTTGTTTAAATAAGTCCAAATGTGTTCTACAATGTTTTTCTATCAACTATGATTGTTTTCCATGCCTGGGATTTGAGAAAAATAGGTTAGAATCAAGATTTGTGTTTTGGGGATCGAGAAACCCGTGGCTAGATTTCTGGGTTTTCCCAGTTCGGTAGGCCGGATCACGTGTTTGGCAGGCCGGTGTTCTTCCGTCTGGCAGGCCGAACCTGGGGAAATGACCGGCCGACCGGACCTGGCTTCCGGCAGGCCGAACTGTGCAGTTCGGCCGGCCGAAGCAGGGAGTCCGGCAGGCCGGCCGAGGCATGGAAAATTTTGTGATTTTCACCCGTTTTCACTGTTTTGAACCCCGATTTAAATTCCAACCTTATAGAATAATTTTAAAGATATAAATGGCACACTAGGACATCATGAAATGGTTTAGTAACATAGAATGTCTCGAACTAGATATTGATCGACTTAGTTTGTATCTAGGATCGTTCGTGGTTTCACGGAGCTAACGTATAGCGGACCAGGATTACGGTGTGGGGCACCGGCACGAGTATTGAGGTAGGACTTCTACCCCATTTCCTTGGTAGCCTAGTTTCAAAATGATTTGGCTTTGAAAAGGATTTCTATTAAAATGTTTTCAATAGTTGTTTGAAAATGAATTTATCGGTTATATTTTAATATACCGTGAACTGAAATGGACTTCATAATGAATGTAAATGACAATACTCGGTAATTGGGTTTTGAATGATGATGATAATAAACATATAGGCATGATGCCATATCAGAGATCGGGTCGTGTAGCGATCGACCTTGGGGGCAGGTCCCGAAACCCAGCTGGGCCACTACGGTGGTGATGTTAATATGGTTTGCCTAGGAAAAGAAAATGATATTTCTGGCTGTCAGAGTAAACTGTTCTGGGTAAGAACGGTCTTATTCAAATTTATTTATTTGTTTAAGATTTCTTTTAACTATCTCCTGAATAATGAAATGTTTCTTTAAATTAAATTATTTTATAAAAATAGTCATGCTGAGCCTTTCGCTCACGTTTTTTATTTGTTTTAAATTTCCCCCCTCTAGGTGGTTTTCCATTTAGGTTTGGAGAGGATTCTTCAGACCAAACTCAGGAGCAATAGAAGAATTAATTTATCTTTTGTATCATTTATGTAAGACTTTAACTTCATTTGTATCGGGACTGTGATTGTATTTATGATATTGTCAGTACCATGTGTGTGCATAAATTATGGGTCTGTGGGACCCATACTCGCGGCTTTATTGTTTTAACTATTATTCGTTTAATGTTTTAAATTGCCTAATGTATATGAACTCTTTATAAGGTGTTGTTTTTAATGAACCTCATATTTTATACTCAATTCAACTCCTAAACTCTTGGTTTTTAATTAAATTCTCTTTTAATTAATTTAAATAATCCACCATGTCACCTCCCGTACCCCGGGGCGTGACACCCTCTTCTCCCCTTGGGCCAAAGACGGTGTTGGCCTTTGGCAGACTAGCGGTTCTCTCGTTTGGGAGTGGGGGCAGCATATAATTTTAATGTTTACTAGGGAGGATCGTGGTTGGGGTATGTTCGGCATGGGGAGAGTGGTCTATGGTCAGGGTTCCTTGGTCTTTTTGCTGAGGAAAGATGATTCGATGGTGGTGGCAGCAGACGTGCTTCTTATGTCGTGGTTTTGTCTTTGTTTTTTTTTTTTGTTTAATAATGTATTTTGTTTGTGATAAAAGATTTATTTTTATGTTATGTCGTTTATATCCCTGATATTTAGGGTTCGAATTTGGTCGACTAATTTTATCCATTGATTGTAGTAGTTCTTTATAACGAGTTTTGATTGTACTTAATTTTTGTGTTGAATGATCTTTTCCCTATTAGGTCTTGACATTTGTATTTTGCCTCTATGCTTCGTTTGTTTTCACTGGTAGATCCAATTAAGTATGTGAGGTCTAATCCTCTTGTAATGAGAGGTCATTTCTGATTATATTTGAGTATGTATTCTATTTAATTTAAAGTAAAATTTTCTCTTAAAAAAATAGTAAGAAGTAATCTAATTTTCATTCTAGTGTTTAGAAAACTTAAAAAGAGTTTTTGTTTTTTTTTTTAAATTACTAAATTGTCTTTGTCTACAATTGAATAGTCATTAACTTATAAATAAACTCTAGTCTCACTCCCATTATTGGGAACCAATGCCAAGAGGATACAAGATTGATATTATCTTCTAAAGGAATTACATATAACGTCCATTTTATGAACCAATAAAATCTCGCAGATTGTCCATTTCTTGCGAATTCTTGCAATGAGCGAATTAATCTTCAGTTTTAGGCTTGTGATTCTCAAAACCTTTTTATTTACAAGAGATGCTATCTAAGTCATCTGTGACTTTTAAAATATGAAGATCACTCACAGAATGCCTCCTTATATAGTTATGCAGTGCCATGATGCATAATGATCATTTGTAGTTACTTTAAAAATAACAAAAACTACATATATATATATATATATAGATTGTTGATGGTTGAAGATTCCGAGTATGGTTGAAAATCTCTAGATTATGGTTACCAGTTGAGGGGAAAAAAAAGTCATTTGAAATTATGGGAAGAGTCGGGCAAATAATAAGAGGAAAAACTTGGTATATGAGTTTGTTGTAAGGGCGATTGCAAAAATAGATACCTCATCTAATGAGACCAGTAAGTAAATTGAAGATAGGGTAATCGTGGGGTTGTTTGTGTTGGTAGTCTTTTAAAATCTCTGTAAACTACCAAGTGCGGTTAAAAGAATCCTTTCAACCACAAACGAAAAATTAAATATATAATTACGTCATACAACACCAGTTTAAATGTCCGATATGGATTGCGCATTTTGGGTCCAAGTCTTAACAAATTTTGAACAAATAAAACTTGGATCCAACGATGATAATCGAGTGAGCTCGTTCAATGAGTTCAAACACACCAAATTTTTCTTTAAAAAATAAAAAAAAAAATGCCATGGTTAAAGTTAACAACCACAGTTTGGGTGGGTGGAGATCTTTCTCGGAGATGCCAGATTGCAATGGCGGTTGCACCATGGGTTGCCAGCAGCCTGCAGTGGACATCTTGAGTCTAGGTGGGTGGGGATTGCCCTCGTAGACCCTCAATCGCTGGCGCAGATCGTAGGCGGAGGTCATGCATGGGTCGTGCCCCACCCCCTTCGCGAATCGCAATCTGCTTCCCATGGGTCGCGTATTTGTCTCGACTTGTTAGAATAAAATTGTGATAAAAACCATCATCACCCAGGATCGTTCATGTCAAATCATCAAGAATATTAAAAAGATGCGGAAGCTAACCTGAATCCATGGATTGAATGTGATTCTTGAGTTTGTAGGTTGAGGATCATCCAAGTCTTATACGTAAATCATCCTTTTCAGAATGCTCTGTATTTTCTCTATAGATGGGGAACAAAAAAATAACGTACGTACTGACTTGGGGACCACAACCCCTTTATATAATTGCTAAACCCTAGCAATTATCCTTAATTATCAAGAATATTAAAAAGATGCGGAAGCTAACCTAAATCCATGGATTGAATGTGATTCTTGAGTCTGTAGGTTGAGGATCATCCAAGTCTTATACGTAAATCCTCATTTTCAGAATGCTCTGTATTTTCTCTATAGATGGGGAACAAAAAAATAATGTACGTACTGACTTGGGGACCACAACCCTTTTATATAATTGCTAAACCCTAGCAATTATCCTTAATTACTAATTTAGCCTATCATAAAATTAGTAATTATATTTTTGGTCTCTACACATAGGAGGCCCACACTTAATGATGCATTAAAAGCCCAAAACTCAAATTGATCACTTTTAATTGGACAACCTTATCTGATAGCCTTTAATTCACATTTATTTAATATATTAGCCCATATATTGGATTTTGATCCAACAAAACCCCCTAACCAAACAGCCATCTACCCACTCCGCCTGTAGCCCCCCAACCGTCGAGACCAAATCTGGTTGAATTGGAGACCGCGAAAAAATGAAGCCTAAACTAAGGTCTACTTTTTCTTGAACTCCGTCACTATCCTTGCTTGCGAATCAAGTCTGGAGTGGGTCACCACCCCTCTACCGGTTGTCGATCTCAAACACCTCCCGACGACAACTTGCTGGAGTTTATTTTTCAATTTTATAGAACGCAGTTCTACAGTGGTCGCATTCCCATCGCGACACCACGATGGTCCTCCTTCATCTCCCGTCATCAATTAGGCTTGCCTCTAAACCATTGTCGACACCACGCCCTCACCTCAGGCCGTCAACGTCATTGCTAGTACCTCGTCAATTAAGATGCCACAGTTGTGGCAGCCAGAGGTTCTTTTTTTCCCCTATTTTGTTTTTTAAAATTATTATATTTTTAATTTTGATTTTGATTGTATAAAAGAGATCCACTATTTTGAATCTTTTAAACCAGATTTCAATCCAACGTTCAAAAATAAATATAATAAGGGATCTCGTAGATAAGATCCTCTAAGCATTTCCTTAAAAAATTAGCACATTTGTATAAATCACTTATTTTAATATATATATATATATATATATGTATATATATATATATATGTATGTATATTTCTTTTATCTTTGAAGAGGAACAATGCTGAAATAATTGTAAAATATTAATACATTCAAAATTATGGTAGAAATATTTTAAAAATTATATTGACAAAAATAAGTAGTGTGGTTTGGTTAACCGTGGCCCTTTTGGTGGTGTTTGGAAGGTGGTGGGAACCGTTGGTTAGAACCATTTTTTACTGTAACATATGAAAGCTTTTATACTATAGCAATTTTTTTATTGTTATTGTAGCATGTGAGAGCTTTACACTGTTTATAACTAAATTTGTGGTGGCTCTTTTGGTGGTGTTTGGAAGGTGGTGGGAACTGTTGGTTAGAACTACTTTTACTGTAGCATGTGAGAGCTTTACACTGTAGCAATTTTTTTATTATTGCTGTAGCATGTGAGAGCTTTACACTATTTATAACTAAATTTGTGGTGAAAACTGTGTTCTTACCGCTATGCCAAACACGGATAAACTAGAAATCAAATTACAGTCCAGGGTCGGATGCACATTATCACTGCCCCCACTAAAAAATTAGAAAAATGATACATCAGGATTTGAGGGTCATATTTGGTTTTGAAGTAATACATGCTGCAAGTGCCCCCATTGCAGTCTACGTATTCTCCCAAGTTGCGGCCCAACTTTTGAGCTTGTTCTTGGGCTTTAATTGTTGCTGTTTAAGAAATTGTAATCAATAGCACATTTTCAAGTAAATAATGTTAAGGAAAGCAAAGGAATATAAAGGCAAAGTACGAAAATTGAAAGAAAATTTTAAATATAAAGTAGAAAGAGAAATTCTTATTAATCTTTTGATTCAAGTGTGTAACAATTGTAGGGGACGAGTTTTTATAAGAAAATTTCACGTGTTATGGTAGCTGTAGTTGCTACAATAGTCATAACTGCTACTTCTACACTTTTGTCAGCGATAGGTATACAGATCTAACCTAGATACTGATTCTTGATTGATAGATAGGCACAATTGATCGTTCATAACTCTCCCTTGGATGTACATCTTTATGGTATCTCATTCAAAACCTTTGGTCGAAAAAAACCTAGTAGGATAAAGACCATGATGAAGAAAAAAAGAGTACATTATTATTGTATATGTGCTCCATGTTGTCTCGTTAAAAACCTTACTAGGAAAACTATAATAACAAAAAAAGAGTAAAGTTAGTGTAAACTCCCCTTCACTTCAACATAATTATTCTTCATAAATCTCTTAGATGACACATCGCAATACTGTGTCTATATAGTCTGAAAGTTGATGAGCGAAGTGTCTTCCTGAAGAGGTCTACACCATTGTTATTTGAATAAGTGTATTGAATATTAATGTCTTTGTTCTTTGCAAGTTCTTAGATAAATTAAAAGAACCTTGAGGGTATGTGCTTCGTTCTGTCACTCTTAATGTATCCTTCCTTTATCTAAGCGACATGTGCATTATTGTCTTCAAATAATACAGTTGAATCCTTGTTGAGTGGTAACCTATAAGTTGCTTGGATATGTTGAGTCGTGGACCTCAATTACATACCTTCTCGACTTGCTTCGTAGTGTAAGAACTTCGACATGATTTGATAAAGTAGCAACTGATGCGTGCTTTTGTGAACACCAAGAAATCGTAGTACCTCCTCATGTGAACACCTATCCAATCTAAAATCTAGCTTCATATGGATCTGACAAGTAATTTGCATCTGCATAACAAATTAGTCATTGTTTTGATCCTTTGGGATCAAAAATGCAAGTCAATAGTTCTATGAAGATAATGAAATATGTGCTTAATTCCATTTCAATGTCTCCATGTAGGAGTTGAGTTAAATCTTGCTAAAAAGTTAATAGCGAAGGCAATATATGGCCTTGTACAATCAACAAGATACATAAGAACTCCAATTACATTTAGGTATGGTACTTTAAGATCAACAACCTCTTCATTATCTCCACAAGGACAAAATAGATTTATTTCCACTTTGAGTAATCTATGCACCATTAAAGTACTTGAAGGATGTGCTTTATCCATGTTAAAACGTTTCAGGACTTTTTTAGTATAATTGGATTGATGCAAAAGTATTCCACTTGTAAATGCTCAATCTGTAAATAAAGGCAATATTTGGTCTTTCTAACATCTTTGATTTCAAATTCCTCCCTTAAGTGATAAACTGTCTGTCACGCCCTGGAGTCGGACGGCTACTGGTGCTCTTCCTACCGCTCCTCTGTGGTCCTCCTGAAGCCTTGGCTCGGTCCTCACAATACTGCACATAATCATTCTCCACGGATATCGCCGACGACACAAGCTCTCCAAAACTCCTAAGCCGTAGAGCAACCAACTATCGCCGAATAGGAGCCTTGAGCCCTTCCTGAAACTTAATACACTTTTCACGCTCCGATGCCACCGCTGATGGAGCAAACCTAGCCAACTCATTAAACCTTGCCTCATATTCCTGAACTGACAGATCACCCTGCTGCAACCTGTAGAACTCAGCTGCCTTCTGATCTCTATACCCCTGCGGAAAATATCGATCATAGAACAGCTCCTCGAACCTGTCCCAACTGATATCACCACCGCGCTCCAAACGCTTAGCTTGTTTCCACCAAGTGTTAGCGCCACCCTCGAGCTTATACGCAGCAAACTCCACACGATACTCCTCAGGCACACCAAGGGTATCCAAGTGCTTCAAGATCGAATCCAGCCAATACTCTGCTAACTGCGGATCCCCATTGCCATCAAAAGTCAAAACTGACGCACGTCGGAATTCCTTAAAGTACGCATGTCGACGACCAACATCAGAATCTTCTGGTCTATCCTTGGCTGCCATTTGCCAGAAAGCCGCAAACATAGACCTCATCATGCCCTCATCGTTTTCGAACTCGGCGTCAGCTGTCGAACGATGTCTGGGTGCCATTCTTTCACTTCTGAAAACAAAATTTAGACTGTCAGATGTATTTCATTGTCAAACCTATGTGTGCACAATTCCCAAGGTTCATAACCTTGAGCTCTGATACCATTCTGTCACGACCTAGAGTACGGGAGGTGACGTGGTAGATTATTTAAATTAATTAAAGGAGAATTTAATTAAATCAAGAGTTTAAGGGTTTAAGTTAAATATAAAATGTGAAAATTTAAAGAAAGTCATAGCATGAATAATTAATATTAAAGAGTAAACATAGCGAGTATGGGTCCCACAGACCCACAACTTGTGCACACACATGGTACTGACAATATCATAAATACAATCACAGTCCAAGTACAAATAAAGTTAAGATCTTACATGCCTTGATTTAAATAATACAAATAAATTTACTAGTCCCTCTATTGCTCTTGAGTCCTGTCCGATGAGTCCTCTCCAAACCTAAATGGAAAACCACCTAGAAGGGGGGAAATTTAAAACAAATAAAACGTGAGCGAAAGGCTCAGTAGGACTATGTTTTATAAAATAATTTAATTTAAAGAAACATTTCATTATTCAGGAATTATTTAAAAGAAATCTTAAACAAACAAATAAATAAATAATTTTGAATAAAACCGTTCTTACCCAGAACAGTTTACTCTGACAACCAGAAATATCATTTTTTTCCTAAGCAAACCATAATAATATCACCACTGTAGTGGTCCAGTTGGGTTTCGGGACCTGCCCCCAAGGTCGATCACTACACGACCCGATCTCTGATATGGCATCATGCCTATGTGTTTATTTCCATCATCATTCAAAACCCAATTACCGAGTATTGTCATTTACATTTATTATGAAGTCCATTTCAGTTCACGGTATATTAAAATATAACTGACAAATTCATTTTCAAACAACCGTTGAAAACATTTTAACAGAAATCCTTTTCAAAGCCAAATCATTTTAAAACTAGGCTACCAAGGGATGGGGTAGAAGTCCTACCTCGATACTTGTGCCGGTGCCCCACACCGTAATCCCGGTCCGCTATACGTTAGCTCCACGGAATCACGAACGATCCTAGATACATGCTAAGTCGATCAATATCTAGTTTGAGTCATTCTATGTTACTAAACCCTTTCATGATGTCCTAGTGTGTCATTTGTATCATTAGAATTATTTTACAAGGTTGGAATTTAAATCAGGGTTCAAAACAGTAAAAACGAGTGAAAAATCACAAAATTCCCTACGCTCGGCCGGCCTGTCGGACTCCCTGCTTCGGCCGGCCAAACTGTGCAGTTCGGCCTGCCGGAAGCCAAGTTCGGTTGGCCGAACATTCTCAGGTTCGGCCTGCCGGAGAGATGAACACCGGCAGGCCGGATCAAGGGATCGGCATGCCGGATCAAGGGATCGGCATGCCGGTGTTCATCTCTCCGGCAGGCCGAACCTGGGAATGTTCGGCCGACCGAACTTGGCTTCCATGCAGTTCGGCCAGCCAAAGCAGGGAGTCCGGCAGGCCGGCCGAGCATAAGGAATTTTGTGATTTTTCACTCATTTTTACTGTTTTCAACCCTGATTTAAATTCCAACCTTGTAAAATAATTCTAATGATACAAATGACACACTATGACATCATGAAAGGGTTTAGTAACATAGAATGACTCAAACTAGATATTGATCGACTTAGCATGTATCTAGGATCGTTCGTGGTTCCGGAGAGCTAACGTATAGCGGACCGGGATTACGGTGTGGGGCACCAGCATGAGTATCGAGGTAGGACTTCTACCCCATCCTTTGGTAGCCTAGTTTCAAAATGATTTGGCTTTGAAAAGGATTTCTGTTAAAATGTTTTCAACGGTTGTTTGAAAATGAATTTATCGGTTGTATTTTAATATACCGTGAACTGAAATGGACTTCATAATAAATGTAAATGACAATACTCGGTAATTGGGTTTTGAATGATGATGGAAATAAACACATAGGCATGATGCCATATCAGAGATCGGGTCGTGTAACGATCAACCTTGGGGGCAGGTCCCGAAACCCAGCTAGGCCACTACGGTGGTGATATTGCTCTGGTTTGCCCAGGAAAAGAAAATGATATTTCTGGTTGTCAGAGTAACTGTTCTGGGTAAGAACGGTTTTATTCAAAATTATTTATTTATTTATTTATTTATTCATTTATTTGTTTGTTTAAGATTTCTTTTAAATAATTCCTGAATAATGAAATGTTTCTTTAAATTAAATTATTTTATAAAACCTAGTCCTACTGAGCCTTTCGCTCACGTTTTATTTGTTTTATATTCCCCCCCCCTCTAGGTGGTTTTCCATTTAGGTTTGGAGAGGATTCATCGGACAGGACCTAGAAGCAATAGAGGGACTAGTAAATTTATTTATATTATTTAAATCAAGGCATGTAAGATCTTAACTTTATTTATACTTGGACTGTGATTGTATTTATGATATTGTCAGTACCATGTGTGTGCACAAGTTGTGGGTCTGTGGGACCCATACTTGCTATGTTTACTCTTTAACATTAATTATTCATGCTATGGCTTTCTTTAAATTTTCACATTTTATATTAACTCGAACCCTTAAACTCTTGATTTTAATTAAATTCTCCTTTAATTAATTTAAATAATCCGCCACGTCACCTCCCGTACTCCAAGGCGTGACATTGTCTCAAGAATTTCTTTTTCCCAATGATGTTTAAATCATCAACATTGATAGCGAATCACATATGTAGATGTTGCTTTCCTATAAAAATACATGGGCATATAGGATTATTCTCATCCCCTATCTTCAACAAACATTCGCTTGAATGGTTATAGCACATGCGTCTTGATTGCTTTAATCCATACAATGATCTATGTAACTTAATTAAATACATTTCTTTGAGTTTTAAGCTAGATGCTTTAGACGTCTTAAATCCTTCATGGTTTTTCATATAAATATCACTATCAAGTGATCCATATAAGCAAGCTATAAAAACATCCATAAGACACAATTCTAAATTTTTAGAAATTTATCGACTAATTAGATGTCTAAATGTAATTGGATCCATTACTGGATAATACATTTCCTCATAATCAATTCTCTGTCTTTGTGAAAAACTTTGTGCAATGAGTCAAGCATTGTACCTCACAATCTCGTCTTTCTTATTGCGTTTTTGCACACAAACCCATCTATATCCAATCGGTCTCACAGCTTCAAGTGCAAGAACAATTCTAAGTGTTCGTGCCAGTCCAATCTTCACCCATTCTTTCCTCCAGTGCCAGCACCGCCCATGGTCAGAGCTATTCAATTTCTCATGTTTTCGTAGATTCGTGCATGGTGTCGCCCCTTTCCATGACCGCGTTTTCAATTTCGTAAAATATAATTTTAAATCTTTATGCATTTTTCTGTGATTTTTTATGCATTTTAATGATTTCTTTGGTGTAGGAGATGGGTGTGGTGCCGCTAGTAACTATGCAAATGCCAACGCTAGTCACTGCAGTATTTGAGATAGATACCGAATACCGACGGGAGTGGATAATAGGATATATTTGGTATTTCAAGTACAATGTGATGACGTAATCCTGACATTCCTTGCAAATAGTTTTGTATGGCATAAATAAGTTTGATATTTTGATATTTTGGGTAATAGCTCATACCCTAACTAATAAGCCTAAAAATTACTAGGTTTGCATGGTTCAAGGGATGGTGAGGGGAGGAAGAAATGAGAGCAGAGGCAATGAGATTTAATATCCATCCTAATCCACCAAATTGAATCCTTCAATTAGTAGGAGAATTTAAACAATCAACCAAGTTTGAGCTTCAAAAGACCATTTTACTCTGTAAAATATTGATAACAAATTGTACAAATGAATAATATAGTAAACAGCCAAACCATTCACCCTTTCAACTCTTCCTTTTTGTTACCAAATAACATTAAGATTTCTGTAATCATCTCCATCTCTCCAAGGCTCCAACTCTCTCCATCCATCCTCTCCTCCATCCCTCCAACTTAACAAAAGTAAAGGTGGCAGCCCAGTGACACTAAGCTTACTCTTTGGTTGAAAATTTCAAGTTCAAGTCAGTGCTTGACTTTTTTCAATCTATTGGCTCGATGTTCATTGGCTTTTGGTTGAAACTTGTAAGTCATCTCCCGATAGAAATAGTTATAGCTCAATGCAAATGTTTCTTAACCTATAGTCACATCTTACAGGGATAGCTACAACTGGCTGCCCCTCCCTACCTTTTTCAACAATAAAAAAGATAATAATCCTTAAGAACCAATCTTTAAGGAAGATAAAGCCCAAATTATTTTCACAATTCAAGTCACCGACGCTACTCCGGACGTAACCCTTTACCATTTTGCAGCTTCCATCATCTCGTATCTGCAAAGATGTACTAAACTAGGGGTGATACCAAGTAAAAACTAAAACCTGCCTCAAATATCACTCCAAAAAAAAAAAAAAACTTGAACCCCCAAGGAATAGAAGATACACTTGCTTAGCCACGATGATATCAAACACACAAGAAAAGTCTCAATAATCCGCAGCTTTGAAGCTTGGATTATTAGCAATAAAACTTCACTGAGTTTGCTTCAAGAAGCAATACAAAAACGACTTGCTACGACCGTAACCTGTATACATCCATTCATCATATTACTAGCTACCACCACGACGTGCCTGCATCGAATGCATGTTCACAACTTTACATGACTTCAAATGAGCATCAGAAAAATACCACAAACTAGATCAGAGAAATCGGCAGTGAAATTTCAAATGTTGGGGCCAGGGAACCAAATTGAACTTGGCATCAAGCATTGCCAACAAAAAGACTTGAGTACTTGATAACAAAAATCCTAATACCGCAGGCAAGTTGCAAGTGACCGTCACTTAATCTTGTCGATAATATCTTCAATCACTCTACTCATGTCCAAATCCTTCATCGGCTTGAATGGTCGCTTCATGTCCTATAAAACAAAATCCACAAATAAATTTGCTCGACAAAGGTACAGCAGTTCTCCACAAAGTTGAAAAGGCACTCAATGCAACAGCAGCGTAACAAAATATATACAGAAAATTTAAATAAAGCCACATTTCCAGTAAAACGAGACGTTGTAATCTGAGGAAAATCGACGAAATGATCATTCCATGGTGAAAATGGATACAAAATGCTTGAAATAACTTCACAGATTTATACGAGGTGAAAATTGGAGAAGTCAGACACATTGGCAAGCATGACGAATCATCAGACCAAACTTAGGACTACACCCAACGTATTGAAAGAATTACACTATAGCTTTTTATTGTAACACATGAGAGCTTTTACACTGTTCACAGTTCAAACCATTAGTTTGAACAACTCTTTCAAACACTATAGTAGTAATTCTTGCAAGTTGAAACTAATAGGTTGTGAATCAAAAAAAAAAAAAAAAAAAAAAAAACGAATATTTTTATTTTGGTTATACCGGGTATGATTGGAAAAACACACATGAAGATCATCCTTGTTCTTCTCATCTACAGTACTCACTTGGTGATAACATTTCACTTACCCTACTCTGGCATCATTTCTTTCCTAAAAAAATGGATTATTTAGCCCCTTGAGTAGTTATTAATCCGGTCTCTAGTTAGTCCTCCAAATAGTTTCTTCATATCTTTTTTAACAGTTTTTGTTGCCATGCACCATAAAATATGGTTCAATTTCACAGAATATCCCGAATATAAAAAGAAACTTCTAAAACTTAATGCAAGTGAGGACAAGGAAATAAATGACATCATAAGAATACATGCCATCGTGAGAAAGCATAAAATGAAATGTAATTGTTTAAAGTGAGTCAGTCACATTAAGACAAATTCAGATCATAAAGATACAACAAGAATGATATAAAATTACCAAAAGACTGATGAAAGTCTCTCCACCCTCCTCCCGGATCTCAAAGCAGCCCCTCCTTGGCTAGAGGAAAAAAAAACGGAAAACAAAAAATACAAAGAAATTAGCAATGATATAATCTATTCATTTTAAGCCCCTAGTTTGTGTTTATTACATAGAATGCTCACTGTTCACTGATGAAAAAATATGTTGGATAGAGGCTGAACATTTGGCAAAGTGTTTTTAAGCAGTATGCAATTAGAAACTACCATTTAAGCATTTAAAAATTTGGAGGTTTGAGACGATGCATAGGCATTTAATGAAAGTTTAAACGTAATAATAAGAGCATTCTGATTTCTCTAAAGTTGAAAGTGTTCTCCTATCACTTGTCAAACAATCGCTAAAAACAGTTTTCAACGCCAAAAGAAAAAGGGCAATTTTGTAACCGACAGGCACCTGAGAAACTACTAAGAAAGATCTATGGAAAGCTAATCAAACAACTTTCCACCAAGGGAATTACAATATCCAAATTACCAAACAGTTTACTTGATAAAGTATTAAGTTGAAAAACAAATCATCCTACAAAAATAGATAAATTGGACAAATAATGTACAAAAGAATTAAAACTTTACATCCAAGGGACTCGGTAAGCAACTGATTCCATACATGGAGCTCTCTTAAACAAAATAGAAATTGCAATATAACAGCTGAAAAGATGAAGCAAAGAGATAAATTATTCGTTCTTGGCAACAACTTTAAAAAGACTATTTTACGTTTCACAGGCAAAGATGAAAGGGCTTCCTCGTAGCATCAAAATATTTGCTTATTGACCCCTTCAATTTTAAATGCATGCTACTATGCTTGGTTAAATCGCCTCACTCTCAAATTTAGAAGTCAAACATGTTTGCTGAAGGTCACATCACAAGATTAGACAATCCTTTATATTTTCTCATCCATTAGTCCTCAAATCTAATAAATAAGAAACAACATGCCAACCTTGCTATTATTCATTATATAAGTTCTATCTAAAAATATATGTGTGTGTGTTTGTGTGTGTGTGTATATCCATCCAAAAGCCAGAGATACCTGGCTTTGGAATCAATAGACTAAACACGGCACAATTTTCTGAGAAATTGTATTCAAATAGTGAGTATTAATATCTTATGAGATACATAATAATAATTTCTTTAAGATCCCACGATAAGAAGACAACAAACACATACAACAAGAGTGAGAGGGAGTGGCAGCGACAAAAAGTTTTTTAAATTTTCAGATGAAATAGTTTTAGATAATAATTCTGCTTGTCATCATATGCACAGGATACACATAGAACAAAAATTCGAGCTATTACTTAAACAAATCCAAGCTTATCTAGTAAATTTTGCCTTGGAATTCTCTTGTTTTGGCTTTTTAAATGCAACAGGCCATTTCACAGTTTCAACCTTGAATGACATAATCACTCGAAGCTGAAGAATACTTATCTCATGATCCCAATAATTCCACCGAAGATTACAAAATGATTCTATAAATAATGATTTTTCTTTAGTATTTGGCTATTTGTTGACCCACTTCTACTATGTTAATATTAATTACTATGGTTGGAATACTATTTAAATTTTGAAGTCAAAGTAAACAAATTTATAAGATTTACATGTACCTTGTCAGGATTAAGCAGAACAGTGATGCCAGGAACACCCTTCTCCAAACCCTCTTTCACCTGGATAGCCCTGGTCTTAAAGGAATTGCACTGTTTGCTGCAGAAAGCAAAAACGTAGTTGGAAAGAGTACATATAATGGAATAAACTAGGAAAAGAAAAGACCAGAAGTTTGGGAATAGCACTGACAACCATATTTTTTAGTTTTCAGGGCAGAGATTCAGCACATCAACATATCCCCGGTAACAAAGCGAATTTAGCCTAGAAACTCGACCCACAAACTATAAAGCTATAAAGTTTTAAGAAAAACAGAAAAGGCTGCTGACACTTGGAATACAGTTTTATGTACTAGTCATATGTGTGTACCATTTTCTTCCAGCAACTAACTAAAAAAAAAAAACAACTCAAGGTATGGTTTACTTTCACCGAAGAACAATCTAGAACTCCACCTGGACCACCTCTGATGGAGCCAGGACTCCTCCGAAGCAAACAACAATAGCACATAAACAGAATGTAAGATGTCTTAACATGAAAAAAACTCTAAATAAATTTTTTTTTTAGCTCCATTATATATGTGTTAAACACCTCATCAAGAAAGCAAGTCATAGTGTTAAAATCCAGAAGGCAAATAAAGACACGTTTTCATAGTCAACTGTAGTGCTTTTATTTGGTGGAACGGAACTCAATAAGGCTAGGGGAAGGGAAAAAAAAACAAAAACAAAACAAAAAACAGAGAGAGAGAGAAAGAGAGAGAGAGTGAGAGAGAGAGAGAGGGAGCAATATAGGGATTTCTTCAACTCAGTGATCTAGTTTTTTGGTATATTTTCCTCCCAAAATAAAAGACATTTAGATATTTTTCTTTGTCCTGCCCTTCTCCTTCATTTTCACATACCAAACAAGAAAGCAGAAACCATTTGTTTCAAAACCCCAAGGAAAAAAAATCATCAAATTTGCCAATCGCCTCTTTCTCACCAATTTTTGTCAGCAGTCATGCAAGTTAATTTCTTTTTAAGAAACAAAAATCAAAGCCCAAAAACTTTTCTGAATATTTTCGTACTTCTTAACAACTGCTTATATCTCTTCTCTAAAGCCCTAGAGGAAAATAAACTATTGCCAAGCAAAAAATTCTCTTTTTTTTTCCTTGGATTCCTCGCCATTTGAAAAGGAAAAAAAAAAAAAGTAGAAACCCCGAAAAAAGGGGGAAAGGAGTATCTTACTGTTATCTTAATACTTGTCTGAATTTTCTTTACCATTAGGCACACCAAGAAATAAAATTTCAAGATCTTCAAAAATAAATAAATAAATAAATAAGTTTCAAGACATAATTTTTATCGTACTTTTCTCCATAATATCAGCAAATTAGCCAAACAACAAGATAAAAAAAAACCTCCAAATACATCGAAGAAATTCTAAAAATTATAATACCATATTTGCCAAAAGGAAACACTTTTCTATACTTTCTCGGGAATCAAACAAGAAGGGGAAACCGAAATAGTTACCAGTGTTCGATAATAACAGTCTTCTTCGTCTCGCCATCGATAACCTCCGGAGCTTCCTCCCCCTTCCCGTCTCCGAACACTTTATTTTCCTCGGCCTCCACCTTTGGCTTCTTTTCCTTCTTCACGGCTCCTTTCGCCTTCGTCTCGTTCATCTTCTCCAGCTTTGGCGGCTCGCAAACCGAGTCAGTGGCTCGCCGAGTCGAGCTTCGAGTCACCCTCACCGGTACGGCAGCGGCGTCAGCTTGGTCTGCTTTCCTTTTCCTCGGCGCCATGGCAGTTTCTCAGCTAAGCTTCTCTACTCTCTCTCTCTCTTCCTCACTCTCTCTCTCCCTATGTCTCTCTTTACAACAGGAGAATGCAAAAGATATTTCCGATTTCCCGCGCTTTTATTGGGTGATTTTTTTGAACGAACGGTCGGGATTGGTTTCGGGTGGGAGGTATGATCAGGAGCGTCAGTTGATGGGACAAGGAGAAAGTAGTTGTCAGGAGAGGGGAAATTGAAAGGTTTGGGATTCGTACACCGTGTCCACATATTGTGGCACTGGCATGCATTGTCTAGCTACTGAAGACAGGGTCACATAGAGGACCATATGGCAAATTTTTTAAGAGAATAATCCCACATGGCAGCCTGTAAAACTTTGAAGCGTACGCCAGACTTGGTAAATATTTAAAATAGGTAAAAAAATTTATTTTAAAAAATTTTTATTTTTTAAAATTTATACTAAAAGTATTTTTAAAATTTTTATTTTAAAAAATATATAAAAATATTTTCAAAAATTTTAAGAAAAAATAAACGGGGGCCATGTGAAGACAATTTTACCTAATCTTTAGAGTATATATTTTTAAAGTATGAAGTGATGATGAACCGTGATATTTTTTGTAATTTTTTTTTAAAATAGAATAAATTAATCTAAACCTTAATTTTATGACGCATTTGTAAAGAGCCTTTTTTTAAGGCCCGTTTCGTACATGATTGAATAATGTTGATTTGAGAATCTTTTACATTGTATGATTTGAATTGACGGTGGAAAAAGTTAATTCATTTACTAACAAAATCTTAATATTCATGACGTATTATAATGTGTAATATAAATCTTGATTTATTCCTTTCTTTATTATGAATGCAATGAAAGAGAAGCGTTTCAATCGGATATGAAACAAATAAGTTATGATATTTTTTTTCTAAAAACATAAGAGAAAGAAAAAAAAAAGAATCTTGAGAATCCTATGTTGTAGCATTTGAATTTAATAAGGTGTTTAGCATTGTCAGTTTCAAACAAAACTGTTAGTTGCAGTAGTGTAAAGCTCTCACATGCTACAATGTCAAGAAAAAGTAAGCTCTAGTGTAAAGCTCTCACATGCTACAGTGTTTTGAACTAATTGATTTTAACCAATGTTTCCAAACAACCTACAAATCTTGTGAAATTAAAAAAGGGCAAAGATTCAAATTAAAATCTAAATATTGATGCTACAAAATACTTATTTGACTCTAAGTCCTCATTTGGCATGATGGTAGGAACTATTGGTTAAAACTGTTTTTACTGTAGCATATGAAAGCTTTATACTGTAGCAACTTTTTACTTTTACTATAGCATATGAGAGCTTTACATTATTTATAACTGAGATAATGGTGTAGACTATCCTATGTCAAACACCCTCTAAAGCTCTCACAAATTGCAGCTTTTTAAATCAATTAGTTTTAACCAATGCTTCAAAACAACCTACAAATCTTGTGAACTAAAGAGGGTAAAAATTCGAATTGGAATCCCAATATTGATGCTACCAAACGCTTATTTGACTCTAAACTTAACTCTAAAACCAAAATTCTAAATCAAATCCTCCACAAACTAGCCCTTAATTTTTTTTCTTTATTTTTTTCTAGAATTTCTAATGTGTAAACTATTAATTGGAATCTGTCTTTCAGTCGTTAAATCTACAAAAAAAGAGCAAGACATAAATAAAATTTTATCGGTGGGGTCTGCATCATAGAAGGACCCATTTTTTGGTGGAAGGGATTTTTAACCTTTTTTCTCTAATAGTCCCCAAGTTATGCTTTCATAAACAGATAGGACCTATTTGAGCCATTAACTTTTTTTATACAATAATATTCATATTCTTGTCTCGTGATTTGAGTTTGAGATCTCCCCTTAACCCAATCTACACTTAATAAGTGGACTACCATTAATTTACTATTTTTTGAACTTCGTAATTCTTAATAATCTAACAAAAAAAAAAGTCTTCTAACTTTTTTTCAACTTGTGAGGATGAGAGAATTTGATTTCCACGCTTTATGTTGGAGTTAGGTATAGAATGACCATTAAGTTATGCATGTAACTACAATTAGACGGTTGTTATTGGATTTATCTCACCGCTCACAAAGCTACATTGCCTTAACTTTATGGTTTACAACAATCCACACTAACGAGGATCATGAGCCACAGGAAAACGACATGTGCAAAAAGTTAGAAAAATTGGTTCAATGACATAACGTAATTTTAAAAATTTTTATTTATAGAGTGTTTGGCAATTGTGGTTAAAATCATGGTTTTGGTTACCAAATAGTGTAAAGCACTCACATGCTATAGTATTTTGAACCAAAATTAAGGTTCTAACCACATTTTCTAAACACTCTATTAATCACCAGAAAACTAACTTATAATGTTATAAATAATAAATTAAATCTAATTTAGTTAGAGATTGGAAACATCATGTCTGATTGAATAATTCTTTAAGAACGAATCTTTACTGTGAGATCTTTAATGTTATTCTCTTCTTTTATGTCGTTGTGTGTGTAAGCACAACTCAGTAAATCTCCACCTCAATTACATTCCTTCCAACCACTCAAGTGTAGGGGAACAAAGATTACTAAAGATGAGTAGTCTAGGTTCTACTCTCTAATTTGCATTTAGGTAGTGTAAGAATAAATGAAGAATCTAGGTCTTTATTTTTAAAAAAGTAGGAGGAGTCAAAAGTTTATCAGGATAAGAAGAAAATTTTTCTCTCTCCTCCCCTATGTTGATGGGGCCATTAGAGGAATTCGAAATTTTCCAACCAATCATAGTATAAGGATTTGTGATTATCTACATCATCGAGGATAATTCTAATTCAAACAATTCTAATTCAAATTAAAATTCTATTATTTAAAATAATGATTTAATTTAAATGATTGTGAATAATTGTGCATAATTCAAATTCAACTAGGATTCAAATTAATTATTCAAATACCAAATTTAAATAATTAATTATTCAAAATCCCAATTACCAGTTTGAATAATTATTTTTCAAAATTAATTAAATAATTAAATCTTCTAGAAAACAAGCAGATAGGTATCACCAGCTGTAGGCCCATGCCTACTGTTAGTCCAAGCAGGACTGTGGCCCATGCATTCCACTAAGTCCGATGGCCCAACTAACGCATACTTTTGTCTTACTAATGGTAATCTATATTTGTCTGATCTGTCATAAAGAAATTTATGAGTTAGTATTGAGACCTGATGGACATATATTGTCAAACTCCAATAATAATAGATAAATTAATTCCCGTTTAATTATTAAATTAAGTGTCACTCCATTATAGACCCGAATGTGCACTTTTGATAATATAACATATTATAAGACTCCTAAAATATAAGTCTTGTCTATGATCTCTCATATTATGTACATCCCTATAGGTTATCCATAATCGGATAGAGGACTTAGCTCTATTTTACCTTCTAATTATTTTATCTCAAAGTTCTATTATTTTGCCATCGGAAAATTCTTTCCTTTTGTAACAAATACAAATGAAATACCATTCAATTACCATATGTATCCAAATGACCGATGCCTTATTATATTCTTCAATATCCGAATAATGTCTTTGAAAAGATAACATTGATTCTTTATTAGAGAGCTATAGATTCTATGTCTATGGATTATGCTCCCAAAAAATGTAGGTTGCTTTTTCAACATACCAACAATAGAGACTTCGTTCATAGGAACTCTTGTTTCGGGCATATCAAAAGAACAAAATATTATTAAATCAATTCAACTTTAGGTTTAGTCTAGTGTGGGGCCACCCCTAGGTCTACCACAGAGATATGTCTACCATGGAATCAATCAGCTCTAAAGCCAAGATAAACCTCTTCCTCAATTGGACGTGGATGTCCATTACAGCTTTATCATATATAAAGTGTCTAGCTTTATACATAAATTGTGGACTATATAATTTGGACTATTAATCTTTGAATCAGATCTATCCACATATAAACTCTATATATGCTCAATTCTAAGATTTGGTTCTTATAGTCGCAAATTACATGTTTGTTAACATACAATCAACAATATAAAAGTAATATGAGGACCGTTATTAATATATGAAATATTTATATTTTTATTTATTTTATCAAAAAAGTCATAAATACGATCAAAGTATTTATTTTTTATGGCACCGATCGTGACACAAACGACACCAAAGAAAGATTACTCTAGCGAGATCCAAAAAAGTATATATGCACTAGAGCTCATGGAGATCGAGCGGTTTTTACTATCAATGTGACAACAAGAAGCACCAACAAGCAGTGAGCGATTATTTCTCATCATCTTCCACTCTTTGAGAGATCTTCGGTATAGATCTCGTCCTCTTAGAACCTCCTTGAATAAATCTAGTCTTCCTAATCTTTGATCATCATTGTTCTTTGGCATGATTTCCGGCACAACTGCCGGAGCGCTATGGTTGGGAGATGAGCGAGGGGGGAAAGCGAGTGAGTGAGAGCGAGGAAGAGGTAAAAGGACTTTAGTGTTCAGATATAAGAGATTGAAAGTGAGAAAGTAGCTTCAAAGAATTGTTTAAAAAGAGGGATTTGGAACAACGTGAAGTGAAGGGAGAGAGATGGATTTTTTTTGTGAAATTGAGATAGATGAATTTTTAATATAGAAAGAGAAGTTGTGAGATTGACTTACAAAAGAAAAACAATTTGTGATAACTGTACTAGAATTCTTTTATTTATTTAAAGCTTAAGGCATAAATAATTTAAATTTAAAGGCGTAATCTGCAAATTTGCAAGATTTGATCTTTTTGGATAGTATTGGATTGAATTGGGGAATCATAAATCGGGATCTTCTCAATTCAAAGTAACGGAATAGATTGCAGGGAGGGATTTTGCAGATTTCTATAATCTGATCTGTTAACATCCTTACTTTTAACTTTAGAAAATTATCATGTACCAAAAAAACATGAAAATTATCTCTTAAATTTAATACATTATTATATAGTTTTCCTAAATTGATAAAAATGCCTTTATCAACGTTACATGATATGCTCTACTGTCATTTTAAATTTCAATTTCTACATTCAAGCGAGCATGCAGCACGTGTATAAGAGCCTTTTAATCCAAAATTGTAACATTTATATATTTAAGGCCACTCAACAACATTTTAATAGATCTAAATGTAATTTATTGATCATCGATCCATAATTGATCAATCTTGTCCATCTATTACAACTTTAATACTACATTGTGCTCATTTCTTCATTTA
Source organism: Artocarpus heterophyllus (assembly GCA_025403435.1). Taxonomy (NCBI): domain Eukaryota; kingdom Viridiplantae; phylum Streptophyta; class Magnoliopsida; order Rosales; family Moraceae; genus Artocarpus; species Artocarpus heterophyllus. Next base: position 32,623,260 of record CM046334.1, on the reverse strand, counting down.
TTTCATTCTGAATATTATATAAATCGTCTTTAATTTCAACTGACTTCGAGTTTTGCTTTATGTTGACGGTAAAAATAGGCCAACTTTGGAGACACCTAATCTGTAGAGTAAGAACTGATTAAGAAAAAGAACTGATTAAGAAAGATCAAATAACTATAAACTTTTTAGTGTGAATCAAAGTAAAATTAAAGACAGAAACATTTAGAATGATTCGGCTTAAGATAATCTATGTCTACTAGGGATTTTGAGTTTTTCAATGAATTTTTGTGATCACACACTCGAACTCACTTTTGCAATGTATCTCGATCTGAAAAGTAAATTACATTGACACCCCTTGTATTGTTTGCCGAAGAATAGCCATCCAAGAAAGGGGGTGAAAAAGGTTTTTAAAATTTCTTACAATTATTGAAACTTTTTAGATTGATCGCTTAAGCAATAAATGCACAAATAATAATTCAAACAAATATAAATACGTAGAGAGACATAAAAATGATGAAAGGGAAATGCAAAATGCATAAGTAAAAAAAAAATAAAAATTAAGCATAACAGAGAATCAAAGTACCTGATGATGATCAGATATGAAGAAGAGGAAATTGAGATCTGCAAAGGAACAATGCGAGTACGTGTTTACTCTGTTTCTCGCTATGGAAATTTGGAAACTTTTTTTTTTTCTTCTTCTCTCAGAGAGTTATGGAGATTTTCCCACGTAATATCAATAATCTCTACTGATAATTGGCTATTTAAAATTTTTGTTTGTTAATTTCAGTTTTAACCCCTTGAGCTTTATGAAAACATGAAATGGCCCACATTTTTTCGTGTGATTGTTGTCTTTCCGTTTAACATTGTTTTGAGAGTTTTGGAAAATATTTTTGTACGTTTTTTGAGACAAAAATTTCAAAAATATTCTCAAACACAATTATCTACAAATTCTTATTTTTTAAAATAAAATCATTTTCACTCATTTAAAAAACATTACCAAACAAGCGCATGCCGTGCAAACAATGCACTTTGTTTTAAAATTTGGTAAGCAACAATAATACCAACACTACAAGCTCACATGCACGTGGAAGCAAATAAATTTTTATTATATGCTGGCTCCATTTCAGCTGGAAACAATGCTAGCCTAGCTGGGACTTGATTTTTGGTCCACCATTTTTTCTTTAATGGTAAAGTTTAAGGTCCAAATTGCTTCATCCCATTTTTATAAACAGTAATACCAAGTAATATAAGATAGTGCATTATGAATTTGATCAAGAATTTTATTGCCTTATTGAGCACCAAACTTAAAATAGCATTATGCTACAATGTTAATTCTTCACAAAATGGCATACCCAATCAAATAGTACAAATGTATCCTTCACTCTACAACCTTTGAGAATTACACACATTGTTTGTTGGCAACCATCAAAACTATATGCATTATAAAGACTGAAGTCCCCGCATCTTTTTTCTTTTTTTTTTTTTAAGGATCTTGTATAGTCATGAGAATTTTAAGATAGGGTATAAAATAAGATGATGCAATCTTAAACCGCCAATTATAATTATATTTTGTGAAATTATGCTATATATTTTTAAATCCATTATAAGAACCATGTCATACTATTAATACTATTACTAATATTTACAAAAAATATTATGCTTATGTTTGACCGTAACGGTTCTGGCCTTTTTTTTACAGTATTTTATCTTATAAAATTTAAACCAAAATACAATTTTAACAATAAAAAAAAAAATTCAACCTGTGTCCCAACCTGAGTTTCAAAACATTAAAAACAACCTTAACAAATATCGAAAACAACTCAAACACCCACAAACACTGTCAAAAAAAAACTTAAAAACCAACATTTTTCACATTCTCCATCTTATAATTAACACACGTGATTATAATCTTCGCATAAGATAAGGAGGGGAATAAAATCAGCCAACGTGGATCAAACCACCCAATAGATGAACTCCAAGCGGGCCCCACCTTGATCAACGTGACCACATGGCACGAACCAACCAATTATCTGATTGCTCGTGAGCACCAAAATCCACCAGATTCCGATTTTCTGTGAATCCAATTTCCAAGCAGCACAGAAATTTTCCTCCATGGCTGCCTCAGCTTCTTCTCTAGCACTATCACCATCATACAGACCAAAGTCGATTGATTTCCATTTCAATTTTCATGGCTGGAAACCTACAAATTTGATCTTATCACCAGTCTCACGCAAGAAAAACTTAAGAGTTTTTGCTTCGGTTTCGGTCCCTAACCTTGAACGCCAAACAGGCCCTGATGATCTCATTGTTTCTATTCTTTCCAAGGTAAAAAGTAAATTGGGTTTTGTCAAGTTTTTCTTTTTTGGTCATTATTTCTAGTATTGGCGATTTAAATATTAGAGAAGTCTCCTTTTTACTTGCTATTAACTAAAAGGTTTTGTCTTTGTTAGTTTATTTATTGTAACATTTTTTTTTCTCTCATAAATCTTTAACAATAGAGTAAAATGATGACTGGTGTAAAATTTATAGATCAACATGGACTTAATCATTGTAGCAAATGACCACTTTCTTTTAAGTTTTTACTGAAAAGAATATTAAACTGACTTGTGGAAAACGTTTAAGCAAATTTAAGTACTAAAACATGACTTTTGCAATAATGTAAGAACCAACTAAAAGTTTAGTGCAACTTATTGTTACTATTATTATGGTAATTAGCTCCGTTTGAACATTTAGTGAGTGATAAGTTGGTCCCAAATTTTTAAATTTGACATTCTATAATGTAAAGCAAAAAATGCTATCGTGTGAAGTTCTCGTATGCTTTAGTGTTGAATTAAGTCTGAATTCATTTGTCAAACACCCTAAACTGTTACGAGTGATGAGATTTTTGCTCAAAAAATATGCTTGTGCATGGAATACTGCAGTGAAATTAGCATTATTCTGCTATTCCCAAGGTTATTAAGGGTCAATGAAGGAAGACAAGCATTACTTTTTTTTTTGGTTACTTTCTTGTTTGTACTTTGTCAATTTCTTAACCGTAGTGTTACACAGACTAAGATGAATATAAACCAAAGAGGCTCAGAGAAAACCATCATTCTATGATTTTAATTTACCTTTTCTGATATGGTGATATCTGATTGTAACTTGGGATCAGGTGACAGAAACAGATAGAGGTGTTTTGCTTAAAAACGAAGAACACCAAAAGGTAGCTGAAGTGGCTCAAGAGTTGCAAAAGTTCTGTGTTAGTGAGCCTGTGAAATGCCCTCTTATTTTCGGCGGTAAAAAGCCTTATTAAATTCTACTTTATTTTAGGTTCAAATCATGTCTTTATGTCAAGAAAGATTAGTATGCCAAAAATGGAGAATTTTTTTTTTTTTAGCAATTTTGTTCATGGTATGATGAGTTAATAATCAAGTGATTTTGCAGAGTGGGATGTAGTGTACTGTTCAGTGCCAACCTCACCAGGGGGTGGCTATAGAAGTGCATTTGGCCGGATCTTTTTCAAAACAAAGGAAATGATACAGGCTTTAGAAGCTCCTGACATTGTCAAAAACAAAGTCTTCTTTTCTGTTTTTGGGTTCCTTGATGGAGATGTCTCTTTGAAAGGTTTGTTACTACTCTTTATAAGTTTGTATGGTCAAATTTTGAGGATTGCACTTCTGCTATGTTATCTGATCCTAAAACATTGTTCTTGTTAGTAAAGTTCTCTATTAACTAAAACCAGGTCATCACAAGCTTCTGTTGATTAACATTGGTTACAAACCTATAGTTAGTTATTTCTCTAATGTTGTGGTTGGATGTGAAAGAGAAAATATCCTATTCATAAGCTATAAATTTTAGCCATCAGATTCATTAAATTGTCGTACTTTATTTAATTTGATATCATTGTAACGTGCCATGACAGTTTAAAATTGTGTCTTATCGGTAGAAGTCTTTTTTATAATTTTTACACACATAATTTTTCTCAATATCTAAAAAAGAATTAAAAAAATTCTATAGTAGTATATAAAAAAAATTCTTTATTGGTGGAACACAACCTTCTAACATCAGATTATGTAAACGTATCAGTTAAATATATATATATATATTTGAGAATTTAACAAAACTTGATGAAAATCTGATTGTTGAAAAAATGTATGGCACAAATTGGGTTCCTTTAACTCCTATCCTTTTTGTGTGAGAGGATATAAATAAACCTAACCATCTCATTTGGATCATGCAATAGTCTTGAAACGGTTAATTTGGATTGTTATTTCTTCCTCTTTAACTTCATCACTGAGCATAGGAATTGGGATGGTTCTCTTGGCCTTATAGTGCCTTTAATAGTGTAAATCTGCCATTGTAAATGTGATTTTGCATTGAACCCCATCACGTTTGTCTGAGCAGGAAAGTTGAAGGCTCTGGATGATGAATGGGTCCAAGTTATATTTGAGCCACCAGAACTGAAGGTTGGACCTTTCGAATTCCGATATGGTGGTGAAAGTGAGGTGAAACTGCAGATCACATACATAGATGACCAGGTCAGGTTGGGGAAGGGATCTAGAGGCTCTCTCTTTGTCTTCCAAAGACGCAACTGAATTCTGTGTGAAGTGATGCATGAACAGCCACTATACCAACTCCATGTAAAATATTCTTTTTAGCTTTGTTTTGAGGGAGAAAATATTCTTGTTACGAGTGTGTAAAAATTGGCAGTCTTTTTTGCGTTTTTGTTTGTTTGTTTGTCCCATCTCTCCATCTTAAGACAATTTCACAAATCTCTTGCTGTTGACTTTGCTCTAAAATGTGGAAGATCTTCAGAGACTTCGTCTATGTGGCATTTCTTTTTCTACTATTACTTGTTTTATAGGACCTCATAATGGTACGAGTTTTTTCACAAACAAATGAAGCAAAAATGTTGTTGAGGAAATGAAGGGGAAAAAAAGAATACAAGAAGCTCTTCAATAGAAAAAATTTGCATTTTGGAACTTGGCATCCGTTGATGATGTAACCATAACAAGATGAACCAGTTCGATCAGCCTTGTCAATGTCGTAATTGCTCGCTTAGATTAGCCAGATATTGATTAATCCTTGAATCTGACCGCTATGATTTGCTGAGCATTTTCACAAGAAAGGAGGTAAGCTCTGAGTACATTTTAACCCTCAAGGGTGAAGTTGAGTTGCTAAAAATGTTGTCAATCCGTCTATCACCATCTGAAAAAGAAGAAAGCTCCATGGGCAAAGTGATATTACCTGGAAAAGAACAAAAGAAGGAAAGAATCAAGAAGAATTCATACAACAAGATATACATTTGAATGCAATGAAATGGGAACCTTAGATTTGTCTTTACCAATGCTACGTTTGATTCACAATTTGAACCAAAATTCAAACTTTTTTGTTATGTTGTTTTCTCTCTGGAAAATTGAAATTTCAGTTCAAACCCATAAACCAAATAGGCCCTAAGTGATGTTGTCCATACCATGTTAGCATCCTTGAATCCTTGCCGGAAATCGTAGCACAGTCATAAGTTTGTTGTTTTTAGGGAAAGTCCTCTTAACAGTGTCATTTTCAGTTACTTCCAACGTCCTCAAGTTTCATTAATCATCTGAAGAACCAACAAACACGCTGACAGATACTTTCACCTATCCCATAGTCCAGTTCATAAGGCCTAACGAAAACGAGCCCGCCCAGGAGCTAAATACAGGTAGTTTGAACTGAACTACAACCAGCTTTATTTTCAAATCCTTTGACCTTCATCTCCTCTCTTACCATCTCTACATCCTCCCACTTTCCTGCAAAAGCATAAAAATGTTGAACAAAGCCACATGGTCTTCACTAGTCACACCCAAAGAACTCTGCTCTGGATTTCTCTGTAGGAGCAGCTTCCCAATCTTCTCACCCATTACGACATCCCTGTGAATTCTGCTCGCACTTAGCAGATCCCTCCACAAGATAGCATCAGGTTCAGAAGGCATCCTTGTTATAATTCATAGGCTTCTTCCAAGAGCCCAGTTCGACTAAGAAGGTCCACAATGCATCCATAGTGTTGCATTTGAGGGACAATGCTAAGCATGCTCATGCTATGAAACAAATGGAGTCCTTCAACAAGCCCAGCATGACAACAAGCCAGAAGCAAACTAGTGAAAGTCACTGCGTTCGGTTTTATTCCATAAGCCCCATTGCATCCAAAAGCTCCAATGCTTCTTTTCCCTTTCCATGAATGGCTAGCCCGGTCACCGTAGCAGTCCATGTTAATATATTCTTCTCCTTCATCCGTGACCATCAAGACATCCACATTTTGAATGCATGTCAACAAGACCAGTGCCAATAAACACATCATTCTCGGGAACACGAATTTTCCTCTGTATATATCCATGAACACAAACACCTGTTTCCGATACGCCTAACTGAGAAGCTGCAGAAAGAATGCGGACCATTGTTGTATCTGTTGGCTTTGTCCCACAAACATCATCTAACATATTCCGAAACAAAACCAGCGCAGAACAGGCAGTTCCTTTTTACAAACAGTACCCCACGATCATCGCATTCCAGGTGATGCTGTTCCTCTCTGCCATTTCCTTAAACACTCTCCATGCTGAGCCAACATCCTTGTTGCTTGCATAAAAATGAACCAAAGTAGTTTGTACCAGAATATTTGACATAATACAATGTTTCATAATCCGGGCATGTATTTGTCTCCCTGTCCATATTGTCGGTACTGAAGGTGATCGAGCACGGGCACCAAGAACAAAAATGTACGTATGATCACCAAAATCTAAGCCTCGCCTCGACAGCCAATAGGAATAAACAAGAATAGCCTCCTTGGTTTGAGAACACCTTATCAAAGTGTTCAAGAGAAAAACGTTTGGCTTGTCAAAGTAGTTGAATACTAATAGGGTGTTTGGAAGAGTAATGGTTTGAACTATGAATAATTTAACCTAAATGATAGTTTAAACTACTCTCCTAAACACCTTATAAACGCGGATAATGGTAGTTGCTATGTGGATTTGATAAGGTGAAGCAATGCTGGATTACTTTGGCCACGAGGGAGGGCGAGTTGAGGCCGTTGGCGATCAACTGGGATTGGATTTGTTTAAGTTGGTAAATCGATACCAATTTGAGGTGTGGAAGTGCAACAGTTCTGAATCTTGGGAGATAAATCATGTGGATGTTCAGAAATGGAGTAGAGTCATCTGAATGTTTCTAAAAAAAGAAGCATATGAATTCATTATTTATCGACTATTCCCACTTGTTTTCTTGTTAATTTTTCTCCTTTCCTAGAAAATGCAACCGAGGAATAAAATACCCGCAAACAGTAATGTTTACATTCAGGAATTGTCATCAAATGCCAAAAGTAAATAATATTACCAGCATGTAGTTGGTGTACAATCATGCCACCAGAGAAAAAGTAACTCCATAATTATACTATCTGTTTCTTAATTCTTATCCTTCAAGAAAATTTTAATAACCAAATCAAAAACCATGAGACACAAAATAAGATCCGAAAGTAACAAAATGCAAATATGATTATACATATCTCTCGGAAAAAACAGAAATTTATGGCATTAAACAAACAAAGCACCAAATTTTCCATTCAAATGAACCCCGAAATAACCTTTTTCGAATCGATTTTTAATCATTTCGCCGACTAAATAGATAACCAAAAAACAAAAAACAAAAGAAGTACCAAATTTTTCACATATGCAAAAATTTTGTACTGTATTCGATGTCCAATTTGAAGTCCATTTCAAGAGGAATGGTAACTTAAACTTTTAATAAATCATCTTTTTTTTATTAAAGGTACAGTTTTAAAAGGAACATTTTAGGAGGGTAATCTTAAAAAAGTGATCATTGCAAGGGCATTTTTGTAAGTTTGTCTATTAGTTATTGGTATTAGAAAAAAGCACACATGGTGAAAATCCACTAAATAAATCAAACTAAATCGTCGAAATTGATTTTTACTTTTAAGTAGTTTGATTTATATGTTTGAAATTTTATTATTTTAAAATCAATTTAAACTATGATTTCATAAATTTCAAACCATCAAATTGATAAATCAACTAAAATTTAATGACATTTGGGAGAATAAGGAAAATAGACTAAATAACATGGTGAATAAAAATTAGGGTTAATTGCTTTAAAGGTCTTAAACTTTTAACATTGTGACAATATGGCCCTTAAATTAATTGAACAGGCTAAAATAGTCATTGAACTTTTAATATTCTGACAATCTAGTTCTTGAACTAATTTAGTAAGTTAAAATAGTCCATGAATTAATTTTTAATAGCAAAATATCTATTAGTTACTATCAAAATTTAAATGGAAAACATCATTGCGGCCTTCACCCTATGATGCTCCTTTTCATAGTCTGATGTTATGTCAGCCCCTTCCTGCACCTTCTTTACAACAAAACCATCTTGTAGCTGCTCCACTAGTTACTTCACCTAATTAGCGACATTGTGGCACTTATTGTCACTGTGTCATTGCGTCAATCATCACTCTTTTAGTCTATTAAATGAATTTAAGGAAAATATTGTCATAATGTTAAAAATTCAGTAGTTTTTTTAGCCTATTAAATTAATTCAAGGACTAAATTGTCACAATGTTAAAAGTTTAGAGACTATTTTAGCCTATTAAATTAATTCAAAAACCAAATGTTATAATGTTAAAAGTTCAAGGACCTCTAGAGATATTTACCCTAAAAATTAATAGATCAAAGTTTTACAAAATTTAGTAAATAGCATATTCTAATAAAAACTCTCATTTTCATCCATTAAAAACTCAAAAATACCCCTACTTATTTCTCTCCATCTTCCTTAATAGAATCCCTAACCTTCTTCTCTCCTCCTGTAACGTCCCGAAATTAATTTAATGATATTATAATGTAAAATGATGAATTAGTGTGCCATGGTTAATATTTTAAAATTAATCTAATCATTTAATAAAATTCTAGGTGTAAAGTTGTTTTGGTTATTTTGATGATTTCAAATTGTTTTTTTTAATTATTTTATTTTAAATGTTATTTTGAATCTCTAGGACATAAAGATTTGTAAAATGTCAAATATATTCCGTTTTATAAAACCGTGGGCGGTACATGATTTTTGTACAGTAAGACTGCCCACTATTTCTCTCTATTTATTCTCTCTCTCACTCTCTCTTCCTTTCATTGTCTCTGTTTTCTCTCTCTCTCTCTCTCAGATTCTCTCTTTCTCTCTCAAATTTCTTCAAGATTTTGAAGCCAAATTTGAATCCAAGCTTTGGGTTGGCAAGTAGGAAGCTCAAGGGCGTGATTTGATAACCAAAAACATGATTTAAAGCTTCAATTCAAGGTTAGTTTTGAAATTTCTAAACTTTTTCAAAACTTTGATTTTTCATACATTTTTGAAATCCAAGTTTGTTTGAGCTTAGAAAACTCTTGATTTGAGTTAATGGAACTTAGAACAACTAGGATCCACGCTTTGTTTGAAGAAAAATGGATTAGATTAAAGATTTTTTATTTTTTCTCTTTTTTCCTATTTTTGGATTTTTGGGATTTTGTGTCAAATCTTGTTTAAATGAGTTCAAAAGTGTTCTATTATATTTTTCTATCATCTATGATTGTTTTCCATATTTGAGATTTGAGAAAAATAGGTTAAAATGAAGATTTAGATTTTGGGAGACCCAAAACCCGTGCCTGAGATTTTTGAAAATTTTTTAGATCGACAGACCGAACTTTGTGTTTGGCAGGCCGGATTTAAAGGATCGACAGGCCGGATTCATCCGTCCGGTAGGCCAAACTTGGGAATAATCGGCTGATTGGACATGGTCCTCCGGCAGGCCGAACTGTGCAGTTCGGCCCACCAAACTAGGGGACCGGCTCACCGACCGAACTAGGGCAAATTTTGTGATTTTCATCTGTTTTTACTGTTTTGAATCCCGATTGAATTTTCAACTTTATGAAATGATTTTAAGAGTACAAATGGCACACTAGGACATCGTGAAATGATTTAGCAATGTAGGATATCTTAAACTAGATATTGATCGATCTAGTTTGTCTTTAGGATTGTTCGTGGTTCCTTGGAGCTAACATGTAGTAGACCAGGATTACGGTGTTGTGCACCGACACGAGTATCGAGGTAGGACTTTTACCCCTTCTTTGGTAGCCTAATTTTAAATGATTTGGCGTGAAAATGGTTTCTATAAAAATATTTTCACGGTTGATTGAAAATGAAATTTATCGGTATGTTTTTATAAACCGTAATCTGAAGTAAACTTCATAATGAATGATAATGAAAACATCTGGTAAATGGATCTTGAATAATGTTAGAAATGGGTATAAGGGCATGATGTCATAACAGAGATCGGGTCGTGAAGTGATTGACCTTGGGGGCAGGTCTCGAAACTCAGCTGGGCCACTACGGTGGAGATATTCATATGGTTTGCCTAGGAAAAGAAAATGATGATGTTTCTGGTCGACCGAATTAACTGTTTTGGGTAATAACGGTTTTACTTAAATTTATTTATTCAAGTTTTTTTTTAAACAATCACTTGAATAATGGTATTTCTTTCAAGTTAAATGACTTTTTAAGACATAATCCTACTGAGCCTTTCGCTCATATTTTACTTGTTTTCAAATTTCCCCTCCCTCTAGGTGGATTTCCTCTTAGGTTAAGAGAGGACTCAGCAGGCAGAACTCAAGAGCAATAGAAGGATTAATAGATTATTTGTAATAATTGAACAAGGTATGTAATGTTAAAATTTTCTCAGTGCTTGGACTGTGATTGTATTATTATATTGTCAGTACAATGTGTGTGCACAAGTTGTGGGTCAGTGGGACCCCTACTCGCGTTTCTCTATGGTTTTATTATCAACTTAATGATTGTAAATGCTTTTCTTAAAAAGGTTTTAAATTTTTCACAATTATTTATTTAATTTTAAACACATGTTTTAACTAAATTCTCATTTAAATAATATAATTAATCCGCCACGTCACCTCCCGTACTCTGGGGCGTGACACCTCCTCATCTCCCTTTCCCTTTCTCTCTCCTTTTACTATTTTTCTCTTCTCCCTCAAAACTCTTGCGTCGGCGCTGCTATTTGCCAGTAGTTGCTCTAAAAACTATCATGATGACAAGATCTTGGCTTTCAAAGACGTCACAGTCATCGTCATCGTCGACCTGAACCGCTCCTCAAAGGAGACCATACGCCTCCAATCTCATTCATCACTGTCATCGTTGTCACCATCGCTTGTGCTAGAGAAGATGATGTTGAGGAGACATCTCAGTTGCCATGTCCATTGCTAGTCTTAAATTGTCGCTGCTCGTTTTCAAATCTTGATATGAGTGTTTGTCACCGTCACCTCTTCAACTCCGACACTACTTTATCGAGTTCTTGGCTATTTGCAAATCAGCAAATCCAGGTGATCGACAAAGTCACCGCCAGTGCCATCGTCACCACCACCAATGCCGCGTCACCTTGAAGTCATCGTCGTCGCTATAGTCTTCTTCTTTAGTGACAATTTCAGAGAGATCTAGGGTTAGGGCAATAATAGAGAGATCTAGGGTTAGCAAATCGAGGATTTTTAATTTGAAAGTATTTTGGTCATGAATAATTTTAAATTGCACTTGAACACCCAATTAACATATTATTTATTAATGTTTATAGTTAAATATGCTATTTATTTTCAAATCTCGTCAAAATTAGCTTATTTGTTACAATATCCCAAATTTTTCCCTCAAAAAATTAATTATGATTTTGAAAATATTTTTTTGGCATCTGTCATCTTTATTATATATTTTCATCAAATTTTCTTGTAACCTAACTTTATTTTATCTTTCTTAATAGAAATACCTAAAAATAGTTTAGTTTTAAATGTGATATGAGTTTAGGGCTTCTTAGGTTTGATTCTTGGAAGGGACAATTTGGGGGGCACTTAACTACCAATGCAACATGACACGTGTCATGGTATTAGGGTAATCTTTTTAGATAAATATCATATCACGGTGGCAAAGCAACCAATGCAAGAGTAGCAGGTGTCTAAAATCTTCGCATATTATGAAATGGGACATGCTTGGAATCTTCACTTTGCAAATAATTATAAATGGAAATAATAAGAGGAGATCTTTTTGGGGTCTTTCCTGATAAGAATAAGTCATAGGAAAACCCTAAAACTAAGAAAGAATATGATGTGCCTTAATCAAATGATTGGAGAAATAATCATCTGATTAGGGGACGTTAACTATAAGTAGAACATGATGCTTTCATTTAGAGGAATTGCTTTTTGTTATTCTACTATTACTTTGTTAAAAATTTTTCCATTATTTTTTGTCCGACTTAGAGTTAAAAAGTGTCTTCTATAAGCTAACTCTCACGTCCCCCAAGCGATGTATCATTTAGGGGAGGAAGAAGAGGGGGAGCATGTAACAGATCATTGATGTTCAGAAATCAAATCCTAAGACTTTCTACATGAGCTCGTTGGCTAAAGGAGAATACAAGGCCGAAGTTATTTAAATTCATTATACACACGTGATTTGTCAAAACGACCCTTCACTAACCGTAAGGTGAGGATGGTTAATTTTGTCAAGTTTTTAACTATTTTCGTGGTTAAAAGGTCAGACAGACAAATCCGTACCAGAAAGCAAGATAGTTGCTATCAGTCTATCAGATAAGGCAGGGAAATAAAATCTGCCAACTTGGAATCCTAAACACCAATAGTTAAACAACAAGTGGGCTCCACATTGGTTATCATGCCAACGTGGCACAATTACACAATATCCTTTCAAAAGTTCTTTCTTTACTCTGCAACTCCAAATCCATCACACTCCTTTCCCTAGTTCCCACCATTTTCATGGCTTTCTCAGCTTCTTCCTTGGTAATATTGCCCTCTGGGTTTAGAGGTTCAAAAGCAAATTTCTTCGATTTTCGCTCAAAACCCACAAATAACTTGCCCTTTTTAGTTTCATCAAGCTCTCGTTCTCGTCGGAATAGGCCATTAAGAGTCTTGGCTTTAGTTTCCGTAACGCCCTGAAATTAATTTAATCGTATTAGAATGTAAAATAGTGGATTAGTGTCCCATAATGAATATTTTAAACTTAATTTGATTATTTGGTGAAAATTTGAGTTTAAAGTTATTTATCTTATTTTAATGATTTCTAATGATTTCTTATTGTTTTAAAATGTTATTTTGAGTTTTTAAAACAAACAATGTGTCCAATGTCAAATATGTTTTGTTTTACAAAATCGTGGGCGGCACACATTTTTCACACAGTAAAACCGTCCACTTTTTTCTTTATTTATTCTCTCTCCTCTCCCTCTCCTTCACTCTCACCTTCACTTTCTCTCTCCCGAGCGTCTCTCTCTCTCTCTCTTGGTCTCTCTCCTTTTCTCTCATTTCTCTCTCAAAATTTTGAGTTCAATCAAGCTCAAGCTTAAGGTTTTTAGTGGATTGAAGGCTCGGGAGCGTGATTGAACAACCAAAAACGTGATTTGAAGCTTGGATTTAAGGTTAGTTTTGAAATTTTTAAACTTTTTTAAATTTTTATTTTTTCATGCATTTTTGAAATCTAAGTTTGTTTGAGCTTAGGAGACCTTTGGTTTTAGTTAATGGAACTTAGAATAACTAGAATCTAAGCTTTGTTTGAAGAAAACCGGATTCGATTTAAGATTTTTCATTTTTATAACTTTTTCTCTAATTTCATATTTTCTTGGATTTTGAGTGCAAATCTTGTTTAAATGAGTTCAAAATGTCTTATTATGTTTTTCTATCATCTATGATTGTTTTCCATGTCTGAGATTTGAGAAAAACAGGTTGAAATCGAGATTTGAGGTTTTGGAGACCCAAAACCCGTGCTTTAAATTTCTTGAAATTTTCCAGATCGGCAGGGCGAACTTCGTGTTCGGCAGGCCGGATTTAAAGGATCGGCAGGCTGAACCTGGAAAATGTTCGGCCGACCGGACCTGTACTCCGGCAGGCCGAACTGTGCAGTTCGACCGGCCGAACCAGGGAGACCGACAAGCCGACCGAACAAGGGCAGATTTTGTGATTTTCATCCGTTTTCACTGTTTTGAACCCCGATTGAAATCCCAACTTTATAAAATGAATTTAAAGATACAAATGGCACACTAGTACATCATGAAAAGGTTTAGCAATGTAGGATATCTTAAATTAGATACTGATAGACCTAGTTTGTATTTAGGGTTGTTCGTGGTTTCGCGGAGCTAACGTATAGCGAACCTAGATTACAGTGTGAGACACTGACACGAGTACCGAGGTGAGACTTCTACCCTTTCTTTGGTAATCCAGTTTCAAATGATTTTGGTCTCATAAAGGGTTTTATCAAAATGTTCTAAATGATTGTTTGAAAGATGAGATTTTATCGGTTTTTTTTTTATTTTTATAAACAGTTAATTGAAGTGAACTTCATAATGAATATTAATGAGAACATCTAGTAAATGGACTTTGAATAATAATAGAAATGAATATAAGGGCATGATGCCATATCAGATATCGGGTAGTGTAGCGATCGACCTTGGGGGCAGGTTTCGAAACCCAGATGGGCCACTACGATGGTGTTATTCATATGGTTTGCCCAGGAAAAGAAATTGATGATTTTTCTAGTCGACCAATAAACTGTTTTAGGCAAGAATGGTTTTATTTAAACTTATTGTTCAAGTTTTCTCCTAAATAATTTCCTGAAAAATGATATGTTCCTTTTAAAGTTTATTATTTCTTAAAATATAGTCTTATTGAGCCTTTCGCTCACGTTTTATTTTTTTTAAAACTTTTCCCCTCTAGGTGGATTTCTGCTTAGGTTTAGAGAAGATTCTTCGGAAAGGACTCAGGAGCAGTAGGAGAATTTAGTAATTTATTCCTAATATTAAATCAAGACATGTAATATTTTAATTTTCTCTTTATTTGGACTGTGTATGTAATGTAATATTATCAGTACTATGTGTGTGCACAAGATATGTGACCCATTCTCGTTCATCCTATTTCTTTGTTATTTTCTTATTATTTGTTTGATAAACATATTCGTTTAATTATCAAAACTGCCTGGTTAAAAAGTTTTAGATTTTTCATATTTCTACATTTAATTTAAACCGTTTAAACTCATGCTTTTGATTAAATTCTTGTTTATTTAACTTAAATAATCTGTCACGTCACTTCCCGTACTTCGGGGCGTGACAGTTTTGGTCTCTGACCCTCTGGTCTGCAGTAGTCCTGATGATCTCATTGAGTCTATTCTTTCCAAGGTAAGGGGGCGTAGTTGTTATTACGAAGTCCTCATTTTCAGTTTCATCACTGGCAATACATAACATGATTCGTTGCATCCACTAGTGTTGTATCATCTCTTGTTGAAAACTAGCAATGCTTGAAATTTGGGTCAACCAATTTATGATTATAATTTGCCTGAGCAGGAAAGTTGAAGGCTTTGAATGAGGAATGGGTCCAAGTCATATTTGAGCCACCTGAATTGAAGGTTGGAGGATTGGCGTTAAGATATGGTGGTGAAAGCGAAGTGAAACTCCAAATCACCTACATAGATGACAAGATCAGGCTGGGAAAGGGCTCCAAAGGCTCTCTATTTGTTTTCCAAAGACGCAATTAATTGCGTGCGAAACACTATTTAATTAGTGTGTATGAAACATTGTAAAAAATCAAAATACTAATCTCCGTAAAAAAATATCTTTTTCTCCGGCTTAACGTAAGGTGTTTGATATAGTGATTAAAACTAATAGTTAAGACTATAAACATTATAGCATATGAAAACTTTACGTTGTAGCAGCTTTTTTACTTTTATTGCAGCATATAAAAACTTTACATTATTTCTAACTGAAAAGTTAATATCACCATGCCTTTGCCCTCCTTCTCACACATTGATAAGTTCTGTCCCATTTCATTCATATGGTGTTCTTTTTCTACTTGATCTTTTGCTAAACACTGCCTCGTTGAGAAGGAAAAGTGATTTCCTCACGGCTACCGTACGGAAAGGGAGAAGAATGAGCTTCCTAGTTAGTGTTTTTTGGACTTTTAGCATTGGCATAAAGAAGTATGTAAAACCAATAGAACTTGATAACGATACAATGGTTTAAAAAAGTAAAAACTACTAACGGGATATTCTTTCATACTCTACCAAAGAATTTTTATAAGAAAAAACCCAACCAAATGAATCCTAGAAAAACTTTTCTTTGATCGTTTACTTGCGAAGGAAAGCCAAACCATGGCAGAGAGGTTTTCATCAGAAAATCAAGTACAAGGAAGCACACAAAGAAAACTGAATAACAATCTCAAGTAATCACAAGTTGGCAAAGTCTAACCGGCATGAAAAAAAAAAAAAGGCAACCACATCGGAATTTTTTTCATACATGATACAACTTCTGAGTTTCTCCACATCTGAATAATTGATATTTGAAACAGTAGTTCTTCATGAGAAGAAAACTGCATTCTGCAGCACATCCTACCATAAACCAATGTTGGAATTAAGAGAAAGAGTAGTTAGCCAGGTCCAACCTTGGGAATGTCATAATGTTCACTTAGATTAGCCAAATTCTGATTGAATTCCTGAATCCGATCGCGGTGCGATTTGCTGGCCATCTTTGCCAGCCTCTGACGATCAAGCTTCTCCCATTGCTGAAGATACCGCCTCTCTGCCGGCGTAAGGTAAATGTCACATGCAGCAGACTGTTGTCCGTCAGCCTTCTCGGCATCATTTTCATCCTCGAGTTGATCTGTTGCGGGCATTCTTTCTCCATCTATCACCCTCCAAAAGGAACAAACCTCGATAAGCAAAGTCGAAATTACATGGAAAAAGATTTTTTTTAAAAAAAAAAAAGGAGAAAAGGAAAGGAAACAAACAAGAAGAAAGAAGGGGAAAAAAAAGAAGAAAAAAATTGTCATGATATATGGTTACTCGCAGATCAATTTTTCTATTTGATGCCACTTTTCTTGCTGACACAAGTTAACCCCCAAAAAAAAAGGGGAAGCAGAAAGAAAACAAAGCATCATATACCTAAATGATACCGACAATTTGAATTCCACAAGTGAACAAATTTCTACCCTTTTAACTCATATTTTGATGCCTCAAACACATTCATCAATTGGATAAAACCCACTAATAAGAGGGTGTTGTCAATAATGGGAACCATTTAGTTTCTACCACAATCTCAGTTATAAATAGTATAAAGCTCTCATATGCTACAATAACAATAAAAAAAATATGCTACAATATAAAACTCTCACATGCTATAATAAAAATGGTTCCCCTTGTTGATTCTTACCACTTTTCTAAACACTTATAAGATACGCTTATTAATTATTAACTGTGGTGCTTAGAGTATTGCTATCACTTGAAAACATTTTTCAAAAGCTCCTCACTAGAAATACGAAGAAAGGACATCAACAAACCTTTTGAGAGGGCATCTCCTCTGGGATGAGATGATTGGGCATAATAATGCTTCTTCTTGTGCTTCGTTTTCTTCTTAATCCCTTCTCCATCTTTCACATCCAAGGCTTTTCCCTTCAGCTTCAGCCTCCCACCAACAACGTACTCGTAACCCGGCATTATTATCTCTTCTCAATCAACCAGGACCAACTAAATTATCAAAAAAGGAAAAAAAGCAAGAAAGAAAACAAACGAATTAGAACGTGATCTTCTTGATCAAAAGAGAGAGAGATAGAGAGAGACGACGTGGAGGAAGGAGTAAAACAATCGGAGACTGGAAAGAAAACGGAATATTAAGGAGAGGGCTAACGGTCGTAGCTTCTTTTTGATGACAAGATTGTTCTGGAAGACAGTCGAAGTGTCTCGTTAGCTGCTTAGATTGAGACCGACGTGTAACTAGTGTCTTCTGTGGGCTTCTTTTATATGTCCTTCCAACCAATAGCTAGTTTTTTGGGTCGGGAAAAATTTAGAACCCGTTTTGGTTCAAGAATTTTTTAAATCTAAATTTAAGTATTAAAAAGTTTTTAAATATGTGTTTATTTTTTAAAAAATTTGAATATTTAGAGTATTAAGAATCTAAGTTTTTAAAGTGTTAACTCCTCTTAAACTTTTGATATTTGGATGTCTCTGTTACAGTAAAAACTAAAACTCTCTCTCATATATTTGAAGAAAAAATTATAATTTCTTCATTTATTATCCGATTGAGATGATTTTTTTTAATTGTGTTTCTAGTAAAGAGATGAATAAATTAAAATCTATATTGCGTATTTTTTAGGATCATTAACATTAAGATTTTATTAGATTTGTTGATAAATCAAAAATTATTTTTCCTACATCTCCAAACACAAATTTCAATTTTATTCCATACTCAAATTAAAACTTAAATGCACATCTAAACGTTAATTTAGATAACAATTCAAATCACTAACTCAAATCCTAATTTAAATCACACTAACTCAAGTTCAATCAGGGCCTGTTTTTCAAGAATTCTTTGGATTCTTTGGACTCAAATTTAGATTCGAGTATTAAGAATCGTTTGGATACGTATTTGTTTCCACTAAAATCTGAATCTTTTGAGTATCAAGAATCCAAGTTTTTAGAATTCTGACTCTCCTCTAAACTTTTTAGATATCTCTGATACAGTAAAAACTAAACTTCTCTGTCCTATATTTAAGAAAAAAAAATCATAACTTTTTTATTTGTTATCCAATTGATACGATTCTTTTTTCATTGTATTCCTAGTAAAGAATGGAATAAATTAAAATCTATATTGCATAGTTTTTAGAGTTATTAACATTAAGATTTTATAGATTTGTTGATAAATTAAAAACTATTTTCACTACCTCTTCAAATACAAATTTCAATATTATTCCATACTCAGATTAAAACTTAAATGCATATCCAACGTTAATTCGGATAACAATTCAAATCACTAACTCAAATCTTAATTCAAATCACACTTACCAAACAAACCCTCACTAATTCAAATCTATTTACCAAACGAACCCTCACTAATTCGAATCTATTTACCAAACAGACCCTAAAGGGTTAAATTTAATAAAACAGAATTTACAACAAATAGATCAAATTAAGAAACATTTGGAATTATGTATCACCTTTCTTATAAATAGAATTTAGTAGTCTAACTTTAATTTGAATCATTATGTTTTTCTATTTTTAATTTTCTTGTTCTATCTTTTTCTTAATTTTTTCCTTTTTTCTCCTCGTCCTTCTCTCTCTAGTTTTTATTACTTACTCTCTTCCTTTCTCTCTCTTCTCTCTTTGTCTTGCCATCAAGCTATCATTACATGATTTGTCAAATCGAGGTCGACCAATGGTAGCTCAATCCTAAACCTCATTAAGGCATGATGGAGAGATACTGCTCCAATGCTGGTTCTGTCATTGGACAGGAAATATTTGTCTTCTCCATTGTCAAGAGGATATGCTCGCAGCTAAGATGGTTTGGCGAAGAATCCCAATGATCTTAGAAGAGAGAGAAGAGAAGGAAAGAGGTGGAGAGGAAAGAAAAATATGTATTAGGTTTTTTGGGGGGGTGGAAGATGACGAAGATAAGGGTATTCTTAGAATTTTATTTAAGGTAAATCCATGTTTACGTTTCATTGGCCTATTTCCTAAAGTTTTTTTAAATTTAGCCTATTACTTTTAATGAGTCCTTTATTCTAGCTTAAATCCCTCATGCTCCCTTAATTTAATTAGTCTTACTCATTTCTTAATTCTTCTTTATGCTTTTAAAAACTATAAAGGTACCATTTGAATTAAAAAAAATAACTTGTTTAGTTTTATCCCTTGCAAACTTTTTAGATAGAAGAAATATGAAGAGAAAATAAAGATATCCTTAGTTAGACCGAGTTTTATTTTTAAAATATTTTTTGCTTCTTGAGAAATTTTTTTTAAAAAAACATTTATTTAAAAGACCATGAAAACAAGATTTAGTTTTTAAAATTTTCTGTTTTAGCTTAGGATTTTTTATGCTTTTAAATTTATAAAATATTTTCACATTATTTAAGGGTAGTTATATCGTTTTTCCCAATTTATTCTATTCATATAAATAAAATTGACGTTAGTTATTTAAATTTAAACAATACTTTTAAAGTATCTTAAAATAGAGGAAAAGATTCAGAAATGGTTAAAAATACTAAGGTATAATTATGTAATTAATTCAATTTTTAAAAGCATCATGATAGCCCATTTGGTAGGTGTTCAAGTTTAGAATTATAAGTCCGATATAACTTCAAGTATAAGGTTGTTCAAGTAATAATACTCGATGACTCCAAGGTCAATCCCATAGGAAAAAGATTTTGCAAAAGCCCAATATATTAGTTATATTATTTTTATTTATTAGTTAAAGAATTTGAGGATTAAATTTAGTAATTTATAATTTATTTACAATATTTACACATTTTTTTACTTTTTTCATTTTTAGTTTTTTTGGTGATGTTTGGAATTTCAATAATGAAAAATAGGATTTAAATTTGATAAATAGAGTTTTAATAATAAGAAATGTGGTTTAATTAAATAAAAGATAAAACTTTAACAATAAGTGCAATTTAACTTGATAGAAACAACAATTATAACAGTGCTGAGGATTAAAGGTTCTATTCTTATAATTAACTTAAATATGTTTTAGTTTCTCTAAAATTATTTATTAAAATGGTTTAGCATACAATATGTCATCACTTGTCTACAATAAATGAACAGTTACTAAGCATTTAATGTGCCAATTCATATCTATAATGCATAAAAAACTTATTTTTAACAAATAAGTATGATTTCAAAATCAACTAAGTAAAATTGCTAACAAATTAATAGGGTGTTTGGCATGGTGGTGGAAACCATTGGTTAGAACTGTTTTTTACTGTAGCATATGAGAGCTTTACACTATTCATAACTGAGAAAATGGTGTGGACTGCCCTATGCCAAAGACCCTATAAAGTTAAGCATTTATCATGCCATTCACAGTCTATGGACAATCAAAGTGCTCCTAAACATTATCTGTGCCATCCTATGTCTGAAAAATAAATTAATTTTTCAAGAATTTTAGCTAACAAAACTAGAGAATCGTAAATTTTTTAAAAATGATTTTGACATTACAACTGTTAAGAAAACTTTGAAAAACTAAAAGTATTTAACTTAATTTTTTCAAAATTTCTCCCTCTTTCCTTAGCTAAAAAGAAAATTAGAAAGACATTATAAAAGTAAAAATACATATAATTTTGCTAAGCATAACTATTTTAAAACATAAAAACTAGAAATATTTTTAAAAAATAAAGATAAAACAAAGAAAAACTAACCTAAGAAGAGAGAAAGAAACAACAACTCTAAATTATGGAGAAGAGGGGTGAAGAAATAAGTTATACGGGGTGTATTATACTAGAGGCAATTCATTATTTAAACATTTTTTTTATTTTTTTTTAATTTTATTTAGATATTTTTGATGCAAAATGAGTAGGATAGCAAATTGGGGATTTATTGAATAAGATTTAAATTGGATTGATTTGGTTTTTTATTTTATTTTATTTATTTATTTTTTTCACGCATGGATCTGCCTCTAACTCATCCAAATTTAATTGTGTAATTTAGTGTGATGCAACCTAGAAAATTTGCTGTAACGTAGCCTAGGATCATCAGATTTGCTAACTTTGACTGCAGGGACAGATGTGATTGGAACGTTGAAGAAGGACGCGTTGAACCGTTAGGTGACGGATTGGTAAGTTGATTAGATAGAGAATGAGATAGGTGCACATGAGAGCTGCAACACTAGATTCTCAGGGGCCTAGGTCATGTGTATGGCTAGGATGGCTTGGACGATCTGATCGGATAGTTATTGTTGTGCCATGTGTCATGTCTTTTGATTTTTTGTTTTCTTTTGACTTCTTATGCATTTGAGGTCCTTTTTGTCGGTTTTCGCACCATTTTGCCCCATTTTTCTTGCATATTTCAAATCTGAAATAAAATAAATAAACTAAAACTAATTATTTTTACAAATATAATATTTACAATAATTTTAAAACTATTTATTTTACAATAAATAAACTTCTAAAATTAACAAATCTTAACAAATATATTATTTAAAACTTGGGAACATTTATAAATTACTAGAAATATTATAAAACATATTTACAAACAAAGAATTTTACAAAGATCTTAAGACTTTAAATAAAATCACACAATATTATTTTTGTGTTTTTGATTACTTTCAAATTAATTAATTAAACACATAGAAATGATTTTAAAAATTACTAAAAATATTATTAACACATTAAAAACATATTTTTACAGCAACACACTAAAATACTATTTATCACACAAATGCTATAACTAAAGGATTTAATAAGAAACATGAATACAAAATGATTAAATTTAGCCTTAAGAAATGTGCATTTTCACAGTCTCATCACACCCTCGACCAACTTATTGCTAGTTCAAAGTAATTAAAGCAATAAAATAGAAAAAGGGATTGATTTTTCAAAAATATTATTTAAGTTTACGGCTTATTTCAAGAATATGTCTTATATTTAAGATGGATTTTCCTCTGTGTGTGCACTATTCTATCAATAATCATTGCATACAAACAAGATAAATTTATATTAATATAAACTAATTTATTTTAATAAAAGCTCATAAATTTGCTTTTCATTCCTCTCTCTACAAATGTAGACTAATACTAAATTAAGGACCATTAGGACTTTATTCCGCTTATAATGTAAGCCTCGAGTAAAAAGGTAGGATGGAGTATAAATTTGAAGGCCATAAGAGGCTAACATAATTCTCGGACCTTTGAAATATACAAATTAATTCCCAAGTAACAAACCTAAATATGAAGTAAACTTTCCTTTATCATCCACTTTTTATTCAACTTTTTTTATAAAAAAATTTACTTTTCTTTTTTGAATATTTGAATTTTTCTTATTTTTTATTTTTTAAGATTTTTTTTTGAATTTACAGACTTACAAAATAAACAAACTACCTTTCATAACCGTTCCCATCCTCCCATAACATTAGTGTAACCCAAAATACATTCAAATTGATTATGTGCCTTATGAGTGAGAGAAAAAAAAGATAGAATATGAAATTATTAAAAAAGTTAGGCTAAAAATTTATGGATAACAAAGAAAAATGGAACATTAAGCACAACAGGATAACTCGGGATATAAATGTATACAGGTGAGCTTGAAAGACTCAAACGATCCAAATATGGCCTAAATTATATCCTTAATTTAGTATTATCTAGGATCTCGCCTCGAAATGAATTCAAACAATTTATAAGATTTTATAAAAATAAACTAGACTATATTAGCATAAACAGTCTCTAAATTAGTATGACAAATCAAAGTTCAAGATTAAGTGTTCAAATTTTGGGAAAATTCAATCTAAAATATGAGGTTAACACAAGAAACTAACATAAGCTTAAACAATATCTGAATTTTATAACAAGCCATAATATAACAATGGATTTCTTCATCGGACAAGAGATACATTAAAAACAAAAACAAATATTTACAAAACATTTTTTTTAGGTTTTTCAAATTTTTTAATTTTTCAAAAGATTTTTTTAAAATTTTTAGTTTTTTTTATCAAATGCACATGCTGACATACACATAATAGAATAAAATATACCATAAACATGTATGTATGCACACAACATGGAAAATATAAGCATGGATGAAATTTATACAAAAGATTACATTTTCTGACCAAATCAAGATGCATTTCAAGACTAACTCATTTACTTAGCCATCCCGACACTAAAATAAGAATCTTAAAGTTTTACAAACAATACACCATTTTTTTACTTTTAATGTTTCAATTTTTTTAGGCTTTTAGGGTTTTTTTAACGCTTGGTTTTAGAACAAGTCTCATTTTAGACACACAAAAAACATACTCAAAATTGAAAAGTTTTGGCAAATTTATAAAATTTTGACACAAACCCCTCCCCCAACCTAAATTGAACATTATCCTCAATGTTGAATAAGATTTTAAAGTAAGAAAAACAACAACTGTACAAGAGTAGTTATTCAACATACAAAGAAAAATAAATATGAACCTGTTGTAGGTAAAACTAAAAGATTAAACAGCTCAAAGAGAAAGATCCAAATCTAATTTGTATTTCTTGTGGAGCTTTGAAGTTGTAGTATCTACCTAAGAGTGATGACTTGCATTTTCTAGAGCGATTTCTCAATAGTAGGAGCAGAGATAAAAATCTTTCTTCCTAACTCTATAAGAAAGTTCTGTTCCACAATATTATTTAGAAAATTTAAAGGACCATCGAAGAAATTATTAACATTAAGCACACCTATCTGTTTAGTACGAATGCCTAACTTATGAATGAGAAATAATTTTATTAACATTATTAACATCAAATAAATAATTTTATTTACAATGCTCTAATTAAAAGTCTAACTTATGAATGAGATATAATACATAATTAAGTGTGATGAAAACAAATAAGTAGGTGAAGATAAATGAAGATAGATGTGATACAACTGTAAAACTTTTGAAAATTTGTACCCAACAAAGACTGTTCAACTTTTGACAAAACAAAATTGTACAACATTTGACGAAGTAAGATAAAACCAAACAAAATTTGCACGACACAGAAAATACCTATCGAACAAAATGACGTATCTGATGGATAAAATAAAAATATTAAAAGCAAATAAGATAAACACAATTATTAAACAAACAACTACTGTAACAATCACACAAAAGCAAAAATCTTTTTTATTGCTATATTTTGTTTGTTCTTTGCAAACTGTACATGGCATATCATTATATTAATCATTACGTTTAATCTTTGAAATGTGGATTTGAAGTAAACTTTAATGATCTCATGAAAACTTATTCAAATATAAATCACTCTACAAAATTTTAAATGATTTCAACAAAAAAAAAGTGCCAAAATATAATGTGTACACTCATGAGTCATTATATTATGTTTGTTCTTTGTAGATTATACGTGTCAATTGCCATTATAGTACTTTTTTTAGAGCCCTCCAGAACCAAAAAGACTAGAAGAATACAAGAAATGTACTTTTTTAGTAAAATTATATTTGTACAAAAATGTGCAAAACATGGTAAATCGTAGGTACTTTGCCTGTATGCCATCTTGTTACTAAAACCAAAAACCGATTAGCACAGACCGACCGAAAAAAACTGATCAATAGTTAATTAATTGACTGACTACACTAGTAACCAGTTTGGCTACGGTTACCAATTTTGGTAAACCAAGGGCATCGCTTCGGCCTATTTTTAACCGATGAATAGTCCTACAAAAAATAGTGAGCAATGCTTATTTAAAAATTCATATTAATTAAAACAGGTTTAATAAAAATCCATAAAAATTACCTGTCATAGTTAACACATAATTACACAACAAATCCAAAATATAGAAATAAATAAAATCATATTAATCCTGTACACTAGTTGGAAACTGAAGATAATATTTCATATAATCATCAGAAAATAAATATTCCATAAACAAAATTTATTATAAATTCGCACAAAATTCATAAAATTCTAAAGATTAAATATGACATTAAAATCTTGAAAATAAACATTCTCAGCACTTAAAATCATAGAAAACACATTCATAAGACATCATGAAAATTAAATGATCAAACCATATCCTTGAATTTCAATTGACATAAGTCAACAATATCGAAATCATAACAATACCAAAAGCACTTTAAAATGAATACCTCAACTTCTTATAATATGGTGAATAAAACAACATAGTTAGCACGTTAATTTCCAAAACGAATTTCCTTTAAGGTGGTGTGAAAAGAAGAAGAGAGTGACGAAATATCAGCTTCGGTATCTAGAAGAATGGTGGAGTCTTTCTTGAATTTCTTTGAGAAATGGTGAGGGAGAATGAACTCTTATTTTGATAGAAAGAGACGGTGACTCTTTTCTATAGAAGATTAGGGGAGAACGTGAAAATTTTGAGGGACAAATGTGGCCTTAAAAGGGTACATAAAAGAGACTTTAAATGAGAAAAAACCTAGTCAAAGTACAAAATCATCGAAGTTGGTGCTAAAAATATTTTTAGGTTAATTTTTTGATATTAAAGGCCCGTTTGGTTCGAATATTTGAGTAGAGTATTTGAATGAAGATTTAGATTTTTGTGAGAGAAAATACTGTAGCAAAATGATTTAAACAATGATTCGAATATCCAATCAAACGAATCCTAAGGCATTAAATGATTGAATTCTAGGTCAGAACGGAGCGGAAACAATTCGAGCAAGTTTGGTGGATCAAAAACACGTGAAAAAACACGTGAAAACTTTGAGTGCAACACGAAGGGGTGCCACAGCTCCATCAAGCTAGAGCCTTGGCGCTGGGGTTCCCTATCTCTTTTAGTTAATCTCTTCCCTACTACCAACTTTCTCTAGTCTTATCTCTCTTAGTTAATCTCCTCATTCTCATTGTTTTTCATCGATCGGGCTCCCTCTCGAACGTTGCCAGTAGAAACTGTGGGTCAATTGAGACCAGATATCACGATTGGAGAAGACAAACGGTAGCATACGGAAAAAGGACTCGATCTACTCACTGATGGGGAAGACGAACTCGACCTTTTCCCTTGTTGTGAGACCATTGGCCATCGTTACGAGGCTCCAGTTACACAAAGGAGGAGAGCACCATGAGGATCTCGACTAAGCTGTTGTTGTTGAGACGTGGTCAACACCTTAGAGAGAGCGATAAACAAGAGTGAGAGAGAGAATGATAGAGCTACGAGAACAAAGGAGAGAGAAAATCGAGAGAGAAATGAGGATTAGATCTGTTCTAATTGTTTTATTAGTCTAAATTTTTTAAGGATAGTTTCGGTATTTTACTTAAGTGTAAATGCATCTTTATAATTAGATGTGGTATTAAAGTTTTCAAAATTTTGATCTGTTAATTTCCTAACCTCTCATTGCCCTTCATCCTCCGCCAACAATCCCAACAAAAAAAAAAATATATATGAAAATTAGATACAGTTCGCATGTAGACAACGCTATGCCGCTATGCCAAGCTCACGTCCAAGGGCTTTTAAAATCTAGAACTCAAAGGTGCCATTATTTATAGCTCGACTCAAAAGAAAAAAAAAAAAAAAAATGAAGGCGCCATTATCAGTGATAATTTATCACTTTCTCTATCGTCTCTGGTAAAATGGTTATCTCTTTCACTGCCAGTTTTCGCACAAATACTTCGCCTCCTTCTTCAGGTTCTTCCTCTTTGAACTCCGTTATGGAATCCACCTTCTTAATCTCACCCACTTCTCATACCCTAATTTTCTTCTCCAAAACTTTTCAGGCAGACCTTGCAAATACGCCGGCCAATCAGTGGTAAAAAAAAAAAAAAAGGCCATCTCTTTTCTTCCATTTTCGCCCTCATTCAAGATTTTCTAGATCTTTTTCTCTATTGGTTTTGCTAATTCTGCGAGTAAATTTTGAGTTTCTTTTTTTTTTTTTTTTGTTTGATAATTTTGGGCAGAGGTCGCTTCCTATACGTATATTATGGGTAGGGAAAAAGAGATCGCGAGGAGTTCAGCTCGTTTTCGATGAGTACATTGAAAAACTCAAGCTCTATTGCAACGTCGATGATGTTCAGATACGATCCAATCCTAAAAATGCGCGGTATTTTGTCATTTTACTCTGTTGTATTGTGTATTATGTTGTCTATTAGGGCGTGCCAAGCAGAATCCGAGTATTGTGAATTTTTAGGCTTTTTTTTTTTTTTCAATTGATGTTGTGTTAGTGAATGCTTGTGTTTGGGGGATTGATAATTGATGTGGTGATTGAATGTTGTGCATTTGTAGTGATTGGAGGGTTCAGGTTCAGGATGAAGACAACGCTGTCATGAATCTTATCAGGTCCAATGATTGGGTACTTATCATTTGGTTTTATTCCTATTTTATTATCATTCATGGCTTGCCTTAAAAAAATAACGACAATAATGAATAAAGTTGAATAGTTCCTTAAGACCAAACATATTCTTTGCTTTTTTCCCCCTGTAAATTCTCCTTTTTTTTATTTTTAATTCTTAGAGAATTGTAGGGGCTGATCAAAATTTATTCAAGGGGAATAAAAGATTGTCGTTCAACAACCAGTTCATATTCATGAATTTGTAGGTTGTGTTGTTGGATGGGCGTGGCAAAGACATAGGATCTCAGCAGATGGCTGATTTATTGGGGGATGCAGGGAGTACGGTGTGGAGTATTTCTTTTTCAGATGTCTTTGTGAAATAGTTCCGTTTTGATAATTCTTTTCAATGTATATGCATAATATGTCTATATGTGAGTGTGTGTGTGTGTGTGGATATCTATATTTTTTTGGAATGCTTGGATTTCATCTATGTCTTGGTTTTGTATGTATATGTGCTTATGTGTTGAAAGAATGCTTGCATGTCTATAATTTACAAAACCATGCAATATCTAATTTTTTGGACTAGAATTCTCATAGCTTATGATGGTGGCATATGTATCTTGTACCTTAAGTAAAGTGGTAAACATGTTATTGCTATTGCGTTCTAGAAGTTAGTATCAAGTAACTGAATGGAAGATTGAAACAGTGGTTGCCATCCCTTCCGCTAGCTGTCACTAATATTTATCTGAAGTACAATGAATCGGATTCTTTTATATAAATGACACAATTCTAATCATTGTGCTATAAATATTCTGTCTGCCACAGGTTGAAGTGTAAACTAAACAAAAATTTAATTTTAAGGATTTCAACTGATTCAAATATCTATTTGTCTTTAAAGGGTGCTGCAGGATTATCCTTTTGCATTGGTGGACCTTATGGTCATGGACAGCAACTGCAGGAACGTGCTAACTTATGTATTAAATTATCATCTTTGGTCTTCAATCATCAAATTGCTTTGCTTGTGCTTGTTGAACAACTGTACAGGTACAAACTTGCATCTTCTACCCAAAAGTACTCTTCACGATGTTGTTTCGGTCATAAAGTGTGGGATTGTTAAGCATTTAAGATATTTTTTTTGAAGGAAAAAAATTTTTGTTACCTGCATTTTGCGTTGGTCTTATTGATAGATGATACAATGCTACATGCCATTCCTATTTAGTGCTAATGAGATATGAATCTTTATTTTCAAAGAATAATTGCGAGTCTGCACAAATGAGTCACCATCTCTTTGGAAAGTGAATGTCTGGCGTGTCTTATAAGAGTTGTCTGTGGCAGTTTGAAACTCTGTTTTGGAAATTTGGAATGAGTTCTATAGCTTGAAAGTTGCTTAAAGTTTAAACTGGGATTTAATGAATTTCTACAGATCGGCACTCTTCTTTTCCTACCTAAAACCAGCTTATTGTAGTGATGGTATTAGCTGTTCTGCGTAGTATTTCGGCTGAGAGAACGTTTCTTCTGGTATTGGGTTGTGAAATAAATTAAACGAATGTGGTTGGAAAAGAAATTATATTGCATTTTTCTTTTACAGCCCACAAGCCAATTTAA
Organism: Artocarpus heterophyllus; assembly: GCA_025403435.1. NCBI lineage: Eukaryota > Viridiplantae > Streptophyta > Magnoliopsida > Rosales > Moraceae > Artocarpus > Artocarpus heterophyllus. The sequence continues at coordinate 32,593,919 of CM046334.1, read as the reverse complement.
TAACCTTTGCAAACCATTATGTTGCCAGCAAAAACTAAACCGATTTATCATGCTTTTTTTACTTTTTTTTTTTCTCCTTCATTTGAATTAACTTAAGCAACACATGATTTTTGTTTTTCACTTCAGGTCGTGGACCATTCTGAAAGGGCAGAAGTACCATCACTAGTTTTTCATCTTTACAAATACTACAGGTACTTTTTTTTTGCTCAAAACAAGTACAGGTACTTCTTTTGCTTTCTTAAATTGAGCTATTCACCCATGCTTTGGATATATGTGCTTAGTGCATACTACTTTCCTGGATTTATACATTTTAACAATTTATCTGTACCTCCTAGATGATGTCAGACTCATTTAATGCAAGTTCTGGAATAGAAATTAAATGTGTTCCTTTAAATTGTAAGAACAAGTCTTGTGATGTCCTGAACCAGGATGACTATGTAGGGATTTATGGCCCCAAAAATGGCCCTATACTAGACACACTGCTTGCAGCTATGCACTTGGTTACCACGGAATTTGGTTTCTGATGTTTTCCCCTTCTTCAACTGGGAGGAAAGGGTTCTCTTTATGGTTGATGCACGACTATTGAAAAAAAATAATAAAGGAAGAAGAAGTTAATGTAGGATGTGAGCTTCAAGCAAGGTATGAGCTACATGGCATTATTTTCTAGTTTAAGCAAAACAAAATAGTATTCATGGCATTAGATTCTATGTTAAGCAAGCAGCAAAAGTCTGCAACCCAGTTGGGCTGCACAATTGCACTTCCACTGTGTGGGGGCAACAACACTTGTGAGTGAGTGAGTGCAACCACAATCGGGCATAGCTTTGCTCTAAGCAAACTTAAAAGTGTCGTGTTTCAATGGATAAGTTTGCCATTTGGTCAGCTAAGTACTTCTTTGTAATGAAGTGATAGTATACTTCAACATGCTTTGTTTCAGGAAAAATTAATTTTTTTTGCTTGGTGGAGTACCAATTTGTTGCTGTCATTTTTTTGATCAGTCACCACAGAACATACTTTGCTTGGACCCTGTTCTGTCTATCGATACAAACAAATTTACCTTTCCTTCAGTTTAATGCACAGTGAGTAAAATTTGAGTTGTTCCGAGTGTAGTGCATGTTTGAGCATTTGTGAATAGGGGCTTTCCAATTATAAAAGCCAGTTCTAGAATGGTTCTGCATTAACGTACAAGTTATTTTAGCATCTAATAATAAATATTTTCTTATCAAATGACAAATGATGCTTGGTAAAATTGGGAAGTGTGGTTAGAATCATGGTTGTGGTTCAAAACACTGTAGCATGTGAGAGCTTTACATTATAGCAACTTTTTGCTTTTTACTGTAATATGTGAGAATTTTACACTGCTTGGTAATTACAACCATGGTTCTAACTAAGATTGCCAAACACCCTAGAAGTAAAACCCATGCATTAGCGTATGGTCTTGTTAAAGCACTCAATTTTGCATGCAAAGGAAGAGGGGCCGGTGGGCAACTGTCACCATTGAAATTTTTAAATTCAAAATCTAGATATATACGTATATATTATTTTAATATTTTAGTTATGTCTCTACATGATGATGAAGATTTTGATCATGCCCTTAAATGGTCTCGATAAGTTTTTATTAGGCTTTGTAAATGGGACCAAGTTTGAGCATTATCAAGATTTTTTTTTATTAGAAGTATGACATAATTGAAGTTTTTGCTAATATATTCAAAATTAAAAATTTTAGTGGGGGCAGGTGCCCTTGCTTCTCTCAACTTTGCCTGTTCCGGTTTGCCTCTAGATGTGGTGCTTGTTGATGAAGGTGGTGGGTGGCATTCTACACAAGTCAAATCCGTCTATTTTGCCTGCCAAATAAGCAGGAGTGGAGGCTATTCAGATTAGCGAGTGCAATTGTACCCATTGATATTTTTAATTTCAAAAGCTATGCAGTAGTTTCTTTTGAAAATTCCAATTATACCTTAATGAAAATTTTTGTTATGCTCCTACTTGGTTCTGCTTTAGAACCCGATGTATTTTTTTAACAATTTTTAAATCTGAGTCAAATGTGGGCACAGTTGACAACAACCTGAAAAGAAGCTAATGCAAAATTTTATGATAGGGTATGAAAAAGTATGAAAGATATCCTACCGATAAGGCAGGCTATAAACTGTTAGATGTTTATCAAGTTTCATTATTCTATTGCGTACTTAAAAAAAATTCTGATATGATCTTAATATCATGTAACAGCTCTGAACCATAAAATTTTTCCAAGAAAATATACTTTCTTACTTGGATTTATGCAGTGGATTATTATGGCATTGAAACCAATAATATGGTTTAGATAAAACGCAGGTGAGGGGTGAGAATGCCCCTTTCAACTGCCATTTTATGCCACGGCGGGTACTTCGGGGCTCAGCAATGGAAAAGCCGAGAGGCAGATAAGATGAGGACTATGCGGGGACATGTTGTTGGTGTTAAAGCCTGTGTGGCAAACTTCGCTAGATCAATACGGTTTTGTAGTAAAATATGTATACGGCTGTGACTCTCATTGGTTGATCTGATTTAGATTTTGTTGGGATTTTTTTTTTTATTATTTTTAAGTTGCATAGAGTGCATTTGGGAGAGATGAGATGCGCAAAATGGTTGCGCTGCCATACATGAGGAATGTTGAGGGTTTTGGTTTCCTGGCTGAAGTCTGATGGGTCCCTCAAACGTATTACCGAAGAGGCTGTTCGGGGAGCCTTTTTCCTCTTGAATAAGAGGGTTTTTAGGCCTATCTCAGGTACCAATTCAACTAGACCCTCAACATAGAAACACGCGTTTCTATGTTGAGGGTTTTGGTTCCCCGGTTGGAGCCTGGCGGGTCTCTTGAACGTATTACCAGAGAGGCTAACCCTCAACATCGAAACGGCGGGTCTCTTGAACGTATTACCAGAGAGGCTAACCCTCAACATAGAAACACGCGTTTCTATGTTGAGGGTTTTGGTTCCCCAGTCGGAGCCTGGCGGGTCCCTCGAACGTATTGCCGTAGAGGCTGCTCGGAGAGCCTCTACGTGGATTTGCCTCCTGCGAGGAAGGTGTCCTTTAGGAGTCAAACCTTTTTCCTCTTGAATAAGACGTTTTTAGGCCTATCCTAGATACCAATCCAAGGTTTTTCCTTCTTGAATAAGAGAGTTTTTGGGCCTATTTCAGGTACCAATCCAACTCAGTTATTCAAGAAGAAAAATGTTCGACTCCTGGGGGACGCACTTCACTTGCTGGAGGCAAGTCTGCGTAGAGGCTCCCCAAGCAGCCTCTCCGACAATACATTCGAGGGACCCGCGAACCCAACAAGGAGAAAAATGGTTTTTGGTGTAAAGAGTAAAGACCATACTTTGACCTTATGAATGAAATGGATGGAGTTTATTTTTGCCTGTGATTTGTACACATGAGAATAGAGGCATAGTATTAGTTTCATCCAAAAATTCCCTTCATTTCCATAAAAATAAATTAGTTACACGGCATATTGAACGGCTATTTTCAGTTTTGTTGAGATAATGCAGCACCTGCACTCCAAAAAGCAAATCTTTTATGTGAGGACCTGTTTGGTACGGAGGAATAGGTTTAGGACTCGGATTAATAATCTTAGTTGCATGTTTGGTGTTAGATTTGGGTTGGATAATTTCCCAAAATAATCCCATATACGTGGGATAAACAATCCTACCAAAAATATTGGGATAAATAATCTAGAAACTTGGGATTATCTCGAGCACACCTCGCCAGCCTCCAAGAACAACGGATATGTCGCCACACTTCCAACAAGCAAATTGTCGTCACACCCACCACCAACTCTAGCTCCGGCAAGAAAAGTTGTCGCTCCCACCTCCAGTCCACGAGGTCACTACCCCAAGGCCTAGCACAAAGATTTGTTGCTCTTACCCCCTGAGTTTTGCTGCCACTACATTGCCCCTCCTCCGGTGCGTGAGGTTACTGCCTCTGACGTACGAGGTCTACTGTCATTGCATCTCGCCTTCTTGCCCCTGTGCTCCGTGGAAATCTGTCCCTCTGTGTGAGATCTCGTGCAGTCATTATTACCAGATGCCTCCTTAACTGAGGTCATTGTTGCCACTCGCCACCCTGTTGCAGCTCAACTGTCAATGTTCTCTGCCGTCACAAGCGTTGTTGTTCCCATGTTTCGTCATAAGGGCTCGGGCCCTAGTTAGTTTACATACCAGTCATGAGGAAGGCATATACAAATGTTAGACTTTTTTTTTTTAATTTATGTTTTTTGTTCAAGCAAAACAAAACGGAAGGGAAGAAATTTACATTTTGTATCAAATCGGGATATGTAAATGAGAAATTTACATTTTTTTTAATGTTAATGAGGAGGTCATAGAAATTGATATGATTCTTAACTTAGGTGTGCAATATTCTATTCCGGGCTTCTAATCCAAGACTTCACTAGACATAGATAAACAACTTATCCAATCCAATCATAACCTCATAATCCTATCCAGGGGCCTAAATATCATCATTCCCGTGATAAATAACAAACTCAAGTAAACACCCTACTATCTCGAAGCCAATAAATAGATAAACACTCTTCTATCTTGATTTCAATATCATAGAAAGCACCCTTGTCTCTTCTTCCAAATAGTGCCTGCCGAGCACTTTTTTTCTTTTTCTTGTATTATCCTTTTGTTCCTTAGAGGGAGAGAAATGAAAATGCCACTATAGATTAATTCTATGGGTGTTTTCAGAATTCGTTAATCTGTTAAATCTAATTCAATTTGGCGGTTGAGATTTTCCAATATGATATATGTGAATTTGATCATCTATTAAGCATCTCTCATTCTGTTTAATTCATCAATCTAAATTATATATATGAATATATATATATATATATATATATATATATATATATTTTATAAACATGTAATGTAAACCTACGGCCTGCAATGTCTTGTTTTTAAGTTTCTAATTTCTACGTTTATAGCTCAAAAAAAAAAAAAAAAAAAAAAAGACTTACAAGTTAAGGTTTTTTTTTTTTTTTTTTTTTTGGCTAGACTTACAATTTAGTTTAATAAACTTGCAATGTAAACCTGCTTTCTGTGGTTATAATTTTTAAAATTTTGTTTAAGTTTGTTTGTTATAATGGATTGTGTTGCTACAATTTAGTTTATTATCAAAGACTTGATTCAATTGGATTATAATATTTCGGATTTTGTTGAATTATATTATATTATGTTATGTGATGTTAGGGTGTTTGAAAGGTATGGTTTAAACTAATTATTTGAACCAATTTTAGTTAAGGATACTGTAGCATGTGGGAACTTTACATTACAACAATTTTTTGCTTTTACTTTAGTTGCTAAGAGCTTTACACTATTTGTTGGTCAAAACCAATTAGTTCTAACTAAAAACCAAACGCCATATAATTTTAATTTCTAGTTTTTTAGTGAATTTAAAGGTTCAATATGTGAATCCACCAAATCCAATCCACAAAATCCGTTGATTTTGGATTATAAAATGATTTGTGGAGTAGAATTTTTCTAATCCGAAAGAAACAGATTGGATTATAGATTGATTTTTAGTGCGTGTAATCAAATCCGTAAACACCCCTAATTAAAATATTTTCTCATAAGCTAAAATTCCAAAGTAATATTTGCTCTCTCTTGATTAGATTTTTCTTTTCTTTTCCTCTTTTGATAAGAGATTTAATAATTAGATTGGATGAGAAGGACTATCCATTTAAAAAAGAGAACTTTTATGTTAGAAATTGTTGGTTTTTGCTACTGATACAAATTGTTGTTTTAGTCGTTAGAATCATAGTTTAACAGTTTGATTTGTGAGTATCTACATTAAAATTTATTACTCATAATTCAAAATTATTTCCAATTATTAATCAAACTGTTAAAAAGTAAATCCAACAACTAAAATAATAGTTCCTACTGGTACATAAATGATAGTTCTTATAGTAAATATTTAATTAAAAATGAGTTGTCTGTAGATGTTTGTGGGCACCAGACGATCCTTTTTTTGGGTTGAGAATCATAACTAAACCAAAAAAGTGTTTTAAACTACTCCTAAATCTAGCATAACTATTAAAATTTATATAAAAAAGGCCCTCAAACACATTAAAAATGCTTGTTTAAAGGAATGAATTGTAATTTCATATAATAATTAGAGCAAGTCACAGACGGTTAAACATTTGTTTTTAATTTATGGTTTCAAAATTGAATCCATCAATTTAAAAAGAATAAGTGAAAACGAGCTTATTACAAGAGTAAACAATCAGTTAACCAATCAAGAACTATTGATTTTGGGTGGTCGATTCTCGATCAGTTGTACCCTTTATCTAAAAAATATATATATTTTAATTTTAGCTATTTAAAAATTTAAAATTAATAAAAAAATATTTAAAACCAAAAGTGAAAATTTCAAAAATGAAATTCAAGAAATATGATAGAAATATTAGTTTTCATCATTGATTTGAAAAAATGAAATTACAATATAAATACAAGAGAAACAGTAGCAAATGTGCAATGACCAAGGAAAATTTATTAATAAAATTTAATATTTAATAAGATTTAATTAATGAATTTATCCTTATAAATCGTATTTTTATAAAAATTGCGATAATGCATAAATGAACAATGTTAATAGGAACTTTCAATGTAAACTTGATGCAATGTTGGATATTGCTAAATGCAGATTTTATGAGCTTACATGCTCGAAATTTTGCGAATGATATCCATAAAAGAAATTTTATATCATAATTAATTAGAGTATTGTGATATAAATTAATGAATGATTAAGGTAGGAATAAAGTAGAAAAGCATGTTAAAACCCTAAAACAGTGTAAAAAGAGAAGACGCAATGTAAGTACACTGCTAAGGTAAAAACATAGACATGAGAAATGCTGTGTTTGGGTTCTAAAAGTGAACCAAAGAATAAGTAGGATATTTTATACTATTCAAGAATATGTTTTTCACTGATTTTACCTCAACAGTATAAGAAAAATACTGTGTGGTGAAAAATTATACTATGTAAAGTTTTGGGGGCCCACCAAGTGGACATTCAAAGGGTGAGGATTGTGCCACCACACCACCCAAAGTGGCCCAACACATTAGGCCAACCAACATGCATAATTATGTCCTAGGGGGTGACTCACCCATTTTTTAAAAAAATCCCCCATGAGATAAGTCTTAATTAAAGACTTAAGTAACAAATTTTTTTTTCATTTCTTCCCTTCATATTTGGCAGCCCTAAGACCCTTCCTCTCAAAATTTTCTCAAAGCAAATTTCTCACAAAACCCTCTCCAACCAAGTTTCAAGCTTCAAAGATCAAGATTTTACAAACTTTTAAGGTAAATACTAAACTTTTCCTAAGTCTTTTAGGGTTCTTTCCTTGGATTTGAAGGGGGGCTTGATGAAGGTTTTTCTTGTTATGGAATTTATCTAGGAAGGTTGACAAAATTCAAGGGTGTCAGAGGTGCACAAGATCACCAATTTTCTTTGGTAAAGCCTAACCATCTATTTTCAAAGTTTATGGTGGTTTTGTCTTGTTGTTTTGATTTTTTCTTCATGTATGGCATGTAATAATTTGAATTAGCTCATGGCATGTTTAAATGATTTTATGTTATGTTATGGTTAGAGATCAGGGGTTTAAATGTCAAAATTTTCATTTGGTGTTAAAAGAGGAGAAATTTAGTAAACCTTGTAGGGTTTTCAAAGAGTTGAGATTTGGCATGAAAAATTGTTAAAGAAGGTCTCAAGGGTTTGGGGAATTTTAAAAAGCCCACCGAGGGCAAAATGAGCAAAATCGGGTTTTATAGCTAATGAGCAACAATTTTCGTTAAAATAGCGAAATCGGGTTTGGGGAATTTTAAAAAGCCCACCGAGGGCAAACTCGTTATTTTCTACAAAATGTTCTAAATAGACCCGAAACATCCGAAATAGGAAAAAAAATGTTATTAGTAAGAATTTTCTCCTTTCGTTAGAAACGATAAAGTGGAGTGTACTGAGAGAGATGGAATCCTTGATTATCAAAGTTGTTAACTGTAAAGTAACCCGATATATTAATCAATAAGTGCTTTGTATTGACACATAGATAAATAGTGATAATTTGGCTAATGACGATATTGTTGGAAAAAAAACAGTGTGAGGTGCGCAGCGAAAATTCTAAAAATTTTAAAATTAGAGTATTTTTTCAAAACACAAGTTTGACATGCTATATGTATAAATTAAACAGATCTTACTAACCTTTATGTGCCGAAGAACTCCTGTGACCCGTGAAGAGAAGTAACATTCCAGAAGAGCCTCAATCAACTGGTCTTCTTTGCTATTCTCTACCCACGATCGGAGTGAATGTGGGCTCACACGTACAGCTCTTCGACCGGCGACTCTCTTTCCAACCAATCGAGAGAACCCAAAGCTAGTGTTCGTGATTTGTGAACAAAAGCTCTCAGGGAGTTTTTAGATGCTCACCAAAAGAGTATCACTCTTAATCTCTCAATTGATCTGAGTAACTCATGAGACTTACTCCCTTTATATAGCGATCGGTCATGGGGTCATTCCTTATTAGATTAGGTCTCAAAAACTCAAAACAGAATCAAGTTTGGATTAATATTTGATAAGATCCGCGTGAAAACGCCTAATCTTATCTCTCGTTGATCGGCAGGCCGAACTGCCGCGTAAATATCTCCACAAATCTTTTATTTTCCACCCGAGATTCTATAGGATAAAGTCTCAGTTTTGATTCAAATAACCCAATAGAGAAGTTATCTGATCAAAAACAAACTTTATCAAAATAATCTCTAAGAAAATAAATCAATTCACAATAATTCTACAAGTTTATCTTGATTTAATTTATCCAATTAAATCAATCGATAAACAAACAAGAATTATCCGATCCCAATAATTCAACAAGTTTATCTTAAATTAATTTTATTTCAAAATTAATTTAACCAATAAACAGACATGAATTATTTGATTCTTTCAAATTTTAAACAAATCTGATAAATCTGACATAAGTCACCAATTATTAAAAAAACATGCCGTATCGTTACAGGATTTTGTGAGCTAGCAAAGGAACCAAAATGGACCTATAAAGTTCAAGCTCTCGATAATTATGAAACCCAATATCCCAGATATATATTTTACAATTATCAACTCCAACGCTACTCCATTAAAAGCTTGGAGCTGCACTCTCAAACTTCATAGAATTACGAAGCCCGTATAACTAAGTCTCCATGATATATCAAAGTGTATCGTATCCCTATATGATAATCCATAATCAGCTTAAGGACAAGTTCTGTCTTACCTTCTCGATTATTTTTATCTTACGTTCCATTATCTCACCATTAGAAAACTTACCATCCAAAGATAGTATACCATTCGGTTACACCTATGTATCCAAATGGTCAAGCGCTTCAGTTTTTCAATTACAGGATAACGTATATAAGAGGATATCATTACTCTTGAAGAGGAGCTATGGATTCTATATCTATGAATAACAAGTCTAGGCTATTAAGAGTCATGCCTCCAACGTACCGGCATACATACCACTATTGAGATGTGGGAGTCACCCTTTGGTACATCAAAAGACATAAGTCGACACAACGGGCCTACTATCCATCTCAGGATTAAGATACAATACAAATGATTGTCTAAAGTGAATCGATTTGCCAAGACAGAATTATTAATCCAAATCAATTCACTTTGTGTCTCAATCTAACACATCGTCACCTATGACAACATGCCAATGTTTCTATTCACGGAGTCTAACTCCGATGGTCAAGACAAACCATCTCCCAATAGGGATATAGACAACATAATAATCTTTGCATGAATAAAGTGCCCAACTTTATTTCCTCGATTGCGGATCATATGTTTTAGACCGTCACCTTAAGAATCGTGTCTTCTGCATAATCAGTCCATCATATGCCCAATTCTTAAAGGTTTAAATTGACAGTCTCAGACTATTGTTTGCTTAACATACATTCAACAAATATGAATGTAAAGAGGACAAGATTTGGTATATATAAATGAATAAATTCTTTATTGATAAAAATATCTCCAAAAACGTATTACATTTTTACTCCTTAGGGCATACATGTCTAACAGATATAATTGGCCGAACAGGACACTAGACGACTAACGAAGGAACTGAAGTCATAATAGCACATACAGGTAAGTTCAAACCCCACCTACAATATGGGATAGAGGGTGATAATATATTTAGATAGATGTATTTATGTATTTAATACATTTAAAGAAATGTGTATGGTATGCACATATTTTAAGTAAATAGACTCTCATGCATGGTATGACAACCTAAATTAATGTACTGGTAATTGACTTACCAGACAAAGAGGAAAGTGTCATACCAACTCCCGACGCAATGGGAGTTCTAAGTAATGTTTTGGTCTCGATGTTACGATGACCCATGTGTGCATATGGTATGAATGCTTGGGCCCTAGTAAAGTTTGAAAGATGAAAAGAATAATGAATGTTCATAAGCGAGCATAAATGGATCATGCATACGAGTAGATATTGCATGTGGGCTATGTTTGGGTAAATAGCCAGAATAGATTCAATGATGAGCTGGCGGCAGAGCATGGGCAATGTGTAGATAAAAGGTGTGGATACCACCACTGAAATATTTCCGCTCTCTATGTATATTAATAAACTTGGAGCTTGTTGGAAAATAAGTATGGTATTGTTTAAGTAAGACAAAACACTTTTGTGAAATGATATGTTAATCTTATATGTACATATAAGTTATGAAGCAAAGGTTTGAATATGCATGTGTGTATAATTACTAAAAAAAGATTTCCCGTGGCTTTTCATAATTACATAAGTAAGGAATATGTTAAAGCACGGGCAGAAAAATGACAAGTTGTGACAAAATGTGTCGTTATTCCAGTATTGTGCTCACTAAACTAAGAACTAAATGAAGGTGATATTGGGTAACTGATTACACCAATATCCTAAAAATAAAACTTACAATGAATAAAATAGTTGACTTCTAGAAATCAAGACTAATAATTAATAAATTTTTACACTCCCTCACAAGCTGGGTGGTAGATGTTGATCACACCTAGCTCGGAACAAAGTCCTTAAAATCAGTCTAGAGAAGAGCTTTGGTGAGAATATTTGTTGTTTGAAGGTTAGTTGGCATGTAGACCAACTTTATTATTCCTTCCCCTATATTCTCTTTGATGAGATGGCGGTCTATCTCTACATGTTTTGTTCTGTAATGATGGCCATGATTCTTCGCAATGCTTATGCCAGCCTGTTTGTCACAAAACATCTTTGTGGACTTCTCAACAGCAATTCTTAGCTCCATTAGTAACCTTTTTAGCCACATTCTTTTACATATGCCATGAGACATGGCTCAAAACTTAGCTTTTGTACTACTTCAAGTTACAATTGATTGTTTCTTGCTAGCCAAGTGTCTAAGTTCCCTTACACATAAGTGCAATATCCAAGGTTGATTTTCGATCTTGTTGAACCAGCCCAATCAGCATAAAAGTCCTTGCTTGAAGTTCTCTTGAAATATAGACCCTTTTCTGGAGTCATCTTGAGATAATATAGGCAACCGTATGTTGCACTCATATACCCCTTTGATAAATTGTTCATAAATTGACTCACCATACTAACAAAAAAACTAATGTTAGGTCTTATGTGTGAGAGATATATGTTTTCCCATAAGTCTTTAATATCTACCATCATCTATTGGGGTACTTCCCTCCATTTTACCCAACTTAGCTTATGGTTGGTAGGAGTATCATCAGGTTTACACCCGAGTATTCTTATCTCTTTCAACAAGTTTAGGACATACTTATGTTGAAAAACATATATACCTTTCTTTGAACAAGCTACTTCCATACCTAGAAAGTATTTCCGATTTTTGAGGTCCTTGACTTCAAACTCTTTAGCTAAAAGGTTCTTAAGCTTATATATTTCTTCCTCAAAGTTCCCAGGTAGGATAATATCATCCACACAGTCTTTCTTTCTCGTGAATGTTTGACAAAGAGCATATGTTTGGCTTAACATTGAGAATCCCCACACTTCTTCACTGCTTTTGTAAACCTGTCAAACCATGCTTGTAAAGAATTCTTGAGGCCATGACTTCTTGAGTTTGCAAGCTTTGTTAACATTTGTTTGTGTTTCAAGGCCTGGAGAGATTTCTATGTAGACTTTCTCTTCTAAGTCGTCACCAAAAAAAAAAAAAAAACATTTTTGATGTCTAGCTAATAAAGAGATCAATCTAAGTTTAATGACAAACAATTAGTAATAAACGTTAATGCAACACAAAATAATCAACAATGTGTCCATACCAGAGATTAGGACACGCTTTACTACTCCCGAAGTCGGGGTTTGATTCCTCTCTGACGCAAAACTTTGTATTTTTTTAAAATGAATGAAGTGGTCGGCTCAGTTCGGTTCTAGCTGACCACTCTATGGTGGAACCAAGACTGATTGAGGAGATCAATTTTCGTCATTTTCAATTTTGTGGATTGTTTACAGCCAGTTTGTTGGTTAGAGGTGGTTAGTTTTAGTTTTTCAGTTTTTTTGAACGATCTAATCATATGTACCAAGCGATAAAATTGGTTTTCAATTTTGTTGTTTATTTGCTGTTGGTTTCGTTGATTAAAGGTGGTTGTTTTTGTTTTTTGGTTTTTTTGAGCAATCTTATCTCATTCATATAATGGAGTTCTCTTCCAATTATTATAATCATTGAATTAAAAATATTGTACAATATTTTATTAAATTCAAAAGTTATTTTCTTACATTTAAAAGTTCAATAGATTCAAGCCATATAAATCCTATTAAAAAAAGGAAGCGGGAAATTTTATGATAAGATGGGAAATTTTTAATAGTCAAATTTGTTTAAGTTTTTTTAATTTAATATACTTTTTTCTTTTAGTTTAATATGATCTTAAGACGTATTATTTTTTTTGTAATTTTTATGAAAGTCTCATTTATTGTAATTTATAGTATGATATATCTTTTAATTTGATATAATTTTAATATAATATTTTATTTTACATTTTTGAAGCCTATTGTAAAAGAATAATTGTAATGGATAAACTCGCTTAACACTAAGGGCCTGTTTATTTCGATATTCGAATTACGGTTTGAATCATTTTGTTACAGTATTTTCTCTTATAAAAATTTAAATATTTATTCAAATATTTGAACTAAACGTGCCCTAAAAAATGTCATAAGTGTTAGGCATGAGAAAATAATTAAAACTGCATATTATGATATGAAAAAAAAAAATTTGTCTCATTTAAGCTATGGTCCGTTTCTCTCGTATAGATGGGCTCCATTGGACCCACCCGATTGGACCCATTTATATGAGAGAAGTGGACAGATAGGAGTGATCTACAATATAAGGTTCGCAAATTGACATCGACATTCTGTTAGATGTCAGTCATTAAATGACGAACTAACCCATTAAATGACAAATTATGTGGTCTACATCCTCACAAATCGCAAGAGTCCCTTCATTGGCACACAGAACGCCACGTATCACGCAAAATTCTTACGTCCACGTGTCATCCTCTCAACAGCTTCAAAAACTTCCCACCCTTTTTTCTCTCTCTACAAAATCCGAAACCAAACCAGAAATGGCCACGCTCTTCTTCTCGAATTCAGCTCTGTCTCTTTCCCTTCTTCCCCTCAAAAACAACCTCAGAAGTCCGTACAATCCCAAACTAAAACCCTATCCTTTCGATCTTCGCGCGCTTCTCAACAATGGCTTCGATCTCCGCTTACAATCCTGTCGGACCGACCTCCGCGGCGATCCGTGAGGTGCCGGAGATCGGGACGGATCAGATGGACCAAATCGCCGACGAGGCGTTTCGGAGGTACTCGTCGTCTTCGTCGTCGCCATCGAAGAGGTACGGCAGTGGCGTCGCGATCGTTTGGTTCAGGAACGATCTGAGAGTTTTGGACAACGAGGTTTTGTACAAGGCGTGGATTTCGTCTCAGGAGGTTTTGCCTGTATACTGTGTTGATCCTCGGCTTTTTGGTTCTACCTATCACTTTGTATTCCCAAAAACTGGAGGTAAGAGTTCTGTTTTTGTACGCCTAAAACTCGGTTTCTTGCGTTATAGTGTTTGTTTAGGGAGAATGTGGCTTTTCATGGAGCATTTTGATTGAATTTTTTTTCTTTTTTCTTTTGCGGGAAAACAAAAAATCTTGCTGATATTTTGCTGTGGAGTTATTAGTCAATGTTAAACGCATTTATAGACCAAAACCATGAAAATATGAAAATATACGAGTGAAAAGAATGGTAGAGTAGCCTTTCCCTTGCTCTTGTTTGGTATAATTGTCATTGTTGGTTTTTTTGTTTTCACAACTGAAATGAATAGTGGAGACTTCATTAAGTAAAATTTTGAGAAAAACCTGCCACAAAGTGAAAATGTAAACAGAAATAACATTTTGACAAACTGCTTAGTTTCTGAAGCATGCCGGATTAGGGAAGATATGAACATGAGGAAATTCTTTGACATTCTCTGTTGTCTTCGCAGCATTGAGAGCACAATTTCTCATGGAATGCTTGGCTGACTTGAGAAAGAATTTAATGAAGCGGGGACTTAACTTACTGATTCAACATGGGAAGCCCGAGGACATTCTCCCTGCCCTTGCGAAATCTTTTGGAGCACATACTGTTAAGTGGTTTCCAGACTTATTTGCTTTGGTACAATGATTTATATGATCAAAAGATGAGTTTTTGAAGCAATAAAAATTGAGTCAGGTATATGCACAAAAAGAAACTTGCAGTGAGGAGCTGAATGTGGAAAGATTGGTGAGCAAAGGTTTGCAAAAAGTGGTGTTGCAATCATCTTCAGGGCAAACTAACAGGCCTAGTTCTACTAAAAATCCAAAGTTGCAACTGGTTTGGGGTGCCACTCTGTACCACATCGATGACCTTCCATTTTCTGCTAGTAGCTTACCAGATGTCTATACTCAATTTCGTAAGGCATGGCAGCTCTCCCTCTCCCTTTTCATTTTGTTTCTGTTTATATTTTACTTGAACCAGTACTAGTTTTTTGTATATCAGCTTTGTTTATTAATATGAAAGAGAAATTGCAGGCAGTTGAAGCCAAATGCACAATCCGTAGCTGCATAAAAATTCCAGCATCTCTTGGGCCACCACCCAGCATTGATGACTGGGGATGCATTCCTTCGATAGAACAGTTTGGAACTTAGCTCAACAAATGTATGTTTATAACTAGATTTAGTTTCCTGCACAAGCATTCATTGAAATTCAATCCCTGTTTAAAAACTTGAGAAGCACTATTTACTTGGGCACAATTTTTATTGTTTTCCCCTCCTGATTCAGGTCAGCAAAGGAATGAAGTTTATCGGAGGTGAAAGTGCTGCACTGAGCCGAGTATATGAGTACTTCTGGAAAAAGGTACGAGAAATCAACTAGATTATATTCTAATAAAACTATATTTTCTTTCTTTATATATAGATATATATAGATATATATATATATATATATAGAGAGAGAGAGAGAGAGAGAGAGAGAGAGAGAGGTTTCGCGTGAGACATAGCAATTGAAAAAAAAATTATAAAATAAAAGAGGAGATTTGATCACATGCTAGTATTATTGAACACTATCAGTAGACTTGTAATTGCTGAAAGATAGCGTACAGCATGTGTGGGATGAAATCCCGGGGCATGTATCATGATGCAAATCTGAGATAAGTATGTTTCATGTGATCATCCCTTGATTTGTTTTCATCTTCTTTTTGATTTGTCTTTATTGTTGGTAACCCAACTCTTGAGAGATTATTTCTATGTTGAACCATATTTAAGGGGAGTACGTAATAACTTGGGCAGAAGATAAAATTTCAACTTTGGACATAAAACCTTCCTCTGGTTGCTAATTGAAATCTATAGGTGTCATTTGTAGCTTTAAAGTTTTTAGGTTCTGAGCTTCATTAAGGTGCTTGGGTAGAAATATTTAATCTTTTCAATGCACTTCTAGGATTTGCTCAGGAAATACAAAGAGACCAGAAACGGGATGCTAGGACCTGATTATTCAACAAAATTTTCTCCATGGCTTGCATCAGGAAGTCTCTCTCCACGTCTAATACACGAAGAGGTCACATGTTTTGTCAATTTTTGGCTTGCTTCTTCTATTACATGTTTACTGGATACAACTTGAAAAATAACCAATTTTCACTTGAATTTTAATTAACGTCTTCAGGTTAAAAGATACGAAAACGAAAGGCTGGCAAATGATTCCACATACTGGTAACAATCTCTCTATCCACATCGAAAGGCTGGCAGCACTCTTATTTTTACTAGCTTTAAGTATTATTGATTTGTTGTATTGCCATGAGTCATTTTGGGAAAGTTAATACAAGTTCTTGTGAGGGCATAGTTATAAATAATTGTCCCAATAGATTGAAGTATGTTAATAGTTGCCGTGTAACAGGGTCTTGTTCGAACTAATATGGAGAGACTACTTCAGGTTTCTGTCAGTCAAATACGGCAATTCCCTTTTCCATTTAGGTAACTGTTCTGTTGTTTGACTTCTCTAAATCAAGTGAGTTGAAATTATCAGGAAAATCAAATTACAGTTTACTGAATGCCTTGATGTTAAAAAAGATATTTTAAGCATTCGACTTTAACATGACAAAACAAGATTGCACTTCACATTACTTCTCTTTGCATGAGTTCATGTACATTTTTTTCCTAGGTGGCCCAAGAAAAGTGGAGAAGAGGTGGAGCCAAGATAACAAATTATTTGAATCCTGGAGAGATGGTCAGACAGGGTTGGTGTTGACTTTCTCTCACTCGAATTCTATGTTTCTTGCTTTCTTCTCTTTGGTTTTTGTGAAGGCATTGAACGTGTAATTGAATAAGAATAGGTTAAGATTCTGCTCTGTTTTTGGTTAAGAGAATAGAAAACAAGTTTTAAGTCCATAAAGAAATGGAAGTCTTTAGATATCGTTTATTCTTTTTCAGTCATTTTCTCTGGCTGGCGCATCTTTTTAATAAAATTCTTACACTTCTTGGAATCTAGGTACCCACTTATAGATGCCAACATGAAAGAACTATCAACAACTGGATTTATGTCAAATCGAGGACGGCAGGTAATCCTGATTGAACTCTAATTTTATGGACTATTACAAATGGTTACTTTACTTATTGCTATCCGATCCCTACTTGTCGGGTAAACCTGCATCCTGGCGCTCTCCTCCTACGAATCTTGCATGTCACACCACTAGGTTTTTAACATCTAAGGTATTGTCTCTTTTGCTGCAGATTGTATGTTCCTTTCTTGTACGAGATATGGGAATTGACTGGCGTATGGGAGCTGAATGGTTTGAGACATGCCTGTTGGATTATGATCCATGCTCCAATTATGGCAATTGGACCTATGGAGCAGGTATTTTCATGGAATTGGGAAATGAATTCTGCGTGTACATGTTTTTTGCTTTAATGCATAATTTTGTTAACGTGCTTGCATGAGAGTGGCTGCATATATCTCGTCCTTTAGTTTAGTTATCAAATATGCTATTATATCTGTTTGTCAAACAGCATGACTATCTTAAGCTGTGGCTGCAGGATGACTCTAATTATAGAAAATTCACTTTTTTTTAGAGGATCTATTTTTTTTTTCTTAACTATTCTTTGTTGAAATGAACCAAAGCTTGAAAGTCAAGAATCCTCCCATACTAAGCTGTAGGAGTACTAGGTCTGTACAATGTTGCAGTGCATGTTACTCTTATGATTTGCGATAGCCTAGTATATGCTGCCTTGATTGATGTTGCACCAAGTAAAATCTTTCATCTTTGTATAAAAAATCATATTTCCTTTTTTCTATTTAGGAGTTGGGAACGATCCCAGAGAAGATCGGTACTTCAGCATCCCCAAACAAGTAAGTCTACTCATTCGTCTTAGCCATTTGATTTTTTCAGTGAAAGATTATTCTGAGTATAAAGATTTGACTTCCAACTTCATTTTGCCAACTGCTTAAGAAAGACTGAATAGGTTTTTTTTTTTCTTTTTTTTTTTTTTAAATTGGTTTTTGTTCGTTTGTTTGTTGGACAAAGACTGAATAATTTCTAGGATTGAGGCTCACTGATATTTATTTTCCACGAAATAAAACTAATTATAGATCAAGCTGAGAAATGGGTTGTTCTCTATTTGGTTCTACAATCAGATAACAATTGTTAATGGCCAAAAAGTCTAGATATGGCATGTAAGTTGGCTGATGTGTTTTCGTAGTTCTTGATGATCATTAATTGTGACAATATATATATATATATATATATATATATATATATCTTCTACTTTCATGGTAATATTGCAAGTATTGAATCCGACGCCTGAGCTTCCATGTTTTTTTATGTTCAAAAGAGATAAACACCAAGATAGTTCCTTAGAACTTGGGATTGTAGGGAAGTTTATATCAAACAACATGATAGATAGAGAAGTTTGGGGGCTTGAAGAGTACAAGAAGATGAGTTTAAAAGCACTTATATATATGCATATATATATATATATATACACACACTTAAAACACTGTTAATACCTTGTCAGGCGCAGACGTATGATCCTGAAGGCGAGTATGTAGCATATTGGTTGCCACAACTACGATCACTCCCAAAAGATAAAAGGAACTTCCCCGGAAAATCATACATTGAGCAAGTTGTACCTCTCAAATTCGGGAGTACTACTAGGTTCCAAAACCGAGACACGGCTTACGCCTCGAGAAAACCCAATTTTGGACATAGACAGACAAAGGGAGAGAGAAGATAAATAAATAATAATAAAAAAAAAACTAAGTTTATTGTTTCATAGTGTACGAGGAGACGAGGAGTGATGGAAGATCAATCTCATCTTGCTTCCATTGTGATGTCTTTTTTTAATCCAATAACCAGAAGAGATCTCATATTACTTCTCAAATCTCATTTGCATGACGCGACTTCCTCCCATGTTTAAGGTACAATATTGAAGTCTTACACAACTTGGAGTTGGAAAATCTAAAGTGCCTCTACGCAGGACATCCTGGGGTAGTAGAGCAATAGCGTATTGAGAGAGAAATTCGTCAAAGCATAATCTGTTCCAGTATTAATTTGTAAAATAAAGTGAAATCTGGTTGTTATAAACTTGCCACTAGTCTTCGTCCAACATGCTATCGTATTAAGCAAATTAAGATATTTCTTTAGTGTACCAAATAAATACGTGTCTTACCAATTAAAAAAGTTCCAACGACAATTAAAAACAACCAATTAAGTAGCCCTCCAACGGTGGAAACAAAGTTAAACCTTATATATATATATAAGGGCAAAATCATGATAAGACTCAAAAAAAAATTCTTGCTACTAAGATCTTTTTTTTACCGGTGGATCTAAATCTAATGGCTAAAAATAAAAGAGCTTATTTTTGGTTAAATAAGATTAAATATACCAGATTTTTAAGATCAAAAATAAAAAACATGGCCAAAAAAACATCACAGAAGAAAACCCATTACAAAAAAAAATCTTACTTATAAGATCTTTATAATAGGTCTTATCACAGCTTTCTTCCTTTTTTTTAATTATATTTCTTCATTGCCTCCCATAACCAAAAAGTTAGAGCTTCCTTGGCTGGGGGAAAATTGGAAGGGAATAGAGCGGTGAGTGGAGTAGTAAAACGTGTTTAGGAATTAAAGCCTAAATTAAAAAAACCTGCATATGATGCAATAAAAATTCTTTTTTTTTTTTTTTCAGTTAAACTATATATTTTTAGGGGAATGTAATGATAACAACCTCTAAAAAAGGGTCTTACTATAAAACTTTTTTTTAAACCGTTGAATTTAATTCAATAGCTTAAAAACTTCAACTCCACTCAATTAAAGTAGACTCTTTCTTACACAATCATGTTTAGTTAAAATTAAAAAACTTAAAAAATAAATATTAGCCAAGAAAAAATCACAATAAAAGGGAAAAATTGAACTCAATATTTGGACCTCATCCTCGCCTGAGCTCTGGCCTTTGGTATTGGCGACTTCTTCAATGGGTAGTGGCGGAGGCTGAGCGTAGTTGGCGTCGAGCTGGCGAGAGTTGACGGCCCTTCGCACCTTGTTGCGATCTCGACCCAAGGTCGGCGATAGAACCGCGACGGAGGGGCAATGGAATGCGTTGATTGTGGGCGCCATCGGAGGAGATGCATCACTGAGGGATGGCGCGGGCTTAGCATCGGAGGAGATAGGCAAAGGAAGCTTGTGATCTGTCTTGCAGCAAGACCCAATGCCCTTGCTGCCTCCTGTGGTGGTGAGCACCGTCGCTGTGATGGTCGAGCAACCACGACATCTGCGATCTGAGCTCGCATCTAGCTGGTGAGATCCAATCCCCTCGTGCCTTCAACAAGACCCAACCCCCTCTGCCGGCAAGATGCTTTTCCTTCCTGCGGTGAAACCAAGCGCAAACTTTTTTTTTTGGTTTTTTGTTTTTGTTTTTTTTAAGATTATTATTTTTTGAATTTTGAATTTTGAATTTTTTATAATTTGATGCATATGGTTCTATTTTAGCTGTTGTGAGCTTGTTAATTTGTGACAGCAAAATTCATATTTAATGGGTATAAAATGGTCTTACTTTTGAAGGGTCTTATAATAGCATAGCATTTCCCTTATGTTTATGTCTATTCTATTTTTTTTTTCCCGAACCAAGCAAATCCTTGCATTAAGCGAAAAGACAGATTTTTAATTGAAAAGAATAAAAAAACAAACATATCATAGGGTGGTTTTTTTGGTAGTTAAGGTTTTGGAAGTAACAAGTTCTAATTGCTATAATGCAGTGCTCTCACATACTACAACGTAAAAATAAAAGTTTATTATAATATAAAACTTTTATATGCTATAGTGTCTTGGTTTTAACTTGTACCTTCAACTATATTGCTAAACATTCTATAAGATATAAAACATGTTATAGAGTTGAATATAAGGCTCCCGAGTTAAAACAACGTGTCGTATATACAAAAAAATATTTTAATTGTTACAATATAAAACTCACACATACTATAATATAAAAACAAAAGTTTATTATAATGTAAAGCTCTTATATTCTATATGCTACAATATTTTAGTTTCAACTTATAATTCTAAATATATTACCAAACATTCTATAAGAAGGTATAAAACATACTATAGAGTTGAATATAAGGTTCATATGTATAGAGTTATTGAATATAAAAACGATGTGCCATATGCACAAAAAATATTCTAAATACTATAATATAAAATTTCATATATTATAATATAAAAGCAAAAACAGTTGGTACAAATCTCACGTATTTTTATTCCAACTTTTAGAGTCGTTGAATATAAGAGTCCCGTGTATAGTCGTTGAATATAAAAACGGCATGTCGTGTGCACGGAAGACTGTTAGGAAAATGCTTCTGCTTCATTCGGATTTGAAGGGCCACGACGAAACCGCTCTTGCGCCGCCAGCCCTGTAACAGAACACTGAAGAAGAAGAAGCAGCAGCTAAACATTGCGCCGTTTGCTGGCGGGCACTATTGTAACTTGTAATCTTTATTCCTCTATAGTTTCTTCTTCTCCTTCTTCAGAATCTCAAAGCTTTTCTCCCAAATTGTAGTCACCGAGATAGATTCCAATGGCGGTCAGTGAAATCCCTAATTTCTCTCCTAAGCTCATCTTATCCTTTGTTTTTTTTTTCTGTTTATTTTTCGGTCTTATTTGCTTTTTATTGATTATTTTCGTGCGATTGTGTATCGGGTTGAATTACCAGTTGGCAATCGCCTGTGGAGAATCTTCGCCGTCCTATTTCGCTTTCTTAAGAACTCGGAATCGAGCTGTGAACTCCATCAAGGATAATGTCGCTCAGATCTTCGTCAACATTTTCTGTTGCCGACGAAACATTGATGGGGACGCCAGGTATGTTACTCTTTCTATACCTGTTTGGTTGCTGAGAAACCTCAGAATAGTAGTGAAGAAGAAAAAATGGGAAAAATCCCATCTTTTAATGTGGGTTATGGACCCAATTGCAGTCATAAATTTTGTATGATTTATTGGTAGAAAACCTCTAATACATATTCTTCGACCAGAAAAAAGGATTGTTTATGTAGAAACAAGGCAGTATAAAATATATTTAGCAACCCCATTTTGAGTTTATTTGAATACACAGGCACTCAAAGTAATGTCTTTCATTTTGTTCCCTCATTTACTCATGTTTAGTCTTTTCCGAATGGTTTTTCTTTTTGAAATTTTTTTTAACCATAGTATGATTTTTTCCATGTTTGACAATATGTGTGTCAAGGACTCGTGGGAATATGGATTTATTTTTGTCTAGTTTCGAAGATTTTATTGCAAAATTGGGAGAGAATTGCCAATTGAGTAGTGAAGAGTTTTTGCCCAAAAAGAATGATGTCAACGGTGAACAAGATCCAAAGGCAGTTTTTAATGTGTTGGATTCAATGCTAAACAAAAGTTTGGACCGTTTAAAAACAATGAGGTATGTTGTAAGCTTTCACTTTTTCTTTTCGTGCTCTTTGAGATGAAAGTGTTAGTTGTGTTCTATTTTGATGGCGCTGTATATGTATTATTTTGATAATATGGGGATTGTACGACCGCTTCCTTATTAAACAGCATGCCTAGGTGGTTTATTTACCTATTTGTTGTAAAGCATTCTATTAGACATTGTCCGCTTATCTGAGTAATCTAGTCTGCTTTGAGGCCTTTATAAAGTTTTTGCTAATTAGTAACTTTGATTCCAGCAATAGTAACTCCCTCATCATATTATGCAAAAATATGCACTTGCTTATTTGAATATTAATAGACAACTGATGTTGCATCATAATTCTCACTTTTGTAGATCTAACATAATATGTTTTAGTGGCTGTCTTTATTTCCCCACATTTTTGCTTGTATGTAAGCATTTGCAGGGAGAGGCAAAATAGTGCTGTTACCTCTCAGTCTAGATAGAGGCTTCATATGTTCAAAAATTTTACATACTTCCTTCTTATGTGAAAGTTTGCAGGAAGAACATAACGTGGCCTAAGATGGCTTCTCCAGGGAGAATCGTGGAAGCTTATTACCAAGAATACAGCACAATGATTAGGGTTTTATGTTTGGATGGTAAGTTGGGAACGGCACTATGGCTTTGGAGAAAATGGATGCATAAAGGCGTCATTCTTGATGTACTCACACACAATTATCTTATAAATGGACTCTGCAAAATAAGTGATATGAGAAGGCAGATGGGCTATTTAGGGAGATGCTAAAATTGGGTCCTTCTCCCAACTGTGCCACTTACAACACTTTTATTAATGGTTATTGCCTCATTAATGATCTAGATAAAGCTTTGTATCTCTTCTCCACTATGGCTAATAGTGGTATTAAGCCAAATAGAATTACCTGTAACATACTTGTTCAGGCAATGTGCAAAAAAGGCCTCTTGGAGGCTTCCATGAAGCTTCGTCAAAATATATTAAGTGATGAGAATGGCAAGAGTGAACCAGATTTAATTACCTCTACTATACTTAGGGATGGTAATTTTAAAAATGGAGATATGTTACAGGCGCTTAGTCTTTGGCATGATGAGATTCGAACGGATGCCCATGTGGATGTTGTTGCCTATAATGCCCTCATCAATGGGCTTTGTTTAAGTCAGCAAATGAACCTTGCTTATGGATTCTTTTCTGAAATGATTAAAAGAGGCTTACCTCCTGATGTTTTTACTTATAATGCACATGTAAGCTGCCTTTGCAAGGAAGGAAAATTCGAGGAGGCTTCTCATATCCATGACATTATGTCCAGAACTGGAATTGCTCCAGATCAAATTACATATAAACTGATTATTCAGGGCTTATGTATCAATGGAGATATTGTCAGAGCTAAGGAGCTGTTTTGTTCAATGCTGGAGAAGCAAATGGTGCCTGACGCGCATGCATGGAATCTCATTATTGGTTATTATGGAAGGTGTGGAGATGTTAGTCAAGCATTTTCAATTAAAAATAAGATGTTGTCTTATGGTGTTCAACCAAATGTATACACCTATAATGCATTGATTCATGCAGAGATAAAGGGAGGAAAAGCTGTTGATGCATGTTTTCTTAAACAGGAGATGCTATGCTTTGGTGTTTACCCTGACATGGTCACTTATAATTTATTGATAGGTGCTGCTTGTAGATCGGGTCACCTTCGTTTTGCAGGTGAGCTATGGGATGAAATGTTAAGAAAGGGATATCAACCTGATAAAATAACTTATACTGAGTTAATCAGGGGTCAGTGTATGGACGGCAACTTGGACGTGGCAGAAGAACTATTGGCAAAGGTGCGGGATTCTGGTCTGCCAATTGATCATGTTCCTTATAAGATACTTGAGAAGTACAGAAAGTGATTGGAAAGAGAAAAATGAATTTCTCTACAGTAAACATCAACTCGCACAAAAGCATATCAGGATATAAACTTCTGGGAACAGGGAATTTTGGGTTGCAAGTCAATATTTATTGTCGCCAAGTTTGAGGGAATCCTTTCTGCTGGTGAGATTTGGTGCAAAAAGGAATCTTTGATGGCTTTCTCAGAGGTACATCTAGACAAATGTTGTGTTTGCCACTCATTAGTTCCTTATATATCCTCATTTGTAAATTCTATTGGTCCCATAAAAAGCTGGAGGGGAAGAGCCTTATGTAGCTCTAGGATTATTGGGTGGTCCAGCTTTGTGCTTGTTTATGTTTGATAAGAAAGAGTTTAATTCGAGTATTACTGATTGTAAAACTCTTGCAAGGTCATTTGGCAGATGGGCTGATATAACCCGCTGCTCCCCGCTCACGCTTCTAAGCATCTGAACATTCCCCTCCAACTAAATGGAATCTTTCAATATGTGCTTTTTAAGTGCTTATGGAGACAAGCATCTTCAAATTTGGATTGTCTCTGTAGGATGATACTAGGACATGAGGGATAATCTTCAGAGGGCCAGATCATAATTTCAGGTTTGTTGTATTCCAAAACCTTTTCTTCTCTCTATCGTTAAATGTTGCTTGCTAGGCTTTCTCTCCCTCTCTCTCTCTCTCTGTCTCTCTGTCTCTGTCTCTCTCTCTCTCTCTCTCTCGCTCTCTTTTTTGTGTGGAATCATTGATGCAGACCATACTTGTTACAATATTCTTAATAAACTGAACATTAACAGAATAAATCACTTTTTTATATTCTTAATATCCTAAACGTTGACAGAATATATTACTTTTTTATATTATTTTAATGCTTCAGTCTTGCTCTACACATGTAGAAGGTTGATAGGTTTTATTAGTGAGTGATACAAATCTTTGGTCTATTGGGATGAGATTGGTTATCTAATGAACTCATGGAAATCGTAAACCCAGTAGTTTTGGGGATTTTTATTTAGTTTTGGTCTAATTAGAGAAATTTGAGTCTCTGTTTGTTTACTCTCATTCATACTGACATCTTTGCTATAGAGATGCATACCGATTGAGGGTGTTGTTTAATATTTTGGATGAGCTATGGATCATATCAATGACACTTTTTTAAACTACCATAAAAAACACAAGATTGTTGTCCCTTGTCCACGGTTATGTCGCACCATCTGCGCAAGTCTTGATAGATTTAGTTCAATAAAACCCCAGTCCTCCCAACCTTGCCCTCTGATACAAGTAGTTTGATTGAAAAAGGTGATCCTAGAATTGGACGATGTATACTTTGAACAAAGAGCAGTTCACATTCAAGAGACAAATAGCAATCCACGTTCAGGAGTTTACATATTTTACTATGTCGCTTGTAAGTTTTAAGAAATTCTTTGCCTTCAGAAACACCAAACTGTTTTGATGAATCTATGATTATCGCGTTCTTAAGATAGCAGACCGTCTTTTAAGAAGCTCTCTGCCAGAGCTTCTTGACTTGGGCAACTTATTCTTGTTAGGGAGCAGCACAACATTTAATGTTTCGTGCATTGAACCAATCTCATTGATGGTGCGCCTCAGTGCATCTCTGATGGCCGTGTTTCACATTTGTAGGACTTGCATGACACCAGAGATGGAAGCTCACATTTTCAAATGCAGCAAAAGTTTTACTTTGGATTTGGTAAATTGTTGCTTGCAGAAGTTTATTCCAATAGACAAGAAACCGGCACCGACCAATCCATGCATGGCAGAAGATCATTTGGCTACTTGCAACAAGCAGGCAGGGGCCATTTTTCGTCTGTTCATTATCAGAAGACTTCCAACAACTTCGGAGCTTATGCTATACTGTGAGGTAAGAGATTTGCCCCTTTAACGTGGAAGTAGCAAATGAGGGCCAACATGATAGATAATTCTTGGATTATTATTGTATTATTTTGACAAATTGATTTTCTAATATTAAGGAAGATTACCTGGCAATTTTTTTATGCCAATCTTGCATAATTGTACACCATAATCCAATGTCATTTGCTGTATTTGATGCTAAAAGGTGTGAAAGTTATCCGTTTGATATGTTGTTATATTTTGCACTTCAATGTGTAATACTACTTCCAAATTCCATAGCTTTGGGTCTGCAATCCCGATCATGATTTCCCTACCCCAAAAGGGAAAGGTCCTTCCATTTTTGGCCGGTTGTGGGCGAGGAGGGATTCGAACCACTGACACCGTGGTTCGTAGTCACGTGCCCTAATCCTCTGAGCTTCAGGTCTTATCCCGTCTCCACTGGATCTATTCCCGAGAGTACCTAAAAAAAAGGAACCCATCGGAGCCATAGTGAAAGCGAGTCTTCATAGGGCAATTGTCACTGCTTATGGACTTGAACCTGGGTGATCTATCCATGAGATCCGAACCGACTGATGTTAAAGAATCAGTGAAAGAGTTGTGGTTAGAGGTGAAATGCCACTCGAATCCAAAGCTAGCGAACCCAAAGCTAGCTGGTTCTCCCCACAATACGTTGAGGCGCAAACTGGACATTTAGGGATAAAGCACTGTTTGGTGTAGGCTGCGAGAGCGGTATCAAATCGAGGCAAACTCTGAATACTAGATATGACCTCAAAATAAATCTTATATTTACTACTATCATAATTATTAAGCTTTTACACGGAAAAGTAAACTTTTAATTTTTATAAAATAGATTAAAATGTTACATTGTAAATGAAAATTTTACTGCATCATCTAATAGTCATAAATGATTAACATTTTACATATATCTAAATCTGCACCAAGTATCACGTATGTTAGATTTACCATAAAAGAATAGTGTTATATTGAAAAGTGATTTTACTGAAAAGATAAAATTCAATGACATACTAATTTGGTATTGTATTTGTAGATATTTTAATATAAATTTGTAATAATCGGGCTAACTTTTCTATTCATTTTGTAGTATGCATGAATTCTACTCAAGTGAAAAACCCTTCAGCGCTTAAGCATTTACTAGATCTAAAGAGAAGGTCTGAAGAAATATTCAATTTAAAACAAAAAAGTTATTAGAACAAAATTTTGACTCCAACAACGTTATTGAGGAATCTCCCAAAAGCAACAGTTTTATTTTTTTTGGAAGACGACAACAGGTAATTTTATTGTTGAACAGAAAACTATTAAGTTCTTTATAATTTATTTTTATTTTACGAGTGTTTGCTTCTCAATAGAGGGGAATATTCTTTTCTTTTCCTCCTCCATAAGGCAAAGGACAAAGTGCAATTTCCTTTTCTCATATTTTCACAGCTAAAAGAAATAGAGGGGAAAATATGTCTATTTTTCCCCAAAGATAAAAAGGGTATTGGCAGAAAGAAATTGTAGTTTATTTTTCCCCAATAATTTCTCTTCTTCTTTTTTTTTCCTACCAAAAAATTATAGTTTATTTTTTTTATTGAAATTTATTTTTTTAACCGACACGCCGCCACCTCAAATGCGCGGAACTAGAAAAGAAGAAGCATGGAACTGGTGAAGTGGCGCGTGCGATAAGAACAAACGGGCCACGGAACCTTCTTGCAAGTATGCAACAATGTATTCCCTTCGTCAAACAAAAAGCAAAGAAGAACGCAAATTAACAAAAATAAGCAAATTATTATCTCTAAGTAAAGGAACATCCCCTAAATGAACGGGGTGGTTAAATTTTTCACCTAAACTGTATAAATAGAAGAGAATAAATATGAGAGAAAAGTGTGATGAATCTCTTAATCTTTTTAAGTAATTAAAAAAATAAAAAATAATGTGTAATACATCTTGTGTTTTGTTTTCTCCTCGTAGATTTTCTTATTCCACAATAAATCTCCTTAAATATCTTCTTTATATTTTTTCAAAGCACTCCCCACTTTTGAAATTTATATTTGCTAAAGAGAGAAAGAACAAGATAGCATATTTAAGTTAAGAATTAATAGATAATATCATTTGTTAAGAATTTAAATTTTCTCATTACAGTTTAAAAAATGTGTGTTAAATAGCATATAATAAGAAATTAGGATTTATCTCAAGAACAAAAACTCTAAAATACTCTTACTTTTTTTCTCCTCTCTATCTCTCGTCCTCTTCACTTGCTGACAGTGGCAACAATGGGAAATAACCTATACATTAATGTTGTATTTCCAAATAATGAAAAAAAATTATCAATGAGGTCGCTGATGATCAGGAAGTATTATATTAACATGTAAATATTATGTTTCTATACAATGATGAAAATGTCCACGATATTATCGATATTTCCATGACAATATTTATATTTTGAAGTCTCAACATAGATATAGGGGAAATGATTTTTCTTCCAAAATGTCTGTAAAATATCCACAATATCCCTAAATATCCGTGGTATCGGTGAATATCCATGAAAATCTATAATATTGCCAAAAATTTATACAAAATATCTAAAAAGGCCAGAAAAATTTTCCTTTTTGCACATATACCAATTTTGTAGGACTTTTTTTAAAATTATTTTTCAATAAAATGTGACTAATACTTTGAATCTAAAAATAATAAAAAAATATTTATTAAGACTTATTTAGTCTTTAAATAATTTTTACTTTTAAAATGAATAGTTTGTGACTCTTATGTAAAGCCCTACATCATGTTACATGGAGATATGTGTACTATATTTTTACTATTTTTGTCTCCTAGTTTCAGTTATTGTTCTTTATGGAGCACATGAAGACATTGTACAACTCTCAAAGGGGTCGAACTGATGACGATTCTACTACATTGAGTTTTTACTAATGAGCTTATGAACTAAACAAAGTTCTTATAGGTGTAATATTTCTTATCGTTTCAGACTAGGTTAACAATATCAATAATATTCAATTTAGGGTTAACAATAAGAGAAGATTAAGAAACATACATGTGGCACATCAACAATTACCTCCAATACTATTCGAGGGTAATATTCTAACAGATGTATTATTTAAATCAATATCAAAACAACATAATGCTTTCCAACCAGTTAGAAACTTCCTTTGGTATTAAAAATATATACTTGAAGTTTATGCCTACTTTATATATGTGGCAATACTTTTTATCTACTCTATTATATTATTGTACTTTGTTTATAATGAGTATGTAAAATAATATTAAAATCATAATCAATATATAATGGTATTCTTTTATAGTAAGCAATACAACTTTCATATTATACCAAAGTTATATTACTTATGTTATTAAATTGGTTTAAATTAAGTAGTAATGATTTTTTTTATTATGTTGCACAGTTTTAAGAAAAAATACAAGTTTTTCTCTAGATAACATCTATGATATTATCTGTAAATTAAAACCTTGACAACTTCGACGACATCGACATTTTCGTCCTTACTTCTATGTACATACAAAAGTTTCATGGCAGCCTTGTAGGACCCAAAAATACATTATTAACATGAAAATATTTTATTTCTATGCAAATACAAAAATATCATTGGCATCGATGACGTCGCCGACGGCCGTTGTATTAACACGTAAATATTGTATTTTTATATAAATACAAAAATCGACAATCTCATTGGACCTGAGAAAATACTGTATTAATAAGCAAATATTATATTTCTATGTAAATAACAAAATTTATTGAAAATGTCATCGAATAGCACCGGCATCGACGACATCGTTGTTGGAAATTATTGTATTAACATGTAAATATATAAATTTATCAACAGCCTCACCGGAGCTAGGAAATACTATATTAAAATGTAAATATTATATTTCCATATAAACACAAACATTTACTAGAAACATTGTCGGACATCACCGACACTGGTGACATTATCGACGGTCAGGAAAAACAATATTTTCCTAGGAATAGAGTATTTTTTAAAAAATACAAAAATTCACTAGCGACCTTGTCCGACCTTTGGTGACCGAGAAATATAGTATTTACATGTACATATAATAATTTACTGGTGACTTTGTCGGACCAGTAGCGGAGGAAAATATTATATTTAATAAAATACGTCATTTTTATGTAAATACAAAAAATTATTGATGACATCACTGGCATAGATGATGTCACCAGTGGTGGGAAAATATTATATTAACATGAAAAATACAATGTTTCTATAAAAATACAAAAATTCCTTGGTGATGTTGTTGGACATCACTAGCATAAGCGACATCATAAAAGGTTAGCAAATACCATATTTCTTAGTTAATATTGTATTTTCACATAATCACTAGAAACATCTCCAGTATTTAGAAAGAAAAAAAAACCATATCTACAAACAAAAAACGAAATCCAATAGTAAACATTGCCAAGCAATACAAAATTTGATTTCAAAATAATAAAAAGGAGAGTAAGAAGAAGAAAAATTAAAAAATAAAAAAGCAACAAAGCCACCATATTTTGACAGCACTTCAACTAAGCTCTAGTTAGAAAAAAAATCATATAGGGTGTTTGGCAGGGTGGTTAGAACTGTTTTACTGTAGTATGTGAGAGATTTACACTATAGTAATTTTTTTTATTTTATTTATATTGTTACTATAGCATGTGAGAGCTTTGCACTGTTTGTAACTAAAAAAATAGTTTATATCACTTTTACCAATACCTTCATAATATGAAAGAACCTTAAGAGGAAATGTTAGCCACCACCACTGCTAGCAACATGTCGCCCATCAACATCGCCCACTTTTCCTCAATCATACGGCGGTGATCCACATAACTCCATCGATTATTTGATGAAATCTAGCGTTGGCGATAAGCTAAACATCTCATATCTCAGTTAGAAAATTGGATCTTCATGAGCTCGCTACATCGGTGACCACCACGAGGTTCCTCAATCTTCCATGGACCTCATCGTTGATCTCGTGATGACGATGGCAATCGAGCTCAACCAGAAGTCAATGTCGCGATTCCATATCCGATGCAACTCTGGCTGTATGATTCTAGATCGACAGTCCTCCTTATGTTCATCGTCGACGATATTCTAGCAAGCTAGGCAACATCGACTCAATAGAGAGAAACTAAGAAACTAGAGATGAGATAGAGAGCCATGAGAGATGAGAGAGAAAGAGACATGAGAAAAAGTTATAGAGAGAAATCGAGAGAGGAAAGGGGGAAAATTTTAAAAGTATTTTAGGGGTATCTTGGGGTTTTTAGTTACTTTAAAACTGTCATTTGTTTGAATTTGTTATTTATTTTACTTTTTTAAACTGTCTGACATTATTCACTCATCAAAGAATAAAATCTGCTATTTGTTACATTTACTAAATACAATTCAAATGTCAAAATTTATAGTCTACGTTCTCATATCTAAATAACTAGTTTATTTTTTTTCCCCTCTACATCTTTCTCTTCTTTTTTTTTTCCTTTATTTTCTACCATGCTCTCTCCCCTTCCGACACTCTAATTCACTAGCTACGTTACTAACTCGGGCAAAGATCATGTTGAGTTGTGAAGATGGCTCTAACAGGACCTCAAGTGGGGTGTAGTGTCAATTAGGCTCAAGGAGACTCGAATAATAATGTTTTTAAGGACGCTATTTGATGCCAAACAACAAGAATAATATGCAAGAGAAAATGACCACACAAAAAAGAACACATGAGATTCTATAAGAGTGAGAGGAACAAATAAGTGGTTGACGGAGAAGTGGTGTGCATATGGATATCATGCTTAGAGTTGTTTATAAGTTATCTTCGAAGATAATTTTGGGTCTCGACTAGAGACGAACTTCGGTAGCATTCGAAGATGTTTTTAGTGATTCCTAGTAGTGTGACTCAAGCGTAAAGGTTTATCAATGGTGATGAAAATGATGAAGGTACATGTAATTTTTGAGTTTAAAGAGTTCATATTAAGGAATTCAAGGTTCGACCTTGAAAAACAAATGAGTACAATAATCTCCATCTAATTAAACTTTACTTAGGGAGCTTCTATTTACAGAGGAGTTTTAACTCTTGCAGAGGTAACTCTAGACATATAAAATTTATCTCAACATTACGCTATATTCTTACTTTAGCTTTAAACTATTTGTTAGCCTAAGAATGACTACCTAAGAGGGGGTGAATTGGGTTTTAAAACTTCTGCACAAATATTGGAAATTTTTAGGTAAGTTGCACAAATAAATAAATTTGCTCAAATAACAATAGCAACAAACTTAAATGAAAATAAATGCGTCAAACTAAAAATTAAGAATAGAGGAGTGCAAATGCTATTTATAGTGGTAATATGCATATGTCTATGATCACCGAGCAAAGCTTGACTTGACCTCTTCCACTAAAACGATTGTCTTTTCGGCACGATCACTCATTGTACAATACTAGTGACTTGCTCTACCTGAGGCTCATCATAACCTCTTACAATGTCAATTTTGAGGTTGACAACCCAAAAATTCTCCCATTTTCTAAGTCTTGGTAACCTATCACTCAAAAAGGGTATAATTGAGAATTATAGGGTCACTCACAATATAAACTCTCCAAATGAAAGATGAATACAATAAAAGGCTTATTGTGAAGGATGTGAGCAACTCTTAAGAAAAATAGAATATGCAAGCTCAAGAAAATGTAGAGAAATGAATGCTTATGATCAAAACAATGTAAGAAAACTTGCAATTAATGCTTGGTAAAGAACACAATGAATGGAGGGTATTTATAGCTCCAAGTACTTTATTATGGCTTAGAATAATATTTTGGATCAAAATGGCCATTGCAAATGGAGCTCTAATGGTTAGAAAACTAGTCGTTATAGACTGGTCGGTAGGCTAGAGTTTGGAACTAGTAGCCTAGAAATTTAAATTTCCTAAACAGGCTCCAAATGGTCATTTGATTGGTAGGCTACCTGGGACAACTGAAAGGCCGATTGAGGCCATCAGTAGATCGGTCTTGTGATATTGGTAGGCCACCCAAAGCAAGATACAAATCATGCTTCTAGATTGTTCAACGGGCAGGCGAAAGCAGGGCTTCCGGCAGGCTGGTTAAGACATCCAGCATGGCAGTTCACTTGAGCCAGCAGGCTGATAGAAAGCTAGAAAAACCAGCTTTATGTCGCTTGTAATAGGCAAGCCGACCTATAATAGTCGACAAGCCGGTCTTGCTAAACATAGCTTTCCAAGACTTGTTTCTAAAATCTAGTTTTATGAAAAATTGTTGGAGAGAATTGTGTGCATTTTAAGTGCAATTTTAAGTCTACATTTTAGATACAAAGTTTAAGTTTGAAAACATTTTGCAAAACAAAAAGTACAAATTTATGCAAATTATATAACTTTTATGAATGCTTGTATGTGTGTGTGGCTTGAGCTTGCATAAACTATATAATTTAAGACCATTGCTTACTTACATAGAAGGTTTAAAAATTTAATTCAAGTGAACTTCAAGTCTTCGTGAGTCCTTTTCACATTGCATCCAAAACTCGATCATTCTTGATATGTAAATGTGCTTCATATGATTTGCTTTATTTTAAGCTTAGCAAAAACTTAAGAAATTTATTGGTCATTTTACATATAACAAAAATTGACTTGTTATCATCAAAACTAATTCAAAATAACTTTGTGAAACCTTAGGGCTAACACTCTTGGCATTTTTTCTTAGTAAATATCAAACAGTTCGAAAATGGATTAGAATATAGATTGTTGATACCAAAATTTTTGCAAGATGCAAATTCAAGTACATATCCAAAAATATGACCCAAGGTATGATAGTCGATAAATGGATCCAAGTCATGCTCTGGGGATCTCTAAATGTGTCGTGGTTTGGAAGGCTAGGGAACATAAGCGGGCTAGTTTTGTTTAGTTTGATTAGACTTTTGGCCCACTTAGGAAAACTTTAAGGCTACATGGAATTAGAATAAAATAGGTTATGGAGAAAATTAACCCCAAAAATTAGACCAAGTTTCAAACTAAATTGATTTTAATTCTTAAATAATAAGAAGATGATTTTAGCTTGATTATCTAAGATTTGTTATTTTGTTGGACTTGTTATTTTGTTGGTGTTGGACTTTTTATTTTGTTGGATGTTTTTAAAAATATATGACTTAAATTTTTGTTCTTATAATATAGAACTCATTTGATTTTGACTTAATTTTTTGTTCTTATAATATAGAACTCATTTGATTTTGAGAAAATTTGTTTTATGTTTTTATTTTATTTTATATTAGTGTAAATTCAAAGCTAAAAAAGGTCGCTAGTTAGTGTGGGCTACTTTAGGCCATTGATGGATTGTGGGTCATTAATGGGTTGCGGGTCATTGGTGTTTCATAAGTTACAAAAAGAATGGGTTAGTACGAGTCGTGTTCATGTTAACTCGTGTTAGAATAGGTCATATTCGTATTGAGATTTTCTAACCCATTCGTGTCACAAGTCGAGTTAGTGTCAAGCTAATTTGTGCAAAAATTGTCCTTCAACCTGACCCAAACTCGATCGGTTGACATGAATTGTTACATCTATTCATTAGGCCCAAATTGGCCCAATCAACATAATCGACCTGCCAGATTAGCTGATTCAGCCTATCTAACAGCTCACCTAACTTAAGGAGAGAGCCCATTGAAGAACAAATGAACTTTCCCTTTCACTTGGAGGTCAAACTATATTGTCTTACACAAAAAACCCAAACTTATACAAAAAAGGAGAAAACAAATTCTTGTATCTTTTGTCCCTTCTTATAAGCCAATCAATATAGTTCCCGCATCAGGTGACACTGTAAAAATCAAAATAGGAGCTGGACATCTTTTAAAAAACCCTTGAAGGGAAGTTTTTCGCGTTGCATGATTGCATCATTTGGCCTAGAGTTTGAAATTTTGGACGAAAACCACTCAATTAAGGACCTAGAATAGCAAGGCCTCAACTAAACTAGCCAAATCCAGGTTTTTCAAGATCTACCCTCTTTTCCTATAAATACTCACCACTTTAAGGTATAGCACATCAACTCAGATTGCATTTCAACCCAAAACAGTAGTCATACCTCTAGAATATGCCCTCTTAACACAAAAATACCCTAGTTTTCTCATAAAAAAAAAAACCAAAGTTTCATAGTTTCTGGCGAGGTTCCTCTAGAACAACTTTTTAGGCGTTCCTCCCGATGATAGTAACAAGGTGCTAGACCCTTTAGAGAAAATTCTCCCATTAAAACTAAAACACAATCTTCCATCAGTACCCATGGTTATCTTGGTATTTCGCAGGTCAACCTTATCTCTGATTGTATAAGCCACTATACTTGAGGAGTCATATTTTCTTACCATTTCATACAACTAGCCTAACGAACTTGCTCTTAGCTCCATAAATTGGTTACATTCCTCTCCCAAACTGTCCACTCGTTTAGATAATTCCATCGAGTTTTCATTGCTGCGGAACTGGAATCCCAACGGGTGTCGACCTTGGAA
Organism: Artocarpus heterophyllus; assembly: GCA_025403435.1. Classification (NCBI taxonomy): domain Eukaryota; kingdom Viridiplantae; phylum Streptophyta; class Magnoliopsida; order Rosales; family Moraceae; genus Artocarpus; species Artocarpus heterophyllus. The sequence continues at coordinate 32,558,227 of CM046334.1, read as the reverse complement.
ACTTCTCTCATTTGAGTCATTCAAGTTTAGCCATACCAAGCTAAGGCCAGCATTGATGTTTGCAAAGACAACATTTCTAGCCATTTCTAACTTTGAGATTGTGGTTTCATTCTTACCGGTCTCTACCACCTAGCGTATTGCCACATCATACCTGACGACCTACCGCCTGGATCAACCAAAAGAGATCGTAAGCTACACCTTCCACATCAACAAGCCTGCCATGAAATAGCTCCAACTTAGAAAAATAGATGTTATTCTAGCCATGATCTTAGGCCTTTTAGCTATTGTAAAAACCTGGCTTTTTGAAACGTTACTTAGTACTCTTTTCTTAAACTTAATCTTAATCTTGCTTATGAAAATACGAATTTTTTTTAAAACATAACCATAATACTTAATTATACCACTTAATGTTCCCATAAATATTTTTAAAACATTTGCTTACTTATAATTACAAACCATTCACTTTAACATACTTACAAAAGCAATACTAGTTTACTACTAGACTGTAAGATACTATAAAATAGACAATATATCAAAAAGTGAAATTAAAACTTGTAGTGATACCCATAGCCCGATTATCATATTTGTCCTATCATTGTGCTTAGCTCATAAACTTTTAATACCGACCTCTTGGCTGAATTTCTTACAGCATGAAAGATCTAGATGAGCTTTCGCTCAGCAGGTCCAAACACATCTCACAACAAATTTTATAAGATTACTAACTATAATGCATTGCATGGATCCGTCTATGCTTATTTATGAACATCTTATTATTATAACTTATCCTTCATTATGGTCCTTAGTGTCATATCGAATGCACATAATCATCAAACAATGAGATATGGTCTTTATTTGATGCTCTTCTTGGGTCAAAAGACTTATAAACCTCACCTGAGTGGACGCTGGTATGACACTTAATTACCTTATCTTATCTTTCTTAACTTTGCGGTTTAGATTACCAAATTTGTAATTTTAGTGAACATACTTTATGCCATAATTTAGTATTAAAGACAATATGCATAACATTTGAAATTATAAAATATACATGAATAAGGCACTTAAAAATTGTTTTTCTTCATGCCATAGATGAAGTTTGAACCTACTTGAACCTCACACTAATGCTCCACTTAATCCTTTTTCTTTGGTTAGTCGACTTTGTGTCTTGTTAATGTGACAACCGACTATTAGTTTGTTTCCACGGTAATGGTCTTATTCTACAACATTTAACTTAGGTAAATTGAAGATAGTTAATGCCTCATTTAGCATCTTTAAACCTTGTATGTTGAGAATCATCGATTGTTTTAAAAATTCGAGCTTAATCGGTAAGCTTGAGTTCGTTTTGACCGTAAAAATGATGTTTTTGCCCTTAACGGATCTTGAAAAGTCACCAAATATTTTGGAACAAAATTTGTGATTGCTTGATGTCTAAAGCAGTGCAGTGAATCTGCATATGCAGTGAAAAAATACAGTTTTTCTCAAATTTACGGTTTTGTACCAAAATATGAAAATTTTGATTTTTTGCTCCTAGCACCAAAACGAAACTATTTGGTACTGTTACATGCAGTTTTTGACAAGGATCAAAATATTCCAAAAGCTCATAGGCAGATTCATTCATTTTACAACTTTTTCCTATTTTTGCCATTTAAAAAGTTTTATGATAAAACCTTATAAAATTTGCTACTTAAAATCGATGTGGAATTGATGGGAGCCTTGTTTCATGAGAGTTGATAGTTTTGGCAAGATCTATAACTTTTGTGTTTTATGTTTTCACAAAATCAATTATTTTCGGGAACTTTTGGCTCATTTTCTAAAATAATAGTTTTGAAAAAGGGAGTTATCAACTACATCTGGTTGGATTTTGGGGAAGCTTTCTTCACAAAGAGTGTTTATCTCGATGTTTTCGTGAAATCACATGTTGAGCTTAGAAACTAAATCCATCTCTAAATATCTCTAAACTTAGTCTTTTCAAAACTTGTTTTAAAAGTGTGTTGCAACACTTTTTGCGACAAAGTTTCTTTTTCGATTGAAATTACATTATCTAAGCTTAATCATCATATCTATGGTCATACATCATATAAATAAATCATGCCATAAAATTCCTTTACAAGCCAAAGTTCATAAATTATGATTTACAACCCATAAAAATTAAAAGCACAAACTTTGCATAAAAGTTTGAGGTTGTGGAATTTATACCTAATGTGCTCAAGGTGTTGGACCACTTTTCTTGGTAAATTGGCCTCTAATGCTCCTTAACCTCAAGAGTGAAACATGGAAAATAAATATCTAACATAAACTCCAACTTAAAAAATAATCCACTTAGAAAGGTTTGGATTTTTAACTTGAACTTCTTTGAATTAACACAACGCTCCTTAAACTCGCTTCTAGTAAGGATTTGGAGGCCTGGTTTAACAAAATTGTCCAAGGGATCCAACTAGGGAAGGCCGGATTTGGAGAGGGAAAAGAGAGAGTATTTTTGCTCCATGAACAAACTTGAAGAGAAAGAAAGAGATGAAATTTCAAAATGACCTATTGGTATTTATAGAGTTTTATCTTAGGGACTTAGCTCTTATAAAAAACCAAATCTACTTTTATTTATCCATTCCTTCGGAATGGCAACAAGTTTTTTTTTTTTAAAAAAAACCCTTGGAAATTCTGATTCCACAAAGAAAATTAGGAGAGATTTGTAGAATTTTTGAGGTCCATAAAGATAAAATCAAAGTACACCTAGATAATTATGTTTTACTATAGTAGTCTAATTTCTATCAAAACTATATTTTTCTTAATTGAACAGTGTAGTTTGGAGGAGATATTTTTTTTATGAGTATGGAAATATCCCAACATACTGTATACCCATACTATTTAATTTCTATCAACAGTAATTCATTTATCTGCGTGGAAACTAATTCTGTATAATCCTACTTATTGCTAACTAAATTGCTCTGAGTGACTCTATATATCGAATACAATCATTGGGTGGACTGCTAACATAAATATCTGTACTAGCTTAACTGTTTGGTATTTGTCAACTTTTATACCATTAGGACTTTGGCATGACTTTTAATCTCATTTTCCTATGTTTACTTTACACATATATTTTATCACATAATTAAATTTTATCATAATGTAAATATTAAATTTGCCTCTTAAGGTACTTAACAAATTTTGGAGTATTCTAACTCACAAAATTTGTACATATTACAAGTCACCTTAATTCACCAAGAATTGTACACAAAATGCGTTTGAAATTTAATTATATTTTCATCACATAATTTCATAGTTATAAAATATGAATTTTGTTAGCGAAATTCATTTTTTTAAATCTTAATTATATTCTTGATTTAAACAAATGAATTTTCTAGGATATTATAGGTATAACTACACAAAACGTTTTCTAATCTACTAAGAGGTCGAAATAGCTTTAGACCTATCTTTGGCTGCCTATTGGCCTTTTTTTAAAGGAAAGTTTGACTTCTCTCTAGAGCTTAATCCAAAAGTTTATTGGTGACTAGTGAGTGAGTTTTACTCATAAATTATGTATCGTTCAAGCTTAATGTTTCATTAGTTTTAGAGGGTTCTTGTGAATTTTATGCATGTTCTTTACGTTTTATTTGCAGAGAGTCCAAATTTGAAATAATGATGGTTTGAAATGGCATAGAGGTGCTAAAAATAGCTTTTGAACATTTTGTTGGAGCAAGCAAGAAGCTCCTAGGCTCCACAAACAGGCGCCAGCACTCAAGAAGCTTTATACAAAATATGGGCAGAACACCAAGCACTTAGGCGTTGGGTTTATAGCGCTTACGCGCTATGAAGTTTGGTGTTTAGCGTTTTGGCGGTGATTGCATAACGCTGCAGCGTAATGATGCATTTTAATCTTGAAACACATCAAAACTTACCTTTTTTTTTTGTTTCCATGCCTCTCAGACTATAAATAGCCATTTTAAAGGTTTTTCAAGGGATTCTTTAGCCAACTTTTAAGAGTTTTTTTTTTGGGGCACACTTGAGAAAAGTGTGAAGATGAATCAAGAGCAAACAGGTTCAAGATTTCTCTGTTTTTATTTCTTCTCTCAATCTTTTAATTTAGTTTTGTGATTAAACATGAATTATGTTGGAGATGATTTTTGTGCTTTCAATTATGAACATTTTTTTTACTAGGGCTACAAATGTAACCAAGACAATGACTGTTTGATTTCTAATTTATTTTCTTTCAAAGAAATTGAATTTCTCTAAGAGTTTATTATTCATACTTGTTCTTAATGTGTTTGAATATATGGCCAATATTTGAATTGATTAGAAGACCTAAATTGAAACCCTAGAGAATATATTTAGGAATAGTTTCTTGTAGAAGTAGCCATATGTTGCATGCGACATCGAGTGATAGTAATATAACTTGTGTGAACAATTGAGAGAACCATAAATCGTAATGAGTCTTTAGGGTGGTGAAATTCATATTAGGTGATAGTAGGTTTACATGTTAGAGATTTTTTTATTATCATCCCTAAAAGGAATAATAAATAAAATAGGGTTTCTCATTCTTATAAATGATTAATAGGCGATGTTAATTAATAATTAAAATCGAACTGAATTTATCTAGGTGAACTTGTATGCTCTACTGCTCCCATATCATATAAATTCTCATTAATTGAGATTGAATTTTGTTCATTTTTATTAGTTTTAATTATTTTCATTGCTATAACTGTTGAAAAAATAGTACGTAATAGAATTTTAAAATTTTTTTACATCAGAGTATTTTTTAAAACACAAGTTTGACACACTATATGCATAAATTAACCAGTCTTATTAACCTTTTGAATGCCGAAGAACTCCCGCAATTAGTAAAGAGAAGTAACGTTCCAGAAAAGACTTAATCAATTGGTCTTCTTTGCTATTCTCTATCAACGATCGGAGTAAGTGTAGACTCACGTCATTCAGCTTTTCCACTAGCTGAATCTCCTTTCAACTAGTAGAGAAATACCCAAAGCTATAATTCGTGATTTGTGAATGATAGCTCTCCGGGGAGTTACAGAGTCTTACTTTAGTTTTCTCAACTGATCTGAATGATAATGATACTCACTCCCCTTTTATAGAGGTTGGGCCTAAGAGTTAGTCCTTATTAGATAGGGCCTTAAAAATTCAAATCAGAATCAATATCTAATAAAACCTGCTTGAAAACGCATGATCCTTTTATCGCCTGGTCGGTAGGCCCAACTGGTAGATCGGCTTGCCGAACCTCTTCAATCTATAGGTCAAACTTAAAGATCAGCTGCCAAACTTGCGATAAAAAGTTCCTTGCGAATCTTTATTTCTCACCCGAGATTCTTAGGATAGAGCTTCAGTTTTAATTCAAATAACCCAATAGAGAAGTTATCTAATTAAAACAGTTATATCTAGATAATTTCTAGGAAAATAAATATTCCTAATAATTCAATAAGTTTATCTTGAATTAATTTAAAATTAATTCAACCAATAAATAGACATGAATTACCTGATCGCGATAATTCATCAAATTTATCTTGAATTAATTTTATCACAAAATTAATTCAACCGATAAACAAACAAGAATTATCTGATTTTACTGAATTTCAGCAAATCTGATAAATCTAACATAAGTCACCAATTATTGAAAAAACACGCCGTATCGTTATAGGATTTTTATGAGCTAGCAAAGGGGACCTGATGGACTTATATAGTTCAAGCTCCTGATAATTATGAAACCTAATGTCCCAGATATATATTTCATAATTATCAACTTCAATGCTACTCCACTAAAAGCTTGGAGCCGCACTCTCGAGCTAGATAGAATTACAAAGCCCGTATAGCTAAGTCTCCATGACATATCATAGTGTATCATATTCCCATAGGATTATCCATAATTGGCTTAAGGACAAGTTTTGTCTTACCTTCTCGATTATTTTTATCTTATGTTTCATTATCTCACCATCGAAAAACTTACCATCCAAAGACAGTATACCATTCGGTTACACTTATGTATCCAAATGGTTGAGTGCTCCAATTTTCTAATTACAAGATAACGCATATAAGAGGATATCAATTACTCCTAAAGAGGAGCTATGGATTCTATATTTATGAATAACAGGTCTACGCTATCAAAAATCATGCTTCCAATGTGCCGGCATGCGTATCACTATAAAAATATAGATGTTACACTTTGGTACATCAAATGACATAGTCAAGACAACATGCTCATTACTCATCTCAGGATTAAGATACAATACAAATGATTGTCTAAAGTGAATCGATTTGCCAAGACAGAATGATTAATCCAAATTAATTCACTTTATGTCCTGATCTAACACATCGTCACCTATGACAACGTGTCAATGTTTCTATTCACGGAGTCTACCTCCAATGGTCAAAACAAACCATCTCTCGTTAGAGATATAGACAACATAACAAGCTTCGCATGATGCTCAACTTTATTCCCTCGATTACGGATCTTATGATTTAGACCGTCATCTTAAGAATCGTGTCTTCTACATAATCTATTCATCGTATGCCCAATTCTAAAAGGTTGAGATCAGCAGTCTCAGACTATTGTTTGCTTAACATATATTCAACAAATATGAACATAAATAATAAATAAAATATTTATTAATAAAAATGTCTCCAAAAATATATTATATTTTTACTCTTTAAGGCATTTACGGCTAACAAATATATGTTAGGATTTTTAGAAAAGATGAAAAAAATAAGAGTGTTTCTAGAATTTTATTTGACTATAAATTATTGTTTACATTTAATTGGCCTATTTACTAAAGTTTTCTAATAGGGTGTTTGGTAGAAAGTGGTTTGGACCACTTTATTAGTTATAAATAGTATAAAGTTTTTACATGTTATAGTAACAATAAAAAAATTGCTACAGTGTAAAATTCTTACATGTTACAGTAAAAATAGTTTTAACCAACGGTTCTAACCATCCTGCTAAACACTCTATAAATTTTGGGCTAAAAATTTTAATTTGTCTTTTACTTTTAGCTTAGATCCCTCACTCTCTTTTAAAAAAGATATTATATGTTAAATTTAAACTTATAATTTTATAAATAATGGAGTTATAACCTATAAAAATAAAAATGATTTTTTTAAACATAAATCTCGCTAGTTTTGATAATTTTTCACTTTTTTGGGTAGCGATGGCTTTAAATTTTCTGACATAAAATAAATAATTATTATTACTACAGAAAAGGGTGGCGATTTGAAAACAGAAAGGAGAAAGTCAGAAAAACTGTTGGGGAAGGAATAAGAGTGGGTCGTCTTTCGTCTCACGCCTGCCTCGTGCGTTGTTCAATTTCCAAAACATCGTCTTTAATTTATATTAATTTTATTAAAAGGCTTCAAAATTTTCTCTTTCAAAATAACAAAAAAAAAAAAAGACTTTGAAATTTTCCCATCAATCAAATATCAATCAATTCTCATTCCCATTCTCCTTCGTATCTTTTCTTCTCTGTTTCTCGACACTCCCCCTATTTTCCTCGATCATCAAAAACTCCCTTTTGTTTTCGCTTTGCGTTGCCTTTACGGACTCCGTTTTTCCAGATTCTTCCATAATCATAACTCTTTTGAGATCCGATACAGCACCAAGAAGAAGAAGAAGAGGAAGCGAAATATTCATTCACTTCAACCGTCTCGGATCGAATCTGAACTTTCTTCTTAAGGTAAAGATTTCTTCCTTTGTAATATTGATTTTTGTAAAGAATCTATGGATCTGTTATTTCTGTTTGCTTATCGGTTGCCAATTGGAATTTCTCCAGTATTTTGTTGCTTGCATAGATTTCTCTATTGCTATTTGACTAGAACGATTTCGGATTATCTTTTCGTTATTATTGTTTTATTTATCTTTTTTTTGTGTTCGTTGTGGAAAAATAAGACTGAAAATGTACGGTAGAGCTCATGGGCCTTTTCAAACTGCCGTCTTGTCGTCATCATTATTATTTTTTTTTGGAAGGAAAAAAGTTGTTGATTGAATTATTGAGAAATATCAGATAATACAAATTGTTCAACCCAGCTGGGAACTTACTTAAGCCAAAGCAAATTTAGAATCAAAACGACCCAACTTTTCTGTTGCTGATTTTTGGTTGGGATTTTTGTGTGTGTTGTGTTGGTAGAAAAAGGGGGAGGCTGTCTTCGTTTGTTGTTGTTGTTGTTGTTTTGGAAGGAAAAAAGGTTGTTCATTGTATTGCTAAGAGATATTTAAAAGAAACCTGACTTTTCCGTTGCTGATATTTGTTTGTATTTTGTTGGTCTAAAAAGCGAGAGTAAAGGAAATGGCAGAAGAAAAAGTTGTGGAAGGTGAGAAGAATGATACAGGTGCTACTACAACCCAGGTTACGACGACAAAGAAGAAGAAGAAGGGCATTATTTCCAGAATTTGGACTGGGATATTTAGAATACACGGTGACGATTTTGAGAAGCGGCTTCAGTACATTTCTAAGGAAGAGGCCACTGTCCTTGCCAGAATGAAGAGGAGGTCCCAATCCTGGAGGCGGATGATCAGGCACCTTATCATATTTTCTGTCATTTTTGAGGTACCCTTTTTTCATTTATAAGATTCTGTATCTTTTTAAGCCTTGGCCTGTGTGTTAAATGATCATTGATTATCACTATCACAAAGATTAAGAGGTCCTTGTGGCTCCCTTCCCAATGGTGTGTGTTTACATTTCTGGACTGAAAGTTTGCGCTTTTTTCCCTAGAGTGAGAATGAAAAGTTTGTTTTTTTCTTTCTTTACTTTGCTTATGGCATATCAAGGGTTGACTTTGGAGGTACTTTGACTATTCTGTATCTGCCATGCTACATGCCTCTACCATTTCTATGTAATATGATTGTCATGCATCCTTTTTAATTTGTACCAAGCATTAAGGTTTACCAAATCCTTGTGAGTTATAAATATGACACTGCCAGCTTTATTGGGATTTTGTAGAGTGTGGTGATGTCAATGCATTTCGATTGACCGACCTGATATTTGTTAATGTTCTCAAATGTGTTTTGTACCTGTTCTCCCAAAGGACCTTAAATTTCTTCTAATTTTCAGGTTATTGCAGTTGGTTATGCTATCATAACTACAAGACAACCGGATTTGAATTGGAAGATGAGGGCATTTCGAGTTTTGCCAATGTTTCTTTTGCCTGCCATCTCTTCTCTTGCCTATACAACATTTATAAGCTTCACTAAGATGTGTAAGTGTCCAAATAACTAGATAAAAGTTTTTCAGCACGTGTATGTCCATGTTAATGTGATTCCTCCAATTTATCTGGTATTATCTGGGAAGCTTTTTTTTTCTTCTTATGTCTATTTTGTATTTTGTTTCTTATTGCTGGGTGCTTCTGTTTTGGTGAAAAATTCATGTTGTTTTAACTTCTTGTATGGCTCTTTTCAAACTGGTTTCTTTGTTGGGATTTAGGATTTTAGGATATTCTAATTGTTTTACAAGCTCTAAGGTAACAGGAAATTTTATAAAAGCTTCTTGAAAAAATGCTGGATTCCAATCGAGATTTTCGGAATTTAGAAAAATGACTTATATGTTATCACAATGTGCATGTTTTGAAAAGTTTCAGAAATGACGAGAAAGGGAAATTCGGCCTATCTACTTTTTCAGTTTCAGAAATATAATTCTTATAGTAAATTTACTTTGTTATTTTTGGATTCAAAACTTCTTTAAGTATGGCTGTTTTTCTGTTCTTTAACTCACCTGATATGGTCTTATAGCTATCGAGTGTTTACATGTTCTGTACAATGCTTTGAACCTTAGCGCTTGTGCTAACATTTTGACGTTGGTATTCACCATGTTAAGATTTAATGTTTGGTATTTGATACTTAAGTTTGTATCAGCTAAAGTCACTGGTCTTTTCTTTTCATTTTTTTTCCTAGGCTGTTTACATTTTCATTCTTTGTTGTGTCTGTTGTCCTTTTTTCCAGTTTCTTCGTCCTTTCATTTTTCTGTGTTGGAATAGTTTATGTCAATGATCAACTTTCATTCATGTATATATTGCATATTGTAAGCCGTGGAAAGAAAAGGTGGATATCTAGTATGAATAAGTAGTCGTTTCACATTTTTCTGTCGTCTCTAATAAACTATGAAATCCAATATCTACTATTTCGTAGTGGCTAAGCTTTTGTGATCAGTGGTTTCTTAGCATGGCACCAAATGGAGTTTGAGTTCAAAATTTCAAATATCGAGAACTGCACTTCCCAATCTCTTTTGTTTCCGTGTGTTTGGTGTGCTCGCTCTATATTATCATCGCCCATTTGTACATATATGCCTACACATGCGGTGAGAGCGATGGGATATAGAAACCACACTTGTCCGTCTCTTAGCAGCCTAAGATTTTGATGTTTGGGGGCAAAAGCTGGACCATATCTTTTCAAACCAATAAAGCTAGTTTAGTAGACGGCTCCAGTACATGCGAATTTGTATTGAATGCTCATTTTGTTAATAACATTATAATAACAGTAGTAAATTTTTTTGGTATTTACTATTTAGTAGTTTAGTTTTCAATAAAATTGTGTTTTAGGTGACCGCAAGGACCAACAAACCTTGGAAAGACTTAGAGCGGAAAGGCAAGCAAAAATCGATGAGCTGAAAGAAAAAACAAATTATTACACCACTCAACAACTTATTCAGGTGATGATTAAAAACATGTTTATGTTGTTTCAGTGCACTCATTTTTATCCCCCTATGATTTTCATAATTTACTTTTCCATAGTGTTCAATCCGTCAATGTTTCATTTGCGTAATCTTCAGCTGTATGATTCTCTATGTATCTCGTTATGTTTTTACCTTTTTCATTTACTTGAATCGCAATTCAGTTATTACGGAGAATTTCAGAAACTTTTGTGATTGGACACCCAATGCAGGGACATAGTATCCGTAGTGATATTGTGTATAGTAATTAGAAGTTATGAATTTACTTGTACAAGGCGTAATCTCAGCTTTCTATTGTTTGCTTTTGGTGTGATGACAATATTTTGATGAAAAGAGCTTTTGAATGCCATAAATGAGATTGAGATACCTTACAGCAGAAGCAAAGAAAGTTTACTTTTACCAACATGCAGTTGAGTGTTGCAATGGCAGCAAATAATATGTGAAACATCAAAGCAAACCACAAAGGAAAGTTGCTTTTAAGATATTTATGTTTGCAAGATGAATCAATTTGTTGTTACTTCTGTAGCTCTTTATGTCCTTCCCATTTATTTGCATCTCTCATTGGGCATATCTGTAATTGCATGGTGGCATATTCAACCTTATAATTTACATGTGGTACTTAAGCTCGGTTCTTTTGTGCAGAGATATGACCCTGACCCAGCAGCAAAGGCCGCTGCTGCAACTGTCTTAGCATCTAAGTTAGGTGCAGATTCGGGCCTGAAAGTGTTTGTGGGAGATGAATCAAATCTTCATGCCACAATGGGGAGGAGCAATGATGTTGAAGTTGTTCAATCTGGTGGACTTAGGAACAGGAAACAACCACATGCTACTTCTGCTAGTGCTGGGAACAGTCCTATGCATCATTCTGGAGAAGGCACACCTCATTCTGTGCATAGCGAGGATATGCAGGCCTTAGAGCATAATCAGTTAGTTGTTAACCATCACTATCCTCAAGGAGCCTCCTCTAATGATGGAGGATGGATTGCTCGAATTGCTGCTTTACTCGTGGGCGATGATCCCACGCAATCGTATGCACTCATTTGTGGCAATTGCCACATGCACAATGGTGAGTTTTTTCACATACTTGTTCTCAAGAAATCTTATAAAATTATAAATATGTGCACTGGAGATAGTATGCAATTTCTCCGCTACTAGTTTCTATTTGTTCATGTATCACTATAGGTGAGAAGAAAAACACCTAATGTTTTAATCGTGGTGCAGGACTCTCTAGGAAGGAAGATTTTCCATACATAACTTATTACTGCCCACATTGTCAGGCCCTAAACAGGCCAAAACAATCCGAAGAGCACGTTTCTGGTTCTAGCACCCCTAATTCAGGCTCTGTAAGAGGCGGGGTGAGTACTGACGTGTTGAAAACCGCTAGTGTCTCTGCATGTGAGAGTGCAATAACAAGTAATGCCTCTACGAGAGCTGTTCCTGAGAAAAATGAGGAAGTAACCGAGGTTGCTGCGGATTTAGCTGGTTAAGCAGTGGGGGCAAAAAACTTGTGGGACTTGCATAGGTTGGGTTGAGATGTTCTCTTCACCCAGGCCTTTATACCTTGGCTTGTAGGTAATGGCGGTGCTTATATTTTGCTGGATGAGTTTTTGTGAGTTTGCTTCATATGCTTGCTTGGCTGGTGTACAAGAAAATGTTGGGATTCTGGGCTGAGAAAACTTTTACGTGCGTGCTTTATGTGCTTTATATACATAGGTAGCATGGCTTGTTAAATTACTGTACATTTGTTGAGTTTTATTATTATTCCTTTTTTTTAATCTGCTTTGCGGACTAATATTTCCCAAGTGTCAAAAAATTTTGGAAGTTTATTAAGGGCCTGTTTGTTTTGTGTATTCTTTAAATTCAATAGATTCAAATTTAGATTCAAGTATCAAGAATCTTTTGAATATGTATTTGTTTTTCTCAAAATTTGAATTCTTTGAGTTTCAAGAATTCAAGTTTTTAGAGTTTTGACCCTTTACTAAACTTTTGATACTCGGATATCTTTACTACATTAAAAGCTAAAATTCTTTCTTATATTTGAGGAAAAGAAATCATAATGTTTTCATTTATATCTAAATGAGATGATTTTTTTTTTTATTATGTTCCTAGCGTTGAGAGGAATAAATTAAGATCTATATTGCATATTTTTTAAGATCATTAACGTTAAGATTTTATTAGATTTGTCAATAAATTAAAAGTTATTTTTACTATCTCTTCAAACATAAATTTCAATTTATTCTATACCTAAATTAAAACTTAAACGTATATTTAAATGTTAATTTAGATAATAATTTAAATCATAATTTAACTTATATAAATCAAATCATTACTTCGTATTCATTTAACAAACAGACTTTTCTTAACTTATTTATTTTTATTGTTAGCGAGAAATAGAATCCACAACTCTTATTGAGTACTCGACTTGAATGATGAAAAGCAAAATTGCAGGTTTGAACAGGTTGAATGATTGCACACGCGCATGTCTTGCTCTTTTCATTTCGCGTTATTCTGAATTTGTAATGACTGTAGCTTTTTACTGGAAACTGAAAAGGTGGGCAAGTGAGCAAGTGAAATGCATCGGGTGTTTGAAATAAATAACGTAAAATTTTTGTATGTTATAGTAATAATAAAAAAAATACTATAATATAAAAGTTTTATATGATATAATAAAAGTGGTTTTAATCGAGGGTTCTTATAACTATTTCTAACACCTTTAGCAATGTTTCTTTAAAGAAATGTTTTTAATCCAAAATTTGAAGTTTTTTTTGTTTGTTGCTCAAGGAAATTTGAGGTATTTTTTTTGAGAATTATACAAGCAATGTTATTAGTAACAACATGAATGTTCAGTGTTTTTGTTTGTTGTTGTTGTTTTTCTTCTTTTTTTTTGCATTGTTTTGTTAAATTGTTGATTATATCCTATTTTATCGTATTGACTTGAATTTATTATAAATGCAATTATTCTGCCTGTACAGCGACCTAATTTTTTCCTTTAAAAATAAAAAATAAAAGATGAATCATGTTTAAATAGAAAATTACTCATTTCATAAAAATAAAAAGTACGTGAGTAGTTTATGACATGACTTTTTTGTAATTTCGTAAGTTGGATTATTTACTTCATCATTCATTATTATACGGTTTCGCAGTTTTTAGACAGATGACAATAATATGAGAAATGTTATGATAAGACCTTTAAAAGAGTCTTATTAATAAAAATCTTTTTTTGTTTGTTATATCAATATCTTACGTTTGAAAAACAAATAAGCTCACCAATAATATAATAAATTTAAACACACCAAATTATTTTTTAAAAAAATTCAAAAACCGAAAAAAATAAAAAAGCATAAACTGGAAACGAAGAAATAAAAGCCATAGTTGCCAGCAACCCTTGGAGGTCGTTGGCAGCTAGTTACGACCCACCCAAAACAAGATGGTGAGTCGACCAACTTCCATCGATGGTTACCATGTCAATTTACATCGTTACCCATGGGAAGGGGGTCACCGACTGAGATCTAGTTGAGTCCACATCGCCTTGTCCAGACCAAATCAAGGGGGAGACAGATCTCTGATAAGGAATGTTTTCCAAACATGAAAAAGAAAATCGTGTGTTGACCAAACCAGAAAATCAAGCAATCACCAACAAACAAAGATTTCACTAATATCGGACAAATGCTTAATGTTTGACAAATACCATAATTCTTATAATAATGATGAAACAAATCCTACTGACGTTGCCGATTCACAATTGAATAAGATCAACAAATGTAGCAAGTCTTCATGAACAAAATAAAGATCATATTGAATTTATTATAGCGCATTTATTTTCTTTGATGGTTTCTCCTTATCAAAAATCCAAAAATCAAAGACTAAAAAAAAAAGAGAACAACACCGCATCGGTCGTGGTTCTTTGTGGTCGAAGGGTCGCTGTTACTCTCTCCAACAATCACCACCCACGTGAGGGACCACTGCGGGGCGTGAAGTGTCATTGCAATCACGAGATGGAGGTTGCAACAATCGCGAGGGTAGTGATTCCATGGGCGGAGGCGAAGTTTGCAATCTTGTTGAGGGTTGCGAGCTTGTGGGTGACCCTAGAGCCATTCCGTCATGGTCTGCCCTTATGGGTCGTAAATCTCTTGGGACCTCCATGGGTTGCAACCCCCTTGGCCTTTACCCTCATTGCCTTCAACCTTTCGATCAGCAATGTTAGCCCAAGAATAGTTATTTAAGAGGGGGTGAGTTGGGTTTTAAAACTTTTTCATAATTATTGGAATTTTCTTGATTAAACGCATAAGTAAATGCAACACACAAATGACAATGTAATACACTTAAACAAAATATAAATGCATTAATATAAAGAGATAGCATTAGAGAAATACAAAAACTATTTACAATAGTTCAACAAAACGCCTATGTCCATTGTCACTGAGCAAAGTCTTCTATTCGGCTTCTTCCATTATCACAGCTATCTTTTCGGCACGATCACTCCTTTTATATAATCCGGTGATTATCTCTACCCGAGGCCTACCACAAACTCTTACAATCGTCAATTTTCACAGAGATTGACTAACCAAAATAACCCGTCAATTTTGCATGGAGATTAGCAAACCCAAAAGAACCTCAAACTTGCTAAGGCTTCTGAAACCTATTTGACTTGGCTTACAATGATTGGAAATGTTTAAGCACTCTCTCTTAGCTCCTAAAAGTGGATAGAATACAATTTAGAATGAACTAGGAGATGATTGAGTACACAAATAAGAGAATTTAACAAGTTTGGCTTAAATATTGATCGAAGGCTTATAGAACACTTAGAGAATAATACGGTGATGATTCTAGGTGTTCTTCATACTTAACAATATCATAAATGAGGCTATTTATAGGCAAATACTCAAAAATAGCCGTTTATGACCGTTTAAGGCGCATTTCTAACGATTAGAAATATAGCTGTTGGACATCGCAGTCAACCCTAGTATACTATGCACGGTCAACCCTGATGTTGGAGAACCAACCTGCCTCGGGCTGGTGCGATCGGCTACATATACCTATGCTCAGTCGATCGCGCCTCTTTAAGGGCCCAAGCGCCTTAAGTTTAGTTTTAAAACTTAGTAATTCTAAAACAATTTTAAACATTCTTTTAAAACCTTTCTAAAATAATTCCAAGTCTTGAAAACAAATGGAATCAAGTAAAAAAAAAAGTATCATAAATTCAAGACTTCAAATATATTTCAACTTAATTTTGAAATCTATTAAAAACATTTAAAATCAAGTTTAAATATAAATCAAGATTTTGAGCCAATTAAACTTGATAAATTTCTTGTGCATATTCTAACATCATACAAGTTTAGAAATAAAACTTTAGACTTATTCTTCATACTTGTTGATGTCATTTCTTCAATCTTCAAGCTCTCGGTAGTTTGTCCGTCTTCACATTAATTTCTTTTAAGACTTGATAGAAAAATCCTTTCAATTATCTGGAGATGCTAAACTAATAAAACCAAATAGCTCTACATATTTAAGATAAATCATTAGCATTTAAAGAATTAATTATTTGTTGTCATCAAAACAAAAATAAGTATTTCCTTTAAAACCTAGGAGCTAACAAGCGAGTCCACCATTGGAGATCACCAAAACTCATGTCGTGATCCAAGGTCGTGTTTTCTTTGATAGGTTGTCCGCGATCTTGTCACTACACCCCCGCAACAGCTGTTGATCCACTGCCGTTGAGCACGTTCACCCATTCCCCCCTCTGCCAGCCGATGGAGTCGTACATGTTTCTGTTTTTTTTAATTGTTTTTAGATTTTTAATTTTTTTTTTTTGTTTTTAGAAGTTAGGATTATACATGATTGCGTCTATTTTTGTTTATACGGGCTTGTATTTTTAAACCATAATCTTTCATCCAAAGGTCATGAAAAAGTTCATTAAAAAAAGAGTGTTACATATAAGATCTTTTATAGGGGCCTTACCGTAGATTTGCTCTAAAAATATATAACGTGATTTTGAGTTCTGATAAGTAAAAATAAAAATAGAAATGTGAGAGCCAATAGTGTCCATCTTTATACTTAGGGGACAAAAAAAGCCAATTGGCCAAATTCGATGTTTAGAAACAATACTGATCAATATAAAACATAAAAAATTATTACCATGAAGCAAATGAAATGATATCATTTCAAACCAATTTTTTATACACGTTTAGGCATACCAGAATAAGGCACACAACATTCTAGTAGGGTTTTGGGAAGAACAATTCGAACTGTAAATAGTATTAAGCTCTTATATATTATAGTAAAAAAACTACCATATTAAATTCTCACATGCTATAGTCTCAAACTTAAACTGATGGTTTATATTATTTTCTCAAACATCCTATAAGCTTGTGTTTGGGACTTAGTTCAAATTTGTGAGTTCAAATCGTCACAAGCATAAAATGATAACCATGTTTTTACATGTTACAATATTTAAACTTTTTGTTTAGTTTAAAAAGGTTTACCAAACATTTTTAAATTTTAAGGTGTTTGACAAGTGTAGTTAGAGTTAACATTATGGTTATCAAATAGTATAAAACTCTTATATACTATAATAAAAAGTAAAAAATTACTATTATATAAAGCTATTACATGCTACGCTATCTTGTTTTAAACCATAAAATTGATTTTAATCAACACCCTATGAATTCCTTAAAAAAAAACCATTATTTAATTATTTCTCAAAAGTAAAGGTTTTATTATTACTGTTATTATTATTTTTATTATTATTATTATTTTGGTTTTTCTCTCTCTTTTTCTGACTCTGATCCTCCTCCTTCTTCCTTCTCAGTTGAAGACTCTGAGCTTTCTTTTCTCTTCTTCAAGGTATTCTTTTTGTTTTTGAATTAATCCTACTTCCTTCAAACCATCTAAAAACCATTTTTCTTCTCGTGTTTTGCTTTTTTATTTAGCTTCCAGTTTCGTTCATGTTTTTTGTTCTGCTTTAGTTTATAGGGTTTTTTATTATCATTATTTTTTTTTTCCTTTGATCATATTGTTTTAGTAAATTTCTATCATTAGTTTCTTGCTTTGTTTTGACTGTCGAAGCGAAAACAAACGGCAAAGAAAAATCTTTTTTCTTTTTTGGTCTCTTCAGCAGCGGAAAATAGCAGCAGGTCCCATTTCTATTTTCCCTGAAAATTTTTATTTTCCTGAGTTTGATATGCTTTTTCTCGTTTTAGCCCATTTAGAGTGAGTTTGTGGAAGTAGTAATAGATGTTTGTGATTCTCAGTTAACTTCTGTTTGTATTCCACTACATCATGTATATATGTAATATATGTATAAACATGGTTATATTCTTTAACACTATATGTATTGGTTCTTTTATGTTGGATACATTTTTTACTAGCTTCGGGTGAAAATTTTCATTGACAGCCTAATGATCCATTGGAGAGCCTCAATGGTTTTCATTCTTTGAACTTCTCTTAGAAAGTTCTGATTTTTTGTTATATTTTTAGAAACAATGAATAAAAAGTCCTACTTAATAAACGGATAGGGAAATCAGGTAATGGGTTATTTCAAACAAAGGTTATCATTTTATTTTTGCAGAGATGAATTATAATTTTAATACATTTTCATATGTGTTCTTTTACATAGGAAACTGAAGATACATAAAAAAATATGTTAGAATAAATAGAATTGGAAAGCACAAAGAACGAAAGAAGGGATTTTTTTTGTTTTCTTTAGAAGTGAATACCCAAAAAAAAGCTAGAGATTTCACTCTCTGTCAAAGCAAAATCAAGTCAAGTGAGCATTTTTTTTTAATTACATGTATGTGTTTATATTTTATTCTTGATGCCGTCAAATTGTTTTTATTCATGCAGACTGCAGGGTTGGCCGGTTGTTAAAATGAGCAGACCGACCACACGCAGCAAAAACAAAAGACACAAGCAAGGGGATAATGTTGACATAACTTCTGATTTATTAAGGTAATGGAATTTCCTGTTCTTATGTAAACTGATTGTTGTTTTTGATTGATGTATTTGTTCTTTATATGTTGAATGTTGATTGATCCCTTTTCTTGGTTGTTCTGTAGGAAAATTCACATAACGGGTGATGTATCTGATGGTGAAATTAATGTCCTTTATAAGATTACGAAACCAGTTTGTCAGGGGTGCCGTGTGAATACTAAAGATAATCCGAACTGCTTTTGTGGCCTAATCCCACCTCCAAATGGAATCCGGAAACTTGGGTTATGGCAGAAGACATCAGAAATTCTTCAAGCTTTTGGCCCTGACCCAACTATCGATCTTCGTTCATCTGCTGACTCTCCTGCGGGACTTATAAACCTCGGTGCAACATGCTATGCCAATAGCATAATCCAATGCTTGAACATGAATAAATCCTTTCGTGGAGGCATCTTTTCTGTCGAACCGGATCTTTTGAAACAGCAGCCAGTTTTGGATCAGCTTGCATGGCTTTTTGCACAATTGCACGCCAGTAAAAGGGCCTTTATAGATTCTTCTTCGTTTTTTAAAACACTCGAGTTAGATAATGGAGTTCAACAAGATAGCCATGAGCTTTTGACATTGCTTCTTTCTTTGCTTGAACGTTGTCTTAGCCATTCAAAGTTTCCAAGGCAAGAACTATCGTCCAAGATCTCTTCCGTGGAAGTGTGTCTCACGTGACAAAGTAAGAAATGATCTCATTGTCCACATTATTTTAAAGCTGTTCTCCTTCCAGATATTATGAAATTTATTTGATGGTCTTTCTTTTTTCTCGTCATTGGACTTCAATTTTCCTTTTATCCATGTTGCTTCTTTGTCAGATGGTTGGTAGTTGACGAGATTTGCTATTTCTTCTAAAAGTATCACTGTGAATATGATCAAACACTGCCACTTTTTTTTTCTTCAATTTGAATTTGTTGTGGACGCATGCAGATCTGTGGTATCTGTTTTTGTAATTTATTCTACCATTTATTTCCTTGTGTAGGTGCTCTCAATGTGGACAAGATTCGGAAGCATCTTCAAACATGGTAGACTTTTATGAACTGGAGCTGAATGTGAAGGGCCTGAAAAGTTTAGCTGAGAGTCTAGATGATTATCTCAGTGTGGAAGAGCTTCACGGGGATAATCAATATTTCTGCGAGACTTGTAAGAGCAGAGTTAATGCTACTCACAGCAACAAGCTGCGGACATTGCCACCAGTACTCAATTTCCAGCTCAAGCGTTGTGTGTTTGTTCTGAAGGTACTATCAATTGTTTGGGGATTTTGTATTTTGTTCTTGCCGTTCTTTCACTGTCAGCTTGTCTCAACTAATGGATTCCTCTTTACAACAAATTGAGTTGGAGTTTCTTTTATGTTTAATAGGTGTATTATCGTACAATTTTGTTGCCCTTGCAATTAAAGAATTAATAGCTTTTTGGAATATCTACTTCAAAAAAAACTCTCAGAATGGGTTACCATGGGAATGCTGAGGCTTAGGTATGAAACTCTAGATGATACTAGCTGCGGGTGGCCACATGTCTTTATCTATGGTCCAAAACTATAAGTGACTTAGTTGTTAAATGATGCATGGAATGGTAATGGGGCTGCTGTCTAAAGCTCCTTTCTTGCTTCATTTGTTGTGGTAGGGTGCATTTGGTACATTTTGGGGTTTGAAACTTGTAAGTCGAAGGTCAACATTTTTGAGTGCCCACTGAAAATTCATTATCATGAAGTGGTCTAATCTGTTGGTAACTGAAAAACTTGAAAAAAAAAAAAAAGATACATACAATAATGACTTATCTAAACAAGGAATGTTGTTACAAGATTACCAATTTTTAAATGTTTAAACACTGTAAAAAAAAAATGGATAGAAATTCTCTATTTTGAATTGTTTTGAAATATGAGGCAAATTCAATAACCAACTGAGTTATATAGACTTTATATATGTTTATTTGTTGAGCATTGTTAACGTTGATGTATCACCAGAATTGTATGCCTGTGATGGATGCTGTTATCAACTTTTTCTAGTGTTACTATAATTTTCTGTAAGACTTGTTCTTGTAAAAAAATATGTACGCTGCTACTAACTTATGTTCCCTATGCTTTTAGATTTTCTTTGACAAATGTTCAGGTTTCTTGCTTGGTTTGGTGAACAGGTGTAAGGTGTTCACATTGACGACCAATATCCTGTTTGTTGTTTTTTGCATTTTGGTTTCTATCTTTAATCTTTTCCCTTTTCATGGCTTTAGGTTTAAATATAAATTAACTAAAATCATTGTTGTCTTTAGCATCGTCATCTCCTATATTGCTTAACATCTCAACGTCATATATTTTGATGTTTTCTTTTTTGCCTTAATTTGTGTTAGTAGACCACTGCGAAGAAGGAGATTACTTCTGCATTTTCTTTCCCTGGAGAACTAGATATGAGGCAGAGATTATCTGAGCCTACCCAAGTTGGATCGACGTATGACTTATCAGCAGTGTTGATTCACAAGGGAACTGCAGTTAATAGTGGGCATTATATTGCTCATATTAAGGATGAAAATACAGGGCAATGGTAGGAATTTGATGATGAGCATGTCTCGAACTTAGGTCGTCACCCTTTTGGAGAACGGTCTTCTACTTCAAAGCCTGCTAAAACTGAGCCTGCTGTTAATCTTTCAAGTACAGAACAAACAAGTACTGTTGCCAATGGAGATCCAATGGATGTTGTTCAGCGAGAATCTTGTAAACTTACTTTTGATAGTCATGCAGAGATATTTTCTTCTAGTGATGCATATATGTTGATGTATAATCTCAGGCGTTCCAGGAAAGATGGTGGCGCAAGTCCTATGGTTTGTGATGCCAATTATATGGAAATAGAAGGTGATATAGTTACCTTACATGATTGTGTTTCTCTTCCGTCTCATCTTTGTGAAGAGGTGAAGTCTTTGAATGCATCTTACGTTGATGCCTGTGAACAATACAAAATGAAGAAGAAAATGGAGTTGAAGCGTATCTCAGAGTGAATACAAGAGGTACGATCGGTTTTGTCTAAAGCCCCTGTTAGATCACCTGAGGAGCCATTTTACTGGATTTCTGCGGACTGGTTTTGTCAGTGGGCTGACAATGTTACTGCCCTGTAGGAGTTTAAATCTCAATTTATTTCGGTTGCTTTCGTCCCTTTTTCTTTTTCGGCGTAGCACTACATTAGGCATAATTTAATATACATGAATCCGTTGTTCTCATTTGGTTTATAGTTTGCCATTTCTGTTCTTATATTAGTAGGGGATATCAAAAAAGCCTAGGACGGTGATTAGGTGCTTCGTTGGTACACAACATAGAGTCCACTCCTTTCACCAAAAAAAAAAAAAAAAAAAAAAAAAACAACTTAGAGTTCACTTACCATGTCTGCAATGTCATTTTTGTATTTCTTTTTGTTGTTTTATGTGTTAAATTTTTTATGTTATTCTGCTAGCTTTTCTTGGCAATTATGGCTTTTTGATCATTCTGTTTATCATTTTGAACAATTTTAATTTGGCTTAAACTGTTTGGTCTTTGCAGTGTTGTGATAATACTTCTATTCAGTGCTTACATGGAAAAGTCCCAATGTCAAAGGTCAGCTCCATGAAGCAAATGTCAGCTAAAGCTTGGACTGAGTTGAGCTCCAAGGTATTTGGTTATGTAATCTTAAGACTCGGTGAATTCAGCCTTAGTTGCTTTCCCTTGATATTCAGATTTTAGTTGCTCTGAAGTCTGAAGCATTAAAGTGAGTTTCTGGTGGTTTTCCTCCAACTTTGCTATAAAAGCATCTGACTAGAATTGTTTTTCATTTATTGTAATTATCTTTATTTTTCTCTGGCTGTCATAGGTGTTCTTGATACTTTGACTTGGCATAAAGTTTGTTCTCATCTTAGGGATGGTGGAATGAACACAGAATGAGGGAAATGATGATGCAATTAATTATCTTTTACATGGTGCGAAGAAGTGGGGATGAAAAATAAGTATTGTGGTTAACGTTTAGTCGATGTGCCTGCAACGGATGCTTCATTAATTTTAGGCAACTTTATGCGATCAAGGTTATATTTTTTGATTAGCAAGGAGAAACTTGATAATGATCGGCTCATTGTGCTTTTGAATTTGGTTTGTGGAAAGTTTGTTGTTATATCCTTGTATTTTGGATGTATTTGAGTATTTCAAGTTTTCTTCTCTGGTTTGTATCTATTAGTTGGATTCCTGCCCAATACAGTTTTCTTGAATGCTCATGGTGAATCTTTTCCAGGGGAAAATGATTTGAAAAGGCTCTTTCTCTCTCTCTCTCTCTGTTTTGTTTGTCTTTTTTCATTTTTTTTTTTTGACGTTTTTTTTTCAAATGAGCTAAAATACAAAAAGGTTTATTCTTCTTTTCAAGGTGGCTATGGACCCATCTTTTTCTGTGCTTTACCTTTATAGTTCTCTTAAATTTTAGTTATATGATCTTCCTTTTTAACATATCGACACTTTTGCAGTAATTACTGATGACGTTTTATTTTCAATGACAAATTCTTGTAATTCCAGTACAAAGGGGGTCCAGAATTGTCTAGTCATGACCACTGCAAGGATTGTCTAATGGATGGGGCACACACTGTTGTCTCTGCCGATAGCTACAGGGATCACAGAACATTAATGAAACAAATTGCTGAAGATGTACTTGCTGGGAGGTGCGAAGATGGGACATATTTTGTTTCCAAGGCATGGTAAGGGCTTCAAAGCTTTTATATCTCCACTACTTTACATATGAGCTGATTCTTGTTATTTTAGTACAACCCCTTGACAGGTCCTATAATCATCCCTGAATTCACAACGTTTGCTCTTTGCACAACATGGATATGAAATAAAGCATTTTCTATTTTCTCTTGTAATGTTTGTGCCTTTAAATCATTTTCATCATTGTCATCGTCTTTCTTTCCCACATTTAATCTCAAGCAATGCCCTTTCCCTTCTAGAGTTTATTTTTATCTTTATTTTTTTAGAATGGAACAGATATTCCAATGCTCAAAAGACTTATATTCCGATGTAACAAGCTCCATATATGCAGGTTGCAACAATGGCTAAAAAGAAAAATACTAGATGCTCCAACTGAAGCTGATGCCGGGCCAACAGTTTTCATCAGGTGTCCTCATGGTGAACTTATGCCCGAGCAGGCTGTGGGAGCTAAGAGATTGCTTGTTCCCGAAAATCTGTGGCTCTTCCTCTATGGAGATGCTACAACAGTAAAACCTGATGATCCCTTGGATTGTTCAACTTTTCCTTTAGATTCAAGACAATGTTCCCAGTGTTGTGATGAACTATCTGAAGTGGCATGCATGGAAGATTCTTTAAGGTCATATTGACAGTTTTTGTTAATGCGGAACGACATTGTTTTTACTTTATTCTTTTAGAAAAACAAAAGAAAAAAAAAAAAAACTTAGAGAGGAACAATCATAAAAGACGAATAATGATGCACATATATAAAGTCTGACCTATGTTTTTCTTACTGCAGAATGGTGAGGCTCAAGCAGCGCCAGAATCATGAAATGTTAGCTACGGGGAAAAGCCTGGCGCTTTCTCCTGATTGCAAGTATTACTTGATTCCATCTTTATGGCTTTTGAAATGGAGAAACTACATTAATGCCAGTGGCAAGAATGTTGTGTCATCAGCAAAACCTGAAATATTAGATGGCACTATCGATTTGATTAAGTGCGAAAAGGTAGTCTGCAAATTATACCTTGCAATGCCCTTGGTAATTGGTGTTGGAGATTCTAACAAAGATCATGGAGGATACCGAAGATCATGGAGAGCAAAGATCATAGAGGATACCGAAGATCATGGAGGATAATACCAAAGATCAGGGGGATAATATCTTTGTAAATAAATCAAATAGGATTTTTAGGATATTGTTATCTAAAATTAGTTATTTCCTTTTTTGTATTGATTTTCTCCCTATTATTCTGCCGGTTGTAGGTGTATATATGTAAAGCATTATTCATCAGAGTGATAGAAGATAATATTACCATTTTCTCAATATTTTCTTCATGGTATCAGCGCCACCGAACTGGTCACCTATGACTGACAGAAATCCAGCAATGGCCAAAAAGGAGAATTTGGAGCGCACCGGCGGACAAACCTCCATGCGAGCACTCACTGGATTATTGTCTTCCTCATATGACAATCAGTCTCTGCAGATTACTCAACATAAACTAAATGGAGCCAACTTTCGTTAATGGTTCCAATCTGTTATGTTGGTTGTCCGTGGAAGGGGAAAGATTGGATATCTCACAGGAACAACGCCAAAACCAGAAGAAACAGCCCCACATTTCGGGACATGGGAGGCGGAAAATTCAATTGTTATGGCTTGGCTTATCAATTTAATGGAGCCAGACATAGGAAGGACCTATCTCTTCTGCAAAACAGCAAAGGAGATTTGGGAGTTTGTACAAGAAACCTATTCGGACCTGGAGAATACTTCTCAATGTTTTGAAGTTAGATCAAAGATTCGCAATACTCGGCAGGGAAACATGACAGTCACAAAATACTACAATTCCTTGGTAGAGTTGTGGCAGGAGATGGATCTATTTTATGAGGTTGAATGGAATTGTCTGATAGATGCTCAAAAATACAAAAAACTACTTGAAAAAGAACGGGTATTTGATTTCTTACAGGGTTTAAACTCTGACTTAGATGAAGTTCGTGGGAGATTACTTGGATTGAAGCCTCTTCCATCACTCCGAGAGGCGTTTGCAGAAGTCCGGCTAGAAGAAACACGGAAACGTGTTATGCTGCAACCTGTTTTAGATTCTGGTCAAGTTGATGTACAGGGGTCAGCACTGGTGGTAAATAGGCGTGAAAGTGCTCGTGGTCCACAGCAAAAAGAAAAGCTATGGTGTGACCACTGCCACAAGCCAAATCACACTCGTGATGTTTGCTGGGATCTCCATGGAAGACCTGCCAACAGGAAACAAAAAAATCAGAGAGCACAAATTCGCACTGCACAGGTGGCTGAATCTCAAAATCCAGATATAAATGGGCTGAGCCTTACAACTGAACAGGTGGAGATGCTTCGCCAATTATTGTCCAAACCGACTGCTGCCTCTAAAAATGACTCACAATGTCCTCCCACGGCTAATGCTGCAGTGACCCAACAAGGTAATACAAGCCACTCTCTTCTATCAACTGTTATGAAAAAGGGGGGCTGGATACTCGATATAGGTGCCTCGGATCATATGACGAGTTCTTATGAAGCATTTAAATCATATTAAAGAAGTGATCAAGCAACAAATGTGTGGGTGGCAGATGGAAATATCTCTCCTGTAGTGGGAAAAGGGACAGTTTGTATTTCAAACTTATCCTTAAAGAATGTGCTACATGTGCCTAATTTGACATGCAATTTGATTTCAGTAAGTAAGTTGGCAAGAGATATGAACTGTGTTGTAACCTTTTTTCCATCTCACTGTGAATTTCAGGACCGTTTTTCGGGGAGGACGATTGGCAGTGCTGAGGAGCAGAACGGTCTTTACTGTCTCTCAATAACCGGTGATTCCTCTAAAGTCCAATCACCAAGAAGTTTGTCACTTTCTGTCTTGTCTAATTCAGATGTTATGTTATGGCATAGGCGTCTAGGACATCCTAGTTTTCCTTATTTAAAAACTTTGTATCCACATTTGTTTATCAATAAAAATGACTCGTT
Source organism: Artocarpus heterophyllus (assembly GCA_025403435.1). Taxonomy (NCBI): domain Eukaryota; kingdom Viridiplantae; phylum Streptophyta; class Magnoliopsida; order Rosales; family Moraceae; genus Artocarpus; species Artocarpus heterophyllus. Next base: position 32,531,942 of record CM046334.1, on the reverse strand, counting down.
TTTTAAATGTGAACAATATATTCTTGCCAAACAATCTCGAAAGTGCTATTCCTCTCACTCATATGAACCTTCAAAACCATTTCACCTAATACACAGTGACATTTGGGGGCCATCAAGAGTTGTAACAATGACAGGAACTCGTTGGTTTATTACATTTATAGATGATCACACAAGAGTTTGTTGGGTCTACCTTATGAGAGATAAATCTGAAGCCTGTTCTCTATTTCAAAAATTTCATAAATATGTTCAAAATGTCTTCCAGACTTCAATCCAAATTGTTCGTACAGATAATGGGAAAGAATATTTCTCAGATGCATTTACCCAATACCTGAATGACATAGGTATTCATCATTAGAGTTCTTGTGTTTCGACTCCCCAACAAAATGGAATAGCTGAGAGAAAAAATCGCCACTTAGGAGAAACAGCTAGATCACTTATGTTCACAAACTTTGTTCCAAATTCATACTGGGGGGAAGCCATTCTTACATCTTCCTACTTAATCAATCGCTTACCTTCCAAAATTCTGAATTTTAGGACCCCAATGAGTGTTCTTCTTGATCAGTTTCCACACATAAAACTACTCAATTCTCTACCACCTAAAGTGTTTGGCTGTACTGCATATGTAAGAAATCATGATCCAAGTTTGAGTAAACTAGCACCAAGAGCTCTCAAGTGTATATTTATAGGATACTCACCAACATAAAAGGGCTACAAATGCTATTCTCCGAGTCTCAAAAAGTTCTTTGTTTCTTATGATGTTGATTTCTTTGAAAGTCAGTCCTATTACAATTCCTCTCTCCAGGGGGAGAAAGTGAGTGCAGAGAGTCATTGGGATCCGAAAATTTCTCTTCCCATTTCACAACCTATTTCCCAAGATTTTGTCTCAATTCCCAGTTCAAGTCAACTCATTCCTGAAAAATCTAATTCCCAAAATCCTCAAGTGACTCTTTCAGGGGAAGAACCGGTGATTGAACTACAACCACCAGAGAAACCTTTGTTGGTTTACTCACGAAGACCTAAAGCTCCTTGGCCTTCTCAAGAGTCCAACCTAGAACCGGTCTTGGAAGAAGCTGCCGGAGTAGAAGACTTGAATATGCCAGTTGCTGTTAGAAAAGGGAAGAGGTCTTGTACCAAGTATCCTATTTATAACTTCTTGACTTATTCTCAGTTGTCTCCAGAATACAAAGCTTTCACAGCAAAGATTGATAGTGGTGAGACAACAAGAAGTATCTATGAAGCACTAGAAGAACCGAGATGGAGAGAAGCTGTTTTGGAAGAAATGAGTGCGTTGCTTGAGAATGATACTTGGGAAATAGTGAATCTGCCAGAAAACAGGAAGGTAGTTGGAAGTAAATGGGTATTCACAATTAAGTACAAGGCAAATGGAGACATAGAGCGGTACAAGGCTCGGTTGGTCGCACAAGGCTTCACACAAACACCTGGAATAGATTATGAAGAGACATTTGCTCCTGTTGCAAAGTTCAACTCAATCCGGGTATTACTTTCTATTGCAGCAAACCTTGACTGGGAATTACATCAACTTGACATTAAGAATGCATTCCTAAATGGTAAACTTGATGAAGAAGTATATATGAAGATCCCACCTGGGTTTGAGTCAAAAGAAGAATTAGGAAAAGTGTGTAAGTTAAAGAGATCTTTGTATGGGCTTAAGCAGTCTCCAAGGGCTTGGTTCACTAGATTGAGTACCACATTGAGCAGACTAGGCTATAATCAAGGAAAAGCAGATCATACCATCTTTATAAAGGTAGGAACTGATGGAAAGAAATCAGTTCTTATTGTGTATGTGGATGATATCATACTCACTGGTGATGACAATGTTGAAATTCAGAACCTCAAATGTCAATTAAAGAAGGAATTTAAAGTCAAAGAATTGGGACACTTTAAGTATTTTCTTGGAATGGAAATTGCTAGAAGTAAAAAAGGCATTTTCATATCACAACGAAAATATATCATGGATCTTTTGCAGGACACCGGGAAGCTAGGGTGTAAACCGGCTAGCACCCCTCTTGAAAAAAACTGGAAGGGACGGTTTATAGAAGAAGAACCAACTGTAGACAAAGTGAGATATCGACGCTTAGTTGGAAGGTTAATCTACCTATCTCTCACAAGACCTGATATTGCATATGCTGTAAGTGCTGTAAGTTAGTTTATGCATTCTCCAACTAAAAGTCACTTGGAGGCGGTAGATCACATACTAAGATATCTCAAGGGATCACCTGGAAAAGGTCTAATGTTTCAAAAATGCAGCAATCTGTGTATAGAAGGCTATGTGGATGCAGACTGGGCTGGAAGTGAAGACTGCAAGTCAACCTCAGGATACTATACGAAGGTATGGGGTAATCTAGTCACCTGGAGGAGTAAAAAACAATCAGTTGTTGCAAGAAGTAGTGCTGAGGCAGAATTTCGGGCGATTGCACAAGGGATTTGTGAAGTAATTTGGCTAGAAAGATTGATGGAAGATTTACAGATCTCATTTACTGGTCCTGCTAAATTATACAGTGATAGTAAATCAGCAAGAAGTATAGTAAAGAATCCTGTTCAACATGATCGTATGAAACATGTGAGAATTGATCAAAGTTTCATCAAGAATGAAATTGAAGAAGGAGGCATCGGCTTGTGCTACATTCCTACTTACTCACAAGAGGCAGACATACACACAAAGAGTTTGCCAAAACCGAGTCATGAAAGTATTCTTAGCAAGCTTGGAATGAAGGACATCTATTCCTAAGCTTGAGGGGGAGTGTTGGAGATTCTAACAAAGATCATGGAGGATACCGAAGATCATGGAGAGCAAAGATCATGGAGGATACCGAAGATCAGGGGATAATATCTTTGTAAATAAATCAATATAGGATTTTTAGGATATTGTTATCTAAAATTAGTTATTTCCTTTTTTGTATTGATTTTCTCCCTATTATTCTGCCGGTTGTAGGTGTATATATGTAAAGCATTATTCATCAGAGTGATAGAAGATAATATTACCATTTTCTCAATATTTTCTTCAATTGGTTTCTATGTTTTGTTCGTGTCTCTTTCTATTTCGAGCTTATGTGAATTCCATTAAAATCTTATGCGAATTAAGGAAGGGTTTAAATAATTCACCATTTCCCTGACTTTTCTTCCATTCCTATTCCAATCAAAGCTTGTGAGGAGCACTTGTTCAAATTTTGACTGCTGATAAATTGACAACAAGATAAATGGATGCCTGTTGACTATTGAGACCTATTCCGGTCACTTAAGTTCAACTATTCATTCATTTCTCTCCATGCTTCTTCTGACTGTAGTTCTTATATTCTTTACCTTTTTTTTTTTTTTTTTTTTTTTTTTGCAGCATTCACTACTCGTAGAAAGACCTCCAGATCTTGTGTGGAAACGTGGTTTGATATTCCAAAAGTCTTCTGCTGTGAGTACATTAAACAAATATATGTATACGCCTGTGAAATTTCCTTTTTGTTTTGATCAGTAATGTTGCATCTACTGTTAATTAAGCTGAAATCTAGATGTTTAACTATAAATGTTTCATTTTCTTATGTTGCATCTACTGTTAATTAATCTGAAATCTAGATGTATAAATATAAATGTTTCATTTTCTTTCCTTTCCTTGTGGAATGCTAATTAATTTGTTTGTTAGCAAGCTACGTTCTGCTTCAATTTACTTGTTCAACTTCCGCTATTTTACTTTGTTTATGTTGTTTCTTCTTATGGACTTCAGGCAAATGGGTTAAACGTTATCACTGAAAATGATTGGAAGTGTTTCTGTGAAGAATGGGGCGATATTGAAGGGAAAGGCATATCTGCCTGGATTGAGTTTTGTAGTGCTGCGGGGAGTAATTTGGATAGTTCATGTGAAGAACTTCCAAGGAGTGAGGAGGATGTGGTCCTTCTTGACAAAGGTAGTGATGAAAACGAGACCAGATTACCCTGGATGAAGACTTCTCCTGAGGTATTTTCAAACCTTACATGTTTTCGCTTGCTATTTGACAATGAAAAGCTTCTCAAGAAAACTTGGTCTTGTAGAGTTGTGGGTGGGAACTTTTATTCAATTACCATGGGGTCGTTTGGTATTGTTTCAAAAAAAGGTGAACATGTTTTGTTTTGAAAAATGAGAATTTTTTGGGAATTGTGCTAAGAGTGTTTTTAAAATTTTTGCCTCACAAAGAGTGCAAAAATATTTTCAAAAATTCTAGAAACAAAAACAAACAGGCCCATATGTTCCATTATAAGTAAAAATTGTTTTAAAGCCATCTATGTTAATGTTTTCATGAATGTTGTGCTTTAATTATGCCAGATATGTGAGAGTTGCATTGGGGAACGAGAAAGCTTGGAACTAATGCAGAAGCTTGGTTATTGCAACAAGGATGTATATGTGTATTTTGTCCGTGGCAAGGAGGCTCCAAAATCAATTTTGCAAGCATCCAAGACCAATTTTGATCCAGATCGCCGAGTTTCAAAGCGCCCGAGGAAAACAAATTTGGGAAATCAAATAAGTCTAAAAGTTTCTGGATCCACATCAGTATACCAATTAAAAATGATGATATGGGAATCTTTTGGGGTATGCTACTTAAAATACGTGCCTACATATATGCATGCCTATAGGTGCATAGGGGTAGAAGCAACCGTGCACTTGTGTACAAGCAATGACCACACGAGAATAAAATGAATAAAAAATTGCACAGAGGGAGAGAGAGGGAGGGAAAAAAAAACATATGTTCTTGCGTCTAAATCTTCTTGGTTTTACATGTTTGGGTCTCACATTGACCTTAGAACTATTACAATTTGTGGCAGGTGGTTAAAGAAAATCAGATACTTCACAAAGGTACACGGCTAATTTGTGATGAATCTGCTACTCTTGCAGACATGAACATATTCCCTGGAGATAAGCTTTGGGTAATCGATTCAGAAATTCATGAGAACCGTGATATTGCCGGTAATTATAATTTGTTATCTGGTACTTTTCCAAAATCGATTCAGCATTCTGACCTTTATTTTTTTTTATTTTGTTATCACAGATGAGCTTTCTAACGAGAAAATGGATGTGCAACATACTGAAGGGGGCTTTCATGGGATACTTTTGAGTGCTAACACTTTATCCCAAGTTGTTTAAGCAGCACGGTTTCACTATATAATATCTGCGTTTAATATCCAGCGTTTTTGTAGATATTCTATTGGATCATTGGTCGTCAAGCTGCAGTTGGGCAACCTGTATCTTAAGGTATATTCTTTAATTTTCCAACTTTCTATCTTATATGTTGTCCTGAGCAACAGTTTTGCACTTGTGGTGCGTACTTTGTTTATTTTCACTTCACTTTGAAGTTAAGGAAGGTTAGTAAAATCCATTATGGTTAACGTGTGGGATTTTCTGTGGTAAAACATAAAAGACTTGCTTTTGGAAAATTCATTAAGGTGTTTGTTTTTGTATGTTTAAGGGGAGGGGTTTGGAAAGATAATGAACTACATTAGCCTATTTGTAATGTTTACAAACAAGGTTATATGCGAAGAAAATGTGAATGGAGAGTAGGCTTTTGTAACTAACCCGTTGAGAAAATAAGTCCTTTCCTCTCTATATTTGTTCCATAACGGTACTTCTTGCGTCCAGTTTCTGCTGCTTATTTCTGCCTCCAAGAGAGAGTCATCTTTTAAAAGCCTATTGCTGGCAAAATATGTGGGAGACTGGCATTTAGATCGTACTCTCTTTTTTTTTTTTTTTTTTAATCTAATACATTGGGTGATTGGTGTTTAGAATCGTCCCCTTTTTTGGTTCAATGCATTCTGTGGATTATTGGGACTCTTGAAAAGCCTCATTAAGTTGTCATGAACTGCGCTCTTTAAGGTTACCACTTGATGAATTTATCTAGCAAAATTTTTGACAAATGCAATGTTTGCATACAAGTGTTGTCAGCCCTCGGGTAAGCCCCATTTTATGTATCCTTGAATAGAAGTTAAGAAAAAACTTTTTTATTATTATTATTGACTGTACATCAACATTCTTGCAAGGGCTACAATTTATACAATTGAGGATTGCCTAAAAAAAGAAAATAATCCCTGATATTAACACCTAAAAATCTGTCTATAATCAGCTGTCAATCACCTAAAAATCAGCCATCATTTAGCCTAATAACAAGCTGTCAATCTCCTAATAATCAGCCATCAATTAGCCTAATAACAAGCTGTCAATCTCCTACTAATCAGCCATCAATTAGCCATAATTAACCTAGAATGAAATCAGTTAATTTCAGGGAATTACAAAATTTACAGATTCTAACACTCCCCCTCAAGCTGGAATGTAAATGTTTGTCATTCTTAGCTTGTTCACCATATCTTCAAAACTCGGTTTGTGAAGACTCTTCGTCAAGACGTCTGCTGTCTGTTCCTTGGTTGGAATATACGTCATGCAAACACTTCCACTGTCAATCTTTTCTTTGATAAAATGGCGGTCCACTTCTACATGTTTTGTCCTAGCATGATGAACAGGATTGTGAGCAATATTAACTGCAGCCTTGTTATCACAATAAAGCTTCATTGGAGCATTACTTGAAATCTTCAGCTCCTGGAGCAATCTTCCCAGCCATACCCCTTCACATATGCCATGAGCTAGGGCTCGAAATTCAGCCTTTGCACTACTTCTTGCTACCACTGGTTGTTTTTTGCTCCTCCAAGTTACTAGATTACCCCAAACATAGGTACAGTATCCAGAAGTTGATCTTCTATCCACGGAGGAACCTGCCTAGTCAGCATCTGTATACACTTCCACCATCCTGTTGTCTCCCTTTTTGAAGAATAACCCTCTTCCAGGAGTGCTTTTTAGATACCTTAGTATCCTGTAGACTGCCTCAAGATGTCTTTCCTTCAGTGAGTGCATAAACTGACTTACTACACTTACGGTGAAGGCAATATCTGGACGAGTGTGTGCCAGATAAATTAGTTTGCCGACCAATCTCTGGTATTGCTCTTTGTTAACCTCCTTGCCTCCTTCAAGTCCAAGTTTTACATTGGGCTCCATGGGAGTTTCAGTTGGTTTGCACCCCAGCATTCCTGTATCCTGGAGTAGATCCAGAATATACTTCCTCTGAGAAACCACTATACCATCCCTGCTTTTGGCAACTTCCATTCCCAAGAAATACTTGAGAGGACCTAGGTCTTTTAGTTCAAATTCTCCTGCCAAGTATTCTTTTAACTGCTCCAGCTCACTGTAGTCATCTCCTGTGACGATTATATCATCTACATACACAATCAGGATGGCCCTTTTTCCGCTTTCAGAATGCTTATAGAAAAGGGTGTGATGTGACTGTGCCTGTAGGAAACCCCGTCTCTTCACAGCTTGAGTAAATCTCTCGAACCACTCTCTAGGAGATTGTTTTAAGCCATAAAGAGATTTTTTTAACTTGCAAACCAAGTTTTCCTTCAGTTTGAACCCAGGTGGCGGATCCATATACACATCTTCACGCAGATCTCCATTCAGGAACGCATTTTTTACATCTAGCTGTTGAAGTGGCCAATTGAGATTTGCAGCTAGTGACAGAAGAACTCTGATAGAGTTGAGCTTGGCAACTCGTGCAAATGTCTCCTTATAGTCTATCCCATATGTTTGAGTAAAGCCTTTAGCGACCAGTCTTGCTTTGTACCTACTAACATTGCCATCTGCATTAAATTTGACCGTGAAAACCCATTTGCAGCCAACTGTAGTTTTTCCTCTTGGTAGTTCTACAACCTCCCATGTATGATTTTTTTCTAAAGCTTCAATTTCTTCTTGTACGGCTTTCTTCCATTTTGGGTCTGCAAGGGCTTCTTCAATACTTCTTGGTATCTCAACACCTGTTAGAGCAGTAGTAAATGCAGAAAAAACAGGAGACAACTTTTCATACGAAACAAATTTGGAGATCGGGTGTTGAGTACACGCTCTTACGCCCTTCCTAATGGCAATAGGAACATGAAGATCCTTTTTTCTTGGTGGACTGTAGCTTTGCAGGTTCAGTTCTTCTTCCGCAATGCCATCAGTGGTCTCAGGACTTGGAACAAGAGCAGGGATTGATTTAGAATCCTGACCTTGCTGAGAATCAGGCTTGTCACGACCTTGAGGGTGCCTCCTGCGTGAATAAACAATATTTTTCCATCACCCATCCCCTGTTTCAACATATTGTGGCTCAACGGGTTTGGTGGGTTCAGACGTAGTAGGAAGAGGAAGTGGTAGTAAGGACACAACAGGTTCGGTGGGTTCAGCCAGAGTGGGTAAAGAAAATGGTGGTGAAGAAGGTGATGTAGAATTGGACACCTCAGGCTCAAACTTTTCCCAAGACTCAATTTCATCTTGAATCTCCCCCTGAAGTGAGGACTTGGGAAAGTATGATTGATCCTCAAAAAATGTGACATCCATTGAGACAAACATTCGATGAAGAGTGGGTGAATAACATTTGTACCCTTGCTGTGTAGACGAATACCCAATGAAAACACACTTGACTGACTTTGGATCAAGTTTTGAACGATTTTTTCGGTGGTCATGTACGAACACAGCACACCCAAAAGTCTTTAGAGGAATAGATGCGGAACAACGAAACGAGGGATAAATTTGGAGGATGACAGACAAGGGTGTTTTGAAACTGAGAACCTTTGATGGCATGTGATTTATAAGGTGACAGGCAGTAAGAACAGCTTTCCCCCAAAGGTACTTTGGAACTGACATAGTGAACATTAGGGCTCTGGCAACTTCAAGTAAATGTCGATTTTTCCTCTCTGCTACTCCATTTTGTTGTAGAGTATCGGTACAGGAACTTTGATGGATGATACCATTAGTTGCTAGAAAGTCTCCTAAGAATGTTTTGAAGTATTCAGTTCCATTATCAGTTCTCAAAACTTTGATTGTGGTTTGAAATTGGTTTTTTACCATGGCATGAAAATTTTGAAAAATTCTTGCCACCTCAGTCTTTTCTTTAAAAAGATAAACCCAACACACTCTTGTATGATCATCAATGAATGTAATGAACCATCTTGTACCAGTGACATTGTGAATACGGGATGGTCCCCAGACATCACCATGAACAAGGGAAAATGGACTGGACTCACTATAAGGTTTAGCTGGAAAAGATGTTCGTGTGTGTTTAGCTAATTGGCAGATTTCACAATGAAAATTTTTTGGATCTTTATTGATAAATAAATTGGGAAACAAGTGTTTGAGATAATGAAAATTGGGGTGGCCTAACCTATAGTGCCACAACATTACATCTTTATTAGACGATAGAGCAATTTCAGCCATTGTTGCTTGTTTATTCACGCATTTTTCATCCTCAAAGTAGTAAAGTCCTCCTTCCTCTCTAGCAATGCCAATCATCTTCTTCGATCCCTGTTCCTGTATTTGACACAGAGTATTAGAGAAATTAGCAGTGCAATTAAGGTCCTGAGTAAGTTTACTGATTGACACAAGATTGCAAGCTAGGTTGGGAACATGTAGCACGGAATGTAGAACTAGATTTTCTGACAAGCGTATAGAACCTCTTCCAGCAACTGAAGTAAAATTTCCATCTGCAATTTTTACTCACATTTCCGTGACATGGCATGTAAGAGTAAAATAGAGATGAATTACCTGTCATGTGATCAGACGCACCAGAATCAAACACCCAAGGGTTTTGCCTTTGTATATGGAAAGCAGTACCTTGAAGAGCAAAATTGCTAGTGGTAGTGTTGGGGGTCGTCACAGATTGTTGATTGAGAAGATTTAACAACTTTTCCAGTTGTCCTTTGTTTAAAAAAACCCCGGTTGATTTAGTGCTACTAGTCCCTTCATTTTTCTCCTCGGTTGTGGCCTGAAAAACTTTACCGTGACCTTGTCTTCGAGGTTTCACATCTGCAGGTTTACCATGAAGATCCCAACAACGTTCTCGGGTATGACCAAGCTTATTGCAGTGCGAGCAACGTGGTCTTTGACTCGGTTTTTGATCAGTGGATTTGTTGGCGAAGTTTCGAGCAATAAGAGCAGTTGTTTCTACAGGTCGATCGCTAAAAGGTGCGGTTGGTTGGTCCTTCTTTTCTCCAAGCATAACCCTCCGCCGACTAGCTTCACGCTGGACCTCTGCAAAGGCTTCTCTAATTGTTGGCAGCGGCCTTCGACCAAGAATTCGGCCACGAACTTCATCTAACTCCTTGTTGAGACCTGCTAGAAACTCATATAAACGCTCCTTCTCAAGATGCCTCTGAAACTTTGTGTTATCCTCAAGATCTCCCCAATCTGCTTCATAATGCATATCCAACTCTTGCCATAATGTCTGTAGAGAGTTATAGTATTCTGTAACGTCCATAGTACCCTGTTGGAATACCTTGAGTTTATTCTTTATTTCAAAAACTTGTGAAGCGTTTTCAAGATCAGAATAATTCTCCTTCACAGCATCCCAAATTGCCTTGGCAGTTCGGAGAAATAAATAGGTGCGACTGATGTGTGGCTCCATCGAATTGATGAGCCACGCCATGACGAGAGAATTGTTGAGTTCCCAATTGGCATAGGTTGGATCCAAGACATTCGGACGCTTGACCTCGCCATTGATGTAGCCAAGTTTCCCTCTTCCTCTAATTACGAGCAGAACAGACTGTGACCACTGGAGGAAATGTTTTCCATCCAACTTGTGATTAGTGATCTGCAGTGAAGAACCCTCTCCGAAGGATTGCGCGATCACAGATGGGGCAGAGGGATTGGTGGTGACTGATGACGAAACATTTTCCTTCTCTGAACTCATGATTGTTGGATTGAGAAGTCAGCTAGACAAACAAAAAAAAAAAAAAAGGCAAGACTGCTGAAAAATTTGAACTAAGAAATTTGGGTTGCAGAGTTTTAAGGCTCTGGTACCATATAGAAGTTAAGAAAAAACTTTTTTATTATTATTATTGACTGTACATCAACATTCTTGCAAGGGCTACAATTTATACAATTGAGGATTGCCTAAAAAAAGAAAATAATCCCTGATATTAACACCTAAAAATCTGTCAATAATCAGCTGTCAATCACCTAAAAATCAGCCATCATTTAGCCTAATAACAAGCTGTCAATCTCCTAATAATCAGCCATCAATTAGCCTAATAACAAGCTGTCAATCTCCTACTAATCAGCCATCAATTAGCCATAATTAACCTAGAATGAAATCAGCTAATTTCAAGGAATTACAAAATTTACAGATTCTAACACCTTGACAGTTTGCAATTGGCTCAACTACCAATAAAATCTTTTACAAGGATGAATTTTACTCACATCTTTTTAGCTTATTCCCTTTTTGGTTATTTTACATTTTTTCCACATATTTTCTTCACTTTAAACTCCAAACCCATTGGATGCTCCTTTTTTGTTATGCTTGTTGTGACGGGTACAAATAGTCCACATCTACAACCTTAGTAGTGTCATGTTGGCAGATTTAAATGAGATACTCTTTTTGCTTGTTTAAATGCTTTTTCACTCCATATGCATGTAGCATGTAACATTTCCTAATTCTATTATCTTTTAGATTCGTGAAACAAACTTTTTTGAAGCTTGTAGAACGATTTTAGTAATTGAAGATAGATCCAACACTTTTTAAGTGAAAAAAATATCAAATAATGGTAATGTGTTCTTTGAGGTCGGTTTTTGCTGCTATAGTATAGTTATTATGAGTTGTGACATTTGGTGGAGCTCTTTACCTTAGGTTGATGCCACACTTGACGTTTTGATATTTTCCTAGTGATGAATCTTGGTAGATCGATCTTTTCTTCTTCTTTTTTTTTTTTTTTGGTTTTTTGTTTTGTTTTGTTTTGTTTTGTCTTGTTTTTTTTGTTTTGTTTTTTGTTTTGTTTTTTTTTTTTGCGCTGCTCTATGGCTGCAAGTGCAGTATTTATGTATGTGTGTGTGTGAATTTTTTTTTCTCTGTATTTGTGTGTGCGTATGTAAATGACGGCCCAGTTCCTGTTTCTATTTATTCATGAAATCTGACACTGTATTTGAACTATTGGGTTTCTTTTGTCTTGGGCAGAAGCGGCCGGTTGGTCTGGCGGGTATTTTTTTTATCTTTCCTCAAAGTTTGACAAGGCTGGTTTGTTGTAAAGTAAAATATAAACGAACTCGGTTCTCATCTCGCATACAGAAATGTGAATTTGCGGCGTTTCTGCATTGCTGATTGTAGCTGGGGAAAGAGAGAGAGAGAGAGGGAGAGAGAGAGAGAGATGAGATGTGTGTCAAAGACTTATTTTCTGGCTCTCTACCCTTTTCAAGATGTCATTTTGTTGTTAATTAAGAGTATTGCAGCTTCCTCTTACTGCGCCTCACCAATTTTCAAGTCCGTTTTACATGTACATATTGATTCTCTCTCTATCTAGAAAGAGGAATTGGTGATTTTGTTGAGAGTCTCTCTCTTTGTACCCACCAAACAACTTTTGCTGCTCCATTGTGTACTATCTAAGCCCTAAATCCATTGTCCTTGTCCCATTTTGTGAATCATGACCGACTAGCATCTATAATGTAGGATCTTTCGGTCATGACCACAAAAGTTCAAAACCAGAGAGGGCGGTGGCCTGGTGGTAATGGGCTACCCTGGTGCATCTATGGTCAAAGGTTCAAAGTATTGGTGGTGGCCTGGTGGTAATGGGCTACCCTGGTCCATCTATGGTCAAAGGTTCTGAGTATTGAGTGGTTCTCTTTGAGGATTTAAAATGTGAAGTTTAGCTTGCTATTCGATTAAGCGTGTCTGAGGTTATGCTCCCTTCCTCACGTAGCTTTTTTGCTAGCACATCTATGGGACTAGGTGACAACACTCTTTATCAAAGGTGCCCAACTGTAGGGCTTTCAGCTAATTTTTCTGTTGGCATCTAGAAGTCCCTTTCATAATGCCTGCGGGTATGCTAATGTTGGTTGTCCCTTCGTAGGCTTCATAATAATCCAACAACAATAATGATGATGATAAAGTACATAATTTAAAAGCACTCAGCATTTCTTATTATTTATTTTTTTTACAAGAACTTGGAACAAATCATTTTCCGAGCTATTATCATTAGTTTCTTGTACATTAGCCAACACCAAGCGAAACCCATCGCTCACCAGTGAAGTGAAATGAATGAAATTTTTAGTAAATCGGCGAGAAGAGTAGCTTTGGTTGTTCATTCATCATCTGTAAAAGCTATGTTGCCTGAAGCATCATCCTATATGAATCCAAAATGGTTGTTGAAAATAAGCAGACGTTGGTTTTGATGGACTCTTGATTCTTTGGCCGTTCTCCGAACAGATCAAACGACACCAATGTGTATTCTTAGATCCAGCGTTTGTGTCCTCTGGAGTTGTGGACTCCTCGGAACCAGCGATCCCAGTTGACATCTGTCGGACCTTTGGTCCTGTCACGCTCCGGAGTACGGGAGGTGACGTGGCGGAATATTTAGGTTAATTAAAAGAGCATTTAATTAAAAATCGGGGGTTTAAAAATCCAATTAAGTAAGAAATAAAGAGAGATTTTTCACCACATTTAATAAAAGAATTTAAAATCATTAAACAAATAACAATAACTGAATAAAAACCGCGAATATGGGTTCCACAACCCACAACTTGTGCACACACATTGTTCTGACAATATCATGAATACAATTACAGTCCAGGTACAAATAAAGTTAAGTCTTACATGCCTTGATTTATAATACAGAATATAAATAAATTCTCCTAGTGCTCCTGAGTTCGGTCTGAAGAATCTCCTCCAAACCTATATGGGAAACCACCTAGAAGGGGGGGGGAAATTTAAAACAATAAAACGTGAGCGAAAGGCTCAGTAGGACTAGGTTTTATAAAATAATTTAATGCAAAGAAACATAACATTATCAGGAGTATACAGAAATAAAACGTTGAATAAATAAATAAATAAATAAATAAATTGAGTAGAACCGTTCTGACACAGAACAGTCTACTCGTCAAATCAAAACACCAATTTACTTTTACCTAGGCAAACCATGATATCACCACCGTAGTGGCCCAGCTGGGTTTCGGGACCTGCCCCTAAGGTCGATCGTCACACGACCCGATCTCTGATATGGCATCATGCCTTAGTGTTTGTTATCATTATCATTCAAACCCAATTACCGAGTATTGTCAATTACATTCATTATGAAATTCATTTCATAATCACGGTGTATTAAAATACTACCGATAAAACCATTTTCAAACAACCGTTGAAAACATTTTGATAGAAATCCTTTTCAAAGCCAAATCATTTCAAACCAGGCTACCAAAGAAATAGGATAGAAGTCCTACCTCAATACTCGTGCCGGTGCCCCACACCGTAATCCCGGTCCGCTATACGTTAGCTCCACGGAACCACGAACGATCCTAGATACAAGCTAAGTCGATCAATATCTAGTTCGAGACATTCTATGTTACTAAATCATTTCATGATGTCCTAGTGTGCCATTTGTATCATTAAAATCATTCTATAAGGTTGGGGTTTAAATCTGGGTTCAAAACAGTGAAATCGGGTAAAATTCACAAAATTTTCCATGCCTCGGTCGGCCTGCCGGACGCCCTGCTTCGGCCTGCCGAACTGCACAGTTCGGCCTGCCGGAAACAAGGTTCGGCCTGCCGAACATTGCCCCAGATTCGGCCTGCCGATCGGAAGAACACCGGCCTGCCGAACATGAACTTCGGCCTGCCGAACTGGGAAGATCCAGAAATCCCAGCCACGGGTTTCTCGATCCCCAAAATCCAAATCTGGATTCCAACCTGTTTTTCTCAAATCCCAGGCATGAAAAACAATCATAGTTGATAGAAAAACATTCTAGAACATGTTTGGGATCATTTAAACAACATTTAAACTCAAAATCCTCAAAAATCCGAAAATGAGAAAAAGAGGAGAAAAATGAAAATCTTGAATCAAATCCGTTTTTCTTCAATCTAGGCTTAGATTCTAGTTGTTCTAAGCTCATTTAACACAAATCCACGGTTTTCTAAGCTAAAACAAACTTAGATTTCAAAAACACACAAAATTGAAAATTTTGTAAAAAGTTTAGAAATTTCGAATCTAACCTCGAATCGAAGCTTCAATCCGCGTTCTCGGTTGTTAAATCACGTCCCCGAGCCTCCTCCTCGCTAACCCGAAGCTTGGATTCGAATGTGGTTTCAAAAATTTTTGAAAGAGAGAGATTTGAGAGAGAACTGCCGAGTGAGAGAGAAGAGAGAGAGAGTTGAACGTGAGAGTGAGGAGAGAGAGAGGGAAGAGGGAAATAAATAGAGAAAATCGGTGGGCGGTTTTACTGTGCGAAAACCATGTGCCGCCCACGGTTTTGTAAAACAGAGTATTTTTAACATTTTACAAATTGTTGTGTTTTAAAACTCAAAACATCATTTTAAAACAAATGAGAAATCATTTGAATACATCAGTTTAACAAAACAACCAAAAATTCAAAATCCAACCAAATAATCTAATTAAAGTTAAAACTTTAATTATGGCACACTAATTCATCATTTACATTACATTAATGTTAAATAAATTTCGGGACGTTACAGGTCCTGTGTTCACCAATAAGAGAACAAACATGTAGGGAAAATAAGCAAGAAAGAAAGGTTTTTTCATTTCGGTACCATGCATTTTGAGATTATCAAAAAATTAAAATTATATTTTGAAGTTTGAACTATATCAAACTTTATACCTTGACATTTCAAATTTATGCCAAGTTCTTGCATTTTTTAGATCAAAAGTTTTGATTTGACTATGAAATTAACCTAAATTTTATTTACTTTTTTAAATTTTACTTTTTATTATTCTTATTTTTCTTATTTAAGGGTTTTTTTGTCCTTTTTTGATCAAAATTGATCATTGGCAGAGAAAAATGTATGAATGGAGCTTAAATTTGAAATTTAAAAGTATGAATTGATATACCCTTAAATACAAGGTATGATTTTTTGATAACGTCTAAATGCAAGGTATAAAAATGAAAATAACCCTTAAAAAGGCGCTAGTAATGAATTATACGACTATTTATCTTTATAGTTGATCAACATAACTTAATCTAATACTAATTTAACAATTCTAAAAAGCAAAAATTTAACTAAGAATTCAACAATAAATACGAATAATGTGTGGCTCAGTAATGTGATTGCTTATTTTTACAGCTTCTGCATAGTTGATCAATGTAAGTTAAGGTTTTGTATTGATGTAACGGTTCAAAAAAGAATACTTTTTAGTGAGATTTTTAGCTAAACTTGTTTAAAAAAAAAAGAAAAAAAGGGTACACACAGCCAAAAACACCAAACAAAAATGAATTCAATAGTGAGAGAATTAGGTAGTCTGTTACGTGGGAAGCAATGGATCTGGAATGGTCTCAAGGCTTGAAAGAAGTCTGTGGAAAGAGAGAAGGGATTAGAACAGAAACAAGTGAGAATAATGATGTTAGAATTTGGGGTCTTTAAGATCTACTTGATCATGAAACTTAACCAAGTCAACGGTGGATTGGTTGTATAACTTGTATTAATTGCTTACTCTTTGCACACAATGGAGGATTGGCCAACTGTCTCTAGTTCATCCAGCTCTTTCTGCGTCACAAATCAAAAAACTCCCCTCCTTATATTTCAATATTTTCCACATCCAAATAAACACTAAATAAATTCAATAAATAAATAAAATTGTGAGAAAGAAAAAAAAAAAAGGAAAATAAAGAGAACCCCATTTTATATATGACCTGAATGATGTTGATTTGGTTATTGAGATAAGATATGGATGCAGACAACCTATGTCTCCCCAAGAAAGTGAGATGTGCTTTTGCCTTTTCTCTTGCTATCTCTTGTGAATGAAGAGTCACTTGATCTTCATCATCTTCTCTATTCACTCTTCCTCCTTGATCTTCATCTCCTCTCCTTTCGATCGACGGCGGCGACGATAATGATGAAGATGATGATGGCTTTGATTGTTTGTGTTGTTCATCCATAGCCACCACCATGTTAACTCACAAGCTCATCAACTTCTTTTAGGAAATGACCAAAACTAAATATTTATATATGTGAATGAGGGTGTAGTAAAAGTTTGAAGCAATTATAGTATTCGTTTCAAAAGAAGAGAGAGAGAAAAAAAGGTGGGTGATAGCTGAGGAAGGGGACCTAGCTCGCCCAACATGATTAAAAAGCAGCAAGGAGTGGGCCAAAGTACTCAAAATAATTTGAGGTAAGGAAAAAAGAAAACTAGTAGCATAAATACAAGTAGAAAAAGGTGGTATGTCAATTAATATCTTAGTTTTAATATGAGAAATCAATAAATAGGATGGAAATTTGTAATAGGTGCAGACAGCTGACCAACCAACTACTATACCAGAACATATTTCCTCATTCCTTTTTGGGTATTTGGAATTTGGAATTTGGAATTGGGAACTTTGGCAATTATCTTAAAATTAAAAAAAAAAAACACAAAATACAAATTAGCTAAAGAGCTTTTTTAAAAAAAAAATTTTTTTTTACATGTTTTGGACAATTTAAGTTGCAACACAATTACACAACTTTGATAAACCCAAACAATTAACATGTTTAGCATAAAAATGGACTCGAATATTCCACAAATTATGAGCAACCAAATTTTTAATAAATAAAATCCATATGATTAACTACTTAAAGTGACATAATAAAGTATAAATGAGTGAATAAATAAAGTAAACAGTTAATTAATTTTTTATTGAACAAATTACATGCAAACCGATCGATTCAAAAATTATATATGATTAAATGGATCAACACAAATCCAATTCAAAGTTGTCGCACGTAACTATCTTGTTATTATGGTATTTTATTATTCTTAATTAACGCTAATTTAAGTGTGGATGAAATTGGGATAGAAATAAATATTGGGTTGTTTAATTCAAAGTGCACTCGCCAAGCTGCCACGAATACGATTAGTGTTTTTAAGAGTGCAAGTGGGGTGCTTTTGGCGCCACCTATTGATATTTTGTTTTCTTGCCTATAAAAGCCAATTACCCATTCAAACTATATGAGATTGTTGAATCTATCTTAATTGCTATCAGAATTTACTTACTATTTTATGCTATAAAATTGACATCTCATATTATCATTGGCAGCCTCATTATACCAATATCAGGAAAAAAAAAAAAAAAAGAATCGAGAAATATTAAAGAATGTGCCCTTAAATTTAGTTTTGTGAATTCTTTTAAAGTTGTACTCTATTTAAATTAATATATAAAGGAAAAAAAAAACCTTAATATACACACACATATATATACACACCTTACATATATGTTATAAATTATTATATAAGAAAATATAATAAAGAAGAGGGGGAGAGGAGTGGTGGGAACCGTTTTTACTGTAGCAAGTGGAGCTTTACACTGTAGCAACTTTTTTTTTCCCCTTTTTACTGTAGCATGTGAGAGTTTTACACTGTTCATAACTGATTTTGTGGTGTGAACCACCCTTAGCCAAACACCTTCATGTAGTTTGTAATATGGCTACACTCACAAATTAGAAATAAAGTGAAAGAGTTCACTAGTAAGAAACACTACAAATGAGCTTCATAACATCAATGACATTACAAAGCACATATTGGAGGCATGGCCTTAGGAAAGAGAGGCACGCGGCTTGTAAATATTATACAAGAAAAAAGAGGAGAAACTAAAGGTGTCATATAAGAATTAAAAAAGAAAATAAAGGGTAATGAGTGTATGGCAATGGAGCGCATTTAGGAGAAAAAAAAAAGCCCTAGTTGTGCATAATCAAGGGGTCGTTTGAATGTAAAACTTTGATGCCTACATAAATTATTAAATATGGTTTGATAGTATGCATATATTCACGGACTAAGAATAAAAAGAGAGTTTGTTAATAAGAAGCACTATGAATAGGCTCTATATAAATAAATATTACAAAACACATAAATGGTAAGTTAATCATATCTAAAATAAAAATATTTTCTAACATAAAAATAAATAAAAAAGTCAAAATTATTAAAAAAAAATACTTCTCCTAATATTATATATAGAGGTAAAAATTGAGGACAGAAATTTTGTAGTGTTTAAAGAAAGATATAAATCTTTATGATCCTTCTAATGGAGTAAGAAAAATCGTATAGACATGACATGCTAAAGAACCAAGCAACCTATTGTGTACAAACAAATAGGTGACAATGCTCCCGGAGGGGAAAAAGGAAAAGAAAAAAAGAAAAAATAATAATATTACAGATATGTTGTCTTATTTTTCTATGTCCTTGGTTATCTTTTCATTATTTATTCTACATATTATTTAAATTTAACAACCTAAACATATCAATAAGACTTAAAGATTAAAAGTAATTAAGTAATTCACTCCAGTAAAAATTTAATTAGGAGACAGTCAAAAGAACAAGAAAATGAGAAAGCACATCTTGGTTCCTAGAATTTAGAGTCGAATTGAGCATCCGAGTGTCCTTTTGAATTGAATTCCCTGAAAAGAATAATGATTTAGCCATGTTACCATCTCTTGCTTCACAAGGCTTCACAATGTGGGGAACTAGCATAGACAGCCTTGTTAAAGTACTGTACTTTGATAATTAATGCTGCAAAAAGTGGGTTTAGAATAATAATAAACTTATCACCTAATTTGACATGGAAACCATTTACATTATAAAGAAATCGAGTTTCAGATAGTAAGAGTCACGATGGTGGTGGTGGATATATGGGCCATGGTGGTGGTGATAAGATGGCGGTGGACAATGGTCATTATTGTAACAGCGGGGTGGTGGTGATGGAGAACAGGTTCGTTGGTGGGCCCTCCACCGTTGAGATCCCTATCTTCAGTCATACACTTTGCGTTCATTGACGTCGAACTGGTTCCAATATCCGGCCATGGCTACCATATCTCTCGAGAAAAACTGTCGGCTCTAATAGCAAATAATATAGTAGAATTGAGAAAATAGTGTTTTATCGATCTAATCCAGATGAAGGATTCGAAAATCCACCTAAAGAAAACCCCTCAAAGGGGAAAATGAGAGAAAAAACTCAAGCTTATATATAATATCAATAATTCTAGTCTTACCATTACAATTAGCTAGTGAGGGTTTATAGCCCTCCAATAAAATAATAACAAATACACACTAAAATAAAATGACATAATAATCAAATAATGACAAACTAATCACGAAACAAAGCTACAATATAAAAAGACTAGTATAGCTAATTTCCCCAACATCTCTTCTTAAAATTTAATCATTTCTCTAAATTTGTTTTATAATAGAGTCATAGAGAAATACCATGTTTAAAGAGTTGGCATTCAAAGATACACAATTTGAGCTAAGCTATACATAATAATGCCTCAATGATCCATAACCTTAACCATACCCCTTATCAAGAAAGTAGAACTTTATACCATATAGCATTATGAGAGTGAAATCGAAATATAACAATTATATAATATTTTAATAATTGCAAACTTACATAATAATTATTATAATAATATTTTACATTTTATGCTATAAAATTACTTAGTAATTATTATAATAATTTTAATTTTTATTATTTTTTAAATATTTTAAATATTTTCTATTTTTAACTTTTCTAGTGAGTCGAGTGATTCCGAAGAATGATACTATTAGAGTTGGATCTCAAATGTACTTGTTTTTGTTAAAAAATTAACCCTGACTTTTAAATTAAATTGGTAAACATGAGTAACTAACTTTAAGTGATATCGAGCCTAATTAACACAAAAATTATACCATATCACTTTCTATAGTAACAAGGGGTGACTTAAGAAAATACCATTTCTGTAGGCTTAGATCTCAAATAAATTATTTTTGTAAAAGAATTTAAGATTAAATTTTAACTGAAAGTGGTAAATAATTTAAAGATAACAATTCATGTCTGGTTGTCATGTCAGGTTGATACAAATTTAACACAACATAATAGTCTTGACATGAACATGAACATCCAATAAAAGTGTCATAAATCTGAACATGAACACAAAATGACACTAGAAAACATTTAATAAGTTGATTGTGATGGGTTGACATTAAAAAAAGACCTATTGATGACCCATTTAACCTGATTATTCAAAATTAATAAAATATTTTAAAATTAATATAAAATTTATTACTAATTAGAGCATAATGAAGCATATCATTTATGTTGCTAACAAGGACAATAACTTTTCAAATCTCCATAATAAACACAAAAACTTCTACTCAATCAAAGACGTATATATGCATATGTTAAACATTTTATGTAATTTATACGTATTATACGTGTCAAAACATTTATGCTTTATTATACATATTACAACCCGGTACTAACATCAAAATCAAATAGGTAATTTGAATCTATTTACTTCGTGTTGTGTTTTTATCTTGTTCGTTTAGGAAATGATCAGATTTAATTGCACATGAATGAATAGTTCAAAAGTGGCATGGAGCCTAATTGACACAATAACAATTAGGGACGCAAATATAGACGACATATCGAATTTTTTGCTGGAAATTTTCTTTTTTTAGGTACCAAAATATCTTTCTGCTGTAATATTATTTTTTGAAAAGTATCATGGACATATCAGTAAATATAGTTAAAATGTCGATATCAGAAAGTTTGTAACGTATTTTGTACAAAATATCGATCAAATTTTGGTAATATCAAAAAATACAAATTTTAGTGGATTTTTTCCTTTAAATAATCTATCAATATTTTATATTTTCAATCAATGAATGTTGTCTTATACGTGTTTACAATAAATGAATTTGAGATCCAATTATAGTAGCTCATCATGCTTATTATCCAAACAATCAGGACTTTCGAAATTATAATATTATTGAATTTTCAATTATTCTCATCCGAGCGTACCACTACTATCTTAGTCAAAAAATTAGAAGAATTCACAGTTTTTCATTCATGAAAATACAATAGGAAGAAGTTAACAAACCTACATGTAACATATTTATAACTATATTTTGCATTACCCAAATAAGATATCATGATACTAATATTGTTTAAATTAAGATAGAATTTCATCCATGTTTGAGTCTCACAGAACTTCTTTTTGTTATTAACAAATTTTATATGTATGGAGTTCATTATGTAAATGATGTTTCTTTATGTTTCTTCTTAATGTCTATTGTATATTAAAGAATTAGAGATATATTTTATTTATGATCATATAATTTTTGTAGAAATTTATACTAGTATTGATAATTTTTTTTTTCAAAATTTCTGTAAAATTAAAGTACCTTTCTACTATGACAATATTTTTTGGAGAGATTTTATAAATGTCATATTTTGAAATTTACTTTTTATAAATGCCACATATGTTTAAGTGCGACATAATTTAAACATGAAATATAAATGATAGTTGGACATAACTTTTTAAAATATGGCATGAATAAACATAAGGAGAATTTTTATAAATACTATCTTTTAAAATTTACGTTTCATAAATGTCGCATATGTTTATTTATTGCACAACTTAACATACGACATGAATGATAATGTAATATAAATAAATATAAGTTTTAAAAATGTAACGTAATATATAATTTTCTCTAAACTTAATTTTTAAAAATGTGTCATAACATGTGTCATTTTCTTATATTTTTTCATCCTTTGGTAACGAGTGGAGCAAGCCTACAGCCCTAAAATCGTCAGCCTAATTCCACGTCTCTACAAAAAAGCCGAACCAGTTCATACATTAGCAGCTCAATACTTCTATTTCCACTCTCAAGAGTGACGTAGCCCTTCCACTTCCCCTCCCATCGCCGCCGGTTGATCGAAGCTCTTTTGAGTTTATCATTACGTAATTCCCAACCTAAAGCTCCGTTCTCTCAGTGCCACAATGTAGCACCCGATTTTTTCTTTCTTTTCTTTCTTTTTCTTCTCCTCGAAAACCACCCTAGAGACACCTCCATTTTCTCATTGACTTTTTCTAATTTTCCTCACCTGCTCCCTAACTCTTCCTATCTTTGTTATTTTCTTCTTTCTTTTCGTCTTTTTTTTTTTTTTTTGTTTCCTCTCCATTTCCTTTATATAAGCCCAACTTCTCATGCTTTCCCCCACGTTAGAGAACTCAACAGAGAAAAAGAGAGATGGAGAAAAGAGAGCAAGAGGGAAAGAGGTCGAGAGAGAAAGAGAAGAGAAGCAAGATAGAGAATTCTATCTAACCTCTTGAGCAGTTTTGTAAGTATTTCCTCCACTGCATTAGTTGAACAATTGTATGTTGTGAAAGCATGTTTTTAATAAATACTATGATTATTGTTATGAATATATTTTTAAAGAATTTTATGCATTTTTTTTGTGTGTATGTTGTGAACTCTTGTGCTTATTATGAATCAAAATTCACAGACAAAGATGAGAAACCATGAATTAGAGTTTTGGAAAAATTTCTAGAACAAAAATGACAATAGTAGCCAAAAAATGACATACTGTAGATTGAATAGTGTCAATGATACAACGTTGTTTCATTGTAGATATCAGTATTGCACTACAGTAGATATGGTTTTATTGTAGCAGTTTCAATTTACATGCATATTTATAGTGAAATTGTTGAAGAGGCATATTAATAAATAAATTGACAATGATAATTTAAATGGTGATATTGTTATGATAATTTCTAATTATGTACTACATAAGGTTGTCAAGATATTTAGAGCATATAGTGATGGTGACAAGTTAAAAGTTATCAGTAGACTAGTTGTCAAAGAGGTAAGGATTTTATTACTAAACTTTGTAAAATTTTGTTTGATTAAATTTGGTTTTTTATTCTACAAAATAAATTATATATTATTTTATTAATATTATTATATAAATATAACTTAAGACCACTCCTGTAGTGTACAAAAAGGTTAAATAATTTGATATATTTTAATATAATTTTGAGAAATATGATTACATTATATGAATTTTATATATATCAATAAAGATAAAAAAAAAAAAAAAAAAAAAAACAAAGATATAAAGCGGCGATAAACGTGAAGAGGGTGGCGGTTCGTTGCTAGGCACGTATACTTAAAAATAATAAGAGAAGGCGTCGGCGCTTTTTGCGTCGAAAGTCCTAGAGGATTCAAGACTTGATCTTTACTCATCGGCAAATCATGATTTGGTGTTTTGAGTTGCTAAGCGCGCCATTTGAGGATGACGACGTAGAGCGGCCAAAATTCAAATCTTTGTTTTTTTTCGAGTTTTGAGAGAAGAAACCAGGAAACGAGAATAGCTTCTTCACCAATGTTGGCGGCGAAGCTGTTCTCCATATCCTCTTTACTCTCTCCGCGCTTCAGAGCTTTTGCAGCTCCGCAAACAGTGGCCGTGCATGGCGTTACTACCAGCGCCGCGGAGAGGAAGCGGAAGAAGAAAGCGGCGGTGGTGAAGGAGAAGCAGAGAACGAGATCGACGAGGTTCAGAGGCACGGGGACACGGCCAACCATATTCCGGTGCTGCTCGGCGAGATCGTCGACGTTTTCTCTTCTTCCAAAACGCCGTCGCTTCGCTTCTTTGTCGACTGCACTGTCGGAGCCGCTGGTGACTCCTCTGCTGTCAGTGATTTCATATCTCTCTCTCTCTCTCTCTCTCTTTTGTTTTTGGTTTTTGATTTGTTTCTAAATTACTATTTTTGATGATTCTATAGTTTAACAAAGAAATGCTTAAGAATTAGTTCTAGTTGTATAATTTTCGTGAAGAGGAATTGTTCTGTAAGATTATCTATGTTGTCAAAGAAGAGCAGATATTTGGGGAAAATAAGCAATGTCATGAGAATTTTTAGGATTTTTGGTTCATTTTGTTTCTGTTAACTTATCAGATGATAAATTGATATGAATATTGACCTAAAATTATGTTGGATTTATTTTTATGTTATGGTAATTTGACATCCCTTGGTGGGCATATTTTAGTTCAATTTTGTATTTTGTATTTGAATTTGGATTGGAAATGTTCTGTTGTGATTATTCTCCTGTAGGATTAATGTTTGCATTTGCACCTTGATTTAGCATATGCAGAATGGTCATTTTCGCTTCTGATAATGTCCTTACAGATAATTCAAGCCCGTCCAGAGTTGAAATATTACATTGGGATGGATGTTGATCCCTTGTCACGTGAGAAGGCCTCGTGCACAGTGATTCTCATGGTCCGACTGACCTGAAGACGTATACCTTTTTGAAGATTTTTAGACACATCGAGTCTGCGCTGAGTGAGGTTGATGAGAATCTCCTAGATTCTGGAGTTGATGGCATATTAATGGACTTGGGAATGTCATCTATGCAGGTTCGCTTCTGAAACCACTATATTTATCTTATCCGTATTTTTTCTTTTTTGAATGATTTTTCTGGAATGTAGAACAGGTCTTTTTCAGGTGCTATATGATTGTTGTGTAAATATTTTTGTATGTCTTTTTGTGGGACGAGGACGATGATGGTTATAGTAAGTTGTACGTACCGGGAAGTTAACATGGTAACTTAATAAGATGGAGGATCTGATGATTTAGGTTCTCTCTATTTTCACCCATCTATTTCAAGAGCCTCATTTTTTGATCTGAACAGGTTGACAATCCTGAAAGAGGGTTTAGCATTCTTCATAATGGACCTCTTGATATGCGGATGGATCCTCAGGTATGGTTTTTAGTCATTTGGAGTTCCATAGTTCCAGTTAAGATAGCACTAAATAATTCCTCATGCTTTGAACAAATAACCTCAAATGTGAAAGCAAATTTTTTTTTTTTGGGTAAAATTGAACAATATTTTGGTAGATAGTAATAAAATGATAAGCGTAAAATGTTTGGGGAAGTTAGATGAATAAAATTGAAAGTGCATAAAATAAAGCATTGGACCAGTTTGAAAAAGTGTAGAATAATTGATCGGACCATCCAACCGGAATTGAAAAAATGGCAGGTTCAGCTAACGGGAATAATCAACATAAATTAAATAACTTAAAATAAATTAGGGACGAGTTTGTTGGTCTATGAAACGTCTAATCAAGCTGATATAGCAGCTTCTTCAATGGTAGCTGTTCAATGTGAGCTTTCATACCTTCCCACCTTTCGTGAAATTAGGAGAAACCCAAAATAGAGTGAGTGAGGTTTATGAACATATCAATGCTCCAGATTGTCAACTTGCTGAAATTCACCCAAAAAAAAAAAAAATGACTTGGAGCGTTAAAAGTAAACATAGACAGTCAGATGCACGTACTACACGTGGATTTCAACGCATTTCCGGGGTCCAGGTTTATGCTGATGCCAAAATTTCTCAGTTAGAATCCAAGCTGACAAGCACTGAATCTGACCTAAGTATTGCCTATATTGAATCTTAAAGGTGGTGAGACCTATATTGGAATCTTAGGGAAAATGTGGCTCTTGTTCCTGTGTTTGCTCATCCTTCGAATTTTCCCTGAGATTCCAGTGTAAATCTCTCCACCTTTGATTAAAATTATATTGAAGTCTTATTTTTGTTTTATTTTCTTTTATAGTGTTAAGAAATTGATTTCGGGCTTATTAATGAAATGATAAGTTAGAAATTTCACGTCTCTTAACATTGGCTCAAGGACTAGAATGATATTTTTAAAAACCACGAGGTACCTTTTTAATATATTCCTGGTGCCAATGTGATATTTTGTTAGAACACGAGGTACTAAAATAATAGAACTTCAAAATAAATTGCTGAAAATGCAACGTGCGAAAAAGAAATAAAAGAGTAAAAATTAAAGGAGACAAGTAATAATAATCTTGTTATATTTGTACATGTAATGCCACAAGCATAATTGAAGTTTGGGGTTTGTATCAAACTCTGGTCTTTAGTAAAAGAGAGGAATGAGATAATATGTAATGATCAAAGTGAAATATGGAATCAGAGGGTTGGTTATTGTTTAGAGGAGAAAGGGAAAAAGGAATAAGGAAAAGACTAGTTGAGTTGTGCGGGAAAAAATGACTGAATTTCTTTTGTTGATCTGTGTCTGGATCCCACTTTGATGGCCGTGTAGGCTCTGATATTTATAGAAGCTCCTTCACCTAGGAATCTCCGGAAACTGCCAATTAAAATCTGTGGATATCTGCTGAAACTTATGGGCTGGAACTCCATCACCAATGGTTGCTGCCACCTTGTTTCGCTCCTGTCCATCTGGCAGCACGCTCTTGACACATTGCTTTTCTTTGAGCAGCTCCAACGCAATGTTAAATTGATGTACCATTGGTAAATTTAGTATTTGAGTGTAAAAAAAACTCTCCAATAGTAAATTTAACATTTGATTTTTATTGGTTTATAGGTTGACTTTTTGCTTTAAAAATTACAACATTCTACTTTTTAATTATTTTAATATTAAAAGTTTACTTTTATAAGTTTAAAAGTTTAATAATTATAACAAAAGACAAATATTGCATTTAATATAGTATTATGCATTGGATCACAAGATAAAATATGCTATTTTAACTATTTTTGGTAACAAATATAACATTGGCATTGGCATTTGCGTTAGAAATGGTCTTAGCAAGTGGCATTTTTAAGCTTCTAACAAACAACTGTTCTTTTATGCGCTCAGCCATTGGTTTTAAGTTTCAGGACCAACTCTGTTGCTTTAATATATTATCTAGACACGTAATTTAACAATATGTTTTATCCCTAAAACATATATGTATCTTAATACGTTGCTGAGTTGTTTTAAATTTCTGTTCATTTCACTGATTGGAGCAGGTCTATGACAGGCAAGTCTGAAAGCAGAAGACATATTAAATACTTAAGCCAGTTGCCGAAGTTGGAAAGATCTTACGGGATTATGGGCAAGAAAGCAACTGGTGCCCTCTTCAGAATAAAATCGTGAGAGCCCGATCACGCGGTGGTTTGCACTACACTAGGGAACTTGTAGATCTTATCCGAAACTCAACTTCTTGGAGCACAGGTAAAAACTATATCAATTCTTCTTTACAACAAACGTGCTTTTGTTTATTGTTGTTATTGCAAGGGGGAAAAATGACGATATTGTAACGATACTATAACGAATTTGCTGTACTTATCGTGGAAGTAATATGCTTATCATGATCCTCTCTTTCTATAAGAGACCTTGAAATATATTCACATATGAATTCAAAAATGTGTGTCTAGGTATAAATATTTGACGTGCAACATAAAATTAATTGACAGGAGGGAGGCAAGGTTGGATTAAGACGGCAACCAGAGTGTTCCAGGCTTTGAGAATAGCCGTGAATGACGAACCGAAAACGCTAGAGGATTCTCTCCACGCATGTTTTGATTGCCTTGCGCCTGGGGGAAGGCTTGCTGTCATCTCTTTCCACACGACGGAATTGTGAAACGGACATTTCTTTACATCATTGGCAGCAGTGATGGAGATAAGGATGGGGACATAGAAAATAAAAACACACAAGAAAGATGAGAAAAAGTTCAGAACTGACATTGCTGAAAACGAAGCTTGGATTAAACAAATGATACATGGCTCTAAAGGAACAATTCTCACGAAGAGACCAATAACACAATCTGAAGAGGAGGAGAAAATAAACTGCCGGAGTCGAAGTGCTAAGCTTAGAGTTATTAAAAAGAATTGAATGTACTTTTGGATGGCTTTTAAATTTTTGGTTTTCAGGCTTCCAAGTTGCCGAACAATGATTTTATGTATACCCTTGTGACTAAATTTTGTCGCCATCGTTGATTTATCATGTGATTTTGAGGAATATATTTGAAGAGCCGTTGTTACCCTTGATTGGGGAGTCTAATTTATGTTCTTGCAGGTCTGGAAACGAGAAAATGAAAGCAATGTAACGCCTGTCTTTTTAAAGTATCTCATCCCTTATGCCTCAAATATAAAGCTTACTTACTTTGAGTGTTTAAGAATATTGTTTCAACTTATTAGTTACAATTGCTTTATTAGTTATAATTGCTATAATATAAATTTCTCACATGCTATATTGTAAAGTAAAAATATGCTACAATGTAAAATTTTTATACACTATAATATTTTAGTTCTAATTTATTAGTTTCGACTACGTTTCTATATACACTCTTTATTGTTGTCACTTAGTGATTGGTTTTATTTCATTCTTTTTTGTCATGGTACATTGACAATTAAGTACTAGTGATTTTTTTAACCAATGAGTATTTGGTAACACTATTAGACTACAATATAGCATATAAAAATTTTATATTATAACATATTTTTATTTTATATTATAGCATATAAAAATTTTATATTATAGCAATTGATACTATATATATTTAAAGTGACGTTGTAAAATAAAGCTAATATAGCTTTTTGCGTTAGCTCTATCTACTGGTGTGTTTTTCGTTGAGCAAAAAAAGAAAAAAAGTGGTCTCAAATTTTTGTCAAATTCTGTGCTTTTTCTTTGATGAGTTTGTGAGGCAAACTTTTGTAGTTGTATATGACCACACCTCTTTTAGGTAGGATCCCATGTTATGGAGAGAGAGAAATAAAAAAAAGAAAAAAAAAGTGGATAACATAGGAGCTGACAAGACTGAAGATGGTTGGAGAGCTGTTTCGTTGGGCGGGCCCATCAACTGAGTCCATTGGCATTTCCGTAATAATTGAGCACAAAAACCAGCTTTCAGCATCACCGCTCGCTCCCCACCTTCCTTCTTCCACAGCAACCACTAATTTCCACTTCCTTTGAACTAAATTAAATTACATGATACCAAAACTTTTGAATTAATATTCCAACCCTTTGTTTTCCCTTCACACTTTTCTGGGCAACCAAACGGTGAATTCTTCTTTAGTCCTTAGAAAAGGTTTCAGAATTTTGGTTGCCCACAACATATTTTTGCTTATCCTCATTTGGCTTTTCCATTTCTTTCATATTTTTGCATCTGTTTTTACTTTAAAATAACTAATTCTGTATCAAAGTAATGATTTCGACTTCCAAGTGGCATGGCCTTGCTTCATTTGCTTCCTCTGCTATTCCACTGCTTAAGCCCAGGTTTTTTTTTTTTTTTTCTCACAGTAAATTGAAGAATTCTTGCAAAAATATTTTCTGGGTTTTGAACTTGGAAACAAAACACTGAAAAAACTAGTAGTAAACACACTTTGTGGAAGTGACTAGGGATTTTTTTTTTTTTTTGGGTTTTCTTTCAGGACTAAATTTGGAGTGATAAAAGTAGCTAATGCGACTCAGTCGGAGTCAAATACAAAGAAAGCACATTTGTCAGCAACAAAAAAGGAAAGAGTTAAGCTACCAAATTATGGAAATGACTATGGGAGTGAAAAATTCCATATTGGTGAATTCTTAAGCCACCCATCTGCAATTGAAGCCTTGCTCAATACCAATGCTTTGAGAAGTTTCCAGTACCTTGGTACCGATACTTACAGGTCTTTTCTTCCACCCCTCTAAAATCTATTAGTTTGTTTGCGTTGCGTTCTATTGTTTAAGTCATCAAAACGAGCAACAATACACGTTTTGCTTTCTATTGTCATTTTTAAGATTCTAACAAGCACCATTTTGGTTTCATAATGCATATGGTAATTATTTTTCATGGTGTACCATTTCATATCATAAAAGAGAAGGTTGGTCTTTGATTGCTTTAATCGTTAAGTACCACATTTCAGTGATCCATGCAAAAAAAAAAGAAAAAAATTTACTATCCTATGGGGACTTGAACTTGGGACTCAATATATTGAATACAACTCACACACACCAAACACTTTCAGTGATGCATGGAAGCCATGAATGTTGTCCTTCCTTAAAATATGCTTTTGTGCTGCATAAGTCAAAGGCAGACAAATTAAATTAGACAATGAACTATCGTTATTGAACCTAATTTTTGTCATAAAAAATATGCATGTCAGGGCTTAGTGGATTGGAGAAATTAAGCTCTGAAGTTTTGATGAACCCATTGTCCTAGTAGACTCTGTCCGCATTGACCCACCTTATCATTGATCTTATCTTCTGTGTCTCCAATGAAAAAGAAGCGCTCCTTGTTTTTTGCAGGTGTAGTCTGCAAAGAATTCGACTTTTGAGCTTCGAAGCATCCCCTGTGCTTGACTTGCGAGTAACACCAACGAATGAGGATTGTACCGTTGAAATGCTTTCTTGTAAGGTGAATTTCTGCCCTGTTTGTTAGGACGGTGGTACCACTAGGAGCAACAAAATGTTTCTAGGCGAAACAAGGTACTGCAGAAGTGTAGACATTTTGAGGACTGACTTTTAAGTCAGTTTGTACAGTTTTAGGCCAAAGCAAAAGTAAACGTTTTTCCCCGCAAGGTCGATCTAGGACTTTAGCGCATGTTTTGATTCTTTTTTCTTTTCCTACAAGAATTATCATAAAAATAATTTATTGCATCAATACAAGGTTTGTCTCTTTTTCTGATTCTTATGCATAAAATGTTCAAGTATTCTCTTGTGTTTTAGTTTTGACTTAATGGTATAATTTTGTTTTGGTTTTGAGTGTAGTTTAGCCTCTTATTGATGAGCTTTTCTGTATTTAGCTGTTCTTTTTTCCACAAGGTTATGGTTGAAAACTCAATATTTGTGAATATTTTGTGAAGCGTTCATCTAGTTGTCACATGAAGCTACTATTTTCAACAAAGCTTTGAAACGTTATTAATTTCATATTCATTTATTGAAATTATTAATTATGATTTGCAGTTTGAGGGTTCGAAAATCATGGAACAGCAAAACAGCCATTTCTCAGGTATATATTTTGATATTACATATAAGTTATAACACTATGAAGAATCAACCGCTTCTTGGACTTTTGGATAGAGCTTGTTATAGGCTCCCAAAATGGTTTTTTTTTTTCAGAAAGTGCATTGTCAGAATTAAAAGTGAGTCTACTTGGACTGTCAGAATAGGATTTTTTGCACACTCCAAAATATTGATTTCATCTCAGAATTTCTAACATTTAAAATAAGCTTAAAGAACAGCCAATATAACATGAAATTGGGGATAACGTATTCGAATTTGTTTAAATATCTGCTCACGACTTTTGAGCGATTTATTTGGAAGCCATGGCCCTCCTCTGTTTCCCATTGAGTTCTTCATCAAATATTCAGTGCTGTTGTATTCAATATCCATAAGCTTTTGAGGTCCTAATTGTCGTGATTAAATTATTCATGGGATCTTCAACATTGCTTCCTCAAATTCCTTATGTATAGTAAAACATATATGTGTATTCATGAACCAAGTTACAATTTCAATTATACTTGCAGCATTCATGAGAAATCATATGACATGGGACACAAATGATTCAGAATCATTTTTGGAGGCTGACGTCAGGTTAAATCTCACTCTTGAGGTGAATATGCATATCCTGCCTTGTTTGTATTGCACAGGAAGTTACAGGAATATTTTCAGGCATTGTCACCTTGGTTACCACCGTGTCACTGTATTTTGACGTGCAATATATTTTGTTATATTAACTTCTGTTTTCACTCCAATGAAAGCATTTTTACTATATCTACCTTTTTCCTCAAAAGATTTTGCAATTTGCACATTGAGTGGGTAACATGGTGTCTAAAATAGCATTCAAACCATTGTCATTTGCAGATTTACACACGCCCTTTTACCATGTTGCCAGTATCAACTGTTGAGCGTCCTGGCAATTTGTAAGTTTTCTTCTTTTTTTTTTTTACCTTTTATTTTGCTTTTTGTTTTTGTTTTGTTTTGTTTATTTGTTTTTTTTACCTCCTTCAAATGGGAAGAATTTGTAACCGATAAAAGGAGTCACACACATACACACGCATTCTAGTTGCATCTATTCTCCTAGGAGCTTACCATTACTATTATTATCTCAGCTATGTTTAGCAAAATATAACTTCTTAACATAAATAATAACCAATTGGTACCATCAAATATGCAACTACAAGCATTCGTTTAAAAAAAAATGCAATTACAGGCAACTATGAATCATTGTTAATGAAGTGGTTTTATGATGGTATGCATACAACAGAATGCTACAAGCTTTATTGGATGGGCTGGTTCCATTGCTCCTGCAACGACTATTACAAGATTATGGCAAATGGGTTCGTCAACAACAGTTAGACCCTGTTCCATAATATCTCCAAATAAGAAAATTTGAACCTTTTTGAGTTTTGACCACTTCATATTATAGAGAGCCTCTTTGTTTCATTCAATCTAGATTTTAATTCCTAGTTGGCCCCTTGTAATTCTAAATTCAGGCCAAATGTTGACATTCAAATGAGATTATTTTAGTAATTTGACGAACCACCCCCTCTTTTTTTTTGTTTTTAATTTTTTTTAATGCTTCTAATTTTTTCTTGTTGACAACTCTTCGTTGTTCACAATGTTGTGCTTCGAATTGTTGCTCAAGAGTCAATTTTGCAGTTCTAAATCCCACTCGGTAACAAATTTATGAACATGACAATTGATTAACATGACTATCTTCCCATCTTCACTTCATTTGGAAGAATAATAATGTCATCTGATTCTATGATTGATTTTGTTGTTCCTTTCCAAATTGATTCTTTATTTCTTTGAACAAGAAACCAGATTCCATTCCAAATCAGGAAAATACACACATTAATTCAGACTCAAATGATAGACACTATATTTGGTAGGAGGGAGAGAGAAGAGTAGAGGGAGAATGTTAAGGGGAGAGGAAGAATCCCTTGTTTGGTTAGAAAGAGTAGAGCAGAGGGAGGAGACATAGAGGAAGAGTCTCTCCCTTTGGGTCTACCATTTTGAATCTTTCCATTAATGGAGGGATTCAACTATTTTACCCAAATTTAAAAAAAAGGACTTTTTTATCCTTTAAAATAAATTATTAAAAAATAGTACAATATACAATATAGTAATTAGACAAATAATTATTATCCATCCTTTCAATTATCCCTTCTCTTAACAGACAACAAAAAGAAGTACTATAATTCTCTCTGTCCTTCTCATTCTTCATCCTTCTTACTCTCTCCATTCTTCAGACTCTCTATTCTTCATCCTTCTAACTCTCTCCATTCTTCATATCAAATGGAGTGTAAAATACAAGGAAATTGGATGTTTGAAAAATGTGGTTATAACTATGGTTGTGGTTCAAAACACTGAAATATGTGAGAGCTTTACACTGTGGTAACTTTGTGCTTTTTTATTGTAGCATGTGTGAGTTTTATACTATTTGGTAACCACAACCATGACTCTAACCAGAATGCCAGACACCCTAAAAATTGAATCCTCATCACAAACAATTCCACCAATAAATTCTCATGAAACACACAAAAGAAAAATACGTGTAATGAGTACAGTAAATAAAAAAACTTTTATTCATCGAGACCAAAAGACCTATAAAACAAAGATCAGCTGTAATACTTCCAAAAAACAATTCTAATGGATTGAACTATTCTTTTCTTGGGACACCATTCTTGAAGCAAATAATAATAATAATAATAAAGAGATAAATCCATAAATAACTCTACAATTAGTTCTTTTTAGTTAATTTTACCCCTTAATAGTCCTTGAATTAAAAGGCATAGTATAAACGATGAATGAAAGGACGAGTGAGTGCAGACTAGTTGGTTGTAAGTCTCTCCACCCCAACTATAGGTTGAAGGTTTGAGTCACATTGAACCCTACTCTATTAAACCCTAACATTTATCAATCAATCAAGCAAAGGACCAAACCCAAAAACTCAGAAACCATGATGAGATTCCTTTCTTCTCGTAAGCAACGAGAGAAGCGGCTTCGAAGTTCTTTCTCGCCCCAGCGAGCCTCTCCTCGATGGGAAAATTTGTTGAAGGAACTCACTCAGAAAATTAATTTGGGAAATAAGCCTCTCTTTTTTTGGCACCAAAAAAAGCTTATGTGTCTCACTTACACGTTGCAAGCCATGTCGTCCGATGGAGTTAACCCATAATGTTGAACTGTAATGGAAGTATGAATTTGTTCGAAATTTTATATGATATTTTTGATTTTTTCAAAAAAAAAAAGAAGGCCCAAATAGGATTGAATTTTGATCTGTGCTGTTGAGTGTGATCGGTGATGTTCTTGTTAATCCCATTTTCCTGGTTTCATAATCTTTGGACTGATGGATGAAAGGTCGTTGAAATATTTCATTAAACCAAAATTTTTTCATTTGATCGGCAAAGAGACAGACCACCATTGCTGTGAATTTTGATATGCGCTGTTGAATTATGTCCGATCAAAGGTGTTGCATATGTTAGCCGTGGATAGTTGTTCTTTTTTTTTATTATTATTGTGTGTTATGCTTGAGATGAATAAATAATGAAATTTTGTGGGGTGGATGTTTAGATTCTGCTGGTAGCCCAGTTTGTTGGCTGACAAAAATGCAAGAGAGGAAAAAAAAAAAAAACTGCAACGCCCATCAAATTGAAGGGCTTGAAAAACGAAAACCACACTTTTGTTGGGGGTCGATATGGGGTCTAAATATGGAGACACTGTATCAACCTATATCGACCCCCTATAAGTGCAAGTTTAAATTCTGGTAGCCTAGTTTGTTGGCTAAAAAAATGGCAAAAAAAAAAAAATGCAATGCCCATCAGATTGAAGGGCTTCGAAAATGAAATCCACAACCTTGCTGTGGGGTTGATATGGGGTCTGTATGGGTTCTAAATACCGACACTATATTGATCCATATCGACCCCTTATAACTGCAAAATTTTAATTATTTATATTTACCTCTTCTGGCATTAGTAGGCAATAACCATCGAGACGTTTTTTAGCCGAGTTCACCGAAAGATTCCCTTTAACAATCCCACATTTTATCATCCGACTTCTCTTTTGTGGTGAATGAGTTCTGTTGATTTCATGCCTTGCATATAAATTATGTACAACTGTATTAACAGCAAAAGAAAACAATAATGAGGGCCTTGTTTAAATTTGTTTGCCTTATATATTTGTTTATTTATTCATTCATTTATTCATTAGTTTGTTTATTCATTCATTCATTTATTCATTAGTTTGTTTATTAGCATTAAAGCATCTTTAGAAATTCAATTTTGGTTCATATACTTGTTAGTCTCGTCACAAAAATTACTATATTCATAATGAACCTCTGAATTTGAACATATAATATTTATATCATTTTTTATGTTGAATTTAACATATATATTATTCAAGCATGTTAACATATTGAATTTAACGAATCTCTGAATCTGAATCTGTCCTTTTGTTTTCCTTCTTTTACACCACCATTTGCTTCATGTGTGTGAGAGGTACAAGGAATGCTTTGTATATATGTGCTTTATGTGTGTTTTGCCATGCATGCAGAAATGCACCCACAGGTCCCAAGGAACCAAGAAGATTATAATAAAAGTGGTGTTCATCATAGTTATACTGTGCTTTTATTCATACTAATCACACACATGCTTAGATGTGGTTTTGGTTCGCTGTGCCTTGACTTTCTTAATGCTGTTTGATACGCAAATTATTATTACAGCCTTGAAAATGGAATTTGAAACTCTTTAGACAAGATATTTTTCACTAATGACCTTTTATGAAACCATTTCAATCATATAAGGTTATTGAAAACAACAGCAACTATACTACCTTTATGAGTGACCTATGGAGGTCCTTTTAGTATACTTACAAATGATAATGCATATTTTTTTTATTGCTGAACTTTTTATGAATTCTTTGTAAATGTGTAAATGATACCCTATTTCTAATCAATGTAATTAAAAAAAATGGGTCATCACTAGCTTCACATAAGATTTCGTTGTTTTTCTCTAACAATATGTAAGTTTTCTTTAAGTTGTAATTCTACAATTACCTTTATCTGATTTATAAGCGTATATGAGCAGATTATTGGCCACGTGCAGTTCAGGTTTGTAGTTTTTGGTTTCTCCTTCTAGAATGACACTTTTCATGTCAGACCAATTGTTCATAATCCTAGCTCAAAAATATGTTGACCATTGCATTAGTTAAGCTAGCAATTGGTGTTTATGTGTTTTACAGTTATAATTCAGATTGTTAGAATTATTACGAAGGCAAATCAAACATTGGCCTTAAAACAAAAAAAAAATGTTTCATTTTTTTTTATTTGAGTGTCGGGGCCTTTTTGATATGCATAGAATGGGGCTATCATTTTTTTTTATTATTTAGGTCTATTTGTGGAATGAATTTTTTAGAAGGTAGATATATATTAAATGGTTACTTAGTAACATAGAGTGGTTTATTATTGGTCAATACATTTAGGAAGAGCTTTATTATTTCATTATCATCCAGATTGCTCTTTGGTGTTATTTCCACTGTAATTGTTTTTTAAATTTGTTTTCAATTTTTATAAAGTTTGTTTTCATATTAAACAGGCTCCGAGACTAGATCCAGTGTTG
Source organism: Artocarpus heterophyllus (assembly GCA_025403435.1). Taxonomy (NCBI): domain Eukaryota; kingdom Viridiplantae; phylum Streptophyta; class Magnoliopsida; order Rosales; family Moraceae; genus Artocarpus; species Artocarpus heterophyllus. The sequence continues at coordinate 32,494,769 of CM046334.1, read as the reverse complement.
AGGACGCAGGAGCACTACGATTGTAAAGTGTCCAAGAAATCAAAATATGAGTTTTATGCAAAATTCATTATAAACCATTTGGACTCAAACGATATGGTTTAGAGGCACCCAATTTGGCCATGTGTTGGACGTGGTTACAAATTTCCAACACTTTAGTCACTGGTCTTGCAAATGGCAACAGTGAACCCTGATAATGAATTTTGAATGGTGGTTAATCGTGTTCCAGTTAGGTACACGTTAAAGGATTAACTAAAAGTTTTACTTGAAACTGAAAATGCCAAAGGCCCTGATAATCTAGATGAAAATACAAAGAACGGTACGCCATTCAGTATAAAATAATAAGGTATTTGGTTCTTAATTAAAACCAATTAGTTCTAACCAATAAACAATGTAAAGCTCTCAATAGCCATTATAAAAACAAAAAATTCCTACGATATAAAGCTCTAACATTTTATAATATTTTTAACCAAAATTGGTTCTAATCATTAATTCTTACCATTCTTTCCAAACAATTTATAACTTTCTAAACATTTGAATTTGCAAAAAGGCTCAGTCGTGCGGCCACCTTTTACGCTCCGTCGTTGAGTGCAAAAATTAAGAAAACACTCATTGTACTAATTTTACTTTGTATAGTAACTATTTTAGCCAGCTTCTCAAGAAAGAGATGGTTTTTCTCTCATTGAGTTTGGGATAAATTTGCTCCTCTGAGATCTCTCCATATCGAGAAAGGTTGAAATTAGTGTCGTTTGAAATATTTGAAACCCCTCAATCAATTCACTCTCTTCTCTCACAAGAAACCATCAAAGCTCTCAAAATCCTTCCACCAGTCCCCACCAGCAAATCACTGGATTCTGAGGAATCATTTGCCAAATAACATTTGTGTAGTCTAGGTTAATTGGTCTCATTATTCAATTTAAAACATAAAAAAACAATAAAAAAACTGAAAACAACATGAGATGCATTTTCTTTTTTCGTTTAATTTTACTCTATCCTTGGCATCCCTAAATCATTGTCCTCACCACACGACCTAATAAGTGAAACTGAAATCCAAAGCGGATGAACATATTAAAACACACCCCCCAAAATACGACAACACTGTAACTGTATTACAAGAAAGTTGCATGATCCCAAAATAGAAAACTACAAACATGATCCAAATTAAGACATCCAACCTGGAACGCTCCTCATGAGCATTGGCACATATGGTTCAACCTGGAACGCTCAAAACCAGTATCGGACCGGCTTTGAGATAACATGCACTGAGACAGGAATGTCCATTCCATCCAGTCCAGAAAACTCGCCACATCCAAAACCAGTCATAAGCTGAATGATAAAGAAAAGAAAAATAGTCAAGACAAGGTACTTTAATGCAAAGCGTAAATGACATTGACTAAGCATCTCAGTTGTATGCATCAGATAAAGGACATCTAGCAAATTTTATTACCGAAAAGTCGCTCACCGTTGGAGCGTAACAACAAGATTATAGCATCAATCTCAACGCCTAGTCCGATCATCATAGCCTCTTTCATTGTCATACCTTTTTCTCTCACTTGTCCTGGAATCATCATATCTTGCTCTCTTGGAATAATACTTTTCTCTATCCCTTTCAATATCTCTATTTCCCCGTTCTTCATCCCTCCTGTAGCTTCTACGGTAGTCATCTTCCTCTCCTCTTCCATGTCTTCTATATTTATAATCATCTTCTTCATCTCTTCCATGCTTTCTCCCTCTATGTTCCTCTTCACTCCTTGAGTGTCTTCCGTCACCCCCACGCTCTTCATAATGCCAATCAGTCCTCCTGCTACTATGGTGTGGTTCATCCTCCTTTCTGTAAGTTCTGCCCCCGCGTTCATCAGTCACCTCATCAGGTCCTCCACTTCTTGCCGATCCCAAGTATTTTTCATCATTCTTGTTCCGGTATTCATCATCACTAAAATCACTTCCTTCCTTCCTTCTTTCATCACTTGCAACTCCACTTGATTTGAAGTCCTCTTCCAAACTTCTTCGTCCAACTCTTCTTTTTGTATCATCTCGATGCTGACTCCTGTTTTCCTCAGACTTATTCTGCTCAGGCCTCTTATATTCATAGTAACGAGCACCAGTACGTAAATGACTGCTATTGTTTTTTCCACAGGAATCATCACTGTCGCTGGTATCACTGTCATCAGAAACAACTGCTTTCTGCTTTTCAATCTGACCGACTCTCCTATCATATTTGCGACCAACTTCCTCATCATCTGTATCATGTCTCCTACTTTGGTGTTTTTCCACCTTCTTCTCACTGTTATAACCAGAATTATCAGAGTCAGTGTCGTCCTCCTTGCCACTTCTTCGACTTCTCTCAATTGTTCTACTAATAGGTTTTCTAGACTTCTCATAATCAGAGTCGCTATCGACATCAGCCTTTTTGTTGCCTTTTCCATTTCCAAAAGTCTTGCTTCTATAAGGATCTTCACCATCAGACCTGCCTTCATGTGTCCTGCGGCTACCAAGTTGATTCCTTTCTTCCTCAATTCGGGTAGTTTTCTTTTTCATCAAACTATCAGGGTCAGATTCATCCTCAGAATCATGTCGCCTTCCAGCTCTTATATGTTGCTTCCCCTTTGCAGTTCTACTCTTCAACGAGCCTTCATCAAAACTAGGATCATCATCAGAGTCATGCCTCCTATGAGATTTGGTGTATTTCTTGTCTTGCTTTCTGGAATGCTCCTTCCTTGCATCATCATCATCACGAGTAGCAGAATCAGTATCATCACTATCATTCCTCCTGCTTTTCTTGTGCTTCTGTGCAGCGTTATACTTCTTGTCTTTGTCGTCACTTCCCCTACGAGTACTCTGCCGCTTCCTTTTAACTGCTTTCAAATTTATGGCACTGTCATCTGTATCAGAAGAATAGTAACTAGAAGCAGAATCAGATTCATAACCTGAAGAGGAATCAGAATCACCACTGGTAGCAGAATCAGAATCATCACTATCACTCCTTTTGCTTTTCTTGTGTTTCTTCACAACCTTACGTTTCTTGTCAACATCGGTATCAGAATCTTCAGTGTCACTTCCCCTACTATTTTTGTGATGCTTCTTTTTAAGAGCTCTTGAACTCCTCGCACTACCATCTGCATCAGAAGACTCATCCACATGCCTCCTCTTTCTACTTTCTTTCTTCTTGTTCCACTTAGATTCTCTGGTATTCCTTACCTTATCATCTTTTTCAGATTTCTGATTCTCCTCCATATGTTTCTTCCTCCCGTAATCTCTATCCAAAAAAGCATGTTCACTTTTCTGATGCTTGCTATCATCATTCATTCCACTTTTCTGACCATTTCTTGGTCCGTCATCAATCTCATCAGTATTTTGTTCATTGGGTTCAGATGCACTTATGCCAAGAGCTGCTCTTAAAGTTTCCATCTGCTTCTCCTTTCTGGCAGCTATTTGGTGGGTCTGGGTATCTGAAACTCTGTTCAAGCCAAAAATAAAAAAATACAAAGAAATTAACTAGCATTCCAAAACTACATCAATAATTTGATAAAAAGCACAAAGTACTAAAAAAGATCAAAGTGGTTGGATTTCCCTCATCTTCGTCTTACATATCAATATCACATGCAAACTATAGGGATGGTATAAGCACTCAGCAAATGGAAATCTCATCAGTCATTTTCTCTTCAAATTATAATTCATTTAAATCTCTAATGTCGTTTGCAACAAAAATGCTACAGTATTGAAGTGGAACTTTGAAACACCCAACCTTGCATTCATACTAAAATCTCTTATAATAAAGTCTGAAAGATCACACTCCTATTGTGAGGAAAGTCTAGGTCAGCAAAACTAGTTCTGAGTGCAACATATCTAGAAACAGTTTATTATCCCCAAACGGCCAGGCCATTCATTCCTCATAGAAATCCTTCAAAATCATAAGCTGAAGGAAAGGGAAAAACAAATGTTTAGTTCCAAACAAAAACAAAGTTAAATTTCACAACGGGACACTTGTTTTGTTCCTTTGAAGATTGAAGCCACGATGAAGATTGTATGAACAGAAAATAACAATCTAAGAAAACTAGTGAGCCCTTTATGCCAACAATAAAGCACAACAATCCAACTTCTTATGTTGGTTTCCTGTATAACTCTTTAACTTGTAACAAAAATAGATTAAATAAAACAGCGGTCTGTAATTACAACCCATGTGCTTTTCAATCCAGAAAATACTATCATCAACAAACATAAAAGAGATGCAAGTGCTATCAAACTCGAAGTAATGAAAAAGAATTCCAAAAAAAAAATCTAACAAAACCCAATCAGTAACATAACAAGAAAGAAAAGCCTTTTCATACTAATGTTACTAATATCACATTGTTAATACAGAATACTCAGATATTGCCATGAATTTTCCAACACGAACTAATTTAAACCAAATACTTTTAAGGTTTATTTCACTTATACTCCTCAAGGCGTGACTACCAAACTTCAATCTTTGCAGTCTCCAATTCCTAGACTCAGAAAAACCTGCCATTTCTGGATAAACTTCTTGGAATTTGTCAAATTTCCTAGCAAATTCTGTCCAAAAATCAACGAATTTGAAGCCGCTAATTTTTTTTAAGGGTAAAGCCGCGAGATTTCTAAACCTAGGAATTGGAAAAAGAAATAATAAAAAATAAAAAATCAAACCAAATGCTTGAAAGAGCAAGAGAATCTTACTTCTTGTCAAGGAAAAGCACACCGCTATCCTCGGAAGCGGCCTCCAGAGTCCTCCGCGCCTCAGCGAGCTTCTCGGCGATCTCGGCGTCGGTGTAGCCCTGATCGACGAGCTTGTCCTCGAGCACGACGAGCTTAAGCTCGATCTGGCGCTTGCGATCGTGCTCGAGAATCTCCTTGTTCGCCTTCCTCGTTACGCCGGCCGTTCCCTGATCGGCCTCGAAACCCTTGGTGTTCTCTGCAACTTTTCCAACCTTCGGCTTCACGAAGAACTTGTTCGTCTGGATGTAGCCATTGGTCCCAGACCCTCTCGGGGTCTGTAACCCTATTCCATTGTACATCTCGCTCTGCAAAATTGTCCAAAATTCAGAATACGGTAGAAATTGATAGAAAGTTTGGTACCATTGAATTTTCCGACGATGGATTGGGGAAACAAAGAGAAATTTTCTCGTAAAATCGAAAATGTTTTACCTTCTTGTAAGATCAAGATGGATTGAGTTTACTGTTAGTTCCTTCCGTGCCTCTAATCAAATTCTAGGTTTTCGGAAAGAAGAAAGCAGAAGAAACCTAAATCCTAAATGTTATTTGCTTCTGAACGAAAGAGTGAATTCTGATATTTGTACCCTCGACCCCTCTGAGTGGAGATATTTGTTTCTTTTTTATTTTAATTTTGTGCCCTTTGTTTTAGATAACGACAGTTACATCCCCGGCATCTGATTTTATTACAATAACATCCCTTGAAATTACTTGACAAATTTACATCGACGGAAGAATTAGTGGGCAAAAAATAAAATAAAAAACACCCATTTGGTTTTGTTTTTTAAATATTTTTTCCATTTTTGAAAACATAAAAATGAAAATAGTTTCAAAATATTGTTTAGTTTAACAATTGTGGAAAAGCAAAAATGGAAACATTTTCCAAGATATTCATTTTTCCCCTAAATTTGAAAACAAAAAAGACATTTTCAACTTTCCTAAAATACCTACACCAGTTTGTTCAACTCTCCTCCCACCTCTTCTGACCATGCCTGGCCCTTTACAACCCCACCGTCGCCATATGAGCACCACCCGTCATCGACAAATCCCAAAGCCCAAAGATGGATCTCTCGCCTGCAAATCCCAACGAGCCAGAACCCCAAACCTCCCTGGCAAAATCCCAACAACGGATCTTGGCACTATCATTATTGGTCGACAAAGTTCGTTACAATTAAGGAATGGGTTTCATGGTGGAGGTCGCCATAGGGAGTTGGCTTCGCAATGAAGGTCGAGGCTGGTCTAGGTCACACAATGTAGGCCAATGAAGGGGCTGGGTTTGGCGATAAAGCTCGGCTTGGTGGGTTTCCGTGGTGGCAATCGAACGACGTGGGGCTAAGACAAACTAAGAAAAAAAGAGGTGGGGGAATGATTTGTCATTGTCGTCATGTGGGCCATCACCAACATGCTAGTTTCACCAGAGTAGAAGAAAACTCCTCTTCCTTTTCATTTTATTGGTTTAATATATTAATAAATAGTTTTTTTAAATTAAAATTAGGTTTTTATTTATATTTAATAATTTTTTATTAAGAATATTTATGTTAAAAATATACCAATTTATACAATCAAACACAATTTCAAAAATAATTATAACACATTTCTCAAAACATTCTCATTTTTAAATTTTTTCAAAAATAATAACCAAAATGAAAACGCTACCAAACAGGACCACGTGGTTATAAAAAGAATTATTTGATGGTTCTATAAAGAACAGAGTGCTCTCACGTGAGAGAGAGAGGAAAGAAACAAACTTTTATACTATATGAACAAATCAATGCTCCGCTAGGGTTCGCTAATTTGTTGGATGCATTGCACCCTCTACTACAAGGACCAAAGGTCGACGCCGACTTCGGGCTAGCCGTCGGGCCTTTGACATGTGAGAGAGCGTGGATGAGTGTATTGTGGCTAAAAAGGGAGGTAATCTTGGGCATTAAGGAGGCGTTGCACTACATGGGTCAAATGACATAAAGGTCTTATGAGATTGGTGTCGAAGAGTCAAGGTGAGAGAACTACAGCCGGTCGTGGGTTATTCGTAACATCCATACATGTCACCATATTAAATTTCATAACTTTTAGAACACTATAAATACCCTTTTTATATTTTCTAAGATACTACATCATTTTTAAAAAAACATCACAAGCAGTCAATAGTCCACGAACTTTTAAAAATCACATAAATTGAAACGGTTATGAAATTTTTAAACAGCATCCTACACATCTATAAATATCACTAGAATTAATTTGATCACATTTGGAGTACTATAACCATTTTATAACCTTTTACAATTCACAATACAAAACTGTTTCTAGAATATACTAAAGCAGTCAAGAATCAAAGAATTTTCTAAGCTCATACACAATTCCAATGAATTTGAAATTTTAAAACAAAGTTTCTAACATCTATACATGGTACCTAAAGTATTTTCATCACATTTAAATCAGTAAAAGTATTTTTAGTAGGTTTTACAAATTATAAAACATTGTTAGAAAATAACTAAGAAAATTGAGCAATACATATTCCACCATTTTTATCTAAATTTTTAGTATGTGTATGAAACCCAAATTTGCGTACTACAACCACATATATAAATGAACACTTATATATATTTCTAGAATTAAAGACATCTCAGAACATCCTCAAACAAATCAACAAAATTGAAGGCAATCTAAGCATAACAATAAATAACATTTAGTATAAATTCTCAAACAAATAAAAAACAATGTATTTGTACTCAAAATTTTTATAAGACTTGTTTAAATATATATAAACAATGTCTAAAAGGAATTTTCTCAAGATATATTTTATATTTGACCCAGAAATTCTCAAAGTGTGGATTATCTGCCCAAAAACGAGACTAAGAGTAATAATTCCATTAAAACTATTTCTTAAGACAAAACTTAAGATTAAACCTACAGAGACCATAATATCACAGTAAAAGTTTAACATGAAAATAAATAGGAAAACCAACCTCAGGGTATAGTTGAAACTCCGTTATGGCTTTGAAAATAATTTTGGTGATCATACCGTAGCTTTGTCCGTTTATGCTTTCGGTTTAAAGGAGGCTTCATTTTTTTGGTCTGAAAAATGGTAAGGAATGGTTTGTGAGGGTGGAGGATGAGGTTTAGAGGCTAAGAAAATTTAGTTTCAATGTGTGTGCAAGTGTGTGTTTGTCTTTGATTGAGAAGAAAGAGAGAGATATTAGAGGGAAGGAAGAGATAGTGTGGACATGAGTTTGTAGTCTAGAAAGTGGCCTCATTGTAAAAGAGAATGCAACCAAGAAAGAGGGACATGAAAGGGTGGCTTAGCACGTGAGATGATGGAGGGTGACGTGTAGAGAATATGCTTTTTGGATACATTGTGCAAGGAAGAAGAGAGAGATGAACGAGGGAAAGAGTGAGATTTGAATCTAAGTGAGCATGGGCAATGAGTTTGGCGTCACATGGTTGGATTATTAAAGCAGAAGCAGCTAAAGGAGAGGGACGTGAATGTGTTGAAGGAGGTGTGGATGTGTGTAAACGTTGTCGGGAGTCGTTGGCATCATGTTGGTTTTCTTAAAAAAATTCTTCAAAACTCTTTAATGATGTTTTGGATGGGTTCAAAAGGAGTTTTATGGAGTTTGGATTGTGAGAACATGAAAGAAATGGATTAAAAATGAAATTTGGAACACAAAAATGTTCTCTGCAAAATTCGTACATGAGGAAGATGATGAAATTCATTTGGCTCTTTTCTTTATTATTATTATTCTTATTCTTATTCTTATTCTTATTCTTATTAGGCCTTCCCAAAATGACAAGAAGTTTTGCTTTAATAAACCTAAACTACATGTCGTTTGATGCTTGTCACTCTTTTTTTTTTTTTTTTTTGAAAATTTGAAATGTTCAAAATAAATACAAATTTCTAAAAATTAAAACATCATATCCAAATGAATAAAAATCCATGTAAATCATTAAAATAGACAATTTACAAACAAATCGGAATAGTCATACATTAGGCATTTTATGTCGCTGGAACTTCTTTGGACCATCATTGCAAAAATCATTAGTTCATAATAAACTTCATAATCATAAATATCATATTACTAAAAATTACACAAGAATATGCTTCTAAGTCATATCTCTCATTCATATTGTCACATAAAATTATTAAACCTTACGTATTGTTCGTTAATGAAAATGATGAGCATTACAGCTAGTCATTGCAGTATATATTTGTTATACTCTTTGTTGTGAGAAGATGACATAGATCATCACTACAACAAATTCAAGATTATACGTATATAGATAAACTTCAAAATAAATTATAAATAATCAACATGTTTATGAGTGCAGGGTTAGAAAAATTAATACGGCTAAGTTAAAATTTGTTGGTGACAAAAAAAAAAAGAAAAAATAAGACTCAACGGGTTAACTAAGGATATAACATGCATCAAGGTAGGCACAAAAATATTAAAATGATCCAAAGATGGCCTAAATTATGTCCTAAATATTATGTAGCCTGGGATTTCACATCAAGAGATAATTAGACAAGTTCTAGAGCTTATGAAATCTAAAAAAGTTACTGAATTACATAAACATTCTCTAATTATGCAAACAAGTAAGTGCTTATGGTTATGTGCATTTAAGTGAGAGGAATCTAAGCAAACTAGAACCAACAAATGAGTTAAGCATAGACACAATGTTTATCATTTTCAGGAGTCATACACATTTCAAAACAAGTTCTATCATCAGCCTTGGGCATCAACACAAAATTTTAAAACAAATACAATCTTTTAAGGTTTTTTTAAATAATTTTTTATTTTATTTTGTTAACATTCAAAAATTTCCTCCTAAACTTGACATTCAAACTATGCTCAATGTGCAATAAAAAGAAAAGAAAAGCGATACTTCTCTAGTTCTATAGCTTAGCCTTGATTTGAGAGTCATCTTTGCTGCAGCTTTGTTCTGCAAACAAATAGAACAAACATATCAAAACAATAAAAAGGTCAAAAACACACACCAAGAATAATAAAATACAAATAACTTGGGCCGCTTCCTAAGAAGTGCTTGAGTTACAGTAATTAGCCTAAGTATAAGAGAAGTGCTCATCAAAAAACAACTTTCGCCCATAGTGTGTGTCAAATAACTCTCCATAATGAGTGTCAAATAACTCTAGATATAGGTTTTGATTGTAGATGCCCTCAAGCTTGGCAAGATATGGAAACAAATGGCACACCGCTCCAACAAAACTTGGCTTCAAATGATCAGCTTGATGAACATTTATGATCAATGCTAAATGAGATGGAGGAGGTGCTGGCCATATTGGATCTTCATATATGTAATTTTCAATTATCGGCATGGGCAACATAAGGGGCCATCATAAACTTCTTTTGATAATTCTTTTTCATCAACCAAGTCTTGTGTCCCTTTCTCACTTAGAAAGTCACATTCAAACATCACTAAGTCCTCCTCTCTAGGTGTCGGCTCTTCAAACTGGCAACCTTCCAATTTGTAGTAGGAATTGATGCTATCAACTGTTCAATGTGTTCTTCCATTGTCATGCATACCCCTCATTGTAACCAACGATTCTTTTAGAATTTCATCCAATCTCTCTAGTATTCCACCCACTTTCCCTTTATATTGGGCAACTAAGGCTTGTAACCTCAAGGAAACTTCCATATCTTGAGATTGGATGTCAAACCATGGCTCCAAAGTGATAGAATTCCAGTAATCTAACTCGGCCATGTCTTCCAACATAAGGTAGGTTTCATCAACTGATTGATGGTAAAAAGAAACGGTACCATCTCCACTTTCAACCCAGTTTCTTGTCATGTTGCTTAAACCATTGAGAAGATTTAGTGTTGACATTTTTTTAGAGAGATCGTGGTGAGAAAAATTTATTAGCAAATCATTGTATCTCCATCATGCACTATAAAAAGGTTCCAAGTATTGTTGGGCAAATCTTGTGAGGACTTGACTATGATACATTTTAAATACCTTAATAAGATAAGATTCTAAAATAAAGAAAAAAGAAAAATATTCAAATTAATCCTAGAGCTAATTGGTATCGATATTAAAAAAAATGAAATAAAACAATCCCCAACAATAACGTCAAAAACTTGTTATGCGAAAAGCATACACGCAGATACACGTGATCGTAACAAGTAATAAAGTGATAAGTAAAGTATCGTTCCCACAAGGATTGCATTTTTATTAACTAGCGAAATTGTTTTTACTTGAATATTATTTGAATGACCAATTAAAAAATAAAAAGAAAACAATTTGAAAATGTTCAAATAAACAAATGCTAAAAATGTTGGGAATTATGATTTCACTAAGATTACTTCAATTTCATTCAATTAAATATATTATCATAATTTTTTCATAATATATTGATGATCGAATTCTCTAATGTTTTATGTACTCTCTCGAGTTATACACAAAATATACTTAAGCATAAAATGCACTAAATCTCTATGTGAATTTAACTATGCCTAAGCTCATTAAGTTCCGTTGTAATTCTAAAAAATGATCACACAAACCGAAAATGTATATCTCTATCATTCCCTATCATTTATGGTATTTATTTCATGAGCCAAGTCACAAATATCTCATTTCGGTTTCAATTTGATGCCACATCTTTCAAAAGTTGGTCAGAAATTTGAAAGCATTAAGTTCAAAAATAAACACTTAACAATAAATATGAAAATCATAATAATATAAGTTAACAAAATAAAATATTCATAATGTAATCTTTGTCATAATCCCAACAAAAAATAAAATTAAAAACGTAATAATATAAATAAACAACATAAATAATACAAATATTAATATTACAACAAACATTAATATATTACAAAGAAAGAGTTTAGAAAGCACCCGAATTTGTTACGATTGGTGAGTCTTCCTTCCACTTTGACAACATTCTCATACTAATAAAAACATTCAAAAGAAAAGAAAATATTTTATTTTATTTTATTTTTTGCTTTGGAGCATTGCTTTTGAAGATTATTGAAGAATTTTCAGCTCTTGATTTTGAGCTTCTATTTTGGAATGCTTAAGGCCCAAGTATGCTCTTCTTAAATAGCTTTTAAAGAGGTTTTTTTATATAATAAAAAATTGCACGATGGGAGCTTACTCATCTTCTAAAGCTAGTGCAAGCCTTGTCATAAGGCATGAAATACGTACAAGGAAAGAGAGAAAAACCGGTTGTCTTTAGTCTTCATTGTGTTTGCCATGTGTCAAAACTTCATTGAAGTCTTCATTTGGAATTTTGGCCCACATTTTACCTTTACAATGAGAATAAATATTAAAGGGAGGGAAATTTTGACAAAATAAAGTTAAAATATTACCATATTAAATAAAATTCAAAATAAACTAAAATAAAGTAAAATTATAAACACTCTAAATTAAATTAAAATCTCAAGGATTAAGCCAATTTTTTTGCATAAAAAGTAGTAAAATAGCTATTTTATTGAGTTATCAAAATCATTGTATATGATAAAATTAAATATATATATATATATATATATATATTTTACTAAAATTTTAACACTTAGAAATAGAGCCATACCATAAGGGTGTATTTGCACATCATATTTTAAATTCTAAAAAAGAAAAATAAACTAAACCTCTTTAGAATACCTTGTTATTGGAATTTTAGGATAGAGTATACTAAATGTCACTATAGGATATAGATTTTAATCGTCAATCGTATTAAAATAAATAACACCAGAAAATATATGGTAATTTAATAAAAATTAATAAAAATCTTAGGTTAAAAACAATATATTTCTTTGAACACTATTAGGTTTTTTAAATGAGACCTACTAGTTGTAAGTTAATGGTGGAGTCACTTGTTGTTGAATGGAGGAACATTGCCTCCACTGGAATTTTAAAGTTCTAAATTTTTGCTCTTAAATTTGTCTTAAAATTTGTGTTAAGTCCTTTTTTTTTTTACAATAAAAAACTTATAATTTTGTCTCAATTATGTAATTGAAATTTATTATTATAACCTTATTTAAATTAAGATATAATTTATGCCCTCTTAGTGATAAAAACATATAAGTATGTCTACATTCAATAAAAATCATCTTAATTTTTTTATATTGCCCTCACTAATAAAAAAAGTTTTGGCTTATTATTACTATGAGCAATGGGTTTGAAGTTCCATCAGGCTATAAACATTCGGTTTAATTTTTCTTTTGCCCCTAAAATATGCAACTTGTCATATTTCAGCCCATGAGCTTTACGTTGTAACAAATCACACCCATGAACTATACAACTTGTCTTAATTTGGCCTTTTCATTGTTAAATCCGTTAAAGATTGACATACTTTGAGTAACTAATTTTACTCTTGGCCCCTAAATTATGCAACTTATTTTATTTTAGCCATTGGACTTTAAAATGTAACAAATTATACCCCTAAATTATGAAAAATGTTTCATTTTGTCTTTTTTGTTAATAAATCTATTAAATATAATTGGATTGAGCAAATTGCTATTTTGACCTTTTGGCTTTATATTTGTTTTCAACATATATTTTTAAGGAAAAATCCAAACTTTTGTTTCTCCATTATGTAAGATTAAATAATTTTTTTAACAAATTTGTAATAAAAATTTGACCTTTTTTTTTTTTTTTTTTTTTTTCTCTCAATAAGGTTTACAAAGGTTCTCCATCATATAGCTTATGTTAGGTTTGTATTATTGGGAATTAAAATAAAAAAATGTTGACACCCTAATTTTACAAGACGCAAATCCAAGCTCATATTCCTTGATATAGTCCAAGGTATAGTAGTTAGTACGAGGGCCCAAGCACCTTTAGGGATCTGTAAGTGAGTCGTAGTTTGGAAGGTCAAACAATGTAAATGGGCTTATTTTATTCTGTTTGATTAGACTTTTGGCCCATTTAGAGAGGCTATAAGTTTATAAGGAATTATAATAAAATGGTTTGTGGAGGAAATTAACCTAAAAATCCAATTGAAAAAAAGTCGTAACCTAATTTTAGAGGAATGCCCACTACACCTAATTGGCCCACTAAACGTAGTCAGCCTACCAGATTACTTGATCCAATCGACTCAATAACTCATCCGACCTAAGGAACAAATCGCAAAAAAGAACAAAATGACTTTTCTCGTTCACCTTGGTGGTCAAACTAATGTATTCTAAGCTAATACAAAAAAGGTCATAGCAAGTTTTTATCACCTTTTCCTTTCTTAAAAGCCACCCAAAGTGGTATCGACGTCAAATGACGCTTCAAGGTTAGAATAGAGGCTAACCATTTTTTGAAAACCCAATAGAAGGAGTTTTCCTACATCGGGTAACTTTCCCATCTAGCCAAAAACTTATAACTTTGGCTAGAAACCCTCCAACTAAGAATCTAGAATGGCAAATTATCAACCAAAACAATAAAGTTCTGGTTTCTAAGGCCTACCCTATTTGCCTAATAAATACCTACATTTCTCAATATTATCCCATCACTACAATCGTCTCTTAATACATCATAGCAAGAACAATTAGCACAAAAGACTATGGGCAAGGGGGGAGCCCTTTCCAACACTCGATAGACTTCGGTCACTTCATTAAAAAACTCAAACTCCATGGATTCTGAAATGGGCCCTTTAGAATAAGTTTTTAGGTGCTTCCCTTCACTAGCAGCAACAAAGCTTCAAAACCCCCTAAAATCGTCCTCTAACATAGTTGAAACAAAGGCTTTCCCTAAAACTACCATAACAATTATAAATGATCTCTAATTACTTTCTCCCTCTAAGCATTTAAGTGGCCACGTAAATAGCGCAACAATGGCATATCAACCCAACATGGCATTACAATCCAAATAGGAGCCATACTTAGGCTTGGAAATTCTCTAATTTTTCTTATCGTAAAAGTCAAAACTCCATGGTTTTTGGCAAGGTTCCTTTAGAACAAATTTCTAGGCATTCTTGCCGATGACGGTAATAAGGCATCAAACCCTTCAAGAAACCACCCACCACTAATGCTAAAACAAAACCTCAAATCAAAACCCATGGTTATCTTAGTATTATAGGTTAATCTTCCCTTTGGTGTGTTAAACTACCCCATTTGACTCGTCATCTTTCTTACCATTTTACATAACCAGCCTAACAAACTAGCTCCTACCTCTGCAAACCAGTTACATTCCTCTCTTACACTGTCTGCTTGCTTAGAGCTCTCTTTTCGTCAAGTTTTCATCATCATGGAGCCATAATCGCAAAGGATGTTAGTCTTAGAAACTTTTCTCCTTGGGGTCACCCTAGTTTAGCCCGACCCAGCTAAGGACAACATTGTTGCTTGTAATGATGACTACTTTAGCCATTTTTCATGTCGGAGTCATAGTTTCACTCTTATCTGTCTCTGCCACTCGAAATACCGCCATATCACACTTGACGACCAGTTATTTGGACCAATTAGAAGAGACCACGAGAGCAGCACCTTCCACGTTCGCAAGCCCTCCACAAAAGAGCCCCAACAAAAGTATAGCAAATAAGGAAAACACTTTGATATATGAGTACAGCTACAAAGTAACAAAAGTAACATATAGAGACTACAATAAAATCTACTTGTCATTTTTCATGACTAAATGTTAGGATTGAAAATCATACAAATGACATAACAATGAATACTTCGCTTTATTAGACTTAATAATTACATGAGAAACCTCAAAATTGTTATTCATTTTAAGTCAACAAAAATGTGCATTATCTATGAAACCTCCTATTCTAGGCATAAGATGCGTGAAATCCGATTAGAAAAAATCTCGATCGCCAATTTATAATTAATCGACCAGATCCATACATATGTGATTTAATTCATCAATGTTTAGTGGATTTAGAAACGGAAGGATCAGAATGAGATAAGTTTTTATAGTTCAGAGGTATAATTTATTATGTTTCAAAGTTCAGGAGTCAAAAAAAGGAGACAAGTTACATAGTTCAGGGGGCAAAGTGAAATTATGAGCTCAAAATTTGGTCAATATTTAATGGATTTAGTAATGCAATGATCAAAATAAGACAAGTTATATATTTCAAGGTTGTGATTATTTTCACATTTGCCCCCTGAACTATATCATTTATGTCACTTTGCTCCTTGACTTTGAAAACATACTACTTAATCTCCTCAAACTTTCTTCTATTAGCAATTTCATCCATCCATCCAATTCTGTTACACTATATTTGGCAGAAGGAATAGATGGAGGGAGGCAGTGACGAATCCATAAAATTTTTTCAAGGGGCTTTAGTTAAGTTGAGACTTCAAGCTAAATAAATTGTATAATATAGTATAATTAGAAGTGGAAATTAAGGTGTAAATGAAACTTTTTAAAACATTATGCACAGATTTTAGAATTAAAAAGAAAGTTAGGGGACCAATTGATAAATTTTAGATCAATTTAAGGATATGTATAAAATATTGTGAAACATTTAGTATAAAAGTTGGAATTAAAAAAATTTAAGGGCCTAAACTAGAAAAAATAAGGCGAAAAGAAATTTTTTGAAACTAATATTGTGGGCTCAAAGAAGCCAATTGGGCCATGGAGGCTGCAGGAGGGAGATAAAAGGAGAGGTTGAATGCTTTGTTTGGTTGGAGCAGGAGGAGGAATGAGAGGAGAGGTAGAGAGATGTGGTCTCCCCATAGCCCATTAAATTAGATCCTTCCATTGATGGAGGGATCTAAGCAATCCCTCACTTTAAATTTTAAAAAATTATTTTACCCTATGAATATATAATTAACAAATAATAATAAATGTACTATGTAGTAATTTCACAAAAGCCATCATTTATGCTCTCAACCCTCATTATATTCTATCAAATAACATAAAAGATTACTACAATACTTTCTATCATTTCTATTCTCCATCCCTTCAACTCTCTCCATCCTTTATACTCTCTATCCCTCCTACCCAAAAAGGTGTTAGTTTTTGGACAGTTATTTGTGAAATATATTTTAGATTTTTTCCCTAAACTATGTCACTTATGTTATTTTGCCCTCAAAATGTGTCACTATGTCTCCTAATTTTTTTGTTAGCAAATAACCTCCTTTGTCTAATCTTGTTCCGTTTTGCAAGTCAATTTTTTTGTCCTTCTAACTTTGGGTTATTCCAACCACATAAAAGAGCTTAAAGAGGAAAAAAACTCATAAAATTCTTAAAAGAATAGAATTCTTGAATTTTTTTTTTGAAAAGAACACATTATTTTAATTTCATGTAAAAAATTCCCTCTTGTATCTTTTTTTTTTTTTTTTTGTAATTGTATTTGAATGGCATATAGTAAAAAATATTTATATGCAAGTTGGGGATACATAAATTGCTTTGACGTGGAGGTCTTATTAAGTTAGAAGAAAAGCAAATCGATTTATTAGCCAAATAGAATTGAATGGAGGGAGGTTATTTGCTAACAAAAAAATATAAAAGGACATAGTAACATATTTTAAAAGTCAGGGGTAAAATAATATAAGTGACATAGTTTGGTGAAAATATAATAATATTTTACAAAAAACCATCAAAAAAATTAATGAAGTTAGATGGAAAAAAAATACTTGCTTATGAAACAAAATTTGAAGTATTAAGTAATATGTTTTAAAAATCAGTGTAAAATAACATAGGCGACATTGCATGGGGTTTGGGGTACTCAATCCGAATCGGGCTTTGGGCAAAACCAACCGGCCCAAAAGCTTGTCCGAAAGCTACTCGTCTTGTCTTTAACAGCCAGCCATCATTTCCGTTCCCATCGATCAACCTAAACAGAAACCCTACCAAAACCCTCTCTCACTGAAACAAGTAGCGAGGACCGAAGAAAAACTCCTCCGGGGAAAATGCCGCTAGGGGAAAGGCCTGGGGACAAGAGCGAGTCCCGCTACTGTGGAGTTGAGGCAGAGTTCAACGATGACATGCCTCAACTTTTGACCTCCAATCTCTCCTATGGCGGATTCGATTTCGTTGTCGCTCCTCTGGTTCGTCTTCCTCAGTTCCATTCATTTCTATAATTGCTCATTCGATCGATATTTTCTGCGTTGAATTCCAATTGAATGTGAATTTGATATATATATATGTATGTATATATTTATGTGTCTGTTGTTATGTGATTATGGTTTTCTGGTGGCTAATTAGCCAGTCACATATCGGCTTACAAGCCGTGGTTTCTATGTGAATGGTCAGTAGGCTCACCTACAACAATGCCGTGTAAGTGGTCTTTGGTAGTGGAGCTACTCTGCTGTGTGGCTTCACTCAAGGCCTGCTTACTACATTTCATGGAAATTCATGCTCGAAACATTATTTGTTATTCGTACGCTTATAATGACTGGTTTCTTCTTATCTGATTAAATTATTAAAGTGGGATGCATGAGAATAGATCTGAAACTTTTGCTTGCAGAAGGTTAATAATTTTGCGTGCCCATGACAAAATGTTTAATTCGAGCTGTAATATAGTGATATACATATAATTTGGAGCAGACAGCAGTGTTTGTAATAGCTTTGCATCCGGATGAAGAAACTTTTAATTTGAGCTATAATATAATGACATAGTTATAACTTGGAACAGACAGCAGTGTTTGTAATACTTGTCGGTGCATGCTTTTTGTTGTGGAAGCTAGCCAAATTTAAGAGCTCCTTTCTGCTAAAGTATGCCCTTTGACAGACAGTTACCATGTGATCTCTAGTTCTTTTCGTTATGCTTGCTTTTAAGATTAGCCACTATGCGCTTATGTGGGTTTGTGTGTGATGGAATCTGGTGGCCAATTAGCCAGTCACGTATCAGCTCAACAGCTGTTGTTTTTATGTGAATGGTCAGTAAGCTCACCCATAGCAATGCTTGTCAGTGGCCTTTGGTAGTGGAGCTACTTGACTCTGTGGCTTTACTCAAGGGCTACTAACTACATGAGAAAATTCATCTTCATTTATGTTGATTTGAATTTTATGTTAGACTATTGGGTATCATATTGTTATCATTAGTGGGTATAAAGCTACAGACATGGCAACATATTCACACAGGATTGTTAATTTGTGGAAGTAGTGGATGCCATTGTTTTCATATGAAAAATAGATAAATTGTTGCTTGTTGAATTATATAATAGATAAAATCCTCAAATTATAATTAATTTTGTCTCTTTTGTTGCTTATAGGATGACATTCCTTGTGTCACGTACATGCACACGAATTGTGTGTGCATATGCCTGTATTTGTTCTCTGGTGATCAGGCTGAATGCTTCTAATTTCTTCCTTTGCTTTCTTGGAAACATTGCTAAATATGTTTGATGCTATTATCTAAATCAGCATTGGAATATTGTATACTAAAGCACTAATGCAATCTTATGCCTCTTACTCTATGATGCAGATGGATCCTTCTTATCGGCCGAGCTTGACGCAAAAAGAAGGTGGCGAATACGGTGTTCTTCCATTTGCTGGATCAGACTTAGTTTTAAGCCCTTCTCAATGGAGCAGTCATGTTGTAGGTATGACCTTTGAGAGTTGAGTCAATTTCTTGGGAACTGAGACTATGTACTTCGTCCTGTATCTTTGGGTCACGCGGAGAATTTTTTGTCTAGTTACAGATTTTGATTCCTTTGAGTATAAATGTATAAATTGAGTTTCGTTTTAGAAAAAACCAATCATCTAGTTTCTCTTTTTTAATTTTCTTTCTGCAGAGAAACTTCTTTTGTATGTAAACAAAATCTCTTTTTTGTATGTAAATAAATTATATTTGTACTGTATTTTTGCAATCAATAACTATTAAAAGAATATCTCAATAAAGAACTCATATTAGCCATCTAAAAAGAACTTAAATTGTTTGTCGATATACAAATGGTTTTTCAATGATTAATTTATTCCGTCCTCTATGGATTTTCCATTCTCCTTGATTGTGATAAACTGGAGGGATGTCATATGGAGTTTATGGTTTTTTATTTTTATTTTTCTTTTTCCTTACTTTCCTTTTGATGTGTGGGAAGTGTTAGTTTTTAACTGTATGAAAGTGCCTTATCAGTTGTGGTTTTCTTATTAAAAAAAAAAAAGGAGAACGGATACCTTTTGATGTGTGGGAAGTGTTAGTTTTTAACTGTATGAAAGTGCCTTATCAGTTGTGGTTTGGATTTTCCAATGAAGCATCATTCAGTTTGGAGGTCATTGTTAACAGTTTTTAAGGGACCATAAACAAATATCATCTCCAAAAAGTAGTCATAAATCTTACAATTGGCCATTTACTCCATTTTGTTAAATTTCTCAGTTTAATTATTAGTGTGCTTAATGGCGTTCCTTTTGCCAGAAATTCTGTTGAGATCTATTCCATGAGGTTACCAATTTTGTGACACGAAATCTGAAATGAAATATTAAATCCTCTATCTGCCAAACTGAATTAATCACCTCAAGAAACTGAACTGCGTTTATCAAGGTTGATTGAATTGGTTGGAGCTCACATTCCTTTGTCATTCGAGCATTCTTCTTTTAAATTCCATACTGAATATATTTGTATTCATGTATATAACCCATGAATATTTGTTTCCCCATGAATTTAGCATAGGCAAGCTTCTCTTATGTTCACTTTTTTTTTTAGATGTTCTTGTATTGTTTACCTTGAATCTTGGTTTATGCTCAGGAAAAATTAGCTCATGGATTGACCTTGATTCAGAGGATGAGGTTCTTCGGTTGGATTCTGAGACCACTCTAAAGCAAGAGATTGCATGGGCTTCTCATCTCTCCCTGCAGGTGTGCATTGTGGATTATTTTATTTATTGCCTTACCACTCAGCACCAATGTTTTTCGCCAAACGCTTTAGTGTTTTATTTTTGGCATCATAAATTATTAATATGAATATTTTACCTTTTAATATGTTGTACACTTTATGTGTTTATAGTAATTTAAATGCCCTATAGGAGTTCA
Organism: Artocarpus heterophyllus; assembly: GCA_025403435.1. Lineage (NCBI taxonomy): Eukaryota > Viridiplantae > Streptophyta > Magnoliopsida > Rosales > Moraceae > Artocarpus > Artocarpus heterophyllus. Next base: position 32,474,192 of record CM046334.1, on the reverse strand, counting down.
TATATTGAAGTGAAATGTAACAACTGCTGCTGCTACTACTACTACTACTATCACTACTAATTTTTTCTCCTTAAGTAGGGTAATAGGACAAACATTGTCTGAATGATATATCTCTAAATATGGGCCATAAATCTTAATTGTTTCTACTTTCTATTGAAAGCTCAAAATTTCATTGACTCTATTTTTAGGTTCTGGTTCCACTTGAAAATCTTCTCTTCTTACCGAAGAAACATATTGTATTAGTTGTGTGTTGCCTGTTACTGCTGTGGAATCATGGGAAGACGATTTTGAAGCTATCATCCTCACTATTGTTGACAACTTTAATTTTCTTTTCTCCCACTAGCAAGGTGCCACAATGTATGAAAGACAATAAATTTCTGATGTGAAATATGTGTCTCACTGTCTTTTATGTAAGATGCCGGACCACAATCAAGTACTACAGTTTCTTATTGAGATCTTTTTACGGTGAAGTCTACATATGAGTTCTAAGTATCTGATATTTTTAAGAAATTATGGTTCAATATGCACTCAAATTGCAGGCATGCCTTCTTCCAGCCCCTAGGGGGAAGTCCTGTGCTAACTATGCTAGGTGCGTCAGTCAGATTTTACAGAACCTAAATAGTATGCAGGTACCATCCTTGTTATTTTACTGTTAATATTACGGTTGAATATTTACGCTTGCCATAGCTTTTCTTATTATTTCATTCCTCCAGTTGTGGCTTAGGATTCCATTGGTGAAAACTGATGATGACTCCATGGACACTAACTCGGATCATTTGGTAAGTGAAGTTCCTATTTTTGAAAGAGCACCCATTTTTTGTATAGTTAATCCCTATATTAGTTAGCCGAGTGCATTATAAGTAACAGAAATAGATGTTGTTCTCTTCTGTTTTTTTGTGCAGAATGATTCTTGGGAGATTTGGAATTCATTTCGGCTACTTTGTGAACATCACAGTCGCTTATCGATTGCTCTTGACGTTCTGTGAGTTGAACATACTCGGGATACCTATTTTTTAGAATTTGACCGAAGTTTAGAGTTTCCTTTTAAAGGATTCTATTCTATGCTAGAATTCCATTTATGATCCTAATTTTGTACTTTATTTTTCTCATCACCAGGAGTTCATTACCTTCACCAAACTCACTTGGACGTTGGTTTGGGGAGTCTGTTCGAGCAGCCATTGTTAATACTGATGTAAACATATGCTGAGAAGTATTCTGTATTATAAAAGGTTTACTGCAAGTTGCTTGTGTCATTGCCTAGATTTGTAACGTACGATTATCACTTTGCCAGTCCTTTCTCACAAACGCAAGGGGTTATCCATGCCTGTCAAAGTGCCACCAGAAGCTAATAACTGAGTTTTTCAATCATTCAATACAGGTTTGTATGGAGAAGCTTTTATTAGTGTCTTCCTAGCGGAAACATGTTCCCTTAACTAAACTTGATATGTAAGCTGTGCCGCCCAATAGAAGGATTGAGTTTACTTGTTCTTCTTGATTTTATCAGTTGAATTTTTAGTCATGGTCGGATAGAATACAACAAGGCTTTATTGGTTTATTCTGGATTTTGATATCACTTGTTGGTACTTTGTTTTTGCTGTCATAAATTTAATGTCTTATGAAGGGTTTTCTTTGTCTCTCTAGTCATGGTCGGTAGGATGCAACAAGGCCATATTGGATTTTTCTGGATTTTGATGCCACCGATTGGTACTTTGTATTTGTTGTCATAAATGTAATGAGTCTTAGGAAAGGGGTTTTCTCTGTCTCTCTTTGTGATTCCAACTTTTTACTTGCAAGAGTGCATAATTTGTCTTGATGGGTATTATGTTTGGTACTTGTTCAATCTTGTAATGACTATCCTGTAGCGTCACTAATATCTATTGCTTGAAATCTCTTTAGGTTGTAATATCTGGAAAAGCAGTACACAATCTCCAAAGGGCAAATGCAGATATGGCTTCCAATCACGGTAATAATAAAATTGATAGTAAGTTCCTATATGTGATCTTGACAATATCCATAATCTTATTGCTGAACTGGTGAAGCTGTGCCCTTTTTTCCTCTTAAAAAGAAATGCAATTATTGGCTTTATGAAGCTTGGCAATTCAAATTTGCTGTGATTTCTTCTTCTTTTTTATTTTAATTTATAGATTTATATCTTTGTTCTGATTCAGGCTAGCAATTTTCTTTTTGTTTTTTTTTTCCCCTTTGAACATTGACACTCCATTGTTTGTTTATTTATTTTCTTTTTATTTTGTTCCCAACTTCCTTTCCATTATTGAGGTGTGGAGAGACATCCTTTAAGACCATATTTGGATTATGTTGGTTATCTCTACCAAAAGATGGATCCCCTGCCCGAGCAAGAACGTTTTGAGGTAGGTTGTGCTTATTTTCTTCTCTCAGCAATGAGTATACCCAAACATGCACGTGGCTTCACACCAGTTAAAGTTATCCTGCCATGTTGGTTGTAACTCTTTCCATTTATTGTGTTAGCTTGGATACAGGGATTTTCTGCAATCGCCCTTACAGGTGCACGTTTACATTCTTTCTTTTGTTATCCTTTTAATCTTTTATTAATATTGTTATAAACAATCATTAATCTTCATTTTAGTATCAGATCTTACAGTTTTTCGTTGTTTGCACATTTTCCATCCACTCTTGTTCTGATTACAATTTACGAGTTTGTTTACTTTTGCTATTCTGATACAGCCTCTCATGGATAATCTAGAGGCTCAAACCTATGAGACATTTGAGAAGGATACAATGAAGTACCTTCAGGTTTGAGTGTGGATCTGGTATATTTGGGAGAATGCAGTAGATAAGGAAAAAAAACACTGGAACTTTGCTCGGAATGAATGTTAATATCTTCTCTTTGATGATGTTTATTTTTTCTGCGGGTAATTGTTAGTGCCTGTCTTGTAACACTTACAAGCCATTTTGTATTTTGAATTCTCTAGTACCAAAGGGCAGTCAGTAAAGCTTTACTGGACAGGGTTTCTGATGAAGAGGCATCAGCTACTACAACAGTAAGCTACCTTAACTGCTTGTGTTTATGTTATCTTTCACCCTTAATTTTTACTGGTGTTCCGTAAAACCTTTGCAAACTTTTGTGTTAAGGCCATGATCGTTCACACATACTTTTCATTTGTGCAAGGTGTTGATGGTTGTGGGAGCAGGGCGTGGACCTCTTGTGAGAGCATCCTTGCAGGTTAGTCCCTCTATCTCTGTGCAATAGGTTGTGAACTATATGTTTGAGTTGGAGGCTTGAGCATAGAATGCATTCTTCATGGTCCATTGTTGGATTCTTTGTATTTGATTTCTATCCCGCCATTCCTTATAGGCAGCTGAAGAAACCAGGCGTAAGCTCAGAGTTTATGCGGTTGAGAAAAATCCAAATGCAGTTGTTACCCTGCATGTGAGTTGCACAACAGAACATGTGATTCCTTGCAAAGCATTTGTTGGGAACTAATGTTTTACACGAATTTTGTGTTTATTATGCTTAATGTTTTGTGTAACAATATGTTTTTCGAGCAGAGCTTGGTTAAACTAGAGGGATGGGAAAGCATTGTTACTATTATTTCCTGTGATATGCGTAACTGGAATGCTCCTGAGAAAGCTGACATTTTGGTACTATATTCTTATTTTGATTAATTATTACTTTTTTTTTTTGGTGGTTGTTTTGTTTTGTGGTGGGGGGGGGGGGGGGGGGAGGAGGGGATGCCTGATCCGATACTAATTGGTTTCTCCTTCTTTTTTTTTTCAGGTTAGTGAATTGCTGGGTTCTTTTGGTGACAATGAGCTGTCTCCTGAATGTCTTGATGGAGCTGAAAGGTTTCTGAAGGAAGATGGAATCTCAATACCGTCATCGTACGCACAATTTCCAGACTCTCAGAGTTCATATTTTCTAGTTTTATCTGTCTGCCTGGTTATATGTCCTGTCTCCTGGTGGTCGGGCCCTTGTATATTGCGATACTAAATGCTGTTCTTTAGTGACTTATTCTTGGGAGATCTCTGTTATAATTGGGAGCCATCCATTTTATCTTTTAAATAAACCTGATATATAGCTGCTCAAGGAGTTGACTGATGTTTTTGGTGCAATCTTTGTTATACTAGTTTCTGAGGTGGTCGTATAAGGAGTATGGAGGATTCTACTGGCACTTTTAGGTTTGTTTTGTTGCAGGTCATTATAGATTAGAGTTTAGAAAATTCTAAGCTTGACACCTTTATATTATTGGAATTTACTGTTTCAATCATTTTATTTACGTCCTATTGGCAGTGAATAACTTTTAAGACTGTCTAAAAGAATGTAGAGGTGTCTTTAAGTTAGCACAAATTGGCGTGTGTTGGCATGTCCCCTTGTACCTAGGTTGTTTTCAAGTTGCTTTCTTTTTTCTGCAACATTTTTTTAAAGAAAAAAGATATTTGATACTTGAATACTGATTTTCTGAACATCTTTGGGCTATTCTGATTTCTTATGTGTGTTTGTTACGTGCACAACCAATAATTATGTATATTGTGCAACTCTAGAGATTGTATAACTTTCAACCTGCAATTAATTCACTCATTTCATTCAGGTACACAAGTTTCCTCCAACCAGTGACAGCCTCAAAGCTGTACAACGATGTATGCCTCTTAACTTCATGCTGAAATCTGTTATTACACTTTCTTTCAATCACTTAATGGTGCAGTTTTGATTATGTTACAGGTGAAGTCCCATAAAGATGTTGTACATTTTGAAACTGCTTATGTTGTTAAATTGCATAGTGTTGCAAGGCTGACTCCTACTCAACCTGTGAGTTTTTCCTCCCTCAGCGTTGTTGATTTTAAGATCTATAATTGTTAGGATTTTGCGCATCCTGCTTGGTTATTTAGATTGTTAAAGTAGTCTATGAACTTTAGAGCCATATTTGTTAACCTTCCTCTAGCTTATTCAGAGAATCGTGTATTCTTTTTCCACTTTCACAGGTATTTACATTCACGCATCCAAATCACTCATCTGACAAAAGCAATCATCAATACAGAAAGCTGCACTTTGAAATACCTAGTGATACTGGCTCTGCTATGGTTCATGGTATGTGGGGGCGTCGTTATATTTCTTAATGACTTTTTGGAAGAAACTGTATTTTATGTAATCTTGCTTCTACTGAATCTTATTACTATTATCATTACTTTTCTTGGGTTTTCTTGGGTTTCACTTAACCTGGTTGATACTCCTGTGTTGCTATGTCGTCTTGTATAGGAATTTTAGGAGTGTGTTATATTTTTGCATTTGAATATTTTCTTCTTGTTTTATGAATTCTCCTTCAAGTTGTTATTAAGAATTTGATCTAGAGAGAAGAAACTAGACGAAAGTAACAGATGAGGACACTTTTTATGTGTAATTATAAAGCATGGTGGGGGGCACACTTGGTGAAAGTTGCTTGGGTGATAAAATTTTGTAGGGCTATGATTGCATGGGTTATAGAGAGGCATGTTAGGATGTTGTCTGAAGGGGATGTGGAAATTTTTGGTCTTGTTACATTGTTGATGATCCATATCAAATTCAAGAGATTGTTGTCTGTGGGTTTACAAGTATAACCAGGAGATTCTAAGTTTTTGTCCTTGAAATGTTTTGAAGAAAATGCGTACAAAGATGTTATATAATGTCATAATAAATTCTGTCAAAAGGCTAAAATGCAAAGCATGTGTTTGAAACCATGTGACTCTGTGAGAAAAAACAGAATCCATCTTTCCAAATTTTCGTTTCAGACGCGATTAACTGATGTATTTCCTGCACTTGTAGGCTTTGCCGGCTATTTTGATGCAATATTATACAAAGATGTCCATCTTGGTACTGAACCATCAACAGCAACGCCAAACATGTTCAGTTGGTAGGGCATTCAACTTTTCTATTAGAAACTGATGACTAGCTGAAAATTGTAGTCCTTGCTGCTTAATTACAAGAATTTTTTTTATCGATCCCCTAAAATCTTCATTTGTAATTTTGTATAGTTCTTCCTGGGTTATATACGGCCCTCTTCTTTCTGGTTATGCACAAGTAGGTGCTTAATTCTTGATAAAGCAATGTATCTAAAACCTACCTGCCATTGCTTGGAGTGTGGAGTGTGGAGTTTAGGTTTGTTTTTTCTATGTTCAACCACAGCTTCATTCTTTGCTCTTCATATTATTCAGGTTTGCAATATTCTTCCCACTAAGGACGCCAATCTGTGTAAATCCCGGTTCTCATCTCGTCGTGCATTTTTGGCGGTGTTGTAGTCCTACCAAGGTAAAGTTTTTTTCAAGTTTTAGACCAGAAGGATCTATACGAATTGTGTTTTGCCAATCCAAAAGGGAAGATTTCTTATTGCTTCTTATGATGAAATTATCATGAAGAGGCAGTTACGTTTTCATTACTCCTGGAACACTGTTGGTTCATGGCTCAGAGTAGTTGTTGTTTTTTTCCCCCCTTAAATTATTTGCTGGGGGGGGGGGGGGGGGTGTTGACTTTATTGTCTTTCACATAATGCTGCTTATATAAATGTGTGTGTGTTTATGTATTTATATTTTAATGTCTAATGTTGATGTTTAAAGCAATGCCGTTAGACCTCCAAATTTGGTTCAGTACTAACATTTTAAAGTAGTGGAGTGGTTCCTATTGTAGGAAAAAGTGCATAAATGTGTACACGTGCATATATGTATACGCTTCTGGAGCCCAACGGCGCAGCTGCCCCATTGGGCTAAGAACTATTTTTCTTTTGTATATGTATACAATTTCTTCATCTTTGATGTCTTTTATATTTATTCTATTTGGTTTATTTAGTTGATTTGGATTCTGACGCAGGTTTGGTATGAATGGTGTGTAACATCGCCCAGTGCATCACCCATTCACAACACCAATGGGCGCTCCTACTGGGTTGGCCTCTAGTTGTCAAAATTCACACTTGTCTCTTTATTTTGAGTGAATGGAGAGCAGAAAAGATCTAGTGGCTGTAGAAAGCCTTATATCACCGTCTGCTCGGGTCAGATGAAGAGAAATTTTCGTACATAAACAAATCTCTGGCCAGAAAGAAATTCTTATGTTGGTTCAAACCGCACAAGACAATGTGTCAGTGCATGCAGGTTCTTGTGACTATGGTTTTGTATTCATGTCAATCAATGGGAATGTATATTGTAATTTTGACTCTCCTCTCGCTATATGCACGAAATGATATTTTTGATTCATCATTGACAGTATACAATGCGAGAGAAGAAAAACAAGGATTTGTATTGTAGTCTAAGGTGGCGTTTAACATGCAAAGTTCTGGCCATTTGATGGTGTTTGATAAACAAAATAAAGCAAATGTTCAAAATGATAAGGATGGTTTAAAACGAGAAAAGCCACACATAAACATGGCTATATTTCTGGTTTTTTTGTAATATTCAAAATCAAATAGGTTTAAAATCACCCGTTGAAAGTATTAGATTTAAAACTACACCAATTCGAACCTGTGTATCATACAAAGCTTTAGTTTTGGTATGGGGAATGGTGATCTTGGAAAGAAGTGTACTGTTTTCGTTTCTTCTGCATGGCTCTTGCTATCGGTTGCCAGTGAAAAACGTTAGGAGGAGTCGTTTAGGGTATTGGAAACAATAAGCTGCTTCCTTCCAAGTCATTTTGCCAATCAAACGACCATTTCTCAACCATTTTTTTTAAATCAATTATATGAACATCAAATTACGAGGCCAAGGTTTGTGTGTTTATTCAATTGTTTATTTAAATTTAGTGTCATTCGTTTTTTCATGCTACCTCAAACCTGCTATGGTTTTTGCTTTTAATCGTTTGTGTGACTCGCTTTTAGGGGTGTTCGTGGATGGTTTGAGTGGTTTTTTTTTGGGTCAGCTTGGGCAGGTTTTTTGGGGGAGGGTGAGATTGGAAGGGAGAAATTTGAGAAGAAAAAATAAAAATGGTCTAATTGGAATAATATCTATTGAAAAATTAAAGGGATATTTATCTTTCTATACTTTCTGTTTGAGATTAATTCAAAAACAATATGTTTAATTTTTGATCTCATCGAACATATACCTTTATGTTAGATTTAATACATAAATCTATACCTTACTTCAGTCAATAGATGATTTTTAAACTTTAAAATGATCAAATTATTCTCATGTAAAAGATAAAAAAAAAATTAAAACTTTCAAAAAATAAGAAAAACAAAAATAAAAACACACAAAACACCTATTTTTGAAGGTATTCTATATATTTTTGAAGCAAAAACCTTAGTATAGAGTTTTTTTTTTTAAGTTTTTAAAGTTATCTTCTTTTTAATTTTAGTATAGAGTTTTTTTTTAAGTTTTTAAAGTTATCTTCTTTTTAATTTTAGGATATTTTGGGCAATTTTAAGATCAAAATTGAAAATTGATTAGATAAAAGTATAAATTTGTGTATTAAATCGAATCTAAAGGTATCAATTCGATGAGATTAAAAAACAAATATATATTGTTAAAATAAACCTAAAATACAAGATATAAGAAGGTAAATAACCTAAAATTAAAATATGCAATTTATTTCCACTATGTCAAGATATGTTATTTAGTTCAAATGGTTTACGATACAGTAACTCTATAATTATTTGCACTTATACACTTTTTTTTTGGGGGGCATATGCAGCGTCTTTCTAAGAGACGCAGACAACTTCATTCTAGCCTTTAGGTGTTTGTAAATATTAGTTCTACAATAATTTACACTTAGACTTTACCCCTAAATGTAGAGTTCAAATTTATCCTTTTCAACAAATACCCACATGCAAGAGGAAAAATAAACAATTTAGGCACAGAAATTGTAACTCGAAAAATAAATATCTAAAAGAAGACTCTATTTAAATGCACCATCAATCCATTTAGGATTTTAAAATTTCTTAAGCAGACTCGTATATCAAAACTGTAAAAGAAAGAACAAACCTAAGCCAAATCTACGTAGACTATTTAAAAAGGAAAATGATTCTAAACCAAATCTATGCAAACTATTTTACAGTTATTCAATCTTAGCCAAACAGCTTATAAAAATGAAAAGGCCAAGAGCCAAAGACGCATGGAAGTTGTGCGCCTTGCCAAACTTCTACTACGCATTATTATTACCATTGGCATCAGGTTCACCATTGGTGATCTGATCATATTCACCCTTGGCAGAATTTTCTAGCTCCTCAAAGTAGTCCTCTCGGGCATTGTCCGCCATCATAAGGGCAACCAACCAGAAGAGCGACGCGTCGAGCGACACGAAAGCACCGCCACCAAGGAGACCAGTCTTTGCTGTGGGGCAATCTGTTTTGAGGTTGCGGTGGACGTTGTGTAGGATGTGGTAGTGCTCTGTGAGTGTGGGCCAAAGCAAGAGCGCGACGGCTAGTCCCGTTGTGAACCTACATAAATCCACCATAATGCCAAAAAAAAAAAAAAAATTTAAGGAAATGGGGCAAAATCAAATGTAAAAAGTTAGTCTATTTTGTTGCAAAGATTCGTATGACGTGACCAGTGAATTGTCATCTTTTTATTAGAATATGCAACTTTTTAATACCAATTGACACGATATTTTTTAAACACTCACAAATAATTAGATTGAAAACTCAAATATTAAGACCTTACCATTATTTGGACTTGATGTCAAATTTCAATGGTCCTTTTTATTACCAAAGAGGGTAAATTTCCCACGTTATGAAGAAAATAAGTTTTTCAATAAGAGAATGCTTCTAATTTCTAATGACTTATCTATTGGTTTATTTTTACAAGGACTTAAACCTCAAATAGGACCTATGGTTGAAGATTGAAACAAAGAAAGTCAAAAAATTTGATCAGAAATTGGAAATATTAGTACTTACAAGGCAATGTTGAAGAACCAAACAAAATTAGAGCTCCGGAACAAAGCCCCTCCAGGGACACACTTTCCTTTATAGGGATAAAACAATGAGACGAACCCAACAAAAGAAGATGCAGCTAGAAATCCTAGAGACAGATAGCCCAAAACGACAGTCGGATCGGATTGGTATTTGCAAACGACAACATTTTTTCCGACGACAGGGGTCCCGGATGCAGGCTGTCAAAGGGGAACAAAGAAGTTTTAGGCAGTAAAAAATTATGTGCAACAAGCATAGAATAAAAAAACAACATGGTTTTTGTGTTGGAAAAAAATATACATTCTTCTAAGAAAAGAATAAGAATAATTTAAAAGTTCCAAAATCTGGCTTCTCAAGCCAATTGATAAGTGTTTTTTTAAGCTATTATCAAACACTATAGCTGTAATTTTTTTTTTTTTTTGGTACAAAGTGCTCTTAAAGATTCCAAAAGGAATTCCAAATTGTGCCTAGCTCTACCCTATTGCTAAGAGATACATTTCAACAAGATTAATATAGCTTGATATATGGCTTCAAATTTCTTGGAAGTCTAAACTAAGAAAATAATTTTAAACTTTGTCAAGTCAAAAAATTTTCATAGTCTCCTAGCATTAAATTAAATTGAGAAAACTTGTTAAAATTTATAGTTTATTTCTTAAACAAGCCTTTACTTGCACTACTTTGTGTAAAAAAACTAATTTAGTCGTAGAAACAAAAGCGAATTGAAACGAATTATGAAACATCACAAAAATTAGGATTAACATAAGCAGTTTTACACATCACACAAATTTTGGTATTTGTTTTGAAAAGAAAGGTTATAAATCCAATCCCAATTATATTAATTAGTGAATATTTTTATAGCTTGGCAAATTTTTTTTTTTTTAAAAAACTGAAGTGACCACTGAATTGACCAAATTTTTGCAAGTAGAAATCAAATATATAAATACAGAAGAAAGAGAAAAGCAAAAGTGTAGTGTTACAAATATAGCCTAACAGTAAATACACTTAATTTTATCTAGAATTTGAATCATTCATTAAAGAAAGAAGAAGAATAAGAAAAAGAAAAGAAAAGAAAAGGGACGAGTAAAAAAAAAAAAATTAACAAAGAATAACAAATAAGGCAAAGTAAAATTACCTTCTTATTCTCAGCAATCACTCCAAATATGAAGGACAGAGTTCCCAAAAAGGTCATTATCACAGCCATCTTCTTCGCAGTAACAGCCATTGTACCTGAAAGAAAAACATTAATAATAATTTCATTAACAACCACAATGAAAAAGAAATTCATCATAAATCCTCTGTTAAACAGAAAAACAAAAAAAAAAAAAGAAGAAAAAAAGTAGAAATTTATCACCACAACTTTTGAGAAAATAACTGAAAATTACTTTCAGTTATGATTGATTATTTTGCAAATAGTAAAAACATAATTCAACAATAAAAATAAAAAGCAGAGCCAATACGAGGAGAATGAAAAAAGAAAAGAAGAAGAAAGAACAAAAAGAAAACAGAATTTAACGCCAAAAAAATAAAGGGATCGTCAAAAATTCTTTTTTACAGGAATGCATAACAACCTGTTGAAGAAGAGAGAGAGAGATTCTCTGAAGCCAAAAAAGAGAACACACTTTGTGAACAAAGTTAATAATATATTTATGTCCACCTAATACACGTAAATATATATATATATATACCTTTTTTAAAAATTAAAATCACGGTGATTATCAGGATTTGTTTGATAAAATTTTGATACACACTTTGCTTCTTTTTTTTTTTTTTTGAGATACACTTTGCTAAAATTTTGACAAAATTAAATGTCAAAATTTTAAAATTTTGATACACTTTAATTTTTTTAAATTAAATTTTGCTAAAATTTTATCAGGATTTAATTTGATATATTTCTCGACCCAAGTTAAGATCACGCTGATTCCTATCTTGTCCACCTAATACGCGTAACTGTTATTGAAACAAATTTTGATATTTCAAATATATAGGTTTTGAAACACTTTGCTATATTATGTTCGAAATATTACAAACTTTAATAAAATTAAAATATAGGAATGCGTCGAGATAGGTGGTTTTTCTCTTTTAATGAGTGAACTTAATTTTTCTTTTTTTTTCTTTGAATTGGTGAGTTTTTAAACATAATATAGCATTATTTTTTTTTTTGAAAAAAAAGTTATCAAGTATTTGAGTTTTCGATTATCCATGCAATATTGGCTTTTTTTTTAGAAATTAAAATATCAGTTTAACAATTTCTTTATTATTATTATTATTATTATTATTTTAGAATCAATTTGTTGAAATGTTAAAGTGAACATAATCGTGCATATTTCATTTAGGGAATCTGGTATAACTTTTTTTTTTAAAAAAAAAAATTTAGAAAAGCGACGCATATGTTCCCCTTTTCTAAAATTGTCCTAATATCCTCTAACCTTAGACCCAAGAGTAAATATGATGGTATATTATTATTTTTTTAACTCTATTTTTTTCTTCTATTACTTTTTTTTGTCTTTTTTTAATCCATATCATTTTCTTTAGTCAAAAAAGTCAAAATACCTTTAATCAAAGTATATTTGTCTCATTCAAACTTAACGTATTTGAGTTCAATTATGTTTTATATTGTTTAAAAATAATATATTTTAAACTTTCTCGTAAAAATTAAAAAGTGTATTTTTTAAATTAACTTCCAAAACCACCCCACCGTGTTAACCATCGGGCTGACACTAATGGTGCGAGTCTCGCATAACTTCCGAGTATTGGATGATTTTAGCTACCACCTAAGCTACGGAGATTTTTTTGGGAAAAAAAAGAAAAAAAGTCTCGCAAAAGCGTTATCTTTTAATTGCCAAAAAGAAAAATAAATAAAAATAAAGAAGGTAGCAATCTAATACCTACCTCTCTTTTCTCTTTTTTTTTTTTTTTTCCTTTTTTAACCTGAATTAAACAAATAAAAGATAATTATTTTTTGTGTCGCAGAAAAATTATGCTAAGCTAAATGGAACTTTTTTGAAGATATTTCTGGTATTAAATTAGTTATAGTAAATAGAATATCTAAGGTAAATGATTCATCTAGAAAAAAATTAAGAATTGAAAATACGCTTCATACATGAATGATTTATAGTAAATATGATATTTATCATAAATATTATAAAATATAATATTTGTGGTAAATATTGTTAAAAATGGATTTTCTGCTATAAGTTTACATGTAACTTTGTACTATCAAGACTTTCTATGAATTTTAGGAAAATTTCCTATGTTTGATTCTCATGTGATTTCAAATTAAAAAAAAAAAAAGCGAAATGTAACTGATAAGATTTATAAGGATACTCCTCATGCCAAGAGTATGTGAAACTTCACAATTTTAAATTGATCTTTCCTGATAAATAGACGTTTCCCGTGGGAGGAAAAAAAAAAAAAAAGGAAGAAAGTCTTGAGATTTTTTTTCTTTTTTGGATTAGGTACGACTAATAATTGTTGAATATATTTATCTTTTTATATTTTTTATTTTAAGTTAATTTAAAAATTATATCTTTTTTTATTTTATCAAATGTATAATTTTAGCTCAACCAATAGTTAATTTTGACTTTCAAAATAACAAATTATTTTTAAGTAAAAGAGAAAATGTTAAAACTTTCAAAAAAAAAATAAGAAGAAAACAAAAACTAAAATACATAAATGCCTATCTTTTAGAGTATTTTATACATTTTTGAAGTAAATAAAAAACCTTAGTATAAAGTTTTTAAAGATCTCTTATTTTTCAATTGAGAGCATTTTGAGCAATTTTTTGGTCAATATTAAAGATTGATTAGAAAAAAGTATAAATTTGTGCACTAAATATAATATGTAGTTATACATTTGATAAAATTAGAAATCAACAGTATAATATTTTAAAAAAAACCTAAAATACAAGGTATAAAAAGATAAATTACCCTTTGTTCATACACTTCCATGGCACACCACACCCGTTAGGATTTTTTTCTAAGATAGTTCAAAATATGACCAATTTGTGTTTCTTTCTCTTTTTTTTTTCTTGGTAGAATGATAAATTTGTATTACCCACATTTAATCTATCTTTTTTTTTTTTTAGGTTTTCAAATAATTATGGTACCCAAAATACCCTTACTTTTGCCTAAATATCACATTTATTTCTCTTCTTATATAAATGCCCCAATTAACCTTCGTATTTATCAAATCAAGCTTAAAATACCCCTAAATTAATTATTTTTTTTTTGGAGGTAAAACTGGAAAATATTACTAACCAACAATCAAATCATTGTGTAACAAATAAAAGACAGTAAAGAAGAAGACCATAAAACATTATAACAATTTAACAAAGCAAAACTAGCTAAGGTGTGGGCCACATAATTCCCCTCACGGGAGGTGTAGCAACAAGAACCACAGCAAGTTTCTGCCAAGATACTTCTAACATCTTCAATAACATTGGCCTCCATCGACTCAAAATCAGGATTTTCCACAGCAAGAACAACATTAATAGCATCGGATTCCACAATCCAATCCTCAAAGCCTTGCCGTCGAACAAAAACGCTCCTTCTCTTCTGGCCAAACACTCAGCTCCAGGTGGGGAGAACCGAAACGCTGACTGCCGCTGCTCCCATTACCATTCCGCCACCATCCCTGGCCACCACTTCAATGCCCACATATTCAGATAAAGCTATACTGCCGCATCCACATTAATTTTAATAGTAGTGCCACTAGAAGGGATCCACCTGCTCTTAGGAGATGTGTTTAACGGTTTGTGTTATTTTCAACAATCTCCTTTGCTGACAAGAGTTTTATTTCAAAAGTGTAAAAGTTTCTGTTTAGCCATATACTCCATGTGATCATGCAAAACAGAGCCAACTCTTCTCTGTTTCCCTCCTTGGTCAGAGATAAAGACCTCTCTGACCAAGCCTCTAAAGCTGCTTCACATGACCATAAAGCATGGGAAACGTCCTCCACCTCCTCCTTACAACATGGACAAATAGCAAGGCAGTGTATTCCACGAACTGTCAGATTAGAACGCATGGCTAAAGCATTGTTTGCCGCTCGCCATACGTGGGTCTTGACTTTATTCGGGATTTGACATGCCTAAAGCTTCTTCCACCAATTATTCAAACCTCGAACCGAGCCTTCACAAATCTTCCTTCCATTTATTTCACTTGTACTTAGACTTAACCGAATATAAGCCTTCATTATCAAAATTCCAAACAAGAATATCTCCTCAGCAATTTCCTAGGGGAATGCTCAAAACCATCATCCAGTTTGCATTATTATCAAAACCAATAGCAATCAAAATATTACCTTGTTTCTAATCATCTAGTTGGGGCTAAAGCTCACCCCCATTTTCTGCAAACTGATCCGTTGTCCCGAACTTTAATAGCTTTAAATCAGCTCGGCAAAAGATAATGCTAAATTGAATACCCACCAGCTGCTTATCGCGTTCTGCGCATTGAAGAAGTGAGGAAAATCCCTCTGCACATAGCAGAAACAGATAAGATGATAAAGGACAGCCTTGTTGGATCCCCCGAAATGGAACAACTGGTCTCCTATTTAAAAGGAAGGAGAATGCACGGTTTCGACGTAATCCATTACTATGTTGATTCGCTTCTCCGAGAAACCCAACCGGTTCATCACCGCTCGCAAAAATTTGCCACTCTACTCTATCATATACCTTGCTCATATCCAGCTTAAGGGCCATAGATCCCACCTTTCCACCCGTCTTCCGTCTTATTGTATGAATTGTTTCGAAAGCGACAATTATATTATCTGTAATGAGGTGACTATGAACAAAGGCGTTTTGCTAATCCGAAATAATCAATGGTAAGTGAGACTTCAACCAGTTAGCCAAAGCTTTTGTGACAACTTTGTAAATCACATTGCAAAGACTAACAGGTCAAAAGCCAGAAACTTTTTTTGGTGCTTTTATTTTCGGAATGAGTACTATATAAGTCTCGTTTAACAGTTTTATGGAACAGTGACCATTTAAAATCTGCAAACACACTTCTGTTGCTTTACCATTTAAAATCTGCATGAAAGCCATCGGAACTCAGAGCCTTCTAAGCTTGCATTCCGAGCACCGTCTTTTTAACCTCTGCCGCTGTAAAGGGTGCATCCAAATCTTCATTCTTAGCCTCTGACACCTTTCCAACCCCTGAAGCACTTCATTAATATGGGTCATATACGGGAATAAGGTGGAAAAAATGTTGGTGAAATAATCTTCTATCACCGTAACAACATCTTCTTTTTTATTAACCCACTCTCCCTGACCATTCTCAAGGCCTTTAATTTTGTTTTTGTCACGCCGTTGCGATCCTCTGGCATGAAAAAACTTGGTGTTTCAGTCACCTCCTTTAAGCCAATCAGAGCACGCGCTTTGCTTTCAACTTCCAAAGAAAGGAGTCTATCCAATTCCTTCTCAGACTCTAAAATCCGGGGTTTTATTATGTAACCAATCGCTGGAATTCTTCAAAGCCTCCATATCCTTTTGCAAAGATGCTACCTTTTTGGCCAAACCTCCATGCACGTTGTTAACACATTATTGAAGTACATCAGCGCATCTATGCAAGTTTTCCAAAAATAAAGAACCATCCCCATTACGAAAATCTCTAAGCCATGCTCTCCACATAACCAAAGATGTTCAAATGAGAATCCTTTACCTCGTTCCCTGCTGCCATGATTAACTATTCCAAAATCAAGAGTGACTTGCAGTGCGCGATGATCCGAGCTGTAAAAATCCCGATGAAACACGCAAACCCGTGGGAACAAGAACTTCCATTCCAGATCGACTAGCACACGATCAAGCCGTTCTTGGATATTGTCACTCGGATCTTGACGATTATTTCAAGTAAATGGACTTAATATGATCTAGATATGCAATAAACAACAACATACAAGATCAAATATGTAGAAATGTGATCGACAACATACCTCCCGCCATTGCTGTCACTGGGCAATCCAAACTCGAAGCTCTGCTGCTTTCTCCGGTTTTGAAATCTTGCTGTCTCCTCAAACTCAGCCAATGATGGTGCACAAAGAAAATTGAAAATAGAGAGGAACCAGGACCTAAACTATTATTCTGTATATAGAATGCGTCTATCACACATTCTACACGGCCAAAAACATATGCAGCCAAAAACAAAGTGGATGGGTTATTTGAAGTAATTTATTAAGTGCTCATAGCACTTAGATTAATGTGCTCCGAGCACTTAGATTAAATGCTTAAGGTGCTCAGAGCACTAACATTCTCCTATTTGACCCATAAATCCTATTATTTATCTAAGTAAGAAATAAAACACATGAATCATAGCGATAGGTCCTCTTAAAAGCGAGTATTATTTGCCATGTGTCACAATATATTATGTCTCTTAATACTTAATGAATAAACCTTATGTTTATTTTAGGTCCAAACTTAATGATATTTATCAAAATAAAAAAATGTGTGCATAAAACAAATATGAGAAAATATTACTACTGAAATAGAGTTTCATTAAAAATAAACTTGTTCTTACAACGAAAATTACACAAAGGAATCAAGCCTCATACTATGTACATGATCCTTAAATGCCTTTAGTCAAAAGATCAGTAATCATCAATTCAGTACCAATGTGTTCAGTGATCATTGTTTCATCTTTAGTACGTTCTCTTATGGTTAAATACTTGATGCGATATGTTTGCTTCGACTACTACTTTTGTTGTTTTTAGCCATAAAAACTGTAGCTGAATTGTTACAGTATATTCTCAATGGCCGATATATCAAATCCGCAATTCTAAGCCCAGAAATAAAACTCTTCATCCATACACCATGCGAAGTAGCCTCAAAACAGAATATGAACTCAACCTCTATAGTAGAAGTAGTAGTCAAAGTCTGATTTATGCTTCTCCAAGATACAGCTCCATCGGCAAACATAAAAATATACCCAAATATTGATTTCTGTGAATCAACACAGCCAGTGAAGTCCGAATTAGAGTGACCAATTACCTCCAAATTTTTAGTTTATTTATACGTAAGCATGTAGTCTTTGGTCCCTTGGAGATACTTCATCACTTTCGTTGTAGCTCTCCAATGGTCCATACCTAGATTACTCTGATATCTTCCTAACATTTCAACTACAAATGCAATTCCAGTCCTTGTGCAGACTTGAGCAGACATCAAGCTTTCAACAACTTAAGCATATGGGATGTTCTTCATTTGTTCTCTTTCAAATTCATTTTTGGTGTACTGGTTCAAATTCGATTTATCACCCTTCACAATAAGAGCTATATTTGATGAACAATCTTTCATCCAAAACCTCTTTAAAACTTTAGTAATATAGGTTCTTTGTGACAAATTCATTTGAATCTGTTTCTATAGAACTTTATGCCAATGACATAAGATGCATTACCTATATCCTTCGTATCAAAGTTTATAGAGAGAAATTGTTTCACCTAATGTAGCAAACCCTTATCATTGCTTGCAAGTAAAATATCATCCACATATAGAATAAGGAAACAAATTTTGCTTTCACTGACCTTCTAGTATATACATTAATCCATAATGTTATCTACAAATTCAAATGAGGATATAACATTATGAAATTTTAAATACCACTGACGGAATGCTTGTTTTAATCTACATATGCATTTATTAAGTTTTCATGCCAAATACTCACTATCACTATAGGAAAATCCTTCTAGTTGTTTCATGTAAACCTCTTCCTCTAGATCTCCATTTAAAAAAGTCATTTTTACATCCATTTATTGCAACTCTAAATCAAAATGTGCAACAATGCCATAATAATACGAAAAGAATCTTTCTTAGATACAGGCAAAAAAGTCTCCTTATAGTTGATTCCTTCCTTTTGAGTGAATCTTTTAGCGACGTTCTTACTTTATATCATTCAATATTGCCCAATGAGTCTTGCTTTGTCTTAAAGGCCCATATACAACCTATAGCTTTTACACTATTGGGCAATTTAACAAGATTCCAAAATCTGTTAGATGCCATAGAATTCATCTCATCTTTCATAGTGTCATATCACAAATTTGATTTTTGCAACTCATGGCTTGTAAAAACATTTTAAGATCATGTTCGGCTCCAATGTTATAGTCTGACTCTTACAGATACACAAGATAATATCTAGGAATTGTTGATTTTATTATTCTAGTAATGTTGTATTAACATATTCCTAAGGAACATGTTGTTCAACAATTTTAGGCATTTTCTAAACAATTTGATCAATTGGATTATTATCAGCAGTTTATGGAACTTCAATGATCAGTTGTTCAACACTTGTTTAAACTTGAGGAGTGTTCTAAACAACAATCAATCTGTCACTTGAGTAGGAAGGTTAAGCATCAAAATGATCTTTTTCAGAAACGATGTTCTGTAATAGATCACCCCCCACTGATCATGTCATTCTCAATAAACTTTGCATTTCTTGATTCCATAATATTAGTGTTATAAGATGAACAATAGAATCTGTATACTTTATACCTTGCTGCATATCCAATGAAATACCCACCAATGGTCCTTGGATCTAGTTTCTTTTCTTGTGGATTATAAACTTTTACTTCACACGGGCATCCCCAAATGTGTATATATCGCAAACTTGATTTTCAACCTTTTCATAATTCAAATAGTATCTTTGGGATAGCTTTAGTTAGAATTCGGTTTAATATAAACACAGCCGTTTTAAGAGCTTCAGTCTACAGGACTTTAGGAAGTTTGGAGTGACTATGCATACTTCTCACCATGTCCATTAAAGTTCGGTTTCTTCTTTCTGCTACACCATTTTGGTCTGGAGAACCAAGTATAATGTATTGGGCAACTATCCAATATTCTTGAAGAAACTTTGCAAATAGACAAGGTGCTTGTCCATTCTCATTGTATCTACCATAATATTCTCCACTTTGTTTGTTCTCACAGTCTTAATTTGTTTTCTGCATTGTTTCTCTACTTCTACTTTAAAAATCTTAAAAGCATCTAATGCTTTATTCTTGTTATGAAGCAAGTAGAGATACATATATCGTGAGTAATCATCTATGAAAGAGATAAAGTATTTTCGACCATACGAGTCCTTGTCTAGACAACAAATGTCTGATGTATGATTTCTAAAATGTTTGTAGTCCTCTTTGCACCTTTCTTAGATTTGTTGGTCTACTTTTCCTTAATGCAGTACACACAAGTATTAAAATCAGTAAAATCTAAAGTACTAAGTACTCCAACATTTACTAATCTCTTAGTTCTTTCTATGGATATATGTTCCAATCTTCGGTGCCATGATATAGAGAAATTTTCATTCATAATACAATGTTTTATACCAGTATGAACATGCATAGCATTATAAGTGGTATCATTTTGGAAATTAATATAGAAAAGACTACCAAAGAATGTACCATTCCCAACAAGATTAGATTTATAAAACAAATTGAAAGATGTCTTTGAAAAACTAAAATTAAATTCCTAGATGAATTAGGAATATCAAAAGTCTTTTCCAAATTCAAAATAAAACCATTGCTTAAAATTAAAGTGCATGCCCTAATTGCATCCACATGTGAACGCATCTTATTTCTTGAATCGATGCCTTGTTCATTTCTCACGAGCATCTTTAGGTTTCGCATATCCATAAGATATTTGAAATATGGATTGTAGAACCAGAATCAATCCACTATGTATTATAATTAACATCAACCATATTAGATTCATAACAAACAATGAGATTAGATTACCTTTATTTTCAAATCAATTTTGGAATCTAGTGCAATCCTTCTTTATATGTCCTTTCTTTTTACAGAAGAAACACTTGGATTCCTTTTTTATTCCACCTTAAATAGATATTTTACCTTTCTTCTTTTATTTGACTTAATTTTTATTCTTTTTTTGTGATGCTTTTAATGCACTTTCACCCATTTCCATTGTCAACCTCTCTTCTTCCTGAACATGCATGATCATTAGTTTATTAATTGACCATTTATCCTTATGTGTGTTGTAAGAGATTTTGAAGGGTCCATACTACTGTGGAAGAATGTTTAATATATAAGTGTTTTTAATTAAGCCGTAGTGTCCTTCATCTTCATGATGTGTTCATGCACACCTTTGATACCGTTGAGCCTTAAGAATGAAAATTTTATTATAAGGGTGCTGGTAAGCGCTTTACCTGATATTACAAACTGTTCATCAATGGATTTCAGCAATGCTTTGATATTCTTATGTTGATCAACCAAACCTTTAATACCAGCAGAAATATGGGTCTTTATGAGTATCATACTGAGGTGATTAGATCGCACCCAACCTTCGTAAAGATCCTTTTCATCTGAAGTGCTAGTTTAGTAATAAAAGGTTAATCCTAGGATAGTCTATGTCCATCCACCCAAGATGAAGAAAAGTTCTTTCCTTCCATATGTTATAATTGTCCCATCTAAGTTTGGGAATTTCACATTTTATATCAGAGTAATTCATAGGTTGCAAGGCTATATAAAAATTACATGCTTACATTGCATAATTTTTGAGATTAATAAACATGTCATGTTCTACCAATGTAAATCATGTTTCAAAATTATGAATCTAGTGATATAAAACTGGCTTGTGAGCTAAAGTTCTAATTCAATTGATTCACCTAACTTTATGATAAAACGATCAAATTATGTTACTTTTCTTAATTCCTGTGGATAAATTGAGAAATATGATTTGATATTTTATCCTATTTAATCATAGAAATATAATAAAAATTCTTGTGAGATAAAATATATTATTTCAATTATGATTAATTACAATAAATGCCATTTTCTATATGTGATCCTATATAACTTAATATATAATTTTATATATTTAAAGTTACTATAGCTAAACTCTATTTAATTAAAATTATATGGATCACTAGATATTTATTCTAAAATTTTGTTCATAAATAAATTGCAAATAACATAAAGCAATATAAATAAATATGAACAAAAAACAATAATTTATGTACTAATATTTTTTATGTATAAATTTAAAATTAAACATACAAATAGCATAATCTAGCATATAATTACACAAAATTTTAATGTACTAAATTATTCAACTCAATATCGTATGCATAATTAAAATCATGAGTTTACATAATAAATAATATATACACATAAAGAGACAAAATTACATCCACACAAAAATATATAATATTCATAACAAATACCAAAAATTATGAATATTCAAAATTATGAATCTTTTCATAAATTATACCAAAATACAAAAAATTCATAAAAATATCAAAATTGTGAATATATTATAAAAATTTCATAAAATATTAAAATATGTAAATTTTAGTAAGATATTTTCCAAAGATATTCAATTTTTTAAATATAGAAAAATACCCAATTTTTTTAATTTTGATTTTGTTTTAAATCTGCCCAAAACCAAATGATGTGCCCATGCTGCAAACGACATGTCGTTTTGGGCATTTATGCCCAAAACTACCTGTAATTTTCTTCTTCAGAAAATGATTTCTACCAGCCAAAACGATATGTCATTTGGATGAACATAAAGCCAAATGACATGTTGTTTTTCACTTCATCTTTAACCTCTAACCAGGTCTATATGATTCGGTTTTGACCCAGTTAAAACTTGGTCTGTTCTTAATATTCTAGATACCATTTTTGATGCTTCAAATCACAGAAACGTTATAAATCTAATATCCTAATGATTTTTAATCTTAGTTTCTATCAAAACATCCAAAATATATGTATCCAAAATTAAAAAATAAAAATTCTTATGCAATATTTAAAAAATTGAGTATTTTGCAGATAATCGTGTAACACCCGTTATTTTTTTTAATGGGTTTCATTATAATTAAATTAATTATTAGTGTGTCAATTAAAAATTTTATTTCATCTAAAATCTATTCTACATTATTTATCTTTATCTATTTTTAAATTTTTTAAATTTTTCTATACCTATTTAGTATATTGACCAAAATGACCTTGGAACTTTCATTCAATTACAAAAATACCATTTGGCATTATTAGCTCAAAGTCTCCAAAGGAAGCGTGATTGTCACTTGCTCCATCCCTTTTGTCCCCTCTTTCTTTTCTTTTACTTTTCCTTTTCCTTCTTCTTCTCTCACTCTCGTGTCTCCTTTCTCTCCCTGCTCT
Organism: Artocarpus heterophyllus; assembly: GCA_025403435.1. Taxonomy (NCBI): domain Eukaryota; kingdom Viridiplantae; phylum Streptophyta; class Magnoliopsida; order Rosales; family Moraceae; genus Artocarpus; species Artocarpus heterophyllus. The sequence goes on along the minus strand of CM046334.1, from coordinate 32,451,249 downwards.
TCATCTTCTCCCTTGTCTTTCTTATTTCCATGATGGCTCAATCAAGGGAGATCCTAAGAATAAAATCAAATAACACCTTCAAGCTATTTTCTCACTAAATTCACAAAACAAAGATCAAGGATTTTTGCGGGCAAAATAAATAATTTTCTTCAAGCTTGAGGTAAGGTTTTCTAAGCTAAAACTTTGATTTAAATTTGTGTTTTAGCATGAGATTTGCAAAAAATGTGTGTTTGATGTTTGTGGGTAATTATACAACCTTTTTGAAGCTTGATTTATGTAGATCTTTGTTTAAAATGAGTTTTTGAACTAGTTTTGAATTTTGTTTTAGATTTGTATGTTGAGTATGCAAATTTTAAGAAAGATAATCTATATATGTTTGAGTGTGATATTTCATAGTTTTTATGCATTTTCTATGTTCTAGAAGTTGATAAAAAGGGTCTGATTAAATTGTAAAGTTTGAAAGCTTTGAAAATGAAAAACTAGATTTTCAAAAATTCTTCTGTTGGTAGGTTGGACTTGTCAATCGACAGGCTAGACCTGTTGGCAGGTTAGCAAACCGAAGCCGAACCCTGTAGGCCAACATGCTAAATCTTACAAATTAGCATGCCAGAAAAGAGGTCTAACATGTGTAGTTTAATCGACGGGCCAATTAGGCAATCCAAACTTATTTGTTTTTCATCGTTTTGTGTTACGAAATGTTCCAAGGATTTCATATTAATGATTATGATACACTAATAAGAATAGATGGTAAATTAACATTATTATAGATTAGGAATTAAGTTAAAGTGTGATTATTTTATACATCATATGATAACAAAGTACTTAAAGCTTACGTAGTGAACTTGGTATTGTGAGCTGGAAGTTATCAACATTGTATTTGCTAAAAGGTAGGAAATCTATTACTTATCCTTTGTAAGATTTTGTGAAAATTAAAATTGGTTCTTTGCATTACAAGATATATATACATATGTTTAATTATTGTGATCTAAATATCACTCATGAGACAATAATATGAACTTGTCTTGTAATGTATAGCGAGGAATATATTGATTTGACATGTATTGAATAAATTAAGAAGTATGATTAAGAAATACACTCTATGCATAACAGTAGTAGTTATGAGAGAAATGGTAAGACTTGAAGAGGGCGGCGATTATGTCCTTAGGCATGAATACCCTAAAAGGTAAAATAGGGGAGGTGACGACGCTCCCTTAGGTCAAAAGTCCCAGAACGCACTGTACAAGAATCAACTTGGTGAGAAATCAGGGCTTGATGTCCCCTCACCGAATACTCTTGAAATGATTGTAGAGTGGTCATGCGCACCCATTTGAGTTTCATTGAGATGAGTGATGTGATATTCTATTGTATTGTGGATACCAATGAACATTAATTAATCATGGTATATGTATATATGTAAATGTATGAAACTTAGTAATGATTAATATAAGGTATCCATTAGATATGATCATAATAAATCTCATAAGATAAATATTGTTATTGAAAAACTAACCATGTAGGTGTTAATATGGTAAGTGATAAAAATCTAAAGGTGAGTAATATTTTCCCTACTGAGTATGTTGTCACTCATTCCCTTATATTTTCATCTTTTCAGGACTCACAAAGTGTGAGGTAGCTATGAGAAAAATAGTTGAGGAAGCTATGTAACTGTATTCAGTTGGAATCATTGCATTTGTTAAGAATGTTTTTCATTATGATGTAAGCATCGTATGTTATTATCTATGGCTGTATTAAGATATATTGAGGGTTTGAATGATGATGATGATAGTTTTATATTATTAAATTACATGTGTTACATTAAACTATGGTTTGTTTACTGTTTACATGTTTATTTTGATTTGAGAGTTTTTATTTAAGTCCCGGGCAAATTTCTTGTGAAGTTTTATTTCTATCTTCTGATCTTTATTTAATTTATTAAAAGTTGTTAACCCCCCACTTAGGGGTGTTACAAACCAAAACACAAGGCAGAGGTAAACAATGGCTCTAATGTCAATTGTTAGACTTACTATGATCTAAATATGTAATAAACAATAGCAAAAAAGATCAAATATGTGGAAACGTGATCGACAACATAACTCCAGCCATTGCTGTCGCTGTGCAATCCGAACTCGAAGCTCTACTGCCTCCTCCGGTTTTGAAAGCTTCTTGTCTCCTGTTTGGGAGCTTCCAGTCCCTCCTTAAACTCAGCCAACGATAGTGGACGAAGAAAATTGAGAACAGAGAGGAACTAGGGACCCGAACTATTACCTTGTATATAAAATGTGTCCATCACACATTCTACTCAGTCAAAAACAAAGTGGATAGGCCACTTGAAGTAATTTATTAAGTGCTTAGAGCACTTAGATTAAAAGCTTAGAGCACTTAGATTAAGTGCTTAATGTGCTCGGAGCACTAACAAATAGAGCTCCCTGAAATCCTAGGTCCTGTAGGCCATAATCATTAACCGCTTCAACGAACTTGTTAATGTCGCTGTGAACTTTGTTGCTTGCACCTACCTTCTCCGAGAGATGGAAAATCTTGTTAAAGTCACTGGTGACCATCCAAGGAAAAGTGAACATAGCCCTAAGATGGCATAATAATTCCTACGAGTGGTATCTTTGAGCCTTTTCCAAGTGAACATAAAAACTTGTAAATCACCAACTCGGTCCCTCCGGGGAATGGGCTAAGGAATCAACGTGAAACCGAGAAAAACTCTTCATCTCAATCTCCCATTCTTTGCTCCAAAGCAGAATTAAGCCCCCACTTCTTCCTAGACAATTGACATGGAAACTTCAGCCAAACTTTAAAGCATCCTATAAACCTTCCACCTTTCGACCTTATAATTTAGTCTCCGATATGAAGACTAAATTCGGGGAAAAGCCCCAGATAAGTATCCAGAGTTTATCGAATACATGCAGATATCCCCAAACCGCGTGTATTCCAAAACTTTAGAAATGTCTCCAAGAACCATCTTCTTTCTATCATTGTCATTACTTTCCATCACATCACCAATCTTCCTCTTCACAACATTCTTCACTCCCTCTCTTTTAGACTTGTCAGCAGCCTTAATCCTCATCTTTCGAGCATTTTGTTTCATACGTTCTTTTCCTCCCTCACCATCTGGTGTTGTAGCTTCTCTAATGGCCAAGAACTGAAACCCCTGCAGCCTATTTATCTCCAGGCAAGCCATGCATGTTCACATTACTAACAAGCAATGGAACCATATCAGTATTAAGAGAAGGACTCAACATCACATAGGCTACTTAAAGAATCACGTGAGCTATTCTTCAGCAAAGTCAAATTCCTATTTGAAGGCGAAATTAAATGGCCTCCCCCACCAGCCGTACTTTCCATAACACTAGAAAAAGCATTCAAATCTAGTCCCTTCGGATCCGTCACGGTTAGCTCCTGATATACATTGAATGGACAGAAATGGCTATAGCAGAGTTTCTGTTATTCATATTAACAACTACTCTATGAGGAATGTTTTTATGTGGTGTAACGATTTAATAACTATCTTGTAGCTTTAGAATATTTCAATTTATACTCTTACCTATTATCTCGGTATACCTAAAAAGATATACGGTCTAATGAGGCTACTAGGAAATATTTACTCATAGATGGAGCTAGCTCTTCTATTCTGGTTCATGGTTTCTCTTGGCTCTATGGTTCAGCCATGGGAGATATCGAGCTTCAAGAAATAATAAATGGTCTTATCAATACATAAACGTATAACTCCCCAGAAATGTCAATTGTGCTGATATTCATCACTATAAAAAATTTTTAAAATCCCCCATTATTCCTTCTCCCGAAATGAAAGCTCCCCTAATTTCCTAAGGGTCCACATGAAAATTTGGGGGATGCCATGACTGCTGTTGTTCCGTATGCCGCCCCCAACCACCAGCAAAGCATCGAGATTGATCCAACCATCGCCGCCTTATTTCGGTATTCTACCGTTTTGGGTCCTCATCTCCATTTACCCAAGTACCATAATTGAATGTTTTGGATTCGATCGCCACGGCTGCTTCTGTTTTTCTGCAATCAAAAAAGTTGTGGCCAATCACATCGCACACGAAACTAAATTCTGAAGCCCGTTCATATTTTAGATCCATCATTGTTATCTTACCATTGTTATAGAGCCTAACCATTGCACCCCTTCAAAAAGGCTTTGTAACATCGATCAAAGCATGGATTCTTATGTACGGCCCTACACACTTACCTTGTTCATCAGTGTCCACTCGAACACACATCCCTATGGTATCTCCGTTGACATTTCCAATATCCGCGATCATGCCCTCCAACGGGAGATTATGAACCTGGACCCAAAGATGAGTGAATCGGAGCTCCCCTACATCCTTGACATTAATTACATCAACCTCTTTTGAGTATAATGAGAGATCTGCTGAAAGTCCATTGTTACATGGACAAAACTCTCTCTACATCTTTCCTTTCTTCAAAAGGAAGGAAAAAGGTGTCCGGTGCCACATCCCAAACCTCCTACTCCTTGTCGATTCATGACTGATTTGAAGGCTTTTCCGATTATACAGCCTTCAAGTCACAATCTTCCCAATAGGCCGAAAGGCATCATCTCTTTTCCCTTGGCCGCTAACTCGTCGCAAACTTCGATTACCTCATCTTCCTCTTCCATAATCGAGAGAGAATGCCATCTCCTGACCGTATCTTCCATCATGAATTTCTCAAGAAATGAAAACACACTCCCTAAGGGCAGACTCAAAACTAATTAAATTTTTTGGGAGAGTAGTTTCTTTGAAGCACTTTTTGAATTTAATTTTGTGAGAAAAATACTATGCAAAAGTTGTTGAAGCCATAAACAGGAGTTTCAAACGCAGATGCTAAAAAAATCATAATAAATTCAATTTTAAAAAATTAAAAACTCTTAACATAATTAAAATATTTGGTTGATTTAAATGGTTATTGAAATATCTTAAATTATTTATTTATTTTTAATTAAGTCATATTTAAAATTTTTCATTTAGATTTGGAAGAGTAATCTTTAGTATTTTAAAATTATGATTGCTCCAAGCCGTATTTTTAATACGATTTTATAAGAGTGCGTTTAGTTGGAGTATTTTTTGGACTCAATGGACTCAAATTTAGATTCGAATATCAAGAATCCTTTGGATACGTATTTGTTTCCCCTAAAATCCGAATCAAATAACTATCAAGAATTCAAGTTTTTAGAGTTTTAACCCTCTAAACTCTTGACACTCTGATATCTTTGCTATAATAAAAGTTAAGATTCTTTCTCTTATGTTTGAGAGAAAAAATCATAACTTTTTTATTTGATATCTAAATGAGATGACTCTTTTTTCATTATGTTCCTAATGAAGGGAAGATCTATATTGCATATTTTTTGAATTATTAACATTAAGATCTTATTAAATTTGTTAATAAATCAAAAAAAAAATTTCACTACTTCTCCAAACATAAATTCTAATTTTATTCCATACTCATTAAAACTTAAATGCACATCCAAATATCAATTCAGATAACAATTCAAATCACTAATTTAAATCCTAATTCAAATCACATAATTCAAATTGAAGCATTAATTCAAATCCATTTACCAAACGGACCCTAAATGTAAGAGGTCTTTAAACATTTACATAACAAAATGAACAAAAGTTGTACTCAGGCAAAACACAATGCATGTTTTGCGCATTCCATTGAAGCCATCAAACCATGTACTCTACCCAATTGCCAATAAAATTTAAATTTATTTATTTATTTATTTATTTATTTTCAATTTTATGATGGTTAAGAATTGTGATCAAAACTCACAGGCAGCCAAAACCCAATTTTAGTCCGAGGTTGACGCAGAGCATCGCAAATATAGGTCATATCCAAAATTGGGCTTAGGCAACTTTCTCCGTCAACCCATTCAATTTTCTTCTCTTAGAGATTTGTAAAAATAGGCCAATTAAGAACTCCTAAATTAGGCAAATCATTTTTATAGGGCTTGTTTTGTACCCTTTTTAAAGTGATTTTCACATTTTAATAGCTTTTTTTCATAGATTCATATAAATTGAAAACAATCTCAATTTTTGTAAAGAAAGAAGAAAACGCTTAGTTGTACATGTGTTCAGGACAAAAATTTCAACTCTAAAATTTAAACTGTACACTAATTTGAGAGCTTTATAGTGTTTATGGTATGAATTCTAGAGTTCAAAATATTTTCCCAACAACGTTAAAAATATTCTAGATTTCAAAGCATCGCAATATTTGAGCCCTTTTTTTGTATTTGCCATAAAAGTTTTGCATGTAAACGTAAAAAAACAAGTTAAAAATAACAAAGAATCATATATAAAATGTGACTTCTATAGTAGTTTAATGGAAAAATATACATATATATATATATATATGTGTGTGTGTCAATAGAGTAATTAACGTTTGATCTCCATCAAGTTGATGGTTTTGCATAATTTTTTTTTATTTTGATGTGATTTCGATTAGCAGATACTTTATAAACATGCACTACCGGTTACCTCACAAAGCTCTAATACAATCAAAAATAAATAAACAAATAAAAGGAAAGATGTAGGTCTACATAAATTTACAGAGAATAAGCATAAAAAGCAAATCTGCTAATAATATCAAATCCCACGTGAAGCTTTCTATTCCCAAGCTATTTACCAACAATATTGAAATTAAAATCTAAGCCAAATAAAATGTACAGACAATCTTAAAAAGAGTCCTCTTAAGGCCAATTTAAGACCACATTACAACCATTTTGGATGCATTTTCCATGAGCTAGGGAGCTGTAGTGAACTGGATGCCTTGGCCATCATGTGGGCCCTCTTCTGTGTCACCAAAATAGTCCTCTCTCACATTGCCTGCAAGCATGAGGGCAACCAGCCATAAGAGTGATGAATCAAGGGACACAAAAGCAGCACCGCCGATAAGACCTGTCTTTGCAGTTGGGCACTCTGAAGTAGAAATGGGATATACGTTGTTCTTCAGGTGATGTTGCTCATCAATTGTTGGCCACAATGTTAGTGCTGCCGCCAACCCCGCTGTGAGCCTAAGGGGACCATTAGATAAACAAATAAATCATTTACAAGCACAAGTATAAATTAGTCTTAAGCAATAATTCGGCTCCCATATTCTAGAGAAACAACTTTTCTCAACCTAGAGTTGGCTAGGTCCGATTTAGTAAAATGAAGCTAAGAAGTTGTTTCATTTTGTCTATATCTCATTTTATAGATTCGGATAAATTTCACAAGTTCCCTCTTAAACATGTCAAAAACATATTCGTTGTGTTCTTAATTTATAGAACATCTCTAATTTTACTTTATCTAATTAAATCTATCAAGTTTTGTTGGACGAAATGACATGCATACGAAGACGGCAAATTTTCCGCTTTTTTGAAAAATAACTCAGCCAAGCGTGGACCTAGGTCAGGTTAGGGCTCAGAAGTCCTAGATCATCACACCGCCTCCAGAAACAGACATGATAGGCCTAACCCGAGTTCCAATTCCAAAGCTTAACATAGGTGTTAACCACATTGAACTTTAATCTATAAGGGTAATAAAATATTTTGTCTAAAAAACCTATTATCCTTTAAAATTTTAATTTTATTTTTAAAAATAATTTCTAAACAGAGAAGAAAAAAAAGGGCAGGAATAGGCGGGAAATAGAATGTACTTACAGAGCAATGTTGAAGAATACAAGAAATAAGGTGCTCTTGAAGAAGATTGATTGTGGAATTGACTTCCCTTTGTAAGGGTAAAACAATGAAACATAACCAACCACGGTGGAGGCAGCAAGAAAGGCAAAGGACAGATATCCCAAAGCAACAAAAGGATTTGAAGGATAACTGCATATAACTACATCTTTTCCTTCAATTGGGGTTCCTGATTGAAGCTGTAAAAATCCCAACCAAAAAAAAAAAAAAAAACCAAATAGACAAAGAAACAACCATTATTTGATGATAAAATCGTTCCATTAGGATTCATTTAGAAGGGGAAAAAAAAGAGAAAAAAAAAAGAACGTTTCATTTGTTTTTTTTTTTTTTTTTTTTTGCTGCTTGCAGATGTATCTTTTGTAATAAAATCCAATTTACGCAAAAAATAAGATGCTCTTTCACCAGGACAATTATGAACCCTCAAATAAAATCATCAAGTTTTGTGAAATTATATTACAATTTTTAATTTGATTTGTATTTTTTGTAAGATACGGTTTATAACCGTGACCTATATTTTTTCATACCTTGCTGCAGAAATATTTCTCCTTACATAGGTGCTAAAGAATGATTATTCTGCATTCTCATAAATAATAATAATAATAAAATGATTATTTTACCTTTTTATTCTCAGCAATAATTCCAAGAGTGAATGAGATAAAACCAAGAACAGTCACAATGGTGGCCATCTGTGATGCGGTGAAAGCCATGGCTCCTATATAAAAAACTATCAATCTCAACCCCTGCAATTGAAACAACATAGATATAATGATAGGCAAAAAGTTTTATATATATATATATATATATATATTCAACATGCATGAATAATAAAAGAGAAAGACATGAAACTGAAACTCAGATTAGAAAACAACGTAATTTTTGGGATGGTCAAAGAAGGATTGGTTTTGAATTTATATAATGTTTAGCTATATAAGTTTCAACCATTTTTCTTACCAGTGTTTTTTCTCACAAAAAATTAAATTTGAACGGAAATTTTACCAATGAACCAAACGTATGCAAGAAATTTGAAAAATGACCCATCATACCTTGTTACCATGCAGGTTGAACCTGCAAATTACAAAGCGCTTGGTGATTATAAGGCTAGAAAACAGAGGTGGGGAATTGGTAATACTTTATATAGGCTTTAATGGCTTAAAGAATTTGGACATGTTGCTTGGAAAAATTCATACCGCTATCACAATTTTCCTAAAACGGATATATGCCACTGCAGGATTTGCTGTCAGTCCGTTTTCTTGGGCAGTTTTAAATTTTGTAAAAGTTTACTATTTTTAGATGTGCTCTTAAGACGTTATTTTCAATTTAAGATTTTTTTTTGACAGCCCACTTGGCAATTACCAATATGATTATTGGTAAAAAATTTCAGTCACGTTATAATACATTTGCTTTCCCTCAATCATAGAGATTTATGTTTATTATGACCAATTTTGCAGGAATATAATCAGCTTTATATTGACTATCTCGGTTTTTGCGGTCATTGTAGTCAGAACTAGAAAGAAAAATGTCCAAAATAAAAGAAATAATGATTATTCACTTAGAGAAACAATAATTGTAATATATTCCTAGTAGTATAATATCTTTATATCCTTTTTTAAAAAGAGAATCCGTTTTTAAGAGAAGTTTTGTCGTTTTGGTTTTAATCCATGTATTTTGTTACGTTTCTAACCATAGTCGTTGTGTTGTTCATGGAAATTATCAATAATAAACACTAAGGGTCTGTTTGGTTGGATATTTGAATCACAGTTTGAATCATTTTACTACAGTATTTTCTCTTATAAAAATTTAAATCTTTATTTAAATACTTTATTCAAATATTCGAATCAAACTGTTTTAATATATATATATATATATTTTTTAATTTCGTAGATTGAGTGTTGACTAAAGTAGCCGCTCTTTATTAACGAGGTAGAGAACAGCTAGGTTCTCAGGTATTTCAATGCTAGAAACAGACGATGTTTTTTTTTTTTTTTTCCTTTTTCTTTTTCTAAGAGCTTGCTTTTCTTCCTTGAAAAAGCACTTGGTCCAATATTTGATTTGATAAATACAAATGAAAGAAAAAAGAGTTTCTTTATTCTCATACTTTAGATATTAATATTCCTCTTGTATTTTTTCTCTTCCCAATCCTTTCTCACGTTTTAGATTCTTCCTTTTATTCTTTACATTGATAAAAGACGAAACTAAATAATAACAATAATAATAATAATAATAATGAATTTAAAAGCACAACATTTGGAATGTTGTATTCACTTTAATCTTTAACAATGATATAAAAAGGGCTTCGGCTAAGCTCCCAGAATACTTGAAGCACCTAAACATTGTTTTTACTGAAAGTTTTTTTTTTTCTTTCTTTTTCTTTTCTTCTATTTTCTTTTTTATTCTTTTATTTCTTGTCACACATATTTGTTTTTTCTTATTCTTTTCATATTTTCATGCATATTTTTTCCCTCCTCAATTATCTTTAACCTTTTTTTCATTAACAAGCTGCGTGCTTTTCAACTAGTTATTCTACAATAGCTGAATCGTCTTAGAAAAAATTCGGTATATCCACATTTAGCATGGTTAAGTACAAAGACTTTATTTTACCATTGCCCTAAAGGTAATCATGGTTGATTTCATTACAAAATGAAGAGTTTAAATTTTCTCACTCAAAATTCAAAAGAATTAAAAGGTACAAAAATATACTTTGTTCCCATCCCCCACCTCCATTACATTGCTTTAAAAAACAAAAAAAAAAAAAGCTCACAAAGTCAATGTCAAGCCAAATTGTTATAATCATAAGGATTAAATTCATGGATAGTCTCTGAACTCTTTTCTCTTTAAAATTAGTCTATGTAATCAATTTTATCTTATAAATAGTTCCTAAACTCAAAAAGTCTCTTGATGAATGGTCCCTTTATTAAAATTTGGATGAAAAAGGTCAACTTTGTCTCATATATGGTGCATGAATTATCTTTTCTATCTATAAATAGTCCCTATACTAAAACATTTACTATATTTAGTCCCTAAACTAAAAAAACATATGCTTAAAATTAGTTATATTGTTAAATAAATATATTAAAATAAAATCAAACATGGGAAATTATACAAAATTTGTAGTCCCTGAACTTAAAAAAACTATGCCAAAATCTCCTTTGCTATACATATTTTTAGCTACTTATTCAAATATGTAACTTTGATATTTTTTTTGAAATGAGCATATTTTTTACCTACCATATTAATAAATAACCCCAAATTATTTTTATATCTCATAAAATAGATTTATAAATTTACAAATGTCTTTTGTATTATACCTATTTTAACCAATATATATTCCTACTAATCTATCAATTTTGTTTTGTTTTGTTTTTTGTTTTTAATTTTCTTATTAAAATATCAAATTCGTATTAAAGTCAAAATTACCAACAAATTGATTTTTTTTAAAAAAAATTAAACAAAACAAAACTTTGATATCCAACACATGCAAAATTCAACTAAGACAACACTTGAATATACATTTACCACTCGTTTTGAAATTTTTTAACACCAAATTAAGGAACAAAACTTCTCTAGTATAGTAAAACGTATGTCACAATTATTTTCTAACATTGTTATATACACTATAACAAGAAACAAAAAAACAATGTTTTTACTTAGGGTTAATGATATATTTAATAAATGTAGGTAGAATCACTCTCCTTTTTTGTTTAGGGACTACATATTTGATGCAATTTTACATATTTAATATATTCTACATATTTATTTAACAATATAACTAATTTTAGCATATTTTTTAGTTTAAAGACTAAATATAGTACAAGATTTCACGTAGGGACTATTTATAGCTAGAAAAGATTGTTGATGAATCATTTATGAGACAAGGTAAACTTTTTCTATCCAAAATTTAACAGGCACTATTCAGACATTTTTTTTGCAAGGATTATTTTAGCCGCTTTAAAGGCAAAAGGAAAAGACTTTGTACACATGCTATCCGTATAGATAGGGTCATGAATTGCATATTTTGGTTAAACAATTTAGCGGCCTGATATTTAGTTGTATACCCGATCTTACAAAATGTGATTGCAAACCGAGATAGCCAAGAACAAAAAGTCATGAAATCATCCCTCCTTGCATGGAAACAGAACATCTAGAAGAAAAAAACGAAACAACCCTTATTCATCATCGTCGCTGTCCTCGTAGTTTTGGCACAACGACTGGAGTACGCTGCTACCGGCATTGTTTTTCTGCTCCTTTTTCTCATCCACTTTTGCAAGATTTTTATCGCTTTTCCCGTTTTGAATGTCATCATTATCTAGCTTTTTAGACCCTTCAACATCAGAAGCGGCAGCTGGTTTCTTAATAACAGAAACCATACCTGTTGAAGTCTTCAAAACGAATTTATTTGGAGCTCCTGAATCGCTTGGCTTTCCTGAAAACAACCAAAACGAAAAGCTATTCAACAATCTCTACAAAATGCTCCAGGTTTGAGAAAAGGGGAAAGAGAATGGTCTATTTGCAGAGACCAACACACTACAGGCAGCTATGTAGCTTATCCAAAAAAAAAAAACAATGATATCAAATTGTAATCCTACTAAATAATAATAATAATAAAATAACAGCTTTTGTGCTTCCAAGAGAACAATTGTCATCAGTTAAAAGCAGAATTTTACTTCGCAAACTTGAACCAAAGGATGCACATATATTATACATCAATAAGTACGGGGGAAACGGAAGTAATACCTTTATTAATGAAGCTGCCTGAAAAACTGGCGCTTGTCAAGGTATCGGTTGGGTTACTAGGAGGCTCTTGAGAAACCTTTCTTCTCTGCATGTCAAATGTGTAAACAAAAGTTAGTAAATTCAGTCTTTTCTAAACAAAAATGGATAACAACTCTTCCAGCAATACACACGGAAGATTTTAAATATAGAAGTTTTAACCCCCATCAACTTGGTTCAGCTTGTTCTGCTTCAAGAATGTCTATTTAATTTTTTAAAAAAATATTGAGACTGATAGAAATACAAGTATACATCAGTATTACAGGTAGAAATTAAATATCTTTTTTTCACTTGCACTGCTCTTTCTGTTGAGTGCGAACGATGTTATGCAAGTATTTTGGCTGTTTCCTCTATGACATGTGATGATATGTTTGTATCCCCTTATCTCCCTCATTTCAACAGGATAAAGAAGATTTGGAACACCCCTAAAGGAATAATAACAAGATCTTTGAAGAAGTGGAGAAATGTCTCAAAAAAGTATGGAATAAAGTGAAATTTGGGGCTGCAATTTGGCTGTATGAAGATGATAATGATTTTAGTCATCTGACATTTTCTAAATTTGGTTAGGAAATGGCAATTGTTGATGTAGTTTAGTCATATTTTATGGTTGCTCTCTCTATATTCTATTTTCTTTTTTCTTTTTTCTTTTTTCTTTTTTTTATTCAGGTGGACATAATGCTTGCCTTGTACTTCATTATTCTGTTTGTTTGTATGAAGTTCTATTTTTTTTTTAAAAAGAAAAAAAAAGTTGACACCTACTCTAAGTGGTTTAGATTAAAAAGAATAATACATAAAATATCCAACCAAAAAACATTACTTAAAAAAAGATTTTCAACCTATTTCGTCAATACCTTTGCGTTATTACTGGAAGTTTCACCGTTGCTACCTGGATGATGTATCAGATCACCATCATCATCATCATCATCGAGATCTTTGTCATCAATCCGTCGAACATAATCTTCTGAATTCTGCATAAGACAACAAAAAAAGCAAGCTTTAGTATAGAACAAGCTCACCACACGAGGAAGAGAAAACCAAAAAAGAAAAAAAAAAAAAAAGGAATAGGAATAGGAAGAAGAAAGAACTTGGACAAAAAACACCACTCCAGGATAAATACTGACATGGAAAACTATTGATTTTATCAGGGCTTCATCCTCCTCCTCCAATTTCTTCTCCTGCCATCGTATCAACCAGCACCTCAGAGTTAATAACGTACCAAAGCAAATTAAATACAAAAGTTAACACACGTAACAATATTATCACTATTGTATCACAAGGAAATCCACAATACCTTTTGTGCAGTAGTGCGCTGCAAGGCCTCTAGCATTGCGTCAACACTAACAGCTGCATGTCTTGACTGAAAAGAAAAAAAACCACAATTAGTTCAAGGATATACATACATGCACCAAACTCATGTAGACGAACAAAAAACTATACTTTAGGTACGTAAAAAAGAAATCATAATTACATAGGCACTCTGTTTATAATGCAATTTACAAGGAATTCTAAACATTAGAAAGCCTCTATTACCGATGCCATCGAATCCAAAAGCCTCAGTACATAAGGCTAAAATATGGATTGCATGTACCTTCATGGATTTCATCTCATCCAAAGCCGCCAAGATGTCCATCTCTCTTTTAGAATCCAAGGTTCTGTTCTCCAAAGATCTCATTGCGTCCCCCATCTCTTCTGCTTCCCTTTTCTGTTTCTCCTTGTCTAGTTCCTAACAAAGAAAAATTCAGTAGCAAACTCAAATAAGCAAAACCATCTCCATTAGCAGCCTCTAGAAAAAAAAAAAAAGTAAAAGTTTCGAAACATAGCCGCCTCTACAGAATTGCAAGAATTTTACCTCATCCTCGTTGCGCCAAGGTTCAAAATTCCGCGTTGCGCCTGACTCAACAACATAATCAGAATTTTGCGGGTCTGTCTTTATTGCAAGCTCTGCTGAGCATTTTGTGCACTTAAAGTAGAACCTGAATATTTGGATACCCAAATATGTCTGCAGAGTGCACATAAGTTAGTAACTTCTCAGTGGGCCATCACATACAAAGAAATACACCAAAATTAAAAATAAAAAGAATAAACGCCTACAAAATCTAAAACTCTAGAAAAGTTTCAAAGCCCGCATTCTCTAAAAGTAAAGTTTCTTTTTTCAAAAAGAACATAACTGTTTACAGCCCAATATTCCACGCAAAAAGGAAATATAGGTATCACCATGCCCAAAGAAATATGCCAAAAACTATATTCCCCTACGAAATCAAAACAAAAACTAATAAACAAAATACAAAGATGGCATTCTCTAAAATTTATTCTTTTTTATTTTTATTATACAACATTCTCTAAAATTTCTTTTCCAGAAAGACAAATTTACAGCCCAGATATCACCATGCCCGAAGAAATATGCCAAAAACTATAAACAACTACAAAAATAAAAACAAAGACCAATAAATAAAATCTAGCCAAAATATCAGAGCACATATTCTTTCCAACCCTTCTCTCACAAACAAAACAACATTACGAAAAAAAACAACAACAACAATTAGAACCCCATTAATCTGATTTAATTTAAATGTCCAAAAATTCCATCCAATTCTTTGATTTTCTCTCCCCCTTAATTCACTCTGCCCGCCAATGTCTCAACAAGAGAAAATAAGCATACAAAACAACAAGCATGATTTTTTTTTTTTTTTGACGTGAAGAAGAATGAATTTTCAAATAAAAGAAAGAAAGTCGAGAAAGAAGAACAAACAAAACCCTAACCTCGCCAATGACGTCTTCCTTGCGAGAATTGAACTTGGTCCCTTTGTATATGTAATTGCCACAGGTGTTGCAGCGAATGCTCATCGGAAGCATCATCCGGACCTTAATCTGCTGGTTCTTCGGCCGCCGAGCCCTAGGAAGCTTCGAAGGATCGAAGTCCGGTGGGTAGTACTTGTTCAACACCTTTCGCTCTCCCATTTCTTCTCTCTCTTTCTTCGCTGCTCAAATTCTCTCCAACACTGTTTTATCGTCTTCTTCTTCTTCGATTGCAGAAAAGGAAGATCGGAAGTACGGTAATGTGGATAATACTAAACCCTAGTCCTCTTTTGATCGCAGAATCGGAGGGAAGAACGAAAGCAAATATAATTCCCAAATTCCAGCCCTAAATTTCTTCTTGCGTAAGACTTCTTTGCATCTGACACCTTGACTTTAGGCGTTTGATAAATCAGCCCTTAAATTAAAAATTTTAACCATGTACTCCCTACGCCTCTATTTGTTACATAAATTTGGATGGAATGCCCATGACCTTCCCGTGCACGGCTTATGATGGGCGAAATTAATATTTAACAAAAAAAAAATGTATTTTAAAACCAAAACAAAAGAAAAAGTAAAACATAAAAAACTACCTCTATTTATTTTGGTGATTCCAATTATAGTAATTTCAACTTTTGAGTTTGAAATAGAAAATTTGAAATTTTGGTTTGAATTGAAATCTAAACTGATGTTTAGATTTTTAATTGATTTTGAGTTTAGGAAGAGAATAGAATTTAAAATTATGTTTGGATATAAAAAAAGAGCAAAAATTTCCTTTAAAAAAAAGTCAAAAATACCTCTTAAGCCATTATACCAGCCAAGTTGGAGCATCCCAAGGATTCAAAAATCAATATTTTCGTCAATATTTCTACCGATATTTTTGTATTTTTAAAGTACTGATATAAAAGGATAGAAATGTCTACAATGCTATCGATATTTTTACGACAATATTCATATTTTGAAGTCTCAACATAGATATGAGGGGAAGGATTTGTTTCCCGAATGTACATACAATATCTACAACATCCGTAAATATTTGTAATATCCTTGAATATCTATGAAAATTAAGGATATTTCTAGAAATTTCCACAAAATGTCTATAAAGGACAAGAATTTTTTTGCACAAAAATTAATTTGCTAGGACTTTTTAAAATTATTTTTAATAAAATGTGACTAATATTTTGAACATAAAAATAATAAAAAAAAGTATTTACTAAAACTTATTTAGTCTTTAAATAATTTTTACTTTTAAAATGAATAAACGTGACTTTTTGCAAAGCTCTATGTTATGTTATATATAGATATGCATGGTATATTTTTACTTTTTTGTCTTCTTTTTTGTCATGTTATATACAATTGGTTTTTTGCTATTATAATATGAAGTTAAAAATAACCTATACAGAGGTAGAACGTGATAAAGTGGCAAAAACTAATTATTTAGACTTGCTTGAGACAACAGTTGAGCCAGTGAAGATGATAATGATCCCCTTATTCAGTGGACCAGACTAGCACATTTAAATGATGAGAATGGCAATCCTAATCCGTGAATTACAAGACATGCTTAAGAATATAGCATTGTTATTAATGGAGTACTATTTGAAATAGTAAGAACTTCTAGTAGTAGCACTAGCTCATTTAGAGTAACTGTATGAATGTTCACATGTCATGGTGATAATGACGATGATAATACCAATGACACTGATGATGATGATAACGACGACGACAATGACGATGGTAGGGGTGGTGATGATAAAGATGATGGGAACTATGGGAGAACAGGAAGTACAGTATCTAGTCTAATACTCTTGAGTCCATTCATTGGAGAAGAAGAATTTATGTACGCCACACAAGATGAAGATCATGGATGTACAATAGAAGGTGAGGGTATTGGTGCAATTAGAAAGCAATTTATAAGAAGATGTGGTGCAACCTAAATGAGTCATACTGATGAGGATTTTGTTGCTTTAAGTTTTGACTCTATGAGCTTAGAAATTAACCAAAGTTCTTACGGTTATAATGTTCTTTATAGTTTTCAAACGGGGACAAGTTCATAAGTACAAAACCAAGATGGTTTCTTTCATATACTTGTATATCTCCCAACATAAATTAGTGTGAGATATCACTACAACTCCATAAGACTATTGATCAAGTTGGATAAATCAACAATATCCAATTTATGGGGTTAACAATAGGAAGATATCAATAAACATACATGTGGCACATCAACAATTACCTCCAGAATTATTAAAGTGTAATATCCTGACAGATGTACTATTTAGATTAAGATCAAAACCTACATAATACTTTCTAACTAGCTAGAAATTCCTTTTGTTATTAAAGACAATTGAAGTTTGTGTATATTTTATTATGTTTGGTGGCAATTTTTTATGTACTATTTTATTGTACTTGGTTTGTATTGACTATATAAAATAATATTATAATCATAATCAATATATATAATGATAGTATCCTTTTATCATAAGCAATATAACTCTCATATTAGAACAAAATTGTATTATTTATGTTCTTAACTTGATCAAATTAAGTAATATTGATTATTTTAGCATTGTGCATAGTTGTAAGAAAAAATTACACATTTTTCTAAAGATATCCACTTTTTCTAGAATTCCATCGACATCGATAAAATCCACGATAATATCCATAAATCAAAACCTCGACAATCTTTGTGACATCAACATTTTCGTCCTTGCCAATATGGAAACAGGGGTGTCATACTCTTTCCACGTAATATCCAAAAATTTCCATGGAAATTTTTGTGTATATCGATATTTGGATGGAAATATCTATTTCCGTGGAAACTATACTGTAAAATAACAAAATATTCAAAAATTTTATAGAAATTTCCATAGAAATATCAGCAAAAAATCAACAAAATATCCATGCTTTATATGTAATTTTTTTAAATTACTTTGAAATATAAAATTCAAGTTATTTCAATTCACTTTTTTAATGTAACCTTTCATAAACTTACTTTTTTAATGCTATAAATCTAATTTTTAATTTATTCAGTACATTAGGACATGTAACTCAAAATATCAACTTCAAACTTAGTTGACTATAAAAGCCCTTTTGGTATTGATATTTTCTAATCTTGTATGAAACTATAGATGTAAAGAAAGTACATGTATTAGTTGACTTTTAACTAATTTACTCAATTTGAGATCTTATGCTTATCATTTATCATATTATGATCACCTTTTACCATTCATATTCATCATATACTTAGTAATTTGATTTAAAAAGTTTATCTAAACTATATATTATTAACAATTTTAGAGTTTTTTAAAGTCTTATTTAAAAATAAAGTAGTTTAAGATGACTTTTCATATTTTACGTCACAACGATATCAAGCCTCCCTATTTACCAACTCTTCCTTTATTTTTTCCCCTCACCATGGGTCCCACATGTGATAAAGGTAAGCTCAAAATCTGAAATTGGGTGGCGGCAGGCAAACACTTTTGCAAGCCCAAAAATGCATTCAAACCCTTTGAAGTGCTAAAATAAACAACCCCAAAAGAACAAAATAAGGCAAGCTCTATGGTGGAGTGTAATTTTTTTTCTCCACTAGAGGAGTACAATCAAAAGGTTGGTGTTAGATCTAAGTGAGGGTCTATGTGCTCTCTTACACACATGATTATAACTTAAACAGACAAAAAATAATTAAAAAAATATAAATAAATTAAAAAAGAATTAAAATTGTTTAGAAAATTTTAAAGAAAACCCCGCAGGCTAATCTATGGTTGCCACCCCTCCCGCCTTGCCAACCCGACTTCATCACACCCAACCTGTGATGTCTAAGAAAATTCAATTACTTAAATCTATAATTTACTTGGATTTAAATAATGAATTTTCTTTAATGAATTGTACATTGTAAAATTAGGATAAAATGAAATGTTTACAAATAATATTGATGTGAATTATGTCAATAAAATTTTGCGCTATTGGGAGTATTTTTAAAATGCAAAATTTGTGGGTATGATTGTAAAAAAAAAATTTACAAAATAGTCTCAAGATGAAATTTATATTACAAAATATATAATTTTTTGTGGTATGAATTAGTAAAGATAGAGAAATATTAAATAAAGCAAATAATCATACCATAGTCCAAGCTATATAAAAATTGCCTTTTGCTAGTCAGGAAACTACTAAAAAGATCTCCATGTTGGTAGTTCATTAATTGATAAATAGAGTGTAAAAAGACACATATTGGTAAAAGAGTATACAGTATAGTAAAATGGTACTGTTAAAGTACAAGTGTAGATGTAAGAAATGTTGTGATAAGAAATAGTCAGTGTGGAAAACAAAAGTAAGTTAATGTAATTTTACACTGATAAAGATAATGTCTATAACAAAATTTTATACTGATAGTATAGAAAAAATATAGTATACTGTAAATTTATACTATGTTAAAAGGTTATGGGACCCACTTATTTTAACATAAGATGTTGAAATTTTTCCACGGCAGCCTTCGGTGGAGGAGACAAGAAATTTTAATTGATTTTTGCCCTCAAAGTTTAGAAAATTACAAAAAAAAACCCAAAAAGAAAGCTTTTAAAATGAAAAAGATGGCTAAAAATTGAAAAAAAAAATCTTCTTTTCTGTCCCAACACACTTGAAGGCTTCAATCATTTCCCCAAAATTTTCTTTCAAATTTTATTAAAGAATTAATCTCCAAGAAAGTTTAAGAACAGAATCAAGTTTTAATTTAAGGTAAAACCCTACCTTTCATTCTTCCTTTGAGCCTTTCTTTTTGGTTTTTGGAAGTTTGATGAGAAATTTTCTATGGTTTATGCCAAGAGAAGTTGCCAAGAAAAGGACCACAAATATCACAAAAGAAAACCTTTAATAAATCCTAAACTAAACAAAAAAAATTATGTTTTTTTGGTATTTTTGTTGTATAAAAACCTAATAAGGAATATGACATTCTACTATGTGGTGTTGTGTTATTGTGAGAAACTAGGGTTTTTTAAGTTCAGACCCTAAATTTGAAAATTTACCTAAAAAAAAAGTAATTTTGGGTATTATAATGAAATTAAAGGTTTTGATAGATTTCAAAGTCATTAAATTTCTATGGAAATATGTTGGTTCTATCCAACTAGTGGAAGAAACAATTTTAATGAATAAACGTTTGAAAAACTCTTTGAGCATAAAATTGTAAAGTTTTTATTTTAGAGTCAAATTTGAAAAATGACCTAAAACACCACTGTATAATCTGAATTTCAACAAAGTTGAAACACAAAAACTATAGAATTCATTGAAATAGTCTAGAATCAATGACGATTTGTGAAAATTCTACTTGGTTCATTAGTTATGAATTTTGAAAGTTTTTAACCATAAAATTTTAAATTAAAAAAAAAAAGAAAGGAAAAGAAGAAAGTTTTAATTAAAGGTATTGGATTTTGAAACTTTGGGAAGTTCATACCTTATTTGAAAAAGAATATTTGAATCCAATGATGTTATATGGTTGATTTTGAAAATCGAGAGAAAAGTTGTTAATTTTTCACAAAACGAGGGTACAATCGCAAAGTTCAGTTAGAACAGGGTTTTACCACAAAACGGGTATCGACGCCCCAAACTCATTGTCATTTTTTAAAAAGCAACAAAACTTTAGTTTTAAATGACAAATGTAAGCTCGAAAAGTTTTAAAGACCTGTTGAGGGTAAAAATGTTATTTCTCACAAAAAGGTCGAATGAAACTGAAACACTCGAAAATAAAAGCAAGGCCCCTAGTGGAAAATTTTGCTCTAGCTTCGATAATGACGGGAAGGCATTTCTAAATAAGCAAATAGGTTCTATTGTGTCTAAGCTTTTAAAAACTCGCCAATAACCAAAGTTGATAATTAGTATTTATGTTTATCTATCGACAAGAGGATCGATATTAAGTAAGATCACTAATAACAGAAAATTGTCCGAACAGGACATGAAGGTGATTCTTGAAGGGGGAAAAACATTGATTATGTATGATGCAATCAACAAGTAGGTACCAAATCTCACCTACAATGTAGATAATAATAGTTTTCTCTTAAAGAAAAAGTCTATCGTACTAAAAATGAAAGTTTGCTTTGTAGTATACTTAGTATAAGTTAGTTAAGCATGATGTGTGGTATGACACCATAATCTAAATAATGGGTAAATGATGCTTCAAATAACATAAGAAAGTGTAGTACCAACTTTCCAACGCATAGGGAGTTCTTAGTTAAGTTACGGTCTCGATGTTATGATGATCATTATACGCATTTGGTACAACCACTTAGGCCTTAATTAAGTATGAGTCATAATAGAAGTTCATAAATGAGCATAATTGGATCATACAAGTAAGTTGAAAAGTCATCTTGAGGCTACATTTAGACTTACTAAGCAATAGCTTACTTAGTTGTTCATGCTGTAGGGAATTCGGCCAAGAGGCCATAATAACACCAATATGGAGCTGGCAATGGTGGATGGACAAATATGTAGTTAGGGTATGGATGTTGCTGCAACAAAGCTTCTCGCTATACACACACATACATACATACATACATATATATATATATATATTGGTAATGATGAATATGTAATATTGGAAAAAAAAAGTGTATGAGACAAGTAATGTTATGAAATGCTAATTAAGTAAATGTAATGAAACTTTTTGTAAATGACTACAGGTAAATAGATTGTACCATAGTATATTTATTATTTCAGTTCACAAAAAAATATGCGTTATTTTTCAGACTTTACACAAAACTTTTAATGAGTAAAGGAATGTTTAGTTACGATCTAAAAAGGCGGGTCATGACAGTTGGTATCAGAGCAGACATCCTGCCATCTTACTACATATTGCCATACATCATATAGCTGTAACTCAAGTAAGATAACTTAACTTTCTAAGAGTGGTAATAGGAACTTTCTTTTCAAATGAATTGTAATGTTAGACTATAATCAATGGTGGATCTACTGGATGACCGTCGTTATAATGCTAATATGAGCTCCAATGTGACATTCCGAGATATGATACCACCCCCATTTTGACAAGAGTAGGCAGTCAATGGTGCTTATTGAGTGGCTTGACGCAATAGAGGTTATTTATGAATCTTGTCATATGCCACCTTATCTCCAGGTTTTATTGGCATCATGAATCAAGAGAAATAAGATCATGCTCGGGTTTTTATATAAGTAGCAACCCGATTCAGTAATTAACATTCACGTCATGTATCGACATATAGTTTGATAGTAGTAAGTTAGCTAATGACGATAAATTATCCAAATAGGACACTTAGACAATTAACAGATGAACAGGAAGTTAATTAACGCTATGTCAATCCCAAGTAAGTTCAAACCCTACCTATAGTATAGAATAGAGAGTTTTTAAATAAAGTATATATATGTTATTGAAAATATTTAGAGAGATGCATTTGGTATGTATTTATTGTAAGTCAATAAATCATCACGGTATGTCAACCTAAATTAACAAACTTATAAAATGATTCACCAGACAAGAAAAAAAAATGTCATACTAACTCCCGACTCAAGGGGAGTCCTAAGTTATGATTCAATCTCAAGGTTACAATGACCCATTTGCTTATGCTTGTTTATGGATATTATTTATCTATTTTCCATATTTCTAACTTAACTAGAGCCTAAGTGTAACGGATCATGCATACAAGTAAGATATATATGTGGTCTATGTTTGGACTTACTAAGCATTAACTCACCTAGTTAGTTCATGCTGTAAGAATTTCAACCAAGAGGCCAAAATAGGATCACTATTAAGCTGGCAATGGTACATAAGCAAATGTGTAGGCAAGGATATAGATACTGCCACAAGAACATATTCGCTATGTATGTATATTAAATAAATTTGAAACATGTTGTAAAGGAAATATTAAGTATGAGGTGTGGTGTAATGAAAGTTAGATATGAAGACAAAACTTTTATGTAAAATATTGCGATAATTATATAAGAAAAATAAAGAAAAAGGGTTTATATATGTGTGTATAAAACAATATTCTAAATTTTCATAGCTTAATAAGTAAGAAAATAATAAGGAACGATTTAAAAGATGACAGGTCATTACAGTTGGTATCAAAGCCAGTATCCTGTTATCCTACTACATATTGCCACGTGTCCATCTGCCTTAGCTCAAGTAAGATATCTTAATTTTAAATGCAAGAATACTAGAATTTTTTTATATGGGAATATAATACAAATATAGTTAATGACAGCTCCACCCGATGATCGTCATATGGACGCTGACCGAAGAGCCAGTGTGGCTTTCCAAGACATGGACCACCTCGTTTTAATGGTAATCGACAACCTATGGTATTACTAGAATGGTTCAATACTATAAACGTTATCTTTGCATCATTCCATACCCCACCACATCTGCAAGTCCTATTGGCCTCAGGGCAACTACAGAGGGAAGCATTAGCATGGTGGATTAGGCTTGGTCTTGGGAACAATGCCATAACTGGCAAGGCTTTAAAGGACAAACTTCTATAGAATTTACTCCATAGCCACCTCCATTCGCCATGAGGTACCAATTCAAGTTGATCCGTTTATCTAGGTTGATTGGCATTATCGAATCTACATACGTCTGGAAGCGATATGTGGAAGATATATAGGCGAATTTGTGGAACACTACCTCATAAGATTTCGTCACACCATGGCACCAATAATTTCACTAGAAATACCTCTATAAGAGTTTGTGATCTTATATGGCACGACATCCCATAGGAAATTCAACATTTGATCTAGTATCCTTAGGATTTTCCTAGTTTAGAAGATTTCATTACTAAGATACTACATGCTAAGCAGAACTTGGCAACTCCACGAGATGATTTTCTCGCCGATATAGATGAGGACGACAATGACCAGGTAGAGCTCAATATCGATTATATCTCTGAACCTCTTGAGCCTATATATGTGATAACTAACCTACCAAATCCAATGAGGAAGAGAGGAAGACCTAGAGATGGATCCGATAAACAGTGACATGTCAGATGTTGACTCTGATTAGGAGGAATAGACTTTTTTGATGGCCTTTTTGTTTTAAGTTTGTATGTAACTATATGGCTCACAAAATTTTGAATTTATTAACCTTGTATATGTGTACCCCTAGTAAGCAGTATCGTTCCTGATAGTGGTGTTCATATTAGGCAGTAAAGATGACTGCTCCTGGAAATGAAATGAAAGCTTTATGTATGTAAGTTAATAAAGTATGATATGTTAGCCCTATATGTAATGCTTTGCTAACAAAAGGTGTAAAGAATGAATGTAATAAAATAATGCTATGTTTGTATTATTGTCTATATTCTTTTTATGAACTTGTGTGGCTTAAGAAATTGATTAATTTTATTAAGTCAACAATATATGTTAACATAATATTATTTTACGATAGGATTTTAACATGCAACAATGGCTAAAACCCTTGGAGGTCCTTCAAACCCAGAATTTATGATTCTAAGCACTAAGCTACAACAAAGGCTTCGAGCTTAGGAGCAAGAGATGCATGGACTACATGAGTAGCTGTCTCATCAAAACCCTATACCCCAGTACATGTGGACCCCTACCATCAACACCGCTAGCACCACAGGCAAAACCAATGGTCCTAGTAGTTCCAGTAGTTCCTGCCACGGATTTTTATAAAAGATTTCGACAAATGAAAGTCCTAAATAAAAGGACAGGTTGGTAACCCAAGACAGAGACAGACTCAAAACAACTAGCTCGAATGTAATCACACAAAAAACAAAAGAGGAAATGGAATACAAGTAGCTAAGGGAATTAAAAGGTCAACCCCAAAAAAGGATAAATGATGGAGGAAATTGTAAACCCTTATGTGGTTAATTGGGAAAAGACATAGGGGAGAACATAAAAGTGGCACTAATAAGTATTTCATCTGCGGCAAAGAAGGACAATGCGCCAAGAATTGTTTCTCTAATCTTCAAAACTAATCTAATCAGAATCAGTTTAACCAAAATCAGCAAATGTCTCAAGAAAACTAGCTCCAAGCAATCTAGGCATAAATTGAAGGTCCTAGCATTGGCTAGAGCTGAATAAAAGCTCCAGAACCTAGTGGGCAGATCTACACCTACACTAGGAATGAGGGCGATGTCAAAACTCCAACTATGGTAACATGTCAGCTTTCTGTCACCAAAACTAATGCCTACGTTTTATTTGATTTTCGAGCAACAGATTCGTTTACATCACTTAAATTTGGAAAATGTGTAGGATTTGAAGGAGATAGGATAGAACAGACCTTTAGGACTACACTTCCCTCTAGAGAGATATTAAGTTTTGATCATTGGCTAAAGAACGTAGTAATTATCATTTGCGGTAGAGAATTATTTATCGATTTAATAATAATCGATATCCAAGATTACGATGTATCTTGGGAATGGATTTCTTGGGAAAGTATAATGCTAAAATTAATTGTCGACATCACAAAGTTATAGTTCAACTGATCGAAAATGAGAAGTTTATGTATATTGGAAACACCTTTAAGACTCCAAAAGTGCTAATATCTACTCTGAAGGCAAAAAAGCTGCTGAATAGTGGATGTATGGGTTACCTTATGAATCTGGTAAATAAAGATCAAGAAGCTCAGTTAGGACCAAAGAATGTCCCAATACTAAAAGAATTTATCAAGTGTTCCTAGACAAATTGCCAAGATTACCTCTAGAACGAAAAGTTTTGTTTCAGATCGAATTGACTCCTGATAAGGCCCCAATTTCAAAAACACCTTATCGCATGGCTCCAGCAAAACTTAAGGAACTCCAAATTTAGCTACAGGAATTGCCGAATAAAGAATTTATCCAGCCAAGCCATTCTCCTTAAGGAGCACCAGTGCTGTTCGTGAAGAAGAAAGATGGAACCTTACAAATGTGCATCGATTGTCGAGGACTGAATAAAGTGACGATCAAGAACAAGTATCCTATTTCGAGAACTAATGACCTGTTTGATCAACTAAAGGAAGTAGCTGTTTTCTCAAAGATTGACTTGCGCTTTGGATATCACTAACTCCGAGTTAAGGAAGAGGATATACCAAAGATGGCATTTCGAATATGCTATAGGCATTTCGAGTTCTACATAATGCCAATTGGATTAACTAACATCCCAGCAGCCTTCATGGACCTGATGAATCGAGTTTTCAAAGACTACCTCAATAAATTCATCATTTTTTTATCAACAATATTTTGATCTATTTAAGAGCTTCAGAAAAGTACAAGGAGCATTTGAATACTGCACTTCAGCTATTAAGAAAACATCAACTATTTACCAAGTTCTTCAAATGTGAATTTTGACTGGAAAAAGTACATTTCTTAGGACATATGGTATCATGAGACGGAGTTTCTATTAATTTTACTAAAGTTGAAGCTGTAAACAAGTGGCCTACAAAAAAAAAATGTTACCGAGATCAAGAATTAGCAGGGTATTATCGACATTTTGTTGAGGCATTTTCTAAACTCGCAGCACCGCTCAGGCCCTTACTTGAAAAAAAAAGCAATATGAATGGACTAAAAAATGCGAAGAAACTTTTTGGGAGCTGAAAAAAAGACTACAAGTGCACCCGCATTGACCATACTTGATCCAAATTTGGGGAGTTTTGTGATCTACAATGATGCGTCAAAAACAAGCTTAGGTGTTGTACTTATGCAAAATGAAAAAGTAATTGTGCATGTATCTCGATAGCCAAAAAGATCATGAAAGGAACTATCCAACTCATGATTTGGAGTTAGCAGTGGTAGTGTTCGCATAAAAAATCTGGCGTCACTACTTATATTGGACTAAATGCGAGATTTTACTAACAATCAAAGCCTTAAGTACATTTTCACTCAGAAGGAACTTAACATAAGGCAACGAAGATGGCTTGAATTGGTTAAAGATTATGACTATAAAATCTTGTATCACCCTAAAAAAGCTAACTGAGTAGCTGACGTGCTCAGCCAAAGAGCAACATCTCCTCTTACAACAATGCGACTGCTACTAAGACGCCTTCAAAAAGACTAGTTTAATTAGGAATTGAGATGATCATAGGAAGATTAGTTGATTTAACATGTTAACCAACCATCTTGGAGAACCTAAAGGAACGACAAAAAGCTAATTTTTCCTTTCTAAGGCTTAAAAACGAAGCTTTGGAGAATAAGGGAGCAGAATTTAGCATCTTAAAAGATAGTATTCTCCATATAAGGGCAGGTTATGTATTCCGAATGAGGAAAATTTAAAAAGACAGATACTGGGAGAAGCTCATAAAACACCATATTCTGTTTATTCGGGAGCTACCAAGATGTACAAGGACTTAAAGAAGCATTATTGGTGGCATAGAATGAAGAATGATATCGTTTGATTTGTCAGCAAATGCCTTACATGTAAAAAAAAAAAAGGCTAAACATCAACGACCTGCAGGAGAATTACAGAAGATTGAAACTCTAAAAGGGAAATGGGATCAGATAACCATGGATCTGATGACCAAATTACCCAAAACTACTGGAAGACATGATGCTATATGGGTAATTATGGACAGATCAGCTAAATCTGCATAATTTTTGCCCATTAAACTTAACAATTCTATGGAACAGCTAGCTGAACTGTATGTCGCTTAAAAAAATAGATATCATGGAGTATTAAAATTTATTATCTCTGATCATGATGGCCGGTTCACCTCCAAGTTCTGGAAAGTGTTCACCAAGCAATGGGTACAAAGCTGACTTTCAATACAACTTTTTATCCTCAAACAAATGGTTAGTTTGAAAGGACTTTTCAGACTCTAGAAGATATGTGAAGAGCCTATATGCTAGACTTCAATGGAGGATAGGATAAGAAGCTTTCATTAATTGAATTTGCGTACAATAATAGTTATCATGCTTCTATTGGTATGGCTCCACATGAAGTTCTTTATTGAAGGAAATATAGATCACCTCTTCACTGGTATGAAACCAAGGAAAAGGCGTTATCAACATTAGGCTTTGTTCAAAAGACAACATAAGATATGAAGTTAATCCATCAATGAATGGACATTGCTCACAGTCATTAAAAGAGTTATGCGGATCGACGACGAAGACCCTTAGAATTTTAGGTAGGAAACTCAGTCTTCCTTAAGGAAGCACCAATGAAAATGTAACACCCCTATGTGGGGGTTAACAGTTTTAAATAAATAAAAATAATTTTAAATTTTATATTATTTAAATCAATTAAACAATGCCCATGGGTCTTTAAACAACAAGAAAAATAAAAATAAACGTTTTAAATACAAACCATAGTTTTTAGTGTAGCACCAAATATATATAATTACAGTCATCATCACCATAGTACAATTCCCAAATAACTTAACACAGCCATGAAACAAAATAATACAACTCTTACATGTTGTAGATAAGTTACAAATAAACAAGGTCTTCTAACACGAAAACAGTAGGATTATTTTCGCCTATTCCTCTTCAGATATGTTGTACTGAGTTCCACCTGAGATATGAAGATATGATAGGGATGAGCATCGACATGCCCAGTAGGGAAATCATGACTCACCTTATGGTTTATCCATTACCACATTAAAAACTGCATGGTTAGTAGGTTACATCATTTTCTAGATTATGAGGTTTATTATGATCACATCTTGTGGATACCATAGTTAATCATTACCAAGTTTCATAATTACACATTTACACAAATATTACCAATCATCATTGTTCTTAGGTATCCATGTTAAATAGAGTATCACTCAACTCATCGAAACCCAAATGGGCGCACTTGATCACCCTATAAACATTTTAAGGGTGTTCCGGTGAGGGGACATCAAGCCCCGAGTCCTCACCAAATCGATTCCTGTACAGTGTGTTCTGGGACTTTCAACCCAAGGAAGCGTCATCACCTTCCCCCTATTTTTCCTTTTAGGGTATTCGTGCCCAAGGACGTAACCGTCGCCCTTTTTACATCTCACTATTCCTTTGTATTCAATTTATATTTATAGAGTCAATTTCCTAACCATGCTTCTCAATTTATAACATATGTCAAATCATTATATTTATCGCTATACAATATACATATTTTACAACATAAAACAATCAAATTTAATTTACTAAAAACCTCACAAAAGATGAGTAATAGAATCCCTACCTTCAAAGCTTAACAACAAACTTTTATTCTCGGAATTTATTAACGTTAGCTCCACACATCCTTGACCCTAAGGCATGCATAAGGACAATTAAAACTAAAGCACAACGTATAATCACATTCATAAGTGAATTATGTGTAAACCCGTCTACTAGTGCCATTAAAGTATTTTTATGCAATTGTTCTTTAAATACCAAGTAAACAATTTTTATCTTAAACGCAATATAAAATACATACAAGCAATTTTTATGTTTTAGTCTCTAATAAGAATTCATAAATCATTTAGGATAGTATTGGAAAGGTTGTAAGACATTAAGAGACTAGAAGGTGAGCAAAGTTGGGTTTTTGGTTCAAGTTAACAGCTAGTATACCATGGCAACTTGGTGGTATATTTTTGTAAAAAGGCGGGTTCACTATCTACAATCAACACACGGGTTAACAGGTGGTTTACTTAAGATAGACGGGTGGTTTATTACCACTGGCAGGTTTACTAGTTTCTAATCCGAAAATTGAAAAATTCATAGAAATTAAAATACAACTCCGATTTAGGCTCATGATAGCTCATTGGAAAGTTTAGGATGTCTACTTTTTAAATATGCAAACCAATTTACAAAATTCATTTTCATTTAACTCCAGAATTTTAAGAAATAGCCACTGCCCATAGAGGTATTATAAAGTTTATGGGATGTCAAATTTTTCTTTAACTTAAAGCATATTATCCTTGTTTAAAATCTCAAAACCATTCCAAAATATGCAACATGAATTATATAATTACAATAAACATATTCTCATGAGTTTTATACCAAAATCATTATCAAATTATATCTCTAGCATTTCTTGTAAATAATGATGAAAACATGCTTAAATTTGCTCTTTAAGCTCAAAACATTAGAACATCAATGTTAAAGTTATGGAAACCGGTTTTAAACATTCCTAACATGTTTCTAACATTGTCATCAAACCAAAATAAAAGTTGGATGTGGGTTGCAACTCAAGACTCAAGTTTTTGTTCATAAATGTTTAAGGATGCATGTTAACATAACTAGAAATTTGCATGAATTTTGAACACGAAAATTATGCATTAAACATGGAGAAAATACATACTAAAAACTAAGTTTAGATTAAAGAAAACCTACCTCAAAACTTCTTTGAAAAGCACCAAAGTTCGGGTTAACAATCAAGCTTGAATTAACTCTAAAACCGCCTCGATCATGGTTGGGAATTATAATTGTCTTGGCCACAAAGAGAGCTTTGTGCTCTATGTCTTTAGTTAGAAATTTGAAGTGAGAAAGGGAGAGAATGAGAACTAGAGAAGAAGGTGGTGATAGTTAAATAAAAAGATATCAAAATGCTTAAGAGGAATGAGATGTTTACGGGGGAAAGTTGTAAGAAGAAACAAAAGAGTCTTAAATGAAAATATCATCTTGTCTCCCATGGAGACTTTTAGCAAATCATGCCAACATAATTGAGGGGACAATTGGAGTGAATTATAGAAGAAGATAAGGAAATAATTAAATAGGTGGTTGAGAAAATATCTCCATGTCTTCTATGAATTGAGGGAAAATAATTCAATGTCCCCTTCGGATACCTTTAGCAAAATGAGAAGAAGGCTATATAATTGAGCAATAATTTAGGGAGACAAGATTGGTAGAAGTAAGTGTTGGTAAATTTTGAATGTTTCTTAGGAAGACTTGGTAAGAAAATACTAAAGTGGCATTTTTTTTTAATGATCATAAACAACTTAGTAATTTTAAATAGTCACATTTTATTCATTAAATTTTACAAAATCATGCCCGTTAAAAATACGGGTGTTACAGAAAAAGGTTGTAAGGTTTGTGAAAAAGGGGAAAACTCAGTCCAAGCTATATTGGACCATATAAGTTTCTTGAAAGGATGGGCAATGTTGCCTACAAATTAGCCTTACCTCCTGAATTGGCATCGTACATAATGTATTTCATGTGTCAATGAAATACATTATGTACCGATATATACCGGCTCCATCGCATGTACTCCAATATGAACCAATTGAGGCATAGGAAGATTTGTTTTATAAGGAGAAACTAGTTCAAATATTGGCACGAGAAGACAAGGAATTAAGGAACAAGAAATTACCACTTGTCAAAGTCTTGTGGTGCAACCAACAGGTAGAAGAGGCAACCTGAGAATGAGAGGATGAAATGAGGAAGAATTACTGGGAGTTATTTTAATTTTCAAGGACAAATATTTCTAAGGAGGGTAGATTGTAATGCTCAAGAAAATTTTTTTAATTTAAATCCAGAACTTATTTGATTTAATTAATGAATTTTTCCTTATAAATCGTATTTTTATAAATTATGATAAAGTGTAAATCATACATGAACAACATTAATGCATAGTTTCTTAGTGAATTTTGTGTAATTCAGGATATAGTTAATATATAAATTTTGTTTGTTTAAATAATCAAAATTGGTAAATAATATCCTCTAAATGAAATTTATATCACAATTAATTATACTATTATGGTATAAATTAATAAATAACAAAAGTATTAATTAAAGTAGAAAAGCTTGCATAATCCAAAATAGTATAAAATGGTTAATTACTAGTTAGTTAAAGTGGTAAAGGATTTTGTGTCCACAATATATCACTTGATATAACATGATATAGAAAGACACATAGAGGTAATAAGTACACAGATAATGTGAGTACACTATGTAATCAAAAAGACAGATATATGGGAGACTGTGGGGATTAGAAAAGTAGATTAAAAAGTAAGTTACTATATTCTAGACTATTTAAGTACATATTTCTTTAGTTTTATCCTAACAGTATAAGAAAAATATAGTACGGTGTAAAATTACAGTATGTAAAAAGTTGTGGGTCTCACCAAATGGACACCTAAAGGTGCAAAAAAAGCCACCACCCCCCCTAGTTGTGGGCAAATCACACCTTGCCAAATGAAGCCAACTTTCTACAATCAATGGTGCTAAATGGTGACTCACCTTGGTGAGTTATCAAAGTGGCAAAAAAAAAAAGATCAAGGTATAAAAACCTTTTCATGTAAATTTTGAACATATGTATCAAATTCTTTCCCTCCCTTGCACTGGCAGCCCCTGGTGCACCTCTCTTAAAATTTTCTCGAAGAAAATTCTTCACAAAGACATCTTCCAAGTAAGCTTTAAGACAAGACCAATTTTTTAATTTCAAGGATTTCTAATTTTGAAAGAAAAATATAGACTTTTTCTAAGTATTTCTAGTGTTTTCCTTTGGGGTTTAAAGGGAAACTTGATGTAGGTTTTCTTGCCATGGTTTATGTCTAGGAAGGTTGACAAAAAAATAAAGCTTTGAGAAGATTCACAAGTTTACAAATCTTTTGGTAAAAAGCGTAACCTTTTATATTTTAAGTTCATGGTTGTTTTTTTATCAAGTATGGTATGTAATTATTTAAATTGGACAATGGCATGTTTAAGGGATTTTATGGTATGTTTATGGGGATGAATAGCTAGGAACTAGGGTTATGTGCTTCAAGTTAAATTTGGACACAAACTATGAAAATTACAAAGTCCAGATGATTTTTTAAAAAATGAAATTTTGGCATATTTATATACGATTATTTTCTAAGTAAGACTTAAAAACCTGCTCAAAACAATGTGATGTACAATTTTTGAGAACAAGGTTTTGTGAAAATTACAAAGGACTAAATTGAAAAGATTTGTACAAACTTGATAGAGTTGAAAAATAACAGAAAACTCCACTGTTCAATAAGAATTTTAGAAAAGTTAAAATACAAAAGTTATAGCTCTCAACAAAATTGATTAAAATTGTGGACAGTTTGTCAAAATTCTCTGCAGTTTATGAGATATGAATTTTATGAATTTTTATCACAAAATTTAATTTTACAAATTTTTATCACAAAATTTCAATAAAAGTTAAAAAAAAACAAAAATGTTTTTAAATAAAAGGAATTTGGGTTAGAAATTTGGAAAATTGTAATCCTTATGAAAAATTGGGGCCAGCGATATAAAATGATCGGTTTTGGTCCCCAGGGCAAAATTGTCGAGATTTTCAATATCTAGGTTGAAAATTGTAAAGTTTTATTAAAATGAGTTTTTATTGCCAAAAAAAAATGACACCTTGGTTTCTTGTCCCATTCTTAATAAGTAACTTTTTGTATATAATTAGCAAAAAAGGGCCCAAAAATTTTAATAGGGCCTATCAAGGGCAAAAATGTCATTTTTTGCAAAAGGCCTAAACGGACCTCGAAACGTCTGAAATAGAAAAAACGCCTTTAGCAAGAATTTTTTCCTATTTCATTAGTAATGATAAGACATCGTGAATCAAGAGGAATAAGATCCGTCATGCTCAGGTTTTTAAACTAAGTAGTCACCCAATTCAATAATTAACGTTCACATCTTTTATCGACATATAGATTAATAGTAGTTAGTTAGCTAATGACGATAAATTGTTTAAATAGGACACTTAGACGTTAGTATAAGAACATGAAGTTAGTTAACGCTTTGTCAATCTCAAGTAAGTTCAAACCCCACCTATAGTATGGAATAGATGGATTTTGAATAAAACATATATATATGTTATTTAAAATATTAAAAGAGATGCATTTGGTATGCACTTATTATAAGTAAATAAAACATCAAGGTATGTCAACCTAAATTAACAGATTAATAAAATGATTCACTAGACAAGAACAAAACTATCGTACCAACTCCTGATTTAAGGGGAGTCCTAAGTTATGATTCGGTCTCGGTGTTATGATGACCCATGTGCATATATGGTACCAACACTTGGGCCCTAATTAAGTTAGAGATATGGAAAAAAATAAATAATGTCCATAAACAAGCATAAATGGACCATGCATATAAGTAGGGTATACTTGTAGGCCATGTTTGGACTTACTGAGCATTAGCTCACCTAGTTATTTCATGCTATAGGAATTTTAGACAAGAGACTAAAATAAGATCACTGTTGAGCTGGTGATGGTATATGAGCAAATGTGTAGACAAAGGTATAAATATCACCACAAGAACCTTTTTGCTATGTATATATATTAAATAAATTTGAAATATGTTGTAAAGGAAATATTATGTATGAGTTGTGGTGTAATACAACTTAGATATGAAGACAAAACTTTTTTGTAAAATGTTGTGAGAATTATACGAGAAAAATGAAGAAAAAGGGTATATATATGTGTATAAAAAAATATTCTAAATTTTCACAGCTAAGTAAGTAAAAAAATAATAAGAAACGACTCGAAAGATGACACGTTGTTACAAAAATTCAACATAAATTTTGTTGTCTTAAGAGGGTTTTTTTATAGATATTCTCGATGCACTTTTTTTAAAAGGAGTAATGTATATTTTAATCCATGATTTTGCCAAAACCATTTTTTTTTCAAAAATTCAGTTGAAAAATCAATACTTATTAATAGATTATTTGTTCGGTATTTACTAGGGAAATCTCCATCAACAAATATAAAAATTTTTGTCTTATTAAAAAAAATAATATTTGCACTTTATTTTCTTTTTTGAAAGAATATTTGTGCGTTAGTATACAATACAAAGTCTATATAAAAAAAGGGGGTTAGTTACCTAATTATACATTCTAGTTTTAGTTATTCTTAAATTTATCAGTTTTTTAGAAACTATAAGATATCTTTTATTTTTTTTTAAGAATACAAAGATATCCTTTAAATTTGAAAAACTTGTTTCAATTTTATGCGTCGCATGCCTTTGGATAGAAAAACATAGAAATAAGACAAAAATATCCTTAAAATTTAAAAGAAAAATAATAATACAAAAATACCCTTAAATTTTAATTTAAAAGAAAAATAATAAGACAAAAATACCCTTACAATTTAAAATATATTTTTCTTTTTAAGAAAAGTTTTTTAAAAATATTTTAAAATTTTTTTTATACAAGCGGAGGAAGGAATGCCATTCATTTTCAAATAGAGTTCAGTATGACTCGAACCCTTAACTTATGGTTTGGGTAGAAGGACTTACAACCAACTAGTCTGCCCTCACTTATCAAATATTTTAACATTTAAAAAGCTATAAAACTTAAGATCTTTTTTTAATTTAATGTCTTGTTCTAAGATCTTTTCTATGTTTTAAGAGATATTTTCGACCATGTCAAAAAAAATATTTTCGTATTTTTTGAGATTGGAAAAATAATTAAACTATGGCCCCATTTGTTTTTGTACTTAAAATTTTTGAAAATGTTTTTGCATGCTTTCGATGTAAAAATTTTAAAAACAATCTCAACACAATTCTCAAAAAATTCTTATTTTCTAAAACAAAAACATTTTTACTTATTTTAAAAACAATACCAAACAACCTTCATATTTTTCAAAAGAAAAAAAAAACTCAGAGTGTAAACTAAACCATGTAATTATTCCCTTCTCGAAAAAAAAAACCATGTAATTATCCCCCAAAAAAATAAAAAGGAGAAAAAAGATTCCGATTAAGAAATTTGGATACATGCCTATTTGATTTTATTCTCAAAATTTTTAAAAATGTTTTTTTATAATTTTTAAGGTAAAAATTTTAAAAACACACTCAACATAATTTTTAAAAAAATTTCATTTTTTTAAATATTTTCACTTAATTTTTAAAAAATACCAAACAGGCCATTTATTATTTAGGGCCCGTTTGGTTTGAGTATTTGAGTAGAATATTTGAATAAATATTTAAATTTTTATAAGAGAAAATACTGTAGTAAAATAATTCAAACCTTAATTTGAATATTCAACCACACACACCCTTTATTAATCTTGAATCTTGAAAGCTTCGCCATTTGTCCACATCCTCTTCTCAGGCTCTTTTTCTCTCTCTCGCCTTCCACTTCTTCTTCTCTCACAACCAAACCGAGCTTTCTGAATCGAACACAGAGGTTTGAATCATCCTCTTCCCTTTGCTTTTTTCTTTTTCCGGCTTGAATGATTGGAAAACAAAATCATACAGTTTGAGGAAATTGTAATTTACTTTTTTGTGAATATTTCTTTCTTATTTCATTCTGTTCTTCAATCTGTATAATATAATTATGTTTCCCGGTGAATGATCGTCTTGTTTGTTTATTTATAGGAATCTGAATTCCTTTATTATTCCTTTTTCTATGAAAATCATTTGAGCTGACCCGTAATTATTTTTTTTAATTTTTTGTAATTCTTTGTAGATTTTAATTTTGATTCTGATAAAATTGAATGTTTTACCATCTTTGGAATTTCAGACCAAAGCCTGTTTTTCTTCAATAGGAATCCATGATCTCTGCACAATAGTTTCCTTTTTTGTTGAGAATTTGCGCGGTAGATTAATATGATTTTTTTTCCCTCTTTCTATGATATACACACATACATAATAGAAAGAGAAGAAATTCATTTGTAGTTATATATATATATATATATATATATATATGCATATGTATTTATATAACATTTATACATATATTTATAGTATATTGGACTTTTTCCACGATATTTTGCTTATAGGGGATTTGCCAATCTTAATCAGGGACAATGGCTGTTACTGTGAAGAATATGGCATTGATAGTTGGCTTTTTCGGTGTATTGTCCTTCGTACTGGGAGTTATTGCGGAAAACAAAAAGGTATAATTCTAGTTTGCACTATCTGCACTGTGTTATTCTGCCTTTCCTCTCTTGTAAATTTGACTCCTATTTGCATAATTTTTTTTTTTTTATATTAATTGAAAATTTATGAACTCAAGTGTTTCCTTCTTGGTTTTTTTGCCATGGTCCAAATTGAACTAAGCATTTTGTCTTCTGAACTTAAATACCACTACTTTGTGGGATGTAGGCAAGGAATAGCAATTTGGTTCTTTGTAATTTGTGGTGTATTATTTTGCTCAATCTAGTTTATGGGTTGTATTATTCTACACTGTTTGACATGCTCAAGCATTCAGGTTTTTATTCTTTGTTTCGGGGAGCATTATAACTGCCTTGTTAGCTGTAGTGCAGAAGAGTAAAGCAGAAACCTAATTGTATTGTTATCCAATATTTCACTTTCTTTTTTATTTTATTTTATTTGTATTTTTTATTCTTTTTTTTTTGGGAAAATTTTCAAACTTGGTAACTGTAGACGGTGGATCTACAATCAAATATGAAAAATTGATTTGGATCGTTAGAACTTTGGTCAAGGAACTTGGGCCCTCAAATCACCATTAATTGGACCTATTAGCTCTTGAGATATTCATGGCCAAGTCTCAACCTACATGTCTAAACATTTTCCTTTAGAAATTTGACAACTATATATCATGCTAATTACATTCTATTTTTATTTCATGAATAGTTGGATAATATATAAAGTAATTTTGTCGAAATATTCCTCCAACAACATAAGCAATAGAACTGAAACAACCCTTAAGTGTAATGAAATCTTGTTTATAGTTTGCTCAGTA
The DNA here is from genome assembly GCA_025403435.1 of Artocarpus heterophyllus. Lineage (NCBI taxonomy): Eukaryota > Viridiplantae > Streptophyta > Magnoliopsida > Rosales > Moraceae > Artocarpus > Artocarpus heterophyllus. The sequence goes on along the minus strand of CM046334.1, from coordinate 32,413,472 downwards.
CAGACGACAGAAAACCACTCAATTCTATTTTTACATTTGGATTGTCTTGTCTACTCTCTAAAAATTCTTTGTTTGTCCGCTTACAGCCCGCAGCAGGAACCCCTGTCACAGGAAAAGATGTAGTGATCTGCAAATATCACTCTGATCCAACAGTTGTTTTGGGCTATTTGTCTTTTGCATTTCTTCTCGTATCGACACTGGCTGGGCTGCTGTCGTTGTTCTATCCCTACAAAGGAAAGTCTGTTCCACAATCTGCTTTGTTCAGGAGTGGTAGTTTTGTTGTTTTCTTCAACATTGCTTTGTAAGTAGGCTTTCCTCTTTTTCATATGGTATTTGATTATTTCCTTTTTTTTAATCTGCAAACAATTCACCATTTAAGCATATCTTTTGATCTGTTCAAGTTTCAATAAGTGTACTAGAGGTTCTTATTCATGCAAAGCTGACGCAATCATGGTGTACAGTTAGTTTATGTTTCTCAGTGTATATTAAGCTCATTCTCGTTTTACCTACTTGTTTTTATTTCTGTGTTTGTCAAATCAAATCGGTGTTGTTTACACCGTTTAGTTGTAGTTTGTTGTTACTATTTTGTTGGTTTTTCATTATAATAATAGAGGTGGTCTTCCCACCTTCCATTGTAGACTTTTTTTCTAGTTCGTCAGTTTTTGGTGTGTTGAGGTCTTGTGTTTGGCCTCGATGCTATTAGTCGATTGGCCGTGTTCGCAATTGTCCACTGCCTATAGAGGTGTGTTTAAAGGAGTCATTTGTGTGCTTGATTAGTTGTGTGCCTTTACGTTTTCCTTTTGGATCTCGGCATACGTTTTACTCCCTTGTGCGTTTCCGTCGAACCTACTGCTGGTTTCAATTTGTGGTCAGGGTTGTGTCGCAATGACTATGAGCGTTGTGGTCTGACGCGTCTAAATTGGTACTTGTACTTTCCTGGTTTGGAATGCAATTACCGTTTTTAGAAAAAAGAATGTTACTTCTCTTCATGGCCGATGAAATTCTAAACTCTGATTGGGGGACACTCTCTCCAGAAGATTAAGAAGATGGCCATAAATTTCTTGTCAAGAAAATGGGAATACTTGCAAATGAAAATCACTCATCCAGCCGCTTCAAACAATAAAGTTTCTTACATTTTACCAATTGTGAAGACTTTAGACTGCAGTTAGCATGAGTGCATAACAGCTCCTTCAGCACCATTTCACTTCTCATTTCAAATGTGCCTTTTGGCTTTTCTCTTTCAAAGAGACTAACAAGCTACTCTCCTGAAAAAAATAGCTGCATAAACTATAGAGTTACATCGAGTAGTCTTACTGCAATATGCAACATTGTTCATGTTGATGAGATTAGTCATCAAGGTGGTATTAAATTAGCCCCCTTTTCACTCTTCTAATGTTGTTTTCTTTGTTATTTGTGGAATTGCATAGGTTCACAGCTGGACTAGCCGCTGCGCTCTTGCTATGGCCTACACTCACAGAGCAGCTCCACATCTTAAACAACGTCCACCACAATCTTAACACGGAATGCCCGACTGCCAAGACTGGTCTCCTCGGTGGCGGTGCTTTCGTGTCCCTTGACGCCTCGCTCTTCTGGTTGGTTGCCCTTATGTTGGCCGACAATGCTCGAGAGGACTACTTTGATGGGGTGGAAAAGGCTTCTAAGGGTGAATATGGTCAGATCACCACTGGTGAACTTGATGGGAATGGAACTGCAAAAGAGACTGCATAAGCCATATAGACAAGGAGCTTAGATGTAAATTTGGTTTATGTTTAGTCCTTTTAACTCCTTTCTGCTTTTTAAATATGAAAATGGCTACGAAAAGTTCAAAACATTGTATGTGTATAACAGATTATTATAGACTTCAATATTGCTCTTCGTCATTGTCCTCGTGCTAATCGCCTTGCGCATGTCGTCAAGCCTGTCTGTCTGTCTTTGGTGTTTAACTTTGAAAAATACGAAGTTCTTAAGTCAGGTCTTTATGGCACAGGGTCTTATCGGTAGTGTATATTTAGATTTTTTTTTTTTTTTTTTTTTTTTTTTTTTTTTTTTATACCGACAGAAATTCCCTACGGCTCCTGCTGTAGAATTCTTCTATTAAGTAGTGTTTTTTTTTTTAATAATAAGTTTAAAGTACGTAGTAACGATCCCATGAGGTTATTCACAACATTACTTTTATAACTGGCATTTATAGGGTGTTTGGCAGTGGTTTTATCACTCAGTTTTTATCATAAACTTATTTATAAACAGTGTAAAATTTTTACATGTTACAGTAACAATAAAAAAGATGCTATAGTATAAAACTCTTACATGTTACAGTAAAAGTGGTTTTCATCACTGGTTTCTACTATTCTTCCAAACACCGTAGTTTTTTGTATGCATTTTTTTTTAAAGCATATTGTTGTCTAATCCTAGTAATATTATTATTATTTTCTTTTTTTTTTTCCGGAAGTGTCTTACACCTCCAAACAACGTCCATAGAACGCACACGGACTTCAATTTCGTTAAAACAATGAGAATGACCTTCGCGCATATACACCCGCATATACATGGTACAATTTTCTATAATAGGTGGTCACAAGCATTTTAGCACTTTTACCTTAAAAAAGTAATTTAGCAAACCAAAAAAAAAAAGTGGTTGATAAGTAAAAGAGCAAGGTTCATTTATTGTTCTCATGTATTTGATTCCGTCCAAATGCCTATGTGGTTACATGTCTAGCTCAATATGAAATAAACGCCCACTTCAATTATTAAGGTTCAAATTCAAATTCCTCCGCCTCAATTATTATTATTATTATTTTTCACAAAAATGATCACCATGGCGTTGTTCTAATATTTAGAGCCCGTTTGAAAACTTGGTTTAAATAAAAAAAAAACTTGGTTTAAATCAATTTTGTTATTATATTTTTTTTATAATATTTAAATTGTTATAATATTTTAAATTCAAATCTTTCTAAGATTCTTTAGCCTCTGTTTAGCGTCTACCTAGTTCCAATAAATATGTAGCTGCTATAGTATAAAGTTTTTATATATTACATTTTTTAATCAATATTTTGGTCCTAACTGTTATTTCAACATCCTATTTTCAAACCAATAGTTCTGTGCTTACTGGCTAAACTAAACTGGAATATTTCACTCCATAACTAATCATGATTTTCACAGAGCAATTATCTGGTTACGTTGTTATGTCAAATGAGAATCATTTTTTTTTTTTTTTTGGAGTTGAATATTTTTTCATCAACTTTTTTAGTCGGCAAAAATTCTCACGCCATCACCAGCCAACCCCACCCCACCCCAGTTGTTATGAGCTGGACAACACCCACTTGGTGAATAGATATTTTGGGCAAATGGAGTTGAAGCAAAGGTAATAGCTCACTAATAATAATTAGCTTTTTTTTCTCATGAAAAAAAAAAGAAATAAAAAAAAAACATGGAGCATTTTTCTTCCCGGCATAGCATGTGGTGAGGTCAAAAATCTAAATAAGATGAAAAGCCCACAGAATTAGAGGCTTGTCTCAGCATATTCTATGGTTATTAACGTTTTCGTCCCTTCAATTTTTACTAAATTAGCAAATTGTTCTCTGAATTTTAAGTTATAATGATTTACAGTTAACATTAATAAAATGTTGTAGAGTGCCCTAAATTGTTAAAGATACTTAAATTTGAAAAGACACTTCTATTTGGTATTGTTTTAAAAATTTTTGAAAATATTTTCGTATGTTTTTTGAAGTAAAAATTTCAAACACTCCTAGCATAATTTTTCAAAATTTTTATTTTTTAAAATAAAATTATTTTTACCTATTTTAAAAATACTATCAAACAAATATACATATGACGTGACGTACTCTAATTGTTATTCAAAATTTTATTCTTCAAATAAACCCATGTAACATACGGAATCCGTCCAAATTTTCACATCCATCGTCAATTTGGGACATTCTACAATACTTCAATAAATTTAGAGGATAGTTTGCTAAAAGTTAGAGAGTTTGAAAGATCACTAGCCATTATTAAAAAATATGGACGAATATGCCAAATACTTTTTTATTTTATTAGTTTAATTTATTTATTGCTTTAAGAAACAACCTGCCATTCATATAAAAAATAGGATAAGATATGCCAAATACTTTTTATTTTTTTTTACATAATTTAATTATTCTTTATCTGCATTTAGTTTATTTAATTTTAGTTTAGTATATTCTGGTTCCTTGCCGAACCGTCCAACTCTAATCCGATGCACAACAATGCATAGGACAAAAAGGCCCATCAAAAGAAATATTCCATAAATTGTGTCAGAAGTCAGAAGAAAGTAAAACTCTTTTAAAGAAACAATTATCCCAAGTCGCCAAAGGTCATTAATTAGTGATCAGCATGGAATTCAACAGCATAATTTTCTTTGCACGTTGATCTCTCTCTGTCTCTCTGACTTATTTGACTGCTTATTCAGCTAAATTAACTCTTTTGTGCTTCTTTTTTTTTTTTTTTTTTTATGAACCCATCGACTTTTTTCCTTTTTTGGGCATCTTCTCACAATTGAACACTTCTTGTAAGTTCCAAGTTTCCTTTCCTCAGCAAGAAACGTCTCTTCTGGGTTCTATGCCCTTTTTTGCTCTGCCTAATTAGCTTGATTCTTTCCTAGTTATTCTACTTTTTCAAATTCTGTATGATGTGTTGTAATTTTCTCAATTGATCTTCAAGTTTTTGGACTTAAGAAGATCTTTCTTGGGTGCTAAGTATATTGATCACTTAAAAACTCACAAAACCCACTTTCTATTTCATTGATTTCTTCCCAACCAAACAGTTTTTCTGATCATGGGGTTGTTGAAAGGCACGAATTTCCGTGATGGGTATCTTCTTGTTTTCTTCATGTCGTTGTTTCTTGTGATGGTGAAATCAGTGGTGGGAATTGGAGTGAACTGGGGAACACAGTCAACGCATCCTCTGCCTCCTGCCACGATGGTGAAGATGTTAAAGGACAATGGAATCCAAAAGCTCAAGCTTTTTGATGCTGATTCCTCTATACTGAATGCTCTGGGAAATTCTGGAATTCAGGTCATGGTGGGAATTCCAAACGACATGCTCTATAGTTTGGCTAATAGTGAAAAAGCAGCTGAGAATTGGGTGTCCAAAAACTTGTCCTCACACGTCTCCAATGGTGTAGATGTAAGGTAAAAACTGCTATTTATAAATTTTTTTAAAAAAAAAAACCCTTTCAAACCTATGGCCAATTCTGGAAGAAAATGCTAGTTATTTATTTTTTTTAATTTATTTTTTGGAGGAGGGGATTTAAACTTGAAACTATATGATAGATTTATTGCTAAGCTATGTCGAGAATGAACTAGTTAAAAGTATTTACTCTTTACTTTTATGTGCCCTTAGATGTAAGGGGAAAGTGCTCAAAATCCCTTTTAAACTATACAAGAAAACGCTGAGTTTTCCCCTTTTTGTTTTTTAGTGGGAGGTTTGAATTCTACACGTGAATTTACCGCTAAGTTCTAACTTATGTTGCAACCAATTTGTTAACAGTGTTTACTCATGAATTTTTTAAAGTGATTTTACTTGAGATATTCACTTGGTTCCTTGGAAAAGTCTAGCAATTGACCAGTTCTGATTGATATGATATACCTTACAACAACTTGTATTTCTTCCCATATTTCTTTCTCTTTTGGGATGATATGATTGTGGCTCCTTTAAAATAATCACCACCTAACAACTTATTTTATGGGGAAAAAGTGATATATCTCAACAGTTTTGTATTCTACACAAATCCTTTTTCCTTAGGAACTTAAAAGAAACAGATTTTCCTTTCAAAAAAAAAAAGAACTAACAAGTGGATCATCTGCCCCCATTGACATGGTATTTGGTTTTGTAAACAGAGAAGAATCATTTACAAAATGAACCTAAACCATCAATTTGATAGAGAGAAATTAACTTCTAGTTTGAGATACAAACCACTTGTGGCGTTGTTTTAATAGCAGGTAGAGAGAAAACCAAGAGGTTCCTAACACTTTGTTGGAGCATCTCATTTAACAACAATAGAACTGCTAAAGAAAATGCTAATTTCAAGTACAGATTTATAAATACAAATGAAATACTAATTGTGTGAAAACTGAAGGTTGTGTTTAGACTTCATTTTGTGCCAGCAGAACTTGAAATCAAAGGTAGGAAGTTCTTCTTCTTTTAGCATAAGTTGCGGGCGAGCATGACATGACAAACATTAGTAGTGAGAAATGGACACATTTGAAGAACCATAGGTCATGCATTTTCATGATGTCTGAAGAGCTTTAATAGAGCAGATTTCTGCCCAAATTACTTAATCTTATATTTAGATGACAGAATATACATGAACCCCTTGTATATTGACACATATATTTAGATCTTAATACATTGCACAAAACAGCAGCACAGATTGATAAAGAATTCTTAGTTGAACCATTTTTAGTTTGCGAAGATATTTGTAAAAGCTAGGAGACAAGTGATTTTGACATTTACAAGGTTCCATGTGGACTTGATGTTTTCTTTCATAACTTGTTCATTTCTTATTCATAAGTCCTTTGCAAGGAATTATTCATATCTACATGTCTTTTGCAAGGTATGTTGCAGTTGGGAATGAACCTTTCTTGGAAACCTACAATGGCAGCTTCCTTGGGACAACTTTTCCGGCTCTTCAAAACGTTCAGTTGGCCATAACAAAAGCTGGTTTGGGCAACCAAGTTAAAGTAACTATCCCTCTAAATGCCGATGTGTATAGCAGCTCGAGTGACAAACCTTCAGATGGAGACTTCCGATCAAATATCCACGATCTTATGCTGGAAATTGTCAAGTTCTTGAGTGACAATGGCGCTCCCTTTACAGTAAACATCTATCCCTTCATCAGCCTCCACAATGATCCCAATTTCCCCATTGACTATGCCTTTTTTGATGGCTACTCAGCTCCCATAAACGACAATGGAAGGATCTACCAGAACGTGTTCGACGCAAATCACGACACTCTTGTGTGGGCTCTGCAGAAAAATGGATTCGGAAACTTGTTGATTGTTGTCGGCGAGATTGGCTGGCCTACTGATGGAGACCAGAGCGCCACTTTGCAGTACGCGCAGCGGTTCAACCAAGGATTCATGACCCGGTTCAATGCTGGGACAGGAACCCCAATGAGACCTGGCACTATGGAAGTCTACCTGTTTAGCCTTATTGATGAGGATCGCAAAAGCATTCAGCCAGGTAACTTTGAACGGCATTGGGGTCTCTTTTACTTTGACGGGACAGCCAAGTACCAGCTCAATCTCGGAACCACAAGCTCAAATGGATTAGTACCACCGAGCAATGTGCGTTATCTGGCTCAACAATGGTGTATTTTGTCTCCATCAGCTAGCCTGGATGATCCCCAAGTGGCGCCAAGTGTGAGCTATGCTTGTGCAAATGGTGATTGTACTAGTCTCGGATATGGTACTTCTTGTGGAAACTTGGACGCTCGTGGGAACATTTCATATGCATTCAACAGTTACTATCAGATCAATGACCAGCTCCAGAGTGCCTGTGAATTCCCAGACGGCCTTTCAGTGGTCACCAACCAAGACCCCTCACCCTCAGGCGGAGACTGCATATTTAGGATCATGATCCAAGTACCTTCTTCCTCAAGTAATGGAGGAGGAAGTAATGTAGGAGGAGGTGGAAATGCGGGAGGAGTTGGGCATCTTGAAAAGCCTGTTGGTTTGATTATGTTTGTGTTGGTGATTCTCTTTATGGTTTTGTGATTATAGGCTTTTATGCTTTTCTTGTATTATTATTATTATTATTCTTTTTCCTTTGGTATTTACACAGGACTTATTGAGTGTCACGTTCTGTAAATAGTAATTTGGAGTTGGTCTGGAGTTTCAGTTAAAGATTGTAGATGGTATCCATGTATTCACAAGAAATTGAACATCCTGCTGAATTTTTATGCAATTCAATTTGATTAAATCTAGGTCAGGGTCAACCCATTTTAGAAACAAACATTATTGCATTCTTTTTTTTTTTTGTTCTTTTTTCTATATAATTATTGAGTAAGCCATGACAAAAAAAAAAAAAACACTTAGTAGGGTATATTTCAAAATGTTAATTTGGTTAGTTTTATGCACCTTTTCATTTTGATTTTAAAAAATACAGCAAGTCTACTCTACCATAAAAAGCTCTCTCTCTCTCTCTGACATCTTCCAAAATATTTCAGACTAAATCATTATACAAAAACTAAAATATATTTTAGTTCCATGTCATTCATATCAAAAAGTTGTATGAACAAGTATCAGTTTGCACTATCACCACATACACACAATTTTGGCATAACTGGTGTTACACTGATTCAATAAATGACGCCTCGACAAACTTATCCTGCATAATCCATGCTATTTGCAAAGTTACTTGCTGCTTTCTTTTGCATCTTTTGCTCCCACTCCCCGGCACCAATTTACTGTTGTTTTTCTGGTGTTAGAAACTGCCTCTCTTACTAACCAAAGTGGTTTGATTTGGTGCACTTTTTTTATGGACATCACATTACATCTACAGCTCTTGCAGGCGTAACTTGACGGTAATCCTACACTTGACTCCACTACAAGGTGCAGCATTCAACCCACTACCCGCAAGTTAAGTTCACCATAAATTCATTGATATTCTTCTTCTTCTTCTTTCTTTTTTTTTGTTTTTTTTTTTCTTCGTTCATCAAGCAAAAAGAAGAGAGGATCCACTAGGTAATCATCCAATAAGAACTCTGTAAGTTAAACTCGATGCTTCAGAAGGTACTCTCTTGATCTTATATCTGCCTCCAATACAAATCCAATAAGAACTCTGTAAGTCAAACCCGATGCTTCCGAAGGTACTCTCTTGATCTTATATCTGCCTGCATTGCAAACAAGAATGAAAACTAGAACTTCAAACTATAATCTCACTCTACAGCGTATCTAACAAAGAAGATTGAATTAAAAGTAGAACAATTGAGGTTCAGGTCGCCATGGTCAAAAATCAATAAAAGAGGGAACAAAATTATTCTTGCCAGTTTTCTGTCATTAAACCATGAACTGATTAAAATCTAAAGTAAATAACAGAACAATAGCTTTGTGCTCGCATGGGAAGGGTAATATTGCTAAAGAAAACATTCAAAGTTTTTAGGCAGTATCTATTTGTTTTACCTGGCGGGTAGGCTCGGGAATGCGATACTTGCAAGTCATTTTAACAATTGTCATGGCAGTGTTCAGTGATATACGATGGCCAATTGAAATAAATATTGGCTTCAATGAGCCTCCAGTAGATCTCATTGCCTTGAAAGAGAGGAAAAAAAAAAAGAATAAATCATCAAAGTTTAAACTTAAAGGCACTCATAACTAAGATAAGGGATCATGTGATCACTTGGAACTAGAAACAACAGAAGAAGCAAAAATTGACGGAACAGAAAGTCAAGAACAACAACAATTCTTAGCTCAGAGTTGATACAAGCACTACTTAGCTCAGTTGCAAGTAAGATAAACTACTCGCAGGTATGAAATAGATGACATGGGAAAGGATTTAAGGATCTACATCAATCAACCTTATTCGCTCGGAGACATTAACGCGCATATAACAACTGAAAACTGGAAACAAGCTGCAAATGATCATGTGTGAATAAGCAAAAGGCCTAGAATGATAGTGGTTTTCTTTTGCTAAATGAATGTGCTAATTTTAATTAAACCTCAAAGAAACATGATCTAAATAATATCACATAATTAGTTATGCCTCAAAGAAACCACCTTTAAATAATATCAGAGGGTAACAATCTCAATTCTCAGCGACCCTCAACGTTGCAGATTTCAATTATTCTGTGGGGGTAAAAAAACTCAATTCTTACCCCTCCCCATATGCGTCCTGAGTCTCCTGTCAAAGTGATGAAATCTTCAGCAAGATGTTCTCTCACTTTAAAAAGTTCCTTTACTCTAGACAGTGTAAGGCCATCCACATGATGCAGCTGAAATATAAAAAAAATGAAAACTTTATTTTGATTTTACTAGACAAATGGCATAAACACAAAGAATCAATTCGTTTTCAGCAGAGAACTAATAGTGCCCAGTTCAAGATTTTACAGATAATCCTATACTCTCTATTCTTTAAATACAAAGGCTATCATGATAATTGTTTTACATTCCAACACAGACAAAAGTTGTATCCATACTGAAAGAGAGAGGCACACTATGCGGGCATGCACATGTTTTAAAGTGTTATAGAGTCAGGACCCACATTCTTTCCGACCCCAATAGTGGGGAGATTAGCCAGCACGCCTAAATGACAAGCTAAGCCAAAACCTAAGAAACAAAAGAAAGTATAAAATTTAGAACCATTCTACAATTCATTATTGTAGACCACAGTGCTATAATTGCTTCAGATCAGTTAAAATTTAACAATATTGACATGATCATCATCTCAGTAAATATAAGCACGGTGTTTTTATTGCAAAATTTGTGCTAACCAAATATACAGCAAGCAAGACCAATCTTTTTTCCTAAATTTCTTGGAATTCGTGCCACAGATTATGCATGCTCTAGTAAACAAACATGATATTTCAGATTGTTATTTATGCAATGCTCCATCAGTTAGGTGTGGCTTCTATATGTATGTACCTTGCATTCATTTTGTAGTTTATAGAGAAGAATATAATTTTCACAAAATCCATGTCCACGATAATGTCAAACTACCCTGCGGCTCAAAAGAATTAAACAAATAAAATGTCCACCTCCAAACCATTAAAATTAAAAGGCTCCTTTGTAACGTAGAGTACAATTCATAAAAACTGCTTATTCCATTAACATTCATGGTACAACACTTGCCTCGAGGATGAAGCACTCCATTTCCATCCACCATTAGCACCTGTAGTCATGGAAAGTGAAAATTATGTAGATTTTCAAACTGCATGTGTAGCTACAAGGTAAAGAGAGTGCCTTTGGTCTAACTGGTAAAGATTGCTATATAACGTGCCCTTTTACTTGGAGAAAAAAAAAAAAAATTGCTATTCTTCAGTATAGGATTCACCTGTGGGTAAAAAGGATGGGCATTGCTTTTCATTTTCTCCAGAAGCTCTAGAAGCACTGGGGCCTATAAGAAGATAGAATATCCAAAAGCATCCAGCAGTTTATCGTCAACAATAGATTTTCAAATAAATGAAAGACTAAACAAACAATGATAAAAAATGAGCTTAAGCTTAAGCATGAATACAGCCCCAAATGAAATGTCATTAAAAAGGTACCAAACCAATATACAGCACCCAATTAAAACTTCACCCAAAAAAAAGTACTTTCTAATGCTTAGAGCCAGGAATTCACACACGAAGGAAAGGAAAAGACCCTAAAGCATAAAAGATTTAGGAATTTGGATTTCAATTTTAGTGCTCCTATTTTTCCATTGTTGAATCCAAGACTAATCTAATATCCTAAACACAAATATAAGCTAAATTAAATATTTAGGGATCAATAAACTATTTTTAAATCCATTAATTATCCTTATCAATCATTGGGCGAAAAGGGTACAAGAAACTGAAAACATCTTCATCTAGTCTCTCTTCATTTTCCCACCAACCAAACAAACTCCCCTAAAAAAAGTTTCAAAACCAGAAGGCAAAAGAAGCAGAAGAAAGAGGAGCGACCTCTCTGAAGGCAAGGAAGCCAGGAACGTAAGGGACATGGAGGGTGACGAGAGAGAAGTCTTCATAGACAACTTTGAGGCTATGGAGCTCCAAGACCACGAGGGTCCCACAAGCCACCGACGGGTCTCCTTTAGAAAAACTTATGTCAACCCCACCCACGTACTTCAACTCCTCGCTTGATGCGAAATCGTCTTCCGTGATCAGCTTCTTCTTCAGAGATTCTTGGGCTCTGAAAAAATAAATAAAAATCAAAGCAAGTTTTCGTTTTTTCCCTTTTTTTTGGGTGGGATTAATGAGTTTATTGAATTCTTTCTTGCTTTGCTTACTCTTCCCAGTTTGATAGAGGAGGTATGGCGGCTGATGGGGATGATTCTGTTCCGGACTGAGATTCTTTCTTCGTGCCCGGGTTAGAATTAGCCATGCGACCAAACAGAGAGGATACGCCTGTGCGGTTGGATTTGGGGTTGCCAACGGGAATAAACCATCGACGAGTTCAGAGACGAGACGCCTTAACGCAGGGTAAGCTAACGAAATAACATCTCCATGAAAGCAGGAAAAGGGAAGAATGGGGGAAATGCTTAAATATTGCACGTTTGTAGTTCTGACTCTATGAACCATACACTATACACACCATTACACACCATTGAGACCTTTACAAAGTAGAAAATTGGATTTAGAGTTGTCTGACGGGAATTAGATCTTAAAGTATTCTTTCTTGCTCAATGACAGATTTTTGCTATTTTTATCATTCAAGGCAGCTATCTCGTCTTTATGGGACTCTTTATGGTTGGTTTGGTGAGTAGATTTATAAAAATATAGTTTAGAATTTTGTAGCTTGAACTATAAATTTTAAACTTTATTGTTTAAATGGCGGTTTTAAACTGTGTTTGAAATGTAAAGGTTTAAAACGAAAATAAAATATCACATTTAATTTAAAATGAGAATTGGTGTTTAAAAAACCATAGATTATAAGAAAAAAAAATGAGAATAGTTTTTACGGTAAGAAAATGGTTCAAAAGGTGTGAACTTGAAAAGAGAGGCGGGCAAAGTTTTTATTTTAAGGATTTTGACCGTTTTAAAACTGCTTTTATGGTTTAAACCAATCTTACTTATTACTTTACCAAACGTCAGTTTAAACTGTCTTACTCGTTAGAAAAACTAAAGACTTGCTTTTATCAAATTCAAACTCCATTTATTGTAAGTCTCAGCCAAACCATGATCTCGATAAATGTTCTCGCCTTTAGGAAGAAACAATTGCTTTGCATCTCTGATGGCAAATACATTGTTAGTGAAGAAGCTAAATCAACGTAAGGGCTGCATTGTCCCCTTCAAGCTCTTCCTCAGCTTTCCTCTTCTTTGAGCTTTATTCTACTACTTCCAACATGTTGGATGTTGAACGGGGAAGGAGGTGGCAACTTCATGGTAGATAGTTTCTTGCCCTTTCTATCCTCTGAAGCTCTTTTGTCTTTGCCCCGATCTTGTTGAATGCTCCTGCCCTCGACTTTAGCATTCTTCACTTCACGTCGAGCCTTCTCTTCTGGGCAACCACCTCTTCAAAGTTTGGAATATCAACCTTCACTCACAACGACTTCTTCTGGGATTGCAGCTTTGGCATTAGTTAATGGAGTAATCTACTTTGAAGGCCCCATACAAGCGGTGAAGAACACACTGATTGATGAAGATCCAGTCAAATGATGGTGTAATAAGTATACCCTGTTGGGAAATCCTGCACAAATTTCCATAAAGAAGATCGGTATAAGTTCGATTTTGAGAGCAAAATGGAAGCAGTCCGCCTTTTCCATGCCAAGATCTTCTCCAACTTCGTAGCCAACACCTCTCCTGCTACTGAAAGACGGTTCGATGATCGAACTGCTGAAAAAAAGAAAAGAGCAAGAATATTAGTAAACAAAGTTATGCAACAAATAAAGTACTAAGCGTGATTTTCAGGATTCTTCCTCACTTGTTAGTAATCGATGAAGTTGATGTTAGCAAAATATTGCATGTACTATTACCAGGAATTGCAAACAATATATTGCATGGATAAATGAACATGTTACAATTAAAAAAAAATGAAAATAGAATTAAAGAAAACAGATACAACAAAACCTTCAATGGAAGCAACGCAACGTCAAAATTAGACGAAAATGGTCGAGGCACGTAGAGCTTACGCTTTCCTTAAAACAGATTTGTCCCCTTCGGTTGTGCACGAGGATTCTACTGACGTCTGTCTCCCAGGATACAACGACTACCAACTGAATCTTAAACACTATTGGATACCGTTTCCGACGAACTTGAAACTATTTTTCTTTCTATCACCAAAAACAAACGACTACAACAAAAACTAGATGGAACTTACAAACAAAGGAAAAACTCTAAGACTTAGTGAGTGCAAATTCTATGTATTTGTGTGTCTCAAACATATAGAGAAGAGTTCATTATATAGGCTTAAGAGAATAGACATTACAATCCACATTATAATGAGGCATTATTCAGAATTTATGTGCATAATGACACCGGTTGCAACCTTTCATTTTTCATGATAATGATGCTCGGAATCTCCCATTAAACCATTGGTTATAACCTTCCATTTTCCATGATTATGAAGTTCATAATCACCTATTAAACCATGCATTTGGGTGTTACAACATAAGGTTTATGACCTCCAATAATCTCCACTAATGAGCATCAATTTCTTATTCACCCAATTGCCATTTTTTCAACAGTTGACAAGGATAAAATCGACCCCAACCTTCTCTATAAGAACCACCAATGCCTCTAACAGTCGAAGGGCGTTTGGCATCAATTGGGCTAACGAGATCTCATAGTGGTCGAGCACATCAACAATGAAAGGGTGAATTGGAAACCAAAAGCCTGCTTTGAAAGCAATTTCCTACATGCACATCCAACCCTTACTCGACGAGTCTACATGCTCACCCTCCTTAGGAAGTCGCGATTGGATCTCTTCCAGGATCCCATATAATCCCTTAAGCCAGGCTAGGTTACTCTCATTTAGTGTAGACTCTTTGGATTCTTGTTGGTTCAAGGCATGAGTCACCTAAATTCTCACCATCATCCTTGCTAGACTGTAATATCCAAATTCAATTAATCATAATTAGTATGCAATATTAGTAAATTAGTTGCTTTATTAAAATTTAATCTCTAATTAATCATTTTTTTCTGATAATTCTTCTTTATTGCATTTAATCAATTTTGTTTGCTTTAATTTATTTTTAACAATTATTGAATTGTTTTAAAACAAATTTGTGGTATATCATTTTATTTTGTTTTCAAAATCATATTTTAATTAAGAAAAAAAGAGAACAACATTTGCCCAAATACCCAACACATCCTCAGCACTCAGATGTCTCTCCCACGTGAAACCCTCAGACCTTACCAAAACTGTGTGCAGAGCATGGTTTTTGCACTGAAACCATAGTTCCTTCCTCTGATTTAGAACCAATTCAAAGATTTTCCGCTCTTGCTCTTTCTTCCCCTCTTTTCACGTTACTTTCTTTCTTTTCCTCTATTCATGTTACTCTCTTTCACGCACTCTCATACTATTTCAAGAAATCAGACAATATAAGCCTCTATCTTACCCAAAGCCAGTACGAAGCTGTTCAATCCAAGGTTAAGAATGTTCATAATGATTCAAACTCACATTTTGAAGATTTTCTCTCTGATTTTGTGCTCAAATTCCTGTACATATATCTGACTTTTATTTCCATTTGAACATCTCTATTTTGAATATCTCTGAGGAGAATTAGTACGCACATATAATGATCTGAGGTAGAAAAGTGTTAAGCATGCTTGAAATATATAATTAAGTGTTTTTCGAACCAAAACATAGCATCAAAATTAGGTTGAGAAAGGATTGAATATGGTTTTTATGTTTATTTCTCTATTTTTGGAATAAATGTGAAAAATGTATAAATAATGATGAAACTCAATTGTATGTGTATGAGATTGAATTTATATGATTCATATAATGTTTATGGACTTTTAGAACATGTCTTAGAAGCATTAGAATTGACTTGGAAATGTTTGAACTCAATTTGGATTCGGGAGTTCGAAACAGAGTGTCTTTGGTCGTGACAACGCGGTCGACCGTGGTAAGTATAACGCGGTCAACCCCGCCACTGCGAGACACACGGTCGACCACGGGTAGTATACCTCTGTCGACCGCACCGCCTCAGGGAGCCTAATTTCAAGCCACTTGAGCCCCTCTTGTTTCAAATTGAATTCTAAGTGTGTTTTCACTTGTTTTACTGATCAAAATCATTATTGATGTGTTTTAAGTATGCTTAATTATTATGTAAATAAATAAAGAACTATAATTAGGAAAGGTACACTAAGGAACCATGAAATAGCATACCAATGTAGTATGCCTAAGTTTTGACATTAATGAATTGAGTCTACACCTAAGGTTGCTCGCTATCCCTTGGAGCTAACGTTTAGCAAGATGAGATTTACAGGGTAGACGTGTTCGGTATTAGAGATTGAGGTAGGACTCTCAACCTTCCTTCCTTGATAGCCATGATTTTAAATGTTGTCTCATATTCCAAAAGTATTTTTAAGAATTGAATAGTACATAAATATTTCCAAATATTTTGGATATGTGCATATTGAATAAATAATAAATGTATATTGAAATCTCGATATTAGTATACCAAATGAAATAAAATAATTAATCAGATTTTAAACACCAAATAGTCTAAGATCCTCACTTGGTTGAGTTTTAAGTACATAATAGCATACAGAGATCAGGTTGTGCCAAGAACGACCTTGAGGGTAAATGTTTGACAGCTAATGCACGTGGCACTGACTAAGAACACGTGGGACTACCCGCTCTAGAATAAATAATAAATGTATTGAATAAATAATAAATGTATATTGAAATCTCAGTATTAGTATACCAAATGAAATGAAATAATTAATCGGATTTTGAACACCAAACAGTCTAAGATCCTAGTTTGGTTGTGTTTTAAGTGCATGATGCCACGTAGAGATCAAGTTGTGCAAAGAGTGGCGTTGAGGGTAGATGTCTGATAGCTAATGCACGTGGCGTTGACTAAGAACACGTGGGACTGCCCGCTCTAGAACTCGAGACTTCTGATGTTGTCTAACAGCTAATGCACACTTGTCTAGGCGTGATCTGCACTCGCCAATCAAGATTCGTCACATGTAATCCACTTGCAGGATTCAAATCTTTTTTGAATTTTTAATGCATTTGTTGTCCGATTATGCTCGTTTTGGAGCCGTTTTGCTTCGTTTTTCTTCTAGAATTCAAATCTACAAACAAATAATTGAAACAAAATTAATTATTTTACAAATATAATATTTACAATAATTATAAAAATATTTATTTTACATTAAAACACATAAAATTCACTAAAAATAATTACAAACTTATAAAATTAACGAATTTTAACAGTTTTTCACATATATAATTTTTAAGACTTGAAAATATTTTTAGAAATTACTAAAAATATACTAAACATATTTACAGACTAAAAACTTATTTAATTATACTTTAAGACTCAAAATAAAATTACTGCACATTGTTTTTACGGTTTTAATAACATATATTTAATACATAAAAACAACTCTAAAAATTCCTAAAAATATTCTTAAACATAAAAACATACTAAAAATATATATTTAGACATATTTACACACCAATACAACACAAAAATGCTATTAATTAGAGGATTTAATGAAAAATAAAATTGTAAATAAATAATTTACGTCTTGTAAAATATACATTTTTACAGTCTTATCACCGATCGCCAAACTAGGCGGTGGGTTGTTTTTAGTTTGTAATCGATTATTTCGGTATTTTTTTATCAATTTGGCAGTCAGTTTCGTTTTTTCAATATTTTGAACAGCCTTATAGTCAACGCTTTGTCGTCGCCAATTGCTAGTTGTCTACCGGTGGAGCTGAACCAAAAAAAAAAAAAAAAACACTAAATAGTGGCTTGCAATTATCAAGTATAGATCAAACATGACAAGCAAATCAAAAACTTCATGCTTATTCGATCAAGATCAAAGAATAAAAAGTCTTCAAGAACACAGAGAACATGTCTAAGAACGCAACGAACATTCAATAAAAACACCCATGAGAAACGAATTTCAATCCAAAAAATCAACCAATTCTCTTGAAGATCCAAGAACAATCTCATGAAATTAAACTAAAAGCAAAAGAAGAAATAAAAGAGAAAAATTAGGAACCTTGCCTTGGAGAGAAGAAGAGAGGCCCCATTGCTGCCTCTCTTAGCAAAAGTATTCTAATGAAGTTTGAGAGTGATATCCAAATCCTCACCATCATCCTTGCTAGACTGTAATATCCAAATTCAATTAATCATAATTAGTATGCAATGTTGGTAAATTAGTATGCTTAATTAAAATTTAATCTCTAATTAATCATTTTTTCTGATAATTCTTCTTTATTGCATTTAATCAATTTTGTTTGCTTTAATTTATTTTAAACAATTATTGAATTGTTTTAAAACAAATTTGTGGTATATTATTTTATTTTGTTTTCAAAATCATATTTTAATTAAGAAAAAAAGAGAACAACATTTGCCCAAATACCCAGCACATCCTCAGCACTCAGATGTCTCTCCCATGTGAAAAACTCAGACCTTACCAAAGCTGTTTGCAGAGCATGGTTTTTGCACTGAAACCATAGTTCCTTCCTCTGATTTAGAACCAATTCAAAGATTTTCCACTCTTGCTCTTTCTTCCTCTCTTTTCACGTTACTCTCTTTCTCTTCCTCTATTCATGTTACTCTCTTTCACGCACTCTCGTACTATTTCAAGAAATCAGACAATATAAGCCTCTATCTTAGCCAAAACAGAAGCAGAAATTCTGATTTGGAGTCATCAAAGTCAGTGCGAAGCTGTTCAATCCAAGGATAGGAATGTTCATAATGATTCAAACTCACATTTTGAAGATTTTCTCTCTGATTTTGTGCTCAAATTCCTGTACATATATGACTTTTATTTCCATTTGAACATCTCTATTTTGAATATCTTTGAGGAGAATTAATACGCACATATAATGATCTGAGGTAGAAAAGTGTTAAGCATGCCTGAAATAAATAATTAAGTGTTTTTCAATCCAAAACATAGCGTCAAAATTAGGTTGAGAAAGGATTGAACATGGTTTTTATGTTTATTTCTTTATTTTTGGAATACATGTGAAAAATGTATAAATAATGATGAAACTCAATTGTATGTGTATGAGACTGAGTTTATATGATTCATGTAATGTTTATGGATCTTTAGAACATGTTTTAGAAGCATTACAATTGACTTGGATAAGAGTGTATCTGGTAGTGACAATGCAGCCACCGCGGTCAGTGTAACGCAGTCAACCTTGCCACTGCGAGACACATGGTCGACCGCGGGTAGTATACCTTGGTCAACCACACCGCCTCAAGGAGCCTAGTTTCAGGCCACCCAAGCCCCTCTTGTTACAAATTGGATTGTAAGTGTGTTTTCACTTGTTTTACTGATCAAAATCATTATTGTTGATGTGTTTTAAGTATGTTTAATTATTATGTAAATAAATGAAGAATTATAATTACGAAAGGTACACTAAGGAACCATAAAATAGCATAATAATGTAATATGCCTAAGTTTTGACATTAATGAATTGAGTCTACACTTAAGGTTGCTCGTTGTCCCTTGGAGAAGGTTGCTCGTTGTTCCTTGGAGCTAACGTTTAGCAAGACAGGATTTGTAGGGTGGACGTGTTTGGTATTAGAGATCGAGGTAGGACTCTCAACCTTCCTTCCTTGATAGCCATTATTTTAAATGGTGTCTCATATTCCATAAGTATTTTTAAGAATTGAATAGTACATAAATATCTCCAAATATTTTGGATATGTGCATATTAAATAAATAATAAATGTATATTGAAATCTCGATATTAGTATACCAAATAAAATAAAATAATCAATCAGATTTTAAACACCAAACAGTCTAAGATCCTCATTTAGTTGAGTTTTAAGTACATGATAACACACAGAGATCAGATTGTGCAAAAAACGACCTTGAGGGTAGATGTCTGACAGCTAATGCACGTGGCGTTGACTAGGAACATGTGGGATTGCCCGCTCTAGAACCTGAGACTTCTAACATTGTCTAACAGCTAATGCACACTTGTCTAGGCGTGATCTGCACTCGCCAATCAAGATTCGTCATGTGTAATCCACTTGCAGAATTCAAATCTTTTTTGAATTTTTAATGCATTTGTTGTCCGATTTTGCTCGTTTTGGAGCCGTTTTGCTTCGTTTTTCTTTCAAAATTTAAATCTAAAAACAAATAATTGAAACAAAATTAATTATTTTACAAATATAATATTTACAATAATTATAAAAATATTTATTTTACATTAAAACACATAAATTCACTAAAAATAATTACAAACTTATAAAATTAACGGATTTTAACGATTTTTCACAGATATAATTTTTAAGACTCAAAAATATTTTTAAAAATTACTAAAAATATACTAAAACATATTTACAAACTTAAAACTTATTTAAATATACTTTAAGACTCAAAATAAAATTAACACACATTATTTTTACGGTTTTAATAGCACATATTGAATACATAGAAACGACTCTAAAAATTTTCAAAAATATTCTTAAATATAAAAACACACTAAAAACATATATTTAGACATATTTACACACCAATGCACAAAAACTCTATTAAGCACGAAAATATTATTAATTAGAGGATTTAATGAGAAATAAAACTGTAAATAAATGATTTAAACCTTGTAAAATATACACTTTTATAGTCTCATAACCGATCACCAAACTAGGTGGGTGGGCTGTTTTTAGTTTGGAATCGATTTTTTCGGTATTTTTTTATCAGTTTGGCGGTCGGTTTCATTTTTTCAATATTTTGAACAACCTTATAGCCAACACTCGATCGTCGTCGGTTGCTAGTTGTCTATCGGTGGAGCTGGAAAAAAAAAAAAAAACACTAAATAGTGGTTCGCAATTATCAGGAATAGATCAAACATGACAAACAAATTAAACACTTCATCCTTATTTGATCAAGATCAAAGAACAAAAAGTCTTTAGAACACAGAGAACATGTCTAAGAACGCAACGAACATTCAATAAAAACACCCATGAGAAACGAATTTCAATCCAAAAAATCAACCAATTCTCTTGAAGATCCAAGAACAATCTCATGAAATTAAACTAAAAGCAAAAGAAATAATAAAAGAGAAAAATTAGGAACCTTGCCTTGGAGAGAAGAAGAGAGGCCCTATTGCTGCCTCTCTTAGCAAAAGTATTCTAATGAAGTTTTGAGAGTGATATCTCTATTTGAGCTAACTAGCTAGACAACGGACGGTTGGGAATAAGAGTGCAAATATCCAATCTGACGACTTCAAAGGGGTGACTTCCCACACAAATTTTTCTTTTTGAATTTTAAAAATCCTTGTTGCAGCTTTGATTGTCATGCAAATATGGGTTGAAAAATTTTAGACATCAACTTATTTGGTATTGTTTTAAAAATTTTTGAAAATGTTTTTGTACTTTTTTTGAAGTAAATATGTCAAAAATACTTTGAGCATAATTCTAAAAAAATTCTTATTTTTTAAACTAAAACTATTTTGATTTATTTTGAAAACACTATCAAACGAACCCAAGTCTTCAGGATTTCATGTGGACACTTTGTTGTTCGTTGCTCGCAAGTCTCAGTTCTACCGTCAACACAAATTACTTATGCACAACTTAAAATAGGCACTCCAAAGTGGCTAGTCGACCATTCGCTACTCGACTCTTTGTGGACAAGTAAGCTTTTTAGCCACACTTGCAATGTGTTATATTACACATCTTTACAACAATTAAAGCGTTGCCTCTTTGACTAGGTTGTACTATTTACAACAATTAAAGCGGCGACTCTTTGACTAGGTTTTCTTATCCAAAAGTAAAGATCCATTGAAGCAAGTCCTCTTCACTACTTTCCATAAGCGGTGTTGATTGTGTACCATGAATAATTAGATAAGGTACCACATGTAAAGTCCCACCAGCCGGGCTCCTATCTTAAATAATAAGCACAATATTTTGCAAGCCAAAAAGTTCCCTTTGAAATCCCATTACCAAAACTTTCACAACACCCAATGGTAGTTCATTGTGTAGTAATTGACCATTAACCATTGACTAAGACCATTCTCTTAGTGTCCCAATTTTGGATGAGTGTATTTGCTCCTTGCGCAGTTGTTAAATTTGTATCAATTTTAGCAAGTTTAAAATTCTCTTGCTTACCATTAATATTTGGAGTCAAGTCAAACATGGAATAGGACCTAAGTGGCCACGAGAGGTACATAACACAACAAGGTAAGGATTAAAAATTGAATCCTTATTTAGAGGATTGACATTTTCCCACAATCGACTAATTGTTAAGTGGTAGCAATTAGTTTCAATTCGTTCATTTGCCACTCTACGTTTGACATTTGCCTTTCGCCGTTCTCCGTTCGACTCTCGCCACTTAATTTCACTCCTTGATGCACAACCATAGTTTCTTTTCAAAGAATTTAGTTCAATCGTCCTTGTTAACCACTTAACGGCCCTCGACGCTAGATGGTTGCAAGCCAATTACTTAACGTCACCTGCTTGCTTACTCAATAATCGACGACTAATTACAACTCGATCTTTGCCATTAATCAGTCTACATTTGCCTCTCAACGTGGCACCTGAGTTGATTTGAAATTTCATTATCTAAACTCTTTAGTGAGTGTTTGCAACTCGATAGTCACTAATTTACGTACTTAATTCTTTCATTCCGTAAGTACGAATAAAT